>CM072556.1:31333308-32741642 GCA_036898215.1 Platycarya strobilacea
ATATATTAATAAAATGCATGTCATATATGATTTGAAAAATTAAGAAATTAGAATAAAAAAATATTTTATTATTATTTTATCTCAAATTTATATAAGTCAATGTGAAAATTTTATATATGTATATTATATATATATGAAAAAATAAATCTTTAAAAGAAGTGATTTTGTATATACATATGCATAAATAAATGATAATGCTCTTACAGATTGCGGTTGGGTTCGAACTTAAGTTTAAACGAAGAGGGGAAGAGATGTAAATTCTGACATTACGAGGAGGAAATAAACAAAATATATAGTGCGAATTATCAGATCAAAGGTCAAAGTCTTGCTCCGGTATTTATATGAGAGAGAGAGAGAGAGAGAGAGAGAGAGAGAGAGCTCGGAGCTATCTGTCAAGGCAGTGGTTGAAAACATGAATCAGAATTTTGAATCCGAGGGGTCAAACTTGACATGACTATCCGTCTATATATCTTTTCTGTATAGAACAGCGCCTATAGTTTTAAAAAGAAAATTATATTTTCTTAGGGTAGATAAATATCACGAATTTTTTTTAAATGAATAAATATAGAATTTATATAAAAAAAAAGTTTTTAATAAAGAATTTCTCTTTTTAAAAAAATAATTGTACAATATTTATACACTCTATAACTGTATCTAATATTAAATCTATATTTACAAAAAAATTACATAAAAATAATCATATAAACTTGTATAACTTCATTTAATCTGTTAAATTTATTTTATAATATGAAAAATCACATCAAATTATATTAATTTATAAAATTCCTTTTATATAATTCATTTGTTACTAATATTTTCTTTCTTAAAAACTAGGTAGTAGCCAAAATCGTGATGGAAATATATGTATTTTTTCTCTAAATCTTTAAAACGGTTATTCTCAAAATTTTCATGACTAAATTATATGGAAGCTAAGTCCTAATCATCTCCAACGAAAACAACCCTCATATAATAATACCCAGTGAGAAGGCAAGCCAACTCACTTTTCTTTAATTATCTCTCTTCCTAGACGATATTTGATATTACTCAGGAAAACTTTTTTCCTCCTTCGGGACAAGGTTGGTTTGGAGCTTAGATTTCAATTACCTTCTCCCCTCCATTTTTATTTTTTCGTTAGGATTTTCTTTGTTTTTAGTCATTCTCTGGTAGTTTGCTAGTTCTTTTCCATCCAAACCAGTTCTCGCGAGTTTTCTGCTTACCGACAACTTTAGACCACCACGCGCCATATTCATTGTCCCTACAGAAATCAATCTCTAAGTTCGGGGGATACTTCACATTTTCGATGGGCGCGTGTGTAACATGCGCAGCCTTGATCGAGCACGTTTCCCACATGTAAGAACGTTCTGGTATGGTTTTGGAGGCCACATGTGGCTCCAACATCTTCAACGGCCTCAGATTCCTTGAATCCAGTTGTTGGTTCTCTTTTTCTAGTGGTGCGTGTATTGCACGTGTCATCATTATCGCTAGTTCTCCACAAGCAATCTAGCACATATCTTGATTTTTTTTCTTATATTTTTACTTTTTCTAACCGGTGATTCGACAAGGATCATGAATTTTTTTAGCAAATATTTCAAGATATCAAATGACACTGCATCTACCTCCTTCTTCACTCCATGCGGAGGAACCATTGCTTTCTGTGATGATTTTTTGGTTTGCTCTTACGCAAACATCTTTATTCTGTCTTTAGATAAGACAACGTTCTTTGATAGGACAAAGATATAGATCAATTATTGGTCCCAAATAAACCCCTTTTTTTTCTTCTTCCTTTTTTCCTACCACATTTGTATTGTACTTTTTTTTGTTTGGGATGTTATTGGGGAGCCTTACCTCTTCTTGTTGTATCTTCTCCTTTAATTTAATGAAGTCTACTTACTTAAAAAAGAAAAAAAGAAAACAGCCCTCTTTAACTAAATATATATGAAACTTGTACATTCAAACGCATCATGATCTAGTAGGAAATTAAGGGAAAATCATGGACTCAGAAAGTACCAAGCAAAAGAAGCCTACAACAAGCTTATTAACGGATGTCTTAAGTCTTAACTCCTTGTACCTATTACTAATAGGAAACAAAAGTTTTCTAGGTATGTTAAAATAATTTCAAACACAAATTTAAAAAACATATATATATATATATTCTGCATAAGATTATTATCAACAAATCTCAACCCACAATTAGTGTAGGAAGAAATGTGCCATCTCAAATATTTAATTTGTTAGGAGAATATAGGAAAGAAATTTGTTAGTGAACGTGACTTGATTTATATAATTCATTAATATTAGTATGTGAGATTCTTTTTCAAGTTGGCAATTTTCAATTTATTTGAGGCGCTTGGAATATTAAGGCTTGATTTATTTTCAAGAATGAGATGAGATAAGATGAGATAAAAGTTAAAAAAAGAATAAAATATTATTGTAATATATTTTTTTAATATTAGTTTTGTTTTGGAATTTGAAAAGGTTAAATTGTTTATTTTATTTAATATAAAAATAGAAAAAATAATAATAATGAGTTTGAAATAAGATAAAATAATATGAGATGAGATAGTTTGTTTGCCTAAAATAATGTTCTGTTTATTTCAGCTGAAAATATTTTATATAAAACATTTGAGAGATGCTGCAAAACAGCCCATCGATTTTTCTTAGAAGACCAGCCCACCAAATAAATAAAGACATGTAAGAAAATAAATACACCACATTTCAAGGGATTGAGGCACGACCTTTCTCCCTTCCGACCCCTATTAGAACTCATCCCCAACGGTTGATTCACCCGGCTGATTCCTAGATCAAAAATCACAAGCTTCAGTTCTTTCTACTTATAGGGAGGTTGTGAGATGGAAAGATAAATCCAAAAAAGTCTAGTATAAATTGAGAAAAATCAAATTTCACCCTTCATATAAAATCTGAAATAAAATCCCCCAAAAAAAAAACTGAGAGCATTCCAACATTCATTTCCTAACTCCACTTCTCAGCCCCATTTGACGAACTCTACCGTGTGACTCCCAAAAAAATCCCAACTTTATAATATTTTTTGGCCAACTCCAAAGCAAAACCACCCAAAAAAAATATAATTAAAATAGAGAGACAGAGAGAGATAATTAAAACTTCTAAAAATCAAGTTTGCATTGCCCCCAGCAATCAAAAAGAAGGAGAATTAAAAATCCTTGAGAAACTATCTAATGTTGATTGTTCCCTCTTTAGAACCACATTTACTACATTGGAGGTGTGGATTTTTCTTCTTCTCCTTTTTCTGTTTGGGATGACATTGTTGGTGTCATGTTTCGCAGCCTGGGCAATTCGGCGGTGTCCATACAATCCGTGTTGATGTGGGGGGATGGTGAGTCGGCGAAAGTGCCCTGAGATCACTCTGATGCCAAATTTAGCGAATGGGGTGAATGATATGGAATGTAAAGAGTAATAGAGATGGATCACTTAATCTGTGTACAGGAAAATTCCTAGTTATTTATAGGGCTTGGCAAATCTCGAACTCATCAGTCTGGGCAGTATGGTAGCCATCCCTTTCATCTGGCAGACCGTCCCTTTCATCTGGCAAGCCGTCATTTCTTTTACTAAGTTTGAGTATATCTCTCTGCATCCAAGATTTTGTTTTGGCATGCTATGCCCTCTTCTGTATTGTACCAACTTCTCCTTCCATTGTAGAGGCATGTTGCGCTCCTAACCCGCATTTAATATAGTGAGGGAAGGCTTACCCAGAATTAACGTGCCATGGACTTTAAGCACCCCTGCTGAGTACCACATCAAATGTGGGAACTAATGCGTCGTGGATGTGGTAGGTTCCCGCATTTAATGCGGAATGGAATCGTCTGCATTCCTGACTGCCCAAATAGTGGTCTAGTTTTCTGTGTTGGCCATCTCCTGTTGGGTTTCCCGTAAGTCTCCTCTCACCTCCCATGACGATCGTCACCCTCTCGCCCATATGTAGTCGTTGTCCTTTCACCCATTTATTGTTCGCTACCCTTTCGCCTACTACGCCTCTCACCAGACTTCTTGTAGGTTACTTCTCGAGCTCTTCTTCCTTTCGCTCTTGCGAATTGAGAATGGACCTAAGGCCCATTCTTCAATAGGAGAGCCTCCCCTCACAGATATGTTCAAGGCATTTTGAATATTCATTCATCCCCATGCTTCCTTTCAATTTTTATTTTTGCACTGAGTTTTCTTGTTTATGTATGAGGGGGGAGGGGGATGAAGATTATTTTTGCTAGAGTCTGAAATGGGAGAAGAAAGAGGATGAATGAAAATGTCGAGTTTGATGCAGTTTGGAGCACGTTTGAGTGTAGCCAAGTGTATGGTATCTAAATTAAAAATGTTTTAAGTGGCAAACATTTATTGGTGGGCTGGTTTATACAGGAAACCAGTACAATTGGTCTCCAAATTTTTCCAAAAAGATTTTCTCTTTTAGCCCGTTTGGAAGGGTGGAAAAAGACAGTTGGTGGATAATGAATTGCGAGTTAAAAGAAATATACTATAGCTCATAATTGTATCTAGAATAATGATATATATTATACTTTTATCCTACTTTCATCCTATTAAATACATGTGGCACATGCATCACTATTGGATGATAAAGAAACATGTAATAAATAATTATTGAATAATAATAAATATGTCACATCTTACTTAATAGAATGAAAGTAAGATGGTAGTATAATGTATAAAATTTTCCTTGTATCTAACATTAGTTTTCTCCAATCTCGAATGTATTAAATTTGAAAAATTTTATACATCACACCATTATCCCATTATACAAGACATGACGTGTTTATCACTATTAAATTATCATTTCTTAGATAATTTTTTATCATCTAATAGTAATAAATATAACACATTTATATAGTATAATCAAAGTGAGATAGTGATATATTATATAACATTATCAATAAATTTACCCATTCCAACCCTTGCATAAGCCCCATGTGCCAATATGGAGCTAGTGTCGGAACTCTTATCATAGATCATGGTCACGATGGTCGACAGACCAACTACACTCTCCAATCCATAATTCACCAGCTACCTACAAGTTTCAAGCTACAATCTCCAACCAGAAACTCCTTGCCTGGGGGCTAAGGAACATGGATTTATAGCTGGTCTCTCGCCATTTTTCTCCTACCTTTTTTTCCCTCATATTATGCTGACCATAATGGGAACAAAAGAAGGATCAAAATATTTGCACATCACCTCAACGTAATATGATAGAAGATGGAAGTGAGATAAGAATGTGGTACATAATATATGTATTAAAATAATCTCAGTACTCTAAAACAATAAGTGCAGGTTTTTGCATTCCTACCCATGAGCTCAGGATCTTGTTTCGATGCAAGTGAAAAGTGCAATAAAAGTTGCCTACCACAAGGAAATTCACACCAAGACAGTTATTCTGTGCATGGATTTTTCGGTCATTCTGCACCGACATGCTACAAGTACAAGCTCTTAAATCCTCTCATCACATACCACAAGAGGTCCAAATTACTAGTTAAGAACATTTTTGAATAAGCAGATCATATGAAAGGTTCAAGTTCCTTCCCCTACTCTTATCTCTTAACTCTTCAATGTACATTACCTTAAGTTGCTTTCCACGCATTCTGAATGCTGATAAAATTACATCAGTTCTAACATGGAAAGCTCAACTTCCGAGTAAAAAAATTGTCTGCATTTTCACGGGCACCAATCGCATTCGGCTGTTTGTTTTCATTCTTCTGCTTACTGTTAGCAGTAATTCTGGACTTGTAATATTGCCAAAACCACAAAGTTTGAAAAGCGTGGTAAAGCTGGCTCTTTTGTGTTAGCCAACAGCCACAGCATCGGCCCCGGGACTCGCATCTAAGAGTACTTGATGTAGCTTGGCACCTGATTTGGAGCTACTCTCATACATGTCTCTTTTCCTCAGTGCTCTGAACAATGGAACCCGAATTATTAACTCTTGACAACAGGTTCTCTATGCTAACAGGTAGGGGCTGCCTTCTCTTGTTGTCAATGCTATTCGAAATTCTCGCTTTCTGTCTGTCCTAGTTGACCATTTTTCAGTTTCTCCTGTACATCAAAACCAATGTACAAGTTAGAGCAAAAGTACCGAGACTCCAGGGAAAAAGAATTTCATGAAAGCTAGTAGGAATTATAGAGATGGCACATGAGTTTACCATTAATGTAACATTTCCTAGCCTCAGTTTCCCGGAGTTTTCTGTCACTCGATCTATTTCAGATCTTATTGACGCATTCTCAGCAGTCAAGGATTCAACTTTTCGAGCAAGTTCTTCTGTCTCAACCTGGAGAAAGGGTTGCACAGCATTAGCTCGATTAATGAGAACAAGCTAAAACGTGGTTCTGACCCGACAATATGAGATTTCTAAGCATTAAAAAGCTCAGTTTCCCATACTTGCTTCCTCAACCTGGACTTTCTAGTAGATTCTCGATTAGACTGCTTCCTCTTCTCTCGTTTCAGCTCCCTATCATTCTGTACAAGACAACCCATTACCAATTTAGGTCACGAAAGATTTTAGAGGGACTTCCCAAAAATAAAGCATCAATTTTTTTTAAACAATAAAAAGATTCAAAGTTATGAATGGTAAGTATATCCTGGAAAGATATGGGAGGGAAGAAGCTGAAAACTTAAAGAACCATGTTTCAGAAGGCAATACCGTGCAAGACAGCGGGATACCTGCAGTTGCTGTCTTCGAATTCATATTTGTAATGTTCCTAGGCTCCAATGATGTGGCCATGTCAAGAGAAATAACACTCCCAACAGAGTTTCCAGCAACACTACCAGGAGTGACAATTGTGCACAAGGCCTTGTCAGGGGCTGCTTTTGCATCCTTAGCAGAAACTGGACTGGCCTGCGTCTCAATCTTGCCATCAAAGTCTGTTCATATAGAGATAGAGGAAACCCAAAAATCAAAACATGAATTCAGGTGGATTGCTCAATTACTTCTTTACCACATAAGTTTGCCAAGCAGCCATCTAAAGCACATGACAATGTATCACACCGCTACTTCATCAATATGTTCACAAACTAGTAATTTAGTGCCAAATTCTTTTTTAGATCGTAGAATATACTGTTTCTAACCATACTTAAACGATAACAAATTACCATCCACTACTCACAAAGACCAATAAGATATTTCATATGTTTCCTTCAAGAAACTAGAGCCTAGAAATCAAAATGAATCAATAAGGTATTGCGAAGCCCAGTTTCTTGAAATTGAACAATCAGCTACTTATATGGTTTAATTTGTAATTCAAATCCTGAATCTCAACAGATGGGTGTGACTAGCTAAGGTGGTTTAATTTAGTGACCACCTTTTCCTTGATCGCCTAAATCAAATCCAATTCAACACGAAACTGTAAACTTTTCTCGTGTGTGTGTGTATCATCATGAAAAGCAGATGCTTAAGACACCCAAGAGGGCCTACTACAGCTCTAACGCAGTGTAAAAGGCCAGCTCACCCATCACATTAATTGATATAACGTCACCAAGTGCCTTGTAGCCTAGTGTCTTCTCTTCCTAGGGAGGAAGTCTTGTGGGCACGGCATTTTGGGGAATAAGAGATCCTTTTAATGCTCGAAGAAAGGATGAAACTTTAAAGAAGAAACAAAAGAGAAATGGTTCATGCCATGTATGCAGTGATGGGTAATTCTAAGCTGCTGAAGACCAGGCCAACTCTATTATTTCTCAAGATTTGATATTTGGTGAAGATAATATGATACCAATGGTGGGTGTTCCCTCACGGCTTCTTTTCCTCCTGGCATAACTTGCCTGAACCTAAAGATGGGTGAAGACCACATCAAAATTTGCAATTGGGTCGATCAATATTTATCTAAATAAAAGAATCAAATCAAGAGATACAAGTGCAAAGGGATAGCAAGAAAATGCTTATAAGAAAAGTATGAAATCATCACCCCGGTAGTGTTCTCATCACTAGAACCTTCAGTCTCCAAACTGTTCATGTGGCCAAAGAAACAAATTAGCCTAGCCACAAGAGCTGTGCAACTGACATCAAAACAGTACAGGATAGAGGAGAGGAGTGCTAGTCTACCATTGCAAATTGAATTGCACAAATATACAGATAAACACAAGAAAAAACATTCAACAAACCTCTGTGACAGCCTATGTTCAGCCCCACCCTCAGAGCTCTCAGCTGTACTGTTGCCTATTAACATTGCAAGCCCATCAAACTCTTTCCACTTCTTCATTAAATCTCGATCTGTATTTGTAGGCGTTTCTATGCTCAAAGGAGATACAACCTGCTCCATCACACCATAACTTTCTTAAAGTAATTAACATCCACCTAACATGCATCGCTTTGTCCTTAATCACTGATATATCAGTAATTATATATTGCTTCATTAACAGTAGCAAGTAATAGAACTAGAAGAATTTAAAATTAAATCAAGCCAAAACTTCAATTATAGTGAGCGATAATGTAACCCCTTGACCAAGTGAATTTAATCTATAATTTAAAATAAATAAAGACATAATTACATGAGAAAACATTGCTCGCTTCTTCACAACGAGGGTAGTGTGGCCAGGAAAAACCAGGTTGTGTACCAAATACAAGTTATTATCTTCATTACACAGAGATTACCAGGAGGGATAGATAACCAGCCAGTGAGTTTTTTCAAATAGAAGTTCTTATTGCAAGCCACCCCGAAGGAAGACTATAGCAGTCTACAAACAAAGATCTTGGACACAAGAATCAAAAACAAAAACATAAGAAGTTATTCTAAGATGCAAAGGCAAACATAATCCATACTGATTATTAAGATAGTAGGCTCCAAGCAAAAATAGCAAGAACATAGACTTACAAGAGGAACAGCAGGATGTGCATAAACTCCTCCATGTGAGTAGATTGCTGCACAAGATGCCCCATAAGGTGGCATCACTGGCTGGAAGAATTAATAAGTTAGCAAACCATCCTAGAAGAATGTTTATAATTTGTTCCTCGCTACACAATATTTATGAATGATTATTGAAAACCGTAAAAAAACTTCAACTGCCTTGATGCCGGTCAATACCTGAGGTGTGCCCCACATATATGGGTGAGGAGCATGACCTGAAGTCACAGTTGGGTTGTAATGTGATGGAAGAGTGACATGGGGGCCATAACATGCCTGAATATGTAATGAATTAGTTTGAATTACTATTCATATTTCTATTTCTTAGGATAAATAACATAGCTAACATTCTATTAAATAAAGGCGCTCCAACAGGATATGATAGATAACCTGCATGGCTGCCCAACTAGGATGGCCGTGTATATTAATCTGACTAGTCTTATCTTGCAAGTGTAGAAGGATTGAGGATCACTCAAAAAAGACATTCGAAAGTTAGATCCAAAGAACTAATAAGATAACATGTATTAATATAAATAACTAGCCTGATTTTCCCCTCTATCTAGAAGGTTGAGAAAAATAAAACTTGATAATGGATTAAAAGATTTTCTTTGACATCATCTCAGGCATTCCAGTTTAGACCACAAAAGAATTGTCACTTTCTCTGCTTATCACTGTTGCTGGTGAAGATGATTTCTCAAACTTGGAACACTTTCCCTTTTCATGTTTTCCCATGGAGAAGCCCTTCCAAAAGCTTGATTTGAATTAAGTCACAAAATCCTCGTTTGGCAGATTAACAAGTCACCAGGATGCATTAATGGTTTATCAAGTCAATCTATGATGCAAAGGAAAATTCCAAAGGAAGCTGATTAAGAGCCTAAAATGTTAGGTTTTATGATTTTATATAGAACTGAAATATTGATGTAAACCATTCTTGAATGAACTTTCACGATGTAGCATTACAATATAATGTCTTGTTTCCGCAGTAATATTATCACTAAAGTTTGAGCATAAGAGCTGTAACAAACTAATGCAATTCAATTGTAACCTTAAGCTACCGCTCCCAATTGATAGTAGAAATAGCTGAAACCCAGAACAAATTATGACTTAAGAGGACGCCAACACAGTTGACAATGTCTATTGGCCAGACAAATAAGGGTCCTCCGAAGAAACCTGTCATAGGTAGGCCCCAAATTTCATCGATTATCTAAGTAGCCACTTTGCACTGGACAGTGGACATACCAAAACTTCAGCTACAGCACCGAGCAGTGGCCACCAAAAATTAAGTTACTTGTCGGACTTGGAAGTGAAGCATATGGCCATATCCACCTATTAACTTCAATAGATGAATATGCCAATCCCATTAGTTCCAACCCATGAAGTCATCAATATGACTTAAGTACAGGAAGATGATTGCAATAAATGACAATTGCTACATCTGCACAACCTCCCTATATCTGTTGTCTTTTCTCTCTCTCTAATAGTTCCTTCAAAACTTTCTCTAAGAAAGCCCCTGCCTAATGTCTCCACCGGAGGCTCCTCCTCGTCCTCCCGTACACAGTAGGCCTTTCAATTTTAAATTCTGCTTTTCCTATTAGTATTTTTATCTTTTCCTCTACATTGCAAAATGCCTGATTCACCACCTTCAGGGCGAGTGGTTGTCCCATAGTTGCACTCTGCAGTCACCAATCTTCAAAATCCAGGTGGAAGTTCTGCCAAACACAGATGCATTGGTTACACTTGTAGCCTAACCTATACATTGTTTTCAACTGCCAATACATATTCCAGCCACCAACCACCACATGTGCGGCATAGCTAGAATCCTCACCTCAGGCTCTATCAAATCTCTGTCACCTCACACCCCAACACTGCCGCGCATTCCTCCAATGAGTCATCACTGATCTAGGCTGTCAGTTCTAGATATCCAACTATATTTTATACTTTCCTAATCGAGAATCAAAAGGAAAAGGATGGAGAGAACTTCTTTAACAACTCTAGAATAGATTATTGCAATATTCCTAATCCAAATGTAGATCACAGCGACATCCAACAAATGGACCAAATTATCAACTGGATTACAAAATGGCTATTTTAGCAGTCCACAAGCCAAGGAACAAGATTTCAGGTCGTATATATTGGATCCATTGCCCATTTATTTTTATTTGGTTCGTTAGTATACACTGCAGTTTCAATAATGGGATTTTTGTTGAGGTCACTCTCACCTCTTGTATATCCCCTATTTAATTTTCATGCAAGTTTGTTTAGGAAAAAAGCTATAAATGACAAATTCCGCATATCAAATGCTATAACTTCAATAATACAATCAATCAGCACCCCTATTTTGCAGCTAGCAAGCCCACAATTTAATGCTTTCTGCATATTTAGTGACCCGCTGCTTCCTTAGCTAATAGACAAAGGATGCAGATTTCACATTTTTTGTCAAGCTTTTGCCAGTAATCATATAGCCATAATTATAATTTTCATCAATAAAAAAAAATCATCATTTTCTATATGCTTATAAAAAGAGAAGAAGAAAATCATCCTTAAAGTATTGAATCAAACAACACAATTATCATAGCAGCAAACTATGCAAGCCACCTCATCCATGAAAGCTGCCACGAGTCATCTCAGTAATCAGCAAAACGTGCATTCACAAGATGCTTTCAGAAGCAATTAACGATTGTATTCTGTTAGGATTCTCTGTACAATTTGTTACATTTTGTTAGGCATATGTACTTTATTCTTTTACCCCTCTGTAATTACTATATATAGTACCTTTCGTCTCTTTGTAGCACAAGCAATTTCAAATACAGAGTAAAATTCATTTGCCTTTGTTTTCTTCTTTATCAATATCTCAACCAACATGGTACCAGAGCTATAATGGCTTCACCTCCTCCTCCTCCTCTCCCTCCCCCAACCAACCGTGATTCTAAAGATCCTTCTAGCCCCTACTTTTTAAACCCTAATGATGGACCTGCAACTCTGCTTACTACTCATTTACTCACAGCAGATAACTACCACTCCTGGGCGTGCACCGTTCGTCGCTCCTTGCGTATCAACAATAAATTAGTTTTTATTGATGGTACCTTATGGGAACCTACTAAACCAAATGATCCCTTGTTAGAACCATGATTTGAATGCAATGACATGGTGATAACTTGGCTTCAAAATGCTATGTCCTTGGAAATAAAAATCAGTGTCGTGTATGTTGATACCGCTCGTGACTTATGGCTTGAGTTGGAACAACGATTTGCACAAAATAATGGTCCTCGTATTTATGAGCTCAAGCAATCCATAAATTCCCTTGTCCAAGGTGACGATTTTGTGAGTTTATATTTCTCAAAACTGAAAGGACTTCTTGATGACCTACTCAACTTCGAGTTCCTTCCATCATGCACCTGTGGTGCCATGAAAAATGTACATGAAAACCAGCAACGTGATTGGACCATGAAATTTCTTATGGGGCTTCATGAATCATTCACTAATATCAAAGCTCAAATCATTTTGATTAAACCCATTCCAAGCCTAAGTGAAGTTTATGCCCTGGTTCAACAGGAAGAAAAACGCAAGCAAATTTCCAACCCACCTGCTCTTCATGATACCCTTGCCTTAGCAGCAAAAACATCTTCCTTCTCCACCCAAGATAACTCTAGATCATATAGTTCTCCAAGGCGTGAAAAATTATTTTGCAGTCATTGTAAAATTCCTGGTTATACATTGGACAAATGCTTTAAAGCCAACCCATCTATTGAGAAACCCATGTGTACTCACTGTCATATGGTTGGCCACACTGTTGAATGTTGTTTTAAATTGCATGGCTATCCATCCGGCCCTAAACTCTCCACTCAAGGAAAAGCACCAGACTCCCTTGCTAATCAAGTGAGCTTCTCCAACCAAGAACAAATCAATGAGGATTCTCAAGCTAATCAAGATGTTCTCACCAATGCTCAATATCAACATCTTTTGACTCTGCTTCAATCTAAGGTTTCACAACCCTCTACTAATCAGGTTCAACTTACTCCCACACCCATCTGTCCCTCAACCTCCACAATGACTAGTATGAATTTTTGTTTCTCAGCTTCTCAATCATACTCTTCCCCCCATAAAACACCTTGGATAATAAACACAGAGGCAACCAATCATATGATCTGTTGCTCCTCCCTCTACACCAGCACATCCTTACTAGTTTCTCTCAATGTCAAATTTCCAAATGGACATCACGCACAAGTCACCCACAAAGGCACTGCCCATATCAGTGACAAACTCATTCTTCATGATGTCTTATGCATTCCTACATTTACTTTTAATTTGATTTCAGCCACAAAATTAACACAAGATATTTCATGTTGTCTCCTCTTCTTCACTAATGAGTGTTATTTACAAGACCTTTTCTCTTGGAGCTCGATTGGGAAGGGTGAGCTGCACAATGGCCTATATCATCTCCAATTGACCACCGTTTCACCTGCTGCACTCTCTTCTGTTTTTTCTATTTTACCATGTAACTAGATTTCAGTTTTAAATTCTGTTTCTGCCCATCCCAATGACCAGCAGCTTTGGCATTGTCGAATGGGCCATCTCTCTAATTCTCGACTTTCTTTGTTACAAAACGACTTGCCTCATTTTACTGCCATCAATACAAACACACCTTGTGTTGTCTGCCATTTCTCTAAACATCACAGGTTACCATTTCAATTAAGTGACCATCGGGCATCAAAGCCTTTTGATCTCATACACTGTGACATATGGGGGTCTTGCTCTTAAGTAGCATACAATGGCTCTCATTTTTTTCCTAACCATTGTTGATGACTACACTAGATGCACTTGGTTGTACTTAATGAATAATAAATCTCAAACCAGACCTTTTCTTCAATCTTTTTGCTCTCTCATTGCAACTCAATTTCAGACCAAAATAAAAATTATTCGTTCTGATAATGAAGCTGCATTTGCAATGACAGATTTCTATTCCAAACATGGAATTATTCACCACAAGAGTTGTGTTGAGACTCCCCAACAGAATGGTGTTGTCGAAAGAAAACACCAACGCATTCTTAATGTTGCCCGAGCATTACAATTTCAATATGTAATTTCACTTTCTTTTTGGAATGATCTTGTGTTAACTGCCAATTTCCTTATTAACCGTACCCCTTCTCCTAACTTACAAAACCAAACTCCATATCAATTGCTCTTCCAACAAAAACCAACCTACACTCACCTAAGGACCTTTGGCTATCTATGCTATGCATCCACCATTAAATAAAACTGACACAATTTTGATTCCCGTGCTAAACAATGCCTCTTACTTGGATACCCTTTTGGAATAAAAGGTTACAAGTTGCTTGACTTAGCTGCCAACTCCATTTTTCATTCCCGTGATGTTATCTTTTATGAGCATATTTTTCCTCATAAATCATTTCTCACTTCCAACTTTCACAGCAACAAACCAAATTCTATCTCATCCTTTCCTCTTCTTGGACCAACAAACTCTCTACCTGCACCTACTTTCTTTCCCTCCCAGTCCCCCATACCCAACACCACCTCATCCACCCCATCATCACCAATTTCTCTACCATATCCTCCTGTCATTACTTCAGCACCTCGACACTCCACTCGGCCAAAGAAACCTCCCTCCTATTTGCAGGATTATTCTTGTCATCAGGCCATTGTGAATTCTCCTTCACAGTCAAGCTGCAAAATAAAAGGTACTACTTCCCTCTACCCTCTTTCATCTTACTTATCCACTCGCAAATTATCTTCAAAACATGCCCTTTTTTCTGCTTCCATCCTTCAAAACTTTGAACCCAACATCTATTCTCAAGTTGTGAAATTCTTGGAATGACGCAAAGCCATGGATGATGAAATTGCAGCCTTGCAACTGAACCACACTTGGGATGTTGTTAATTTGCCTATTGGAAAGAGAGCTATTGGTTCCAAGTGGGTTTACCGCCTCAAATATAACTCGGATAGCTCTATCCAAAGACACAAGGCACGCTTGGTTGCCACCGGGTACACCCAAGAGGAATGAATCGACTATCAAGAAATGTTTTCACCGGTAGCCAAACTTGTTACAGTCAAAACTCTCTTGGCCATCGCTGTTGTCAAAGGCTGGAGTTTACACCAATTTGATGTAAACAACGCTTTTTTACACGGGGAATTAAATGAAGAAGTCTACATGAAGATACCTCCCGGCTATACTCGTCCAAATCAAGACAAAGTTTGCAAGTTAAAAAAAAGTTTATATGGCCTCAAGCAGGCCTCTCGACAATGGTATGCCAAGTTCTCCTCTTCATTACTTCAGTTTGGTTTTAATCAATCTCGGTTTGAGTACACCCTCTTTACCAAAGGCAATGGTTCTTCTTTTATTGCTTTACTTGTCTACGTCGATGATATTATTGTGGCATCTAATGATTTCCAAGTTGTTTCTGATTTGAAGAAATTTTTAGCTGCCAATTTCAAGATTAAGGATCTTGGTCCTTTGAAAATTTTTTGGGCTTAGAAGTTGCCCGAAATGCTACTGGAATACATGTATATCAATGAAAATTTGCATTGGATATCTTAACTGACGCTAGTCTACTTGGTTGCAAGCCAAGTTTAATTCCAATGGATCCAAATATCAAATTGTGCAAAGATGACGGAATGCTACAGGGTGATCCTAGTGAATACAGACGACTGGTTGGTAGACTTCTCTATCTAACCATTACACGACCTGATTTATCTTATTTTGTTAACCTCCTAAGCCAGTACATGGCCTCACCGAGAGTTCCCCATCTCAATGCTGCTTATAAAATGCTGCGTTATCTAAAAAAATCTCTAGGGCAGGGTCTGTTTTATCCATCCTCATCTGCATGCCATTTGACAATTTACTGCGATTCTGACTGAGCATCATGTCCTAACAGCAGGCGATCCACAACAAGCTACTATGTGTTCTTTGGCCAATCTCTCATTTTATGGAAATGCAAGAAACAAACAACCGTCTCAAGAAGCTCTGCTAAAGCAGAATACCGCTACATGGCAGCTTCTTCTTGTGAAATCACGTGGATCCAGTACCTACTTCATGATTTTCAGGTCATCCTTCTGCTACCAGTTACTCTCTATTGTGACAGTCAAGCAGCCTTATATATTGCCTCTAATCCTGTCTTTCACGAAAGAACCAAACACATTGAATTAGATTGTCATCTAATTCGGGATAAAATTCAAGAAGGTGTTCTTTCCACAGCCTACACACCATCCGATTCTCAACTTGCAGACCTCTTGACCAAAGCTCTGCACTCTCCTACATTCTATTCATTGTTGCTCAAGATGGAAGTTACAGATATCCACTCTCCATCTTGCAAGGGAATATTGAATCAAACAACACAATTATCACAGCAACAAATTATGTAAGATACCTCATCCATGAAAGCTGCCACGAGTCATCTCAGTAATCAGCAAAACGTGCATTCACAAGATGCTTCCAGAAGCAATTAAAGATTGTATTCAGTTAGGATTCTCTGTACAATTTGCTACATTTTGTTAGGCATATGTACTTTATTCTTTTACCCCTCTGTAATTACTATATATAGTACCTTTCATCTCTTTGTAGCACAAGCAATTTCAAATATAGAGTAAAATTCATTTGCCTCTATTTTCTTCTTTATTAATATCTCAACCAACATAAAGGGTTAATAGAAAGCGGATGGTGGCAATTAGATTTCATGAATGACGATGGCAATTAGATATCACAAATGAAAATGGATTTTGTGATTTCGATGTCGTATATAATACGAGTGTAATAGATGATCATGATGCCCACAAGTTGCATTCTTCAGCAAGCAGACTCAAAATGATCACCTGCTAAAATATAAATTAAAAAAAAATAGAAGTGAGGAAAAATGAGGAGAAAAATGATCACCTACTAAAAGTTCGCTGCAGAAAAAGACTGTAGGGTCATTATCGTCTTTTCCACTCTACTCGATAACAAGAAACTAACGGGGCATAGTTGGACATATCGTCAGATCAATCTAAGGAGAATGAGTTAGTAAAAGGCAATGGTAACCAATAAAGGAAACTTTTTTTTGGATAAATTCCTGAAAATTTCTACTTAAGACTACGACAAGATGTGATCGCACGACTTCGTTTTGTATTCCATTATGTTTCCTTCCTTTTTCTCCTCCAGTTGCTATACTCTCTCTATCTTCTTACGGCTAGTACGCACTACACAGGGCATGAGAAGAAAAATATGCATTCAAAAGTAAATTAAACTTTTAAAGCAAATAATAGAGATCCATCTAAGTTTCCACTGCAACCCTTTGTTCGGATGCCGACAAAATGAACGAAAAGAAAATATATAGAACATCAGATTCCGTTTCCGGGAAACGAAAATCTCAACCGACTAAAGAAGACAATTCTATATCTCTTAGTGCTCCGGAGTTTCCGGTCACCGAAGAACTCCAAAAGTTCATATTTATTTCCAATTTCGCTGATCAGAGCTTAAATTGAAGGAATTCAAATTCAAATATACATATATATATATGTACATATCATTTTTCTCTTTTTCCATCGCTCAACAACTCAAAGCAAAATTCAACATACCTTGAGCTCTCAATACCCAAACCTCCACCTCTTCACGTAAAAAACTGAAGACATGGTGATGAAGAATAATAAGCAGAAGAAGAAAATAATTGATATGGAGAGGACGTAAAAATCAAGAAAGCAATTAACTCTAGCTTCTCAAAGCCTGCATTTTTCACTCTACTCTCTGTAAAACCAGAGAAAAAGAGCGTTTGGATAAAATGGAAGACGAAATACAAAGAGAAACGGTGGTGAATGAGGGAGGTAGAGAGGGCCGAGGTAACGTCCACGTCACGATATACGCGGCGTATAAAAGGGCAGGTATATGCAAGAGTCGTAGACAGTGTCTAGAACGTGTATTTTACGTGCCGATTTATTTTGAGAGATAGAAATTAAAATTTTTTTATTATATTGTTTTAAATTTTTATGTAAAATATAATAAAAAATTATTTTTTTATAATTTTAAATTATTTTTTTAAATTTTTATATAAAATTAATATTAAAAATATATATTATAATAATATATTTTTAAAATTTTTATTTCATCTCATTTTATTTCAATTAAAAGGTATTATAAATATAAAAAAATATGACTTTTTTTTAAAATTTTTTCATTCTCTCTTTTATATACATGTTTGAAGTTATAATGAAAAATATTAATTTTAACTTAAAATTTATAATTTAAAATTTAATATTATAAACTCTACTACTAAAAACTTATTTATTATTTAGAATCTATATGCTTGAAGCGCTTTTTAAAATTAGTAACGATAATTTTTTAAAAATATATAGTTAGTTATATGGATTTTTTGATAAAAGTTTTAATTTAATACTTTTTAAAAAAGTTAATTTTAAATTTTTTTTAACCGACTAAATCATTTATTTATAAAATTATTAAGCATGTCATTGTTTTTATTTAAAAATATTTTTAATTATTTAAAAATACTTTTCAAACATCAAAATACAACTCCAAACAATATCCACGATCAGCCACTTTATATTTGACCCCTCATCCGTGAGCATTGACAGTGGCTAGATCAAATTTAAATTTTGATTAAAGTTAAACTTTTTGGAGAGGTTAATTTATATTGGGTTAATCATTTCAAAATTATAATTATAATATAATATTATATATTTTAATAATATTTTCTGATTTGTTTATATTTTATAAATAATTTAATTTTTATTGTCCAAACAAATTATTTTTTTGTTGACAAAGAAGGAAATACTTTTTAGCATCCAAACAAATGTTTACAGTCCAAACAAAGGAAATAATTTTAAGAAGATGAAAGAAAGGGAGATTTTGGTTTATTTATTTACTATTGCTCATAATTTGATTTGAAGTGATTAGGCCAATCCAATCAAAGTTGATTTTGGGAAAATTTAGTCAAATTTTAGATTTGGCTAAAATTTGACTAGTATATCAGTAATCAAAATGGGATTATTATATAAGAGATCTCTACAACATTTTAAATATCTTGTTAAGGTTTATCATCTTTGAATAGTAGCTATCTTAGATCCAAAGCTGGTTTTTTCCAAAGTTGAGGCTATTGGCAGAAAATTGGGGTTTTCTCAATCCTATTCTAAAGAAGAGCAAGGCGGGAAAGCCTGCCTTTTTGTCAAAGTTAATGTCAAGGTTTCACTTTTTGACTCTACATTGTAGTTTTTATTTGTCTTAGCAGATATTTTCAATTCTATTTTTGTTTTTACAGTAATTTATTGATTCGTTTGGATAATGAAATAAGATGCTTTGAGGTAACTTGTAAATAATAATGAGATTATTAATAAATAAAATGAGATGAAATAAAATGAAATGGAATCTCTATATCCCAATAGATGTTACAAGAAGAAATTTTCTTTAAGCAAAAATTTAAAGGCTTCATGAAAAGGGTGATAGAAATTCAAAATTTTTTCATTGAATGATGTTGCATAAATGGAGAAAGTTTGTTGTCGATTCTCCTAGCTGAGCATATGGTCTACCACGTTTGACCAGAACATAAGACTAGAACATAATTCATCAAGTAGTGATAGCTTTTTTTTCAATAGAATCTTATAAAAGAATTTACCATGGATTCAAATGAGATTGGTGGATGGTCTTGGACGTCCCTCAATTTTAAAAATTAGTTCAAGAAGTAAGGCTTTTTCTTACACTTATAAATTGACCACCAACCCATTCTACAATCGATGTGGGACAACTTTAACAATCTCTCATTCACATATCAAATCCTGGGTTCAAGAAGTGACAATCTGTTTCTCCCACGAACTGTTGGGTTAGAGATTATTGGTAAACTTGAGCTCTGATACTAATGTTGGGTGGTCTTGACTTTCTATTAACCTCAAAAGCTAGTACAAGAGATAATATTTTCCTCACACTTATAAACTAATCATCAGTCTCATTACATAATTAATGTGGGATGATCTCAACAAAGATTTCATGAGTGATTCCTTCATTCATTACTAATGGAAGATAACTTGTATATGTTGAAAACTAATTCATCGAAAGAAGTTTGAAAAATTGTTTTCTCCATCCCTGCAGATTCAACCTCAAAGCTTGACAAGCTTTCTTCAACATCCACGCATTTGTTGAAAAAACATTGATTTAAGAAAGTATTGCTCTAACTTAAGAGCTCAATACAACTTGTCCAAGAAGATCATAAGAGAAGTGTCATTTTGAAGGTTGATATAGACAAGACTTACGATAGATTTGACTAAAATTATCTCACATGTATGCTTAAGAAGTTTGGATTTAACTCTTCCATTTTATCTCTTGTCCAAACAATACATTATGTGGCTTAATTTTTTTGTTGTGTTGAATGGAACTCAAGCAGGCTATTTTGCTTCTAAAGGACTTCGGCTAGAGAATCTCTGGATGTTAAACTCAAGCAGATTTCGTTTGGATGAGTTCAACTCAATTCATTCTAATTTTAAATTAAATCTAACATCTAAATAATCAACTCTTAAATTACTAAACTCCTCTCAACTTAAAATCTCTTTATATGTATGACCCATAATTTTTTTTTTTAATTTAACACTTATTTACAAATGGAATTTACAACCTTTTTCAACTTCCTATAAATACATTTAAATTCGTCTTAACATCTAAATATATTTAAATTCATCTCAAGTAGATTTTATAAAACTCATTCATCATCTCAACTTACTATTATTCATAAATAATCTAACTCATTCTAACTCAACTTAACATCTAGACGCACTTAAGTAAATTATTGAGTAAGCTGGTTCAAGAATCTGTCCTCACTCCTTATTCTATTCCAAGGGGTTGTAGCCCGTTTTCTCACATCCTTTTCGTTGATAATTTGCTCATCTTTTCTAATGGTTTTTAAGACAAATTTGCAGGATTTGATATCTTAAATTTCTTTGTATGACCAGCCTCGAAATAGAAAGTAAATCCAAGCAAGCGTGTTTCCTTTTTATGGTTGATTAAGTAATGATAATCACAAATTTCAAATAGATAAGTTTCATTTAAGTATTTTGTAAAATAGTGAGTCACACTAATAAAGAATATTTTTTTTTAATACTTTTTAAGGTGAGGTCTACTTTTTAAAAAATGTTTGCATGAAACTTGTCTATTTAAAACTTTGTACATATAATTATCTCTTTCATCTTATATGAAACTTGGAGGTAGACCTAACTTAAAATAGCCACTCTCTTAAGACATGTTTAGGGTATATGAAGAGATATAAAATTTTTATTTATCTCATTTCATCTCTTTATATTTTATTTTTAAATAATTCAAATACAATTTTTTCAAACTAATCATTATAATTTTCTCAAACTTTTAAATAAAAAATTAAAAACATTTCAACTTTTTCAAATCTCCAAACAATATCTTAATTTATTTTAATTATATTTTTACAATATCTTAATTTATAATATTTTTTATTCCACTTCTCTCTTTTCAAAAAAACTAAAAAATATTCAATTCAAATTATCTTATTATTATTTATAAACTCTTTTATTATTATTCACAAAATTCTCATATAATCTTATTCTTCAAACTTGCCAATCTTTTTTTCAACCTCGTTAAAATGGGCTCCAAAACCTCTAATACCATCCAGTTGATACCAATTTCAAATTTCACACAACTCATATTATAGGAAGAGCCCTACTAATTCAAGAATAGACATCTTAAATCTAATTTTATAAATTATAAAAATAATATGTTTGGATGTGGTACATTAAATTTATTTTATTATAAAAATAATTATATAATTTAACACATTTCAATGAGTCACGTTAGTTTGGAAATTTTATTTATGAATCAAATAGTTATCTGATACAAAAAGTAAAATTATAAACAATCGTCTAGTATCAACTTACAATTAAGACTGCAACTGAGTTCAATAAAATTGATTAGACCCGAAATTCAACTTGTCCACGAACAAGTAAACTCTTTTTGCCCTTCTTAAAAGTATTAGCAATAGTGTTATTAATTTTTGTTTTAAATATAAATTTGTATGCTTTACAAAAAAAAATTGATCATATTTAATTAATAATTGAGGAAAAAAAGTAGCAAGAAATAAATAAATAAAAATATTTTTTTTCTTGTGAATAATAATTTTTTTAAATTCTCCAAATTTAAAAAATTATTATTCACAAGTAAAAAAAAAAGTATAATATTTTTCTTTTATTTTATTCTTTTCACTTTTTTCTCCCCATAAATAATTAAATACAATAATTTTTTTTAAATATACAAACTTATACTTTTTAAAAAAAAATTAATAAAATTATAGCAAATACCCTAATTAGTGTGATTATAAAAACCCAAAATTTTAAAAAAGAAAAAGTGATCCCACAATCGTGGATTTCAGATAGGGGAAGCAACCAATCAGAAAGCTGAGCTTATCCACGTGTCACACTCTGGATAACCAAACCAACGGTGAAGAAAATCCCCAAGTAAAGACAGCCATTAGAGAGTCAGCGACCCAGCCAGCAAGTTTTGGGGATAGAGATAGACATATCGTTTGGCTGTCCGCAAATCAATCAATCATCATCATCATCAATGGCAGCAGCGCCGGCATATGCGACTGCCTATTCGAACACCGCCGTCTTAGTCCCTCGCTTCCACACCACCAAACCCGCCGTTCGTTGCTCTGCCTTGCCTTACCTCCCGCCTCGCATTTCCTCCACAGCTTTCACCGCGTCCACTAAACACTTTTCAGGTATTTCTTTATTATTTTCATTGTACATAAATGGGTGATTTTTATTTTTTATCCCCCACCCCTTTTTCTTCCTTGTTTGAGTTGCTATGTGGTTGGTCGTAGCTTATGCTAGAGATATGGGTTTCATTATCGAGCACTGGAGGTAAACTATGATCCCAAGGCTCCGGCTAACTGCGTGTCATGGCAATTAGTTGGCTCCACTGAAGTTCTCAACTTATGTAATCCATATAATGTGAAAAGATTAGAGAAGTGATGTGAAATCTTGTTTTGCTTATCATTACAAAAAGCACGGTTAAAGACATGGAAGTCATAGGTTCTGGGATGACGAAGTGGTTCACGACGTAACACAGCTTTTTGAATGTGTTCTTAGTTTAGAAATAGTGAAATGTTTGTAGAAGATAGAACTTTGAAGGAAATGTGGTGGGAGATAATTTGGTCGATGGAACGGTCATCGGTGGGTTACAAACTTACAAGATGGGACAGATCTAAAAAGTCAATCCAAGTTAACTATCTATGGTAGGTGTCTAGATGATGAGGGAGTAGAACCTAAATGCCCATGTTGCAATATCTAAACAAAGGTGGAAAATGAATTAGAGCATCACAGTACTACTCATTTTTGGAACGCATTTATAGAATTGTGTGCAAGACTTGTAAATTAGGCAGTGTTAGGCCCGTTTGGATGTTGAGCTGAGTTGATATGAGTTGGATTTTTTATGAATATTAGTGAGTTAAGATAGTTGAGTGAGTTTTGTCGAGTCCATTTAAAATGAGTTTAAATGTATTTAAATGTTAAGATGAGTTTAGATATATTTATAAAAAGTTGAAAAAGGTTATAGATCCCACATATAAAGAGGTATTGAATTTGAATCCTACATGTAAAAAGGTTTTAAGTTGAGATGAGTTTAGTAATTTGATAGTTGGGTGTTTGGATGTTAGACTCAGTTTAAAATTAGACTAAACTGAGTTGATATTAATTGAATTTAAGTTCCAAACGGGGCCATGGGCTTGTGAATTAGGATGAGTTGCTTTTGCGCTTTCTGTGTCTAGCTGTTAAGAATTAATAGTTGGTATTGTAAAATTATCTTTCCAAGTATCCAGAATTGAGAAAGACTGTCTAAATTGTGTTCTTGACTTTCTTGTTCCACTTTCAAACAGAGTCCCGTAGGTCTTCTCTTCTTCAGGTCAGAGCCTCTTCTTCAGAAGACACATCCCTCGACACTAGTGAGCTTTTTTCAGACTTGAAGGAGAAGGTGAGAAAGAAGCAAAGCTGGCATTTGTACTACTGAAGAAACTTGACCTGTTTTCTTACCATTTCCTTGACACTAATAATACTTTTTTTGATTGAGTAAAGAATGCCATGGTGTTAAATGGTTTCCTTCTTTGTTGATAATTAGTGGGATGCAGTTGAAAACAAGACAACCGTACTTCTCTATGGAGGTGGGGCAATAGTTGCCGTTTGGCTTTCTTCAGTTGTAGTTGGAGCCATCAACTCAGTCCCTTTGGTAGGTCCATTCTCTTGATACACGTGCTTCCATTTTCTTAAATTGGATTGTATCTAGAGGTTTCATGCAATTCAGGTCCTTTAGTTTGCTGATTAATTTTGCAGCTAATAAAAATTATTATTGCTTCTCTCTCTCTCTCTCTCTCTCTCTCTCTCTCTCCCCCCAGAAAAGAAAAAAATATGTCTTCCGAATTCAAATCTTATTCAACGACCCTGACATGATTTTCTTCTCTTTTCTAGCTTCCAAAGATTATGGAGTTGGTAGGACTAGGATACACAGGATGGTTTGTCTACCGTTACCTTCTCTTCAAGGTAAAACTAACTACAAATTTTTTCTTGCTTTATTTTATTTGCGCGGATTGTTCTGGTATCTTTTTGGCCCAATTAGACAGGTTCTGTTGCATTCTTTTTAATTCCTTATGCAGCCCATTTTCTATTGCTCAGGATTTGTTTTCCCTTTGAATAATTAGAGCTTTAATCATTTTATTCTTAATTTGGGTGAACTCAATCTCATTCTCAAATCTTCAATATGTGGCATCTTATTATCAGCACACTACTTATGTTTTCTTTATGAGGAGAGACAATCACTAGGGATTGGGTCAAGTTGTAAGGGTTTTGGTCTTGGGGCATGTTTTCCCCAAGTTTAAGGTGTGCAAACAATTTATTTCTAGGGGCCACATCCTATCGGTAAAAACTCTATAATTCACTTATTAATGTGAAGTAGGCAGGCCACAGAGATCCAAGGTTTAACTGGATAATAGATAGACATGTTGCATTTACATGGTTCAGGTGTTCCTCATCATAAAAAATATAATATAAGCCTGTGATTTTTCATGATCCTGTTGAACAGCTTTATCTTTCATTAGCACAGAAAATCAACTCTTGCTGACAAATGATATCATTCTTTTTGTTCAGTCAAGCAGAAAAGAACTAGCTACAGATATTGAAGCATTGAAGAAGAAGATTGCTGGAACTGAATAAATTCATATGATTTGGTGTTTCTTTTGGCACCATGTAATTCTTGTACAAGAGGCAATTGTATCCTGTAATGTAGAATAGGTTTTTCTATCAATCGTAATTACTCGTGTTTATCATGTTTTGTTCATCAAGAAAGACTTGGGCAGCTTTATGTTCGGCTTTAGATCAATGCAATTGTAGCAGCTCTTACAGTTACATCCCCTATGTTATATAAGCTCTTTATGCATGGTTTACATGCTTAACATGGGGCTGATAAAGACATATTTTCCGTATCATCGGTTCTCTGATTTTTGTTATTCATAATGATTCGAGACAATTTATGATTTAGCATGGTATTATAACAAAAACAGTTCAGTTTGATGTCTGACTTCATTTAATAGTTTGAAATTGTCTTTTAATGATTACTTTCTCTGTTGATTTACCTTAAGTTCTACATGTTGAATTCTGCTTCCAAGTGCTTTTTAAGGTTGACCATGGCAGCCCTTAAAAGACAAAGATGTATGCACATGAATTGATCAGTTCTTACATGAAGCAAAATTGTTTTCTTCTTAATTATTATTAATTGAATCTCTAATTCAGGATGGTCGTTATGCGGATTGATGTTCACCATAATTAGTAATTTTAAACTTTCAATGGATAGAATATATAAAGAAATGTAGGTAAAGCAGGTCAGCAAATAATTCATAATTCACAATAAGATAATCATACGCTCCGATTGGATAAAATGGAAATAAGATAATTTTATATAAAAGTTAAAAGTTAATAAAATATTAATAAAATATTATTTTTTAATATAATTATTGTTTTAAATTTTAAAAATTTTGAATTATTTTTTATATTTATATAAAAATTTAAAAAAATTATAATAAGATTATTTACAATCATAGGCTTTTCTTGAATGCATGAATAGAAGTTTCAACTTGTATTAAAATGAGAAAAATGCTACATGTAAACGGGTTTACGTATTTTTTACAGAATTGATAAGGTGATAATAATGTTAAGTGAGTTGAAATATTAGAATAAATTATTTAAAAAAAATTTAATTAAAAAAAAATTATGATAAAATAAAAATAAAAATAATTAAACTAAAAATTACATAAAAAGACGTGTACGAAAAAATTATACCAGACAAGACGTATACAAATAATCTGTCTCCTAGAGCTAAGAATGTGAATTTTATGCATCTTGAAAAACTTCGCTGAACTGAGAATGCCTTCTCTTTATTTTTTAGTATTATTTTTATGATTCTTTTAATATTTTTTAAATTATAATCTTATTAAAAAAATATTTATTTAATCATTAAAAGACACCTATCCAAGAAAATAAAAATAAAAATAAAAATAAAAATAAAAATAAAATCATTGAAAAAACAGAAAAAATGGGTAGAAATTCTCGGACCCAAAATGGATCCCAAGCATTTCTCCTAATTTAAATTAAAACCCCATTGTAGGCTATAGTCCCAAAACCCTTTCCTCTCTATTCGGTGGCATCCTCCCATCCTCCCGTCGTCGTAAATCTCTCTTCCACTCTACTGAGGCCGACAATCACAGGGCTGGGTCAGTGGTGGTCTTGCCGGCAAAATGCTATCCCGAATTGCAAAACTAAAGCCTCTACGGCTGTCCATGGAGTCCTCCTCCTCCTCCTCCTTGAACCACCAATTCCTGCAACGATGCTCCGTCAGCGGTACCGCTAAGGGCAAAGCCAAAATAAAATCCGGCCAAACCTTAAAGCGATTCAGAACCAATACCAAAAAGGGCGCTCCCGAATCCCAAACCGCCGCCGGAGGATCCAAAAAGCCGTTCGAACGAGAAGACAGGCTCGAACACCTCTGCCTCAATGCTCCCACTCCCGTCCGGTACCTGAACCCGAGAGAAAGAGCTCGAGAAGCCAAGCGAGAGAAGTTGGGGCTTGTCAGCAAGGACCGGCAGCGAGAGCTGGATTTGATGAAGAAGAAGGACTACAAAGAAAAGTTGGGTATCCCGGAGAAGCCGACGATTATTGGGACTCCTGGGTTGGATCTGATATCGCTGGGACTGGTTGATGCCGACAAGATTCCCCATTATGAACTCACTGTGGAGGATGGGCGGCGCCTGGCCAAGGAGTACAGTAGGGTTCTTATGAGGCGCCACCGGACCAGACAGGCTGCCGAGTCAAACCTTTTGAGGTTGAAGAAGGAGGCAATCGAGGCCCTACCGGAGGATTTGAGGGCCGCCGCTTTGGTACCGGACTTGACTCCTTTCCCCGCGAACCGATTCATGGCTACTTTGACGCCGCCAATTGAGGGCTACATTGATAAGGTCAAAGAAGCGGCCAAGAAGAGTAGTGGGAAAGAGAAGCTCAGATGACACCCCCACACCCCAAGGTTAAACATTTTCTTTATAAATAACTTTGTCCATTAGATGTTTGTAAGTATGTATGTGCTTGTGTTTCTTGCTATGTTTGGTTATTAGTAGTGATAGATGATTTGGACGTAGTTTAATGGAATGATAGCCTATTATTGAATGGAAGTTCGCCATCTACTTATAGTATAGGATTTTTCTTCACTGGAAGGAATCATCAGCAGCAACTGGCGTAATGACCTATAAGATTTATGTGGTCAGTGACTAGTGACTAGACATAAGACATGTTGGCTCAAGATAAACAGTAATGTCGATCAGTATGTTTTGTCAATGTTGTCAGAGCAGCTGAACATAAATTAGAGGGAAAAGACATCTGACATCAAATGAACCACAATGTTGATTCAATCAGTATTTCAAATTGAAGTCCGTGAATGCAACCTTATTTATTCAGTGATGGCTAATGTCACTTGTTATCTGTACTTTGCCACAGTATATTCTGCGTGATATCAAAATACTTTATGGTTGGCATGGATGGCCAGATTTGGGGAGGAGGATCTTGGATTTGGGGCTTCAAGATTCAAATTCCTTGTGTTGGATCATATTTCAAAATTTTGATTTGGATTTTGCCCCAAATCCATACCAGATTTCAATCCTTCACGATGTTCCAACTACCAAGTCCTTTATTTTTGAAGGAATTTGAAGTTGACATTGTTAGGCCCCATTTATTTTCACAACTTATATTATCTCATTTCATCTTATCATTATTACTTTCTCAAATTTCCACACAAAATAAAATAAACAATTTAATCTTTTTAAATTCTTAAACAAAAATAATATTATAAAAATATATTCTAACAATATTTTATCGAGCTTTTAATCTCTTGATTTAAAATTCAAGTCCAAGTCCAAATTCTTTTATCCAATCGCAATCTTTAAGACCAGTTCAGAGAAATTTCCGCCGAGAGAGTTTATGTGATAGTTGCTATTTCTTTTGTTTTTCGTCAATAAGATTTCTTGTTTATGTTTAGGTTACTAATATTTCAAGATTGGCTCCTTGTATGGGTTTCAATTTCTGAGTGGGTATTTTTCTCTAATGACTGGTGTACTTGGGCCATGCCCATTGTTATTATTAATAAAATCTCAATTTACTTATAAAGATACTTCCGGATTGGCTGTTGAACTGAGATGGTCTTGGGCCAGATGAGAACCAAAATACTTCATTTGGTTATTGTGTAATGAAATCATGCCAAATTGGTTCTTGGGCGTGTCGTGTTGCTTGCTAAAGTATTACCTTTTACTCAAAATAAGACATTTTGTGCAAGGGTACATGCGATATATGTTTATTTGCTGTATTCTATTTATTTGTATGTTTTATAATGCTATCCCTTGTGCGGCAGAATGAGCTATGATTGTGAGCCTGGAGAACTTCAGTCGTTTCACAAGGGGCAAGTAGAAGTCTTAAAGCTGTGTTTATGGGTTCCGGTGGGCAGCAAAGCACTAATGGGGCCTGATGCAATAAACTTGCTGAATTTAGAACGATGTCTTTTGGTAACTAGAACATTATTTTTTTTTGTCTGGCTTGTTCAACTGAGAAATTCTGCCAAATCAATGTATGTTAGATTATCTTCAAATCCATCGTGATGCACATTTATTCTCAATCGAGTGTTTGAAGGAGCATCAAGGGAAACTGTTGCCTGTTTAAACTATTCTGCTTGAATGTTGATGTCATAAAACAATGGGGTTGTCGCAAGTTGTCGTCGTAGGAGTGAGCTCACTGGAGTCCGCCGGTCTTGATAGCATTGGCAGTATTGCTCACCGCCACTGGCAATGACGGGGGCTGTATCTTTGAAGGGGTTCAGTCGGCGACTGCAGGTATTCTCTAAAACAATCTGAATTGTCTCCACTATTTCTTAGAACAAGTGTTAGACAATTTGCAAAACAGCAATAGTTTTGAGTCTTTTTAAATTTTATGGAAACTTTTATAGTTAGAGCTAGGTTGCTACTGGTCCTAAACGAGTGGATAGCCTCCTTCCCCGCCCTTATATTGGGTGTGGTGGCCATTTTTCCATTTCACCCGTAACTCTCAACGCTGCAATGTCTTTACTCGTTGGAATAATGGGTGAATTTTTAAGGCCACTGTTTGAAACCCTCGACCATGATGTCAAACCCTATAAAAAATAAACTAGATGGTCAAAAATCAAATCATGAATATCAAACCAGACGATCAATCCGCATATCAAATCCAAATACCATATCCCAACTTCAAATCGTGGCAGTGGTCTATCCACGTGGAGATCCCTGGACATGTCCATGGGTCTTTGTGCTTGGAAACCCGTGGTCGTGGTTGTGGGTCACTCTGCGTGGAGATCCACCATCGTAGATGTGGGCTTTTAGGTGCCTAGGACTGAGCGACGAGTCTTTCCTACTTGGTCCACCGCGACCTGGACATTCTGTTGGCCCCATATGAGTTTCGGACGGTATGTTTGTCCGTTACTCCTCATCGAAGGAGTAATATAGTTACAAGTCTCAAATAAATAATTTTCATATAAATATTTTGTGAAAAAGTAGGTTTCATTAATAAAAAATAATTTCTTTTATATTTTTTAAGGTGGAGTTTACTTTTGACAAAAGCTTGTATGAGATTTGTCTATTTAGGACTTATCTATTCACTTTTTACTATTTTTTATTAGTGAGACCTATTTTTTTACAAATTATTTGTATAAATTTATCTATTTGAGATTTATATATAGAATTACTTCATAAATCTATGTTTATATTCCTACTATAAATAAATATTTATATTCATCTTTGATTGGCCACTGGGGAAGAAAAATATTTGGGATTACGTCCAAACTAATTCCCACCAGGTTTGCTTAGAAAAAAATAATAATAATAATTCCTACCAGAATCGTCTGACAAGAATTGGTGAGGAAACTATAAGGGAATTATCCCCTTATAGGCCAGAGTAACAAGCCCACGAGGGACCTTAGGAAAACGGTGGAGAGCCCAACCCAGCCCCAACCCTCCTCTAAAAGAAGTCACTAGGCCTTTACAGATTACTAGGCCTATAAGCAAAATTAACCCGTGAAGCAACCTTCATTTCTCTATTTTCTTCAGTGTGCAAGTATAAACACCTAAACCCGAGATGCTAGAATCGGGCCCAAAAACATACGAAACACGACGTTAATACCACTTATATCCGGATCTTCATACGGGTTTATGATGCAGTCCATGTGCACACTGGGTTGACCATGGTTATAAGTTGGACAGATAGTCAATTATAAAACTCCGAATATCCGGTTACTCGGATTGTAACCAAATACCCAGATTTGTCAATAATACAGTTTTAAAGAAGAAGAATACAAATATAAAAATGGACACTTTGAATATTAAGGTTGTGTTTGGTTCCCAAGTTGTATTGTGTGCAATCTATTTTAATTCCTTCAACTATTCAAATACCTCAACTAAGCTGCATCAAACAAGATTTCGGTGGGTTTAATATTGTACATGACATGATTGAAAAATTATCACAAATTCATCCAAACGCCCCACATGCAAGTTGTACTGTGTGCAATCTATTTTAAACTCCTTCAACCATTCAAATACTTCAATTAAGCTGCATCAAACAAGATTTCGGTGAGTTTAATATTGTACCTGACATGATTGGAAAATGATCACAAATTCATCCAAACACCCACACACAGCCTCGTGTTCACATCATCCACCTGAAAAGTAGTCTTCATGTCAGACAAATTATGAGCCCCTCAGAGATACAGCCCCTCTCTCATCTCTCTCTCTCTCTCTCTCTCGTGTTTCTTCTTCCAGTCGATTCTTGCACAAGATAATTTTTTTCATCAAAATGTCACTGTAGACTTGGTGCGTGGGAGACAAGTACTGTCAATGAACAATCAACAATAGTAGATCTTAATAATTTCATAACTTCCTATAAATATATTTAAACTCATTTTAATATCTAAACACATTTTAAATTTATTGAAGTAGATCTCGTAAAACTAACTCAACCATCTCAACATCCCAATACAGCCTAAAAGAATGTCTTTCTTTTCATATTCAGAAGGTTATAGATACCGAGTATTAAATCAGAACTCACAGTATATAACCGTGTCAGCATTCAAATAGGAGTGGATTCGAAATCTGGATACCTGCCTGAACGAACCTGGATTTCAGGTTCTAGACTGGGCCAAAAAAAAAAAAGGGGCCCGAATGCATATGCCTACTTCAATTGCTTGCTTTGTGGAAGTGCGAAGTGGAGGTGAGCGTGTGAAGTTTGGAGAGTTGTGTATATTGTTATGACGGGGTTGGCAAAAGTGAAAGTAAAAGAGTTTCAAATGATACCTATTCATGCAGCACGCATGCAATGTGGGGGGGGGGGGGGGGGGGGGGGGGGTGCTGAATAAAGTGGTTTACTTCTAATACAAAGTCCTGGAGTACATATGAATGTAAGATGCAGCATTCCTGATATTATACAGATTCTATAATTAATATTAGCCAATTAATCAATTCATTCATTTAAACTCATACCAGGAAGTTGTATTCTAGATTTGCTATTTCTTTCCTCTTTAATACAATACATAGTCGAAGTTATGCGACAATCTGTGTGCACAAATGGGAGTACTGCATAGACGAGAGGCACTTAAATTTTCCATGCTCTCACTCAACACAGAAGTACTAATTTAAATGAAACACTCACGCTATCACAAAGTTCCAGTAAAAAAATAAATCAAAAGAAGAAAAGAAAATAAAAGGAAAGGAAAACAGAACTCGAAAACGGTATTGATTCTGCAACCTACTCAAACCTATTTACAAATAAACTCAGAACGAGAGAATTATTTGGAATCGATACTCAACAATTTGCTACAGAAAGTATCTCGAGAGGAGAACAATGCCTGATTTATTACAAGCATTTGTGTTCTTAAGAGTTGGGAGAAAAGGTGCTGGGAAAACAAAACAAAAGAAAAGGTTAGACCCGTCAATTAAAAGGGCAAGCCAAACTACAGCTTTAAGAAACAGGAATTGCGAGGAGTCGTCAGTGCTTGATGGTAAGCTCAGCTCTGAGATGAAGGACTCCATTGATAAAGTAGAGACTATCCTCAGCCATGAAGGAAGTCCATGGTATGGCAAATAAGTTTCGGTAGCCAACTGCCTTGCCCCCGGTGAACGTGTAGTTTCCTTTGTATTTACTGACAAACTCCTCGGTTGGTTTTGATCTTGCTGCGAATTCATAGTCTACCGCAAATGTCACCGACCCCTTTTCCTGCATCCCTAAAAACAGCCCAAAGCAGTGGAAAGAGCTCTGCTGGTCCATGTTGCAGTGAGCCGACAGGAAGAACCCTTGGCCGCCCAGATGGAAGGCCTGTGAATACACCCGTCCAGAAGGGAACAAATTTACACACTCCTCCCGCTTCAGGTCCAGGTAAACCACGCACTGCTGTCTGGGAAGTTCAAATTCTACCACCTTGACCGGGCGGTACTTGTAGGCCCGCTCCACATAGCGACGGACTGGGGTGGTGGACTCTTCTGCAACCAGAATGCGTTGGCGGTGTGGCACCTCAGCCTTAAAAAAGAGGGCCTCCATTACAAGTTTGGTTGCCACCTCGTTATCAAAATCATTACAGGTTAAAACCTTCCTAAGCTTCCGGCAGCTCATGAAAGGGAAGCGAACGAAGCGTGCCAGGCGCGTGCCAAGGTATTCTCTCCGCTCCTCCAGTTTTGGGTACTGATTCCTAGCCCATTTCAATACAAAGTCATACACAGTATCCTCTGATGCGACCTGGAGATCATCACTGGCCAATACTGCCTCTACTCCAGCAAGGGGCAAGGTCATCACCTCTTCCTGGAACCTGAACAAAAGAGCAAAATCAGAAAATCTCATTCGTAAGCTGCCTTCCAGAAGACGAATCACATTTAATTTGAATAATGATGAACACAAACAACAGCAGCAGCAGCAATTAACAAGAGAATTAAAAGAATTGAGGTGAGAACAGTTGTGCTTTTAATTAATCATTATGCCATGTTAACCTTGCCAGTGATTGTGTGGGTCAACTTTGCTATAATACCGAATTACATGAAGCTGCTTTGCATCTTAAATGATTTCACAACGCAAGGATCAATTTCTCTTGCTTAATCAAGCCAAAAATAGGTAGAAATTTCAAGGTGGACTGTTCAAAACTAAGAATAAGTTTATGGCCTAATAGCTGACTGCAAAATGTGTGAATTCATTGATGTGAACAACATGAAAAACAAGAGAGAATCGCATGACACATGAAATACGAGGATAATTTATGAAAAGGATGCTTCAAAAGTTTTTGGCTGGCTTCATAATCTTCATTCACATGATTCAATTTGAAGGACAGACATACAAGAATCCCAATGTGACAGCATTATCACATTTTGAACTACAGCAGCAAATCCAATCACAGACATCACTAAAGAAAATAGTTGAGCACAAAAGATGTTTCAGAATGTTGATAACGATATATGCAAGGGTAACATGTGATCTACTTTAGCTCTTCATAGTAAAACCCAATGCTATCAATCCCTAGTAGAACCGACAAAAGGGAAGACGGGAAAATGAAATTAAATTGCATAGTGTACTAAGTAGAACTTACTTGGTGATGTCCTTATAGTGGTCAGCAAGGAATTGTTTTGCTGTGTCAGTCAATGGCTGGACTGCTTCACCCATTAAAACACTGGAAGGAAGTTCAAGATAATGCAATGCAGACTCAGGTGACATTGGCATATTCCGCAATAGTCGACTGCAATACCTCATGCAAGAGGCGACCTCATATTTGTCTGCAGCCATAAGAACATCCAGCAAAGCGGGAGCTGTATTGACGGATAAGGTATTGATGTACATAAAATTCAGTAGCTCCATGAGGGCAACTTCTTCTGTTTCAGGGCGGAAAAGTAAAAGGGTTGTAAGTTGAATTAATCATGCACAACCAAGAAGGTAATAATTTCATGAGAAAACAGAAAGTTTATGATATTTCTTTATACCGGAGGCATTGATGGTAAGGGTTACATGTCGCTGCTCTGACTCCCTCATCCCATTTGAGAATAACTACAATAAATAAAAGGAAATGAAAGACCATCCAGCAAGCATCACAAGTAACTGTATGTAAAACCACTTGAGGTAATATCTAACCTATACCTTATAGAAGAACGGACTTTTAGCTGCCAAAATAGGAGAGCTAATATGTAATGTTTTAACTCTTATAACTGTAGGACAATCCGTGATCCAACTAGAGTCGTTGCTATTTCCAGCTTCATCACCTACAAGAAAAATAAGCATGCTTGAAACACATCCATTGATTAAGTTCTCAGATTAAGAAGAAAAAGAACAATTATGCATAAACACTCTTCATCTCTTCCCGTTAGGTTATGTTTGGATGATATTGCAGTGAAACAGAAAGGTCTCAATTCAAACGAAATATATACTTATTTGAATAAAACACAACACCAAAGGGGAACATTCTATTTAAGATTGATACTTACCTGAACGTGATTCTTCACTCATTGCATCTACTTCCTCATCTGGGTTTCCACAGCCTGCGCCATCATCCATATCAGGCTGGTTACAGTTCAAAATTTGCTCCTCAGGGCATGCAGTGAGATCCAAAACTGGAAAACAGATGGTAAACACCAAGCATTAATTAGGCAAGACAGCAAACAAGTATACACAGTGACATTTGATGGAATAAATTATAAAGATAAGCATGCGTGATACACCTACAATCAATCTTTTGGATAAGTTGTCCACTATCAATCATAATCCCAAGCTATTGAGAAGCATGTGTTTACTAAATACAGAGTATAGAAGAGATACACATGATCATTTTTTGATAGGTACTTGGAAAATTATTGATCTGAACAATAAGCATAGCCCAAGTACGCAAGACGTATACAAGACGTATAAAGAAAAGACAAAACACCATATACAAAAGTCTGAATACAAGGCTTGTCAAATAGGCAAAGCTGAAACAAGAAAATCATGGAGACCCATGCCATTGAAATCCACGGCAGTGGTCCAGTTACAAAGAGTGCTAAAAAATAAAACTTTCAGCTCCTCTAAAACAGGCAAAGTGCTGATTCTTATGATAGGCAAGTTGTAAAACTTTCAAAACTGAGTTGATTTTTATCTGGACTGTTATTTATTTTAAATGAGCTTTCTAGCATTCGACTCCACACCATTGAATAAAAGTTGCTTTAAGCTATATGTTGGCATGGTGCATATCTGAATATAAAAGAAATAGGATTCTGTTTGGTTACCCAGATGAGATAAAACTATCTATCTCATCTGGGTTAGTACAACACGGTGACTTTGTGCAACCAAACCACAATATTTCATCTCTAATTCATCTATAAATTTTCAAACTCATCTCCTAACATGAACAGTAACAAACAATAAAAAGTTATTTCCTCTCTATTTCATCTATAAATTTTTAAGCTCATCCCAACAATTTCTTACATGAACAGTGTTCAAACAGTAAAAGCACACAATTCACATCATCAAAAAGTCAAGCGGATAAATGCCAATTACAAAGATAGTGCCCTAACTATCCAAACATACACTTTTTTACAAACTATCTCATCTAAAAAAATCTCACTACCATTCATAACATTTTTTGTTTTATAAGTAATAGTGAATTTTATTAATCAAAGAAGGAATAAATGCCAATTACAAAGATAGTGCCCTAACTACCTAGGGACATTTGATACCATTCAAAACATCTCATCTCATCTCATCTAAACTACGTATCCAAATGGAACCTAAGATTTCAAGTAACAGAGCTATTACTTTCTTCTTGTAGCAGTAATATCAATATGCATGATTCTTGTGAGAAACAATCAATATATACATGATTCTTGATCTTATTTGCTAGCTTTTCGTGTGCAGAAGAGTCTGTCTCTCCATTCATTCATTGTCTTTTTCAAGAGGGAAGTTGTGGCGTGAGAACATAAGACAAGTAATTAATCAGAGATAGAACACATCTGCCCATTTCTCTTGTGATCACCTCCAATGTATTACTCTTATATATATATATATACACACTCACAGAAACCATGTGATCTGATCAACAATTCATTTTTTTCTGGTATATGAATCAAAATGCATGTGATCTTAGAGTTTTCCAGTGACATCAGCAGAAAACTAGCTGGCTAGCTGAGAGAGTAGTATGGAATTCTATTAGCAAATTAAAAGCACATTGCTGCTGTTACTGAGTTTGACATCATTGATTTGGAGACTGTAAACTCTACCACTTTACAAGGAGTTATAAGCCTTTTACAGATCGATTTTCTATTTTGGCTTGAATATAAACTTCCTATGATCATTTTGATGTGATCTCTGAGTTGTTATTAACTAAAATTATGACCTTTGATGAAAAGAAAATCTCCTAAAAGCATCGATTGACAGCCTGCAATAATTTTTGCAATGGATATAATTACAATACAAGCGTCTAACTCTAAGCCCATGAGTAAATACAAATTATCAAAGTTTGGAGATGATCCTTGCTAAGTTTGAAATGACTTCCCAAAGGTGTGCCCACTAGTTTAGCTTTGTCCATATTGTACTTGCTGAGCACTCTTCTAACATACATTGCCTGTAAAAGATTCAATGTGCCTTTGTCTCTGTCTCTGATAATTCTCATGCCAAGGAATTGCTTTGCAGCTCCCAAATCCTTGATTTCAAACTATTTTGACAATATTTTTTCAAATTGTTGATCTTGCAATAAGCATATAATCCATGTACAACATTAAAATAATATCGAAATTGTCAAAACGCCTAACATAACAATAACAGTATGCCTAACATCTAATGTTAACCGAAACTGTGCATGAAGTTGTCAAACTTTCTGTACCACTGCCTTGGAGCTTGTTTCAGGCCATACAAGCTCTTCTTTAATTCGCAAACGAGACTCTCATTTCCTTGTACTGTGAATTCCTCTAACTGATGCATATAGATGTTTTCTAAATCAGCATGAAAAAATGTTGATTTCACATCTAACTACTCGAGTAATCAATGTCTATCTTCTGTTGAAACCCTTTCATAACAAGTCTAGCTTTATATCTTTTGCTGCAATTATATTGTCTTTAACTGTATACCCACTTTTTGTGCAAAGCTTTCTTCCTTGCTAGAAGTTCAATTAGCTCTCGTTCCCTAACAGATAGTCCATCTCATCTTTCATTGCTAACAGAGAGTCCATCTCCACAGCTCACACCTATCCAACGTAGGCTCTCGAAGAGTAACCCAATGTCTCTTCTTGCACACCTATCATAAACCCATATGTCAGCTTTATTGCTACGCCTATAATCCTACACAGTTGTGAAGTACGGTATACTATAGAGCATTGGTTTGGGTGGGTGAAAAATTTTGTGTAGGTCTAGTAGTCCTGGATGACCTATGAACAACAACTTTAGGCCTACACAGCTCTGCATCTGACTGTGGAACAATAGGAATGGGAGCACTAGGCTCACCCTTTGTGTCCCTCAAACATTTGTTATGCTTTTTGGAACAACAGGAATGGGAGCTATATCTATGGTTGTCCTTGTACACAACTTTCTCATTAAAAATCACATTCCTATTGATGATTTTCCAATTATGATCATTCCACATGTGGTAGCCAAATGACTCATCTCTATGGTCAATGAAGAAATACTTTCTTGATTTGGCATCAAGCTTGCTGCAAGCATCAGAATCAATATGAATATAAGAAGCACAACCAAAAACTTTTAAGTGAGAAAGTTTCACCTCCTTCCTACTCTAAGGGTACGTTTGGTTAGCGAGAAGTGTTGAGAATAGTTGTGAATAATAGTGAAAAAATAATAATAAAATATTGAATAGTAGTGAAAAATAATGAATAAAGGTAAAAAAATAGGTGAAAAATAATAATAAAATAATGAATAGTAATAAAATATTTATGAGAATACTTTGCTTGCCAAACGTAGCCTAAACCTCCTCGGTAATCTGCACTCTAAAGGAGTTGATAGACCACAATTAATCAAATAAACTGCAGTGTTAACTGCAACTGCCCAGAATGTTGGTTGTAACCCAGCATGTAATCTCATGCTCCTAGCTCGCTCATTGATGGTCCCTGTTCACACATATTTAGATCAGATTTCAATTATGCCAACTTTCCCTTTGACAAAAGTACCTTCATCCCATATGATCAAGCTTGCGGTGCCATTACTCTGCATTATTCTCAGCTTCAGCAATAGCAATCGTATTGTTTGATCCCAATGTCATATACAGAGTACCGATATTCTAACCATGAGCAAAAACCATCGCTATTTTCGTAACCTTCCATATACCACCCAAAAAATCTATCGAATGATCATCATCATCATGTTGTCTAACAGGGATCAGGTTTTTCTTCAGCTCAAGAACATGTCTAGCTTTCTGCATGGTCCACACCTTTTCGTTTGGAAGTATGATGCACACATCTCCCAATCCCACAACATCTAGCTTCTCTATCAGCCAAATACACCTTACAAAAGTCAACAACAACATACTTCTGCATGATTTCTCGGTATGAAGTGGTGTGAAATGAGACTCCCAACTCCAACACCAAATCATCAACTAGACTATGAACCAAAAGTAGAGCATTATGAACTTCCTCAGTCATCGCATTTGCAACGTCATTATCAGTTTTCTTCAGACTTCTATAATTTCTTTTGAAGCAACCCCGTCTTGTCACAACTCCAACAATTACTTCGTTGCCCAGACCTTAACTTGCTCCTGTCCTTATTTCTTCTCTCTTTTCACCAACCCTTATTTGAGTTTCTACCATGTCTTCTGCCACAAGTGTCAATATTAGAGGCGGAATCCCAAAGTCTCACCAGAATCTCTCATGCGCATCTCCTCGGCAAGAATCAAATATCGGACATCATCATATTCCAGCATCGATTTTCTTGAAAAAATTACTCAAATCATTCTCGTGGCCTCTCAACAACTCGGCAATGAGGCCAACGGAATCAATGCCTAAATCTCATCATCAACTTAGGCTTAGTTTGTTTTCAGAGATGAGATAAAAGTTAAAAAAAGAGTAAAATATTATTATAATATATTTTTTTAATACTAGTTTTGTCTTGAGATTTGAAAAAATTGTTTTGAAATTTGAGAAATTTGAAAAAGTTGAATTGTTTATTTTATTTTGTATAAAAATTTGAAAAAGTGTAATAATAAATTTGAGATGAGATGAGATGAGATGAGATGGTTTGTGAAAACAAACCAGGCCTTAATCTCAACAGATGATAATTGATTTATGATAGTGTTAAAAACTCATATTGAACAACTTCTTCATTAGGTACACATTGTTATTAGCCGATGACTTCTCATATGTACCAGACAAGGCCAAACTAAGATTCGCAAGGGTCTTTTCCTTGATAATGTTATGTTCAACTGACCTTGATAAGGTCAATTGAATGGCACTCAGAACTTTTTGATCTTTGGAGTTCTAATTTGCATCTTCCATGCCATCCGGCTCTTTCCCCAAAATAGGAAAATCAAGTTTCCTTCTATAGAGATAAACCTCGATCTGCATCCTCCAATATCCCAAATTTGTGACGTCAAACTTCTCGATTCCAAACACCTTCACTTCTTCTTTGGTTGTTGTTCTCACTCAATCACACAAGACACAAGGTTTACGTGGTTCAATAAGATGCTTACGTTTACGAAGCTGCAAATGATATTATTTAAGATGATAAGCAAATACAATGCAGCGGTCATACAAGAGAATTATACAATATATATGCCAAACCCTAATAAGCTGGTCGGGTCGTATCAAGAGCCAAAACCACCCACGCCACCGTTCCACGTCCAAGCCTCATTGAAAACCCACCAAAACTCCGCAATGGGCTATTTTCAGGTTGGGTCATCAAACAAAACCGCCAAGCACAACCAGGCTCCACACATAAAAGCCCAACACCATGAATGCAACAAGGAACCCCAAGGGAGAAGCATTTACCAAGATTGAGAAACATGTTGAGGAAATACAATGAGCTATCCAATTGCATCATTTCCCCCCCAAAGTTGCACATCAATATATTGAGCAAGAAACCCCATTTCGCACGCTCTCTATCCCTTTCTATATCTAATTTACAACGCACTCCTGGCTCTCCATATACTTGGCTTCTTGCCTATTTTTATGATCAATAAAATCTGGTTTACTGATAATAAAAAAAAAAAATGGACTTCTGGCTCTCCTAGTCTGACCATGCTATCAAGACATTCAATAGCAATCAAAGCAAAATCAAGAATCAACTTTCTTCAACAAATATATTTTGGGATTTGAACATAGCTGTCGTCGGCACTAATTTTAACCTGCTAGCAAGAAATTTGACAACAATTTATTAACTCCATTTATGAGGCTAATTGGGTCAAAATCCTTGATGGTCTCTTTGAATTAGGGAAAAAAAACATTAAGAGCTCGTTTGGAAAGTAGGATTATCTCATCTCATCTCATCTCATCTCAAAACTTCTCAAAATTTCCTTCTCAATCATCACTCAAACACAAATACTTTTCAATTTCAAATCTACCCACAGGTGGGTAGCACAAGTGGTAAGGGAAAAGTTGTGTGCATGTGCCCCATATCACATGTTTGATTCCCCCAATAATCAAACTGCAATTTAAGTGGGAGGCCATGGCGATGAGTTGTTGGATTTAGGTTCCATGGGTGAGTCCTAAGGGCTCTATTGTTGGGTGGTTCCCCCGTCATAAAAATAAATAAAATTCAAATCTTCAACCTTTTTTTTAGAAGTAAGAATAACATTAATATCATGAAATTTAGGAGTTCCTGAACTCCAAGAACTCTATAACAGTTCAAAGAAACTAACTCACTCCAAATATTTAATGTACAATCTTCAACATTTTTATCTAATCATTACATATTTTCAAAACTTCCAAACAAAACATAAAAAACAATACAACTTTTTCAACTTTGAAAAAAAATATATTCTATTTTTTTTTTATTGGCACGGGGTGTCTGAGAACAGCATTCCGACTAATCTCGAGGATACATGGGCCCTCAGCAAAGAGTTTATGCAAGTATGCCTTGGGTAATTGAAGGAAAAAATCTCCCAGTCCGATGGCCTTTAAAGATTGTTTGCACCCAAAAAGATTTAAACCTTAGACCTAGAGGAGCATACCTCAAAGCCCAAGGCCATTATCACTTGAGCCAACCCCCAGGGGTTTTATATTTTAAAAATATTTTAACATTATTATATTTTTATTCAAGTTTTTCTCTTTTATTTTCCAAAACCCAATAAAACATCTTCACTCAAACCATTTCAATACTTATCACAAAACATTTCACTACCATTCACAAAGTTTCCATTTGATCCCATTACCTAAGCATCCCCTAAGACTACTTTCAAAGTTTTCTTTGGCATGAAAGTCGTGGAAAACATTCGAAGTATCTTATTCCATTACATCCCAACCAACTTGAGAAAATGACATTAACCATTTATGTTTGCAGCCTTGTCATCATATAGGGCTTCAACATCAGCAAACATCAATTTCCTCAAACCACCTTTCTAAGCCTCAGCCTTCTAAATCATAAATAGTCCATTCAACCAAGGCCTACAACTAAACTATTCAGTATAGAAGTTCAGGTGTGGCTGCACAATATGATAAGCCAGTGACCAGATTTGGATATGAAATAGAGAGCTAGGGCTCTAACCATAGAGGGGTCACACAATCAACTATTCAAGCTCAAACAGCAAACTTCCTTTCAGATGTTCAACATTTCATGCATAACGATATCAAGATGCAGATGTCACCTAATGGCATAGAAAGCAATAGCAATGTCCAGTTGTGGGGCAAGTGTATCACATGACAAAGATAAAACACTATTAACGCCATATCTCTCCTAACTCTAGTCCCTGGATTACAGATAAATCAATTCTCAAGTACCTTTCAGTGCAATCATATGACCCAAAGAAGTCTAACTTCCTTGTTTTCTTGAAAACCCTACAATGCAAGACCTAAGGAAACACCTCATTACCACTATTAGCAGAGCAAAATAGCAGAAAGGTTGAAATTCAACAGCCCTGATTAGTTGGAACTAAGGATTGGTTTAGTGCCTTTTAACTGTTTAATCAAAAAAAGTAAGCAATGCTCCATGGTCAAATCCAAGAGTGATGTAAAAGAAAATCATTACTGATTGTTCTAGATTGTTTTATGATATCCCATAACCTCTAGCACTATAACACTACGTTAGTCGGCCAGTTGACTTGAGATTTTATTCAGTTCTACCATAAAAGGGTCTCCATTCCAAGAACCAAAACAAAATTCCCAACAGATTGATATCTCAAAATATCTTCTTGTGAGCAACTTTCTACAAAACCAAACAGAGACCCAGTAAATCAAATGATCATTTTAGTTTGTTCTGAGCTTCTTCTATTTTTTGTAAGTAGTTTGTTCTGCTTTAAACATATCTTAGCCCTCATTCTTCTTTATTTTCCTTGACACTATCACAAAAGTCAACACGGCCTAGAAAATAAACGACTAACTTTTTAGTGTGACAAGAAAATTCAAATGATAAATTTAGTTTGTTCCGGGTTTTTTTTTTTTTTTTTTAATTTAGCTTGTTCTGAGCTTTTTTTTTGTTAAGTTCCCAGATATCTTGCTTACGCATCCAGATACGAAAGAATACTAGAAACTTATTTTAAGCAAACAGAAGCTCATACAATTAACTAGCTATTTAACCACAATTCTTCCAATAAATATAAACAAAGCATTTCCTCTGATAAGCTCAAACTTCCAGAGAAACCAAAAAAGATACTTACCTGTTTCTTTCTTGATATCCTCTCGCCTCCGCTTCCGGTGCCTGGCCCAATCGGCAACACTGGTGCACCCCTCCGAATCGGGCCCATTTTCGGTCGGGTCAGCCACGATCTCGATCCTGAGGACCCGGTCGGAAAAGTTGCTGTCGTTGAAAGCGAACCCAAAATCCGCTTCCCCAGCCGATGTACCCCGCGAGAAATCCGAGTCCATCACCGACCTCGGGTCGAAAAGATCCGTATTCATATCCAAATTCCTCATTCCCCAAGAACCCACAAGCCCCAACCGATCCAGAAGACGTCGAAGCGTGCCGAACTCAATCGCCGGAGTATCGAGAAGCTCGCGTGGTGTTGGGAGGGGTCTGTCTGTACTGTCCGATGGGATGATGTTTCAGAGGCAGCAAATTAATCTTTCGGAGCAAGATTCAAGACAGCTTTATATCATTTATTATTATTATTAGTGTTATTATTTTTTATTAGTATTATACTATTTTTATTTTTATTGTAAACAGTATTATTTGATCTGTGAATGCTTTTTTCCTTTTCAATTTTGGTTTTGTTAATGTTACCCTTTTCAAACAAAAAAAAAAAAAGGTTTTGTTATGTAGTTTTCCTTTTTACTATTGTTTTGGTGTCTCTGAATTGGATTCATGTATTTGATCATCGTCAAGTGAGGTGGCCTTTGTTTGTTTTTTGGTTTTTCTATTTAACTATAAATTACTTTATTAAGGGATTTTCTTCTTATTATTGCCTTTAATTTTTTCTCTGTTTGAATTTTCTAGAAGAGCCAGGTGACTTCAATGATGCCAAAAACTTTAATTTGTCACCATTATTGTTTTAGACCAGAAAATGTAAGAAAATGTAAAGGACAATGACCTGTTTAAATAACTAATGATAAATGTCATATTAGGTGGTGTTTTGTTATACCAAAACATCACTTTGCCAACCGCTTGTAATCTGATGGCACAAGATCCAACCTTTTCAAAATGGAGATCATGAGTTCGATCTCTTCTCCTAATATATATAAAATATATATATATATATATATATATATAAGGGTGTTGATCCGAGTTTTGGATTTCCAAATCCGAAACCTAGATTTAAAATTTTCTTTAATTTTTTTGAAAAATAATTATAAAATTAAAAAATATATTAAAATTTCAAATTGGGCCGGATACAACCCGGCCTAGATGAACAGGCCTATATATATATATGAGTAAAATTAAGGCAAACTCTGATTAATTTGGAGCATACTGCATTTTCATCTTATTACATTATGTTTATATGATATTGTGATCCTAAACATGATTTCTTATGTATATATGATATTTATTAAAAGAATAAGAAAAAGGTTTCCTGTTCTTGATATTCTCTTAGAAGTTAGAAATTGAAAAAGTCAAGAAAACCCAAAGTTTGCTTCAGCTAAATGATTAGAATGGGAAATGGTATTAATAAAATAATAAAGTTAGTTATTTTTTCCACATATATGGTCAAAATTTGTATTATGTAAATCTCTGGGTTTCTGCATAATGGGAAAGACCAAAAGACCCAAAAGTTAGCTGAATACACGTTTTTGACGGGGCATTGGTTTGGTGAAGACTTGATGCTGTGAGTTGATTAAAGTCCAGTCTATGTTGTAGTCAGTAGGAAAATTCATGCAATACGAATGACAGAATTCAATTCATTCCCTTCTCCATCCTTGAAAGAGCTTTGATTAAACTCTTGAGCTGAGAAGAATTGTTTAATTTTTCAAGTCCTTCAATGGTTTCCTATTAGGAAAATGATTTTTAGAAATTTCAAATAAACAAATATTGTAAAAAAGTGAACCACACTTAAAAAGAATGTAAAAAAAAAAACATATTTTTTATTAATAGGATTCACTTTTTTATAAATGACTTGTACAAAATTTATCGATTTAAAAAATTATACTTAAAATTACATAAAAAAAAAGGTAAAAACTAAATTTTTAGTAATTTATATTAATATCAATTTGATCAGTTTTTTGGTGATTTGAGTTATCTGGATAATTTTCAATTCTTAGATTTAGAGACCACCGATTGAATCAAACTCATAAAGATGGTACTAATTTTGATTGGCATTACAATATGGATGCATTAACAGGAACAATTCTTTTTGTTATATTTTAGCCGTAAAGAACTTATTTCCGACTACAACAACTTCTTGCGACAAAATTCTGGTTTAATAAAAGCATTCGTGTTGCAGAGTGATTCAAATCAATCTAACATCCGGTTTAGATTAAAAAATGAGTTTAATTTATTTCAATTCATTTTTATTTTATCATTATATTTTTTTTAGTTTTTCATCTAAAACATAAATCTTAATATAATTTTTTTAAATTCTAATACACATTTTTAAAATCTCAATTCAATTTTTTTAAATTTCAAAATAATAATAATATTAAAAAATAAATTAAACTCATCTCAACTCATCTCATTTCCAAATTTAAATAGAGTAAGTAATTATTTTACAAAAAATTCTATTTACAATATTCACTTAAAAATTATATGTGCAGATCCTTCATTAAATGCAAAAAAAATATTTTAACTACATAAAAATAAACTTACAAACCGATTTAAAGGGTTATAAGAAATTATATTTATAGTTCTCACTTGAGAATTGTATGCAAACCCTTTATTAAATAAGAAAATACATCATTTTAGGAGGTTGATTCTTCTTATAATTTAAAAAAGAATAAAGATAAAATTATCTAAACTTGCATAATAGTCTCCAAAATAAGAATTATACGTAACATGTTCAAAAGTTATTATTATAATTTTAAAAAATTTGAATAACAAAATTAACTAAATTTTTATGAGTAGTCCCAAAATGAAAATTATACTAAAAGTGCTCTTTACAGAATTTACAGTTATTAAAAAATTACTATATTATTAGGTCAGGACTTGCATATATATATATATATATATATATAATATTCAATTCCAGAATATATTATTATTATTGTTATTATTATTATTATTATTATTTCTGAATGTTTATAGAAAAGTATTGTTCTTGATCTTCAACTTTATCATCTCCAGACCATCCGTTGATAATATTTCAAGAAGAAAATATTCCTTTTTAAGCTTGTGTAGAGGTTCCAAAGGAGACACCCTGCAGTCTCCACATCTTTAAAATTTTCCAATCTAATCTTGTCATGTTTTATTCTTTTCCTTGCTTTTATAATTTTTTTTTTGTCATTGTTATTATTGTCAAAGTTAATGCGATATTTATATTTGTGAATACATAATTATAAAATAAAATATTACATAAAATAGAAAATGAAATGAAACCAATTTATTTAATAGCATGTTTGGAATTGTATTTAGAGATTTAAAAAGTGCTTTTAAGTAGTTAAAAATATTTCTTAAGAAAAAATGACGTATTTAATAATTTTAGAAAAAATGCTTTAGGCAGTTAGAAAAATTAAAAATCAGTTTTTTAAAAAAGTACTAAATTAAAATTTTTATAAAAAAATTCATGCAAATAATAATATATTTTAAAAAACTCATGCAAATAACTAACTTTAAAAAATATTTTAGACATATAAATCTCAAATAGTAAATAATTTTTAATAGTAAAACTTATTATATTAAATTTTATTTGTGAAATACATAATCATAAAATAAAATATTACATCAAATAGAAAATGAAATGAAACCAATTTACTTAAGCATGAAGACTCCACTCTTTTAAAGGGAGATTGAAGATATCTATGATTGAAAAAATCTCAAATAAATTAGTACAACAGATTTATTCTTGACATATCTCCTCTAGAAATACAACAGTCTAATTAATTGTTATATTAAACTTCTCTCTCATACGAAAATGGCAGACGGCTACTCTTTCATGTTGAAAAATTGAGAAGCCTACTAAGAATAATAAATAAGAATACAAAGACATTTGGGCACAATTCAAACACTAGATTAAAAGAAAATAAGACATTGACTTTGGCAATTGATCATAAAAATCAAAGAAACTGGTAATAATTAGGGGTGGGCAAAATTTTTGTCGACTTCGACTTTAGTTGACATCCTCCCTGATTTTAATTTCATCATAATAAATAAAAATCTGTGATATTCTCAAATTCTCCTTAAAATAAATACAGGAATTAAAGCGTCGGGATGCTGACAACACGGGTCACGCACCCCCAACGTCAAGTGTCAAGTGTGTGAACATGTGACATGCATAAATAAAAGTAGCGGATAATTAAAATCAATATCTAAGTACCAGAAATTTTTTGAAATATTTTACAAATCAGTTTAACACAAATTTTCTAATAGAAGATTTAATACAGTTATCACAAAATTAAAACATAAAAGAAATACATTTATAAAAAGGGAAAAATATTTTCCAAGAGAATAAATATATGTATCATACTTCAACAACGAAGCTGCCTTCTCAGGCTTAGTCTTCTCAACATCTGCATCCAAAGTCTACAATGCCAAATATGGCATCGCAAGTAAGTATAATTCAAACAAATCACAAGATATAAAATATACTCATACAACAACAACAACCTCACACATGAACATGATACCGTATGCATGAAATTTATAATCATCTTTCTCAAAATAAATAAAATAACACACGCCAAAATTCCATTTTGGTCCTCGATAAAAATTTCAATAAAATCATCCATCATTTCCTAGAAAAAGATATTTGTAAATCCAATCATAGCGGGTATTACATATCGCCGTCCCCGATATGATATACGCACAACACCAATCATAATAGGCGTTACGTATCGCCGTTTTCGATATGAAATACACACCCAATGACCATAACGGGCGTTACATATCGCCGTCCCCATTATGACTTACACATTTCATAACGGGCGTTATATATCGCCATTCCCGTTATGAAATACACACACAAGATCATAACGGGCGTTACGTATCGCCGTCCTCATTATGACTCAGTCAAAAACCATTAAAATCTATAAATCCAATAACCACATCTCATATTAAAATCCAAACACCAAATATCCACATAATCAAGCGTGTAATTACACAACGTAAACCACAACACACAAAATAACCAACAATTAATAAATTCCAATATCAACCAATAAATTCCAACGTCAAACAAATACAATATTTGTCGATGCAAAAGATATATTTAGTTTTTAAAATTCATCTGGAAAATACTTACAACGGGTAAAAACATGGATCCTCGAACAAGCGCTAGTCCACAGCGCTCGTAGCGATCACTTTGTATGTTGGGTAAAAATACTCGGTTTAATACAAAAATTTTAAAAAATACCCATTGGAGGGTGAGAAATCTTATAGTGGTAGTGTTGCAACCACCGGAATGTGGAGAATCGGACTCAAAATGGGTGGAAACCCATTTTCAGATTTAGGCTCAAGTACGGAAGATGAAGCCATGGATGAGAAAACTAAGCTAGAGGGGTGGTCGGCTGAGCAAGAGGGACTTTTTGGTGGTGGAGGTGAGGCCCACGGCGACCGGACGGCGGCACGGCAGAGATAGGTCCGTTTAGAGACCCATTTCGGATAGAGGAGGAATGGAGGAGTTAGGGTGGCTACCGGCGGTAAGTTTTGTACTCCAAATGGTGGGGAGTCTAGTGGTGGTGGTGGTAGGTCAAAACGGCCGGTGGTAGCATCGAAAAAATGGAGGAAAAACAAAACTACCAATTTCGGGTTTGATACTCACGCGGCGGCTAGGGGTTGCCGTGAGGTGCAACGCCGGTGGGATTGTGCTCGCCGGCGACAGGGGTCAAGGCAGTACCGGCGGTGAGGCATGGTAGTCGGCTGTGGAGTCTAGTTGGGCTTGAGGCCGAACGGGAAAAACTGGGAAGGGGGGAAGGAGCTGGTCACGCGGAGCTAGGGTGGGGAAAGCAGGGGAATAAAGAAAAAGATAAAAAAAAAAAGAAGATAAAAAAAAGAAATGGTAAAAGAAATGGTAAAAGAAATGAAGACTAACTAAAAATAAAACATAATAAATTAAATAAAAGCTAACTGAAAATGTTACAATTTAATATCAATAAAATAAAATATTTAAAACCTAACAATAAAATAAATTAAATCAAAACACAATTTACTTACAAAGTAATAATTAATACAAAGAAAGCACATCAAATAAAATCACATAATAAAATAAAGAAAATTAATTTGAATCTTTAAAATAATTACATCACATTAAAATTAATAAGAAAAATAACGCAACTCAACATTTAACATAAAAATAACGTAAAACTTATATTAACTAACTAATAGTTTAAATAATAATTTTAAGCAAATAAAACACAACCAATAATATTATTAAAAAGAAATTAAAACAATCAACAGCAAGAATAAAAACAACACGTAAAAATACACGTAATTTGGAATCTTACAAAATTGAAATTCAAAATCGAAATCAACAGCATTATGAAAAAATAGTCAGAGTTTGAGTCAGAGCCCGATATTCGTGTTGAAAGTTCAACACCAAATGATGGCAATAGAAGTTTCTTGAAGAAACTGGAACTTGGACAACGAGTTCAATACCAAACGATGGTGGTAGAAGTTTCTTGAAGAAACTGAAACATGGACAACGTCGTCTATTTGGTAGCATATCAAGGCAACTGTGTTTCCTTGAAGAAGAAAAAATAATGATGAAGAACAACCGTGAAAGGACATGAAATGAGCAACCAAAATTCTTGAAGATTTTCATCACATTTGACTCATATTTTTTCTCACTTAAATCGATTTAATCTCCTTATAAATATGTGTTTTAGGATGTGAAAATGGTATGGTGAGATCAAAAGCACATAGAGCTGTGAGAGTTGAGAAAAATCGTATAATATTAGTTTTTGTTTGATACCAAAATCCTATCTGTGTGGATGTAGGCCATATTGGCTGAACCATAAAATATTACATAAAATAGAAAATGAAATGAAACCAATTTACTTAAGCATGAAAACTCCACTCTTTTAAAAGGAGATTGAAGCTATCCACGATTAAAAAAATCTCAAATAAATTGGTACCACAGATTCATTCTTGACTTATCTTCTCTAGAAATACAACAGTCTAACTGATTGTTATATTAAACTTCTCTCTCATGTGAAAATGGCAGACAACTACTTTTCCACGTTGAAAAATCGAGAAGCCTAATAAGAATAATAAATATGAATACAAAGACATTTGGGAACAATTCAAATACTAGATTAAAAGAAAATAAAACATTAACTTTGGCAGTTGATCATGAAAAACAAATAAACCGGTAATATTTAGGGTGGACAAAATTTCTGTCAACTTTGGCTTTAGCTGGCATCCGCCCTGATTTTAATTCCATCATAATAAAAAAAAAAATTCAAAATTCTGAATTGGAATTAGAATCAGAATCAGTATGAAAAAATAGTCAGAGTTTGAGTCGAAGCCCGATATTCGTGTTGAAAGTTCAATACCAAATGTTGGCAATAGAAGTTTCTTGAAGAAACTGGAACTTGAACCAAAGTTTTAAATATCGTACCGGTGCCGGTACCGGTCAAAACACTGAAATGAGATATTTCGGTATTGATACCGTTTCATATACCGTTTCGAAATAGTCTATATATAATAAAATTATATATATAAATACATATATAAATTATATTTCAAAAAAATAGGCAATATATGAATATATTATATATAAATACATATATGTAAAATAATCTAATCTAAATTGAGGTAAAAAAGTGCAAGAAATGAAAAATAAAAAAATAAAATTCGATATGATCGGTATAGGCCGGTTCGGCTGATATTTGGGCTGGCACGGTACATGTAGTATACCTATACCGTCCAAGTGACCGGTATGGTATGTACCGGCCGGTACGGTACGATACCGAAAATATTAACTTGGACAACGAGTTCAACACCAAACGATGGTAGCAGAAAATTATTGAAGAAACTGGAACTTGGACAATGTCGTCTATTTGGAGCATATCAAGGCAACTATGTTTCCTTGAACAGAAAAAAAAATATATATGATGAAGAACAACCGTGGAAGGACATGAAATGAGCAGCCGAAATTTTTGAAGATTTTTATCACATTTGATTTAGATTTTTTTTCACCTAAACTGACTTAATCTCCCTATAAATATATGTTTTAGGATGCAAAATTAATATGGTGAGATCAAAAGCACATAGTGCTATAAGAGTTGAGAGAAATCGTGTAATTTTGATTTTTGTTTAAAATGAATCTTCTCTCTGTGTAGATGTAGGTCAAATTAGTCGAACTATATTAAATCTTAATCCCCATCTTATTTGTAAGTGTCCGCCAGTCCTAACAATTTGCTCCAAATTCCAAACTCTGACTAAACAAAAAATCTCTATTGTTATTTCCTTCTCCGAACAAAGAAAGGAAGTCTTCATTATCTGTGTTTGTCGCAATCTGTATATCTGTCTTAATTTGCCTGTCAATCTCAATTTGTATAAATCCTCACTGCTCGATCCTTTTAATTAACGATTATTATTTTTTACTGATTAATCTATTTGTTTTGGATATGGTGCACATATATACGTATTCGATCTCTTCTCTTCGGCACCGAGTCTCCTTCGCTTTTAGTTTTCATTTTTTATTTTTGCTGAGACATCTTCCAAACGGACAAATGAAGAGTTGCTTTAACAACATTGAGGATGCACAACATAAATGCGCCGAATGAGCCATCTCTCTCTCTCTCTCTCTCTCTCTCTCTCTCTTTCTCTCTCTCTGTAGCTGACTCTAGCAACTCCGATCGAAGCTGGAGTTTGAAATTACCTTCTACTCTAATTGAAGTCGGAGGTCGAAGCCCACCCAAGTGGTAATTGTCAATTACTGTGCTTAAAACAGCCACTAACAAAGTTGATTAAAAAATCACTAAAACCTCTTGGAACCTATTAACAATAAATGAAAGAGTTGGCTAACTGCAAAGTAATAAATAGAAACTAAAGGGCACAAAGGTACTAAGATCAAGATCCGCTGCACATTAACCAACACGACCACGACCATTCCCATCATTTTTTATTCATATCATTGATGCTAAAAATTATCAATAATTATGTTTTAAAGGTAGTGCTATTACAATTTAATTTAGAAGAATCAAATTCTTTAGAGGTATTAGAGCCTCCTTTTCATATTGATGTGCAAATACAATTTTGTATTTTGAAAATACAGTAATTTTTACTTGTAAATATGATTTATTTTTATTTGTAAATCACTACAAAAAAATCTACTTATTTACGATTAGTTATTTCTTATCAAAATTATTATTTCTTTTCAAAATGAGTTTATTTTCATCGTAAATAATCATCTTCATTCGCCACCATAAATAATCTATCACGAATATTCGATTTTTTTGTAATGAATACAATTTCCCATTTGTGAGGTTTTGTTCGTTCAAGATTATTTTTGGTTCGATTTTGAGTGTTTGGAGGGGACCAGAAAGTTGTTCTCGATTTGTTGTGGTGGTTGCTAGTATGTAGTTCACCGAATCTCTCCAAAATCTTCGTTTATGGTGGCTTTGAGATCTATCGAAAAGTAGTGTTAGGTCGATCGGTCAAAATAGACTATAGTGATGATTGTGGCTGGTTTTCTTCTGCAATCAATTAGGTCATTTAAGTTAGGTTTAGTTTATTTTTAGAAATGAGATTGAGATAAGATGAGATAAATTGTAATTAAAGTAAAAAATTAAATAAAATATTGTTATAATATATTTTTTTGATATGATTTTTGTATTGGAATTTGAAAAAGTTAAATTATTTATATTATTTTATATTGAAATTTGAAAAAAATATAATGATTAGATGAGATAAAATGAGATGAAATTGATTATGTTTTAAAAACAAACCATGCCCTAATTTTCAAATAGGGTTTTTTCTTTGAATTGGACTTGAGCTTTACATAAGATTTGGGGTGTTGCCTTAACAATGATATAAGGTGAATGGGCTTGTATAAGGATTAGGTTTTATGTGACGGTCTGACCCATATGTTGGGTCCAAGCTGTGAAACCTTTGTGTTTAAGTTTAGAATAAATATTGGCTGTAGTCTCAGTTTGGAAAAGCCAAAATACATCTAAACAAAATGTCTCTAATAAAGAATAAAAAAATAAAAATACAAGTGAAATGTGAGTGTGCTAACACTACTACAAGACTTTCTTACTAGACTAACTCTAAAGTTTATTGGGCCGGATCATATTACAAGTCCATATCCATGGGTTGAACCTGAACTGTTTGGCTAGTCACTCAAACTCGTTTGACTAGTTGACTTTCACCCAATTGACCAGTTTATCTAATTCGTTTGACCAACCCTGTTAATCGGGGTCGCCCAATTTGATCTGAATCCAGATCCCAACTTGGATCCGAATGAATAAAATATTTTTTTTTATTCTTTGAATATCTCTATTATAGACATGTTATTTAATATTGTCTTATTAATTAAATGCATATATATTTTTTGAGATATTCAGTGACAATTCATGCATGCAGCTTAGAGAAATCAAATTAATACGTCGCCTAAATAATCTATATCATGCAGATTTTCTCCTTGGCCTAAAAATGCAAGAACTTTAATGAATTACATCGAATTACATCTATATCACGCGAATAACAATCAACCCAAATTAAAATTGTTATTTGGCAAAGTCATAGTTTGTATAAGGTAGTCAAATGAAAATTGTATGATGATTTTTGAAATTAACCTCTGCATTCAATAGTTGGTCCAAAGGAATGCCATTGTATGGTCAGACTTCGATTTTATATTATTTAGTTAACTAGCATTATTAGAGGACCAATTGCATGTTGTAATTACTGAGACTTGCATAGATAAGTATGGTATGTTTATCATTGTCAATACTTTAAAATTGATGAGATATTTATTTGTTGTAAATTTCTTTTGTTTCTTTATGGTGATTGCATCTACAATATATGCCAATTTAAATATATTTTAGTTCTTAAAGGATCAAATTTTGTTAAATGGAAAGTGCATATTACTATTATTCTTGAATGTATGGATTTAGACTCTACGTTTTAGGTTGATGAGCCTTTCAAGCCTACTAATTTGAGTTGTGCTGATCAGAAGACAACTCATGAGAAAATGGAGCGCTTTAATCTCATGAGTCTTATGATTATGAAATATTTTATTCCTGATTCTATTTGAAGTGCAATGCCTAAAGAGGAATATGTCAATATGTACTTGAACCACATAATAGACTGATTTGTTGCATTGAATAAAAGTTTCTTAGCAAACTTATCTCAATGAAGTATAATGACAAAGGAAACATGAAGGGAGTATATTATAGAGAAATGGACTCTTGATGAGTTTATTGATTATTGTGTGCAAGAGGAAGAAAGGTTGACACAAGAAAGAATAGAAAGTGCTCGTTGAAAAACTTCTTCTCATGAATATTCAAATATCAAGAAAGAGGAATGATAAAGTTAAGACAACTGCAGATGCCAAGACATAATAGACAATTGGCAACAAAAATAGGATAAGATCTCTACGTGTTATATTTGCAATAAGGCTAGTCATGTCACTACAAGGAAAAAGCCTTATTGCGTTGGTTTTTATTATGTTGCAAATGAGTTCGTCGCAATAGGCCGACCTTTACAACGAATCAAAAATTCGTCGCAGCCTTTGAGGGACGACTTGAGATTTAATAGGAAGTGCGACGATTTGCAGTGGTTTGCTAGTTAGTGCGACGATTATTTTAGCCATAACAAGTATTTCTAGGTGCTAATAAATTCTATTACGACAACATTAAAATCGCTGCAATAAATTAAAGATTTATGTTTATAGTTCTTCTTCCCCTTTCTCGATCCTTCTAGCCTTCTTTCCTCACATTTGTTTCTCCCATTTTCCCTCACGTTGCGAATAGCACTTCATCCCAACCAGCGCCATCCCCATCACCTCACTACCTAGCACCATTGAACCCCGCATCGCCTCTCTACCCATGGGAAGATAGGCCTTGGATCTGGTCTTCTTCTCCTCCTCGTAAGAAATCGACGATGTTGCTCTCCATCTTTGGCCATTTTTCCACCAAAAAGTGGCCATCGTTGTTGGGTAGAGCTCTATTTCAAGTCTTAGTTCGTGTCCTCTTCCCTCTTCCTCTCTCTCTCTCGCTCTCTGTCTCCATTGTCAGTTTTATTTTCTCCAGCCTTCTCTTCTCTCTCTCTCTCATCTATGCTCTTCTCTCTTCCCTCACCAATCTCTGCACTTTCGTGTCTCTCTCACTTGTCCGGTGATGAAGGTCAGTCAGATCCGTACATTCTCTTGACCCTTTTTATCTATGTTATCTCCGATTTCTTCCTAGTTTGTTTAGATTCTCACTTCTAGAACTATGTTTTTGGCTCCTTTTGTTTGCAATACAATCGGGGATTTATTTGCCGAGAAAATGGAGGGAAAATAGAAAGTCGAAGACAGTCTTTTGGTCAATTACCTTGTCAATTAATTCGGCCATGTTTCGGAAAAATTTGCCATGTTGACTTCACGACTCTCTTTCTTAGTCTTTCATTTACATTTTCTTGATTGTTTGTAATTTGAGGTTTTGCTGTTATGTTCCCTATTTAAATTTGAAATTTTGCTTGTTTTGTTGCTTATGTGCAGATTTAGAACTCGAAAATGGATTGCAACTCAGTTTACCTATGCTTGCAAGAACTCTTTCCAACGGCATTGCTCTTATTTCAGTGAAGAACTGGTATCCTAACTAAGGAATCGATTTAGTATTTTTTTTTATCTGCTATTTAATTTTCTTCAATCTTTGGTCATGTATTTTGTTTTGTTTCTTGGTCTAAAATTGTATGGATATTCATGTGGAATCGTCAAAAGTTTGGTGTCTGTCAATAGGATGAAGTAGATCTTAGGAAGTTGAAACATGAAGAGAAGTTTTGGATTAACATGCACAATGCATTGGTGATACATGTAATAATTCTCATCAGTTGACATGTTAACTCTATCATATTAACTTCTTTCTTGACTTATGGGATCCCACAGAACAATGTCAAGAGAGTTTTCCTACTCTTAAAGGTAGGATGAGCCTTATTGGTCCAAACTAATTGGTGCAAGTTTTCATACTCTGTTTTGGCTTGGGTTGTAATGCAGAATAATTGGTACAAGTTTGAGTGCCCAGACTCATTTGATGCACACATGTGGGTCTTAGCTGGGTCAAAATGCCACTTTCAAAATGTTGTGTTCTATATATATATATATATATATATATATATATATAGTACTCAAGTTCTTATTAAACAGAGTAGGAAAACTTGCACCAAATAGTATGGACTCATTTGATGCACATACGTGGGTCTTGGCTGGGTCAAAATGCCACTTTCAAAATGTTGGTTCTGTGCCTTCTACCCTGTTCTAGGAAAATAAAATATTGAAGTTTTTAGGCTTTATGGGTTATGGAAGCTACTTCTTATCATGACCATTGCTCTTAACTACAGAGGTCTGACAATGCTTGAATATATAAATATATATATATATTTGATACATTACTAAATTCTAGACAAAAAGTGATATACTAAATTTAATCATCTATATTTACCTCAATTGATATATAGTCTTGTATTTTTTGCATCTCAACCCAAAGTTTAGTTTTGCTTTTGTCATTGTTTGCAGATTTTTTTACAAGAAGCATGCCAGATTATTTTAACTTGCCATAAAAAAAATTATGACATTAATTTTTCAAGATTTTTCATATGTTAACTTGTGTTATTTCTTGGCAACCTATTTCATTGGAGCTTGGAGGGAAAAGCCTCTCATATCGTTTTTGATGATGTTGACCTTGATAAGGGTTAGTGCCTCATGATCATTTAATTCTTTATATCCTCAGTTTAATGTGTATATTGAATATGTTGGAAACTAGGCTTATGCTTAGGTATTTTAGGTACCATAACAAATTTTGGTGCATTTGGTTGTTCCCATGTCGCTGGAGTTTACCAGGAAAAAGTGATAGGAACAAAAATATACCAAATTGTATATTTTTAATAAGGGGTTGGAACATTGGGTTTAATTATTTGTTCTCTTATGATTGGCTAGCTGAGGTATGGATGTAAAAAACATAGGGTGCACTAATGCACACACCAGAATGATCTAGCTGAGAAGGGCTAGCAATGCATTTTACTTGTTAGGTTATAATCTAGATAATTGTGGTGTTGTGTAGCGAAGTGAGAAAACATGAGTAATGATGTTTAAAAAGAATATAACATAAAGAGGCCTAGTCTATAAACATGTGCATGGCTAGTGATTTTAAGGTGGCAAAATCGTGGTGTTGTGCATCATAATCTATAAGCACACTTTTAAGGTGTAAAAAAGCTTACTGCTAGGCAAAATAATGGAAATATATATCACATGCCTCAAGAGGGCTAAGTGGTCACCAAGGCTGGTGGCCTTAAAACTGTTAAGGAGTATACATAAATGGTAAAGGAATTAATCTAACCACCATGGAGGTATGACAATGCTTGGATATATATATATATATATATATATATATGTATGTATGCATGTTTGATATATTACTAAATTCTAGACAACTAAACTGGTGTAATCCTTGATATTTTTACATTGTTTTCAAATTTTTTATAAGCAGCATGCCAGATTATTGAGTACTTGTTGGGCTTTTGGAGTTATGTTGATTATGTTTGACAACAGTTCTAGTCTGGATATTCAACCCACTTTGGATAGTGCATAGCAATATTTGTTGATCATACTCTAAGGGGATGTATTAGTTCATTTAGTAGATGATGTTTAAGGGTGAAATATTTGATGATAATTGTATTGTTAGTGATAATTATTTTATGAACTATATATATGGCTGGTTTAGAACTTTGATGAATGAATGAGGAGTTAAATTATGATGTATTGTAATTCTCCAAGATCCTCTCTTTTTAACTGTTTTATATTTATCATATTATAATGTATTGTAACAAATTATAAAATAGTTTGATTTTTTTAAATTTCTATATGAGATTATTTGCAGCGACATACAAGTCACCACAAAAAGCACTTTTTTAGTCAAAAATATATTATTGCAATGTTTAGCATACGTCGCAAATAAGGGACGGCTTGGTTACCATAGGATTTTGGCAACGGAACACTTATTTGTTGGGATTATACTTTTGGCAGCGAAGTAAAGTCAGCGGCGTAGATATCTTAATTCAACGAAATTGTTTTGATGAACGTGTGGCGATGACTATTGCGTTGAGAAAATTCATTTGCGGTGAAAAAAGAGGTTTTTTGCAACAAAAGTAGACGCTGAAAAAAGGCTTTTTCCTTGTAGTGTGTGAAGAATAATTATTTCCAGTATCAAAAGTGGCTTAAAAGGAAAGGTGATTGAGTATCTACTATGCGAGGCACTTTTATACAGATGGGCTATTTACAGCTCTTCACTGGCATAAGGACACATCAGATATTTCACCAACTAATGAATAGAACTTGTCACATGGGATACACCCTGAAACACGTTGAAGCCTATTGTTCGACTTCGAGTCCCTGAAATCTGAACCAAAGGAAATCGATGTTGACATTGACGCTGTTTGACTTTGAGTCCCTGTTCAAGTCCCTAAAATCTGAAGGAGTAATGTTAATACAGTCGTGGATAGGGCTGCAAACGATCCGAACAAAGACGAGTTCGAGTCGAGTCGAGTCGAGCTAGACTCAAATAACTCGAGTTCGAGTTCGAGTCGAGCTGAGAGTTTGCCGAGTCGAGTCGAATTCGAGCCGATCAAAGACGAGCTCGAGTCGAATCGAGTTATTTATCAATCTTTGTTTTTACTCTCTAACGAACGAGCCGAACTTAGTCGAGTAATTACTCGAGTTTCTTACTCTTTATAAATATTTGAATTAATAATTTTTTTGTGAACTTAATACATTATTATTGTAAAAAAATAAAATGCTACTTCTACATAAAGTAACAAAATATATTATTTATACAAAATATCAAAAATAATATATATAACACAGAAAATATATATAATAAAAGAATATATGTAAGAATATATGCAAGATTATATATATGTATATAAAAATATTACGAGTATTGTTACGAGCTCAAAACGAGTCGAATCGAGTTTATACGAATCTTGTTCACGAACACAAACCGAGTTTATACGAGTCGAGTCGAGATTATACGAGTTTAGCTCGTTTAATATTCGAACCAATATTAGTGTTCACGAACAACTCATTTATTAAACGAATCGAGTTCGAATCGAGTTTATACGAGTCGAGCTCAAATTGTTCACGAGCAGCTCTGTTCATTTACAACCCTAGTCGTGGAGTTGCAAACAGCGTACAATCGTTTTAGGAAAAAGTTAACTTTTTTTACGTGGGTTCCATATATATTCACTTTTTTCCTAATCGATTGCGCGCCGCTTACAATTCCATGACTGTATCTATCATTTCTCAATCTGAACCAAAAAAACTCGTGTTTATTTTACTTTATGAATGAGCGCATAAAGCATTTTACTTCAATCTTGATCCTCCAAACACCAGCAAAATAAAACTCATGCAAACAAATAAAACTCTTTATCTTCATATAACCATCAATAATAGCCGCCAAGTAACAACATTTATTTCGGGCATGATATCAATTAAGTTTCTTGTATAAACTATGTTTTCTGCTTTGTAATAGCCATCAACCATAGAGCTCCAAGAAACCAAGTCTCTTTCCACCATTAATAATGGCCGTCCAATTTCCTTGATGCTACAATTTTTTTTTCCCATATTTTGTGATCTGAGTATTGCAATAAACAAGAAATTTGCTAGTTTTACGACCAGCAGCGAAGCTATGATTGGGTTTTGGAGTAATCAGGGTGGAGAAGAAAGAGTGATGCAAAATAAACATAGAGGGCGGGCTTTCGCCGAGTGGGGCTGGGTTTCGTTGCTTAAGGGAGGGGGAAGTAATTTGGTTTTGTGTGGTTGAAAACCATGATAACTCTTGTGGAGCGGCCTATGTGGCATTAAGTGAATGGTATATTGGATTAATGAGTTATACAGCCAAACCGGATAGAAGTTAATTTCATCTACTATTCAACTAAATGTTACTATATAGGGCTACCAAAAGTACCAAAAATTGAGTGATACTGAAACTTTAATTTACTTAAGAGATGGCAATAAAGTAAGCATGGAAGCTATTGAAGTTTATATATTAAAATTAGAGTTTGATTTTTTTTTAAAAAAATTTAGACGAGACTTTTTATACATCATCATTTAGATGGAACTTAATTCCTTATTCTTATTTGGACGGATCTTGTTATTCTTATTCATTTAGAAATGAGAAATCCAAGCTTTTTTTAGATTCAAATATTATTGCTATTGGCACTTTAATTAATAATCTTTATTTATAAGACTTGCATGCCTGCCGCTTAAAGACAAATAGAACCTTGCATAGCATAAGCGTTTGGAATATATCTTGAAAAAGAGAATTGAAAGGCTTGTATCAACTAGAATCTTGGTCCTCTTGATTTTTTTAGATTTTAAAATAGAGTAATGCTATATACAGTCGTAGAGTTGCAAGTGGCATGTAATCACTTTGAAAAAAAGTGGAGTCCACTGTTAAAAAAGTTATTTTTTTTTTCATATGGGTCTCCTATATATTCATTTTTTTTTAAATGATTGCATGTCGCTTGCAAGTCTACGACTGCATCTATCATTTCTCTTTATAATATATATTAAACATATAGAATGCAAGCAAATAAATATAAGAAAAATAGGTGTTAATTGGAATTAGGTATTTTAGAAGTGATATATATACTGTTATTATGATCCATTCCTTATGGCATCTAGTCAATGATATTTTATCATTCTTATAGATGGTTATTCTTATTATGGTTTCTATAGTTGATACAAGAAAAATCAAAAGCACTAGATATTTTTAAGGCTTATAAAATTAAAGTTGAAAATTAGCTTAATAAGAAAATTAAGGTCTTTAGATCTGATTGTAGTGGTGAATACTATGATAGATATGACGAATCAGGTCAACAACGTCCTAGGCCTTTTGAGAGGTACTTAAAATAACGTGAAATAATTTCTCACTACACCATGCTATGGACTCCATGTCAAAATGGTGTAATTGAGAGACGAAATCGAGTCCTAAAGGACATAGTTAAGAGTATGATAACTCATTCTTATTTACTAGAGTCACTACAAAGAGAGGTCATAAAAATTGTAATTTACATTATGAATTGCATATCTAGTAAAGTAGTAGCTAAAATCCCAGATGAGTGATGGATTAGAAAGAGGTTCTTAGGCATTTTCACTTCTGGGATTGTTTAGTTATGGCTAAGCTCTAAAGGCATAATGAAATGGAATTGGACTCAAGAATAGTTAGTTGCTACTTTATTGTTTACTCTGAGAGATTGAGATGTTTCAAGTTTTATTTCCCTTAAGCTAATACCAATATTGGGATGAATAATGTCAAAATTATTGAGAATATTTAGAATTGTGAGAGTTCACAATCTAGGAATATTTTATTTGAAAAAGAACAGATTGAAATTTCTCTAATAAATAATGAGGGTGATGAGGTGGTCATACCTGTCATAGTGTAGGATGCGAATGCATATCATCATATCATTCTTGAGTTGCCTCTTATTGATACAAAAGAACGTGAATAGCCTCAACAAAAAATGTCAATCAGGAGATCAAATAGGTATAGAAGATCAACAATTCCAAATGATTACATTGTTTATGTCCTAGAACATGAATTTGATATAGGGTTAAGAGAAGATCCAATCTCTTTCAATCAAGCTAAACAAAGTGCTAACTCCCCAAATTGGACGGGCACAATGCTAGATAAGTAAATGTCTATGAAGGACAATGAAGTTTGAGACCTTGTCCAATTGCCTAACGATATTAAATCAATTATTTTATAAATGGGTTTTCAAAGCCAAACAAGACTTTAAAGGCAATGTCAACAAGTATAAACCATGTCTATACTTAATAGGAAGTCATTGACTATGGTTAGACTTTCTTTTCAATTTCAACGAAAGACTCTTTTAGGATTATTATGGGAATTGTACCTCATTATGATTTAGGTACCCTTTGGATAGTGAGTTGAGAATAAATGATTTGATATAAAAGTTGAAAAATATTATTAGAATATTATTATTATTATTATTATTATTATTATTATTAAATTTTAAAAAAATTGAATTATTTATTATATTTATATGAAAACCAGGAAAAATTGTAATAATGAGATGGAATGAGAAGAAATACTTATTATGTCCAAACCAAGCATTAGATTTTCATCAAATGGGTTTAAAGACTGCTTTGAAAGCCTTAGAGTTTCATCAAATGGATTTAATGATTGTTTTTCTCAATAGAAACATTAAGGAAACTATATATTTGATGCAACCAGACGGCTTTGAGACCACTAAGTCAAGTCATTTGGTTTGCAAAGTTAAGAAATATATCTATGGCTTAAAGCAGACATCTCACAAATCAAATGAAAAGTTCGATTGAATAATCTCCTCTTTTGGTTTTAAGGAAACTATTGTGGATCATTATATTTATCATAAGATCGATTTGAGTAAATTTATGTTTTCTCAATTTTCTCTCTTTTGCATTTTGTCTCAAAGAAAAATACCACCTTTTGGACCGTTTCCTTCACCAATAGGTGAATGTTACAAATTGTCCGAGCGTTTCCAAATCCTTGGTAGTTCCAGTATAGGAGTCTCATAGAGACTATTAGAGATGTTCAACATCCACTTTCAAATTCAAACTCTCATATTTCTGTCTTTGAGGAACTTGCTTCTTTTCTACCCTTTATCCTTTACTTCCATATGTTTTTTTTTCCTTTTTTTAGTAATAGTACTCAGTTCAATCACCATGCTAATTCTAGATGGCATACTCTCCTCCCTTCTTGGCCCTGTTCGAGCATTCCTTTTCCAACTAGAAAGCTTGTTTTGTCCTTGACCCCCTTTGCTACTTTTTTCTTCATATTAAAAGAACTCATGTTGACTTGTTTTTGGGCAAGTATAGTAGTCTCCACCTGCAAAACTGCTACCACCATTGCCATGTCATGCAAATCCCTTGCAAACTTGCCTTGATGAGTGTCATTCTCTATTGTCATGCCTTGATGAGTGTCAATCAAGTCCAGTTAAGATTCTAGCTTAGTAACTTCCTTATCTGTACCTTACCCTTTTTTAGTCGGTCAACTTCCCTTACAAGGCAATTATTAATGTTATTTTTAAAGCTGACCACAAATTGATGATCAATCCCTACAATTTTGGGAAGGTCTTAGTGTGCCTCTGAGGTAGCATCGTTCTAAGTACCTTTCCTTTTTGGTTAGCTTCCTTGATGTTCGTGCCAGTGGCCTTTTACCGATCATCTTCCATGAGACTCCATAAGAATCACCCTTTCTGGCTTGAGCGATACTAAAGTACGACTGTTTGCTGATTACCCTTAGCCACACACCATACTAGTAAGAAAAATGCTCAACTGTATTAAACTCCATGTCTACTTTATCACATCTCCCAGATTGGTGTTTGATCACCCAACATCTATAGCAAAAGTTAGGCATCCTTTTTCTATTTGAATGGAATCTAGTGCTTTGAATTCCTAAGCGAAATAAACCTACCTCTAGCCAAGGTTCTGTAATGTCCACCGTAACTCTTACACATAAATGCTTCCCCCCAACTAGATCCACTCCCATACATATCCATCTTGAGGACCTTTGTCATAGTCTTGTCCAATTCCTCCCTTGTGCCATGGTTTATTTTTGCGAAACATAAGTCATGACATTGGATCCAAAAAGGCTCATACATAAACTGCATGGCTTTTGGTGAAACTTCCCCTTCACAATCATTTAAGCAAATCAAATACTTGTCTAAGGACCATGGACTTCCATGCATTACCCTTTTCTTATCAACTTCATATTTGAATTCGATAAAAAACTTATTCCTTCCTATCTCATTGAAAATTTCCTTACCCTCCAGTTGCCAAACTTTGTACAATGTAGCTTTTGAAAGCACCTATGTGGATCTTTTTATTAGCCACTACCAACGTAATAATACATCTCTTACTCTTTTCAGCCAAAAAAAAATGTCTTTCACACTAATCTCGACCTATTGTTGTTCTTCATCAGTAAGTCTAAGACCCTCACACATTATTGATATATTGTCACAATCCATTCCATTTAACTTTACAGACTAGAGCTAGAAAGAAGGAGACTCTTAAGTCTCCCATAAAACAAAGAGAAAAACCTTACTTTTACTTAGTGAAAGGAATTTTGAGCAGACCCGATGCTTCAATTCTTCAATCCATACTTTAAAGTTTTAATAGCAAATCAGTGTGATGGTTACATTTACAAATCAATTAGAAACGAATAGGTTTGTCAAAAATAAAAAATAAAAAATAAATATGGCTTAATTTCGTCCACTAAATTCTGGGCAAGGATTGACGATGACAATGATCCAAGAAAATGATGCACTTTAATGTCCAAAATCACTAAAAAATCATGGAAAATAGGAAAGACTCAGATTGATGTGTTTCATGGGGAAGCAATAGTGCAAAGGAGAGAGAGAGAGAGAGAGAGAGAAAGAGAGAGAGAGAGAGAGAGAGAGAGACTCTTACCTATGATCAATGTCATCTCCAGTAGCCAAAATAAGAAACTCCCAAAAATTGCAGCAAGGAACACATGAGAAGTGAAGGGCGTGAGAGCAAGGAGACAATTTAGGCGAAATTTATGAAAGTAGGGAGAAAGATTTGCCATTGGAAAGTTAAAGGGAAATGGGAGTGGGAAGAAAATGAAAGGAAATAGGTTTATAGCGTGTTATCGCAAGATTTGCAAATGGAATTTTGTGGAATGTTGCCATATCATCAGGGTTAACATTTGTGAATGGAGAATCTTACAATAAATACAATGTGAAGGACAAATCAACAAGTAATACTCGGCTATTATACATTTAAATAGATATTGTCACTATCCATTCCTTTTAACTCTACAAGCTAGAGCTCGAGAGAAGTAGACTTAGGGTAGGTTTGGATAACAAACATTTCTCAAATATTTTCTTAATATTTCACTATTATTCATTATTTTATTATTCTTCACCTATTTTTTTTATTACTTTTCACTATTATTCAATATTCTATTATTATTTTTCATTACTTTTTCTCTACTATTCACAATTATTTTCAACACTTCTCATTATCCAAATGTAACCTGTTTTACTTAGTAAAAGCAGGATCCTTAACCAAATGCAATCTTAATCCTCACTTTTCTAACTTTCTTCTTATTATTATTTCCGGCCTCATACATGCTAATATCCCATGCACGCAAAACTATATAAAATGTGTCTCTACATTAAAAGAAAAATGAATTTTTATGGTCTTTTAATTGTTACAAAAAGATTATTTGTGGTTAATTCTTGAATATTGTAAATAGTCATTTTACTGAAATTAACTAATTGCAAATAAACAATTTTCTTATAGTATTAACTAATTATAATTTACAAGAAACTGCGTACACACCATTGTAGTAGGCCTGCAAGTTCATCAATCCTACACATTGGAAAAAACTCAGAAGTAGCTCATTTCACCTTAAAATTGATTCAAGATTATTTTTATTTGAAAAATACTAATTAATTTTAATATTTATTTAATAGTTAAAAAAATGATTATCAATATATTAATATTCTAATTTTTTTTGAAATAATGAAAAACAAGAATAAAAATAAAAAAAATAGAAAGAAAAATTTAGTCTTACAATAAGCTGCAGCAAGCATTGTAATACCACCCTTTTATTTAAATACGTTAATAAAACGTCACATTTTCTCGTGTACATGATGGATTGTACTGATCAATCAATGTATAAATAATAAATAATCACTCAATGTATAAATCATCTCAATTAATTTAATTAATTTTATCTTATTATTATAATCTTTTTAAATTTCTATAAAAAAATATAATAAACAATTTAACTTTTAACTTTTCAAATTATAAAATAATAATAATATTTAAAAATAATATTTTATTATTTTTTGACTTTATCTCATCTCACTATCCAAACAAGACTTAAATAAAAATAAGTACTCCATGCATTTTTGCAATATTTTTTCCTTCCAATTTTGTTCCAATATATATTGCAAATGGATTTTCCTTCATTTTTCCGAACGTAAAGTACGATGCAAAATCCAGACCCTGCACTAAACTTTATATAATTAGGAGTGATTATTTGGTGATAAAATAATATCCATCTCAAGTACGTACATTGATCATCTCCACCTGATTATCATATATTGCAAAATGATAATTTTTCCAATACCACCGCATTTGGAAAAAAAATCTTGACTAGGTAATATGAATATGCATGCTTGGAAGCTGTAATTAATTAAATTCATTACATGTTACGATTACTATTAATTATAAATTTCATGGAATGAATCGCATTGATGTATTTAATTAATTACTTTCTTTCAAGTTGAATTAAATAATATATTGCAACCCCAATATTAACAGATGGGGTGATCGTAAAATTAAAAATCACTACAAGAAATGTGCCCTTTTGCATTGGTCTTGTAAGGTATATGTGTAATTAAGCTGATCTTAGCTGGGCTGATTGGTAATATGGGGTTTTATCTGATATGTAATCTAATGGTCTATAAAGAGACCACGTGTCTTCATCTGGGCAATTAGGGCTATACGTTTCTGTCATATATAAGGCCACTTATCTGATTAGCACGGTAACAGAGAGAGAGATGCGAGCGGCTGAAGTATTAGGGTTGAGAGTTACTTTACCATTTTGAGAATCCGAGAGCATTGATCGATCTGGGTAAGGGTTGAGAGAAGCTTGTATGAGAGAAAGCTAAAGCTGATAAAGCTTGGATCTTCACTATTGTAATTGTTGGATTGATCAATAAGAAGTCCCCTAAGTCAGTTCCCACTGTGGACGTAGATCCAATAGGGATCGAACCACGTAAAAACCTTGTGTTCTATTTCTTTTGCTTTTCTGTTACTTTCTTTCTTTTCTTGATTTGTTTAAGTATTTTTCTTTACACTGATCTTGGCTCAAGTTTGTTCTGAGTAAACATAAGGATTACGAAATCAACAAGTGGTATCAGAGCAAGGCCGAGATGGGGACAAAGTTCGATGTGGAGAAATTTACAGGCAAGAATAATTTCGGCCTGTGGAGAATCAAGATGAAGGCTCTTCTGGTTCAAAATGGACTTCAAGATGCGCTTCATGGAGGAAGGAAACCTACTATTGCTTCGCCTGAGGGAAAAACTAGCTCCTCCATGGATGAGAAGGTAAAACCCGAAATTTTACAAAAGGCACATAGTGCCATAATTTTATCTTTGGGTGACAAGGTTCTTAGGAAGGTAGCCAGTGAGGAAACGGCAGCAGGGATTTGGTTAAAATTGGAATCTTTGTATATGACCAAATCCCTGGCAAACTGTCTCCACAAAAAGACCAAGTTGTACACCTTCAAGATGAGTCCAGGAGTGTCTCTGGAAGATCACCTCGATGATTTTAATAAAATCATCATAGATCTTGCAAACATTGATATAACTATTGAGGATGAGGATCAAGCCATCCTCTTATTAAGTTCCTTAGATAATACATATGCTAATCTCAAGGAGACCATCATGTATGGTCGAGAGAGTCTGACTTTGGATGAAGTCCAGTCAATATTACACTCTAGAGAACTACAACAGAAGTCTGAGACAAAACCTGAGGGTGGAGAGGGTCTGATTGCTCGGGGAAAAGCTGAAAGACCTGAGAACAAAAGAAAGAAAAACAAGAATAAAACAAAGACTAAAGGGAAACAATTAAAATGTTTTAATTGTCATAAAGAAGGACACTTCAAAAGAGATTATCCTGAAAGGAGGTCAACTGGTGAGAATAAAACAAAACCTGAAGGGAATGCCTCGGTTGCTGTCGATGGTTATGAGAGTGCTGATGTCTTATGTGTCTCTGAAACAGAGTCTGGGAAAGAATGGATTCTAGACTCTGGATGTTCTTTTCATATGTGCCCCTTTAAATCTTGGTTTGAAACCTTAAGGATTTAGATGGGGGCCTTGTAATGTTAGGGAACAATAAGTCTTGCAAAGTTCTTGGCATTGGTACAATTAGATTGAAATTGCATGATGGTATGGAAAAGATTCTTAATGATGTAAGATGCATACCTGAACTAAAAAGGAACTTAATTTCCCTTGGTATGCTTGATAAGTCTGGGTGTATGTTTAAGGCTCAGGCAAGAATTTTGAGTGTAATGAAGGGGTCCAGAATAGTAATGAGAGGGTTTATAAAGAATGATTTGTACACCCTTGAGGGCAAGACTATAATTGGACAGGCTTCTGTTGCTCAAAGACCTGAGGGTAGCAAGTCTGTGCTTTGGCAAAGGAGACTAGCTCATGTTAGTATGAAAGGCTTACAGGAACTCCAAAAGCAGGGAGTTCTTGGAGAGACTAACCTAGAGGAGATACCTTTCTGTAAAGATTGCATATTGGGAAAATCCACTAGGGCTAGTTTTAAGGTCAGTACTCATAACACTAAACAGTGTCTTGATTATGTGCATTCTGATTTGTGGGGACCTGCAAGGGTCAGCTCCCATGCTGGAGGAAACTATTTCTTATCCATTATTGATGATTTTTCTAGGAAGGTCTGGGTGTATATTATTAAACACAAGACTGACACCTTTGAAAAATTTAAACAATGGAAGACTTTAGTTGAAAACCAGGTTGGGAGAAAGGTTAAGAAACTGAGGACTGATAATGGGTTGGAATATCTATCAAACGAATTTAATAACTTTTGTCTGAAAGAAGGGATAGCTAGGCATAAGACAGTTAGAGAAACCCCACAGCAGAATGGTCTTGCTGAAAGAATGAATAGAACAATTCTTGAAAGGGTCAGGTGTATGTTGTCTAATGCTAAGTTACCAAAAACTTTTTGGGCTGAGGCAGTTAATACTGCTGTCTGTCTTATAAATAGAAGTCCATCCTCTGCCATTAACCTGAAAACACCTCAAGAATTGTGGTCTGGTAAACCTTCAGATTATAGTAATCTGAAGATATTTGGATGTACAGCTTATGCACACATTAAAACTGACAAATTAGAACCCAGGGCTGTTAAATGTATTTTTATAGGATATCCTGAGGGAACCAAAGGGTATAAGCTATGGGTTCTAGAACCAGGAAAACAAAAGTGCATCATTAGTAGGGATGTGACTTTTAATGAGTCACAAATGGCCATGACATCACTGGAAAATGAGTGTCCAGGAAACAAATCTGCTATTGATAGAGTGCAGATTGGGTGGAGCCATCCCTGGAGTCCATTGATGATACAGACCAAACACTTGGAGATAACTCAAAACACAACCTGGAACAAGCTGGGCAGATAAGTCCCAGGTCTTATAACCTTGTAAGGGATAGACCTAAAAGGGTTATTAAACTTCCTCTTAGATATGCACAAGCTGACCTCACTGCTTTTGCATTCTCTGTTGTCCAAGAAATAGAAGAGACAGAACCAAGGTCTTATAAAGAGGCAATGAGAAGTCAAGATTCTCAAAAATGGCTTCTTGCTATGCAAGAAGAAATTGAATCTCTTAATAAGAATAAAACTTGGGACTGGGTGGTTAAACCTAGAAATGTCAAACTTATAGGTTCTAAATGGATTTATAAAAGGAAGGAGGGAATCCTAGGGGTAGAAGAACCTAGGTACAAAGCTAGGTTAGTTGCTAAGGGTTTCACACAACGGGAAGGAGTTGACTTTAATGAAATTTTCTCCCCTGTTGTGAAGCACAGCTCTATAAGACTAATTCTGGCTTATACTGCTTATCATGATTTATTTTTGGAACAATTAGATGTCAAAACTGCTTTCTTACATGGTGAGTTGGAAGAAACCTTGTATATGCAACCACCAGAAGGATTTAATAATGAAGTTGATGAAAATCATGTGTGTTTATTAAAGAAATCCTTGTATGGTCTAAAACAATCACCACGACAATGGTATAAAAGATTTGACACTCATATGACACAAAATGGTTTCAAAAGAAGCAATTTTGATAGCTGTGTATACTTTAAGGATTTTGAAGGGTGCATTGTTTATCTTTTGCTGTATGTTGATGATATACTTATTGCTTGCAAAAATAAATTGCTAATTGAGCATGTTAAAGAAATCCTTAAGTCAGAATTTGAAATGAAAGACCTTGGACCAGCTAGGAAAATATTGGGTATGGAGATAATAAGAAATAGGAATGAAAAACTGCTTCTATTGTCTCAAAGAACATATCTATTAAAAATCTTGAAAAGATTTAGAATGGAGTCTGTTAAAACTGTGAGTACTCCATTAGGACAACACTGTAAGTTGTCCATCACTCAAGCCCCTCAAACTAATGAAGATAAAGAGTTTATGATGAAAATACCATATTCAAACATGGTAGGCAGTCTGATGTATGCCATGGTCTACTCCAGACCAGATTTGGCATATGTTGTTAGTATTGTTAATAGGTTTATGGCAAATCCTGGAAAACAACATTGGCATGCTTTGAAATGGGTTTTTCAATATCTCTCTGGTTCTTCATGTTTAGGTTTAAGTTTTGGAAAAACTGTTGAAAAGGGAAAGGAAATTTGTGGCTATGTGGATTCTGATTTTGTTGGTAATATAGATACTAGGAAATCATTAACTGGTTATATTTTTATTGCATATGGGGGTGCCATAAGTTGGAAATCCAACTTGCAATCAGTTGTAGCCTTGTCTACAACTGAGGCTGAATATATGGCTTTAACTGAGGCCATAAAAGAGGCAATTTGGTTAAAAGGGATCTCAAATGAATTAGGAATTTTTGATGGAAATATTACAATTAATTGTGATAACCAAAGTTGCATTCATCTAGCAAAAAACCAGGTTTTTCATGAAAGATCAAAACACATAGACATCAGATTGCATTTTGTAAGGGATATAATAGCTGGTGGTGAAGTGAAGGTGGAGAAAATACCAACTGAAGACAATCCATCTGATATGCTGACCAAGTCCCTGCCCAAGCAGAAGTTTGCATACTGCATGGATCTTATCAACATGACCAGGAGCTGGAACAAGACTTAGGAGTGGGAACTGGCTTAGGGAGGGAGCTGCCGGCCTAAGGAGGATGCCAACTGACTTAGGAAGGAAGCTCAAGGAAGATCATATTAATCACAAGGTGGAGATTGTAAGGTATATGTGTAATTAAGCTGATCTTAGCTGGGTTGATTGGTAATATGGGGTTTTATCTGATATGTAATCTACTGGTCTATGAAGAGACCACGTGTCTTCATCTGGGCAATTAGGGCTATACGTTTCTGTCATATATAAGGCCACTTATCTGATTAGCACAGTAACAGAGAGAGAGATGCGAGCGGCTGAAGTATTAGGGTTGAGAGTTACTTTACCATTTTGAGAATTCGAGAGCATTGATCGATCTGGGTAAGGGTTGAGAGAAGCTTGTATGAGAGAAAGCTAAAGCTGATAAAGCTTGGATCTTCACCGTTGTAATCATTGGATTGATCAATAAGAAGTTCCCTAAGTCAGTTCCCACTGTGGACGTAGATCCAATAGGGATCGAACCACGTAAAAACCTTGTGTTCTATTTCTTTTGCTTTTCTGTTACTTTCTTTCTTTTCTTGATTTGTTTAAGTATTTTTCTTTACACTGATCTTGGCTCAAGTTTGTTCTGAGTAAACATAAGGTTTACGAAATCAACAGGTCTATTTGGTTGCAAAAAGTGGCAAAAATGATAGTTTTGAGCTAAAACGTTGGTTTCTTGAGCGACGGTGGTTGGATGCCACCATTTGATTATTTCAGCCCTTCAGCATCAAATAACATAAGCTACCCCTTATTTCTAACAAATTGGGCTCATCGCAAATAGCAAATAATCTGTCGAAAAAAGGCATCTCACATACATTCACCTAGATGCCATGCATTGACCTTAATCGGCGCTCACCGCAAATAGGTACATTCTTGTTGCTAATGATTGGAGACAATTTCGACGCTTAGTTGGAATTTCGATGCTTTCCCCTATTTGCCACGAATTAATGTGGTTACAAATACTATCTACTCGCCGCAAACATAAATATAAATTTTGATGCCATAGTCCTGTGATTCCATTGCTTTTACTTATTCCCTGCAAAATTATATTTACGCAAATATAGGAATTCTTCATCGCAAATAGTTGAATCCGCTGCATTGAGCACCTTTGTTGGGCTTGGTAAATCGATGCAAATAATTAAATGTGTTTGATGCAAATATTCTCACTTATCGTCGAATTTAAAAAAGTTTAATTTGTTGACTAGTATGCATTTCGCTGCATATGGCCTGAGGCAATGTTCTATCTAGCTATTGATGAAATTGACATTTTTCTTGACTATATAATTCAACATTTCTCATCAACTCGGCCTTATCTTAGATATATTAATTAATATATTAACCACGTATATTTATAATTAATATATATTGATGAAATAAATTAATTAATATGTTGACTAATCTATATACTGATGAATATAAATAACAATTTCTATATATTAACTACTCTAATATATTGATGAATTGACCATATTATTTGCTGTTTCCACATATATTATTAACTACTCTAATAATTTTTTTCATATATATATTTATATACATATCCTCACATATTTAGATTAATTGGATTTATTAATCTCCCCTTGCAATAGGGGCGGAAAATGCTATCATTTTTCTGATATCTATAAAAAAAATTCTTATTTAGCCCCCCAATTCTGAAATTACCCCCTCCAATTACGAATTGCTCTATAATATCTTTTATTTTCTGATTCCTACAAAGTTTAGACTATAAAAACTACCTTAAATATGAGTACATTCTTGCAGTAGCACAACTATCCTTGTACTCTAGTTCTGTGAATCGGTTCTTTAAAAGTTATCTATAAGTCTATCATTTGGACCTTTGGAAATACTGACTATGCAAGACCGTTGTGAGCTGACTTATGCTATCACGCATTTTTCTTTTTCATTTGACAGAAACAAAATACTTCAAACACTTTCCAAAGAAACATTTAATTTGAAAGTTGCTGAGTGAAAATTTCTTCTTCCTTTGAGCTATTTCTTCTTATAAATCGAAAGGCTTGATTCCTTGAAGTCGTCGGTGAACCGTGAACGCCTGAACGGGAACCTACTTTGCTCTCAACGTTGAAAGGCTTGGGAGTTGGGCGTTATCGCAAGGGTTGATTTCTTGGGCATTGATGATTTGATCTCTCAATCCTCTCACTCTCAGGTTCTATTGTTCTATAATTTTAATTTAGATTTAAGCTTTTAACGCCTACCAGTAAGCTTATCTTAAGTTCTTTTTGATTTCAAGTTCTTTATTAATTAATTTATAGTAGCTTGTTCTAGAATCTACTATTTATTTATTTTTACTTTTTAGGCTTATATTTAAGGCTTATCTTATTATTATTATTATTATTATTATTATTATTATCTATAGATTTAGTCTAGCAAATTAATATATATAGAGAAATATATATAATATAGATTTGCGTTGCTGTGCATATCTTATAATTTATTTATATATATAGTCATATATATATATACACATAGATTTGTGCTGCTCGTGCTGTGCACAGTGCTAATTTATATTGAAAAAAAAAATGCCAAAAATTCCACTTTAGAGATGATAATGGAAGAATTTTATTTCATGAAGGATCGTCGTCGACCTTAATTTAAAGAGAAAATTCTAAGTTAATCGCCCCTCAATCGCCAAATCTTGATTCTACCCTGCCTTGCATCACATGATCCCTAACCTGGCATCCTAATATATATAAAATATATGTATATATTTATATGTATATATATATTTATCCCAAACCTGTCATCAACCAATTTTTCATAACTGTCCTAACATTAAAATCACAAGAGCTGTTAATTTACATAGGATAAATATAATTTTTGGAAAAAATGAGAAATAATAAAAGCCAATTAATTATAATGTAGAGAAAGAAATATTAGTAGTCAGATATAAAATATAAAAATTCTTCAATATATATACTACAAGCGTACACTCATATATATATATATATATATATATATATATATATATCAAAGAATAATAAAAGTGCTATATTTTATAGGATGATCAATAAGATTAAGGCCGTATATATGATAGCTAACATTACTCGTAAAATATATACATTTAATTAGTTAGCTGTTATACAAAAAAAATTAGTTAGTTGTTAGATAGAAATAGGCATATAATCCATAGGGGGAGTAGTGCTCTAGGACAAAGATCATGAAATTAATATATACATATATATATATATATGTATATGTATACAGAAAATGTAAAAGTAGTAGTACTAAACCAAAGCTATTAATTTGGTAAAGAAAATACTGAGTACTATATTCATGACCATAGAAATTAAGAATCGAGTGGACGGAAACAAATGGACGGCAACGATTCATAGATTATAATACATCATGTTCCGACGAATTTGCATTCCAACTTTTCTGATCCTCCCAATATTACTGCGTGCGGGCAATCGAGCTAGGCCGGCGATTTCATCCTTTCTGGACGCACCGCCGAGTTGTCTGAAATTTTTTTCCCGCGGTCTCCTCCGATCTGATCCCTTCCATAGATCAATAATGAACGTCGCAGTTACGTCAGGCATGTCATGAGATGTACTGTGCGTTTGCCATTTCAGCGGCCGGCGTTGGTTCTAAAACTCTGCATAAAAAAAAATCCCAGGCTGCATATAACTGGAGTACTTTATCCAAACAGATACAGAGAGCTTAGGTATGCCAAAAGAAGAAAACTAAACGGGGTAGAATCCAAAATTAAACTTGTAACAAAATCTTGGCCGGCCTATATAAAAATGATCATCATAAGTGTATATATATATATATATATATATATAATATTAATATGGTTATTGCAGCAAAAAATCAATGGGGGGAGAGATAAAGAGACAGATGAGACGATATTGGAGCTCCCTTCAATCCAAGAAAGGAAAAGAGGTGGGGAAAGACGTCTGATGATCTCCTGAGTCATGCAAACCCTTAAGCTGGAATTTTGAGATTAATCAGCGCAGCCCAGAGGTATCCATGAACCAGCAGAAGGCTAAACCCCACTCTCATCCTGCTTTTGAATCAAAGGAAGCTCCCACTGATCAATTTTTTGGCTATTATATTGAATACATCACGTGTTTTGATCATCATTTAGCCAAAACCATGCTACGTACTGAGGTCAGCCCTATACCCAGAGAACTAGAAACCGTCATGTAATTCTGGGAGTTGAAAGGTACGCCAGCCTCAGGGATATTTATAACCAAGGGCGCAGAGGGTTAAATCATATCTGACCTAATTATTTTTATATATAATGATGACTCGGATCCATGTATCATGTAGGTGATCATATACGTACGGTACGATAAGATAATTCATTGTCTTTGTCAGTATTTTAGTACTTAAATGATTTTTTTTTTGTTAAAATGATTAATCTGCTTTCATAATAGAATATAGTCTAAATTTTCTTAAATAATTTATCACAAATATATATATTTTTTTGTAGTGCATCATAATATATTTATTATAATGATTTATAGGATCACTTACGTTAATTAAAGTCTACATATTTTACCGAATTGTAGAAAGTGTTAGGGCTGATCAGTACTAAAGAACTAGTTGCTATGTCATTATAAAAAAAAAATTATTTATTTGTAGTTAGTTAATTTTAATTAAATAATTATTTATAATCAAAATTAATAATAAATAATCATTTGATCGCAATTAAAAGATCAGAAAAACTTTTTTTTTTTTTTTTGGTAGTGCACCGACAGATGACTTTAATCAAACTAAATGATCTTGGTACGTGAAGGAATGACAGTAAGGCGTAGCGTAATAATTTTGACAATCCATGGCATTTGCTCCAAATTGAATAAAATAAAAAGTATGGTTGAATTAAAATGACTTATATATCAAACTAATTAATTTTCATCTTGAAAAATTCGAAGAGATAATAAAAATGAAACAAAAAGAGAATATTTTTATTGATTTTGCCAATAGGGATCGAGTTGTCACTTGTCAAATGATACGCCTTCTAGAATTAAAATAAGTAACGGTACACTATTAACTATATGACACCAAAGGAAAACCGTGGGATAGATTTTCTCTTTAAAGAGAGAGATTTATAATATCAAAAAGTGAGAAAGGCCAGATCAGAGGCAATGGGCATGAGAAAAGAAAAAAAAGAGAGGGGGGGGGGGGGGGGGGGGTTGACAGAAAAGGGCCATAATATTCTTGCTTATTTAATTTCAGGTTCTGAAAAAAGGAAATCCACCAAAGGTTATTTGGAAAGAAAGTTGTAAACCATAATTGATTAGATGGAGATAGAAGTAATGCTTTGGAGTAATATTGGAAAAGAATTGTGTACGTATCTCGCATTCTTTTTTAAAAAAGTTTATTATATGAATTTTATATTAATTCATTTTTTTAAGGCAGTGCACGCGCTTGACATACTCCATAATTATAAATATTGCGAATATGAAATCAAGTCAATTAAATATAGTCCAAAACCAAGATATCTATTCTATGATAAAAAGTGTCTATCGCTCATGGATAGGGATAAATAGTGAATGCAAGTGCAAGACCGTGTATGCTCTCGTGTCACATGCTTTTCTTCCATTTTTTGTTTTGGCCACGAAGGTCAAAACTGTTACTTTTCTTTTTCTTTCTCTCTCTCATTTTCTCTTCTCCCTCCTTTCCCCTCAATGTCGCACCCGCTCACCCCACCCTGAGACCTATCTCCCTATTTGTAACCAATGTCACCGCCCTCAATGCTGAACAAAGGCCATCACCTCATTGAGTGATATTGTTAGCCAAGCTCTTCACCAGAACGAACCACCCAAATCTATCATAGAGAGAGAATGTGAGGTTTCCAAATGTATTCCTAGGAGTTAGGACTCAAAGGAAACCATTGCTCCACAGTCAACGACAACTAGCTTGACGAAAACTTTGCTTAGAGGTTTCCGATTATTCACCTAGAGTTCTTCATGTTTTATGGAAATTAGCTTCAAAATCTTCATCACGGCATCTTAGATTAGGGTTTCTTTCTCAACACGCCATTTATGCCTCTCTCTCTCATAGTTTGTCTCTCTCCATTTTTTTGTTGTTTTGGTAGGCTTCCAAAAGTATCCTAGGGTTTGACAGAAATCACCCCTTCACTATCAATATCAGACAGGTTGATGAAAACTCTGCTCAAAGGTTTCAAAATTTTCACCTTGGGTTTCTCTCTCTACACTATTCTATCTATCTCATAGCTTGTCTCTATGTTTTTTCTTTTTTGGTTTTTTTCTAATCTACTTGTTTGATGCTCAGAGACACATAAAAATGCAAGACAAGATGAAAAATCCTTATACACGAGGAGATCAACAATGACAATGCAAGATTATGTGTTTCCAGGTAAATTAAAAAGAGCTTTTCATTGTATATATATATATATATATATATATATGCAAAGTTATTATTGTTTGTGTGGTACTAGTTAGTGAGCATTTAAATTATTGATAGGAAATCACTACAAGATTTTCGGGTTTTAGCCACGAATAGTAGTTGTGGCGAAAAATACCATTTTCGTGGATAAAAACTTTTTCCTACCAATTCATCTCGTGGGACGATATAATTCGCGGTAAAAGAGCATTTGCCACGAACCATACAATTCCATGGCAAATAGATATTTTTCCCCACGGCATTTGTTGTGGTAATAGCCAATTTTACTCGCGGGAATAAAATTTAAAAATGCAATAATCCTATGGCTATTAGTCTTTTGCTACAAAATCTTGTCGTGGCTAATAAGTTTGAACTATGAAACAGTTGTAGTACAAAAAAGTTTGCCACCAGACTATCTCTTTTCAACTTGTAACTAATATTCTTTTACCATCAAGTCTAATCGTATGCCCTTCTATACGCCCACAGAGAAGTTTCATAGCAAAAAATAACCTTTTGTGGGCAAAAGTATTTGCCACAAGTTTTGTTCACGGCAAATACTAAAATATTTTAGAAAAAAATATATAAAAATAATTGTAGAAATCATAAAAAAACTTCTATAAAATAATTGTAGAAATCATAAAACAGAATTTGAATAATGAAATGAATATAGAAGATTTAAACATAATCAATTAGAGGAAATGATAGAGCTAAATCTACAACAAACCATAACAGAACCCAAATTGCCTAAACCAAAACATAGCAGAATTCTATTCTACCTAATCAAGCCTGGTTAAAGATCTCATCTTCATTTCACCAGCTTTCTCATTTATATGTTTTTTTTTTAGAAGTACAATCACCTCCTTTGGTAAAATAAAGACAGTAAAAGTGATGAAGGTCCTACTGGGAGTCGAACCTAGGTTGCTGGATTCAAAGTCCAGAGTGCTAACCACTACACCATAGAACCCAATAATTTGTTTGTGGGCATTCATGTGCTTTTCCCAATAGTTCTTCCATCCTTCTTTTAAAACAATTATGGGAAACTATGACTATAAAAGTAATGAAACTAACATTGTTATGCTATTTAGAACCAGAAAGAATGAACATGAAAATGTAGTAATGCTATTTAAATTTACAAGTAGGCAAATCCCTCACCCAAAGCCACTCAAGTGTAGGCAGATCACTCACCCAAGTCTTTTGCAAAATACAGAGCAAGCAAATAAATCACTAATATTTGTTATTATTATTAGTTATGTTAAAAGGATCAAGTATATATATAGAAGCAACAAAATGTAAAGCATAGCAACAAGATACCTTTTCCCAAAAACTTTTTCATACACAAACCATTCACTTCATAGTAAATGTAATGCATACCAACAAGAAAATCATAGATAAACAACATGGGAGAGGTAATCAAAGCAACCCGCAAGTAATTAAAATTTACGACTTGAGTTAAACATGACACAAAAGATAACCCAAAGATTACCCACCCATAGTTCTCCCTGCAAAGGAAAATTAAGGAAAATTATCCACCCATTATTAACCCCTGTTTGTATACCAAAAAAATTAAGTAATAATCAATATAAAAAGGCTCCCCTAGTTAACATAGCTACTTCACTTATGCTATCTTCTAGATTGGTTTATTTTTTATTTTTTTGTAAGTAAAAATAAAAGGTTGGGCTTGCTATCAGAATATATATATATATATATATATATATATATATATATAGCATTAATAATATCTTATAATTCACAATCATCAACATGGAATCAGAAAATCCTAACAGAAAATATAACACTGTTAGAGAAGAAAATTTTAATAGATGAGGATGCAAGAGTTTTTGACAACTAAGATCAATCTGAATTTAAAGACACATTTGAAACTAAACATTATCTACAAATGTTTAACAAGCTTCAAAGCCAGCAAACAATACAAGCACTGAAAAGTTGATAACAGACTGCATAAAAAGCAATGTCATGGGAATTTACAGACTGCATGCAACTCTTCACATTCTCTACTAACAGACTGCAGAAAAATAAGTTACAGTTTAGACGATAACAATTAATTGTTAAGAAAATAAAACTAACCAAAAATAACTTAATAATTCAAAGCTTTTACTGAAAAATGTGATTCTCACAAATGCAGAAGTTAAAACAACCAATGTCAATAGAAAGTAACAACCATAAGATGAAATTAGCACAATATAATACTTGATGAACAAGAAAGAAAGAACTATACTTTGGGGATTCAATGGACTGGTTGAAGCATTTTGTTTTGGCTACTCTGTTTTGGGGCTTCAACTAATCCAATGCATCCCCATCTTACTGCACTACATAGTATAATCAACTGCACTGGATGTATACTCACAAAAACATAATTTTAAAGCAACATCATGAAAAAAAAATAAACTGAAGCTGACTTTAATTATTTTTTTAAAAAATAATTAATTCAAGAGAAATCAACAATATCATAATTCCTCTTTGCATCATTTTTCTAAGCTTGCAACATTTTCCAAAACTACCTGATAAAGTAAACATACTAAGTTAAGCTAACAGTGACATATAGACCAACTTTTTACCAATGCACTAATGGTTAACTTGCAATTTTTTTTCTATCTTACAAGAGCTTGCAACACCAAAACTAAGGGAAACAAAAAATGATGCAAGAGCTTATGTAACTCAGAAACACCTTCCATCGCTTCAAAAACCATTCTAAAGTTCCTAACATTAAATAAGCAAAATGAAAGTGTGTGATCCGAAGCAATGGAGAAGGAATCTTGGCTGGAAGTAAAACAAAGTTTTCAGAGTAGCCCTAGTTTTCCATTTCGTGTATAACCAAAATCCCCAAAAATGAAAACCAAAATACATAAGTTTACCCATGTTTATCACTGATGAACCCTACATTCAACCACAATATCAAAAGTAGAGAGAGGGAGAGACACAAACAGAGAGAGAGAAGAGTACCACACTCAACCCGGCGCAAGGAAACCAAAAATGGATCATCCCAAATACTAAAAAATCTGAGGAAAATTGTAGGGCTTACCTGGAGACTCGGCAGCGGCATCTCAGGCGGCTGTACGTAGCGGCAACACTTTGCTTAACAGAACCCAAATCGCTGAAACCCTAGACACAGAGACAGACAAAGACAGAGAGCGAGCGAGAGAAAGATATTTAGGGATAGTGTAGGAGAGAGGCGACAGAGAGGGAGAGAGAAGTATTCTCACCTGAGATGGCATCGTTGAGCTCATGTGCGGTGGATGATACTCGGCTAAGGGAGGAGGAAAATAATGGGAAGAGAAAGGAGAGGAAGGGTATGCTGTCGTGCGTGGCGAAAGGCCGGCGTGTGTAGAAGAAGAAGAAGAAAATTATCCAGCGATTTGGCTGGTTGTGAGAACCCTAGAACCAAAAGAGAGAGCGAAATGGAGGGGGGGATACGGGAATCGAAAGAGAGAAGGAAGGAAGAGGGGGGGGGGGGGGGGGAATACGGGGATCGAAACAGAGAAGGGAAAAGGTTTGGTGTTTAGGTTTTTAATGTGAACCCTTAGATCATTTTCAAGTCTAATCCAACGGTAATCATTAAATATTAAATTAAACTAATTAAAATAAATAATTTAAAATATTAATATCATATCATAAAAAAATAATTTTAATTTATAAAAGTAGTTATCTTTTATTATTAAATAAGTGATAAAATTAAAATAATATTTTATAATTATATTATTATTAAAAATTAAAATAAAACGTGTAGTAATGTAGAATACTTATTTGTCATGAGAAGACGTCAATGCAAAAAGTAAATTTAAAGGTTAGTTGTATTTGTCACAACTTCAACTCGTTGCAAATGGTTGTTTATCCGGATGTGAAGTCGTGGCAAATTGAAAAATGCTTTTTCCACGGATGGAATTTGTCACAATAAGAAGTATTCTTCATGAGCTCATATCGTGTGAAAAAAATTCGTGATAAAAAGTGATAAATGTTGTAGTAAAAATTAACCTTGTGGCAATAACTTCTTTTCTCGTAGTAAATTATTTTTTCTTACCACTTTTTATCCACAATAAAAAAATCGTGGCAACAAGTACGATTTTATAGCCACAAGCATTTTTGGTCCCAATAAATCACTTTTTGCCATGATCGTATGTCGCAGAAAAAAATATTGGTGGTAAAAACCCCAATTTCTTGTAGTGAATTACGTTAGCAGCTTTTTCTTGTGTATATATATACACATCTGTGCATTGTACTTTAACCTTTTGAAGAGATGTGAATAAAAAGCATCCGACCGTAGACTTTCTAAATAGCATCACACTAAATCTTGTCACAATTAAGATAAGAAAGATCATGATAATGTGTTAATTATTTTAGATTTACTGTTTAGAATCTGATAATTTGAAGGAGGCAAAATACGTTTTTGATCTAGTATAAAAAGTTCTAATAATTTCCATATGATTATAATTCATATGGTCATGAATTTTAAGAGAGTTAATCTATTTGCAAGTTAGGGTGTAGATGAACACATCATCCACACCATTTACATGATAAATTCTCAAATGTAAGATAGAAATTTTAAAACTTCATTTTCAAATCAAATCACTATAACAAATTTGGGCTTTACTGACAGATAAAATCATCACAAAAAATGACCAAAATGTCACGAAAAACTTTTGGTAACAGTTAGAAATCGTCATGGCAACCGTTACAGTAAGTGCGTCATAGATAAGTATTTGTGACACTTTACTATTCAATCATCATAAAAAGTATTTTTTGTGATAGCTGTGATTCCCGCCTATGGTGCACATGATAGGGATGGTGGTAGAATCTCACATGTGATTCTCACCTACAATGCATGCGGTAGAAATGGTGCTAAGCAAGGATAAGTAAGAATAGTGGTAGAGTCCTACTTGTGATTCCTGCCTACAATGCTTGATAGATTGAAAGAAAGAAAAAATGAACGATGGGAATGGAGGTAGAATCTCGCCTACGATGCACGCGGTAAAGATGGTGGTAAAGGCCCGCTTGCGATTCCCGCTTACAATGTTAATTGGATTTATTAGTCATTTTCTGAGAAAATGATGGGTTTTGATAAATAAATTTGTGAACAATTTTCTGAGAAAATGGTAGATGTTTTCAATAGATTTATTTTGGGCCAAAATGAGATTTTGGCATGTGTGGAAAACTATTCCTTTTTGAGAAAGATGATTTTTGAGCCTCATGTATATGCTGTCTTGATCATGCATTTTTGTTATTACATGAATATATTTTTATTTTGTAGTTTGTTTGAGATTTTACTTAGCTGCAGTATTATTTTTGGTATCGTAGATTCTAATGCAGGTGATGAGGAGGCTGAGTCTGAGTAGGTGGCTCCACCATTGGAGTAGTTTGATGTAGTTTATTATTTTGGAAAAATGTCTTTCTCACTTTTGATAATTATGTATCTATATGTATTGCCTTTGAGATGACTGTATTAAATCTTTTATTGGTGAATTTATTTTAAACCAAGTTGTAATATTATAAAATTCTTATACTTAGTTATCAACTTAATTTATCCGTTGCTTCTTTTATTTCACACATGTTGCACGTTCACACTCTTGGCACTTGTCGTTGGGGTGCATGATCCGTGTTGTCATCATCTCGTCGCCTTGATTCCCATATTTTCATACGTGAGAGTTGGGGGCGTCACATGGTGCCTTTTCATTCGATGTAACGTTCGAACATTAGAATTGTTAGTGACGGTTCAAATATGCCACCAAAAGTCATGTTCGAACGTACAACATGACATTTGAACGTAAACTCATCTGACTAACATTCGAATGATATACTACTCCATTTGTTTCTCCAACGTTCGAACATTGGTCACATCTTGACGTTTGGACGTTCCTAAACCAACGTTCGAACGTTACGTTTGAGTATGTTCGAACGTTAATTTGACTAATATTCGAATGTTAGTTTCATAAACATTTTGATGTTTTGGTCAATTCATTTAAACGTTGTGTGGTACATTCGAACACAGTTGGAATTAAGGTTTGAATGTTTGATGTGCACATTCGAACGTACTAGTTGGAAATGGTAAATTTAATAAAATTAAAAAGCATACAAATTACATATTATATAATCAATCTAGCAACTTACACTGTCTTATAACATATCAAAGTTAAATACTAAAAATTATAAATAATAAAAAAGATAAAATTTATCTTTCTTTTTTTTTTCTTTGTCTACCGCGATTCTACTACAGTGACATAACACACTCTATCTGGGCCGCCATCTCCCTCTGTACTTGTTCTTGGAGTGTAGTATGCATTATTTCCTCATGTTTTTTCGGCTGCTCCAGTATACGTGTCTCTAGACCAGAATGTCGCTCCAAAAAGATTCCAACTCTTGCTGTTTCAACCTCATAATCTCGTTTGGGGTTTGAGGTTTGAGATTTTATGCACAATCACCTAATATATTTGCAAACTCTCATTACTAAAATAATACAAAAAAACCCAATATGCTTAAATACCAAAATAGAAAAACACAAAAAAATACTTAACACATCCAACAAATTATCAATTCTAAAATGCTTAATACAAGAATACATGCATTTAAAATTAAACAAACTAAAATATTGGCACAAATATAAAATAGCCAACAAATTATCAATTCTAAAATATACATGCTTCCAATTGGAAAAGAGGCACAAATTTTTACTATATATATGCTTGGAAAAATTCACACAAAAAATACACCCACATAAAAAAAATTCATATTTTACATTGAAATAATCATCCAATATTTTTGCAAAATCCTATTACTAAAATAAAATAAAAAAAACCCAATATATTTATATCCCAACATAGAAAAAACACACAAAAAAAAAATGCTTAACACATCCAAGAATACTTGTTTCTAAAATTAAAGAAACCAAAATATTGGCACAAATATAACATACCCAATGAATATAAATGCTTGAAATTGGAAAAGAGGCACAAATTTTCACTATATATATACTTGAAAAAATTCGCACAAAAAATATACCCACATTAAACAAATCACAAACACATTCAAATACTCATTCAATAACATATTATAAGCAAATAGGAAATATACCTAGCAAAAACAATAAATTTTCTTCACAAGTGCTCAAAGACCCCATTTGAACTTCAACTTTCATACTACCAAACTCTACAAAAATACACAATGAGTTATTAAATTCACACAAAAATCAATAGCAATAAAAAATCCCTACAAAAAACCCCCTTGAGCTCTCATTCTCTCTCTCTACCTCACTCACTCACTCACTCACTCACTCACTCACTCACTCACTCACTCTCTCTCTCTCTCTCTCTCTCTCGCACGAAAGAAGTCAGAAATGTATTTTTGGCTTCATCATGTGCCTATATTCGGATCTATCTAAAATTTTTAAAAACGTTTGAACGTTAAAATCCTAACGTTCAAACGTACTTAAATGCCCTCGAAACATTCGAGCATTGTACTATGATATTCACACGTCACGAATTGACATTCAAACGTTTATTAAAATGCTAGAAGAATTTCTTAATTATAAACAAAACTTCAAATGTTATAAAATTACGTTCGAACATTCTAGAAAGTACGAGAAATTTCTCACACTTTTCTTGGAACGTTTGAACGTAAATATGTGACATTCGAACATTTGTTTTGTGATTAAATCTACATATTGCTATATTTATTAAACTTAAAAATATTTAAATATTTTCTAAAGTTAGAAAAAACATAACTACATTACTATATTTAACTATAGTATTATAATATTATATTTTACTCTTATTTTATATGTTATAGTTAACACTATATAATGTTATGGTATTAAGTATTATATAATGTTACATGTTAGGTTATTTAGTGTTGTAACACTATAGTCAACATTATATAATACTTAACATTATAGTGTTATATAGTGTTAACTAATCATATTTTAAACATCAGTTTATATATTTTATCTATTATAGTAACACTATATAATACTTAGTGCTATAATATTATAGCATGTTGACTATTGTTATGGTATATAATACATTATATAATAGTTAACACTATAGTAATAATATAGTGTTGACATAATATATTTTAGTAATGTTTTAGACTATATAATATAACATATTTAATTGTGTCATAATATATTATAATGTTATTTAAATTTCAATGTAAAACTAAAAAAACTACGTTCGAATGTGTTTTTAAAACATTCGAACATTTTTCTTAAACATTTTTAACATTTAAACGTGATGTTCGAATGTAGTGTATACTTGGCAAAGAAAATGTCTAATTAAGCGTTTGAACATAAAACATATGACATGCAAACGTAAAATAAGATGACATGAAAACATTCGAATGTTCATTAAAGAATATGCAAACATTCAAGCGGTTTATACAAAATGTTCGAACATTACATGTATATAAACAGTAACCCGATGGCAGTTCAACATTTTCTCGAAAAACTCTCATTTCTCTCTACCACACACACCGTCGTAACCGTCTCCAAAGCCACCGCAACTATCACCAAAAGATAGAGAACTCTAATACCACTATTTTTATGTATTTCTTATTGAATTACATTAATTTTTTTAAGTTTAAAGAAAATAAGGTGGTCGAAACTTCAAGTTAATTTTTCGATCATTACGGGTCTCCATTGACTAAAAGGATTCTATAAAAATATTCATTGAAGTGTGTATTTCATTTTTACGATGATTTTTTGCCCTAAATGGAGTTTTAGGAATGGCTGAGTCGACTTAGTCATTCCCGATTTTATATTCAAACGTTACATAGGAACGTTCAAATGTAAAGTTTTGAATTCTGGCAGATCAAAGATTAAATTTGAAAGTACTAAGGAACGTTCGAATGTGACTTTTCCAACGTTAGAAATCAAAGAGTCACGTTCAAACATAAATTTCTTACGTTGGAACATTACTTAGGCAACGTTGGAATACAAACAGTTACGTTTGAACGTAAATAAGATACGTTCGAACGTAACTCTTCCAACGTTGGAACATGAATGTTTGTGTTGAGGACGTATTCTGCAGACCAACCCAAGGTGATCCCAGTCGATTAGTACTTGCAAACACGAATATAAGGGTGGTCGGGGTCTGAGACCTCTCCGATGGTTAAGTTAGTATTTTGTAGATAAATCATAAAATTATGTAAAGAGATGTCTGGGGGGTCATTTTTTTTACTTACCCTATACCGGTTTGAATGAGTCCTATTTATAGATAGATACCTACGCTCTTCCTGAGAAGAGGTTTGAGGAAAGAGTGCTACTGATTGTGACACCATCCGGTCGTCATCCTAGAGAATGATGGTCTGATCCTATTTGTCCCATCCCTGGCATCAGATCTCTTCGACTAATGTTTAGTCAGGCCGTAATGATGGGTAATAATAAATGCGGCACTATTTTTGTCTAGTTTGGTAATTAATGTGGCGTGTTCAGACCGTCTTTGTATTTGAGTGAAGGGCTTTGTTAGAACGATAGAGGTCTTGTCATTTGTTGATACGAAGTCGATCTTGACGTGAGAGGGGACGATATGCTACCTTCCTAGCCTGGTCTCTTCTCTAACTTTAGTGGACAACCGAGACTGCCCGACCCTTTCCTCTCTTGACGTGGACGCTCGAGATCTATATTTCCTCTGGTCTCTGCATCTCCAGTCGGGTCTGGGCCTGTGCTAATTGGGGCTTGGACCATGGGCTTTGTCACCAATTCCTTTCGGGCTTGGGCCCACTCTGAACTTCCCCTTCAGTTTGCGATGTTGGAAACTAAGTGACGTTCGAACATTGCATTTGTAACATTAAAACGTACTCACAAAGCCTTTTTAAAAAATTGTATTTTCTGCTTTCCAAATATTATTCCTTAATTTAATTATTAATTCTTCTAATTTTTGCATATATATATTATATATATATATATGGCTTAGCAACCAAGGACTACAAGGAAGAGGGGCCGAGAAGGAGCCTCACATGAGGCTGCCTGTATCAAGGCTCGCACGATTACACTGGAGAGGGAGGTCATGATTAACAAGTTCGACTTATTATTCTAGAAGTAAAGGAGCCTCAGGTTCGTATTCGTGGACAGGGGCTGGGCCCTGATATGCTCATTGAGGAATACCATTTACCCGAGCACAGTCCACGAGTTCTATGTGTCCATTTTCCAAGACTATTAGCTACATCTTGTGGACTCCCACGTGATAAAGATCCACGGAGTGCAGCTAATAGTCTTGGCAGATGTCATCGCTAACCTACTGTAGATCCCGTGTCCACAGCCACAGCTGGTGGAGGACGCAACTCCTGTACCAGCTCAGTTGCCAAATGCTAACGCTGGCATGACGACATCCCAGATTGGCCTAGTTCATATGAGCAATCACCACATGGATCTCAACTCAGGCGACAATGCTGGATCCGAGCAAGAGGGTCCTCAGTGGGATGAGAATTTCTACATTCTCACTGACAGAGACCAGAAAGGGCTCGAGATGTCAGACATGTTCTAGCAGAATGCACTCGAGGGTTTCTTCCACATGTTGCATCTCAGTGTTGCACACAATGTGGATCGCCTCGCACACATGGTAACATTCAGCCGGTCACGCACCCGTTTTCTAATCAGGTTGGTGCATGGAAAGTCAATTGACCTTCCATGGGTGATCTTTGAGAGGATCCGTTACGAGGCGTGTATTATCTCAACAAACGTCCCCTAAAGAGTCATTATCACCTGGCTACTCCTGGCTGTAAGAGTGTCACCTCGAGTCTCAAAGACCGTGCAGTAGCAGATAGGCCTTATCGACATCCACACGTATTATCGGAGTCGAGGGCAAAGGCGGCGTGTGCCTCCTCCTATAGCAGATATAGTTCCACTTCCCCAACATTAGATAGCACAGGAGATCTTGCTAACATTGTCAAGACTAGTCGGCAGCCTCAGAGGGGACATGTTGCAGGTGGGGAGGTACTACTTGCATGGATGACCCACATGTTGGGACAGCTGTAAGCGCATATCGACCGGCAGCTCACTAAACAGACTGTTGTGATCACTACACATGTGAATGAGCAGATGGAGCAGTTGTCCACTAATATAGACACCATGCAGATAAGGTCGAGATTTTGGCTAATGAGATCACATTATTGAGTGTAGTCCAGTGATTTTATGTTTTATGTTTTTTTGTATTTAGTTTTTAATTTATGTACTAGACTAACTGCTCATATAATGTATATATTATTTTTTTCCTTTCTCAAATTTATTTAATATTTAGCTTATCTAGATTTAATTTTAAATCATTGTACTTCATATCTTTCACAAATTAAATTATTTTATGATTCAATATGATATAAAATTTGTATAATATTAAGAGGGCCCTATTAGAGTAGAATCTTATTTTAATTTCTTCATATATTTTTATTTATATTTTAATCATTTTAAAATATTTAAAAAAAAACTATTATTAATAAACCAATAATCAAATCATATACTATTAAGCAAAGAAAAAAATTTAAAATGTACTAAAATAATAAAGGCGTCAAAATAAGGTGTAAAAGTATTTTTTTTAAAATTTAATCTAAATGTTCAAATTTTCTGTAATATAGTTCGAATGTTGGTGCTAGAAAAATTCAAGTTTGAACGTACTTAATCTTATCGATCGAACGTGCACTCAAAATTCGAACGGAAAATCGTCTAGACAAACGAAACAAAATCCACTAGTTGTCTTTAGTGACAGTTTCAAGAAATCGTCACAGAAAATGAGCTTTGGTGATGGTTTAAAAATCATCACAAATTCCAAGCCGTTACTAAAGCCCAAATGTGTTATAGTGAATTTTGCCATGTAAGCGTTTTGCTAAATATGTTATCTACACCAACTTGTAAATAAAATCTTGATGAAGAGAACATGTACCTTGATGAACACTTTTGAGAAAAAGCATTTTGTTAAAGCTCCAACTTGATTAGAGAATTATAGCTTTTCCAATAATGTGCGATGTCGATTTATGCACACAAAATGCCACTTTACGGTTTAATATAATATGCAAGAGAAATACTATAAAGAAGCATTCCACCACACACCTCTACCTAATCAACATGCATGTGATTTTTCATTTATATCTTTCTCACTACAAGAAATTGGGGCTTTTGCCACCAATTTCTTTTTCGCGACATTCGGTCGTAGCAAAAAATGGTTTATTGACACCATATTGTCTGGTGAGTAGTAAGTACTAGTTATTGCCACCACATGTTAGTGGTGGGAAAAAATGGTGAGAAAAAAATATTTGCCGCAAAAAAGTTGTTATTTCCATAAGGTTAAACTCGTGGAATATAGAGAAGTAGACATGCGTGGGAAAAGAATTTTTTTGGCGAGTTGAACTTCTTTTTGCGGTGACAAAATGTCGTCGCAAATGGTGTTAGTAATTGGTGGCTTTCTATTTTTTCCCACGACCTATTTCTCTAATAGCGACTAATTTTCGTGAAAAAAAGTCTCTTCATATTTTTAAATCTTTCCTACACCCAAAGCTACGCCGTTTGAGTGAAACAGCCTTTTTTGTTTTGGGGGAATGAGACCAAAAATCTAAAATATATCTCAAACTCATCATTACACTTTTTCAAATCTTCATACAAAATATAATAAAAAATTCAACCTTGTCAAATTCTCGTACCACTTTTCCAAATCCCCATACAAAACTAATATTAAAAAAATATTTTACAATAATATTTTATTCTTTTTTCACTCATCTCATCTCTGAAAACAAACAGGGTAAAATACATTTTCCCCAATTTGAAATCTGGAATATTGAAAATCTCTTGATACTTCACTCTCGTGTTTCCCTCTCTTCTACAGCGTCGGGCCACACCACCATTGTAGCATTGCGCTACCATCACCTTAAGGCAGATACCCTCGCCAAACTTAGCGTCCCCATGAGGCCTCTCACTCCCTGATCTCCTCTTCCCCCGAAACGAGTTGAGTTTCTTCTCGACTTATCCACGTCGTCATTGCAACCCGCACTCAATTTACCAACGTATACTTTCATATGAGATTTTTTTTTTGTGATTTTAGGGTATGTATTTCAATATCTGTTCTTGGTTGTACGTATTTGAATTTTTTTCTTGGGTGCATGATTGCGTTGAGATATGTTCTTGCGAACTCGAAACCCTAGTTTTTGTAGATCTCCCATTTTATCAGCCATCCAAAGTTGCCTTTCTAATCTTTGTTATTTGTGGGTCTCTGATAAACTATTATTATAACAAGGTCCCAAAGTGAAACACAGCCACTACAAGATTTGAGGGTTTTAGCCAAGGAAGGTTTTGGTAGCTAATAGTACCTGTTTCGCAGCCATAGATTAACCGCCACCAATTTCGTCCGTGGGATGTTCGTGGCATAAAACTCGCGGTAAATGCTACTCTTGCCACGAGTTACAATTTTGGCGGCAAATGACTCTTTTATGCCACGAATGCATTCTTGGTCAATGTCTTCTAATTTCGTATTAAAAACTCTATCAATTGATTAATTTTTGGTGGCTATTGTTTTTTACCCACAATATAGTTTGCAATCATTAACAGTTTGCCATGATATGTTTTCCTAGGAAAAAGTTTGTTTCCACTACTCTTATGGTCCCAACAAAATTGATGTCACCATATTGGTTAGAGGTAACTAACCATTTGCCACGATATCTTGTCCTGAGAAAATGTTTGTTCCCGCTACGCTTATGGCCACAATAAAATTTTGGTTACAATATTCCTTGGCTAAAACGTTTGCAAATTTGGCCTAATTTCTAGATGTATTTCTGTTTCTAGTTTTTGTGGTAAATTGATATTCACTACAAATTTGGCCTAATTTGTTCTCATTTTGGCAATTACACAAATTGCCAATTATTTCTTCTAATACATCTGTATGATAGATTCTTACAATAAAACACTAATTAAATGTACTCCAACATTAAATGCTCTAGCAATTTCAATATACAATTTCCATATATATAATTGTATATTGTATTGAAACCCAAATTAGAGAGCTTATAACAAACCAGATGGAGTTCTGCATGCTAATTAATGTAAAATATTCCATCATGCACGTAATTAACATCACCATATATATCACACTGCCAATCCCATTTAAGTAAGGGATAAATGAGTTAGAAGTCTAAAATATATGGAAAGATGAAGTTCTCGTACAAATTAGTGATACATAACATACATGCCACTATAGCAATTACATCTTGTATTTGCTCCCCTTGAACAACCTTTCTGATATGGGCAAGAAACTACATCTGGGTCCAGAAACAAGTAGAGCTGGCATGTATAAAATTCACTGGCAGTAAGCCCGGGGCCATGCCATATCTTTCTGAGGTCTATCTAATCCTTCCCAGGATCACCTAAATGCATGGAGATTTCAAGGCATTAAAATATACTCCTGATATGAAATGGAAATAAATATGTCACCATCACTTAACAGTTAATAATCTCACACTTCTCTCAGCCACTTATGCAAATTAATCTAACATTAAGTTAAATTCGGATATGCAAAATCCAATATCAGAAGAAATTATTTATCCCTAGCTAACAACCAAAAAAAAAAAGAAAACATTGATATTGAATACATTTAACAGTAAATTATTTATACTCAGTCTCCAAAAACAAAAAACATGTGTCAACATCTATCCATTTAGTTCTTGAACCAATAAATTATAACCCAGCTGTAACCAATAAATCTATGTCTGAGAAAGAATCCCAACAACCTATACATCATTATCTCATATTTATTGTATTTCATTTTTGATGAGCTGGAATAATACATATGAATACATTGGATCCTTAAATATATATTTGTCTCTTATCTAATTAATCTGTACAAACCTTTTAGAGGAAAAAAAAGTGCATTATCCAAGTAGCATGTCTCATTTAATCCTTTAACTCGGATTTAATCTTAGGCATCAACAAATGCCTCTGATCTTGGCTAAAAAGATGGAGAATAATATTAAGTGCACCCAGCTAGCCTAATTATCATGTTTATTCTCTTCTAAACATGATGGATCTTGTGAATTATAAAAAAAAAATTCAATCCATATTTCCTCTGTAATTAATTGAATAAATGCAGAATATTATGACAACAAGAGGCCTTAACAGCAGGGTATAGAAACCTAGCCTGGGGTTTTCTACTATATACTCAATAGATCCTTTGTATGTATTTCAAGAGTATATAATGAGGCCATGATAACTAATTAACATTATCATATAAAACTAGTCTATCAATACATATAACCAACATCCATTCTCCAACCAGTTAAAATTAATGTGGTTCCAGGTGGACAGAAAATTTAATCAAATATATACCTAATCATAAAACTCGAACTGCCAAGTTATATAAAACAGCCCCTACTATCTACAAGTTTGTATGATTATCTGGTGCATTGCAAACATTATTCCAACAGACCATTGCCAGAAATTCTATAATAGATCAAATTCCAGGAACTTACCATTATATTAGCAGTATACGCCCATTAATAATAACAAACTGCAATATCTCTTGGAAGATGATCACCTTAAATGCAGCAACCTCACATCAGTGCTCCCATGTAGTCCCTAATAAAAACAGAGTCTAGATTAGACATTATTCCTCTAAGGAATTAATCACAAATAATTGATGTTACTACTTACCCAAGTACCTAGTGAATCAAAAGTTCTTGTTGTGCTGGATTGGATACTGTGAGAACCAGTATATAGTAAAAATAATTTAATGAAATAGTTATAATACATCTTTACCAAGTAAATACAAAAATGATTTCTGATTAGGTATACTAAGCTTTAGTCAACCCAGATATATCCATCATATTTCTGAAAAAGGAATTACTGCCATTAAAATTAACCAAAGCGAGTTGTTTATGTTTTGCGCATTATCAGGGTTCACAACTAATCAAGAAAGTTCAATTTTTTCTTATGCATCATTACTCTGCTATTAAGCCAGGAAATGAGCCAACATTTTCTCAACATGAAAACATTATTCATGGAATGCATGCCATTAATATTTTCTATTCAAAGTAGCTGTTATTTATTCCCAGTTTTGAATTTGGAGTAAATCAAAGTAGTGCAAAAGGCAACGTATCCATAATGATATAATGTCCTTGCTTTTCATGATCTGATGAGATGCATGTTGGTTGGTGTTGATGTATGTTTCACAGTCCTAGTTGCTGATTAAGAAAGCTTATCTTCCTCAATGAAGACCTCATACATAAGGGCTTTTAGTTATCATGACTTTCTGATGTAGCTTTACCCTATACTTGGCACATATGCAGTTGCATTGATATACAAGTTACAGCGCCATATCATGGCAACACTTGCACTGGCTGGATGAAAAATAATCCAGTCTGGCCATCTTGGTTACCCTAAGTAAAATGTATTGGTTAATTGAAGTTGCTGAAACCAAATGACCAGATACCATTTATGTTATGCTACAAATAAGAGAAAGATGATAACTGACTTGTTTTTGCTGTAAGTAAAGAGATCACAAACATTTTGCATAAAGAAAGGAAAAATAACTAAATAAATGAATGTGAAAAACAAAAGGTTGAAGAATATAAACACATCATCTTGGCAGCAAAACTATATGAAGACTTCAAACCTTAACAAACCAAAAGAATATGTTAGAACATAAAACTTCAACAAAATAAGAAAGGTCCCAGAATACAAATTTTACCATTAAGTTATCATTAAATCCACATGCGGAAGCTGGAGCTCTGAATCCTCATTTTCAAGCTGGGGCATTAACTTAACAGACTTGTCTTTAAACTTTTTCAATCGTAATAACAAAAAAATACAAATCAAACCAAGAAACACAATTGATTAATGCAAAAAATGAGTAAAATGAGACAAATACAAATCTCGAAGCAACATAAACTTCAAGCCAAACAAAACAGCATAAACTTCAAGCTAAACGAAGCAGCTATCCTACAAAAACCAAACCAACAAGTTTTAAAATGAAGAGGACAACAAATTTAAAATAAAAGACAACAACTTCTATCAATGCAAAAAAAAAAAAAAAGGAAAGTATGTATAGAAGAAAGAAATAATAAAACTATGCATCAGATTACTCATCTCCGAATTCAACCAAATCTGACTTGTAATAAAATATGGTATGGCTGTGTAGATGAGGGCAAAATGATAGCATTGTTTTAAATCCAAGACCGAAACATCAATAGGTGAGGTATGAAAATCAAAACCCAATTAAGAAACCAACCTCAACAGAAGACGTAATTCCAACCTACATACACTAAAATATAGAGTTAACATCACCTAGGACTGAACCAAATCTAATAACAACATGTAATTTTCAAAATAGAAAAAAGCACATAGCAAGACAACTAATAGCATTCGGTTTGGGCAAAAAAACAGGGCATTCATATTTGTTTCTAACATAGGAAATTAACTACACCAAAACATAAGCTAGAATAACTTACTTGGCTTCCAAAATGAAACCAAAATCAAATGGGTCAATCTAGGGTTTTTACCTTAAGCTTTGATTTTTGCTCCCCGACCTTCTTCTAGGGTTTCCTGGCATAGAGAGATAGTGGGGAGGAGGGGGATGTCGCCGGTGAGAAGGAGTGCTACTGATGGTGGCTGGAGGTGTGGGTGGCGGCGTGCGGTAGGGAAGCCGTGTATAAACGGGTGGGTTTCGTGCATGGGTCTACGAAGGAGCTGAGGGCTCGCGTCAAGTGGAGGAGGAAAGGGGTGGTCCTGGGGTGGTCTTGGTACTCGACGGTGGCTGAATAAGGCGGCGTATGGCTGCGCGAGGGGGAGAAACGAGTATGAAGCCCATTTCGGGCTGTGCTCGCGTGCGATCGAGGGAGCGTCTGATAGGGGACTTCGACAGTGGGGTGCTACTGCCAGAGTAAGTGGGAGCTGCAGAAGGTGGTGGTGAGGCTGGGTTTGCCGACGGTAAAGCCTAGCCAGGGTTCCGGGGAGGAATGGGGAGAAATCGTTCGGTGTTGTCGCGAAGAGTGAGAGGGAAATGAAACGAGGAGAAAGAAACTCTGATATTATAGTAGAAAAAGAAATATAAAGATTACCGTGGCGTTAAAATCAAAACGACGGGGAAAATTTACGTTTTGTTCTGCGATATAAACTCGCCGCAAATAGCGTTGCTGACCATGAAACTTCCGTCTACGCAAGCTACTTCGTGGGCAAATGGATTTTTAATGGCCGCGGGGACAGTTTGTGTCAATTACCACTATTAACCACGACAGTTAGTGGTGGGACATTTTTTTGGCCCAAAAAACTCTCAAATCTTGTAGTGAGCGTGAAGATGTAATAATAGTTTATATATATCTGATCATCCTGGGTTTCTGTAATTAGTCTTATAATTTTTGGTTATTCTGTAATTAATTTCTTATAAGTGATTTGGGGTTGTGATTGTAGAAGCGGCCGCCTTCAACTTCAATATATCTGGATACAGAAAGGTATAAACAAAAAGTTTGTTTTTGATTCTCTATTTGAAATATATAGTGATCAATAGAAACAGAAAATAAAACTGGTGCATGAAGTAAATTTCCATAATTATCTCCATATATTTCAAAGACTTAAAACATCATGATTTTGAGGTATTAATTTCTCCATAAATATTGCTTTGATAATTCATGCTTTTGAACCCCGATCGACTTGAAGATCATTTCACTTGCAAATTAGGAAACCGAACCCTCGAATCCATCAGATCCAGCCGGCCTGAAACAGAAATAATTATATATCAACAGCTAGCTTGCTTTAATCCTCTACGTACACAGCTGTTCTGATTAAGTTAATAATTATGAAAAAATATATAGAGTAAAAAAGAAACTCATGATCAAGAAGGCCGATCGAAGAGATAATTACCAGCAATATATCTACGTCTCAAATAACTAGCTAAAACAATTAAATTAATCACGAAAACTATAAATTATATCAGCATTCGTGCACATCATGCATGTCATTATATATATATATTTATATACACAGAGAGAGAGAGAGAGAGAGAGAGAGAGAGAGAGGAAAACAAAAATGGAGCTCCCTTCACTCCAATACCAAAAAGATAAAGATAACCACGTCTCCAAGCACATGCAAACCCTTAGACTGCGCAGCAACGAGACAAATGCGCAGGCAGGGGGTACTCATGAACTAGCAGCCGTGGCTTTCCTTCACCTCCTTTCAGAATTGGAGTAGAGAGAACCCCATTCATTCCACCCCATGCAGTGCACTACTACTTCTAAATATACTCATATAAACCCTGAAACATTTTATCACTAATTAGCTAGCAACTTGGAAATTAAGAAAGAATTAAGGTCCAAGAATTGTGAGTATGATCAGCAGAAGGGGGTTTCCTTTAATTTATAGGCTAGGACAAGGGGGGCCTTGATGTAATCTGGGCCATTCATCATCAATTTTAAAGATGGTAATATATTTATACGCAAAATCTGAGGATGATTTTCTTCTCCACAATCTGCAGTGCGTGTTATCGGGCGCGATATTATAATATTGGCTACTTAATATTTCATGAGCATCTTCGGCTGTTACGTATATCTTGAGATTTTCATTAAAAAGAAAATTAATATTTTAATGCTAGATTTCTTTTCTTTTTTTTTAAATATGTGATCATGTCATAATACAAGAAATATCAGTTTTTGTGACCAAATATTTGCGACTAAAATGACTGTTTTCACTAGAAATAATTTTTTACGAAGTTCTTTTCTACCTTTTACGACAATTTGACATCGGAAAAAGCTCATTTTCTTTTCTTGTAGCATGCATGTTTGGACAATTCATGACTATGTACAAAAATATGTGATGCGTTTGGACAATTCAGGACTTGATTGGTTGCTTTGGTCGAGAATCCATTTTAACATACTAGTGGACGGAGTTGATGGCACATTATCACTGCCATCAAAGAAAATTAAAGTTCCTTTCCAACAGCAAGCAATATTGATCGGCACTTTAAAGGTTGTTTCAATTGTAAATAGTTTTTTTTTATTATAATTAATTAATTGATTATATATATTCATTTTTTTATAGTACTTATTATATGCAATCGATTGTTTGGAATTCTTGATGGTTTAATACAAAGAGATAATATTGATAAATACATTATTATATATTGAGAAAGGTTAGAAATACAAAAAGATTATATAAAGTAAATTATATATTATTGATGTGGCTTCATTATGAAATTCGTTAAATTCATTTTATAATAAAAATAATTTTATGTATATTTAATTCATGTATACTTAATCGTGAGTTTATTTTTATGTATTTTTTTTGGCTAAAATAGTTTTCCTCTAATATGTGTCTCTATCATTTCCCATTAATTATTGATCTCTGCGTACTACGTCAAAATAACATCTCTATATCATATATAATTAGTATTAATTAATTATAAGGGCGAAAGACCTAATTAAAAAATATAATTAGTATTAATTAATTATTGTCTACAAATAGGTTCTTACGCGGGCCACTTCATGCTTTTACATAGTGGTCCACTACATGTAATGATAATATAGAGACATGATGAAATTATATGCCACAAATTCTAAAAGTGATGCATGTACATGACGGTGCTTAACCAATTCATAACATTGATAAAATAGAGTACCAATTCGGAAGGGAAAATATTTTTATGCCCTCTCATTTTGCTATCTTATTTTGATCAGTAGTCATGTATTTTATTATTATTATTTTAATAATTAAGAAAGTGACTATTAGTATATTGATATTTTTATATATTTTTAAAAAATATTTAAACATATTTAAAAAATAAAAGTGTAAATTACACTTCTAAAAGACACACCAAATAAACAAATTGAAGAAATATAATAGCATTACTCTTTCGGAATACATTATAAATATCGGTTAACGTTCCAAGACCAATTAATGTACGATGCTTAATAAACCCTTTAATTATTAGCATATTAATTTAAGTTTGTTTTTCTCATTCTTGCCTATGCAGGAGTATTGAGCCTGCAATTATCTTCGAGAAATATGATAAGAATAATATTATACATAAGTAAATTTATGCACTAATATGAAGACCAATATATGCTTATTGACGGCCTTTATTAAAGTTTGACTTCTGACTAATCACGTTGATGAATGCACATATTAGGTGTCCGTAATCGCTTGCAATCAAATTCTTCCTAATAATAAAGGTTTAAATGCTGTCGTACATCATCATGTCCATACACGCACCACCAAAGTTAATTATTAATAATGGATATATGAAAAATCATGTTAATTAAATAAATTAAAGCTCCAATTAATACAAATTAAATATTCGCGCGCCATTCATTAAACACTTATTTCCAACCTCATTTGCAGATCCATGCATGGTGGCCTGGTGCTGGTGACGGGGACACAATTCGATCACATATATGATGATGCCTGAAAGAGAGGAAATTAAATGTACCTATTAGGCATTTATGACAAAGAAAACAAAAGGATGGATGATAGGATTGAAAGGTAAATGGATAGATGTTGATGTAGGAATTAATTGCAAGACTTAGTAAAAAGTAGACGGTGAGAGGAAAAGAAGAATTCTACCGACACACGCAAGGAAAATATCTGATCGTTTAGACCAAATCTAATTATAAAAGGACTCGAACAGATGAAAGAATGGGGGGTCCCCGCTGGAACAATTTAGGCGGTCTCTTCTTCTTCAACCTCAGCTTCTCCAGATTTTTTCAAAAGCAGCATGGCGAATTTATCTAAATATTCATTTATATTTTTCCTGTACATTGAGCTATAAGAGACTGTAAAAATTCTCATTATAGTGGATTTTCATTCTCAAATACCCGTGGACGTAGGCATTTGCCGAATCACGTAAAATTGTGTGTCTATCTCTATTTATTTAATCTGTTATTACGTACGTAGAGTCACGCCGCAACCTCACCGAGAGCCCCAAACGATCTCAAATGAAACCCAACTCGCACCAGTGGGTTGGAAATAATTTTTCTCTCACCCTGACCCGTTGGCAAATTTTTATAGCCTTAACAGTGGCGCCGTCTGTGGGATCGTTGACGTCGGAGGTAGGAGAAAGATGATTTTTCAACCCACTGAATAAAAGTTTCTGACCGACTCAAAAAAAAAATTTCCAGATAAGTGTGCTAGCCACCTCCTTCTCGTTTTTATTTTTATTTCTATCATTGATATGGCGAATAAATAAATAAATGCCGGTACTAGCTCGGTCGGTATCGAGCTCAGTCTCCATTGGCCGATTTTTATAGCCTTAACAGTGGCGCCGTCTGTGGGATATGCACCGGATGGTCACGAGAGTCACAAATGCGTGCTCCAACACATTTAGGAGGCATAGTGCACTGCACACTGAAAATGCCCAGTTCACTTAAGAGCATAAACATACATGCACGACGTGCATGTCGGGACATGCACGTTCACTGTGCATGCCCGAGTACATGCACGTGCACTGTACATGCCCGAGCACATGCACAGTGCCTAGGGACGTGCACAGTACACTGTGCATGCCCAAGCACATGCACAGTGCTCGAGTCATGCCATGCATGCACGTACGTGCATGCACGGCAGAGTGAGCCAGAGCTCACGGCGCCGACACCGTGGGCTTGGGCCAACCGTCGGCGGTCACTTAGTGACCGCCGGCAGTTTCTGTCTTCGGCAGGATGGGTGCTGGCCACCCACTTGCCAGAGGCACCTCACTTGGGCTTGAGTCACCCGAGCGGCAGAACGCCCCCTTCAGCCCAAAGCCGCCGTAGCACGGCTGGGCCTCCGGCGACCACCAAAGTGTTAGCCGGAACTTTTTGCCCTGACAGCCATGGCCTCTGCTTCCTGGGTCCGTGAACGATGGGTACGCAAGACACCCATCGGGAGCACACCGACGTGCTCCCCCCTCTCCCGAGCTCGCGGCACCTCGCCGCGAGCATTATGGGCCTGTCAGCGGTCACCATGTTGACCACCGGTAGTTTCTGCCTTCACTGGCTGGTGACCCACCGGCGTTCTCGCCAGAGATACCATGCATGCCCAAGCACATGCACAGTGCTTGGGTCATGCCCGTGCATGCTCAGCCGCGTGAGCCCAAGGCTCACGGTGCCGTCGCCAGGGGTCCGGACCAACCCCCGGCAGTCATTGATGACCGCCGGTGATATCTGTCTCCGATAAGGTTGTCACTGACCGCCCATTCACCGGAGACACCTCACTCGAATTCCCATCACCCGAACGACAAAAGAGAACCCCGCGGTCAGATACCTTTTACACCTCTCGAACCCCTTAGCTCAGACTTTTTCGAGCTCGCCTAGTGCTCGGACATTTTCAGCTCGGACACTCTCGGCCAGATTGGGTTCACTAACTCCACCACCGCTCGGAAATACCTCTCGGATATACCTCTCGATTCTCCACCACTCTGGAAGCACTACTCGGACCTCCACTGCTTGGGAAATATCAATCATAGATTCCTTCAAGCTCGGACAGACCGAGCACTAGCTCGGATTTCTCTCAGCTCGGATCGGATTCCCTTATATCGAAATTTCCTCACGTTACACACATTCGGGAACATAACTCATCAATCACAAACTCCTTCAAGCTCGGACAAACCGAGCACCAACTCGGATTTCTCTCAGCTCAGATCAGATTCCCTCATCTGGGACTCCCCTAGCTCAGGCCTAGCTTGGGAGCCCTCGGTTCATGCCTAGTTCGGAATCCCTTACCTCGAGCTTGAAATTTCATTCAACCTTTGAGCACACTTTAGTGAATTCAGGCTTTCCTGTAGGAGCTCGAGAACTTGTCTATCACAGACACCATCTCGGATTCCGTCCCAAATTAACATCACATGGCCTCACACGCGCCTCGCCTCATCCAGTCGCATAACTTACTCACAACTCGCCCATTGTGCCACTTGGGACACGCCTCACACATCCCATCACTCAAGAATCACATCACTCATGTATATTCAGGCCAAAAAACCTTACACACATCCGAAAACTCACCTCACAAGAGAACCCACAGCATCACACTTAAGATTTATTCATTTGAGAATCACTACCAGTCTCTGTGCTCTTGGGATTCTCCTGGACCCATTTACGTGGATCCATTCCTCAGGACATGGAATTTTTTTTTTTACCTGCTCGGGACCAATTATGCCCTCCTCGCAAGCACACCAGCCTTAGAAAGTTATCAGGAACTATACTAAGCAGCTTGAGCTCTCATTTGTTTGTAAACTCGGGGCTCACCTCGTTCATGGAAAACTCACAAGTTCAAAATACTCATGCTTTATAAGAGCTATCTTCCTCTCCTTTTTGCGGGAATCAGGCAACCACCCCCCATGCCTCGACACTCGGAACACGACACTCGGGAGTCAAAACTTAGGATCTCACGGCTCCTCGCTCGGAAGTCGACGTTCAGAAATTCATCACTCGACATTTGACACTCGAAAACTTTTTTCCACAGACAAAAATACATCAGTTTGTCTCCCTTATAATATGTAAATTTATCTTTGTACTAATGAAGTTATTGCCTGCAGTATGGGATGTCGGTGCGTTATCACCTCCCGTGGGGTCGGTCTATCCACCCACGCGAAGTAACAGAATCCCGTGGGATCGGTCTATTCACCCACGCGAAGTGACAGAATCTCTCGAGGTCGGCCTACCCACCTACGCGAAGTCGATCAAATCCCGCGAAGACCCAGGCGATGCACTCCCGCCGGGTCTCACGCAATGACACATCATGCAAAGTCAATCAAATCCCGCAAAGTCCTAGGCAATGCACTCCCGCCAGGTCTCACGCAATGAAAAATCTCACAAAGTCCTAGGCGATACACTCCCGCCGGGTCTTACAAGATGACACCTTATGCGAAATCAATCAAATCCCGCAAAGTCCCAAGCAATGCACTCCCGCTGAGTCTCACGCGATGAAAAATTCCGCAGAGTCCTAGGCGATGCACTCCTGCCAAGTCTCCCAGGATAACACCACCAGTAGGGTCCCATACGATGACAGAATAGGCTTTGCGCCCTCATCACATCGACATCCCACTCAAAGGCTCGCAGGGTTGTCAGATCAACCACAACCCTCTCAAACGACTCGCAGGGTTGTCAGATCAACCACATCCCGCTCGAAGGCTCGCAAGGTTGTATGGCCATCCACAACCTACAAAAAATCCACTCACGCGAAGATTACTAAGGTCTCCCCTTAACCTAACTCCACAGTTACATTTTACACATTTAGTATTTTCTCGGGATTCAGGATACAAAACTATAAAAATAAAATTTCCATCAAAGTATCTTTGATAAGAATTTGCGAGGTACTGAAAGGGTGGAAATTAAATGCACCTACCAGGCATTTATGACAAAGGGAACAAAAGGACGAATGATGGGACTGAAAGGTGAGCTGATAGACGTTGGGATAGGATGTAGGAATTAATTGCAAGACTTAGTAAAAAGCAGACGGTGAGAGGAAAAGAAGAATTCTACCGACAGACGCAAGGGAAATATTTGATCGTTTAGAGCGAAATTTAGCTATAAAAGGACTCGAATAGATGAAAGAATGGGGGGTCCCCGCTGGAACAATTTAGGCGGTCTCTTCTTCTTCAACCTCAGCTTCTCTAGATTTTTCTGAAAGCAGCATGGCGAATTTATCTAAATATTCATCTATATTTTTTTAGTACAGTGAGTTATGAGAGACTGTAAAAATTTCTATTATAATGGATTCTCATCCCCAAATACTCGTGGACGTAGGCATTTGTCGAACCACGTAAAATTGTGTGTCCATCTCTATTTATTTCATTTGTTATTACGTATATATAGTCATGCCGCAACCTCACCGGGAGATCCAAACGACCTCAAATGAAGCCCAACTTGCACCAGTGGGTTGGAAATAATTTTTTCTCTCACCCTGACCCGTTGGCCGATTTTTATAGCCTTAACAAATGCCATTCGATTGAAACGACGATGTTTTATTGTTCTTATCTGCTTTGGATTTTCTATATATTGCATGCCTGAAGTATAAAAGTACGTACGATATTTTGATTAATCCAAAGTTAACATATGGCAAACATCTATGACTCTAAAAATTCTATAAAAGATCATTTCATACGTAAAATGATAAGGAATGGTGAAAAAAAATGGAAGAAAGTATTCTCACACTAGATGTTTTGAATATTTCTAGAGGCACTTATCAAAAAAATATCTATAGAGACCACAAAATATTAATTAAGGTCTGATTTATTTTTATTAATAAGATGAGATAAAAGTTAAAAATTGAATAAAATATTATTCAATTATTTTTTTAATATTAATTTTATTTTGAGATTATAAAAAATTGAATTGTTTATTTTATATTGTATGAGCTCAATTTAAGAAAATAGTAATTATGAGATGAGATATATAAAATAAAACGAGATGAAATTATTTGTGAAAACAAATTAGAGTCATCAAATTATTGTCTGATCAGGTACTCCGGGACCTGACGAAGTCCGAAAATAAATTTTATGTTTTTCATTTTACAGGCTGAGTTTAAATCATTGTGAGAAAGGAGACGGTGATCCAAGTACTTGACATTCTCTCTTAACCAGAAAATGCACAAACAATTAGTTTATTATGTTAGAAGACACTAGCCAGACTACAAGTTGCACTATAGATGAGTTATATAGTTAAGCTACAAGTCGTTATATATAACATATTCTTTTCTTATGTTTTTGCCTTTTACTTTGTTTGATTCCTTTTGTACATCTACACAGATGTTAATAAGTTAATTCTTTAGTTTGTATAAAGTAGCCATGACCTGCTCTGTAATCGTAAGAAAGGAATTTCAATGGAAATGGAACTTTATTCCTCCATCGATTGCTCTCTGGTTGTTTGTCTCCTTTCCTCTTTCTCTTAGTTTTGAATTCTTACATGGTATCTCAAAGCCATTGAGAGCTCATTTCCATGGAGAACACTCACCCCAATACACCACCAACTTCGGCCCATTTTCATTCGGACAACAATACAAACACCTTGTCCAAATACCTCAATCTCAATGATCTTGCCAATCCCTTCTACCTAGAACATGGAGATAACCCAGCCCTAACTTTGGTATCTGAAACCCTCACTACCGATAACTATGAGACCTGGTTCCATGCCATGCATCGAGCATTACGAGCGAAAAATAAGCTCGGCTTCATCACAAGCACTCTCCTCAAGCCCAATTATCCTCAAGACACCCTACTCTGGGAGCGCTGCAACGACATGCTCGTCTCTTGGATACAAAACTCAATCAGCCCATCCATCAAGTCTAGTGTCCTGTTCGTCAAAGATGCCAAGGAGACTTGGTTTGACCTTCAAGACCAGTTTTCACAACAAAATAGTTCAAGGATATTCCAGCTGAAGAAGGCCCTTGCTGGTCTTACTCAAGACTCTGATTCGGTAAGTACCTATTATGGGAAGCTCAAAACCTTATGGGATGAAATTTCGATTTATGACCCACAACCTGTTTGTAACTGTGGCGCAATGAAAACCTTGCTTAACCGTTATCATCGATATTGTGTGCTCCAATTTCTAATGGGGTTACATGATTCACATTCTCATGCCTGTGACTAGATCATGTTGTTAGATCCCATACCATCAGTTACAAGAGTCTTTGCACTCATCCAGCAGCAGGAGCGCCATCATCTCATCACCCAATCCACTATCCTAATCAACAAGTCCATGGCCATGATTGACTAGTCCTAGAGCACCCCCTATGTTTTTTCGTGGAGCGCAGAATTTGCCTTAATCGGCGAGAGTATGATTGGGGGCTTTATACTGTAGTATGTAACTCTTCAATTGGTTATTGGCTCTACCTCCAGCCTCTTCATATTCCGTATCCTGCTGCTTCTTTGCTTGCTTTTCTCGATCAAGCATTCCTGTGCTTAGCAAAGAGGTAGTAGCATTTGGGGTGACAAGAATTCCAATTTCCGGATAAGCTGGCACAGCTCTTGCTTGCTGTCTGTATGTGGTAGGGTCTGGTTAACTGCCCGGCCGCCACCAAACAATCTTTTTCTTTTAACAAGTTTCCCTCTAAACCCAATCATTCCTCTAAGAAAGAGAGACCTTATTGCAGTCATTGTAAGATCAATGGTCATTCACTTGAAAATTGCTTCAAACTTGGCAATGCCGAGATCCCTGTTTGTACCCACTGTCACTTGCCTGAACACACAACTGAGAGATGTTACAAACTGCACGGCTACCCCCTAGGCCACAAGTTTCACTCCAAAACCCCATTGCCGAATGCCTCTGGAAATCAGGCCTCTGCTTCAGAAGGTATGAATGACGAAATGGTGGGTTTAACAAGGTTTCAATACCAGCAACTCATGACCTTGCTTCAATCAAAGGATCAACCCATTGCTGCCACTGCTACTCAGTCGAGCATTCAGTCATCTGCCTCAGTTTTCTTTCCTTCATGCTCTCAAATTTCTGGTACATCTATTTGTTAGTCCACTCACACACAGAGTTCACTTCCATACACATCTCTACCTTGGATATTGGACACGGGGGCTACAGACTACATGGTCTGTAAAACCTCCCTTTTCACCACTTTCACCTCACTTGTTTCATACTTAGTAAACCTACCAAATGGTAACTTTGTCCCTGTCACACATATTGACACCATTCACTTGACTCGTACCTTCATATTGGAGGGAGTTCTCTATGTCCCATCTCCTTCATTTAATTTGATATCAGCCACCAAGTTGGCCACATCTCTGTCTAGTTGCTTGATTTTCTTCTTTGACTGCTGTTTTATCCAGGACCTAGTTACTTGGACAACGATTGGGAAGGGTGAATTACATACTGGCCTATACCATCTTCTATGAAAAGACACATCTCCCTCGGCTTTAACACATTACCTTCATCAACACTCACAACAAAATTGTTCAGTTTTTAATTTTAATGCCTCTGTTTCCAAGAATACTAGTAGTTCTGACCTTTGGCATTTTCACATTGGTCATTTATCCCACTCTAGAATGAAGTTGATTTCTGACCCCACTATTCAACAACATATTGTGGATGTTAATGAAAACCCTTGCAATATGTTTCCATTAAAAAAATTCCATCGACTCCCTTTTCCACATAGTTCTCATGTTTCCACCAAACTCTTCGAAATTATACATTGTGATCTTTGGGGACCTTGTTCCACCATTGCACATGATGGTTCTAAACATTTTCTAACCATTGTGGATGACTTCTCAAAAACAACTTGGCTATATATACTCACTAATAAAGTTGAAACCAGAAAATGCATTGAGTCATTTTACAATCTGATTAACACACAATTTAGAATCCAAATTCAGATTTTAAGAAGTGATAATGGCCTCAAATTTTAAATAAAAGATTTTTTTAACCAAAAAGACATTATCCATCAAAAGACTTGTATTAAAACCCCTCAACAAAATGGTGTTGTTGAGAGGAAACATTAACACATACTCAATATAGCTCGTGCACTTAGATTTCAAACTGGTCTACCAATGCATTATTGGAATGAATGTGTCTTGACAGCCACATATATAATTAACAGACTTCCTACCCTCATTTTAAATAATAAAATTCCATATGAGCTTCTTTTTAATAAAAAATTCACTTATACTCATATGAGAGTTTTTGGCTCCTTGTGTTATGCAGCTACCCTTTCAAATGGTAGGAAAAAAATTTAATCCTAGAGATCGAGCATGTGTTTCCTTGGTTACCCCTTTAGAATCAAGGGATACAAACTTTTGGATCTCTAAAATAACACAATGTTTATTTCAAGAGATGTAATGTTCCATGAGACTATTTTTCCATTTCAAAACACAAACCAAAACCAATTTTTTACTCTCTCAAGTCCTCTTGCCACAATCACACTACCTGCTTACAATCACACAACCTACCACAATCCCACTCTCTCAAACTCTCCTGCCAGAATTTTCCTATAGAACCTAACCATATTTCCACTCTCTCAAACCCTTCTGCCAAGAATTTTCTTCCAGCTGACATAAACTCTCATTTCCCTACACCTAATCAGACTACCATCCTTTCACCACCACTTGAAAATCTCTGTCCAGCCCCTTCTCTATCTGCACATTCACTAATGTTTGAACCTCCCTCCAATACCTCTGATCAGTCCACTTCCCCCCTCTTCGAAAGTCCACTAGGACTAGGACAACCCTCAAATACTTGAGAAATTTTCATTGCCAACAAGTCAGTTTTATTCCTCCTACTTATTCACTGTCCAAGTCTGTTTGAGATACAAATGGTAAGGTCTTTTCTCTCTCTAATTATCTTTCTTACCATAAATTTTCTACTTCCTTTCAAGTTTATTCTAGTTCCATTTCTAGTCACTCTAAACCAACTTCCTAAGCAAACATTGAAAGATCTTGGTTGGTGCAAAGCTATGGAAGTTGAAATTGAAGCCTTGGAGCAAAACAACACCTGGACAATCACTGATTTACCCAAAGGAAATGATGCTATTGATTGTAAGTTTGTTTACAAGTTAAAATTCAAATCTGATGGTACTTTGAAAAGAATGAAAAGTAGACCTGTAGCCAAGGGCTACACACAACTTGAGGGTATCGATTATACTGAAACTTTCTCACCAATTGCCAATATTGTAAGTGTAAGGTGTTTGCTTACTGTGGCAGCCATCAAAGGTTGGCATTTACATCAATTTGATGTAAATAATATTTTTCTCAATGGAGATTTATAAGTGAAAATTTACATGAGAAAGCCTCCTGGTTACCACAAAGGAAAATCTCCCCAAGTGTGTAGGTTACTTAAGAGTTTGTATGGCCTTAAACAAGCCTCTAAGCAATGGTACTCCAAATTTTCTTCTACCCTTAAAGATCTTGATTTCATTCAATCAAAAGCTGATTATAGTTTGTTTACTAGACAAAATGGAACCTCTTACACTGCCTTGTTGGTTTTTGTGGATGATATTGTTGTTGCTAGTAATTGTGAAAAATCCATTGATCTTCTTCGGACCTTCTTGAATACCAAGTTTAAAATTAAGAACCTTGGTTGTTTAAGATATTTTCTAGGAATAGAAATTGCAAGATCTGCTCAATGCATCCATATGTGTCATAGAAAATATGCTTTGGACATACTAGCTAACTCCAAAATGCTTGATTGGAAGTCACTCAAGCTTCCCTTGGGTCAGAATTTCAAACTCAGCAAAGATGAAAGAACTCTCTTTTCTGACTCTAGTATTTATTGAAGACTTATTGGGAGACTATTGTATTTAACAATTACTCTCGACCTCACCTTTGTTTTGCTGTACAACCTCTCAGCCAGTTCTTGAACACACCTACATCCTCTTATCTAGCCGCAACATACAAGCTCTTAAGATATATTCAAGCAACTCTAGGACAAGGAATTCTCCTTTCATCCTCATCCCAGCTACAACTGAAGGCCTATTGTGATTCTGATAAGGCATCTTGCCCTAATTCTAGGTGTTCTACTTCAGGCTACCGTGTCTTCTTAGGTAATTCTTTAGTTTCTTGGAGATCTAAGAAACAGACAGTTGTATCTTGGTCTTCAGCTGAAGTTGAATATAGATCTATAGTAGCCACTTGTTGCGAGTTAACTTGGCTTTGTTATTTGCTCATTGATCTTGGTATCCATCATCCACAAGCAGCACTTTTATTTTGTGACAATCAAGCGGCACTCCACATTGCTGCCAAACCTGTTTTTCACGAAAGAACAAAACTCATTGAACTTAATTATCACCTCATTCGGGATCACATTTAGGCAGGTAACATCACCACAGCCTACACCTCTTCTCAGACTCAGCTGGTCGACACATTCATCAAGTTCCTACCTTCCTATATACTGCATTCTCACTTATCCAAGATGGGTATAGTCAACCTCTACACTCCATCTTGTGCGAGAGTGTTAGAAGACACTAGCTAGAATACAAATCGCACTATAGATGAGTCTCATAGTTAAGCTACAAGTTGTTGTATATAACATATTCTTTTCTTATGTTGTTGCCTTTTACTTTGTTTTATTCCTTTTGTACATCTATACAACTGTCAATAAGTTAATTTTTCAATTTGTATAAAGCAGCCATGACCTGTAATCATAAGAAAGGAATTTCAGTGGAAATGGAACTTTATTCCTCCATCGACTACTCTTTGATTGTTTGTCTCGTTTCTTCTTCCTCTTAGTTTTGAATTATTACTCGAGACTATCTTGTTTTAAGTTAGAAAAATGCTAAATATATTTACAAAAAATTTACTTTTTCACGTACCAGTCGTTGATATGTTAAATATCATGAAATTTAAAATTCAAAAATTGAATTTGAAAAGAAAATTACAAAATAAATCTTGTAAGTAAAATTGTAAGCAAAAATATAAGTACATGTAATAATATTGTTTAAGTTATCTACTAATGAAATCTTGATTAAAAAAATATTGAAATGGTCAGCTGGTTTGGCTTAAGCGAGCTAGAGAAGGGAGGCAGGAGGAGCATGCAACAGTAAACAAGCCTTGCTAATTACCTTACTCATCACATTAAAAAAAAAAAATTATCTTAGATTTCTATTCCCAACTCTTCAGCTACGAGTACGATCATCAATTCATCATGTTCATCGTTAAGTTAATAATCATTAATATTATCCATGCATACCAAACCGCCTCCTCCAATGAATGCTTATACTACCACTGCATATAATATATACGCATATACCAAGATAAATATTTAGTCATACAAGATTTATAATTTTTTTTTTCTAAACGTCCTTAAATCTAGAAGAAAATTGACTCTTTTTTTTTTATCTAATATTAACGTGACATAAAAAGTCAACATTTCTACAAACCCTAAAATAAAAATGCTCTTAAAAAGTTATATTCGATCGAGTAACTTTTTCAACTCTACTTATTCCCTTTTACAAAATCCAATACAAACCTATTTTTACAAAAAATATATATATATTAAAATTCTTCTTTTCTTTCCCAAATTATAATCTGAAAAATAGAACACAGAATTGTCCAATATTTTAAAAATCTTCATAACCCAATATACCAACATTTATCCTTTAATAAACCTGCAAACAAGGGAGCCTTTTTTCTGACTAATTTTGGAGGTGCACAAGTTCTCACAAGGAGTTTTCCATAAATACAATTCAGTTTAGATAATTTAAGAGAAAAATCTCACTCCAATCATCCCTAGATCAGATTGTTTGCAACTAAGGGAATTTGAGCCAACCCTTAGGTTTTAGGGAGACTTATAACAAACGTTACGCGCACAGCAAATTAAAAATATAGGTCGAGTCGTTTTTAAACAAGACTTGGTTGGCAGCATTGTCCTAATACTTTTGCTCCATGTACCGATGTACACCAGTATCTGATCTATTATAGCTAGCTAGCTTTTACCCTGATACATTGCTTTACTACAAATACTCGTTTTAGGAAGAGGATCTATATATCTAGGCACGATATTCACACAGAGGTGCCCAGCTGTGATCAATCAAAAACTTGTTTTCAACCATTATCATGTTGAATTAAAAAGGAACCTTTGGAAGCTTTTAAGCGAGAGTGCTGTCCCTCCAACCTTGCTTCAAGTAGTTTTGCCATCAATGTATCCTCCTTCAAGCCCTGCGTCCATCTCAGAGAAGATTCACATTTTCCAGGATCTGGAGTACTTACTAATTTTGACATCCATTGTTGTGCTGGAGTTGCATTATCATTTAATACATACTGAACACAAGAATCTTCTCTGCATGAATTACTTTGACCTTCCAATGACAAGGAATGACTTCGAAAGTTCAGTCCACCGGTTCCAACTCGTCTGCTGCATCTTTCTTGTAGATCTTCCCGGGTAGCCTCACGCATTCGAGATTTCTCAAGATAGTTTATTGCATCTTGCTTTTGATCTCCTCCCATCTCATCCGGTTGCCTCTGATCTGCTAACTGGCTCCTGCTACCATTACATGGCATGGCCTTCATTTTATGTTCTTCAAACTGACCGTGCAAACAAGATGAGTTACAGACTTCATTGATTTCCCATAATCCTACATTTTTTCTAAGCGAACTTGATTTCAAAATCTCTTTGTGATGGCTCTGATCTGCAGCATTGTTATCCTTCTGTTTGGAGCTGCCTTTGTTTCGTTTCCCACCAGTACTCTTGTTTAGTTCGAAGCAACATGAATCACCATTAGTAGAGGAATTTTCATCATCTGCACTTTGAGGTGCGCTAACAGTCTCATTAAAAGGAAAGGATTCTCGCGAAAGCCGACACGCATTTTTTAGCTCCTGGGGTGACAAGTTACCATTTTCCTTTGATTCGGTCATGGACTGTTTAGCTTGAAGAAAAGTTTCTATATCAAACCCCAACTTGTCCACGATTGTATTCTTTTCCGCAAGATCATTTTGACCTTCCACTAACTTCATTTGCATCCGTTCATCAAGCCATGCTTCTGAAATATGGAGAATTAACCTGTCAGTGTTTTCCCTACCAATCCCATCCTTGTCAGTCTTGTGCTTTAAAGACCGGACTTCTTGTTCATAATCTCTTATTCCTTTTGCAAACTCGTCACACAAGTTTTCCAATAGAAGACGTGCATTTCTTTCTCTTTCAAGTTCTTTCAAAGCATTTGAAAAAGATGATTTCAATTCAGAAAGCTCTCGAGCTAGCTTCCGGTGCAGGCTTTCTGAGTGCTTTCTTAACTTCTTCTCATCTTCTAGCTCATACCTGATAGATCCAACTGCAGCTTTAATTCGATCTTGCTCCTTATTCTTCCTAACAAGCTTATCTTCAGTAACATGCTTCATCAAGTCACCCATTTCATGCATATCTGATTGCTTCTCTTCTAGCAATTCTTTAATTCTAGCCTGAGAGCGACATAGTTCCATTTTCAATGCTTTTACCAACGATATATTGGATATTTTTTCTTCTTCAAGACTCCAGATCCGATTGAGCACATTGAGTAACGTTGTGGATGTTTTAAGGCCGTAACTTGATTCAACCATTCTAGCCTTCAACTCCAAAGAACTTGGGGGAGTGAAAGCAGGGGTATAACATGCCACCTGTGAAAATAATAGGATGAAATAGCCATTAAATTGAAGGATTGTTTCAAGGGGAAATTTAAAAGCTGGAGAGTAACAGCAGTGAAGTCAAAGAATCCAATTATCATAAGGAACTTAAGGGATATGACCTTTATTATGGCAGAAACTGCAATTTCATAAAGGAAGCTTTTTCTATAAGTACACTTTCATAAAGGAAGTCAACAAGTCATCAGGTTATTTAGTTGCATCTCGTGTCAACAATTCATGATTAATTAATCAAGATTCAAACATATGCCAGTCATGTTTTTCATCAGCATCTCACATTCAAGAAGCTGTGAAAATAAGGTCTCTGTCATAATTCTCAAGCCTTTAGAGGAAATGATTACTATGAGTATTGATGGTATTAATTATAACATAAATCTGAAAGGTATCGGGTGTAAGTTCTTCATTTGTTCCATTGACAACATTACTTGACCATATAAAATTTCACTCTCATGGTCCTATTTTTAGTAATAATTTTTTTATTAAAACTCTCAAGATGTGTACTCCAAAGTATACGGGTTGTATGCAAGAAAAATGCCTATTTAGAAAAAAGAAAGCATCCAGAAAAAAACATGCAAATTCAGCTCACTAAAGTCTATTGTAGCAGTCCAAAGGAGTAGAGCATTGGAGAGGAAAGTCTTGAACTCCTCCATAGTTTGTTCAAGGTCCTCTAGCATGTTGTTCTCATTGTCCCGATACAAGGCATTTTGTATCTCAAGGGCACTTGTGCTGGAAAGCTCTGTGCTTAGTTGTAGGCTCAACATTTTTTAAAATTCTGTATTACATTTTAATATGTATAACTTCCCATGGCAAAATTTTTCATATAATTTCTTTCACCATTGTTATTTAGCAAATTGGTGACAAAGGCAGGCTATCTCATATACCTCACAATAATAATTGAAGAAAAAAAATGAAAGGAAAAGAAAGAAAAGACTAAAACAATTGAATTATGGATGGCTAGGCTACATTCTTACCTCCGATGAGCTACCATTACTTGAAGGAGATAAAGACTGCAAGGCACAATGGTTCCTTTGAAGTGATCGATGCTGCCGTACAGGTGAAGCTGCAACATGCCTCTTCAACCGACTTGCACTTGCTGGCTGCACAGGGTAAAACCAGTCTTTAGATTATAAATAACCTTCAAAAAAGAGGAAGAAAAAAAGAAAATGACAGAAGGTTTAAAGCTATAATTAGATCATAAGTCTATCCCACCAAGTGCTCACTCATTCCATCCATGTTGCTGCCCCATAATTATTTCTTCAAAATAATGCCAAACGAGATGTAATATGGTACCTTTGCTAATTAGACTCCTCATTTGAACTATCCAAGTGCTCTCTATTTCTAGTAACATGTAAATTTTTCACATGCATTTTTTCAAATTTATATTTCAAGAACTATTCATACTACAAACCCAGGAAGCAAGATATCAACAAGAAGAAAAATGCTCAAAGAATGATGCAAGGTAGGAAAACAGCAAGGAATTGGAAAATTCAATGGACTCGAAAAAAGGTTACTGAAAGAGTGACTCCATCTCTATTTTTAAGATATCATTTGAATGTACTTTGGATGGATATAAAGTGATAAATTGATAATAATCTGAACAACTAGCAACGATGTGGTGGATGTGGTGAAATCCTTCTATCTCAAGGGAATGCATCAAGACAGGGCCCAAGCAGAGCTCGCTTAGTATTTAGTACAAAAGACATGAGTCCAAGGAAGCAATAATTCAGCCGAAAAAAACCAGAGATAAGATCTGAACAATTAATTCATGAAGCCAAGAAAAAAAAAAAAAAAAAGCTAACACTTAACCACCAAGCTATGGATATCCCACAAAGCTGAAAACTTTGACCACAAAGAAAAATTATTTGCGCTGGGAAAACATTTCTGAATGAACCCACTATCAAAAATATCCCTTGAGATATTTAAAAAAAAAAAAAAACAGAAACTAAACGAAAACAACCAAAAATAAAGCCCAAAATCAAATAACTAGTTAAACTTCAAAAGGATCAAAAGCACATTGGCATTCAGCAAACGGAAAAGGAGAAAGGCAGAGTAGTTAAGGCTGGGAAACCTCAAACCCCTTGTGGCTGGCGTGGTGGTGAGGAGGCCGAGCAACACCATTAGTCAGTTTAGGAAGCCTAAGTGGGAGGTGTTGATGGGGCTGTATCTCCCAGTCCCAGAGGTTTGCGCCGAGCTTTCTGGCTGAGACTGATGCAGTGTTAATGTTGGGAAAGGTGAGGAATTGTTGAGTGTTAGTATTAGTACAAGTGTCATCATTCTCGTGAGATGAAAGCTCAAGCCTCCATGTGGGTGGTGGAGTAGAAGGGCCTCCTCTTTTCCCTACCAACATACGGCGTTTCAACTTTTTCACCATCAATCCCTGCTTTTTGGCTTCTCTCTCCATACCTTTTTCTTTGTCTTCCATCTTGGTTTTCTTCCCCCCTCCCGTATTCCCTCTCGCAATTCAATTTTTAATCTGTGCTTGCTTCACTGTTTTTACTTACTTTTTTACTCATGTTTCGCTTTTTTCTTTTTCCCAATGACAAGCATCTCACTATCTCTCAGTACAGTACTTCCGACCGTTCTGCTTCACAGCTAGCTTTTACTGTGTTCCTTGAGTAATTCGATTTACCCAAACTCCCTACAACTCTAGGCACATCAGACGGGCCTCGGCACCCGGCAGCCACCCAAGCTAGCTGTTGTTGTTATCATATTCCTTCCCTTTTTTTATGTTCTTTGTAAAGCAATTATTGTGTATTTGTGTTAAAAGAATAATGTTACGTAATAATATTTTGTATAAACATTTTGTAATAATATAAATTTCATAAAAATAAAGTAAAATTTTCATACTTTTTCATGATGAAATCGACTTTTCTATAAAATATTTCTTTGAAGCTTGTGTATTTTAAGATTTGTATAAATAATTTCTCTATATTAAAAAGAATAATATTATTACATATATAAACTATGCAACTATCATGCAATTATTTAAAATATATATATTTTTAAATAATTACGCACCACTTACACACTCACGATTTTAACTATCATTTTTCACTATAAAATATTACTTAATACATAATTAAAAGTAGTGAAACATCTCATTAACCATTAAAAATATTCAAAAGTCATGTTACAACCAATATAGTATATAGAAAAATAAATAAAAATAAATCTGATACCTATAACTAAGAAATGATTTGTACAAGTCTTAAATAAACAATCTAAATACAAACTTTTGTAAAAAAAAAATCTTAATTAAAAATATGTAAAAAAAAATATTTTTTATTAGTTGGATCCACTTTTTTACAAAAAATTAATATATTTAGAACTTGTTACTAGTATTACTCTTAATAAATTAGTCATTACATATTCTCGTTAATCTTAATTAAACTAAGGACTCATTTTGGATACTTAAAATCCGTTTGACAGCACAAATGTTATTAAGTATTTCAAATATTCTTAAATATTTCATTCCTAAACATCACTCAAATATAAAATAATTTTAATTTCAAATCTTTAATTTTTCTTATCTAATCATCTAATTATTACAATTTTTTAAATTACTACCAAACAAAACACACACAAAAATGCTACTTTTCAAATTTTAAAATAAGAATTATATTGACAAATTATATACAAACAAAATTTTTATTTTATAATATTTTTACTTAACTTTTTCTCTCTTCTTTTTCAAAATCTAATAAAATATTTTAATTCAAACTACCATTCATAAATATACTGAGATGTTCTAATTATCCAAACAGACCCGTATATTTTCTTTATCTAAATTGATACTCTTCATTTGAACCCATGGATTGCATATTCGGTTGAGCTCGAAAGAAAAACACTAGATTTCTTTTTTTGTCAATTATTTTGGTTCACAAGATTTTTTTATTATACAATGGAGGATTTGAGAGGAGACAATGGAGTATTGATTTGGAAAACAAGATTTGATGGGTTTGGGAAGCATCATGTCTTAGTTCGGGAGTACACTATTGTGCAAATCAAGTTGAGAGATTATCATTTTAAATTGAGATATTCTTAATCAAGGTTTCATTCGACATATATATGCAAGATATACAGTTAGACTGATAGACCGTGTCTGAGACAGTTAATTTTTGTCATTACTTTTCATTAATAAACATACGTGCATGCATCGCACAAATATATATATTTATATATATATATATATATGCATGGCGCTTGACTGTTCATCCTTTTGAGATAAAGAGAAGGTTGAAAGGAGAAGCTTTTGACCATGCATGCTCGTGGATGCATGGCACGACGCATGCATGCAACGCATCCCGACCGACCGACGGTACGGCCGGGGTGCTTCAAGTGGGGTGAGGGGATAGTTAAAAGAGTACGTATATGAGTAGTGGCCGTGCGGTTTGAGCCAGTTTTGGTGCATTGGGAATCTTTAATTTGGTCCAAATCATGAGCTGAAATCTAAAATCGTATATAGAAAGAAAGTATATTAAACTTGGGATAGAACATGATGCAAGTGGTCCTGGGTATAAAGATAGATCTGTCAGACGCATGCAGGCTATACACATTTGTGCTGCATCATCAGCACATCTCAACGTGGGGGCCGGCTTCTTTGTCTTTAATTGTGTCATTCTTCAATTCCGAACTACAACCTTTACGTGGGAAATAAAGGACCAAGCGACCAAGGACCATCATGCACCAGAATCAGTACAAGTAGTAGTAGTTCTGGACCACTTGCATGTGTGGTTCGGCTTTCTTCCTTTCAAAATTGTGGTCCAAAGTCTTTGCTTTTCTCTTCTTCTCTTCTGTTTGCAAAACACAATCATTAGTGTTTTAAAGTTCCCAACCAACATCTTTTTTTGTACGAAATAAAGCTATAAGCTATAGATGATATATATAATATATGCATATTTGATCTTAATGAGGACGATCACTTCGGAATATAATTTTGATCCCCAGACACGAACTACAAGAAAAATATATATATAATTAATTAATTGTAATCAAAATAACTATTTGCAACAAAAATTAATTTTTTGTAAAAATAATTATTTTAATTATAATTAATTAATTATATGTATCTGTTTTTTCTTATAGTGGCGTTTGATCATGATCTGAATAAACTTGACATGAACATATCTGCATGCAGGTCCAGCGATTGTGATGATGCTTGCTTGTGAGGTTTCTTTTGGAGATTGGGAGCATGCAATTATTGTGGTCGATGATGGGAACAGTTCAAGGTTTTCCATGAGAGGCATGCAACGTGAAAAGGATAAGAAACAAACACCATTTATGTTGTAGCCCCCGCCAATATTGATCCATTAATACAGTAAGATCAACAGTTAAGCTTTAGGCCGTTGGCCAGGCGAGGGTGCATGTGTCATGCATGTAGCCTGCAACAAACAGTACTTGCTGCAGCCTAGAGCGCACTCGATCCATGCATGCATGCTTATTTGATCGATATATATATATATATATTATCTGAAAATGAAAAGCAGTACTCGGTATTGGACACCGAGTGTTTAAAGAAAAAAAATATATATTAAAATGTATTTGTGAGGAGGGAGAGTAGATATGCAGTAGTGCAGTGACTGCTACCAAACACCCCATATATATATATATAAAGAGAGAGAATTTATAAAAAAAAATGTATATTAATATACCTCGAAAAGTCATATATGAATATCATAAAATATTACCTACTTCTTCTTGTCAAAAAATTATTTAATTCATAAATATTAGAATGCATAAGTTCTAAAATTTGTGAATTTCTATTAGTAGTAGGAAATGATTTCTTAGTCTTTTTTACTTGAATGCAAATTTCACATTTTAAATTAACAACATTCTTAATCCTTGGATATTTAAAAAATACTATCTGTTTAGAACTTTTTTATTCGAAGTTTTTAGGAGTATTTGAAGGATACTCAGATGCTAATTGGATCACTAGCATAAATGACAATACATCTACAATATGTTGGATATTTACTCTTGGTGGGGGTGTCATTTCTTGGGCATCAAAGAAATCGATGTGTATTTCTCATTTCACAATAGAATCAGAGTTTATAGCATTAGCAGCAGCAAGAAAAGAAACAGAATGACTTAAAAATATGTTATTGGATATAGAGTTATGGCCACAACCTATGACTATTATTTTTCTGTATTGTGATAGTAAAGTTACAAGCATACAATAAAGTGTACAATGGAAAGTCTAGACACATAAATCTAAGATATGATTATGTTAAATAATTAGTAACTGATGGAATCATAACTATTACTTATGTGAGGTCAAGTAGTAATTTGGCAGACTTTTTTACCAAAGGTTTATCGCGAGAATTGGTAAGGGTCACATCTATTAGAATGAGACTAAAACCCTTTTAAAAGAATTACCAATAATAGTAACCCAACTCTTTAGGCTTTATCTGAAAGAGTTTTCAATGGGTACTAACAAATTACTAATTTGTTCTTAGTTGAGTACTATAATTACAAAATCTCATTCAGGATAGAAAAGTGCTGACTGCTACGTTTAAAAGATGATGAGCTTTACTCTTAATGAAGTTCAAATTTAGAAATGTCTTAATAATGGGGGCCATAAGAGGAACTTCACTTATATGAATATAGAAGTAGTGCTGCTTTTAACAAGAGACTTTGGTTTATCTTTTGTAAATGTTCATTAGATCAAGATGTAGATCATAATAGTACTAATTATTAAGAAATTCTATTGAGAAAATTATATTATCATGTGTGTGTTAGTTCTAGTTTTGAACTAAAAGGTTTTAGTTTAAGTCTAAACCATCAATTACTTTTCAAAACTTTGAACTAATTGTACTAAAAGAATATTTAAATTGAAAGATACATTTTTTTTATGCATAATAATATCAATAATGAAATAGAATTTTAAATATATATCACAACCTAGTGAGGGATTGTTGAAATAGCTTGTAATATATATTTAAAAATTGAAGGAAGAAAGTTTGTGGAAAATAATTGAGAATTGTGTACAAGTCGAGATCTCGCTCGACTGTCATTTGACATATCGCTCGAGTGAAGTCAAGATCGAGATCTCACTTGACTCTCGCTCGACGTGTTGTTTGGGCGAAATACAGATAGTGATCTTGTTTGAACTTTGCTCGATGTATCGCTCGAGTGTGATATTGTTGGGATCCAAAATTGTATAATGTTTGAAGAAGAAATGCGTCTCAACCAAAGTGTTGTGTAATAACCATTACTCTCGACTCTTACTTGACGTGTCGCTTGACCGAGATACCAGGCAGTGATCTCGCTCGATAATTGCTTGACGTGTAGCTCAAGCAAGGAGTTAGGCAGTGATTTTGCTCATCTCTCGCTCGATACCTCGTTCAAGTGAGAAACGGTTAAATTGCTAATAATGTGATTTTTTATAAATACATTTTTAAGTTTTTAAATAGTATTGTAATAGACCTGTTAAGTCACGAAAAATCTTTTATATTTTCTTTTTTGTTATTCTCAACAAAAACTTAAGAAACTCTCCAAAATTACTCTGTTTTGTTGTATCCTAGAGGCGATTTTCTAGAAATCTAATAACAAACTCTTAGTGAGTGGGGGCAAATATCGTTTTAAAGATAGTATATTTATACGCCTCAAAATTTTATCATTTTCAGATTTTCTTTTCCATATCTCAAATTCTCTAATAATTTTAACTGTAAATAATTATTTTATTAAAAATAAATAATTACAGATAAATAATTTTTTTATAACGGACTAATTTTTTCTCTTTTTGTTATTGTTAAGAGTGGCACTACAGCTACTTCTGGGAGATTTCATTCGGGATCTCATTTAGGTAATTTTTTTTTTTATTATTTTTTTCATCTTTTAAGACAATTTTTATATTCTAAAAAAAATTACAATATTAATAAAAATTATTTACTTAATTATTAAGTAAAAGATAAAAAAAATAAAAAAAAAATTTAATAAGATGTGACTTTAATATTTTTTTATTGTTAAATATCACATGGCAAGACGTGTCCGACCTCAAGCCAAAAAAATATCAACAGCTTTGACCATAATGAACAACTTTTACGGAAGAGAAGAAACAAAGAAAGAGTTGTTGGCAAGCTGTCAAGTGTCAGAAAGAGTTAATTCTGCAAGAAGGACGACGACGTTGGATTCCCTATTTCTCTTTCTGGAATTGGAATGTTTAGCCATAATAAAATGGACCTACAACGAAATTTCTTCATCCTGCAACTCATGAACATCTGATAACTATTAATTGTTATTAAAAACCTGGTTCATGTTGGATGCCTGCCCTCATGCATTTTGGCTGATCATCCGGACAACTTTTTCAAACGAAGAAAACCAAAAAGTTATTGTGACAGATGGAGGATGGCAAATATTAGATGTGCATTAAGTTGTGGGGCCGGGCAATAAGTAGACTTCAGAAGACTGGTCATAGGTTTTTTCTGACAATGCACACTACCTTATTTAAGAAAATTAGAAAAAAACATGCATATATTATAGTTCTCATACATACATATATATAATACTTATATTACATATAATCACTTTAAAAATAAATAAATATAAAATTTATATAAAAATAATAATTTTTTAATAATAAATTTTACTTTTTTTTTTTAATGTCTATACGACGCTTACGTATCCCAAGACTATATATGCAAAATGAGCAATAATATGAGGTCTCACAGTTGTGATTCTTTTGCATTACTATTGGCATAATTTATTTTACATTTTTTTATCATTTATTTTTCTCTTCAAAAATGATAAAAAATGGTATACAAATAAAATAATTTTTAATTTTTAATTTTTAATTTTTTTTCCTAATTAAGAAAACCCATGAGGACGCAAAGGATCCGACCGCGGGGCTCCAAAAAATTACCGATGCAGAATATGCTATTTGTCACAGTACTGTATAATTATTAATTAGTCGAAAAAGCGGAAAGGTGACATGATCCAATTAAGGGGCCGTCTTAGTAAGAAGTTATCTTGTATGACTGGCCCAAACGAGGTTTTGTCCAATTGGTATAGTTAATGCCGGCCCAGAAGAAAACGAGAACTATCATTTATGTGACAGGCCCATAAAACTATTATAGGTCTCTTAATCAAACTTTATAATTACGGCTTGGTTAGTTATTGCCGTAAAAAGTTTTTGCAGCAAGTTTTTATCGCCGGAAATAGTCTTGCACAAAACATAACTGAATGCTAATAAGACAGTATCACAACCTCATATCCTAGAACGCATAAAGAATGTTAATGACATATTACAATATATTACAAGTACACCAACTCCTAATAAAATCTTCTGAAGCCTCATCTCTTTCATTGTGCCTAAATCTTGAAAATGAAAAAATGTACAAATTTATGCATAACCATGACAAAAGCACATCAATGCTTTGATGCAAGAGGTGACTGGAACATAGTTTTAAATACCGTGCCGTATCAGCCGGTATGGCCGGAATTTTCCGTACTGGCCACTACAAAAAAGTTAATATTTCGTTTCGGCCGATTTTTTGGCGAAATTGGCCGAAACGGTACACGCAACGGTACCAGTACCGAAATATTTCGTTTCAGTGACTCGACCGGTACCGGTACGGTATTCAAAACATTGGACTGGAAGCCAACTTTTTGTAAAAATCTCAAGTCCTCTAGAGTTCACTTTATATGACTGCAGAAAATACCAAATGACAGGATTTGTAGTAAACATATTTCAGCTCCACCTAAATAGAGTTCTGACCTCCTTTACTTCTTCTAGTCCTTCACATGGTGCCTGCACTACACTAAAATACAAAGCGATGAATATTATTCAGCAAGCATCTATTGAGGGTCAAAACTACACTTAAGTTTATCTGTCAATACCCATCAATATTATTCAGCAAACATCGATTAATTGAGGTTCTCCCGAAAGAATCCTGCATTCACAGTGATAGGAACATATGAGCTTTTTAATAAAGAATCCTACACTCATAATAATGGTCTGATATTCAATACTGAGAATTTTAAAGCTATTTAGAATGTTTATTGCTTAACAAGTTGGACCAAATAGTGTGAAGCCTGACCAATAGTAATACTTGTATTAATTCAACATTAACTTTCAATACTAATTTTTTAAAATACTAACATGTAACTGGACGTGAGGGGATTATACATGTCTCCAAGTGGCCACCGAATCAAATGTAAATGCTGGCTCACCTAATCAAAAAGAAAAATATAAAAAGAAGGTAAAAGAATATACAAACTAAGATGGAGGAGAGAAGCAACATGCCTGAATCAGACGAAAATGAATATGCCAATTGATTTAGCGATCTTCTAGAAATAACCTGGATCCACTTACATTCTGGGAAAGTCTACTTACTGGATCAATACAAGAGAAAACACCAGAGCACTTCAAAAACAAGTTAAACAAAAAACACACTACTCACCAAATCCACCACACAGCTCAGTCCTTACCAACTTTTTAGATCAAATCTGAAAAAAAAAAAAAAAAAACCCTTCATTTATGCATACAAAAGGCCCGCATCAATGAACACATGCGGTGTAATATTTACTTCAACTGATTGTGGACTCTAAAATATTTACCAACATACTAAAAGAATTTTTGTCATAGCATTGTATTTAACATTATATCCTACTATGTACCAGTAAGCTCTTTTATTATATATGATTATATATATATATATATATTGAACATTGACCTAATCAATTTTCAAAGGATCCTTCAACAATTGTATCTGGTTTTTGGCATCTAACCTTATGCTTATTTTCCTTAGGATCTCTCTATCAAATCATTAACACCTCCATTTTCTTTTATCAATGAATCATTAACACCTTACTGACTCAAAGAAGATAGCAAGCACGCTGAATTTACTATACATGCGTATGTTAAACAACATGCACAATGATTGCATTTGGGAGTTGGGGAATATCACACTGCTTAAAGAATTTGGCAAGCATTAAAATATAGGGAGACTTGAAAACTATTTAACAGTAAAAAGTAGGGTCCGAAATAGTATATTGCATCCAGTTTATTTCAGTCACTTTGAAATTTACCGGAGAGATCTCTTCATCTGGCACCACCATCTACTGTACTGTTCAAAAATGCTATATGGATCAGCATTACAAATAATGGTATTTATGTAGCTTAATAGCCAAAATGATTGGTTCTACAGTTTACACCAAGACTTAACAGATGGCAATAAACTATCCAGAAAAAAAAAAAACAAAGCAAAAAAAACAAAAAACAAAGGTTTGAACCATTTTAGCCTTTTTTTTATTTTTTTCTTTTTTACATAAGAGGACACTACTCTAATTTTATTGATATTCGCATTTGTGGCAGATTAATATATCATGTGGTTACAAGAAGCTTGAGGGCACAAAACTTCAAAGCGAAGCTCAACAAAATATAAACAAAACTACAAACAGATAGCCATGCAAACCTATAAAACAACAAAAAAAAACTGTTATCCCAGAAGAACTACAAACAGTGAACACACAGCCCTGCAAACTACAAACAAACAAACTCTATACAAAGAAGCTAAAGCAGAATAACAAGCCATTTTAGTCATTTTCCATGTTGTAATCTTTGAACAACTACAGTAAAGATCTCATTGAGCACCATGTTATTGAAGATCAAGCAAGCAATTGATAAGGAAAAAATAAAGGCAGCACTGGCAATTAGTGGGAGCTTAACAAGGAATGAAGAGAGCTGTCACAAGGAAAAATAGGAAAGGTTGCTCATGTACAATTTCTGTTTCCTGGCAGAGGCGCCACTTTCCTTTTCTGCTTTTTGGTTCCCTTTTCTGTTTAGTATATTAGACAAACAGTACATGTACATATTGTCTTTAACTAGCTGTCACTTTCCCAATAGGCTTGTATATAAGCAATACTCTGTAAAGCTTATTGTTGATATATCAAATACAGAGGTAATTCCTCCATCACAGAGCTGAGTTCCTGCCTGTTCTTCTCCCTTGTTTTGCATTTCTTATATGGTACCAGTGCCAGGTCATGGAAGATCTCAACTCGAGCAACACAATTCCAATCCAAAACCAAAACGCAAACACTCATGATCCTACCCATTCAAGCAGCGCATATTTCATTGGAAGCAATGATGGTACTGGCTCCATGCATGTCACTCATAGCTTGGATGCTAGCAACTATCATTCATGGGCTAGATCCATGAAAAAAGCACTACGCATAAAAAATAAACTTGTCTTTATAGATGGAAGCTTGTGCGAGCCAACAAACCCAAATGACCCTCTCATGGAGCACTGGCTGCGATGTAATGACATTGTCATTACCTGGATGCAGAACACTACGGCGGTGGACATCAAGTGCAGCATTGTGTATGCTGAGACAGCACACCAGCTTTGGCTCGAACTTGAACAAAGGTTTGCCCAACAAAATGCTCCTCACATCTTTGAGATCAAACAAGGTATCACCATGCTAATGCTAATGCAAAACCAGGATGCTGTTAACTACTATTTCTCCAAACTTAAAACTCTTTTGGATGAACTTTTAAACTATGAGGCCATACCTAGTTGTAGCTGTGGGGGGTTGAAAGTTGTTCAAAACCAGCAAAGAGACGGGGTCATGAAGTTTATAATGGGGTTAAACAATTCCTGCAAAGGAATCAAAGCTCAAATCCTTTTAATAAAACCTTTTCCCAGCCTTAATGAAGTCTACTCTATAATACAACAAGAAGAAAGAGAAGTGAAATATCTACAGAAGATGGATAAAGCCAGCTCAATTTACATATAAATATGACACAGTTTCTAACGAAAGTCTTTTTATTAAAAAAAAAGTAATGGGAAGCCATCTAATACAAACCTTCTTCACATCATAAACACTGAACTCTCATGACATAATAGAAACACAAGCCCAAAGGGCCGGGGTACACTACCAGGCTGAAGAACTTAAGAGAAAAGCATTCTACTCACGCTTGAAAACTTAAATTGCCTGATAATATAAGAAGATGATGTATAAATAAGTAGCTAGCTTTTTTATTAAAAAATAAGCCCAATGTCAAAGAGCGTGCTACCCAGCTACATTCATTCTTTTCCGCAGCAGTGTCATTCTAGACGGTATTGGCTTCAGTTCTCTCACCAGAAATCCCATTTAATTTCTATTCAGATGATGATGTAAGTAGGGTACCTAGCTAACATTCATTTTTTTCACATCAGTGTCATTCTAGACGGTATTGGCTTCATTTTCTCTCACAAAGATCCCATTTAATTTCCATTCAGATGATAATTTTTCTTACATCCCACTCTATCCACCTTGGTAAATAAAAGGGAAAAAGAACAACGCAACTCTGAAACGCCTTTTTACCTCGACTGTCTGAGCTCTAACCTTTATGAGAGGCCAATTACAAATCCTCTATCTACCGAGCTAGACCGCTCCTAGCTATTGTTGGCCTTTTCTGAAAAAAGGCTATCCTTTTGCTGAGAGATACCCAGTCTCACAAACTGACAGACATATCCTCAAGCATCAGATGTGCATACCCCCAGTCCGTCTGAATCTACATTAATTGTCAAAAAGATTCCAATTGCAGCTACCTTAACTATATAGTACTGCCTAACATAACATGGGCTAAAATCTAGGATGTGGCAAAGCAACCATGGTTTCATTGCTATTCCATATATGGGTTTTACTCCTAAAGATCTAATAAAGATTCATATGCTTCATATAGAAAATTTCCAAAAAAAAAAACCAAGATTTTCATTCATTAAACCAAACAATATAATCTTAATCCAAATGGGTCTTTCATTCTGTATCTGGCACAAACTATATCCAAAAAATAAACAAATTAATCACCCGCTATAAATCCCCCGAATATAGATAGAGCTATGGAGAGAGAGATTCTGATGAGAGCAGTTAGACGCAAACCCTCCAGTTATGAACAGAATCCAATGGGGTATTGGATTACTTGCAAACCAAGAACACTGACAATGGTAGCATTTACTTTCTCGGACGGAATCCAAATGAGATTTTTAAAGAAAATGGTTATATTTCATAACTTTCCACTTTTCTCTGACCTAATGTTCTTTTCGCGCCAGATTTAGTTGGGGGAACCCGACAATTAAGGATAATGATAAGTACCCTCCATCTTCAAAGAGCCATGCACACTAAATTTTTTTTAAAATAAATGATAATTTATAAAGAAGTTCTATACTCTGCACATTAAAATTTTTAAAATATAAAATAAAAGAGAATAAAAAATAAAATTATATTTTGTAGTAGGTATGAAACTTCTTTCCAAAATTTTTCTTCCTTAATTTGATGGTTATATGGATCAAATTTGACTTGACATAACAACTACCTAGATTTGATTTGGGAGTAATGCTAAGTACAGTCTAATATTTTAGACTTTTTTACGGTCCAACTTAGAAATAGACAAAAAAAACTCTCACTTGATCAATAACTTGACTAAAATATCCTCAAATCAGCCTTCAGCTCCTCTATGCCCAATCTGTAGTGTCCTTACTTAACTCCTATGTGCTCAACATGAAAACGAAGAATTAATCAAGACCAACCTCTTGGTAACTTCATAGAGAACCAAACTCCTTCATACTTCCTCAATGAAAAAAAAAAGATCCTTACTTTCAAGGGAGAAGGCAAACTTTAAGGTATTTTGAGATTGTTTTTGAGGGGGGAGAATGATGACTTATTTGTTAGGACGTTCCAGATGAGGCTATTGATATCTAAGAAAATTAAGGAATGCCAAGACATTTCCATAAAGAAAAATTTGGGGATTCCATTTTAGGAGCTCAGAAAATTGCAGATCAAATATATGAGAATTTTAAGGAATAATTGCAAAAACGTGGGAATATAAAATTATGGAGTACATATTAAATTTTTAACCGAGACATTGAAATTGAAAAGTAGTGCTCCAAAAAATTTGAGGGAATGATGGGTGAGGATTTGGGGAGACAATGGCAGCAGGGACGAGGGCTACAGATTTGGATGGTTCGGATTAAGGGACGATGGCTGGTCACTGGTGAGAGTTGAAACTCATGGAGATCCTTAGTTGGACATAGTATTTCTTAAGAAGAGTAAAACACAATGTTTTACTAATAGATTGCATTGCAGTCCACATTTGTAGATTGCAAATAGAATTATTCTTGGTTCGGTCCGAACCAAGATGTTTGTATTTTATTTGAATTTTTCCATTCCAATGTAATATGCATCACGAGAGGGATCTAGTATTAACCATCTGTTATTTAAGATGATTGCATCATTTTTCTATGATTCTAATGTTCAGCAGTAGTCTGTTTTGAAAAGTATCTTGGAAGCTTATGGGGCAGCCTCAAGACAACAGATGAATCTCCAGGAAATCTCACTTTTTTTTTTTAGTGCTAATACTGGTCATGAGGTCAGAAATAATCTTTCTCAAGCAATTGGGGCTAGATTTTAATATGACATTGAGAAAAACTTAGGCTAGCCCTCAAAGGTTGGAAGAAATAAAAGAGCAGCTTTTAATTGTATAAAGGAGAGGATAAAAAAAAGGATTAATAGCTGGAAAAATAAGTTTTTAAGCCATGCTAGAAAGGAGATTCTCCTTAAGTCTATAATTCAATTTATTCCAACCTATGTCATGTCAGTTTTTAGACTTCCAAAGCAATTTTGTAAAGATGTTTCAAAATTAATGGCTAATTTTTTGTAGGGACATTTAGAGAATTACAAAAGGTCTACTGGAAGTAATGGAATGGAATGTGTATACCAAAAAGACAAAGTAAGATGGATTTTAGAGAGATGAAAGTTTTAATCAAGCATTATTGGCAAAACAATTTTGGAGATTGCTAATCAATCCTAATACCCTTGTAGCCAGGATCTTAAAGGAAAAATATTGTAAGCATGCTAATATATTAGACACAAAGTTGTGTGCTTCTTCCTCATTAATTTGGAAAAGCATTTGTGAAACAAGGGATCTAATTAAAGCTACTATGAGATGATGTGTTCGAAATGGTGCTTCTATCAGAACTTGGGTCGATCCAAAACTACCTACTCCTTATTCCACAAAGTTCAATCTCAAATTTCCATTCTCCCTAGAAATGCTTATGTCAAAGAATTACCATATGAGGATGGACAACAGAAAGCTCCTTTAATTGACAATGTTTTCACTAAGAATGAAGCAATGGTCATGCCTACCAGTAGAAAAGGTTCAAAGGATTAATTGTTCTAGAGTCCAAACAAAAGTGGGTATTTTATAGTGAAATCTGCCTATCATTTTCAATGCCACTTAAAGAAACAGGTAAAGGGGAAGCATCGGTTCATAATACATATTCAGGTGTTCGGCAATTTATCGGGCCTTTCACGTCCCTAATGGTGTTAGGGTATTCATGTGAAGAGCTTTATAGGAAGTTGTTCCCACAAGAGGTAATTTGGCTCAACAAAGGATTTGCAATGATGGTTTTTGTCCACTATGTCATCAAGTTAAAGAAACGAACAATCATATACTCTGGAATTGCTTGGCAGCCTAGCATATATGGTCGAATACATGTAGTCCTTTGCAAAAGTCTACCTTGTGGGATATACCTTTCCATCGGATTTGAGATAGGCTGATACAGAGATATTCCACAAATGTATTAGAGATTATTGGATGTGTCTTTTGTAGAATTTGGTTCAAAAGGAATAAATGGGTTTTTGAGGATCTACTTGAGTCCAACCACGATTTGGATTGCTGCTAGAAGAAAATTGTCTGAATTTCAAGTAGCTTAACAGGTAGCAGTTCAGCAAGTATCCACAACTAATTTAGTAAATCTTAAACCAATAAAGTGAAGAAGACCTCCTATTGATTAGTATAAGGTTAATTGGGATGCTGCTTTTGATAATGGTCGTATAAAGATAACAAGGGGTATCATCATTCGAAACTGGTCAGGTGATATTGTTGTTGTCGTGGGTTGGTCCAGACCTTATGTTTTATGCCCTTTACAAGCAGAAATTTATGCACAGAAAAGAGCAGTGGTGTTGGCCATAGAACTAGGTCTACAAAAAGTTATTTTTGAAGGAAATTGTCAAGTGATCATAAATTATGTTAAGAGTAGATTACCAAACTACTACTAGTATGGGCAGTTGACTGAAAACCTGAAGGTTCTTTTCCTAAACTCTGTTTGTAGACATCTTATTTTTGTGCCAAGGAGTGGTAATGGTGCGACTTAGATTATGGCAAAGCAAGCGATGGAATTTGCTAAAGAATTAGTTTGGATTGAGGCTAGTCCTATTCATGTATTGGATTGTATTGAACATGATAAGTTGCAAATGCTTGCTTATATTAATGGAAGTTATGATTCATCTAAAAAATAAAACGTATTATGCATCAATGCATGGGTTCAAAAATATGGAGGTCCATTGTCGTCAATTCAAGTTTCCTTAAAAAGGCTTACTCCAAAATATTTATTTCTAATTTTTTTCCTTTCACAACGTAAACTTTCTCAAAAACTTAGAATATGTACTCCCCAATCAGTTCAAGCCAAACTTCTGAATTTTGATATATCAATCTAATCTTGTAATTACTCAACGCATAATAAAACTTTTTACATACTTTGTATGGCTGAATATTAGATTAATATTGTAAAAGGAAAAATCGATCATTGAAATGATAATAGATACAACAAAACAAGATCAAAAGTCTTTTCCTTTCTTTTTACAAGATGGAAGTATACTGTAGAGTTATAATTTTGTATTGATTGATGTGATAGCTATAGGTCCCGCTTGGAATTTGATGGAGACTCAAGTATCGGAACATGTAAGCTTGTAACTCAAGGTCACATATCTCACATTCATGACAATTAACATGTAATTCACCCAACATGTTTATAGCAATATATAATATTCGTAATGGAAAATTTTATTTTTAAGAAAATGATTGAGCAAGTAATATAGGACTGAAATAAATATACATATATATCTCAAAACACTTGTTCAAAACCCTCTAAATACAAAATAGGGATTTTAAACCACAAGTCATGTTACTCATCATCATCAAAAGACAATTTTATTTTAAGCGATATATTAAAGTCATTTGAATTTTTAAGTGCATTGTTCCTTCTATTTCAAAATCGTATGGGCTTTCTTGATACACTCAAGTATTCTTGTCAAACATTTTGAGAGCTAGAGGCCATACTGCTCTTGCCCTCTTTAGTGCATTCCTTGCTAAGTTCATCTTTAATCCTTGAGGAATCTATACCGCTTTCCATTAATGTCTACCATTCTTGAGACAATGATAGTGAAAACTACTAAGATGAGATTTCAAGAAATCTGTAAAAGTTAACCCAATAACCTTTGAAAGATAACATAAGCATGTATGAGGCAAAACACGAATATGAATGATGAGTATGAATATGAACTTGACTAAAAATTTACTTTTTCTTATATATATATTTTTTCAAAAATCATTGATCTTGTAATCATGTGATAGTGTAACAAAATGACCATGTAACAAAATATCATAGTCTTGATTCATATTAATCACTTGTAATCATTAAACCATATAATAATGTGGATGGACACCTTACGACTACTCCTGGGAATCGTGGGCTCCTTATTAGTTACCACATTACATTATCAATCCTTTTGACTAGGTGTGAGTTGGTCAAAATCTGTATAACATGGCAGTTCGCAATTCACCTTCACCGCATTCTCAATGTGGTGCACCCATTAGTGTTAAGTGTGGCTACTTTACTCTGCAATCTTTTAAAAAGAAGAATTCAAAATTCGTTGACTATACTTCATTAATTCAGGGGTTACCACTCAGATTCAACCATTCTAGAGTGAACAAGAGAGTTCCAGTAAGATATTTCTTTATCCTAGCATTGGGATCATGACAAAAATCGTTGAAATACAAAACCCAAAAATATGTGATATGTTACTTGTGATGAAGCCATGTAATTGTCATGCAACAATATTTTGTACTTATGTCATATACAAAGAGTGCATCACATGTATGATTTGAAAGAGTTAGAATATGCTGACACATATACATATATTTAACATAAAAAAGCTTAACAAGCATATGACATATCTCAAAATTCCAATCATGTCATTTATACCAAAAATTTACAAGCAATATTTAGGCATATCATGCACATATACAAAGAGTGCATCACATGTATGACTTGAAAGAGTTAGAGCATGCCGAAACATATACATATATTTAACATAAGAAAGCTTGACAAGCACATGTCATATCTCAAAATTCCAATCATGTCATTTGTATCAATAATTTACAAGCAATATTTAGGCATATCATGCACGTATATGATACGAATCATATCACATAACAAGTAGCAATTTCATAATTCAATTTGAAAATTCAAGATTCAAAATTTACACATTAACACATTATCTAATATTAATTTAGAGGCTAACTTACAAAGCTTCCAAGGTATTTTTTCTTGATAATTAAGCAAGTTAAAAGTATATGTTTTTCAATTACTAGATTTTGGATAACAAACATCAAACCAAACATGTAAGTTGTGTACTAGGATTTACGCTCCTAACCCTAATGGATTATAAGCTCTTCTTATGACTCTTATAACTCATATAAACATGAAATGAAGAACACAAGTATGTGTATAAGATAAGTGTGGTTTCACTTAACAAAATCCTATTGGCCAAAAATGCATGACACTCTAGATTAGGCTTTTACAACAATGACTAAGTACTAGTGAAACCTTATACAAATCCTAGTAAGGGTAGGACATATCATACCCCTACAAGGATCACTTCATTTTCTCATCTTTCTATCAAAAGCCCGAGTTCTTTAGAAGAGAAACCCTAGACAAACCATATCAAATAAGGTTATGTATGGTTGCTTTCTCGTGGTCAAACCAAATACTTCAGTAGTTCGATGGGACTCACAACATAGCCATAACACATTCTTCAGCTCTCTTAAGTCGAACATCTTCAACCTAAAACCCTCATGAGTGTGTATGTGTGTAAAGGAAAAGAATGAGGTGGTGGTTCCATGGTTCTTACCATGCAAATTTTTTTCCCATGAAGTGTTCTTGAATCTCCAATCCTTACTTATACGAAATAGGTTTTTGGATGAAAAGAAAATTTGTTTTCGATTATCTTCTTCTAGAGTAAGCGAGATAGAGAGGAAATGAGAGAACAGAGAAATAAAATCTAAAACAATAAGAAAATGACTTTTTTGTGTTCCTTTGGCATGGGTAAGGGGCCCTGACCATAAATGTCTCGTATTTATATTTTCCTTTGCTCCCACTTATTTTTTCTGTCTCTCTCTCTCTCTCTCACACTAATCAAATATATTTTTTTATGCATAGGTACCAAGTGGTGTTCCTTTTTTGCTATGACTGAAAGTCCCTTGTTCTTCTCCTCAACATTGCCTCTCTTAAGAATTTAAAGGGCTCCTCATGCGCAAAGGGTAAGTGGCGCCTTCTGTCCTAGTTGAAATCCTAAGTATCTCTTATCATCTCTTCTTGTGGTCTAGGTACAATGAACATCTAGAAAGAGACATGCATGATAATGGGTGGTGTGTATATCACATGCTTGAAATCCTAGGATCCTCTAGAAGCTTCATAACCCAACTTGCATTCTTTCCAAGTGGCGTGTTCCTTAGAAAACAAAAATTCTCCTCATGATTAAAAAAAATTAAGGTGGCATGTGTCTCTTGGATTTTCAAAATTTACTTCCTCCATTTGTGGTCTAAGTGCAACACATCTAAGGAAAACAATGCATGGTTACCATATGTCTTGAAGTGGGCCCATGTCTTTTGCCATTTTCAAAATCCTCCTTATCCTCTTTCATGAAAGATTTTTCTAGAAGCCATCATAAGTAGTGTGTAGCTCTTCTCCCCCTTGTTTTGTCTTCCTCATTATTAATCCTTCTAGAAACCTCAAAACCCTATGCATGTATGACAAGTGGTCATGTGAAAGTTGGCTTCTAATAAGTTGGGCGTGCACCATTGTATATACATATATTGGTGATTATATTTATAAAGATTTTAAGTAACTCATATGGTATTAAGCACATGATCCCTCTTAGTTAAAAGAAAATTATAAACACAATCATTTTCACAGCTTTTTATATTGCTATAATTTAAGAAAAATTCTACTTACAAGCAAATATCGTGCAATCATTGCGCACCGTCAGATATGGGACCCACAAAATTAAAACTCACTGCGTTTGCAACCTTGACTGATGACTCCATGGATTTCCTTAACCGGCTTGATTTTATTACTCTTCTTCTTCTTCTTCTATATTTTCTTTCTTTCTAGCGTATTCATATAATTGAAAGTAACTTTCTTTTTATTTTTGTCTTTGTTTTAGATACTTCCGTTCTTTCTTCTCATTTCGCGTCCTACTCTCTTTGTTTTTGTGTAAATCCAACTCTCAACTTATAAAATTGCTATGATCTAACTTATAAATTTCTCAACTTCCAACTTTCAACTCCACAAAAAGAACATATTAAAGAAAAAGAAGAAGAGGATGCATCTATAATGCTGCAGAAAGGATACTTGTAGACAAAATCAACTTTTTTTCCTTCATACGCCATTGATGGGCCCAGATAAGCTTTTTTAATTTTATTAATCGGTCTCAAATCTTCAAGAAACAACTTCTAAATTTGCAGATTTTTAGTAATTCGGCCTCAAAATCCTCAAAATCTCCACCCCGTGTGGCTTCAGTCGTATGATTTTTGCTAATTTTTACTGGATTTTGAGAATCTCCCTCTGGTTTTCTGATTAACATTAAAAAAAAAAAGGAATTCAAGTTTGGCTTCAATTGTTCTTGGGTTACAAGATTTGGGAAAAAAATGAGGAAGAATATGTTGTTGGTGAATCTACAACTTCATCAAGATGAAGCTCGAAGCCGACGTTCATTGCCGTTTTCTTCTCTTAATTTTCTCATCTATTTCTTTTCTTCTCCTTTTTGTTTTCTTTGTTTATTGATATAAATTAGACCAAGCCGACGTTTGTTTTGGTTTCTCTGAGTTTTGTTTTTTTAAACATTTGTGTCAGTATTGTTACGCAATGCTTGTGCAAAACTGCTTGTACCTAGCAGTTCTCATAGTTTAAATGAAGAGTGTTTTTGTAAAATAATTTATAAATGTATCATTTTACAAATATATCCTTGTTTTCAAAAGCGGTTGTATGATGAGTTGAACCGTTATAAATACTTAAAATATTATAATTATAAAGATTAAAGAAAATAAAATAAAAATGACAATAGTCAAATAATGAAATAGCCCTATTGTTTGTCCTTTTGATAAACATTTAATTTAATTTTAAACTTTCACTTTCTAAACTTTTAACTTTTAGCTTACCAATTGTTACAAATCCATCAAAATTTCAGGTCAACACCAATAAATTTCTACCACGTCATCTAAAAATTAATATATATATATATATATATATATATATATTTTCATACTGTTACACAAACTATATGAACATATTCAAGTTATAAAAGTTGACTTGGATTTTATACATAAGTCGATCATAATTTTATATTCACAAACAATTCATTTAATAAATTAATTAGATTGAACTACTTGAATTTGACTCATTTTTTGACTCATCTCAACTCTAACCTTGTCGCTAAGACTAGGTTCCAATTCCAACTCTGATGGAGTTAGAATGCTTAACTCCGACCTCCTACTCTGACGAAAGTCAGAGGCCATGTTAAACTTTGATTCAACTCAAATTTGAGTGAATTTTGACTCCAATCAGAGTTACTAATACCGAGTTAGAGCATTGGAGCCATAGAAGGAGGGAGGGAGACAAAGAAGTCGAAGACTTACCAATGGCGAGGTGTTACAATAGGTCATGTCATCACTGAGGACATGATAGAAAACAAAACATGAAGAACCAAGATCCAACCCTGAAATTATTAAAAGTGATATTTATCATCAACATGAATCAGCCCCTAGCAATGTATTGCTTCTAGAGTGAACACTGAATCAGATCGACCTGGCATCATAGTCGGTCTTATCAAAAGATGTTGAGGTGACAATGGATTGGTAGACATAATAAAAGAAGTGGAAAGGACTGCACTGCTGGGAGAGCAGGGCGTAGAATCCATTGACAGAGTCATCGAGGAGGCAGTGGCAAGGATAAGGAAATGAGAAGAGAGAACAACTTTAGTGTTGAGGACAAGAGAAAATAGGGAAGAGAGAGAATAAAGGATATGCATAGGGTTTTAGCTGATAGGAAATAGATGAATATATAGGAGGAGAAAATGGCGTTCATTTTAAGTTTTTCTTTAAAAAGATTTTGCAAAACATTGTCTTGTGTATAGGGGCCTCGAACATGAGTTCTCAGGTTTGCAAAACAATGTTTCAACTGTCACTCAACTACCTATTACTTTCATTACAATGATAAATATATTAAGCATAAATATCAAAGTCGGAGTTTGGAGGTTGGAACTTATATTGATTTTGACTCTAACTTCAACTATTTTTTTAAACAAATTTGACTCTAAACTCTGAATTTTTCGATTCTATTAAAGTTAGAGTGGGTGCCTACCAGAGTCAGATTCGTCGTTTAGTGGTGAAGATCTATGTTTAGCAAATAGTTGTACAACACACAATCTATAAGGATAATAACCATTTTGAATATTTAAAGTTAAACAAAGTCAATATCAATACAATATCTAGTCATTGAACTTATTGAAGTTTCGAAAGAGTCAATATCATTTTTTCAAAAGGATCCATAATTTTGCCTTGACAATGTTTTGTATTCTTCTAAATCTAGAAGAAATTTAGTTAGTATTAAAGATATTCTCATTATATTATTATGTTGAACAACCATGAAGGCAATTATTAATATCTTTAGATCACAATAATAAACTTGGACCATAAACTCATATAAGCAGTTACCTGATCCTATACATATGTAACAGTCATAATGGTATTGTTGAAGCTACGCTCTTGATATCATTATGAATGTACAAATCAAAATTATGAAAATTATATACATCCTCTTCGTGATTTTCAAGAAGTGACAAATAAACAATAGAATAAAGGAGTGTGCCCTGGTTTAGGTAGCTCAGTCTAAGTGGTCTTCCCATTCTTAGTTGAGATGTGATATAATTGCATCATGATGCCTAAGTACATGATCTAAGAGGTCGTTGGATCAAACAGTTGAATCATAATCTTTTACCAATAATCTTTTACCATAAAAACGGCTGCATGCACGGTAACATCATTTTGAGAAATCCACCGATCTATATGTGATATGTGAACAACAATAATTGAATAACATAATCAGTCGCTACTCACTAGATATGGATCAGGGAGCATCAAATACATATAGTGAGCTACATATAGTGAGCTACAACAATGATGAAAGAGCCTAATTTAGTATAAGTTTTGCCCAACTCTACTTGTCGTAGTCCTAATTGCACCCTCTTAAGAAATCCAATGTAAAAGCTTCACGAGTCCGCGGTCGCAAGTCCTAATACTACTTTTTGTTCTTATTGATGTAGAGCTAGAATCTGGATGTTGTGTGGAGGCCATCTGTAATGCGAATGATCACTTGGGATTGCTTGCCATTGCCAGACTGGAAGAAGAAAAAAAGAGATATCCCTTTGGACTACAGTCTACAAAGACGACGACAAAACAGTACGGCCCTTTCTTTTTTACCAAATTGATGTTTGGCTGCTACGAAGTGACAGAAGGAATAAATACAGAACAACAGTTAATGGGCATTAAATCATGGTATTCAATTTACGACACAAAAACAAAAAAGTGATTAGTTTGCATCCTCCAGTCACTTTTCTGAGCTGTAAACCTCCATTGAATCCAGCTACTACCCAACAGATCTTTTTTTAAGGAGCTAGGAATAGGGGTTAAAGAGGCTCATCTCCCTCCATCAAGGCAGATCCCCACATATGATAAAAAGAGCTAAGGGTGGACCTCATCACTTCTCCACCAACCGCCCAACCTCTCCTGGAAATTAAATAAATGTTTCAATCTCACAGATGAATGTGTAGTTAGCCAGGATTGTCATTTTCAACAAGAAACTACGATATTTTTCATGATTAAGAGAGAGATGAATATCATTACGTTGATCCCAATATATTTAATGTTTAAGTTCACACTGTCTACTACTAATATTTAAGGATGTGGAGTCCACGTACTACATCTATGTAATTGTCAAAAGTGTTCGGTTCAAAAAATTGTAAACAACCTTGACAATTTTGAACCACTCAATGCACATAGCCAATCCCAAACACAGATTTGAACCTAGCCATACAAAAAATTCAATCTGTAGACTTGTTTGGATAGAGAAATTATTTTTTATTTCTCATCTAAACATCTCAATTTTTCAAAATATAATAAATAATTCAATTTTTTCAAATATCAAAATAAAAATAATATTTTAATAATATTTTATTCAACTTTCAACTAAAATTATCGTCCCTAAACTGCACCTAAATCATTATAGAATACTGAAGATTTTGTCTATTGCCTGCAGATGTACCTAGAAGCACTTACTTTGTTACACAGCCTTTTTAGTAGTGAATAGCTCTAGCCAATAGACTCCTGAAACAATGGGACATGCCCCTTGTCTATCTCACAGTTGAGACAGCTAGCAAGTACATACCCTATGGATTTAAGCCGGCAATCAGCAAATGATATTCCCTGTTTAGCAACGCTCTACCCCTAGAACTAACCACCAATCCCATCATGGTCTATACCCAAATTGATAATACCAAAGTGAAATGTAGTCATATTGTTATGAAGTCACTTGGCATGGAAACCCATCTCAAAATTTCCTGCTTGGGGTTATGGGAAAGCCAGTCTAGGAAAGATAGTAAAAAGAGTACCAATCCAAAGATTTGAACTTAGATACGCCCAATATGTAAACAGAAACAAGAGATACGCCAGTCCCCAGATTCTCCTTGACGATGGGAAAAGATCCCAAATATCAGAAGTGGCCCATGAGCTACGAAAATGACACTTGAACTTAGACATGCAACTGAATGAAGGGTAAAAGCATTAACCAGGAATTTAGGGAACCTTGAAGTACAAAATGGCAGCTATGGTTTCTATAGATAGATAAGAACATAGACCAATATCATAAGAAGGGAGTCTCAAACATGTATTGTTCTCTTGTGGTATTTCTTAATGCAAAAAATGAAATTCCCGAAATCATGAATGAGCAGATTTATCTGCATTTACATTTTGTATAAACCTTTCGAAATGCAAATTTCGTAAATGATTGAATAAGAAGGTAAATGAAAACAAAATAAACCCACGGGAATCTGAGAGACATTCATCAATACCACCACATTAATCTGAATGGAAACAAATTAGGGAACAATTTCAAGCCTGGGCTCAAAGCAAAAACCAGTAAAAAGCTGAAGTGGGAACCTCTTTGTCACAGGGCACCTCAGTGACCATTTCCATAGCTTTTGGTTCATATCAAAGATAAGAAGTGCTGGAGCTCCATAGCTCTGGATATATATGAGATCATCGGTACCACTACTTGCAAAAACATCATCAAACTCCCCAAATCCCTGAAAGAACTTATGTGGCATTCGTGCAATTTCCTGCCACTCCCTCCCATTTAGAACCCAGATGCCAATCCCCTTAATTATGTCTGCTCGATCTGGTTTACCAATTCCTCCCACCATCACCAGCTTCCCCTTAAGGTTCATTAGTCGGCCACATGTAAGAGGGCAAGGTACTGGAATAAAACTCCTATTCAACAAACCATGGGAAGTACGGCTAGAAAGACTATATGCAACTAAGCCATGACGACTTTCTGGTACACCACTCCCTGTTGAATAAATCAAGAAGTACAAAATTCCATTGCAGATCACACTTTCATCGCCACCTCTCCATCCTGTTAAAACCTCTGTCAAAGAAGTTGTCCACATAATTGATTCTGAATCATAAATATGAATTGAGATATCCCATTGGAAAAAGTTCCCCTGGACTTGCTTAGATTTCACGACTGTGATGAGATAACCAGGTGATATCCTGTTCACTGAGACTGCAAGGGCACTGTAATCAGAAAATTTCGAGCCAGGAGGCTCTTCAAGCTTCTTGCAGCGCTTTGTAATAGGGTTGCAGATATATAGTTCACTTCTGCTTTCACTATCCATGAAGCTAACCAATCCGCATGATGAAGCAATGGACCAATCGGGTGCCTTGATCTCTGGTAGTTCAATGCCATACCACTTCCGAAGGATGGGGTCATATGCATAACCAATTGGCTCGCCAGAATTGGTAAACATAAAATACCATGGTTTTTGTGATAGGACATGCGAAAAATTCCATAGAAACCTATTTGAACTAACAATTTCATGCCATCTTTTACATACACAACCTGCTCTGAAAATGCTAGCAATTGGGAGATAGGCTAGGATCCGCTCCAGCAGGTCATCAGGCAGGATCAACTCAAGAGAAACTGCAGTAGTTTCTTTACTGCTGTCATCATCAAGCTCTGAGAATGAATCAAACTCTCCAAATTCTCTTGGTGTGTCATCGAGGCAATGGTTGGTCCATGATGATTCTCCCGCCATGACCTAAACAAAACCTGAGCCCAAGAAAATCAAAGTAAAATTATGCTATTAGGTCTCCCAGTGAGAGGATCATCAACAACGTTAGGAAATCATCGACGACTGATTCATATAAAGAAGAATTAACCTAAGATTAAATCGTTGAAAGATGATTTAAAGCAACTTTACCGTAAACAAAAATTATTTCCTTAGAATAAAAAAAGTATTACCACATCAGAAATATAAAAACTTATAACTGAACATTAGTACTAGGTTTTGTAACCAGATTGTATCACCATCGTTGTTCCTAGGATTAACAGCTTATCATATGCCCCTGACAAGCAATTTATGTCTAAAACTAGTGAAATATGGATTCCTCTTATCTAAGGATATTTTCACCTGCCTCCAAGCTGTTAACAAACTTAAACTAACTCCACACCTTCTGTATGAAGAAAAAACTGTAAGCATCCTCAATAACAAGCCAGGTTAAACAGATACGAGGAACTAGAGAAGAAAATGGTCTCAAATCTGACAATTTGGAAAGAATTCAAAACCACAGAACATATTTTTCCCCTATATATTAGAGATTACTGCCTGGCCGGAAAAATAGCTAAATAGATAAGAAACAAATTGAAACAATTAAGCAGCCTCCAATGAGATCGTACACATACTCGGAGGAAAAGTATCACGTAGAGGAAAATTAGCAGACCATGCATTTGTCAGCTAAAAACCACATTTCAGTACCTATGGGAAGAAAAATAATAATAATAATGAAAATCGCCTATTTCTCGCAACAAAAACAAAAAATAAAAACAAAAGCAATAAGAAAGGGAAGATTTTTAAGAAAATTTTTTAACCACACTGCGTCAGCTAGTCCGACAACAAGTAGTTTTTCCTCAGAAACCAACTTTTACAGTACTCTTAACATCATACCCTAAGAGAGATTTGCGATTTATATTTACTAAATAAATGTTCGGAAGACAACGATTGGACCACGGAGACCTGCCAGTCAAAAACCAAAACCCCACGTAATTTAAAAGCCATAACATCAACAGCAACAGCTTAACCAATGACACCCATAAAAAATATAGATCAGTGAAAACACAGAAAACAATTTCAAGAACACGAAAAGAGTGAAAACAATTCCAGAATAAAATCCATCATGAAAATACCTCGTTTGAAACCTCCTCGACTGTCACTGAGTAGAAGGGTCTTGCTAGATTTGGCCAAAGTGTCCAGATTCAACACCCGTGAGAAATAAATCAGGGAAATATAATTTTCTTGATATCTGATACAGAGCAACCCGCTATTTCCATAAAGCATTAAAGAACATGTAGGAAAGGAGACTGGTTATGTAAGAGATTTCCCTTCAAATGGTAGGAGAAAAGGAAAATGGGATGCTCTAGATTTAGCCGATGAACATGCCAAAGCAACACCCAGACAGAAAGAAAGGGAGTTTTGGGGGAGAGTGACACTGTGTGTATGTGCGTGTTTTGGTTCTTTAGCTATTTTTTCTTCTTTTTTGATATAACAAAAACGACAGGCAGGGAGTGAAGTGGGGAAGGACGGTTTTTCTAAAGAACTTGCGTGGCTCATTTTTTTCGGGAAATACAATATTTAATATTATGATATAAAGATTAGAGGTCATGAAAAAGTGTAACAATTTTTTTTTTTAAATATTGACATACTAAATAATTTTACAATTTAATACATCATGCCAAATCATTTTTAATAATTATTGTAAATTTGAGCCAACAGCATATATAATATACTTAAGGAAAATGTTAATTTATCCACTTATTTTACACTTTATTTTAATATCTCATATATTTTAATTTTTTTAAAATTCTTTTTTACTTAATAATTAAGATCTTAAAGGAATGATTATTAATGTATTTATTTTTTTCATATTTTTTAAAAATATTTTTAAAATAATAATAATAATAATGATAAAAAGAAAAATTGCCTAACAGTATGCTCTAGTGGACTTGATAGCAGCTACCGATATTTAAAAATATTGTTGTCATAAATATTGTAAAATTTATTTTATGTGCATTTGTTTCTCCTACTAAGTTTGAGCATAAAATTCAAACACCTTGAATTTTCTTTAAAAATGAAATTTTTTTTTTCTCTCTCTACTAAGTTTGGGTACTGTGATTATGGGCCTGCTTTACCTAACCAAAACCTAATTCCAAATCTTTTAGAGCTTTCTCATAAATTAGTTCAAAGATAAATTTAATGAGAATTTAGTTACTAAGATTTTTAAAAAAAATTATATTAAATTATTTAAAAATTATAAATTTTGACTTAGATAAATAGTAATGATTAAAAAAAGGTTAAAAAGTTAGGTACTTCAAATCAATAGCTAAACTCTTAAATTATCAATTTTTCTCGCTTTCTTTCTTTCTTCATCGCATAAAATATGATTCTTAATTAATTTTTTATTAGTTTCTCTCTTGCCAAATTTTATTAATAATTTAATTTAAATAAAATATCGTTACTAATTTTTTTAACTCATAATTTAATTAAAATATGATTATTGATTACCATATAATAAGTAGATTGGTAAAATATGATAAAATAAAATCAATTAATAATTATAAATAATAAATGTTTTTTAATTATTAATTATTTATTACTATATATCTTTATAAATGGATAATTTAATATGTAAATATGATGTGAATAGTCAAAATTAAATTATTGTTATATTATTTATTATTATATAATAAAAAAATAATTATTCTAATGTGAGAATTTATGTAAGTGAAATAATTAAAAACTAAATTACTCTTCATAATAGTTAAATTATTTTTTAAATTTAAACAATTCAATAAGAATGCTCAAATCTCAACTCCTTGCTAATTTGGTACTTACTTATATCTTGCATGTCCATATTAGCTCAGTGTGTTTTATTCATTGCATTTAGTCCTGATTTAGATTTGAAAATAAATTTAATTTATTTTAATTTATATGAAATTAATCATTATAATTTTTTTAGAATTTTACATAAAAATAAATAATTTAATGTTTTAAAATTTTAATATAATTTTTTAAAATTTTAAAATAATAATAATAATAATAAATAATATTTTATTTAATTTTTAAAATTTATCTTAATTCATCTCATATCTCATTATTCAATTCAAACGCTGATACTGCAATAATTGATGCATGCTAAACAATCAGATTTTATTCTCTGAACTCACTTTCTTACATGGTGGCTTTGGTTCGTTTCCCCATTAGATCTTGCATAATCTACTCAACAGAAACTTAGAAACGAAACCAAATAAAGAATACAAAAATGGGCACAAAAGCTAAAAAAAACACTGACACAATCAGAATTAAAGAATTAATGACAAAATTTCTAATGATTGGAGCTATTGTCTGATTGAATTATGATTTATTAGAGTTTTTGTCTTAATTTTATTATTCAAAGTGAGAGAAAATAGAGATATGAACGCTTAAAAAATAGTTAACTATATAGAATCAAGGTTTCTTTGAAAGTACAAATATTCCCAGATGTTCTTATATGTTTTCAGACCACTTCATTATTATTTACAAACTATTTACTATTATTTACAAATTATTTAAGATATTCTTAATATCTAAATCGATCAGTCTCTCCCATTACAAACTTTATAAGGATGTTTTAATTCGGTTGTTCTGCCTGCTTAATGTGTTGATTAGGTATGTTTGAATGGAAAAAAATGTTAAAAAATATTAAGAAGAGTTAAGAATAGCACTGAAATAATAATGAAAAAGTAATAATAGAATATAAATAATTATAATAAATAAATAATAGTAATGAAAAATAGATAAAAAAATAAGAATAATATAATAAAATATTCTAAAAATAGTTGAAAATACCTTGTTTGCCTAGTTGCCCCGCTTGGATTTGGAAATGAAATGAGTTGAGATGAGTTTAGTTTATTTTTTAATATTATTATTATTTTAGAATTTGAAAAATGTGTATTAGGATTTGAAAAATGTGTATAAAAATTTGTGTTTTATATAAAAAAAATTAAAAAATATATTATAATGAATGAAAATGAGTTGAGATCATCTTCGAATACAAACGAGATTTTAGTCAAGTCATTTCTACAAGTTCAAAAATATCTAACTAGTTTTCCATGTAACACTTGAAGAGGTTTGCTCTATCTTCTTTCGGAATTTTCCCCCTTTTTGATCTTTGTGGAGAAGAAAGAAGCCATGGAAAGATAATAAAACAGATGTAGGAAAAGAAAAAGGGCATTATAATATGGGGTAGTGCTAGCATGCCCACTAGAGCACAATTCTCCATTTTATTTAATTTTTTATCAGTTTAAAATATTTTTAAAAAATATTAAAATATATCAATACACTAATAATCACTTTTTTTAATTATTTAAATAAAAATTAAAAATTAAAAAATATCAAATATCAAAATAAATTATAAAAAATAGTGAGTAAACTCATCTTCCATACAATATGTATGGATTCCGAGGCTCATCGAGTCATCTCTCAAAAAACAATCACAACAAAACATAATAGAATATTGGAATTTTCACCAAAACACTATCAATGCACAGTAGAACAAAAATGGTTTTAATATCTATAAATAATCTTTTAAATTTATTATTGCTAAGTGGTAGTATGTGGAGCCTCATCATCAGAAGGATGATTTTATTTTATTTTTTCCTGACCCCAATTAAAAAGAAAAAAAGAAATCTGCAGACGGCTAAACAGGCGAACCAAAGTAATACTAATAATAATAAATTAAAAATTAAAAAAAAAAAGAAAAAACAGAAAAGAGGGGAAAAAAGTGTTTAAAGTGGCTAGACCACCACCATAAACTCTCATCTTTCCAGACGAAGCCACCTGCTGCACATCAAGTCATGACTCACTTCAGATAGTTTATTGACCTCCTTTACCCAAAACCACTATATAAATGTGTCTGCAATTTGTCTACATTATGTATAGAATCTGTTGAGGGAAAGCCGCCAGGTACATTTGAAACATAAACACATGAATAATTCTTAATGCAAATAATAATAGATATCTATATATGCATTAATATTGAGATAAAAAAAAAATATATTTTAATAAAATACTTTATTTAAAATAATATATATATAAAGATAATTAATCAGAATATATAGATGCACAATATTACTTATATATAATATTACTCAAAATACAGAACTAAAGAGAAATGGGTAAGCAGGAATTAAAAGTGACGTTTCAATAGTAATTAAGCCATCTATTCATGCTACAGATTGCAATTTATAATAATTAGAGATTATACAAAAGTAATTTGATAAACTAACAAAATTTGATATAGTTAGTTAGAGTATAAAATTATTTTTAATGTAAAGTAGATCTAATAATTTAGATAAAATCATATCAATTTATAGAATTATTTTTATATAATCTATTTGTAGATATAGACAATAACCTAATAATAATACATAGTTACACTTTCATTCTAGTCTAATCGTGCTCTAACTCATTCCTCTAAACCCTTTACTCTCAATTTGAAAAAATATTATGAATCTAATTCATCCCATAAAATCGATTCAATAAGAAATAATTGTTTATTCTTTATAAATATATTTAAAACTTTATCCACACATAATGTGTGATTATTTTTTAACATCTTCTCTCACTACATACACATATTTTTTCTGATCTTATCATAGATTGAATAGTATGAACAAAGTCTTACAAAAACTTGCCTTGATATTTTTTTTTTCCCCTGTTCCATGATCTTAAATGTCAACATGATTATCTGTCTGATTGGAGTTAATTTGGAGGAGTAACTGGTGCTGTGGTAATGACCTTCCTTTTCAATTGGCTGTAGCCTTCAGTTCAGTACCTAATGCATGATACAGAAAAAGGTGGAGACTGTAGTGGAGGTAGTGATTAAGGAAAAGGGACAACACATGCTTCAAAATCCAGAGGACAATTATTACAACTTTTTATGGGTCATGAAAGTGGTGATGAAAGTGAGTGTTCCTGGTTGAAAAAATATGTCAACAGCAAAATTACTTCAAAAAAATCCTCTTCATCTTAAGAGTGAACTATTTATTATGAATTTTTATTATTATTTATAATAAAATATCAAAATGGTGTGTTACAATGATTAAAAAATAGAATTTTTGATAGATATTTTATTTTATTTTTTGAATAATGTCATGATTTGTCACATATCAACAAAAGGAGCCAAAGGTCAGTGGCAATTGGTGGCTGCAATTTGTGGGGTCTTTCAAAGTAATGCACCACATTCTATTGATTTGATTGAATATTTTATTTTCTAAATAAAAATAAAAGAGATACCTTTTCATATAATAACCAATAGAGGTCTAATGTGGCGTGTGTTGAATGTTGATTACATTCCTTTCTAACGCAGCTTCTTCCAACATAAAGAGTATGAAAGAGAGGTCAGCCCTAATCAAAGCATCATATAATTTAAAAATATTAGAGTGGTTGCAATTCTTTTTTTTATTTTATTATTATTAATGGGATTAAATTGATTTTACTGGAATATGCCATATGGAATAAAAATAATTTTTCCATTTTTTGTCAAGATTAATATTTAATTATTGTATATTAAAATATGTAAGGTATTACAGTTTTGACCAAGTGCTAAAGAAAATTACCTATGTGACTCTGTCTTTCAGTTCTTGCATGTTTTCAAATTAGAAAGTAATTTAAAAATGATAAAAACAAATACAGCAAAAAGACCACAAAAAAAACCATACAACAGAATAAACATAGCAAAAAAAAAAAAAAGAATGCAAATTAACTAGATAAGGTTAAAAAAAAAAACCTAAATTAGGTAAGCGCACTTTCATCTTCATGACTGCCGACTGCTGTTTTTTTATTTTTTTCTTGTATTTTATTGTGATTAGTTTAATTATATTTTCTTAGACATGTGACAATGTATATTTGTGGGCTGCAATTATATATTACATTTACTTCTAATTTATTATACGTTAAATTCATAATTAATATAATATTAAATTGTATTCTATTATTCGTGTATACCAATAATAATCTAATAACATAAAATTAATATAACATAAAATCTTAATCTTAAGTTGAACATTTGATCATATGTTCTTAATATAAACTATATATATAAGAATAAATACATTTGATAACATAATAAATTGTAGTATACATTGTTTTTGATAAATCAATTACTATACATTTGATCATATACACTTATATAAAAAGTGTATGTAACCATTACATTATCATTAACATATATGTAACCAAGCATATTATTACTAACATATAATCAAATATACAAATTAGTTAGACACATATTTGGAGGAGATAAACTATCTCAAGCCCATAATAGGTCTCCAAGCCCACTCCAAAGTTGGAGTCTTGTAGGAAGGAAAGAAAGAGAAGAAAGGAGGTAGGGCTGAAATAAACTAGGTTACTCGACAGCCTGCTCGATATTCGCTCGGTTAAATTCAAATCAAACTCGACTCGTAAAAAAAAAAAAAAAAAACTCGCTTGTGAAAACAGATACTCGATCGATGACTAAAACTCGTTAAGGCTCGTTCGTTTATACTCAAGTTGACTCGTTAGCTCGATTCGATTAAAATTTATTTATATATTGATAAATACATATACATATATATGTTATGTATTGCTAATTGTTGCCCAAATGACTAACACAAGAGAGGGGGTGAATTGAGTTATATTTAAAAAAATAACAATTATAAATCAAATATATAATATAAAATATAAACAAAATATGAAACAACAATAAATATAAATAGTAAGAGTAAGAGAGAAGCAAACTCAGTATGTTAACGAGGTTCGGCCCCACTGCCTACGTCCTCGCTTTAAGCTACCTCTTGAGGATCCCCAAATCCACTATTCAATCTCCTTTAAGTGGAGATAGAAACCTATTACACTTTTGAGCAGCACCGCTCCAAAGAATTCGTGTAGAACACCCTCTACACTTCCAATCACCTCACACTTGGTGATTTAACTATTCCCCGTGTAAAACAACTTCTACACTTCCAATCACCTCACACTTGGTGATTTAACTATTTCCCGTGTAGAACACCTTCTACACACCCAAGAGTTATACGCACCCTCTTACAAATACAAGAGTTGATAGTAGGTAGACTATCAAAGTACACTCCTCAATGAGTGAGATAGAAACAATACAGCGCAACCTATATCTCTCTCAATAAGAATAAGAATTAAGACTCAAAACTTTAGAAAAGAGAGAATGAGAGATTTGAAGAAATGATGCAAAACTTAGCAATAGATGTATAAGCTCTTGTTGTGAATTTTGCAAAACTCAAGTGAGCTATTTATAGGCAAATAAGTTTTCAATTTCAAATTTGAAAAGATTCCCATGTCAAAAACATCATCATTCACTTTTCAAAAATTTCAAATATAATATTTTTACTTTTTGCATGTGACAAAAGGAGCACACTTTACTTTTCAAAAATTTCAAACATAATCTTTTACTTTTTGCATATGACAAAAGGAGCACACTTTACTTTTCAAAATTTTCAAATAAAGATATCTACCTTTTGCATAAGTCAAGAAAAGCATCCACCACTTTTGAAAATATTCAAATAAAACATGCACATGTGAAAGATGACAATCAATCATCTTAATATTTTCAAAATTCAAACCTTTAATCATGTCATGCACATGTGAAAGATGACAATCAATCATCTTTCAAAATTTTCAAATTTAATTTTCAAAACATTCATGCATATGTGGAAAATGTATTTTAATACTTTATGATATAATATTAATTTTGAGCTTTAAGCCTAATTTCAAATTTTTTAAGAGATTTACAAAATTACTTTATGATTTTAATGTTAACTTGTTTCCTTCTTGCTCATACTTGGTTTCTTGATGTGCTTGATTGTATTGTGTAGACAACTTGAGCTTGAGACTCCTTTATTCTTTGAATTCATTTGTTATCATCAAAATCCATGTGTAGATTTACATGAACCTTGAAACCTTGAGTTCAACAATCTCCCCCTTTTTGATGATGACAAATACTTGATAGAACTTGAAACCTGTATGAATACTTAAACTCCCCCTGAGAATGTGCGTTAGTTTTTCAAGCAGAAATATAAATATAATTCCAAACATATATAACAAGTTTAGCAATTTAAACAATGTTAATGTTCTAGTCTAAAACTTCTCCCCCTTTTGGCATCATTAAAAAGGAATCATAATTAGTTCAATAAGATATATTCCTACAATAACCAATAGATAAATAAAATGATGCGTTAATAGAGACTGTAGAAGTTAAAACCACCTGTGTCCGACAAAACCTGCAAACGTTGAAGCCGAATTTTATCATCTCGGTGCGGAAGAAGATTTAAATCCGTTTGATGTTATTGACGAATTAGATGTTCCAGATATTTGAAATTGAATAATTAAAATTATTCGTGTCCGACAAAGACAGCAAAAGCTGCAGGCCTAGCTCTGGCAATGCGGTGCGGAGCCATGCATGTCCGACAAAACCTGCAAAAGTTGGAAGTCTGACTCTGGCAATTCGGTGCGGAGCCACGCGTGTCTGACAAAACCTACAAAGGTTGGAGGCCTAGCTCTAGCAGTCGGTGCGAAAGCAGATTTAAATCCGTGTGATATTGTTGAAAAATTAAATATTATCGAGATTTGAAAGTTGTTGTTTAAAAGACCGTTTTCACCTATCGGATACTCAAATAAATTTTCACCTCATTCATTGATCCAGTTTCTGTTTATTCAAAACGATAGAATGGCGGAAAAAATTTCGTCTGATAATCTTCCAGATTTGAATCAGGAACCGTCTCAACCAGTCATTTTATCTCATGAGGTTGTCAACACCATGATAGAAGCAGAAATGCATTTTTCAAATAGAACTGATTCTGAGGTTGTTGCAGCATCAAGAACTCTCAGTGCTCAATATACTGCCTCTGTTACATCCATGTCTCGGAGATTACTAGCGAGGGCAAATGAGGTTGATCGACTTAACAATCAAATATCTATTCTACATCAAAAACTTGCAAATAAAGGCAGAAAGAATAAGAGGTTAAAGCAAGAAAATACAGATTTGACGGAATTAGCTCGTGTTTTGAAACTTCAAATAGAGGAATCGGAACGAGTAAAAGTTCAATCACAGAGTCAACATCAGCAGATAATGGCAGCGTTTCACGAGAGAAATAGGGACAATTATACTTAATCTCGCTAGCTTAGTTCGTTAACTTTTGACAATATGCATCCGGCATATTTTGTAAGTTTGACTAAGTAAGATTTGAAGAGATGACAGTTTGTCTTCTACTTATTTCCATCTTTATAAAAGCAATCCTTAGTTTTATCTAATCCGCATCAAATCTTCTTTTCATTGTTGTAGTTCATCTTCATTCTCACTTTACAAAATCTGAATGGCTCATCAATTCTCCTTCAGTGCTTCTCGTGATCAATCTATTTCTGCATCTGTCGTAAGTGCCATGAAGCAGCAAAACACTGATTTGGCTAATAAATCAGATCATGATGCCATTTACAAGTTTGTGGGTCTCGGGACTCGATACTCATCTTCCATTGTTACGTTTTCCGCTCGGTTGCAGTCCAAAACCCGCGAGATAGAGAAGCTTAATGAGAAGATCGATATTCTTCAACGACTTGTTCAAGAGTCTAACAAAAAAATAGTAGACTTAAAACAACAGAATAAGGATTTAAAATCCTTACTTGCCTCTGTATTTCGATTGCCTAATCCTTTAGACAAGGATGGCATGATGATTTATGAGGAGTAAATGCATTTGAATGATGAGGCTAAACGTCTCAAGTTTCTGTAGGTCATTTGAGATAATGGAATAAAAGTATCTAGCAGATATTCATGGCATGCATAATTCCTATTTATCTTCTAATCATGGGTGAATGAACTTCTCCACCTCCGTTACCCTTTCTACGCCCTCCTTCGCAGCTTGGTCTTCCGAGACCAAGAAGTATTCATGTACTTGTTTTGAAAGCCTTATGGTTTTCATGCAAAATCAATTGACTAAATCTGTGAGATGCAGCATATTGTCAAGAATATTTTCCATGAATATCAAATTTGCTTGCTATTTGTTGAAGCTTATCTTGTCTCTCATGAATGATTGTTGGGCTCTAGATACCAATTGTTCGAACCAGTCGAGGATTGTTATAATCTAACAAGGAAACAATTGAGAGATTGAATGAAAGTTGTTGTAATGAAATGGAGGGATGCTTGGAATGTAATTGTGAAAATGATAAAGAGAATCACACGTATATTGATAAGGAATTCTTTTAAGGGAACCCAACCTCCTTACAGATAAAGCCTTGGCAATTTTTCAGATCCTTTCCTTCTGATTCCCACTCACTAGTATATTCTAGATCATCCATAACAGACTCTCTAACCAACTAGTAAAATTGATAAACCCATCAACATAAAAACTGAAGAACATCATAGTAAAACAAAACACTTCGTTTGATGTTTTAAGTCCTAAACGGCGCGTACCCCAAAGACCCCCTACTAAACACTTCGTAAATAAAACACTGTTGTCTTGTTCTTACAAGTTACAACGATAGAGACCACTAGAATTAGCTCATCCAAAACGCCTCGTATTGCTTCCTCCTTCAAAACGTTCAACTCCATAATTTACACGCCTAAATAGTTGTTTTTATTAGCTTCCTCAGCTGCCCTTCACTGAATCAGACGGCGCCGTTTCTTGTTCAACTTATCTTCACTTTCCTTCGCACGATCCCATCTCTAGTTGGGTTCCTAACATATATATATAATATATAAATATATATAAATATATATATATATATACATATACACATATATATATATATATATATATTATGTAGCTCAAAGGGTTGTGGACAACTTATTTCACGGCATATGGCTTTTCTTATCTTTATCAATGCCAATCACCATGCGCTAAACAAAAAATTTTTTTATGACCATTTAATTAAGATTAAATGATTATTTATAATCAAAATTAATTGTAAATAATTATTTAATTATTTACAATTAATTTTGATTATAAATAATCAGTAAATAATTATTTAATTATTTACAATTAATTTTGATTATAAATAATCATTTAATCTTAATTAAATGTCTATAAATAAATAATTTTTTATAGGGATGAAATTGAGTTAGTAACGTCATCATCGTCAAGTATGTCTGGTTTAGGTGATAATAAAGTTGAGTCTTGAGGTAATGTTTATATTTCTCCATTTCAGGACCCACTCAATAGGTTAAGGAGCTTGACTAAAATTTTGATTAAGTGTTTTTTTTAAATAATATTAAATAAATTTATTTTTATTTAAATTTTACATTAGATTTTTATTTAAAAATAATTCTTATGATTTTTCAAGTAAATTACTATTTAAGATTTTTTATTACATTTTCAACTAATATTTTTAATTAATAATGATATATATAATATCTATTCGATACTTTTGATGCCCTCTTGATGAATTAATTAATATTTTAATTAGATTTTTTTTTTCTTTTATAAAAAAGTTCTACTTTAGACTTTTTATGGAGGGCCTTCTACTAAGTTGCTTAATGGAAGAGTCGGCACTACTCCATTTCTCCTTGTATCTTATTGGGGAAAGATATCCGACCCAACCTGGATTGCCCTATTCAGTTGGGTCGAATATCAATCTTGTCCTTAGTACACTTTCTATTGTTTTTCCTAAAAATTTGACTCAACATATTCTTTATTAGCTTAAAAAAACGAAGCTCTCTAATGAAGTCTCCAACACAGAATGATTAAAAGTCAAATTTAATAAGAATTTAGTCATTAGAATTAAAAAAAAAATCCATATTAATTTCTCTCTTTTTACTTCCTCATCACATAAAATATGATTATTAATTAAAATTTTTTATTAGTTTATCTCTCTCTTGCCAAATTTTTATTATAATTTAATTTAAATAGAATATGATTACTAATTAATTTTTTAACTCATAATCTAAGTAACATATAATAAATCAAATGATAAAATAAAATAAAGTAATGATTAGAAATAAGAAATATTTTTTTAATTATGAATTACTCATTAATATATATCTTCATAAATAGATAATCTAATATAAAAATTTAATGCAAATAGTCAAAGTCAAAATTATTGTTATATTATTATATAGTTGTATAATGAAAAATAATAATTATTTCAATATGGAGAGTTACATAAATAAATTAGTCAAAAGCTAAATTACTTTTTATAATAGCTAAAACTGTCTTTTAACTTTACACAATTTAATAAAAATATTCTTACATAATCACACCCTTCCTCCAAAACGTGATACCCCACTGCCATATAGTGCTATAGTCTGAACTAATTAGCTTCATTTCTAAATCGGAGCACCTTTGGTGGAGATGTGGTGTTTTACTTTACAACCTTCGACCCAACTTATAATTCTATAGTTAGTTTTTAAAATAAGCTAAGACTGCGAGCCTAAAATAATACCTAAAATAATAAGTTTGAAATTAAAAACTACTATTGCTAATTCATTTTCTTTCTCAATTATTTTTTTTCCTTATTTGCATTTGAGTATATAAATAAGTAAATGTACATTGGTTCTGGTATGTATGGTGGGCATGTTCGAAAGTGCAAATTTACCAATTCACTGTTTCCTGTTTCGAAGAAAGGCTTGATTTGGTAATTACCATGATCCCTTAAAATTTGGATTGAGATACGAAATGAGTTAATATGAGTTTAATTTATTTATTTATTATTATTATTATTTTAAAATTTGAAAAAATTGAATTGAAATTTAAAAAATATGTATTGAAATTTTAAAAAAAAAACTATATTGAGATTTGTGTTTTATATAAGAATTTAAAAAAATATAATAATAAATTTGAGATAAATTGAGACGAACTCATCTTATTTATAAATCGAAACCGACCTAAGAATTCTTACTTCTTATCCATTTTAAGAGAAAAAGATACGAGCATGTAAATAATCATGTCTTAAAATTATTATGAAAATTTTTAAATAAAAGTCTGCACACTCATTTAAAAATATGATTTTATTTTATTTTATTTATTTTATTTTATATTTAAAAATCTTTATTATGCAAGATGTATAAACTTCTGTATAACATTACTCAATTATTATTATGTTAATCGTGAAATTCATTCCTCCAGTCATAATCATGAAAAACTTTGAAAATACCTAATAATCTTTAGCATTAACCTTGTCAAAGATAGAATTTTGGGTCTGAAATCCCGACGAACACACTACAACTGAATGATACAGTGGAATCAATCAGGAATGATCGTGCACAGAACCTTATCCAATATTTTTGCTATCATTTCTGAGCTGAAAATCTGAATTCTTGTTTAACATTTAACTACGGTCCTCGTAAATGCAACAAGGATGAGAGAAGATTTATCAGCAATACGATTCAAATTTCAAAACGAATCCCTGACGTTCCTTACCTTCCTCTCTCCTGGGACCCACCCAATGCATCCCGGTTCATCTGTTGGGCTGTAACAAAACTTCCTCTGCATCAACAACCCGCACAACAATCCTGCACCGTCGGATGCCTTCAAATCCTTCGTTCCCGCCAACTCCCGAACCCCGTTCCAGTCCTTCAGCACATTCGATGCCGACGATGAAGACGACGTCGTAGAGTCACCACCGTCCGAGTGGTCCCCTGATCCCGGACAATAATTCTCGCGGTCTCCATATGACCACGACTCCCTCCGGTTCTCTCTCCACCTCCGGTGTCGTTCGTTCTCCTCCACTTGCTCACGGTATCCAATGGCAGACCTCCCCTCCAAGGCCGGGAACTCCGAGTCGAATATCACCTCCGCGCCGATGTTCAAAACTCCCTGGAATCTTCCGGAGGGGCGGCGGATTTGGACGGCTGTGAATGTGGGGATCCTTGAGCCGGTTGAGACGGCGGACGGGAAGTTTCCAGTGAGGAATCGAACAGTCCCGATAAGATGGTCGCGGACGTATCCTACGGCGTAGATCTCAATGCAGACGGCGGATGTCTCGCTGGAGAGGAACTCGGGGCTGACCTTGAAGAAGAACTTGTCGTTCCAGGTAGGGTTCTCGCCACCGACCCGGTCAGTACGGGTCCTGACTTTATGGTCAGGGTTGACCCAGACAAGTGCGTAGGTTTGCATGCGGCGCAAGTTAGGCGTGGGGGGTTTGAGATTCTGCGCAGAGATCAAGTTGATCTCCAAGGCACGCACTCTGTGATCTTGCTCCAAAACCCTATCATCTCTCCTCATTTTTCCCAGCGGAATCGAAGGCTAAGAGATTCGATGATCAAGAAGACGGGAGAGAATAGAAGGGGGCCGGAGAGAAGTGAAGAGTTCGGAGCCGATCGATCGAAAAAGAAGAAAGAAGAGATCAGAGAGGATTCTTGATCGGATTCAAGAATGAGAGTCATAGTGTGACATGGCGGCCGCGCGCGCGAGGCGAGGAAGAGAGCGCGCGAGAAAGGGTGAGAGCTCAGTCAAACCAAAAGTAGTGAAGCTTCTGTTAATATAAAGGTATAGGTGAGTGGTTCATCGCATCATGCTGCATGCAGTCGAGGACTCGAGAAGTACTGGACGTGGACGCCTCGGCTTTTTTATCCTAATTTTTTCTTTTATTTAAGCTACAATTACAAAACTGCTAAACTTAAGCCTGTTCGTTCATTTATAAAATAGGACGATATAAAATTTAATACGATAAAAATTAAATAAAATATTATTAAAATATAAGTTTTTAATATTATTTTAATTTTAAAATTAAAATAATGAGTATTGTAGAGCTTTTGGATAATTTATTCTTGGATCTAGAGTTCTTTGAAAAATTTTATATACAAACCCTAAATACATAAGTCTCGTCGCAAATTTTTATTTTTTAAAAAACAAAAAACAAAAAACAAAAAAGTGAATCCCACTTTAAAAAATTGTCAAAAACTACTTCTTTTTTTTTTTTTTTAATTTTGAGTTTCACATTTTTATAAAATACTTTAAAAGTTTATTTATGTATCTGTGAGAACACATGCTTTTTTAAAGAAGGGACACATGACAATTTTTTTAAAGTCAACTTGATTAAAAAAAACAGAACATATGGTTCTCACATGGGTGAAATAAAAAAAATTATAGATAAGGAGAAAGAAAATTTTCTCCACGCAGTTTGGAAAAGAATTCAGTCCTTTACTTATTGATAGTTTTCCTTTTCTATTTACCTTAATTCTACTATTTAAGATTTATTTATTATGACATGTTGTAAACTTTTTTATTTTTTATTTTTATAGAAAAGACATTTCATTTCAATAAAACCAAGATTACAGTTGTGACATGATAAATTTAGAAGAAAGTCGAATTATAGACCAAATCTTTGAACTATTGGGTACATCCTCGCATACAAAATTTTTTGTGATGGACATTATCTAATCTATATACCCTCTCAAATCACAAACTTTTTTATAGTTTATCATCTTGGTTTGTTGAGAATATGATACTCTGTAAAATAGAGAAGAAACAATCTCTACCATCCAAAAAAAGAGAGGGAATTAACATCACCATCTTCTAAAAGAGGAGTGTGACAATCAAAAGAAATAGTCATTTCCATTTACTCTTATATAATACAAACTACAATACAGACGAACACAAAACAATGACAGAAACCAAAACACTATACAAAACACTAAAAAAAATACAAAAATTCAATTGTAAGTGGCGTATTGTTGTCCAGATAACTAACACAAGAGGGGAGTGAATTGAGTTGTATTTAAAAAAATAACAATTATAAATCAAATATATAATATAAAATATAAACAAAATATGAAACAACAATAAATATAAAGAGTAAGGGTAAGAGAGAAGCAAACTCAGTATGTTAACGAGGTTCGGCTCCACTGCCTACGTCCTCGCCTCAAGCTACCCCTTGAGGATTCCCAAATCCACTATTCAATCTCGTTTAGGTGGAGATAAAAACATATTACACCTTTGAGCAGCACCGCTCCAAAGAATCCGTGTAGAACACCCTCTACACTTCAAATCACCTCACACTTGATGATTTAACTATTCTTCGTGTAGAACACCTTCTACACTTCCAATCACCTTACACTTGGTGATTTAACTATTTCCCGTGTAGAACACCTTCTACACACACAAGGGTTATACGCACCCTCTTACAAATATAAGAGTTGATAGTGGGTAGACTATCAAAATACACTCTTCAATGAGTGAGATAGAAACAATACAGCGCAAACTATATCTCTCAAAATGAACAAGGGTTAAGGCTCAATACTTAGAGAAGAGAGAATGAAAGCTTTGAATGAATGTTGTATGCTCTTGGTGTTGTGAATGTGAAGCTCTCAAATGATCTATTTATAGGCATATGAGACTTCATATTCAAATTTAAAAAGATTCACATGTCAAAGACATCATTATTCACTTTTCAAAAATTTCAAATCAAATCTTTTTACTTTTTGCATGTGACAAAAGGAGCACACTTTATTTTTCAAAAAATTCAAATCTAATCTTTTACTTTTTGCATATAACAAAAGGAGCACACTTTACTTTCAAAATTTTTAAATAAAGACATCTACCTTTTGCATAAGTCAAGAAAAGCATCCACCACTTTTGAAAATATTCAAATAAAACATGCACATATGAAAGATGACAATCAATCATCTTAATATTTTCAAAGTTCAAACCTTTAATCATATTATGCACATGTGAAAGATGAAAATCAATCATCTTAATATTTTCAAAGTTCAAACCTTTAATCATGTCATGCACATGTGAAAGATGACAATCAATCATCTTTCAAATTTTTCAAATTTAATTTTCAAAATATTCATGCACATGTGGAAAATATATTTTAATACTTTATGATAAAATATTTATTTTGAGCCTTAATCTTAATTTTGAATTTTTAAGAGATTTACAAAATTACTCTATGATTTTAATGTGAACTTGTTCCCTTCTTGCTCATGCTTGGTTCCTTGATGTGCTTGATTGTATTGTGTAGACAACTTGAGCTTGAGACTCTTTTATTCTTTGAATTCATTTGTTATCATCAAAATCCATGTATAGATTTATATGAATCTTGAAACCTTGAGTTCAACAATCTCCCCCTTTTTTATGATGACAAATACTTGATAGAACTTGAAACCTATATGAATACTTAAGCTCCCCCTGAGAATGTGCGTTAGTTTTTCAAGCAAAAATATAAATATAATTCCAAGCATATATAACAAGTTTAGCAAATTAAACAATGTTAATATTCTAGTCTAAAACTTCTCCCCCTTTTCGCATCATTAAAAAAGAATCATAATTAGCTCAATAAAATATATTCCTACAATAACCAATAGACAAATAAAACGCTGTGTTAGTAGAGACTGTAGAGAATTCGGTGCGTAGCCACACGTGTTCGACAAAACCTGCAAAAGCTAGAGGCCTAGTTTCGGTAATTCGGTGCAGAAGGAAATTTTGTAAAGAGCTGAATAATTGAAACCACCCGTGCCCGACAAAACCTGCAAAAGATGGAGGCGTAGCTCTGGCAATTCGGTGTAGAGATTTGATCCGCTTGATGTTGCTGAAAATTGAGATATCATCATAATTTATAAGTTTGTCTTGTTCTTATTTCCGTTTCTATAAGAGCAATCCTTAGTTTTATCTATTTCGCATCAAGCTTTCTTCTCATCTTTGCAATTTGCTTGCATTCTCATTCTACAATTTTTCAATGGCTTGTAGAATTCCCTTCAGTGCTTCTCTTGATCAAGATTTGAGGTATCCTTCACCTTAGCTCAATCTATTTCTGCATCTGTCGTGGGTGCCATGAAGCAACAAGAGACTGATTTAGCTAATAAATCAGATCATGACGCCATTTACGAGCTTGTGGGTCTCGGAACTCGATACTCATCATCTATCGTCGCGTTTTCTGCTCGGTTGCAGTCCAAAACTCGCGAAATTGAGAAACTTAACGAGACTGTATCTGTACTTCAACGACTTGTTTATGAGTCAAACAAAAAAATAGTAGAGTTAAAGTAACAGAATAAGAATTTGAAATCCTTGCTTACCTCTTCATTTCGATTGCCTAATCCTTTAGACAATGATGGCATGATGATTTATGAGGAGCAAATGCATTTGAATGATGAGGCTAAACATCTCAAGTTTCTGTAGGTCATTTAAGATAATGAAATAAAAGTATCTAGCAGATACCCATGGCATGCATCATTCCTATTTCTCTTCTAATCATGCATAGTCTATCTTCTAGTAGGGGTTTTGTGAAAATGTCTGCCAATTGATCATATGTACTAGTGAATTCTAATACAATATCGCCCTTTTGCACATGATCTCTAAGAAAATGATATCTAATTTCAATATGTTTGGTCCGAGAATGTTGTATTGGATTCTTTGAAAAATTTATAGCACTTGTATTATCATATTTGATTGGAATGTGATTGTACATAAGTTTAAAATTTTCAAGTTGTTGCTTCATGTAAAGAACTTGAGCACAAGAACTACCCGCAGCAACATATTCTGCCTCAGCAGTAGATAGTGCAACAGAATTTTATTTTTTACTAAACCAGAAAACTAGTGCACGAACTAAGAAGTGACATGCTCCACTAGTGCTTTTTCGATCTATTTTACAGCCAGCATAATCTGCATCTGTGTAGCTGATTAGATCGAAAGATGTGTGCTTAGGGTACTATAACCTTAAGTTAATTGTACCACTAAGATATCTAAGAATGCGCTTAACTGCAATTAAATGTGATTCTTTTGGAGATGATTGAAAGCGTGCACATAAGCACACACTAAACATAATATCTGGTCTACTGGCTGTCAAATATAATAAGCTACCAATCATACCTCGATATACCTTCGAGTCAACTGGTTTACCGGTTTCATCTTTATCAAGTTTAGTGGATGGGCTCATTGGTGTTCCAGTTTCCTTAGCACCTTCCATCCCAAATTTCTTCAGCAATTCCTTAATATATTTCGATTGATTGATGAATGTCCCACTTTTTGCTTGCTTAATTTGCAATCCGAGAAAGAATGTAAGCTCTCCCAACATGCTCATTTCAAATTCTTCCTGCATAGTCTTAGCAAAAACTTGGCACATATTTTCATTAGTAGCACCGAATATTATATCATCAACATAAATCTGAATCAAAAGAATATCATCATTTTCGTATTTAATGAAAATAGTTGTATCAATTTTTCTTCTTGAAAAGTCTTTTTCAATCAAGAAACCACTAAGTCTCTCGTACCACGCTCTAGGAGCTTGTTTGAGTCCATATAGTGCTTTTGTGAGTTTGAAAACATGATTTGGAGAAATATGATTCTCAAAACCTGGAGGTTGCTCAACATATACCTCTTCATTTATAAAACCGTTTAAGAAAGCACTTTTAACATCCATTTGAAAAAGTTTGAAATTTTTATAACAAGCATATGCAAGTAGCATTCGAATAGTTTCTAATCTTGCGACTGGTGCATATGTCTCATCATAATCGATTCCTTCTTCTTCATTGAAACCTTGGGTTACAAGTCGAGCCTTATTTCTAGTAATGACTCCGGACTCATCTTTCTTGTTTCTAAAAACCCATTTTGTTCCAATAATAGTATGATTTTTGGGTCTAGGAACAAGTGTCCAAACATCATTTCTTTCAAATTGATTAAGCTCTTCTTGCATAGCTAGAATCCAAGATTCATCAAGAAGTGCTTCATCAATATTTTTAGGTTCAATCTGAGATAGAAAAGTAGTATGATTGCAAATATTTCTAAGAAATGATCGAGTGCTTACACCTCGTGAAGGTTCCCCCAGAATTTGTTCCACTGGATGATCTTTCACAAATTTTCACTGTTTGGTTGCATCTTATATTAAATTTTGATGATCTTTCCTGATATCTCCATGTTGGACTTCCTCTATTGTGTTCTCTTTGTTGAGATTGAGACTTTGCGTATTATTTATACCTCTTGTTTCTTCATCAATAGATTTCTTGGAGAGTAGAGAATTAGATTCATCAAATACTACATGCATAGATTCTTGTACAGTCAAAGTCTTTTTATTGAATACTCTATAAGTTTTACTATTAGTAGAATACCCGAGAAAGATACCTTCATCAGATTTTGCATCAAACTTGCCTAAATTATCTCTGTCATTTAAAATAAAACATTTGCATCCAAATACATGAAAGTAACCAATGTTGGGCTTTTTCTCATTCCAAAGCTCATAGGGGGTTTTATCTAATTTAGACCTTAGCATAACTCTATTTATAACATAACATGCAGTACTTACCGCTTCAGCCCAAAAATAACTAGGCAAGTTGTTCTCATTGAGCATTGTTCTTGCCATCTCTTGAAGAGATCTATTTTTCCTTTCTACTACCCCATTTTGTTGAGGAGTTCGAGGAGCAGAAAAATTATGCACAAAACAATTTTCATCACAAAATGTTTCAATATTTTTATTAACAAACTCTTTTCCCCTATCACTTCGGATACTTGAAATAGTATAACCCTTTTCATTTTGAATTCTCTTGCATAACTTGGTAAAAGCATTATGTGCCTCATCTTTATGAGTAAGAAAGATGACCCAAGTATATCTAGAGAAATCATCAACAATAACAAATGTATAATATTTTCCTCCTAAACTTACAACTCTATTTGGTCCAAAAAGATCCATGTGTATCAGTTGTAGTGGTCTAGTAGTGGAAATATGTTTCTTGATTTTAAAAGAAGTTTTAGTTTGTTTACCAAATTGGCATGCATCACAAATTTTGTCTTTAAGAAAATTTACATTTGGTAAACCTCTTACAAGATCATTTTTTGAAAGTTTGGAAATAAGTTCCATATTGGCATGACCTAGTCTTCTATGTCATAACCAATTAGTTTCATTTTGAGCTGAAAAACAAATCGCATCTTGTGAGGTAATTTCTTCAAAATCAATTGTATAAACATTGTTACTTCTAAAAGCAATAAAACAAATATTACAATCATAATCATTCAATATAATGCATTTATCCATTTTGAAAGTAACTGTAAATCTTTTATCACATAATTGACTTATGCTCAAAAGATTATGTTTTAAACCTTCAACAAGTAGAACATCTTCAATTATAAGAGAAGACTCATTACCAATTTTACCTATTCCCACGATCTTCCCTTTCGAGTTGTCTCCAAATGTCACGTGTCCTTCTTCTTTAGATCTAAGATCAAAGAACTTAGTCTTATCTCCCGTCATGTGTCTTGAATATCCACTATCTAAAAACCATTTATTTTTGTTCGTGGAAGACTTCATGCACACCTATAAAAACAATTAAAATGATTTTTCTTGGTACCCAAGTTCTTTGGGTCCTTTATTTATTAGTATTAGAAGAAACAAGATTTTTAGGTATCCATATGGCCCTAATAGTCATTGTATGTTTTCTTCTAATAGGACAAGCAAAATAATTATGACAATTTCTATTACAAAAATTGCAAATAGCATGTGACATAAATGAAGAACTTGAGTGATTATAATAGTATCCTTTTTTAACAAAATTATTTTTATGAAAAGAATTTTGAATATTGGACTTTGATTTAGAAGGATTATCAAAGAAGTTTTTATAAGGTTTGTATTTTTGTTTTGGCATATATCCCAAGCCTGCCTTATCAAAAACACATCTTTGACTACCAAGAAGTTTTTCAAAATTTCTTTTTCCATTCGTAAATTTTTCAATAATATTTTCTAAATCATTTTTCTTTTTCTTCAACTCAAAATTTTCATCTTTCAAAATAATACTTTCTTTTTTTAAAATATCAATTTCATTTGTTAAAGAAGAATTTTTCTTTTTCAAAACAGTATACTTGATACCCAATTTTTCAAATTCCTCATATACCTCTTTTAAAACATTTTGCAATTCTTCATATGAAGGATCTTCAATATTATCAAGATTTGTTACCTTAATATCATCTTTAGTCATAAGACAAAGATTTGCTGATTCTCCATTGCTTGCTTCACTATTTGAGCTACTTGAATCATCATCCCATGTAGCTTTCATTACTTTTTTGCCTAAATCTTTCTTGGAAAACTTTTTGAAGGATTTCCTTGGAGGAGTTTTATTTTTCTTTAAGAACCTCCGAATTCTTCTTGTTATCATCGCAACTTCTTCATCTTTGTCGTCATTTTCCTCATCTTCATCACTTTCACTTTTAAGTGGAATAGCTTTAAGTGTCAAGCTCTTCTTTGACTTTCCTTCTTCTTCTCCTCTTTTCAATGTGTACTCATAAGTGATAAGTGACCCGATGAGTTCATTTACTTCGAGCTTCTTGAGGTCTCTAGCTTCAAGAATCGCTGTCACTTTTGATTCCCAACATTTTGGTAGAGAGTTGAGAATTTTTCTTACTATCTCCACTTTGAAATAAACTTTGCCAAGAGCTGTCAAGCTGTTTATGATGTTAGTAAAACGAGTGTACATACTAGAAATAGATTCATCATCATTCATCTTAAACATTTCATGTTCATGAGTAAGAATATAAATTTTTGATTCCTTTACTTGAGAAGTTCCTTCATAAGTAACGTCCAAGTTATCCCAAATTTCCTTTGCTGTAGCACAAATCATTACTCTATTAAATTCATTACCATTGAGAATATAATAAATTCATAGCAGTTAAATTCAAAGTATAAAGTCTATCGTCTTCACGATTAAACTCTTCTTCTTCCTTTTTGACCTTTACTCCATCAACTACTTTTGTTGGAATATAAGATCCATTTACAATGCATTTCCAGATTTCTCGACCTTGAGCCTGAATGAATATTCTCATTCTAACTTTCCAGAATGAGTAATCGTCTCCGCAAAAGAGTGGAGGCCGACTGCTAGATTGACCTTCACCAAATGAAGCTGTAATGTTAGCCATAAGATTTTAACTCAAAAGATAGTTAATCTTATAATAGAGCTCTAGCTCTGATACCAATTGTTGCCCAGATGACTAACACAAGAGGGGAGTGAATTGAGTTGTATTTAAAAAAATAACAATTATAAATCAAATATATAATATAAAATATAAACAAAATATGAAACAACAATAAATATAAAGAGTAAGGGTAAGAGAGAAGCAAACTCAGTATGTTAACGAGGTTCGGCCCCAATGCCTACGTCCTCGCCTCAAGCTACTCCTTGAGGATCCCCAAATCCACTATTCAATCTCCTTTAGGTAGAGATAAAAACCTATTACACCTTTGAGCAGCACCGCTCCAAAGAATCCGTGTAGAACACCCTCTACACTTCAAATCACCTCACACTTGGTGATTTAACTATTTTCCGTGTAGAACACCTTCTACACTTCCAATCACTTTACACTTGGTGATTTAACTATTCCCCATGTAGAACACCTTTTACACACACAAGGGTTATACACACCCTCTTACAAATACAAGAGTTGATAGTGGGTAGACTATCAAAATACACTCCTCAATGAGTGAGATAGAAACAATACAGCGCAAACTATATCTCTCAAAATGAACAAGGGTTAAGACTCAATGCTTAGAGAAGAGAGAATGAAAATTTTGAATGAATGTTATATGCTCTTGGTGTTGTGAATGTGAAGCTCTCAAATGATCTATTTATAGGCATATGAGACTTCATAGTCAAATTTAAAAAGATTCACATGTTAAAGACATCATCATTCACTTTTCAAAAATTTCAAATCAAATCTTTTTACTTTTTGCATGTGACAAAAGGAGCACACTTTATTTTTCAAAAAATTCAAATCTAATTTTTTACTTTTTGCATATGACAAAAGGAGCACACTTTACTTTTCAAAATTTTTAAACAAAGATATTTACCTTTTGCATAAGTCAAGAAAAGCATCCACCACTTTTGAAAATATTCAAATAAAACATACACATGTGAAAGATGACAATCAATCATCTTAATATTTTCAAAGTTCAGACCTTTAATCATATTATACACATGTGAAAGATGACAATCAATCATCTTAATATTTTCAAAGTTCAAACCTTTAATCATGTCATGCATATGTGAAAGATGACAATCAATCATCTTTCAAAATTTTCAAATTTAATTTTCAAAATATTCATGCACATGTGGAAAATGTATTTTAATACTTTACGATAAAATATTTATTTTGAGCCTTAATCCTAATTTTGAATTTTTAAGAGATTTACAAAATTACTCTATGATTTTAATGTGAACTTGTTCCCTTCTTGCTCATGCTTAGTTCCTTGATGTGCTTGATTGTATTGTGTAGACAACTTGAGCTTGAGAGTCCTTTATTCTTTGAATTCATTTGTTATCATCAAAATTCATGTGTAGATTTACATGAATCTTGAAACCTTAAGTTCAACACGTATGTAAAACACGTGACGCACTGGAGACATTTAGACACGCGATTTTGAGACCATTGAAAATTATGAACCCAAAAACACCGCACATGGTGGTAGAAGATATTGTTGTGTAGAGGCACGTGAAATCTACGCACACAAGATTATCTACGTGTGTGCAGAACGCACTGCTCCTTTCAACAGACCCTTCGATTGATTGGTAGATCGACACCAGACGATATTCTTAATGGGGTACGTGGGTGTTGTTGGTTATTGGAGAGCACCGAACACCACTTCTTCCATGTTGGAAACAAATATATATATATATATATATATATATATATATATACAAAAAGGAAACAAACACATCCACAAACGGAATAGGTAGGGAGGGAAAGAGGGAGTAGGGAGCCAAGGCTCTCATCCCCCACAACGGACATTATTTTTGAAAAACGCTTAAAGAAAATGATTTTCATAAGTTTTCAAAATCATCAGAGTCAAAAAAGTATCGGGATAACTTTTTTATGAATTGCTTATTGTAAGAGCATTAGCAATGAATCTATCAAAATTTTCACATTTTGGAAGGATTACTATTCAAAAGTTAAATAAAAAGTCATTTTATTCCATTTTCTTTACTTTTTTTTTCCTTATTTTTAATTAAATATGATCAAATTTTTTTGATAAATATATAAACTTGTACTTTTTTTAAATAAAATTTTGATAAATTCATTACTAATGGTCTAAACTCTGTTTGATTTGCACTACTTACTGCAGGAACCACACAGTGAGACAGTATTGCAAGAAACTTAAAAACTAAAACAATATACTTTGCACATCAAACTACGAAAACGGACTCAAAAAATCTTTGAACTTTACATCCTCAAACAATTCTGGATATTAAGATGAATAAAAAATAGATGGCATGGATGAAAAAGCATTAAACTTTAGGGCTGTTCCATTGAATTAGCTGGCAGTGTTGGCTCACCAAGGAAAGGCTCGTTTTTTTTTTTTTTTCCTTCTCTGCTCCTTTCGTTGTCGGAGACTCATGTCAAAAGCGATAAGAAATTTATTATGATTGCATCTTCAAGAATTCACCCACAGTGACTAGTGCTCGATTATCAGAAATGTCTTGGCCTCTTCATTTTCATTTTCTATTCCAAAGAATGTATCATATTCAACAAATGGGATAAGAAAAAGAGAAAAATGGTATGCTATATTTTTCATTTTGGCCTTAGCACCATCAATGACCAGAAGGACGCAGTTTTACATACAAAACCGCCACATACAAAATACAAATCTATGCATCCTTCCAGGAAAAAAGTTACATAATAAAGGGAAAAAAAATTTGACAAATAAAAGAATCAGAAAATTACACTACTTTCAATGATGCCAGCCAAAACCCCATGTCCTGCAATATTTTACCCTACCATACTGTTGTTTGATTCCGGTGGGGGCTTAACATACTTCCCTATCACTTTTTGGTGGGTTCGCCTCCGAATTCTATCGATTTTTTCCTTGCTCCTTTGCTTCCTAGTTACTTTTTGCCGGAGGCGTAAAGTCCGTTCTCGCTCATACACACCTTGCCAGAACACCTCACCAGTTGATGGCCACAACCACCGCCTAGTAGGGTGCAAAGTGTCTACTTCCTCTGCCAAATCCTCATCCATGCTCTTTAGTGTTGCATATGAAAACCATCTAATCCACATTTTACCTTTACGGCTGTCAAATCTATGATGTTCCTGCATCTCGCCCGTCTCAGGGTTTACATACACCATCCGCCTCGCACTGTGATACGCCCAAACATTTATAAGTAGCTCAAGAAGCCGTGAGTAGCAATGTTTATCCTGCAGATTGTAAAACTACTTATCATATAGGCAAAAAATATAAAGCCAACCATAAAATCTGGAAGACAAAGTTAAGAATATCTGATGATTATGAGCCCTCTCTTCTGCCCCTTTCACCTTTAGGGCTAGTTGAGTAGGGCGTCCAGAAATCAAGGAACGAGACCATTTCAATATTCTGACAAATGCATGCACATAGTGGTGCCTCCAAACTAATATCTTGAATATCCAACCATGATTCAAGTATGACGCTTGGCTTATTCAATTCCCTAGCTGTTTTTGCTATTATCAATGAATTTGGTGATGCTGTCATTAACTACTTTACAAGGCAAACTGTATGTATCCAACTTTTAAATGAACTGAGAGAATCATCCCATTAAGACATGGGGTTCCTGAGTTCCCTATTGAAGTCCAAATAAAAATTGACTCAATAACCAATGACCTATTAATCAAGTAGCTGACTAAACTCCACTAGCACTTGAATACACCGGGCCATTTTTTCATGGTCCTTGGATGACCTTTGTTGAAATAATTGAGACCCCTTTTTGTGTAAGGAATCAACTTGATGGGGAAAAAAAAGTCTTCAGAGACAAACAGCATGTTGTGCAAGTAAGACATCAATGAAGAAAGAGAGTTACTTTGAACAAACTCAGATAACAGCGTCCACTTGAATGGTGCTCGTCATACATATGCACATCCAAGGCATCTACAAACATTCTGCACATGAAATCGTATCAACAGATTAAAAAGTGAATCAATTTTCAGAGATAACTTTCCCCCAAGTCATTCAATCTCTCTTACCTAGAAAACATCACGAACTCAAGGAACGATCTAGTTGGCAAAGCCCAGCTGTGCATGACAGACCATGTGCCGCCATCTATAGGCATGGATGGTAAAGAATCCAAATTGTGCTTTATGCCATACATTCTCTTAAGAGCCTCAGAGAATGCGAACCTATGGTTGGCAGTGTTGTGGAGAAAATTAGGTCAAAAGGTTAAATTACAGGGAGAGAGTAGATATAGATACCAGGTTTTATACAAGACAGCAAAAACTCTGTCGGTTATTTTAGGGATCTTACTTGCAATTTCCAGCATTTATAGCATCACAGAATGACCAAAAGTCCAGCCGCAAAGGGTTTCGTGGATCCGAATCCAAGCGCACCCAAAAGTAGAGGGCATCCCCATACCTCCGTGCTTGGATAGAATCTACCAGTGCATTTTCAGCCATTCTGGACAAAGTTTCCTGTTTAAACCTCCACATCAGATATAGAGCAGGCAGGATTTAAAAGCATGATAAAAAAAAAAAAACCTTCATTGCTTTTTCTTTTTCTTTTTTTTCTACCTTGATGTCGGAGAACCTCTCCTAGGCAGGCCCTTTGGACCCACCTCTGCAGAGTAAACTCCGGTCCTGTGTACCGCAGTCTTGGAAGTTTCTTTACACAGAACTAGTTATATCGCTGGCTTTTCACCAGGGGGTGTGACCCCAAATAATTGTTTGCACCCATGAGGTGCATCCAACAACCCCAATAATATTGCACGAAATTGAAGTCCTTACCCATCAAGAAAATAAAGCAAACTCAAAAAGTTGGGTGCTGAATAAACCTGATGCAATTCGTTTTCTTGACCCAAAATATTCTATCTATAGCAATTTAATTGTTTCCACCTTTCTTCCGTTTTCTAAAAACTATAACCAAAATTCACATTTGATAGTTATTTCAAGGTAATTAAAAGAGAAATAATGTGCCCCACCAAAAGACAAAGGAGTTTTAGGTTTTATCAATATGGCAGGTAAGATGAATATAAATAACGTGCTGAAAATATAGTTTTAATGAGACAAAGTGATCAATGTTCTGTCTTTTTGAGACCGAGCCTTCTAGTCATCATCCCCACACCACACACTGCACTTGATTTTTATTATTATTATTATTGCTAAACTAGAGGAATTATTCTACTCATCATCCATAAACCACATATTTGGTAAGAGAAAAAATAAAAAAAATCATGTGTGGTGTAGGAATAATGAAGGGAATTTTTTTTGGAGACCTATAGGGTTCAATGATTGGAAGGCACGTGGCAGCCTTCTTTTTATAGGTCCCACAACATCATCACATGATATTGTTTTAACTTTCCAAGAAGACATTGAGTCAACAGAGAAATCCAAAAGATGGCCGCTAGACAGTAAATGAAACGGCCACCAGTTAATACTAAAAATTTTTTTTGAATCGTTCACTTGAAGAGGAAACATTTTAGAAAAGTACTCCAAAGCAGATCCAAGTAACAAAAACCTTGGATAAAGCAATATGGAGAGCAATGACATACCTTTCTCGCTGTTGCTCTCCAAGAATGGAACCCTATCCAACCATTCTTATGTACTCGGTCAATCCGATTTGCAATTGCAAAATAGGCTCCAAATTCACCAAGTATATCTCGATAGTACGTATTACTAAGAAGTGGCAGACGAGAAGGTGCATCAACATCTTCTGCCCCAGGTCTCCGGCCTTTAGTAGACTGCAAGTACCCAGTCCATGTATCCTTATGAGATTGAATACAATATATCTCATTTAAATTCCAACTTTAGAGAAACAAGTATGAAAACTATTAGATAAGTGTTAAGGCACACTCATGCATAGCACAAAGGTGCCCAGGAAAACACAAGCACCAACCAGAATACTGAAACAAGTGAAGACACGCACAATGAACCAACGAAAGTAAATGTAAATACTACAAAAGGTTGTCTAGCAAAAATTGCAGAAGCACATATAGATGAACAGAAGTCATGACACCAACCAACCTCCATCATAAAGGCATAGCATACTCCTGTCATCTTTATATAACTCACGGCATAAAAAATCAACAGAAAACACAAATGAAGTTTAATTGATTCCAATTACTAGTAAGTAGTCACTTCTATCAAGCTTTCTTCTTTGATAATTGTCTATCAACCTTTCTGAGGTACACTTTAAAAGAAACAAAAATAAATGACATTTTGAAATAGCCAACAGAAAAGAACACCGCACACTAGAACTTTTTATACTGCTAAACAAGATATATATATATATAATATCAAAAACAGTAAATGGGACTATTAGGCAAAAAAGTAGTGCTTCATTGTTGTGTACAGGAATGAACATACAGTTTCCCTAGCATACCATTTCTAAGACTGACATACTTCGGGAGAGAAAAAATATTGTAATTGTATATGTACTAGTATGATCTACAGCTGTCTACATTATAAAAGCAAAGGTGAAAAATGTTTGCTAACTCACCATCCCAACCCCACGATAAAGTGAAGATGCATGTAGGAAAGGCCATGTACCCTCTCCAAAGTAAGGTTCATAAATGCACAATGGTTGACCAGTCCTTTCTAGCTCGCCTTCATCCCTTTCATGCAAATCGTGCTTAAATCTATCCACCTTTTTAGCACTTCGATATACATCCTCCCAGGTCCCATGAGCTTGATCAGTTCTATCCTTTAACTGTATCAAAGTCCAATTAAGGTAAGTTTTTACACAAAAAACAACTACTGAGTCAACACAAGATAAATATTTGACCTACATCTTGTACATATAATATTGTACCGTACATAACTTACCTCTTCTTCCTCTCTTCGTTTTCTGGCATTAACCATCTCAATGCTTTTCTCATCCTCCCATATGCTATACAAAAACAACTCATTAGCAGCATTTGTAGCACTAGATCTTTCCCTTTGAGTATGGTTCCACTGCTGCTCAAACTTGTCTAAAAATGTGTAACTTCTCAAAGTGATGTCTATATATGTTGAATTTGATACTGCTTCAAATAGATTCCATTGCCATTTTTCCTTCAATTTTGGAGGGATTTCTGCAACATCCTTGGGAGATGCAACTTCTGACGGGAGCTTGAGGACATTTACAAGAAGTGAAGCATATCCCTCAATGGCTTCTGAAACCATCATGTTTCTTGCAGTGCTTCTTCCTAGTGAGGCACTATTGCGAGCTAGTGGTGATACTTTTCCTTCTAAGAACACTTGCTTTATGACTTGTGTCAGAGCCCTACTATTCTCCTTGGGGAAAAGAAAGCCATTCACCCTGTCATCAACCTAGCCATTGTTGTCAATGCAGTTAGTACTTTGATAGAAAAAAGTTTGCACCGAAATGAGAATCCAAATCATAAAACCATAAGATTCCCAGTTGTTAGAAAATAGTATATTATACCCACACCTTTGGTTCCTCCCTCTTACATTCCTTATGTAAAAAGATTCTACTTTGCTAGATAGAAGAAAAGATAAGGTCCTAGAAAAGGATCAATGGCCAAAAAGGATCTCCATGCCCGGCAAGTATTGGAAATGAAACTTTGATAACATGAATGGAAATTGTGAATTGTCCTTCCCAAGACTTCTCTGTTTATTAAATACTTTTAGTTACTCAGGAACATGTGTGTATGCTGGCCACAGTTGTCTGAACAGAGGAGAACAGAATTCAGAAGCATACATATTTTCTTATCATGGAGATATCTGGGGCAATGATTGGTTTCCCGAAGCACATGGCTTTTATCAAGATGTTCGGAAAAGACTGCTCTTCAAGGAAGGATCCATATATTACAAGGTCAGCCATTCCTAAAATATTGTCTGCATCCACATCAAGAGCTTTATGCTTCACAATGCCGCTTGGATATTTCAAATTAAGAGCAATTGCCTAAGAATAATTACTTTATTAGTTAAAAATAATATATCCACAAATATATAGAACCAAAATTCTGCAGATATGTACCTCAATAACCACACCATAGTCACTTGTTGAATTCCCACTTAGAACAATAATTTTGAGCTCAGAACTGGAACTATTATCTAATGGAAAGTTCAGAACAACTGGCAATAAAGCCTGTAAAACAATCGCATGCTCCAGCCACAAACCCTTGTACAAAAATTGGCTTCCCACAATTGCCACAATAATATCTTCAGGATCATAACCCATCTTGACACGCATACTATCATTTTGTAATGCCATTGCTGTGTCTACTTCCCATGCTTCGGCAGGCGAACCCGGGATAACAAAAAAGGTCCCAACATCAAATGTGGAGTAAATCATCTGTTAAAAGTACAGAAAGAAATCATAACGCCATAAATAACCGACTGCTTCAGCAGCTATTTTAAAGCTTGATAAATTAGACAATAAGCAAGTTAATAAGCTCAAAATAACTATGCAGGATATTTTCTCAATGTAATATTGAACTTCACTGGATTATGGTTTAATCTGCTCATTAGTTATATCTCCTGAATCAAATCTACTCATCACCAATTGATATTGAAACTAACATACAGGGAATATAAATGCCAAGAATGGTGTGATGTTACACAGAGGAGCTTTTAGCTGGATGCAATGAAGCACCCCTTTCCATGTGTACTAATTGCGATGAATTGTAAGTATAAGACGCTGAAGAGTGTCTACAAGAAAAACAATTTCTGTTAAATATTACCGGAAGGACATAGTTTGGAAAGACAACAACAGTGGATCGGTTGAAGACCCTTTTCCAATCATTTAAGATGTCAATCTGCCCACTTGAGATATATTTTCTTGAACGAATTGCTAGCGATCTTTCATGGATGCTCCATATAAGAGGTAATGACTTGAAAGGTTCCTGCTCAAAACTGTAACAAGTAAAACCATTCATTTTAATTCAGTACAATGCTGATGATAGGAATTCCTTAGCATCATTGGCCACAAATTCAGAACAACTCTGTAAATAAAGAAACTTAAAAACATGGATCATAGATTTATAGAACTAAGTCAGAATGCAACCACAGGGATTTTTGTAAAACGGGTTTAAGATCTTTCATTATGCACACATTTCAACAAAAGAAACTTCCAAAATTACCTTGTGATGATCAAATAAACAAATACTCACACTAGGAAGCACATACACCTCCAAAGGGCAAAAAAAGTAGTTATCAAACATGGATGCCCATGCCCCTACATCTTACACATCACCAACTGGGACTACTCCTGATTTGGCCAACTTGACCATCAATGAAATAAAATACGTCAATGGCCAAAATTTCTTTTGGTATTAAATTTGGCCCCCACTTAACATAATTTTTGCTCCACCACTAGGCATTATACACATGCTTCATGACTTACAGGCTTCCTAAACTTCTAGGCCAACATCTTTAAAAATGTTTTCTAAGAAGGTTCCCAAATGAAAAGTGCCTCAGGCATGGTAGCACCATGGTTCATGACCATGTCATGTAATTTCTCTTTATGCACATTTGTGCTGACAACCAAGAGACATTAAACAACAAAAACTTAGCACCCAGCCTATATTAGAAACCTCTGGTATTTGTGTGGTAAAGGCCTTGGACTAAGCTTCAAATCCCCTTGGATGCAAACAATCTCTACAGGTGATCAAACTGGGGGATTTTTCTCTTGAATTTGCCGAGGTGTACTTGCAGAAAACTTCTTGCTGAAGGCCTGTGCAACCCCGGGATTAGTCAAAACATTATTCCTAGACACCCGGTGCTAATACTAAAAAAAAATCTCTCCCAACTCAACTCACAACCCATGCCTCATACCAAGATTACAAAATTGTGCCAAAAGCAGAGAAGTACTAGTCAATCTATAAATTGAAAACACAAGTCACGACTCCATTTGCAAGTGCGGGTCACCAGAATAGGTTAATAAAAAGTACTAGAAGCTGTTGTGAAATCATTTGCATCGAAGACATGAGCGAATTTGAAAGTGTGACCAGGACAGGTTATAAAAAATGTATTAGAAGCTGTTGTGAAATCATCTGAATGAACTTTCACTCTTTGTTCCTTTTATGCTTTTTAGGATGTTGTAATAAAACAGTGCTTCAGAAATAAGTGTTTTACAAACTAATTCCTGTACCAAAGAAAATTTTAAAGAGAAGACAGCAAACCATTCATGTGACAACAATAGCTTCTTGATAAGTAAGAAAAAATCTTGAATTAGCCAAAAAAGGGTGTCAACCCTAAAAAGAGAATATGTACAAGAGATCCACCAAACTACATTTTAAGAAATAATATTAATAATAATTAACACAGATGCAAAGATTGCAGGAACAGAATAGGGTAACCTAAATAGAAATCAAAATTTTTAAGAGTTGCAACTATCTGACCATCACATTTATCTTAAACAAAACTCCTAAATCCAATTTGTTTTTACAAGAAGAATTTATTAATCCACATAATTAGGCAAAGCCCAAGCACACAAGAAGTATACAAGAGAAAAACCTAATTACAAGGTAAGAGCTGTGAAAAACAGAATAAAGTTAATAAAACTAGTCCCATTCAAGACAATAGCCAAAGCCCAAAGTAACAATGTATGGAAGAAAATTTTCTAAACCCTCCTAAATCCAATAAAACTCCTAAATCTCTGAACCCACTTAAACCCATAGTAACAATGTGTGAAAAACAGCATAAAAGTTAAAAAAAAAAAAAAAAAAAAAAAGAAGACATCCTAAATCCAAATTCAAAACTTACAATCACCAACAAAATCTAACAAATCACCGATAAAACCGTAATGCAACAGCAATAACTTGGAAGTCTTTATCGCATGAAAATCATAAATAAAATAGTTAATCTTACCATGAAAAGAAACCTTTGGATTGAAAAGAGCTCACAATTACACCATCATAACTGCAAAACATATAAATTTTTGTCATAGATATCCAAAATTCAACAAATTCAATCAAATGACATAGGAGCAACAACTCAATAATTGCTTCTATATAGTCACTGCCATTGGGATAACAGTTTCCCAAGCATTTAATAAAATATTATGTATAACACTCAATCATAATGGATGTATTATCAAGTCTATTTCCACTAGAATAGTGGCTCAAGTTCAAGTACTTATTGTGTTATCACCAACTCGGAAACATCAAATCAGAAGGTTACCACAGATGTTGTTCTAACACAGCCAATTAAATGGCAAATGCCATGGAAACATCTTTAATAAGATGTCAACATGTCAAGCATCTCGTAAGTTAGAACAGGGAGATGGTTTCCCCTTCTTTTTCTTGTCTCTTTTGAATAAATTATAGTAGATGAAGACTCTGATCTTTTTTGTGCTAGAACAAGAGGATCAAGTTTTGATTGAATCCAGAAAATCCCCTCGATAAAACATTGTCTTCCAATCTCAATGTATGTTACATACATTAACCAATCTACACCAATCATTGTCTTGTCACATGTTTGAATAATGGTGACTGGAATTCCAATTTTTCTCCAAATCTCACGCACAGGACCATTTTCGAGTGAGAAAACCTGAAAATTATAAGATCGGGTGTTATATTTATATAAATACCACTGTAGAATTTTATTAGAAACAGAGAACTCAAGGTAAATGCTTTTAGCTAACAGATGACTCATGTAGTTCAGGAGATGGGCAAGCCTCTACCAACAAGTCAACAACAGAAGATAAAAGGCCTTTTAATCATTTGTCCTGCACTACAGATATCATTTTTAAAAGAATGTGGAAATTCCACCAAATGCCTTCCACCATTTTTTTTCTGCAAAGTGAGGGACTTTGGGTACAAATCAACGGAGAGATGAACAATTAAATATATAACAGCACCTATTTCATCTAATAGTCTCCAATTTATTCACGATACCTAATAGATATATTTGAGTCCTCATGCCCAAAGTTCCTTTCCAAAATCATTCCAACCTTTCAAATTGTCACAACTAGCAGCCATTTACTTCAATTTCAAATTTACATCAAATTATGTCATTCATTTGATTTTCACATTTACAACTCTTAAAGATCATTTTCTTCAACCCCAACTGTGTACTATAGCTTTTATACCATTCGGTCTTTCCTCAAAAATGGCAAAACCTTGTTCATAGCACACACAACTTCCGTGGGATACGTGGATAAGTGTAAGGGGAATAACAGGATAGTGAAACAGTAATATTTTCACCCTCTGATCTCAGTATCATTAAGAAACAAAATGAAAAATACTCGACTCCATTAGCATAAAATTTTGGAAATCATAATGGATTTGATAGGTAAAAAGGGTAAAACCCCAATATTGGTCTAATTCATTTTGGTAATCCATATGCCAAGCACACAATAACAGAAAACTGGGTGATAAAGCAAAATTCAAGCACTGGTTTATAATAAAAAATAAATTAATTAAATTTCAAGCCCGCATGCCATCTGTCACACTTAGTACAAAAAAGTTTTATCTCACGCCTCCTCACTTCCCCCTATGACAGTTTGTAGCCTAGGGGTCCGCAGTCATCCCATAAATAAAAAGAAAAGAATCCATATAACTAGAATTTTTTTTTTAATACTTTCTTCAACCATACTCGACATATTAGAATTACAAATTAAACCCAAAAAAAAAAAATGCACAGTAGACTACCTGTACTTCGTAGCCAATTTCCTGCAAAGCAACTGCAACTGTCACCATCAGTAATTGTTGTGAATCAACCAACAGATCTGCAAAAGCCTTCGAGTAGAAAATGAAATCAAACATGCAATCATAGAAAAAGACTATCCAACAAGTAAAATCAACTAAAAGATAATAAAACCAGACAACATTCCATATGATAAAGAAAAATTGATAACCCACAATCATTCGTTATAATAGTCGAATACTGACCAATGCAAGCCGAGGCTTTCTGTACCCAAAACGCTGTAATGTCCTGTTGAAAGCAGAAGACTGCAGATTTGCCGCCCTAGCTTCTTTCTGAAACTTCTCCAAAAGCTTAGTGGGCTCAAATCGAACATCCTCCCCAAATTCAAACACACCCATCTCCTTCAAAATGTTCAAGTCCCCGTACCTCACTTCCATTTCATTTTGGAACGAAGACCCTGACTTTTCAACCATCGAACCAGGCAGAAACATCTGGAAGAGCGCCACAAAGCATAGGAACACGACCATCGTACAAATCCATAGGAGGTAATCTAGCTTCTTGAAAAGCAAAAACCTTGACAACCTCGATCTGGGTCTCTGTAAAAATGGGTGTCTCTCGGTTCTACCAGCTGAGTTCGAGCGGAAAAGGTTGTCTCTTTTCAATGGAATCCCGGTTTCCAGAGACCCCATTCAGTGTCCCATCCAAAATTACCACAAAAGCTTCAAACTTGACACAAGCACATTTAAACCAAGCAAAAAGAAAACACTACAGACTAAACGGTGCTTTCAGTGCAGATTGAGGCACAATTAGATGATGAAGACGAATGTCGGTGAGCTTTGAGAACATAGAGAAGTGAAAGGTCAGAGAGAGACCCAGGTTATGAGGATGATAATAACGTGTACTTTGCTCGTAGTCATAAATTGTCGACGGAAGGTAAATCAATCATAAAATGGGTTTTCTGTGACATTTGAATGTAAGAACACTTTGCGAGCTTTAAAAAAAAAATTAAAAAAAAAATCACTTTGCGAGCTAAAAACTAGGAGACAATCTACTGGCGGATTTACTGTTAGATCCCGAAAGTTTAATATTTGTTCATGCGAATCACATGTTGACAGGAATCTTTAACTTTTTTTTTTAAGTATTTGAAGTTTTATTATCACACGTAAAGTACATACATTCTGATTCTTCTCGGTATATTATGATTAGAATTTACGATTTCATCAATTAAATTACAAGTAAATCCTCAAAAAAATATTTAGTTGATTTTATTTCTATCCCTTTTTCAGATAGAAAACCAAATACACATCAGTGTGGATTAGATAAACAGTAACAAGATCTACTTCTTTCTTCTATATATTGCCATACAATAATACAAAGGAAATGTTTTAGTTATAAATAAATTATACAATAATTAATTAATAAATTAATGTAATTTAATATAATATTTTAAATTATAAAGCTAATTTTATTATAAAATAAATTTATCCGTTTATGAATTTATTTTATATAATTTATTTTTATATATAATAATTCTCTAATGCAAAAAGGAAAGATTCTGGAGTGTACGAAACGCAAAAATAATTTACATTTTTTTAGTAGAAGCGGTAGTTTGCATGATAATGGAACAAAAGCGAAATAATTAAAAAAGAAAATAGACTATTCCAGTAAATGGACGACTGGACTTGAGTGTTGCTGTCAAACACGAGGGAGGATAGGAACCTTTCAATTTTCTTACTGTTTATGTACGTGCACATGTATCGCGTAATTATGGGATTGCACTGTATTTTGTGGATAATCTTGACTATCTAAAGTTTCAAACTGTTGACCTTAAAATTCAACCAAGCTTTTTCAACCTCTGATTTCGGGAGTAAGGTTATATATCATATCACAATTTTATACTTATCTTATCCTACAAGATATGTCATGTTTATTATTATTAAATAATAAATAATCATCTAATAAAATAATAAATGTGTCTCATTATAATAAGATAAAAATAAAAAATAAGATAATAATGTGGTGTATAAAATTTTTCTTCCAAAAATATATTACACTTTAATTGAAGCCTTAAAAAAAACATTGATTCTGTTGGGGAATCGGACCGACAGACAAACAGTAAATACGAAACCACGCAGCGGACGCAACAGAGAGAAATAAAACTAAAGACGGAAAACAGAAATGGACACCAGATATGAAGTGGTTCAGCTCAAACTGAGCCTACATCCATTGTTGGGTTGGCCTAAATCACTATAATAAACAAATATGGAGTACACTTCTTGGAGGTTACAACGCTCTCTCTCCCACAACACTCACAAACCCTTTACAAGTAGACTCTCTCTCATCTACAAAAAATCAAACAAGGAGAAAATGAGAGACGGACGTCTGTGTTCGTAATCTCGCTCGAGCGAACTTCTCGCTTGAGCAAAATCGCATTCACTCCACAGCTCTCTGCTTCCGCTCTCACTGTGCACAAATGCCCTCGATCCTTATATAAGCTTTATCTCGCTCGAGCGAAATATTCTCGCTCGAGCGGAATACTATTCCAGACGGCGCTAACCCTAGTTCCTGGAAGCGATGCAACCCTAGGATTGATTCTCGCTCGAGCGAGAGGTCGAGCAAGAGTCGAGCGAAGTCACTGCCTAGATCCAAAACTCTCCGTTTGATGTCTTACTCGAGTGACTGTCGAGCGAGGGTCGAGCGAAGTTATTGGTTGAAAACTCTAAGTGCAATCTGATGTGCTTTATTCAAGCCATATCTCAACAGATTCACGTGAATTCAGTCTACTCAAATTGAATCAATAAGAAATTATTTTAGTGAATATATTTTTGAGTTGTTTATTGAACCACTGAGTCAATTTCAGACCAACTCCAATCGATTTAAAAGTGTACTTATTTTTAAGTCTTCTAAGTTCTAATAACTGAGTTTTGATCTTTTAATTTTTATTTAAAAATACGATAGAACTAATTCAACTAAATATTTATTGACTTTTCATTATTGTATTCAATAAAAATTTTAGAAAAATTGAAAAATAAAATTTGCAGTTCTTTATTTTTTTTAATTGAACCAAATATTAAAGAAATGAATGAGTATTTTATATTATTTTTTTCATATAAGGGGTGGAGAGTTTCCAACCCAAATTTTCTTTTCATCCCAAATACATTCATAAAATTTTCTTATTAGTAAAATTTTAACTTTCACATCTTCTCATTTTATAGAAATAAAAAATTAATAAAGAAATTTTATTAAAAAAAAAATTAAGTAAGTTTTTGACTAATGCACTTAGCCAATGAGACTAATCTTCATTTTATAAGTTTTAAACCTTACTCCCATCTATTTACCACCAATGTGGGATTAATGCCAAGGAGCAAAATCCAACAATTTTCACCTCATGACTTTGGCTGATTCCACAGCCACACTCCACCTTAATGAAGATCTTTATTGCTTCTACTATCATACTCCACCATTAAAATATATTCACTTAGAATAAACAAATTCCAAATATTTTATTTTGTTTTATATAGAAAATAATCTGTTGAGAACTTATGGTGTAACTTTTACGTTTGACTTTTTTAAAAGTTCATCAGCTATTGATATTAATTTCCACACCCTGCATTACTGACAAACTAATGTCTGTGTGCAAATTTGTGGACCTGTTAACATTTATGAATCATCTATCATGATAACTTTGAGATTAATAATATATCATAAGGATATATATGTCCATTTTCAAAAGACATCGTCTTCTATGGAGAAAGACATAAAATTAACTTCATTACTAGTATCTCTATTTACTAATTTGGAACCTTTTGTCAAACCTACTCTTACTCTTGGACAAATTTTCTTCATGTGCCTTGATTGTCCACATCAGTATCTGTCTTCAGGTGTTGGTCTGTCTTTCAACGCCTTGTGTTATCCTAATTGCATCAAAATATTTTGAATACCATACCGATGAGCATACCGGTTAAAGTACTGGAACGAAATATTTCGGTGCTGGTACTGTTTCTTATATCGTTTCGAAATAGTTTATACATTAAAAAATTTATATATATATAAATACATATATATAATATATTTCAAAATGATAGTCAATATATGAATAAATTATATATATATGTAAATAATCTAGTCTAAATTAGAATAAAAAAATAGCAATAAATGAAAAAAAAAAAGTGAAATCTCGAAATCCGGTACACATTGCCAGTACAGCCGAAATCTGGGCCAGTACGGCTGAAATCTAGGCCGATACGAAACAGACTCAATTTTTGTACCGGTCACTGTTTCGGTACGGTACGTACCGACCGATACGATACGAAATTTAAAACTATGGCTACAAGTTAAAATTGATTTTTCTATCAAATTTCTTCACCTCAAATCTGATAAGATATGAAATCCTACTTCCTGACATTCTCTTAATAAACTTTATCGTAAATATAAATAGTACTTACTAAGTAAGCTCGCAGGAAATATTCTCGTTACATAGAAAGAATTTCAAGTTCCCAAAAAAGATTGCAGGGGTCACAATGGTTCTACTTGTAACGCCCCTAAATTCTCTTTAAAATAAACACGGGAATCGAGGCGCCGAGATCCTGACAACATAGGTCATGCACCCCCAACGTCAAGTGCTAAGTTTGTGAATACGTTACGTGCATAAATAAAAGTAGCGGATAATTGAAATCAATATCTAAATACCAGAATTTTTTAGGATTATTTTACAAACTATTTTAACACAAATTTTCCAACAGGAGATTTAATACAGTCATCCAAAATACAAATCATACAAATACATATTTATAAAAATGAGAAAACAATTTTACAATGTAACAAATTATAATATGAATACTTCAACAGGGAAATCGCCTCCTCAGACTCAGCCTCCACAAAACACTGCATACAAAAAACTACGACGTCAAAATGGTATCGCAGGTAAGTACAACTCAAACAAATCACAAGATATAAAATATACTCATGCAATAACAACAACATTGTTACCCAGATGACTAATACAAGAGGGGGGTGAATTGAGTTATATTATAAAAATTAACACTTATTAATCAAATACACAATATAAAATATAAACAGAATATAAAGCAGTAAGAAATGTAAAGAGTAGGGTAAGAGAAAGCAAACTCAATATTTTTACGAGATTCAGCCCCACTGCCTATGTCCTCGCCTCAAGTTATCCCTTGAGAATCCCGAAATCACTAGTCAATCTCTTTTAGGTGGAGATAAAAAATTATTACACTTTTGAGCAGCACCGCTCTAAAGAATCCGTGTAGAACACCTTCTACACTTCCAATCACCTCACACTTGGTAATTTAACTATTCCCCGTGTAGAACACTTTCTACATACACAAGAGTTATACGCACCCTCTTACAAATACAATAGTTGATAGTGGGTAGACTATCAAAGTACACTCCTCAACGAGTGAGATAGAAATAATACAGCGCAACCTATTTCTCTCAACAAGAACAAGAATTAAGGTTCAAAACTTTTATAAAGAGAGAATGAGAGTTTTGAATGAATGATGCAAAATTTAGCAATAGATGTGTAAGCTCTTGTTGTGATTTTTGCAAAACTCAAGTGAGCTATTTATAGGCAAATGAGTTTTCAATTTCAAATTTGAAAAGATTTACATGTCAAATAAGAATACTATTCACTTTTCAAAAAATTCAAATAAAAGCATTTCCTTTTTGCATTTGTCAAAGACAACTCCATTCATTTTTCAAAGAATTCAAATCTGATCTTTTACTTTTCATATATGACAAAATAAGCATGATTTATTTTTCAAACAAAAACATCTTCTTTTTGCATATGTCAAAAAAACACACAACCACCCTTTAAGATTTTCAAACAAATCATCTATATTTTACATTTGTCAAAAAAAACAAAACTACCCTTTAAGATTCTCAAATAAAATCATCTACCTTTTGCATTTGTCAAAAAACACACCACCTCCCTTCAAGACTTTCAAACAAAATATGCACATGTCAAATATGATAATCAATCATCTTATAAATTCAAGTTTTTATAAATATATATATAATTTTCGAAATTATTTTATTTGATGATGTTATGCACATGTGAAAAACATAATTTTCAAAACTAAGACATTTAAAAATGTCTTGCATATGTGAAAAAAGTAATTTGATGTTTTATGAGAAAAAAGAGTAATTTGGAGTTTTAATCCAATTTCTAATTTTATCAAGAGATGTACATAAATAATCTATAAGTTTCATTTGTAGATTTGATCTCTTTTTTGCTCATACTTGATTTCTTGATGTGTTTAGCTCATTTCATGCGTAGACAACTTGAGCTTGAGTTTTCAATATTATTTGTTATCATCAAAATTTATACGTAAATACGAGACTTGAAACCTTGGGTTCAACAATCTCCCCCTTTTTTATGATGACAAATACTTAGTAGAAATCTACGACCTGCAGTGATACTTAAGCTCCCCCTGAAAATATGCGTTAGTATTTCAAGAAAAATATAAACATGATTCTAGCATATATAACATGGTAGTATAATACTAGTATAAGACTTCTCCCCCTTTTGGCATCATTAAAAAAGAACCGTAATTGATTTCAGTAAGATTTTTTCCCGTAATAAGCAATAACCAAATAAAACGGTGCGTTAGAGAGTAGAAGTTGGAACCACCCATGCCCGACAAAACCTCCAAAGGTTGAAGCCGAATTTTATCATCTCGGTGCGGAAAAAGATTTAAATCCGCTTGATGTTATTGATGAATTAGATGTTCCAGAGGTTTGAAGTTGAATAATTAAAATTATCTGTGTCCGACAAAGACAGCAAAAACTGCAGGCCTAGCTCTGGCAATGTAGTGCGGAGCCATGCATGTCCGACAAAACCTGCAAATGTTGGAAGTCTAGCTTTGGAAATTCGGTACGGAGCCACGCGTGTCTGACAAAACCTGCAAAGGTTGGAGGCCTAGCTCTAGCAGTCGGTGCGAAAGTAGATTCAAATCCGCATGATATTGTTGAAAAATTAAATATTATCGAGATTTGAAAGTTGTTTAAAAGACCGTTTTTACCTGTTGGATACTCAAATAAATTTTCACATTACTCATTGATCCAGTTTCTGTTTATTCAAAACGATAGAATGGCAGAGAAAATTTCGTCTAATAATCTTCCGGATTTGAATCAGGAACCGTCTCAACCAGTCATTTTATCTAATGAGGTTGTCAACACCATGATAGAAGCAGATATGCATTTTTCAAATAGAACTGATTATGAGGTTGTTGCAGCATCAAGAACTCTCAGTGCTCAATATGCTGCCTCTGTTACAACCATGTCTCGGAAATTACTAGCGAGGGCCAATGAGGTTGATCGACTTAACAATCAAATATCTGTTCTGCATCAAAAGCTTACAAATAAAGGCAGAAAGAATAAGAGGTTAAAACAAGAAAATAAAGATTTAACGGAATTAGCTCGTGTTTTGTAACTTCAAAAAGAGGAATCGGAACGAGTAAGAGTTCAAGCACAGAGTCAACATCGGCAAATAATGGCAGCGTTTCACGAGAGAAACAAGGACAATTATAATTAATCTCGCTAGCTTAGTTCGGTAACTTTTGACAATATGCATCCGGCATATATTGTAAGCTTGACTAAGTAAGATTTGAAGAGATGACAGTTTGTCTTCTACTTATTTCCATCTTTATAAAAGCAATCCTTAGTTTTATCTAATCCGTATCAAATTTTCTTCTCATTGTTGTAGTTCATCTTCATTCTCATTTTACAAAATCTTAATAGCTCATCAATTCTCTTTCAGTGCTTCTCTTGATCAATCTATTTCTGCATCTGTCGTAAGTGTCATGGCTAATAAATTAGATCATGATACCATTTACGAGCTTGTGGGTCTCAGGACTCGATACTCATCTTCCATTGTTGCTTTTTTCGCTCGGTTGCAGTCCAAAACCCGCGAAATAGAGAAGCTTAATGAGAAGATCGATATTCTTCAACGACTTGTTCAAGAGTCTAACAAAAAAATAGTAGACTTAAAACAACAGAATAAGGATTTAAAATCCTTACTTGCCTCTGCATTTCGATTGCCTAATCTTTTAGACAAGGATGGCATGATGATTTATGAGGAGCAAATGCATTTGAATGACGAGGCTAAACGCCTCAAGTTTCTGTAGGTCATTTGAGATAATGGAATAAAAGTATCTAGCAGATATTCATGGCATACATAATTCCTATATCTCTTCTAATCATGCATAGTTTATCTTCTGGTAGGGGTTTTGTGAAAATTTCTGCCAATTGATCATGTGTACTAGTGAATTCTAATACAATATCACCCTTCTGCACATGATCTCTAAGAAAATGATATCTAATTTCAATATGTTTGGTCTGAGAATGTTGTATTGGATTTTTTGAAAAATTTATAGCACTTGTATTATCACATTTGATTGGAATGTGATTGTACATAAGTTTAAAATCCTCAATTTGTTACTTCATGTAAAGAACTTGAGCACAACAACTGCCTACAGCAACATACTCTGCCTCAGTAATAATGCAACATAATTTTCTTTTTACTAAATCATAAAATAAGTGCATGACCTAAGAAATTACATGTTCTACTAAAACTTTTTCGATCATCTTTGCAACCATTATAATTGGTACCTGAATAACTAATAAGATTGAAAGAAGTGTGTTTAGAATACCATAACTCTAAATTAATGGTACTAGCAAAATATCTAAAAATCCGCTTGACTGCAATCAAATGAGATTGTTTTGGAAATGATTGAAAACGTGCACATAAACATACACTGAACATAATATCAGGTCTATTAGTTATCAAATATAATAAACTACTAATCATACCTCGATATACCTTTGAGTCAACTGACTTACCGCTTTCATCTTTATCAAGTTTAGTGGTTGGATTTATTGATGTTCCAATTACTTGATTTGCAATCCGAGAAAGAAATTAAGTTCTCCCATCATGTTCATTTCAAATTCTTCCTGCATATTCTTAGCAAAATCTTGACACATATTTTCATTAGTAGCACTAAATATTATATCATCTACATAAATTTGAACTAGAAGAATATCATTCTATTCATATTTGATAAAAAGAGTTGTATTAATTTTTTCTCTTGAAAAACATTTTTCCATCAAGAAACTACTGAGTCTCTCGTACCACGCTCTAGGAGCTTGTTTGAGTCCATATAGTACTTTTGTGAGTTTGAAAACATTATTTGGAGAAATATGATTTTCAAAACCTAGAGGTTGCACAACATATACCTCTTCATTTATAAAACCATTTAAGAAAGCACTTTTAACATCCATTCGAAAAAGTTTAAAATCTTTATAACAAGCATATGCAAGTAGCATTCGAATAGTTTCTAATCTTTCGACTGGTGCATATGTCTCATCATAATCGATTCCTTCTTCTTGATTGAAACTTTGAATTACAAGTCGAGCCTTATTTATAGTAATGACTCCGGACTCATTTTTATTGTTTCTAAAAACCCATTTTGTTCCAATAATAATATGATTTTTTAGGTCTAGGAACAAATATTCATACATTATTTCTTTCAAATTGATTTAGCTCTTCTTGCACAACTAGAATCCATGATTTATCAATAAGTACTTCATCAATATTTTGGATTTAATTTGAGATAGAAAAACAGTGTGATTACAAATATTTTTAAGAGATGATCAAGTACTTACATCTCGTGAACGTTCTCCTAGAATTTGTTTTATTGGATAATCTTTCACATGTTTTCACTATTTGGTTGCATCTTGTACTAAGTCTTGATGATCTTTCTTTCTATTTCCATGATCTTCCCTTTTGAATTGTCTCCAAATATCACGCATCCTTCTTCTTTAAAAGTGAAGTCAATAAATTTAGTTTTGTCTCATGTCACGTATCTTGAGCATTCGTTGTCTAAAAACCATTTACTTTTACCTGTAGAAGACTTCATGCATACCTACAAAAACAATTAAAAAAAATTCTTGGTATCCAAGTTCTTTGAGTCCTTTATTTATTAGTATTAGAAGAAATAAGATTTTTAGGTACCCATATGGCCTTAATAGTCATTGTATGTTTTCTTCTAATAGGACAAGTAAGATAATTATGACCATTTCTATTACAAAAATTGCAAATAGCATGTGATATATATGAAAGACTTGAGTAATTATAATAGTATCATTTTTTAACAAAATTATTTTTATGAAAAAAATTTTGAATATTGGATTTTGATATAGAAAGATTATCAAAAAAGTTTTTATAAGGTTTGTATTTTTGTTTTGGCATATATCCCAAGCCTGCTTTGTCAAAAACACATCTTTGACTACCAAGAAATTTTTCAAAAATTTTTTTTCCATTCGTAAAGTTTTCAATAATATTTTCTAAATCAGTTTTCTTTTTCTTCAACTCAAGATTTTCATCTTTCAAAACAATATTTTATTTTCTTAAAATATCAATTTCATTTATTAAAAAAGAATTTTTCTTTTTCAAAGCAGTATACTTTATACCCAATTTTTCAAATTCCTCATATACCTCTTCTAAAATATTTTACAATCCTTCATATGAAGGATCTTCAATATTATCAAGATTTGTTACCTTAATGTCATTTTTAGCCATAAGATAAAAATTTGCTGATTCTCCATTGCTTGCTTCACTATCTGAGCTACTTGAATCATTATCTTACGTAACTTTCATTACTTTTTTGCCTTTCTTTCGATCTTTTTTTAGCAGAAGACAATTTAATTTGATATGACCAGACTTATTGCATTTATAACAAATTAAAGTATTATTTTTACCTGAAATTTTTTTTGAAAAACTTTTTGAAGGATTTCCTTGGAGGAGTTTTATTTTTCTTTAAGAATCTCTGAATTCTTCTTGTTATCATCGCAACTTCTTTATCTTTGTCGTCATTTTTCTCATTTTCATCACTTTCACTTTCATGCGGAACAGCTTCAAGTGCCAAACTCTTCTTTGGCTTTCCTTCTTCTTCTCCTCTTTTCAATGTGTACTCATGGGTGATAAGTGACCCGATGAGTTCATTCACTTCGAGCTTCTTAAGATCTCTAGCTTCAAGAATTACTGTCACTTTTGATTCCCAATGTTTTGGTAGAGAGTTGAGAATTTTTCTTACTATCTCCACTTTGGAATAAACTTTGTCAAGAGCTGTCAAATTGTTTATGATGTTAGTAAAACGAGTGTGCATACTAGAAATAGATTCATCATCATTCATCTTAAACATTTCATATTCATGAGTAAGAATATAAATTTTTGATTCCTTGACTTGAAAAGTTTCTTCATAAGTAACTTCCAAGTTATCCTAAATTTCTTTGCTGTAGCGCAAGTCATTACTCTATTAAACTCATTACCATTGAGAGTATTATATAATAAATTCATAGCAGTTAAATTCAAAGTATAAAATCTATTGTCTTCACGATCAAACTCTTCTTCTTCCTTTTTGACATTTACTCCATCAACCACTTTTGTTGGAATATAAGGTCCATTTACAGTGCATTTCCAGATTTTTCGACCTTGATTCTGAAGGAATATTCTCATTCTAACTTTCCAGAATGAGTAATTGTCTCCACAAAAGAGTGGAGGTCGACTGCTAGATTGACCTTCACCAAATGAAGCTGCAATGTTAGCCATAAGATCTTAACTCAAAAGATAGTTAATCTTATAATAGAGCTCTAACTCTGATACCAATTGTTGTCCAGATGACTAACACAAGATGGGGGGTGAATTGTGTTATATTATAAAAATTAACACTTATTAATCAAATACACAATATAAAATATAAACAGAATATAAAACAGTAAGAAATGTAAAGAGTAGGGTAAGAGAAAGCAAACTCAGTATTTTTACGAGATTCAGCCCCACTGCCTACGTGCTCGCCTCAAGCTACCCCTTGAGAATCTCAAAATCACTAGTCAATCTCCTTTAGGTGGAGATAGAAACCTATTACACTTTTGAGCAGCACCGCTTCAAAGAATCCGTGTAGAATACCTTATACACTTTCAATCACCTTACATTTGGTGATTTAACTATTCCCCGTGTAGAACATCTTTTACATACACAAGAGTTATATGCACTCTCTTATAAATACAAGAGTTGATAGTGGGTAGACTATCAAAGTACACTCCTCAACGAGTGAGATAGAAACAATACAACGCAGCCTATATCTTTCTCAACAAGAACAAGAATTAAGGCTCAAAACTTTTATAAAGAGAGAATGAGAGTTTTGAAAGAATAATGCAAAACTTAGTAATAGATGTGTAAGCTCTTGTTGTGATTTTTGTAAAACTCAAGTGAGCTATTTATAGGCAAATGAGTTTTCAATTTCAAATTTGAAAAGATTCATATGTAAAATAAGAATACTATTCACTTTTCAAAAAATTCAAATAAAAGTATTTCTTTTTTGCATTTGTTAAAAACAACTCCATTCATTTTTCAAATAATTCAAACCTAATCTTTTGCTTTTCATATATGACAAAATAAGCATAATTTATTTTTCAAACAAAAGCATCTTCTTTTTGCATATGTCAAAAAAACACACAATCACCTTTTAAGATTTTCAAACAAATCATCTATCTTTTACATTTGTCAAAAAAACATACAACCACCTTTTAAGATTCTCAAACAAAATCATCTACCTTTTGCATTTGTCAAAAAACACACCACCTCCCTTCAAGACTTTCAAACAAAATATGCACATGTCAAATATGATAATCAATTATCTTATAAATTCAAGTTTTTATAAATATATATATATATAATTTTCGAAATTATTTTATTTGATGATGTTATGCACATGTGAAAAACATAATTTTCAAAACTAAGACATTTAAAAATGTCTTGCATATGTGAAAAAAGTAATTTGATGTTTTATGAGAAAAAAGAGTAATTTAGAATCTTAATTCAATTTTTAATTTTATCAAGAGATGTAAAAAAATAATCTATGAACTTTATTTGTAGACTTGATCTCTTTTTTGCTCATGCTTGATTTCTTGATATGTTTAGCTCCCTTCATGCGTAGACAACTTGAGCTTGAGTTTTCAATATTATTTGTTATCATCAAAATTTATACGTAAATACGAGATTTGAAACCTTGGGTTCAACAAACATCACCTATGAACATGATACCGTATGCATAAAACTTAAAATTATCTTTCTCGAAATAAATAAAATAACACACCAAAATCCCATTTTGGTCCACGATAAAATTCCAATAAAATCATCCATCATTTTTTAGAAAAAAATATCAGTAAATCCAATTATAGCGGGCTTTACGTATCGTCGTCCCCGATATGATATACACACAACACCAATCATAATGGACGTTACGTATCGGCATCCCCATTATGACTCATACCATTATTTCATAGCGGGCGTTACGTATCGCCGTCCCCGTTATGTCATCCACACACAATGACCATAACGGGCGTTACGTATCACCGTCCCTGCTATGTCATCCACACACTATCAATCATAATGAGCGTTACGTATCGCTGTCCCCATTATGAAATACACATACAATGACCATAATGGGCGTTACGTATCGCCGTCCCCGTTATGTCATTCACATCCACCGATTATAAAGGGTGTTACGTATCGCCGTCTCCATTATGACTCAGTCAAAAATTATTAAAATCCATAAACCCAATAACCACATCTCATATTAAAATTCCAAACACCAATTATCCACATGATCAAGCGTGTAATTACATAATATAAATCACAACACACAAAATAACCAACAATTAATAAATTACAACATCAACCAATAAATCTCAACGTCAAACAAATACAATATTTATTGATACAAAAATATATTTAAATCTTAAAATTTATCTGGAAAATGCTTACAGCGGGTAAAATCGGATCATTAAGCAAACGCCGATCCACAATGTTCACAGCGAGTCACTTTGTACGTTAGGCTAGAATGCTTGGTTTGACACTAAAATTTAGAAAAATACTCATTGGAGGGTGGAGAATTTTATAAAGGTGGTAGTGTGGAGGTGCAACCATCGGAATGTGGTGGATCGGCTCAAAATGGTGTAAACCCATTTTCAGGTTTATGCTCATACACTAGAAGTGGGGCCACGGATGGAAGAGGTGAGCTAGGGGGGTGGTCGGCTAAGGTAGGGGAGTGTTTTGGTGGCGGTGGTGAGGTCTACGGTGGCCGGACAGTGACGTGGCGAAAAACAACCCATTTAAGGACCCATTTTAGATGGAGGAGTAAGTAGCTGAGTTTGGTGACTTTGGGCGGTGGGTTATGCTCGTTGGAGTATGGGGAAGTTGCTGGTAGGTCGCCGATGCTATGGGTGGTCAGCGGTAGCCAGAAAATGCAAAAGAAGCCAAAATACCCATTTCGGATTTGTGGCTGTGCAAGGGCGGTGGGGTGATCGGAGGTGACACCTCCGATACCAGTGAACTCGCCAGCAGGTGGGGAGGGTTGTGGGCTGAGCGGTGTTGCCGGAAAGTAGCGCACAACGGCGTTGGGTGGAGAAGGGAGAAACGGCGAATAAGAGAAAAACAAGGGAGGGGGAGGAAACCGTGCGGGGCTGGGGGGGGAAAAGCAGGGAAAAAGAAAGAAAAAGAGAAAAAGAGAAAAAAAGAAAAAGAAGAAGAAGTCTAACTAGAAAAAGAGCACCACAAATTAAATAAAAGCCGACTGAAAATACTACAATACAATATCAATAAATAAAATATTTAAAACCCAATCAATAAAATAAATTAAATCACAGCACAATTTAATTACAAAATAATAATTAATATAAAGAAAGCACATCAATTAAAAATCACATAATAAAATAAAAGAATTTAATTCTAATCATTAAAATAATTATCACATTAAAATTAATAAGAAAAGTTACGTAACTCAATATAAACATGAAACAATGTAAAACTAATATTAACTAACTAATAGATCAAAAACAATTTTAAACAAATAAAACACAACCAATAATATTATTAAAATAAATTAAAATAATCAATAACAATAATAAAGACAATACGTAAAATACACATAATTTAAGATCTCACACTACTTAAATCCTAATCTCCTAGAAAAAAATCTCATTATATTATACGTATTTACACTATCATATCAAAACTTCATATTACCAAAAGAACCTACTAGCTTTTATACCACTTGTTAAAATTTTGAATCTCCTAAATTCATCCTTTAGGATCTACTCTTTACAAAAATATAAAAAAAAATAGAAAAATAATAACACCAAAGTTGTGTGAAGAACTCTCCAAATAAGAGAAAAATCATCAGTTCCAAAAAACAAAATTTATTATATAAAAATTGTTACAGTTACATAATTTTTTTCTTTAATAAATACACCTACAAAGCTTCTCTACTAATAAAAAAATTAATTCTATTTCTTCTCATTTTACAAAAAGGGTCGATAGAAGCATTTTACTAAAATAAAAAAATAATTAACTAAACTTTTGAATATAAACTTAGCCAATAAGGTTAATCCTTTTTTATAAGCTTTAGACATTACTTATTAGAGCATGCTTGGCATCAGTCCGCACACCGGACACCACAAACATTCTCTCTTTCATATTTTTTTTTTTTTCAGTGTGCAGCAAGTACACCCGCTGCTGCAAAACATTTCACTTACTCATTTATTCTCCAGCAATGGGAGATTAATGCAAACCCAACAATTAAAAAAGGGCAAGTAAACTAGTTGAGAGCAGACGATCACGATGCCATTCTTGGCCATAAAAGAAGTAGCTTGTGCCAGCGAGTAGTGGCGACACTTGGTAAGGGAAGGTGTGGGCAAGAAGATGAAGTCGGGCATGCCTGCCCAGGGTAAAAAGACCCCGAGGACAACCAGGAGAGACAAGAGCATGAGAAAGGCAGTGGGGTTAAAAATCGAATGGGTCTTTGGGAAGTCGAGTTAGAGCGAGGGGACAATAGGTATTGATTGCCAATTGGATAACGGATTGGGGATGTGGATGGGCCTTTGGTGCAAAAACGCCGACATCATTATGAATATGGTCTATGTGTTTTTTTGATGCGGGGAGGAGGGGAGATTATTGGTAGGAAAATTTAGGATTTTATCTGGAAGAGAAGGGAACATAGATAAAGTTCTTTGAATCGACTACAAAGTTGTCGGTGGTGGGTTTGTTATGAAATCACTGAAGTGAGGATCGGATCGGATCGCAGTTAAAACAGCAACACTGCTATGTGCTTCTGGGATGGGACATACAAGAGCAACACTGCTATGCGCTTCTAGTTTCCGTTTGGCAATGGATCAATTCGCATTAAGCATTAACAAATGAATAATGCCAAATGTACTTATAATTTTATTTATACTTTTATAAGTTTTATTTATAAGGCTTATTTATCAAAATTTGTAAATTCAATTTTAAATTTAAATTTTATAGTCTTCAACATGACATACGGACAATTAAGTTCTTTGAAAAATTTTATAAGTACATTAGCATTTCTCTTAATAAATATTTACTACTTTATTTATTGACACATCAAGCCCACTTGTTGGTTCGGTTAGAGAAAGCCACTCAAGCTAACAGGAAAAAAATGTGGCACGTAGGTCATGTTGCAAAAAGAGGCGGATGTAGGGCTGTAAATTAATAGAGCAACTAGGATTTGAGCTTGACTTGACTTGTATATACTCGATTTAAATTCGGTTCATCTAATAAATAAAATATTCGTAAAAATTAATATTGACTCAAATCTTAAACGAGCAAAATTCATGTAAAGTCGACTTGGCTCGTTTGAGTTTATTTTGAAAGATTTTGATATGTTTATTTTATTTTATTTTTTCTTCGAGTCGGGGTGGACTAGCATAGCAATCCTCTCTAGACATGACCATAGAAACCCCTTCCTATTGTGGAATGTCCGGTTTGAACCATAGCTACTGTTTCAAAGGCACGCCCATCACCACAACACCTCCAAAGTATCCAACTGATCCAAAATTTATCATATAGTCCAAAGGTCAGACTTTATTACTACAAATGATTTCAATTTATGTTTGCAAGGCTAAGCGGATTTGATCCCTAATATCCTCTACCACATAAGAAATCTAGTTTCCACATACCCTGGAACATCCTTTCACACTGACTGATCATCAAAACTAGGAGATTTCAGAACACCGGCAGCGACGGTAGGTAAAGACCTGGTCTTTCGATGGTTGGCAACGTTGGTTCAGTTTTTGTTGTATTAGTGTCTACAAAGTCTGGCGCTAGGGGTAATCCGAAGTCAACAAGAGAAAAATTTGATGTTCAGCGGTTTCAATTATATTCGGCTATAATATGTGAAGAAAGAAACAACTTTGTACCTACCCTCGTTGACATACAATATAGAGCTAGTTACAGGTTCCAAATCTAGTTGAAGCAACTCTATAAGAATACCAACCACCACCATTAATCGGCATTATAGAAATGAAATGGTTTTCACAGTAACTTTACTACATTCTTGCATATACAATGTGAACACTGAAAAATGATAGACATTGGCACACAATTTGCATACTCTGGACAACAGAAGTATCTATGACAATTGACATCCTAGATCAGGGCTTATACTCCAGTGAGCAGATCCTGACCGAGCATCTTCACCGTTTGACTCAGGTGCAAATTTGCACATTATTAGAAAGCTAAAATGAAAGGGTTTGAGTAGAGTAAAATTTGATTTCAATCAATTGCTGAACTAATGGCCAAGAAAACAGCTCATCATCAAAAGCATAGAAGAGATTTCCTGGCAACTCGATGCATGGTTTGTGGGGTGGCTTCTTTGATTTGTTCTGACGATTCACGCAACAGAACCAGCCTTCATCTTCGATGTTTTCTGTTTGACGAAGAAGGCTGATAGTACGCTTTTGCTACGAACAGGGGCACGTACAATTGCACTTCGGTTTTGGTTTTCAAATGACCTGTATGTTGTCAATGCTTTGGAACTCTCTATTGCATCCTACAAAAATAGACCTCTCTCAGCTTTCTAATTTGACTCAATTACCAAAACAGGTCAGGTATCAAAATAACAAGAAATAGAATGCGGTGCAACAAGGAAAAAAATATTCACGTCAACATATAACTGTGCTTACCAGAGGCCCAGTGATAATATTTCTCAATCAAATGTCAAACTTTAGTTAAATGCAACACATTTCAAGAGAACTACACCAACTGAATAATCTATTAATCTAATGAACCTGATGTTTACAATACAGCACTCTAGACCATTTTTTTATGAGTACAAGCTTACATACAATAAGGTGAGTCTCGTGCCTAAATTAATGAAAAGACTAGCCAAAATTGGAACTTCTAAACTCCTTAGATCACATTGATTAATCCCCACCCCCCACCACAAAATAAGTAGAAAACGTCCATTATGATATATATGATCTGAAAAGGGGGAAAAAGAAAAATTATAGGAAGTAACAACTCAAGAAAAGGCCAAATTAGATCATGACTTCTTGTACTTTAAAAGGACTAGTTAAGGTTACAATTAGAGAACATTAGAATTCCCATAACCAAGAACTTTTCCTTGCAGACTATGTAGGATCCCATTTATCCTCCTCTTATACTCAATCTGAGATCTTACAATCTCTCCTTTGAAGCATTGGCATCCTCGTTAGGCCAGCCCATTAGAATTATGATATACAGCATACCATCATCCTATTCTTATCTAGTTATTATATTGATGTGACTATCCATCAACCATTGGATCAATTTTTTTTTTATCAGTAAATAAGAGCTTTATTAAAAATAGGCATAGCCAAGTATACGGGACATATACAACCCATGCAAGCAACACCTATGCATGAGTAACCATCGGATCAATTCTTTTTTAATAATAATAATAATAATCATGGGCTAATGGGTAGTGGCACCTTGGCATAGTAGGATGATAATAGAATGAGCGTATAGTTTTTAGCATTTCTCATTCCATTATAGGTGACATGAATCAAGTTCAACACTTCGCTGCGATTGGATTTGATACCATTTGTAAACAACTCAAGTAAAGCCAAGAATCACTATTAGAGGCAAGAACTTCTCTGTCTCAGACTGTGGGATTCCCTTGACCATCCTCCTATTCTAAACCAAGAGTATTACACAAGATTATTAACAGGTCCTCACCCTAATTGTACACATACAAAAGTTTTTAAGAAGCTTTCATGAAATATATTGCGTAAAATTAATACATAATCATGATATATGAGCCTTTCAGATCAATACATTTTGCTTATATAAAAGAAAAAAAAAAAGATCAACCGATTTTAAAACAATTTGAGCAAATAATTGCCAACAGAAAAGTTCCAACCATTCACAGTTTTTATCATCAGGCATGCATTTGGAAGTATATTGAGCATATTTGTGTTCTTTTCTTTTGACATTACCCTTACAGTGGCACCCGATGTCTGCACAATTGCACCAGTAGCAGGGCCCCCACTTGGTAACTGTAGATGAGCTGCTGAGGATTTGGTCCATGAAGTCTCCTCAACATCTACAAGCATATGAGCTTAAAGCATGAGCATTATCACATGTATATCCATCTACAGCTCAAATGAAAGGGACAAGGAAATAGGACAAGGCTTGATTAGAATTCCATATACCAACAAGATGGAAAACCTCAGAAGTCTTTCCAGAGGTTCTTGGGTCTTCAGTGCTATACCAAAGGAAAATGTCAAAAACCCAAAAGTAATTAAAACATCTCTATGCTCTCTTAGAGATGGCAAGGGAAAAAAGACACGCAAAAAGAAAAGGAGAGTGTGTGTATTCACCATTGAGACTTTATGCAAGAACCCTTTTTAGTTACCTGGTTGAAGCATGTGGAATTCTTTTCAAGGTAGATTTCGTTTCCGAGGCTAAATGCCATGAAAGAGTTTTTGATGCTGGGATACCTACTTAGAACACAGCAACATGAGCAAAGCAGAACTCACTTAATGCCAGGTGAGAAGTAACACCAAAACCAATGTGGAAAACTAGAGTTCAGTCTCTAGGAATTCCTAAGCGTTATCGAAGAAAAGCGCTTGATCCTTCACCCCTTGGCCCAACCCACCCTACTGAAAACTTAAAAAGAAGATACCTGAAGACCGAAGATGAGCACTAGCTTGAAATCTGTTTTTCGCAGCATCAGTTTGTATGTGTGGGCTAAAATGTACCCTCTTATTGACAGAATCTAGATTGGAGGTAAAACCAGAAATTTAATATTTTCCATAAAGAAAAAAAAAAGAAGCTAGAAAAGCCAACATACTAGTTATAAATACCAATAAAGCTGAACATATTAGTCTTACTCGGCAAAATGTAGTGCTTATGATGTCTGGGAATGAATGCCAACAACTGCTGTTGCCTGAGACCTTCTCTACTCATGTATGTTTGACATGTCAGAAGTTGCTGATATTAAGAAATCATGTTGGTTCAGCTATATCCATTCAATATTGATTGAATATTCTCTTGATGATAGCACATCCAGTCAGAGTAAACTTAGAAATTGACCTGATTTACGCAAGAAATATTCAGCTCGACAGTTGAGACTTCTGATGTTTGCTGCTCAAGAAGGTCGGTTAGTTTGTATGCAACTGTCCCAAGGTGATCAACAGCATTTACCAGGGCTCGAACGGCATAATCTTTCAAGTTGTCCAGCACCCTGATGCAAATATATAAACATATTTTTCTGCCATGAGCAATGACAGAATGCAAGTGATCCAAACCCCACCAAACAGATATAATGCATGTTCTTGCTTAAGTTTTTTATTAGTAGCTCAAAACTCAAGGATAAATGGTTAAAACTAGTCTGGTATGTTCATCCTGAATTTTTTTTTTTTTTGATAAGTAAAAATAAGAGACCATCTTTTTTTGATAAGTTTTTTTTTATGTTCATCCCGAAAAATACGCCATCTTTTCATTTTAGTGTCATCTCTAAATAAGGATATAATTGGTTCTCTCTCAAAATACTTGACAAAGCCTTACATCCCATGTCCTAATGCTCGGTCTGGCTACACAAGGCTCCAACTCTATGTAGGAAAAGGATATACCACCGAGTCTATTTATATTGGTAAGAAATGAAAGGTCAGGAACAATGCAGTGTAAGCCCATCACCCTTCCTATGATCGTGCCCTCTCTGACTTGTAAAAATTTTCAAACTGATTTAAGATTTTATGTTTGTTAGAAGAAATTAAATCAAATGGGTATACAATTCAGTCCTATATTCTATTTACTGTATTGTTTCTTAAAGTGGAGTTCACATACTTTCGATCCCACTTTGTAACAAAATGGGTGCTCTTACATCTGTTTCTGCTCACTATGAAGATATGATTTTTCACAATATTCTGCAGCAGAATATAGTTGAGGTCTTAAGTTCTTCAGTTCCTGAAATAGAAACAATACAAAAACCAAATTAGGATCAAAGCAACAATTTGCTTCAAAAAACATAACCACATTAGCAGTCCCCTAAAAAGCTGTTCATAAGAACACTATATCAAAGAGTTTGACAAACACAAGCACAAAAATAAAATATAAATGCATCACGAACCTAATTAAAAAAGGTATCAAGCTTCTGTCATTAAGGACTCGTGTAGTTAGATAGTTGGATAATACCTGCAATGTGTAAACTTATTCTAGGAAAATTGTGCCACATGAAGCATCAAAATGTAATAAAGTATCTAACAGTCTTCCTAGGGCAGAAAGGAAGCACTAACAGCATATCAACAATCAAAGCCCTTGTGACACCAAGTTTTTTAAAAGAGCCAAGAATCATATAAGGATCACCTTTTTAGGATCCATAGAATGTTATCCTCTCTATGCACATGTGTTTCTGAGCTACTTTTATTCTAGAAAAGTACCATCTGATATAATCCTGCTAGTGTATTTTAACCTTATCTTGTAATATGTTTTGGTCACATAATGAAGCATTTTTGCTTTTACATCTCAGCACATGAAGAGAATGAAGGTTCAAATTTTGATATAATAGAACAATGCCAGAAAAATCATCCAAAGCTATGGTGAGATTTGGTGGATTTGGGCATTTGACTCTATTAGTCTTGCAATTCCAAAACTAATGCTACTTGTCGATCTTGAATCTTGAACCATGCTAGTATTTTGGATAACATTTTGGCCCCATGCATTTTGTACCAGAAAGCATGTCTAATCTCCAAGACTCTTGGAAGATCACATTGAGTTCACCACACTATAGAAGCACATTTTGCTTCACTAATTGCACTAGTAACATCTGCTAAGAGACCAAAAAAAAAAAAAAAAAGAGCTCCCCTAGTAATATCTTTTTCAAAATTTCTCCTCCCCCACACCTGTCATTGCTAGCTAATTGAAATGGTAGCTTGTCCTTCAATATTCAATATGTCATCTGCCTCCCAGTATACCATACTATTACTGCCATACTCGCATGCAATATCTTGAGTCTTGAACCATGCTAGTGTTTTGGAGAACATATTGGCCCCATGCATTTTGTACCAAAAAGCATGTCTAATCTCCAAGACTCTTTGAAGATCATATCGATTTCACCAAACTATTGAAGCACATTTTGCTTCACTAATTGCAGTAGTAATATCTGCTAAGAAACAAAAAGGGTTGCACCAGTAACATCCTTTTGAAAATTTCTCCTCTCCCACACCTGTCATTTCTAGCTAATTGACACGGTAGCCTTTCCTTCAATATCCAATATGTCATCTGCCTCCCAGTAAACCATACTCGCATGCAATATGTCCTCCATCATCGTACTACTAGCTTAGCTACAACCATGTTTACTGACCAAGAAATGTGTGGTTAAAAAACACGAATAAAATTTTTGCCACCCTAAGCTACCATTGAATCTTAAACACACTTTCAAACTTTGAATCGCAACAACTCTTCTTCCAAATAAATGTTCAGGTTTCATTTTACTCTCTTCCATCAAATTCAGCAATCAAGTTATACGGGAAAGCTTGTGAAATGATGTAAATGTCCCTTGATAGGTAATCATAGAAAGTTACTTATCAAAAAAAAATATAGGCAATCATAGAAAGTTAATTCATTAACTGTTGATCTAATGAAAAACATAAAACACTGATGACGAGTTTGACTGCACCCTCCTTCTGAATTTTCTCAGGGGGCCAATGATTTCTTTGTGTCTTTTTAGGATATATACAAAACGGTCCTTCCATACTAGGGGCAAACTGGCAACATCACACTTTTTTTCTTCTGTCTAAACAGCTAAATTTGATTTGAAGTGTAAGGAAATCGAAACTTTCATCACACGGCATTCCAAGCAAAGATTAATCAATGAGACAGCAAGAATCAAGATCCAGTCAACAAAATCATACAGGCAATGCAAATGAAGAGGAAAGAATTATCGAACCTGCAAAGCTTTGACGAAACTCTTGCTGCGCTCCATGGAGACCTCGTCGAAGTTCATAACCGGATTGAGCGGCCTCGATTGCTCCACTTCCATCATGGTAAAAACCACCTACACTATGAATGCCACGGCTAAAGGAACAAGGAATTAAGGAATATGATAAGGATTAGATTTGCGGTTAGGTTTTGGTGGGAGAGCCAACAAGCGAGTGGTTAGCGAGAGAGAGAATGTGTGTGAGGTCGAAGCAATATCGGCGAGTGCGTTTTTGGTTGGAGTCGAGAGGAAGCAAAAACGAGAGAGAGAGAGAGAGAGAGAGAGAGAGAGAGAGAATCAGATGCGTGCGTTGCTTGAGCGAGGCGGTGCCTTCCGAATTAATTAATTCAACCAACGGCTGTCGTCGCTGTCCGAAAGAGCTCACATCTATTCACTCTCTCTCCACAATTAGTCAACGATGTATCCCACTTTCTTGTGGATGAGTTATGAGAGCTAAGTAGTCAAATGTTAGCATTCGCAATTGACTAATTAATTATTTTTTTAAAAGTATAAATTTATATATTTTTTAAAAAAATTTCATTATATTTAATTATTTGTGAAAAGAAAAAAATAAAAAGAATAGAATAAAAGAATAAAAGAATAATATTTTACTTCTTTTTTCATTTATGAATAATAACCTCTAAATTTAGAGAGTTTAAAAAAATTACTATTTACAAATAAAAAAATATGTCATTCTTTCCATCTTTTTGTTTTTATTATTAATTAAATATGATCTTTTTTTTTTTTGGACAGTATGTAAAGTTGTACATTTTGAAAATTTTTTTTAACTAATCCATTGTTAGTCTATTCACTCTTAGGGCCCTGTCTATTCACTCTTGTGCCCTATTTAAATTTAGAAATGAGATAAGTTGAGATAAATTTAATTTATTTTTTAATATTATTATTATTTTAAAATTTGAAAAAATTAAATTGAAAATTTTAAAATATGTATTAAGATTTAAAAAATGTGTATAGAAATTTATGTTTTGTATGAGAAATTAAAAAAGTGTAATAATGAAATAGAAATAATTAAGATGAATTGAGGAGAATTTTGAATCCAAATCGAGAAAATTTGATTACATGTTTTTAAAATAAGTTGTGCTCGATTTAGGACTGCAACCCGACTAGCTTAATGTGTGATTTGGCCCGAACCAACCCGACTCCCACGTTGTTTCAAAACAATCCAACTGACTGCTTTGTCGGGTCACCTGACTGTCTCATCTTCTTTGTGCTTTATTTTCTTCTTCTTCTCTCTCTCTCTAGGGTCATAAGTTTTCAATTTTCCTTAACTCTTTCGAGAAGCCTCCTTCCGACTCTGTTCATCTTCTTCCCTAGGGCCATGACACAAAACCAGTAATTGATTGTGTGAAGCTTGACAACGAGGACATGGTGCGGGTTCGATTGCGAGACTGCTGAAACACTGGCCCAAGAGGTCCTCACTCTATGTGAGGCTTTTGATTCTCCCATCGCCGACACACGTAGTAGGTTTCATCCGTCAGCTCTTGCATTTAGCGTATTCGACCCGAAGGCATTGCAAACTATACTTGTCGGTCGGGTCAGTTTGGGCTTCACACACGAATCGATTTGTAACCTTTTCTACACAGCCCTAATTGGATTAGTTAAATCATTCTAACTCAAATTGTGAGCTATGGTACTATGAGCACTCTCATTGTTTTATGCCAATTTAATAGAGTATTTACATAATAGAATCTCAAAACTCACTACAATGAATTATGCAAATATAAAAAATATGACTTCTACCTACAATAAAATTAGAGTTGAGGATCATACTTGGATGTTATTGTAGCTAGATCAAATACAATTAAAAAATATTTCTCTCCCTCAATTCTTGTAGCTAATTCGTTTTTTGAAATTGGCGTATCATTTTTTTCTTCCATGTAACTCGCGCTTATTTTTTTTTTTTAAATTACTGTTTTTTATGTATTACATTTATTTTTCATGTATTGACATTGATTATTATTTTTAATTTCAAGTTAATGTTGTAATGACTAGTGTGTGAAAATGTGATTTTTTTTTTCTATAGTATTGCTTGCTATAATTATCCATTTTCTTTGGTATTAAGTTTATTAAAGCATTAGCAGTAGACTCGCTATAGCCCACATGCAAATCCAAAATATGGACTTAAGCCAAAAAAATCACCTACATTGGCGTGGCCATCTAACAGAAGTCTTAAACTTTCGCTATAATAAATATAAGGTGCTAGCCAAACATAGCGAGTCACTGTTTCACATTCAAGATATATTTTATCATTATCTAAATACGCGCGAAAACCTATCAGTTCTCTCGAAATTTTCTCTCTCAGGTTCCTTTCTTTTCCTACCCGCTTATTGCGAACTCACATTCGAAGACAATTTTTTCTTCACCCAGTCGCAAGTTTATTTGACTTCCATTCCAGCCCGCAAGCTCCTCTCCTAAGTTCACTGCCATTGCCTCCCCAAATCACCCTTGTTTATGCCATTCCACCATCAATCCCTTTCCTTGCCAATAAATTCTAACCCTAGCCCAAACTCTAAAACCCCAACAAAATCCTTCGAATCTATTCTCGTCCAAACCGTATCCTACCCTGTGAAACCCAATGAGCCCTCCACAACTAATCAAGATCAACACGAAAACCTTTCTTACTCCCCACTACTACCGCATTGTAACCCACCTCGCAACTCCCAACCAAAAACGCCTTTGATATGAAGCGATAGAGGAAAGTGAAGAAATGGGGAAATAGGGGAAGAGAATAGAGGTAAATGTTTAATTGAGGAAAATGGATGTTTAGGGTTTGTCTTTCAATAGTGAAGTCGAAATCGAGATCTTTCTAGAGTAACCAAAATGGTACATATGGAAGGATTTATCGAGATCTTTCTAGTCCATGTTGGCACAAGATTTGGTGCAGAGCCACAGGCCATAAAAGGCTGAATATAGTGCGTTTTAATTGTCCTATTCATAGCAAAATATTAATAAAAATATTTATTAAATATTATTAAAATATATAATATAATATTATTATTTAACTTTTAAAATAACTATTCCAATGTGGACTATTTAGCTATAATAGCAAAATGGGTTAGATTTTACTTTCAATTTAAGCTTAGCAATAACTAGTCTATTATTAATGCCCTTAAAGACATTTAAAAAAGAAAGAAACTTCATTCAAGACACAAGACACATCAAGAAATAAAAGTTTTGAAAAAGTATATATATTATTATTATTTTGACTAATAAATAGATAATCTAATGTAAAAATAAATTTTAAGTGCAACAACCAGATATAAAATCATGTGTTAATATGTAAATTTTATATTTATATTTGTATTTGTATAATCTTATGAAGATGCTCTAAATGAATTATAAGAATACTAACATTGAAGTAGTCAAATATTAGTAAGTGTTATAAAACTAAAAAGAAAACTACTACTATTGCAAGAGAAATATAAAAGAAATTCTTAAAAAACTTTCTGAAACTTTCTTGCTTCTATATATTTTCTTATGAATTTCATAACAACTGAAATTCATATTTATAGGCGTTGAAATTATTATGCAAGTTACTGTGCAGGACTTAAAATAATGGTGGTGGGGTCATTCACAAAATAATTAAGAGGGCGAGGACCACTCTCAATAATTCATAACACTTCCTCTTGAATAACCACCTATAAAGAATCTGTTTCGTTGAAACCTTGTCAAGGAAAAACCCAGTGGGAAGAAAAACCAATGGCGAAGGAAAATGAGTACAGTCTTCTTATGTATCCACAAGTGCTTTAAGATTGCCTCATTAAAACCTTGCAAAGGAAAACCTAGTGGGACAAAACCTTAGCGAAGGAAAAAGAGTACAATCAGCACAAGTCTTTAGGACTTTTACTCCCCCTGGAAAATGCATGACGATAGATTTTTGAGTCTTCACATTTTAATATTTTGCACAATTTTCTTGAATGTCGCAGTTGGTGATGTCTTCGTGAATAAATCTGCCAGATTATCATTTGATCGTATCTTTGATATATCCTCCTTTGATTTGAATGATATAAGCAGCATTATTTTCGTATAAAATTGTTGAGCTATCATTGATTATGAAATACTACACTTTTCTTGGATATGTTGAGTCATTGATTTCAGCCAAATATACTCTCGACTTGTTTCATGAATTGCAATAATTTCTGAGTGATTTGAAGATGTGAAAAATAATATTTGGTTGACAGACTTAATAGAAATCTAATACCTGCAGTAATACTTAAACTCTTCCTGATAATATGCATTAGTATTTCAAGTAATAAGCAAACATTATTTCAGCATATATAAAAGATTACGAATTCAAACATGATTTCCATCTAAATAATGCATTAGAGAGAGCATGATAATATTTTCATTTAAAAGTTTCTCCCCCTCATTCGGCGTTATTAGGGAGAACTTGTTTATATACGGCGGAAATAGTATTGGAAACTATTTATGTATGATAAAAGCTATAAAAGTTATGAGATCTAATATTATCAGTTCGGCGGAAAATCAAATCAGCCCAACATTATTGATAAACGAGATCTTGAAGAGATTTGAAAGTTTCGCGTTGTTATTTAAATATAACCAATTTTACCATTGGTTTACTCCAGCAAAAAGATCTTGCATTCCGCATAAATTCAGTTGTTGTTCATCCAGAACGATATTATGTCTGATAGAAATTCTAATGTCTCAGATTTGAACCATGAACCTTTTATACCTCAACCACTTATATTTTCTCCTGAGGCCGTAAATACCATAATAGGAGCAGAGATATATCTTTCTAGTAAATCTGATCCTGAAATTATTGCAGCATCAAGAACCCTCAGTGCTCAATATGCAGCCTCTTTTACAACCATGTCTCAGATGCTATTGGCGAGAACGAGTGAGGTTGATCATCTTAAAAATCAAATATCTGAATTGCATCAAACGCTTGCAACTAAAAATATAAAAAATAAAAATTTAAGACAAGAAAACAAGGAGCTGAAGAAATTTGTAGATCGGTATTTTCATGACCTGAAAATACGAGTAGAAGATCTAGAACGAGAGAGAGCTCATATACAAAATCAATAACAGCAGCTAACGGCAGTCTTGTTCTTATTTCCATTTCTATAAGAACCGTCTTTAGTTTTATTTAGTACGCATCAAATCTTCTTCTCATATCTATAATTTATCTGTATTTGTATTCTTATTCTACAAATTCTCAATGGCTCATCAATTTCCTTTCACTATTTCTCACGATCAAAATATGAGGTGTCCTTCACCTCAATTACAAATTATTTCTGCATTTTTCGCAGGTGCCATGTTGCATCAAGCGAATGATCTGACTAATAAGTTAGATCGTGAAGCCGTTTATGAGCTAGTGACTCTCGGCACCCGATACTCCTCCTCTATTGTTGGATTTTCCAACCGATTACAATCCAAAAATCGTGAGATTGAGGAGTTTAACGAGAAGGTTTCCGTATTTCAACGACTCGTTCAAGAATCTAACAGAAAAATTGCAGACTTAAAGCAAGAGAATAAGGATTTAAAATCCTTATTTGCCTCTTCATTTCAACTACCTAATCCTTTAGATAATGATGGTATGTTATTTTATGAAAATCAAATGCATTTGAGAGATGAGGCTAGAAGTCTCAAATTCTTGTAACTCATCTATCAATTGAATAATAAGATCTTTCTTTTTCAAATGCATTCTTTGAATTTATAGCAGCCCTTGTGATCTCTTCAGGAGTTCTAATAAGGTAAATCATCAACGTAAACTGCAATAATAGCAAATTCGAATTCTGATAAAACACATGGGCATATAGGATTATTCTTAAATCCTTCTTTCAATAGATACTCGTTGATTCAATTATATCACATGCGTTCGGATTGCTTCAACCCATATAAAGATCTTTGAAACTTTATAAAGTACATACTCCTAAATGTACTTGGATTATATGCTTCAAGTATCGTATATCTTTATATATATAATGATCTAATGATCTTTATAAATATGCAGTGACCACATTCATTAACTGCATATCTAATCTTTTTATAATAACCAAATCGATTAAAAATATGAATGTGACTGCATTCATAACAAGAAAATATGTTTATTCATAACTATTCTCAGGCTTCTGCAGGAAACCTTGTGCGACAAATTATACCGCACAATTTTATTTCGCATTACGCTTTCGTATAAATACTCACTTATATCTTATAGGCATTACACCTTTTGTTGTTTGGACAACAGGTCCAAATACTTCTCGCTTTGCTAGCGATTTTAATTCAGCTTCTAGTTGCTTTTCATTTTGGCCAATCATTTCTACGTCGACATTTTTTAACGGTTTTTGACTCACTTTCTTCATTACTTCTGGTAATGTCAAGGGCCATAATATATGAAAATATGTTGTCGACAACAGTTTTATTTTTATCCATAAATTTTCTAGTATTCATGAAATGTATTGAGATTTCATTGTTCCTCTCCAGGGGAAAACATTTCATGAAACACCTCTACAGGAGGTTCCTCTTCAGGAGGTTTGTACTCTTCAAGAGTTTTCTCTTCAGGAGTTATACTCTTCAGGAGTTATACTTTTCAGGAGTTACCTCTTCAGGAGGATTATATTTTATATAGAAAATACAGTCTCTTCATGAGCACCGATCTTTTTTTTTTCTTTTGCACCAATAGGTTTTCAACGCTTCAGGCGTATCTTATACTCATTTATGGCTGTTTTAATAACTCGTCTTTCGGAGATTTCAATTCTTGCTTAAGTATTAACAGTAGTAATATATGATTTTACAACACTTTTAGTGTCAATAAATACATCCTGTAACTGATTTGCAATATAAATATATAATCCTTTGAATTTCTGGTTCACATTCATTTGTAAGAGGATCAAATTTAGACAGAGTTTTATTATCTCAAGTAATTTCTATCGTGCTTCAGGCACCAATATTTCATTATTTCAAAACATGATGAAATATTAATAAACTTATATATAAAAGTTTAGTATAAGTAAATCAAGTGTTTGGCCGTACAACAGGTACGTGACTACTATTCAGTCATACCACATCTATGACAAACATCTTTATCTTTCTATGAAGAATTATTCTGAGAGTTTTTACCATTCTCTGAATTGAATCACTTCTGGTGATACAAAATATTTTTATCATCTTTAGTGTTGTCGCTTTTGAGACCAACACTTCTATAGTTTTTCTACCACGTCTACGCCCTTAATTCCTTTGAAATGATGCATCGTTCACTTCTGGGAATGGTATAAATTCAATATCGTTAATAGGACGTAACTGATATTTATTAACAAAAATTCATTATTTAGCTCAATCACTGGAAAACAAAATAAAAGTTCAAAATATTTGTTGAACTTTCATCCTCGATATTGCTACTGCAGGAGCACATTCGAGATATGAAAAATAATATATGTCTTCTTTTATATATCATCATTAGTGACTTTCTCACTGCATAATTTTAATATTGAACTGATTTTAAAGAGTGCAAAATATTCAATATCACTCTTAAAATCCTACAACTGCAGGTGTAATAAGTCATAATGATCTTTTGAAAGGATTACATCTTCTGGTGTTCATATCTCTCTCTTAATTCATTTCATACAGTAAGATGATTTTTCATCATGAGATACACAGTACGGTCTTTCAGGGACACATGATTTTCTTCTATGATTGTATCTTCCAAGTTCATCATCATATCCAAATAGATCTCATCAAGGATCCTGAATAAATAATTTTTTTCAAAAATGTCAATAGTAATAAATTTCAATATTTGACAGTATATCACAAAAATAAATCTGTGAATTTAAGAAATATATTCACATTATCATGAGAATAAAAGTAGAATTTTATCAAGTAATATTCAGTAATATTACCTTTAATATTTATCTCGAGGATTACAAATAATATATTAAAAAACTTACTTGAAGTAGAATACCACTAGTTTCAGTATCGGTAGAATCTCGTGTTGATAACGTGTTATAAAACTAAAAAGAAAACTACTACTATTGCAAGAGAAATATAAAAGAAACTCTTAAAAACTCTCTGAAACTTTCTTCCTTCTATATATTTTCTTATGAATTTCATAATAATTGAAACCCATATTTATAAGCGTTGAAATTACTATGCAAGTTACTGTGCAAGATTTACTATAATGGTAGTGGGGTCATTCATAAAATAATTAAGGGGCAGAGACCGCTCCTAATAATTCATAACAGTAAGTCTAAATTTTGATTTATTTTTTTTTAAAATAAGTTGTATTAGATTAGTTAAATCACTCCAATAAAACCAAATCTAGTGAATTACTGTTTATCAACTAGAATAATTTTTTATTCACAATTTTCTCCCCCTTCTCCAGCTAAAGAAGACTTGTATGCTTGCAAGTGCTCATGGACATGCTCATTTTATTACTACATAACAGTTGCACTACTAATAGTTATTTATATATATAGGTGTTTGGGTTAATACAATCTATAATAGATTTGAATTGCAAAATATGAGAAAAATAAATTTGATAAAAGATTATAAAAAAGGGTAATACTACCCTTACATCTCCTTTACTATTACTTTATTATCTAGTTATTTTTTTCTGTTTACTATTTGAATTTGAATTTTTTCTATTTTCTTTTTACTTTGATTCAGTTTTTATAAAATTAAATTTATTTTTAATTAAATTAGGTTGATTTATTTTTCTTATTTAAATTATGCAAGAAGGTGATATTTTAATTCAGATTCAAATAATAAAAAGAAAACAAATAGCTAAATAGTAAAGCATTAGTAGAAAAACATAAGAGTATCATTACCCATGAACAAAAAATAAAGAAAAATGTTACTATATCACTTCAATTTTTTTTTTGATTGCTTATGTATTTATTTTTCAATTTTTTTAATTCAATGATTAAGAAAGTGAGTTATAATATATTGATATTTTTTTTATAATTTTAAAAAATATTTAAACAATTTTTTAAAAATATTTAAAATAAAATGAAAAAAAGAAAAAACTATAAATTACACTAAAAACACATCAAATAGATAAATTAAAGAAATATAGTATCACTACTCAAAAATAAAATATGTGATTTTAGTTTTGTTTAAACCAATGAAAATATTCTAAAGAAAAGAATATTCTATTTTGATGTCAATGACTTTGACATTATTCTAAAACAGGCAGACATATTTCAACCGCCAATCACAATTTTTGTATCTATTATTTCTCATTATTAATAACTCAATTATCCCAATTATCCGAAAACATAAACTCATTATCCAAACGGATTTCTTTTCCTCATCATTTCTCGCGATCCAAGTAAGCTCAATCAGAAAGTATCCCGTTCGCTTTCCCCGGAAAATGGAATTATTTTCTCGCCTAATATTCCTCTAGTTTCCTCTCTTCCAAACCTTAACCTCTCTCTTTCAGAAGTTTGGACTCTACGATGGCTCTTCCCATCCATTCCACTGAAATTTCCACTCTCCCGAGGTTCATCTGTAACCCTAACCCTAACCATAAGTATCCCAAAGGCTTCATTAGATTGAGGAACAATGGGAAGGCTGGGTCTGGGGCTACGGTTCGGGTTTCAGGGCTGGATCAGGGTGTGTGTTTGTACGGACAATTCTCTGCTCCGGCCAAACGAGGTTCGAAGCCGAGCAAAGAGGAGGAAGAGAAGCAGAATTACTATATGAATATGGGCTATGCGATACGGACTCTTAGAGAGGAATTTCCCGCGCTTTTTCATAAGGATCTCAGCTTCGATATCTATAGGTTTGAATCTAGGAAAATTTATACGTTTGCTGTTGCATATGTGTCTGTTTTGAATTGAATGTAACGCCAATCAATTTAGCAAAAGAGTTGTTTACTGCTTTTTTGTGTCTAACGGAAAAAAGTAAGGAAAATAAAATTCTTAATTTGATCATGTTAGGACTATATTCAGTTACTGAGAATTATATGGAAGTATTCCCCCCTTTTTGTTGTTTAAATCGAAAATCACATGAAAGGCTAAGATTAGTTTCTATATGTCGTTTGTATACTTCCTGTGTACAAGGGCTCTGCCTTTTTCATCGTTATTAATAAAATTTATCTTTTACTGAAAAAATAAAAAAATAAAATTCTATATGATAGTACAGCCTAGTCATCATTATGATTCTGTAGCTTTCTCCGTTGTTGTATCAAGTAAGTATATTTGATGGCTTCAATCTACGTTATCTGTTATTTTGACTGTTTTTGTTGTTATCATACAAAATAAATTGGGAACGATGATCTTTGTACCTACTTTTTTATTCAGATTGTGATCTTAAAAGTTAGTATTTTTATTTTATCACACTGGTTAAGCAGTTCCTTATCTCAACAATTTGTTGAGGGTGTTATCATCCATTTCCTAAAATTAGAAAAGCAATCATACCACTTGAAAATAAAGAAGGAATTGAAAAAGGGAAAACACTTTAGAACATCTCTGACGAGACAGAGCTGTTTATCAGCTGGCCTGAAAGCGTAAGACATATCTCTACATGGAAGTTTAAAGGAAGGAAACTTTCAGATTGTATCCCATTAGATTAAGAGTGCATGCAAGGCAAGCATGGAAAGATGTATCCACATTCTTGACTTATAAAAAATGGATGTATCTGCATTCTATGTCTGTGGCTCGTATTCTTCATTCATCTTTTGATAGATTAATAGTGTTGCATGTTAACAACAATATCAAGGATATCAACATCATATTGTGCACTGTTGAAACATTACTTCTAGGTGATACTGGTGAAACAGGGAGGCTAGATAAGTCTCATCTCTAAAAATTAAATAATATGCGAACTCCCTTAATTTCTAATGGTCCAAGTTACATCATCCTATGTAAATGGCATGGCCTATTTTGATAAGACAACAACTAAACAACGTAAGTAGATAGAGATGCCAACAGCTAAGTAGATAGAACTGGAAATAACAAATCGAGCTCTAAATGATGTAAATAATTTGGTCTCCTTCAAAAGCTCAGCTTCTTTGACAGTTGGTAGTAGTTGATAGTTGTTGACGCCATCAAAGAGATACATTAAATCTACTTGCATGTCTTGATGTAGTTGTAGACAGTGGCAGAACTAGGAATTTGTTTAGGGGGGGCCAAGCAAAGTTAAAACTATGACAAAATATTTTTCGTTCTATCTCTATACAATTTTTATTTTTTATTTTTTTGTGATATAGAACAATCTGATAACAAGATCTAATACAACCTATGTATTAAAAAAGTATATGATATGTAGGCTAGAAACCATCCAACTTCCTTTTTTTATTTTTATCTATGGTAAAAACGTGTTATCATATTATTAGATCATTTTATTTTATGTGAGATATATTTTGTTTATTTTATTTTTAAATAATTTTGTAGAGGAGGGACCAAGATAATTTTTTAGAGAGAGGATCAACACAAGATGAGATTAACATTATATTATTAAATCATAAAAAACAATATATATTTTCCAAACTTTTGGGGGGGGGTGTCCACCACTGGTTGCAGATAGGTTCACATGTTCAAATTTATATATCACCTACCATACACTTCCATCCATGCCAAAGAAAAGTTGTTGGGAAGTGAACATGTAATTGGTGGCTCTTTTTTTCAGTTCTCTCAGTTCTGTGTTATAGATGCTGAATATCTGTGCTATATATTATCACGTGTTGATGCATTTTTCTGGCATGATTGGAGCCCAACAATACAGCCTAATGGGCCAAAATGATGGCTTGGGCATTGATACAATGCCCGGATGCTCATTCAGGAAATAAATAATAAATAAAGCATATAAAAAGTGCAAATAAAGAGAGAGACAGAGATTTACATGATTCAGCATAAAAGCCTACATCCACTGGTTGTTTGGGGGCCACTATGTTTGATGATTGTATAGTCTCTCATATCCTCACATAACTCTTAGGAGAAAATAGGATTAAAGGGATGTTTAGGAAGATACTTTCTTTCCACACAGACACACACACACACAAAGAGAGAGAGAGAGAGAGAGAGAGAGAGAGAGAGAGAGAGACACAAGTTCGAGGAACGTAGCAGAGTCTAGATTTGTAGAGATCTCCTCCTTTTTTTTATAGAGGTATCATGCATTCTTTGGAGTAGCTGAGTCATACTTGCTTTATGTTACTTTCACATTTTTGTATGCCAGTCAACCACTTTTAACTTTATCTCTTCTTGTATTACCTCGTCATTTTATTCCTGGCATGGGCTTCCAATGGGGTGGACCTAGTTCATTTTACATCAAACAATATGTGTATATGAATGCCATGAGTTTTGACTATTGAACTAGGATGACCAAGAAAGATTTTGAAATTATTAATTTTTAGAGTTTAATGATTGGGTTACTCTTTGTTGTATGTCAATTTTTTGGAATTTTTTCAAAACCATTGTTGAAGATTATGGAGGAATGAATTTTCAGTATCAGGCCTAAACATGCCAACAGAACGAAGGAGGTTTCTGTATGGAAGTTTTTTATATCTATCGTTCAATTATATTTCAGTAGTAATGCTTACAGTTTTCTTCTTAAAGAAAAGTTCCCTTGAATGAAAAAACAACCTCGCTTTTTTGGGTGGAGGGAAACCACTATGTACAACAACTGAAACCTTTGGAAGCAAACTATGCCATTTACAGGTATGATAAGAACTTGAAAGAAAACAAAAAACTAGTTTTCAAGGCTTGGGGAGCCAACTCTATCCAAAGTGTAGATTCCAAATAAGATTCTTTGGCAGTTCATAGCTAGATGTGAGAAGAAGCTCCTGCCTAGCAGTACCCTGGTTAGCTCGCCCATTTGCAAATTTGTACCCTTCCTGAAAGACATGCTGTACCTCCAAGTTAAATAAGGACAAAAGGTGTGAGATGTCTTCCCACAGTCTGTGTTATTGCCCCGGTGGGGGATTTAACAAGTGGAAGAAAGTCGGTGCTTACTGTTTGAAAGTAAAGCGTGCCCATATAGATCTATATTTATTGCAAGAATGTTGTATTTGATTGTCTTCTCACATGCTTGATAGCCTACATGAGACTTGTATGCATTTTTCTGTTCATGAGTCTGATAAAAACTCTTGCCTACCATATATAATTTTGTTAAGAGTTTCTTTCTATTTTGGACAGGGATGACCTCATATTCAAAGATCCGCTCAATACATTTAGTGGCATTGAGAACTACAAATCAATCTTCTGGGCACTGCGATTCCATGGCAGGATATTTTTTAGGGCTTTGTGGGTTGACATCATGAGTGTGTGGCAGCCCACAGAGAACGTAATTATGGTTCGATGGACTGTCCACGGCATTCCACGAGTCCCATGGGAGAGCCATGGTCGATTTGATGCCACCTCAGAATACAAATTTGATAAGAAAGGAAAGATATTCGAGCACCGAGTTGACAACATTGCTTTCAACTCGCCTTCAAAGTTCCGTGTGCTGGCTGTGGAGGAATTAATCCAAACTCTTGGTTGCCCCTCAACCCCTAGACCTACTTATTTTGAAATTCTTTCTCCACCTTTGTCCAAGAGAAGTTATAATTACTAAAGTGCGTACAAAAGTTTTGGTGCATGTCAACCTATGATTAAGTAAATATCTAGCTAGAGCTTCCCATCCTTTCCTACGTGTATCCCTGTATGAACCTGGTTTAGACTGCACAATGTCCATAAATTTGGTAATTGACTTATAATAGTTTTTTGGGTTGATCTAGTTGTTAGAACTAGCACTATGACCTACAGTGGCGTGTGTAATTACTCAAAACCCGAGTTTCGGACTAAGTCAAGTATTTGTTAAAACATTGTATAGTTCGTATAGTGCAAGAATAAATGCAAGCTAGCTCCTTCATTCCTTAATTGGTTCAGTGTGTACTTTGATGTTCTATGATACTTGTATTTCGTGTATTTTTGGACACTCCATAAGGGATTGAAACTGTGAATTACTTTCTCCCACGTTTATAGGGGTGAAAGAGAGATACCATTTGATCAAAAGGCATTTGGCAAGAAAGGGTGTTAATTGGCCTTGTCAGGGCCATTTCACTCAAGTTTTTGCCAATTAGTTCACAGTGACATCAATTGAAGTATTTTTTCTAGTTTTCTTTTCTTTTCTCTTTCCCCCAAGACGGATTTCATATTTGTAGGAAGAATGAGCTAGACTTTGTGTTTAACAACCTATTTTCCGGATAGAATCAGCCGAGTAAGAAAATGCAGTTCACGGTGGCTACGAAGTATATTCTTTCCCAGATGCTTAGAGTGAAGATGGTATTGATACAGATATGTTCCTCTATATATGGGTATTCTATTTCTACCTCTTCCATTCTTGCTATTTATTGACATCTGATAATATCGGAAATCTTGAAGATGAGCGAAAGCATATTACTTCGGTTATTGCTGCCACCGAGATTTTCGCATGACTTGCTTCTGTAGCAGCTGGAAATGGCTTAATTCCGGAAGCTGATCTCACTGTCACCATCCCCTCACTCTTCTCCCCCTCCCCCTAATCAAACCAAAACATCTATCGATCAATGTCCCTTTGATACATACTCGAGTGAAATTATTTGTAACATGCTGATTGGAGCAATAAAGGGCTCGTAATGAGCATTTGGAAAATGTTGTGGGAGGATAAAATATACCATCAGGCATCATGTCCATTGTAGTAAAGATCTTTTTTCATGGTTGTGGTTTGCATTCTAATTTCATATTCCAATTTTATAGCGTAGAAGTAATGTAGAAACACATGAGACAAATACTTTTTCCTTGATGTACTATCATATATATATATATAATGTAATCGACATTTATATTCTCACACTAATTACAACCGTGTCTTCTAATACTCTTTCTCAAGTTGGGGCATATATATCATATAAACTTAGTTTGGAACAAATAAGTTTTAAATGACTACAATTGGTTAGGACGTTCTCTCCCTTCTTTATTTTTCTCTCTTTTGGGCGATATCCGGCATCTTCTTTGCAAAGTAATTTTCTTTTCCTTGGGCGGCTCGGAACCTCCTCCTCCCCTAGGTTTTGCCTCCTTGGCCAATCTTTTAATTTTTTGCCACCTCCAACTAGCATGCGCGGCCTCCTCAGCCTCTCTAGTCGCTGATCTCCACTCTTGTAAAAGAAGAGTGTGATTTCATAGGGCATGTTGGTCGCACTCATGGCTCAGGCCGTGCCGTCTTCCACGCACAACTGCAATCTGGAGAGGATTCGGAAGATGCACGGCACCACTGTCATCGAAGGCCTTAGATCCTTCGAATTTGTCGCAGTTCATCTCCTTAGGTGGCGCATGTCCCACACACACCACCACCGCCGATGTGGGTCCTCTATCAGTGACTCGGTTTCGACTTTGACTATTGCCATATGTTACCGCTCTTCCTAAACCGTGATCTTGAAAGAGATATCATGAACCTCTCAAAAAATCATTTCAAGACAACAAGTGACAGTGCACTCACTACTAATGCCGTTTCCAAAGGAAGTTCCACCGTCTATAGTGGTGGTTCTATTGTTTGCTTTATTGCAAACAACTTATTTCTATATTCTTATAAGACAGACATTTTTTTGTAGGACAATGGTAGGGTCTAAGAAATTGGTTCAAAATAAATTTGTTTTTTCTTCCTTTTTCCACCTTTTTGCACTGTTATTTATTACATTGGGGCAATTGTTGAGGAACACTACCCCCTCCTTATGTACAATGTTTCCTAGTTTAATGAAATTACTAACTTAAAAAAAAATAAGTAAATAACTACAACACAATGACTTAGTGAATATATCTGCGAGTTGATTAGCAGACTTTACAAAAATTGTAGAAATGTCACCATTTAATATCTTATTGCAAATAAAGTAACAATCAATCTCAATGTGTTAGTCCTCCCATGAAACACAATATTAGAGGCAATATGCACTATAGCTTGATTATCATAAAATAATTGAAACACCTGGAAACTCATTCCCTTGGAGGAAGTGTTGCAGCCATGTTAGTTTACTAGTAGTTGAGTCATTATCATGTATTTAACTTCTGCACTAGACCAAGCTACTACTGCTTGTTTCTTACTCTTTCTTGTAACCAAGTTATTTCCCACAAATGTATGATATCCAATAGCAGATGTTCTATATGAAAGCGATCCTACCCAATCAGTATGAGAAAATGCTTCAAACTCTAAAATGTCCATTTGATCGATACAGTAATCCAAGGCCAAGAGCTCGCTTAAGATAACGAAGAATATTAATTATAGCATCCCACTGTGAGACCTATGGTGTTTGTAAAAATTGACTCAATACATTTATTGCATAAGAGATGTCTGGTCTAGTAATAGTGAGATAATTTAATGTTCTAACAAGTCTTTGATACCTACCTAAATCTCCAAACAACTCACAATCCTCTCTCAAGAATGTATGTTTAGGTCCATAGAAGTATTAATAGGTCATGCACCTAACATGTCAGTTTCTTCCAGAAGATTAAGTACATATTTTTTTTGAGATAGGTTGATACCCTTTTTAGATCTATTGTCTTCAATTCCAAGGAAATATCTAAGCTTACCCAAGCCTTTTGTTTAGAACTGATCAAAAACTATTTTAACTTATCAATTCCAGCAGAGTCACTTCTAGTAATTACAATATTATTCACATATACAAGCAACAAAATGTGACATGCATCACCATGTAAATGAAATATTGAGTAGTTTGTTTAGCATCTATAAAGATCAAATGTCAATACGATATCAGAGAATCTCCTACCATGCTCGAGAAGATTGTTTCAAACTATATAATGCATTCGTTAACTTGCATACAGTACCTCAATACTTTCCCTAAGTGACACACTAGTAGTAAAATCATTTTAAATAAGATTATTGTTATTAGGTCATCTAAAACTTATCAATCAGATGACTCTCTTAATGTGTCACTATCATGTAGTTCCATGTGAGTTATTAAAAAAACATATTCAAACCAAAAAGAAACTTGAAAATACGAAAAAGGAAGACTAAAACTAAAGGGTCACATGGTATTGTCACTTTAAGAAGACCATTTGAGCCAAATAATGTTAGATTCTAATTGAAGAAGTCCAACCAATATTACACAACCAAACATCAAAATCTGACCTATCTCAGAAGAATATGAACATGAGTTATTAGCCAAGACTAATAGTATTAAGGATGTGTTTCACACCTTGCATGCTTTCGATGGTCACTTGACACAAGGAAGTTTGATGGCTTTGTGCCAGAAAATACCTCTGATGTCTAAATTAGTCTTTAGCTCTAGAGAGAGAGTGTGAGAAGATTTTTGAATTGTACCTAATCTAGGATAATGTGACTTTTATATTTTCCTCTTCCGGTGAGGTTACTATTCTTCCTAGACTTAGGGTGTCTGCTCCTATCTTGAGTGGCGTGTCATTGCATTTAATGCGACAATATCTTTCATATACAAAATCTCTCGCTTGGAGACCCTAGCTAGTCTTCACAAGCTTTGACCTTTACCCCACCAAATGATTAGGTGCTGATTGGGAATCTCAACTGGAATGAGGAAAAGTCCGAGATGGCTCTGAACAACAAGGTTGTGGCACATACCATTATCTCCGGGGTGACCATCGACTTATTGGTCAATGCACCTCCCAAAGATGGTGGTGGGATCTTCCATTCTGCTCCATCTATGTGGCCTGGTAGCGAGGCATCCACTATTCCAGTTGACCTCAGGGGCTTACCTCAAGACCCCTAGTTATGGACCTTAGCAAGGACAAGGTCTCAATACCTTCCTAGCCTGTCAGCACCTTACCCGAATAAGAGATCGCATAATTGATAATCCTAGAGAAGCTCATGTTGCCAACTACTTCTACTAATGGTGCAAAAGTCTTTAGCGAGTAGACAATTGGTGTGGGTTTTGTGGAGACCTTGGTTATGTTAACGACCGATGGGGGCATGGGCCCTTATCCTTGGGCCCCTTCTCATTTCTCCTCCAACAGGTCATTGAAGTCGACACATATCCTTCACTTGCCATTCAATTTTTTGATCAAAACCACGTTAGAAAGCCACTTTGAGTAATGAGACTCCCTGGTAAGTTTCGCGGCAAGTGGGCAGTTAACCTCTTCCGCTATGTCTATGTACTTCTCAGTGCTAAAGTTTCTACACTTTTTTCAGACTTCTTAGCATTCGGGTTCACGCTCAATTGGTACTCAAGCATGCCCCTTTCAATCCTGGACATGTCCTCGTAACTCCAGGAAAAAATGTCTTTATGCTCAATTAGCAACTACTTTAATCGTGAGCTCACCTCGGGCTTCATCTTGGTTTCTATTCTCCCATTCCTTTTAGGGTGAGCTTCGTTTAATGTAATCAACTCCAAGGGCTCGTCGCCCTCTTTGTATTTTTAGTGTTGCTCGTCCCTAGTCTTCACCACTAGTTCAATGAGCGTAGGAGGTGGTGGAGTAGCTTCTTAATCTCTATCTTCTGGGATCATGTCACGACCAACATACGAAAAGCATGTTGGTTCTACCAAAAGTAGATCTCATAGACAGTGCCAACTATTAAGGCATGTTTTGTCCTTGCCTACTTTTGACGGTCACTTGAGACAAAGAAGCTTGATGGTCCAAAGTGTAATAAAACATCTATGATGCCTAAGTTAGCTTTTAGCTCCAAGGAGAGAGAGAGAGAGAGAGAGAGAGAGAGAGAGAGAGAGAGAGAGAGAGAGAGAGAGAGAGAGAGAGAGAGAGAGCTGTACTTGTATTAGGATTACTTTCCTCTTCCGATGAGGTTACTTTTCTTCTTGTACTTGGGACATCTATCCCTACCTTGAGTGGTATGTTGTCGCGATAGTAGCTGTCGGAGAAAAGTTTTCCTGCCGGGATATTTTTCCAAAGCTCCCTGTCAACGCATTTAATGCAGTGTAATTTCTCACAAAGTCATTTGTTTAGCGGCATGTCCGTGTGAATACTGTACATTTTCCCTACCTTGGCCTAGGCTCTGTACTTCCTTATCAATTGGTAGGCTTGCAGTATCAAGATGGGACTTAGTAAAGAAGAACGAGTTTAATCAAACGATGGACAAATATGTCCCTCCAAGTAGGATTTAAAAAAGAAGCATGAGCTTGTAATTAAAGCTTGGTTTATTTTCAGAAATGAGATTGTCATAAGATGAAATAAGTTGAGATAAAAATGAAAAGTTAAATAAAATATTGTTATAATATATTTTTTTAATATGATTTTTGTATTAGAATTTAAAAAAATTAAATTATTTATATTATTTTGTATTGAAATTTAAAAAATATTTAATGATTAAATGAGATAAAAAAAATATATGTATCTTGTAAGTAAACCAAGCCTAAGTAAAACTTCAGCCACACACACCCTAGCACGAGAACAAAATGCTAAACATCATTTTGGGGCCACCATTGAAATAATAAAGGCATTTGGAGGTGGTCACCTATTTGAACTTGACCATAGCAGCACCTTAGTAATTGTGAACTAGAAAAAGAGATCTTAGACGATGGGAAGTTGGCAGCGTCCCTCGAATAGATTTTGAGTTATAGCCCATAATCTAGTCCTATTGAAGACCATAAATCATTGAGCGGCCAATAATAGTCTAAAGTAAATCTATACCCAAATTCAAATCTAGAACCTAATTGGCTAATACGTATCAAACCATGCAAAAGTAACTCGAAATCCAATAAACCACCCCAAGAGAAGGTGAAAAGACGACTACTTGAATACAGCTGTACTAACCACCTTTCCAAATCGTCAGACTCCTGTTATTAGTCTCGCTGTGGACATTGTAATCCAGTCAGCAATGGGTCCACCAGCTTAAGATCTGACATAAAATCATGTTTATGGTTCATGAACACTAAACTCATTTTGGCCTATTCCGTGTTTCACTAATTTGTGCTTTTATCCGTGCATGAACATCAACCGTTTTTCTTAATATGTAACACTTTATTATTATTTTTTTACATATTTAAGGGAATGGGATTTCGAATTTCATACCTCTATTTTGAAGACTAAAGGTTATAACCATCAATTTACAGGCCTTTGACAATAAGGCTTTCAACTTGGGGCTCAGAAAGTTAGTAACTAAGGGCATGTTTGGAAAACTGTACTTATTCCATCTCAAGATTTCTCATAGTTCTTACTAAAGATCATTTATATATATTTTCTAATTTATAATTTTCAATTTTTTCATATTTTAGAATGAACCATTTCAAACCACTTCACTACTACTTATAAACCATTTCACTGTTATCACAAAATTCTCATCTTATCTCCAAATATCCATTAATCCGTATGGTTGTTTAAGCATATTTTAGAATGAACACCTAGTATTGAAGATACTTTAATCACTTGAGATGAGACTAGATTGTTCACTTTCACAAATATTTTCATTTCATCATTATTACTTTTTCAAATTCACATACAAAATAAAATAAATAATTTAACATTTTGAAATTCTAAAATAAGTTTATTAAATCTCAAAATAAATTTAATATTATAATAACATTTTATTTTATTTTTAATTTTTATATCATTTTATCTATAAAAACAAATCAGGCCTTACAGTAATGGACAAATATATACCTAATATAACTAGGCCCATCGGAAAAGTTTAGTTAAACAGGACTGGCTGAGAATGTTTATGCCAGAAGCAAGATGAGAGAAAAAAAAAAAAAAAAAAAAGAAGCAGCAGAAGACAGAATTTTCATCAATAATTTAGCATGGATTAAAAACTCTAATCTACCATCTAAAATATTAGCATTCAGATGGCAATGACCTAATGTACCAAGGTAGACTGGTAGTGTTCTGTTTTCGAATAAATCCTGTTCTTTTCTCTTGAAGGTCCCAAAGAAACAGAGACACCTTTGAGAAAGAACAAAAAAAAAAAAAAAATCAGTCTAGCATGTCATTGTTATCTGGGTAATGACGGCTGTACTAGCATGACCTTTCGGGTTATCTTATGGCTAAGCAGAAGATACAAAAGGAAAGCAAAGAGAAAAGATAGGAAAAGATGAAGATGAGATGTGGTTGCTGCACTAGCATTAGCTTTTACATCATCTGCTTTAAGCACAAGGCACGAAGGAAATGGTACTATCAGAGGATGAACTGGGGACCATTTTGCCGTTCTACATCTGGAGAGAGAAAAAAATATCTCTAGCTCACCTTTGGAATAACTTGAGGACAGAATTGCAAGGGAGGAGTGCCCTAAATAACTCTTTTCTTAATGGAAGTATGGACCACACTTGAAAATTTTTTGCCCTTTCAAATATTGCAAACTATGCATAGATATAGAGTAAAACATGACTCCCATCCTTCAGTATCTAGATCTATAAATTCAAAAGTAAAAGAGAAATACCGTAACCACAAAGTGATTATACAAAAATAATCTTCCAAACTAACATGGTCTAATGTAGTTTGTTAGATTGTAAAGTACTTTATTATAAAGCAGATCTGACGGATTACATGAAATCACGTCAATTTATAGAATTACTTTTGTATAATCCCTTTGGAGTTGTAGCACTCAAAATAAAATCCCAAAAAGAGGGTCCTGCTGATTTCAGCTCAAATACCATTAATCCTTTCACTACAGCTCTACTAACTCAAGAAAAGTCCAAACCAGATGTATACTCTAAACAGACCAGTCGAGCTATAATCAGAGCCCCTTGGAATCATTATTAAAGGCCAATAAATTTCTCCCTTCCAATGTGGGGTAATACAGCAGCACATTGAACACCCCTGCCATTTGTTAGGACATCTTTAACTTTTGGGAAGGCATCCAAGACAAGGCTGTTCTGGGATACCTCTTCAGCAGTAGCTTCCAGCAATTGATCTGATTTCACAAGTACTCCCACCCATCAACCACAAACGACCAAATTCATTCATCACCAGTCATTCTCACACATTTGATGCATCTTCTAGTCAAATAGGACAAGATTTATAGGTTTTTGATTTCTGCCATCTCCATTTTCTACATACATTTACTTAACATATTATCAAGTATAACACAGATAAAATCAGCAAACAGTCTGTAGCCTCAACAACATTTCAAAGGAGATCATGCAATCATGCATGATGAGAGATAGCATCTTAAAATAAGCTTATTCAAAAAATGCTCAAGATCATATAATGCAGCAACTTCCTTCTGTCGATATATATAATTCCTAAAGAAGAATCTACACGGCTGGAAGGCAGAGGATACAACAATAATACCAAGAATATACATTAAAACCCAACAAAATATGAGCACATATTATGCATATTGTGGTAACGACATTCAACGTAGTTTTAAAAAATGAAGTAAATCAAAACGAATCTGGATTTCAAATTGAAGCATAGTATGTGTTTGATATGATATAAATTCTGGAAACAAGGATCATCCTAAAGGCCACAAGATGGCAAGGCATGGGATCTTATGAAATACCAAAACTTGAAATAATAATAATAAAAAGAATCCATATTTAGTGGCGTCATCCATGAGTGTTAAGAGCCTCCCAAACCAAGTTCTTTGGGACAGGGCTGGCCATGTCCCTAGCCTGAAGGGCAGCTGTCCTGAGGGTCCTGATGGTGGATACGTTGGCCGCCCAAAAGGACAAGCTTCTGTAAGGCAAGTTGTGCTTTTTGCATAGATCCTGCACAATAGGAGAAACCTTCCTCAATTGGCACCGAGGTAATCGTGGGAACAAATGGTGCTCCAGCTGAAACTGCAATCCGCCATAGAACCAATCCATCCAAGAAGAGCAAGAAATATCCAGAGTCCCACTTGTCTGTTTCTCAAACCAATCGTTCCCTTTAGGTAGTCCAATATAAACATTGGCCGAGAAATGGTTCAAACAAAACTGAATGTGTTGGATCGAAGTTACAGCAAAACTGGCAATCACGAACATCACCCTTTCAGTCCAATTGGGTAGGAATGACACTAGGAGAGGAAACCAGGTCCAGAATACAAGAATTCCTAAGATGTTCAATCCTCTTTGAGGAACCTTCCTCCCAGAGAACAATAACAAGAATGTCTGGATAAACAAGTTGATCCGCCCAACAATCATAACCGGATAAAATGTAAAATGCTGGTAGCTGACTAGGAATCTAGCCAGAGGATCAAACTCCAATTTCCTCCCATAAAAACATGATGTTATAGAATGAAACAGTTTTGAGGACACAGCAAAAACTGGGATATGTTGGAGATCGGGATCATGATCAAGACTGTTACAGGCGATGTGGTGTGCATTGTGAGTCCATTTCCACCAAGCAATGCTGATACCAGTCAAGCAATTCCCAGCAATAATTTGAGCAATTCTGTTGAGTCTGGGACTTGACATTATTTGGTAATGCCCAGAATCATGACCCACATAAGCACTTTGAACCCAAAGGAAACCCAACAAAAGACCACAACACAAATGAACGAAAACGCTTTCAGACCTCAAAACACCATAAACCACAAGGGAAAGCATGAAAGCAACGGATAAAAGGGTGAACATGGTTCCGTGTCCTTTCTTTTCAAACAAACCCATTTTGGCAAACACAGATGCAAGCTTTCTGTAATCCTTGGACACCTCCGAGACCTTGAAATCCTGCAGATGATACCCAGTAAAGAACTTGTCAAGATACTTCCATGCGGTACCAGGATGGTAAGCGGTGAAAGCGTCGGTAACATCTTGGCCAGCCAAATTGAGGAGAGGAGCATCGCCGCCGGGATGATCCTTAACCCAATCTGAGACATTGTAAACCTTTCCCTGAATAGAGATCCATAAGTCCCCTCGCTTGTTGTGCTGATTCAGCTCCTCCGCGGTGATGTACTTCTTCTCGGCCTCCATTCTGGTAGAATATGCAAAATGCGAATCGAATAACAAGGAAAAAAAAGTAAAACAGAGACGAACAAATCAAATCAAGATACCCCTTTAAAGAGAGACAAAAAAAATCTTTCTTTGTGATTTATGAGGTAGTTTTTTTTATGATAAAAACCTCTACCCCCTTGCCAGGGATAAGCCTGATTTGATTTGGAGTTTTAAGTCTCTTCAAAGTTCAAACTACTCTCTCTTTGCCATTTTTTAAGCTTCACGAGGTTTCAATATATAACGTACAACTCGGTACAACGAAGCAGTGGCTCACAGCGAGGCACGCAGTTAAGCGCCCCACGTGTGTGGTTTTATCAAAGGGTACCGTATCGCTGGTGCTACCGTATCGCGGCAGGCGTATCGCTAATCTAATTTTGTTTTCTTTTATAATTTTTTTTTTATTTTTAAATATTTTTAAAAAATATAAAATTATATTAATACACTAATAATTATTTTCTTAAAAATTAAATAAAACAAAAAATAAAAATATATAAAGTATCAAAAAAATTGTGACAACCTCAATCTAGATCAGATTGAACTCATATTCGATTCATATCGATTCAGTCTCGTTATCGATTTAGATTTGGTCTAGAGGAACCAAACATGATTTTATGGGCCAAATCCAACCTAAAATCCTGTAATAATTAAATGTATTTTTTTGGTTTAAATTTAGTTATTTTTAGCCTATTTTACATTTTTATTATAAATTTAAACTAAAAAATATTTAAAAAAAACTTATTCTTAATAATAGTATATTAAATAATAGTAATACTCTTATTACTTTGTTTTATATTATAACTCTAATATTTTTAGTATTTATATATATATATATATATATATATTAGTACTTATATATTATATATTATAGTTACACATTAAATGATTTATATATAAAAAAATTATTATTAATAATAGTATATTAAATAACAATAATGCTCTTATTTCTTTATTTTACACTATAACTCTAATATTCTTAATACTTATTTACTTATATATTATGTATTATAATTATACATTAAAGAATATATATATATAATTTTCTCTTTATTTAAGATATTCTGATTTAAGAGAGAAATTTTATTGACGAAAGCCAAATCGAATACTATTTGATTTTTTGTTTTTTTGACCGGATCGAACCAAATTCTATTTGGTTCAATTCAATTCGGTCGAAAATAACCGATCTAAATCGGATTTCTTGAACCCTTAATAGTAGCATTTTTCTTAAACGAAATACCACGACAAATTGGAGAAAATAATTAGATGCAGCGACGGGTCATGATTCTAGTACTTTCATCCTTTAATAGACGTGTTTCACCGTAGATTGTCTGCGTCGGATCCCTAGGAAGTGGAGATGGATTGCCTTTTAACGGTTAAGATGGAAGCAGATTTTTTTAACATAGAAGCGGTTATAGGAGAAATAAACTTTTCCTTCTTAACGTTTAAAAACTGCCAGCCAAACAAGGCACTAAGGTTTGAAAAAGTCATTTTTTATTTAGAAGAACGTAGTGGGAGACATCCTCGTAATCATGCCTTTGCTTCAAGCAATAGATTGCTTGCTGAAAATAACGGGAAAAAAGAAAGGAAGTTGTTTAAGATACTCACAAGTCACAAATCAAAGGACTGGTTGTACTTAGCATATCTGTCTGTATCGGGTGTGGATTGAAAAACCTGAAAAAGAGAGAACATATAGGCGCTAATGTAAATTTTATAATAATTGTAAAAGAAATATTTTTATTTTTATTTTAAATTTTGTAATTTTCAATTAGATGCCAAATTTTGAAAGAATTTTTAATCAATTGCTTAAATGGAAAATCGTTTGAAATCTGACAGTCTACAAATTTTAAGAACAACAACAACATATTTCTATTTATTGAGAATTGACAAAAAATAAAATAACACCAATTTTCTGTAGTTTTTTTGTAAGAGAAACAGTTGTCATTCATTAATACAAAAAACTTATATCCATAATCGAAAATATTCTAAGATGTTTCCGTATCAAATATGTCGTAATAAACTAAAATAATACATTTAAACCTCTACCAATGCACTATTTATTTTGTTTTTGATTTGATCTTGATTATTATTAATATTCTTTATAGATAAACATCTAAGAAATATTAATACTTTCTATCCATACGGAGAGAGATTCAACCTCATTCTTTATAAAAAGAAATGACTCAATTTTCACAAACCAACTTACGAGACATATTTTATTTTTAATTTTAATTAATAATAAGAAAATCAAAAAAGAAAATATTAAGGTAGATGTGAAAAAAAGGATTATAGTTTGGCCGAATAAAAATACGAGATAGAATTTTTTTTTTTAAATTTTAATTAATAATAAGAAAATCAAAAAAGAAAAACAATAAGGTAGATGTGAAAAAAAAAATTATAATTTGGCCGAAAATTGGTAAATTTTATAATCTTTGAAGGCGTGAAAATGTAACAAATGTATCTTTTTTTAGACACAAAGGTCATATTTGAAAGGTCTAATCATGACGAATTTGATGAACTGGCAATCTGGCAAACTCGAGGTAATATTTTTAATTATTAAGAATATCTAATATTATGTTTATTATTTTTACAAAAATTTTATATGTAATTACTTTTACATGCTCTTTATACGCTATTAATGTCATTAGTTGCATCAATTTTTTTAATATAGAATAATTTTTTGGCCAATTACAACAATAAAATGCACAGAAAACATACAAAAATAATTATATATATCAAAACTCATAAAAATATTATTATAAAGATTCTTTGAATATTATAATTTGGGCAGTCTAATAGTCTACTGCCACCTAGTCAGGACCCAAATGTAACAAGCCTAAATTTTTTCTGATTTTGCTTTTTTCATATATTTTTAAAATATCTTTATACATTTTTAAAAAATAATAAAAATCACAATAACAATATAAATATTCTCTTAATTATTAAGTATTGGAATTTTTAATTCTTATTACTATTCAGATTTTTAAACGATGAGATAAAATGTTTGGAACCTATTATCGAGATCTCAAGCATTTTTCTTACAATTTTCACGTCATCATTATTACTTTCCAGATTTCTACCAATACAATCACCACCATTTATACCATATCTACTGTATCTTGACACCATGGTCTTTGAGGTCGCAGCATCATCACCACCTCCACCTCCACCTCCACCTCCACCTCCATTACAGCCACTAATTTTCCACATCCCCCATCACTATCTCCATAACATTATTAAATCATTAGACATTATCACAACTTTTATAACCATTATTGCAACTCTCGACGATACATCAATTCATAACTCTAACTTCTGTAAAATCACTTTCTAAACCTAATACTTCTCTTTTCAAATATACATCTATATTTTGATGGTAAAATTATATCAGTTTTAGGCATCATTTTCAAATTTCTAAATAGCTTTTACAAAAGGGTTTTTTTTCTTATCTATATCAAAATAAGTATACCATATTTGTTATGATGGTGCAACAATTATGATAAACAATACAGAATAATCAAAAATAAAATAAGAGAAAAATGTTATATAAATTTATGTGGTTCGATAATATTTATATATTTACAAGAGCAATCGGTTAAATTTTATTATCATCTAAATTATAATTATAATATATATATTTATACTAACTCTAAATATACAGACGTATTTAAAAAAATTATAAAAATATTCTCGTACTATATCACATAAGTATTGCTCCGGCACCCCCAACTAATCAACGTCTTCACTAAAGTAAAACATGCAAGACATATATTATTACTTGCTTGCTCGTTTTATAATTTGTTACTTGCTACTATATCTTCATTAAATATGAACTATATATTTCAATAATATTCTTCACTCACAAAAATATATAACAAAAAACTCATATATATATATATATATAGTAGATCAAACCTCGAAGTCTTTACATGAGAAACACAATTAGACTAAAAGGACTAAGTTCCTAATAGTTATTGGAGTAGCATGATAGCCGATAGGTGATCCAAAGCTCGTACTAATTGAAAAAGATATTTTAAATTTCTATTTGAATTTATTAAAGGCCGTAAACTAAAAAAATAGACACATGAAGTGAATTAGGGAGATGTCTATTTCTCCCTTACTCAAAGATCTAAAATTCTTAATTATTTAGTGACCCTTTCTGTGTTGTCATCAATAAATGCTCCTCCATTGATCGGGGATTTCTCACTCTGAACAATAAATCCCTAGCCTGTTGGTTTGGGAATTTGTGAACTTGAAAGGGAAACGCTACCAGTCGGTATAATTCCCGCTTTTACACTTGCTAATGAGGAACTGCCATGTAGTAAACTAGATATTAATACACCTTACATGCAGCTGATTCAATTTTTTATTATTTTCTGTCATCTCTCTCTCTCTCATGTCTTCACGCATGCACTTGATGCTGCATTTGCAATGTCCAAAGTCTCCATCAAAGTGGTTCTTCAATTGAGAAAATATGTGAGGCTGGACACTTCTTTTTGGGCTCATGAGTTCTCCCAGTAGATCGAAACACAATCCAGTTTTTTCTATGAGCATTAGGGAAAGCTACATAGAGGCATGTAGACAAAGACTTTTCTATTCTTTCTCTATTTTGTTTCTTTTTCTAATGGGTTGAGTAGCCCGGTTTAGGTTGGAATATGAGATTAGTCGAAATGAGTTTAATTTAATTTTTAATATTATTATTATTTAAAATTTAAAAAAAATTAAATTAAAATTTAAAAATTATGTATTAAAATTTGAGAAAACTGTATTGAAATTTATGTTTTATATAAGAATTTTAAAAAGTATAACGATAAGTTTGAGATATGTTGAGACAAATTCGTCTTGTCTACGAATCCAAAATGACCCTAAGAGAGATTTTGAGTGCTCTGTATACAATAGTAGAGTAAGAAATTTGAATTAGGGAGGCCAAGTAAAATTAAAATAAAATATATAATTTTTTTTATTTGTATACAATTTTTTATGTGGTATAAAATAATTTGATAGTAAGATCTGTAATAAAAATAAAATATGTTTAATACAACTTATGTATTAAAAAAATATATCATATGATAAGAATATGTTATCATAATAAAAATATATTAAAAATACATTAGAAATATGTCATCATGTTATTATATCGTTTTATTTTATATGAGATGTATTTTATTCTTAATTAAATTAACTTTATAGAGAGACCAAGATAATTTTTAGAAAAGAGATTAACAAAAAATAAAATTAATATTATCTTACAAAATTAAAAATATATATTATTTTTTTCTTTAAAACAACATATATTATTATTATTTTCAATTTTTTTTAAGAGTAGGGGCACCCCCCAAAAAAAAGGTGGCTCCGCCACTGTCGGTATAGAGATAATTTATTTATTTAATATGATATTTCTCTATTCTTGATTTAATTTGGAGTATTCCTTTTTTCCTTTAACGGTTGAGCCACGTAAATGTGTAATTTTCCCTGTTAAAAAATTAAAATATTTATTTTATTTTATGTAAAAATTAAAAAAAAAATTATAATAATTAGATAAAATAAAATAAAATCCTGTTTAAATTGAGAGATATCTTATTTCATATTATCTTATGATTCTTATCTCATAATTATAATTTTTTAAAAGTTTTATATAAAATATAATAAATAATTTATTTTTTTTAAGTTTTAAAAAAGTAATATTAAAAAGTAATATTTTAATAATATTTTATTTACATTTTTATTTTTATTTTAACTCATTATTTAAACATAAATTAAAAATAATTATAAAAACAAACGAGAATTATTCATCAAAGTATCTCTGCCGACAAGGAAGAGGATTTCATCCCTTTCAAGGCTTCTATCTCTTTCTTGTAGGCATTTATAAACCATTATAGTTGGTATGATTGACTAGAAAATTATCAGTGACATAAAAATTAAGAATTGAATAAAATATTATTATAAAATATTTTTTAATATTAATTTTATTTTAAAATTTGAAAAAATTATTTTAGAATTTAAAAAAATTAGATTATTTGCTTTATTTTATATAAAATTTTGAAAAATTAATAATAATGAAATAATATGATATGAAATAATTTTAAAAAGCAAATCAGGCCTAAGAGAATCTTGTGTAGAAAATCTTTTCATCAAAATAAATCGTGCATGGGATCCAAACCATGTCAACCAAGGAAGTACTTGTAAATTGCTTTGGTGTGCATCTACTCAAGTTATTTCGTTTTGAACAATAAAACTCTTGCAAATTTATAATTAAACGGAGAGTATGATCTAAATATTGATTTGTGCATTGTATTACTCTCGGCTTGTAGAGGAATAATCATATATTATTTGTAAATAAGATTTTGGGCATGTTTATAAAAAATGAATAGTCTTTTCTTCTTAAATTAAATTTATGAGATGGGTTAGACTTATGAATTTTTTTATGGTATTAAAGCGGAAGTCCTGAATTCGAATCCTAACTCTACATTCTTCTTCATTTAATTAGATATTCCACTTGTTAGGCCAACTTATTGAAGAAAAATCTGGCTCCCAAATGAGAAAGAATGTTAAGATATAAAATAAATAATACAATCTACCTCATTATATCAATTTAAGTTTTTGAGACAAGTAATTGTTTCACACAACCTCTATTTTTCTATAGTTTTCTCTATATGATTTTATTTGAAAGGTTTTTTTATAAAGTGTTACTCAGATAACTAACACAAGAGGGGGGGGAGGAATTGGATTATATTAAAAAAATTAACATTTATAAAATAAATGTATAATATAAAATATAAATAACATACGAAAAAGTAGGAAATATATAGAGTAAGGGCAACAAGAAGCAAACTCAGTATTCTAACGAAATTCAGCCTCACTGCTTACATCCTCGCCTCAAACTGCCCATTGAGGATCCCAAATTCACTATTCAATCTATTTCAGATGGAGATAGAATCTTATTACATATTTGAGCAACACCACTACAAAGAATCCATGTAAAATACATTTTACACTTGCAATCATTTCACACTTGGTGATTCAACTATTCCCTGTGTAGAATACATTCTACACACACAGGAGTTATACACACCCTCTTACAAATACAAGAACTGATAGTGGGTAGATTATTAGAATATACTCCTCAATAAGTGAAATAAGAACAATACAACGCAACTTATATCTCTCTCAAAATGAATAAGGATTAAGACACAAAACTTAGAGAAGAGAGAATGAGGACTTTAAAAGAATGATACAAAACTTAGAAATTGATGTGTAAGCACTTATTGTAATTTTAAAATTGTAAAACTCAAGTAAACTATTTATAAGTAAATGAGTTTTCATATTCAAATTTAAAAAGGTTCGCATGTCAAATAAGAGTACTATTCACTTTTTAAAAAATTCAAATAAAAACATCTCATTTTTATATTTGTCAAAAACAACTCCATTCATTTTTCAAAGAAATCAAACCCAATCTTTTACTTGTCATATATGATAAACTGAACATTATTTATTTTTCAAACCAAATCATCTTCTTTTTGCATATATATAAAAAAAAAAAAAACACAACCACCCTTTAAGATTTTTAAACAAAATCATCTATTTTTTGCATTTGTCAAAAAAATACACAAACATCCTTCAAGATTTTCAAATAAAATATGCACATGTCAAAAATGATAATCAATCATTTTACAAATTCAAATCTTTATACATTTGTAAAAAAAAAAATTCAAAATTAAATATTTTAATGAAGTTATACATTTACAAATGTAAAAATGCAATTTGATATTTTATGAGAAAATATTAATTTTAAATTTTAATCCAATTTCAAATTTTAAGAGATGTACAAAATTACTCTACGACTTTTATTTGTAAACTTGTTTTTCTTCTTACTCATGTTTGATTTTTTTATGTGCTTAACTCTCTTCATGTATAGACAACTTGAGTTTGAGTCTTGAATTTATTTGTTATCATTAAAATCTATATGTAGATACGAAACTTGAAATCTTGAATTCAACAATCTCTCCATTTTTTATTATGACAAATACTTAGTAGAAGTCTGCAACTTGCAGTAATACTTAAGCTCCCAATTAAAATATGCGTTAATTTTTCAAATAAAATATAAATATGATTCTAACATATATAATAGGGTAGTATAATACTAGTATAAGACTTATCCTCATTTTGGCATCATTAAAAAGGAACCGCAATTGGTTTCAGTAAAATTTCTTCCCCTGTCCGTGTCTGACAAAAATTGTAAAAGTTGAAACTTAACTTTATCGTCTTGGTGCAGAGATCCGTTTGATGTTGTGACAAATAAAATATTATCGAAATTTGGTGCGGAAGGAGATTTCTTCCCACATCTGTGTCCGACAAAATTTGTAAAGGCTGGAGGCCTAACTTTGACAATTTGGTACGAAAGGAGATTTTGTAGAAAGTAAAATAATTAGAATTACCCGTGTCCGACAAAACCTGTAAAGGCTGGAGGCCTAGTTTTGGCAATTCGGTGCGGAAAGAGACTCAAATCCGTTTGACATTGTTGACAAACGAGATTTTGTAGAGATTTGAAGACTTTCGATTTTTATTTAAATGACAATTTTCACCTATCAAATACTTATAAAAAAAATATTACATTTCTCATTGATCAAGTATCTGTTTATCCAAAACGATTGAATGGTGGATAAAATTTCTTCTAATAATCTTCTGGATTTGAACAAAGAACCGTCTCAATCAGTCATCTCATCTGTCTCATCCAGCATATCTTGTAAGTTTAACTAAGTAAGATTTGAAGAGATAATAGTGTGTCTTGTTCATATTTCTTTCTCTATTAGAGCAATCCTTAGTTTTATCTAATTTACATTAAATCTTCTTCTCATCTTTGCAATTCACCTACATTCTCATTCTACAAATTTTTAATGGCTTGTCAATTTCCCTTCAGTACTTCTCATGATCAATCTATTTTTGCTTCTATCATAGGTGTCATGAAGTAACAAGAAACTGATTTAGCTAATAAATTAGATCATGATGTCATTTATAAGCTTGTGAGTCTCGGGACTCGATACTCATCATCCATTATTGTTTTTTTCGCTCGGTTGCAATCCAAAATTCGCGAAATTGAGAGCTTAGTGAAACTGCCTCTGTACTTCAACGACTTATTTATGAGTTAAACAAAAAAATAGTAGAGATAAAACAACAGAATAAAGATTTAAAATCCTTACTTGCCTCTTCATTTCGACTGTCTAATCCTTTAGATAAGAATAACATGTCGATTTATGAAAAGCAAATACAGTTGAAAGATAAGGCTAAAAGTCTCAAATTTTTATAAATCATTTGAGATAATGGAATAAAAATGTTTAACAGATATTCATGACATGCATCATTCCTATTTCTCTTCTAATCATACATAATCTATCTTTTGGTAGGGATTTTGTGAAAATGTTCGCCAATTGTTCGTGTGTGCTTGTAAATTCTAATATAATATCCCTCTTCTGCACATGATCTCTAAAAAAATGATATCTAATTTTAATATGCTTAGTTCTATAATGTTGTATAGGGTTCGTTAAAAGACTTATAACACTTATATTATCACATTTGATTGGAATGTGATTGTATATAAGTTTAAAATTCTCAAGCTGTTGTTTCATATAAAGAACTTATTTCATGCAATTTGATATTTTATGAGAAAATATTAATTTTGAACCTTAATCCAATTTCAAATTTTAAGAGATGTACAAAATTATTCTATGAGTTTCATTTGTAGACTTGTTCTTCTTCTTACTCATACTTGATTTTTTAATGTGCTTAACTCTCTTCACAACTTGAACTTAAGTTTTGAATCTATTTATTATCATCAAAATCTATATGTAAATACGAGATTTGAAACCTTAGGTTTAACACAAAGCAATTCTAAAATATGTTTTTTTATTATAGAAATTATATTTGTAATCGTGAAGTGTATAAATATTGTATAATTTTTTTTTATGAAAAATAAATAAACACGAGATTCATATAAAAAAATATATGTATGATACGTGTAAAAATATATGTATGGTATAAAAACCCTCCAAAATTTCTTCAAACATCCAAACACTCGAAGAAAAAAAAAATCTCCTTTTGGATAGTTTTATCTTTGGCTTGTCTTCTTGAAATTTAGAAACTGGATTAGTTTTTAGCTACTAAAAAGTTATAAAATTTTCTTGCAACACTTTGCATAGTAATATTTTAAATGTGGAATATTTTTATAAAATAATTTATAAAAATAAAAAAATGATAAACACACTACCATTTGAGTCTTGCTTCGAGTCTCGTTTCCCTCATTTTGTTTTCTTTTGATTTATTGATTAAAAAAATATTATTTAATAATATTCTAATTTTTTTTAAATATTTAAAAGCATTACAAAAATAATATAAAAAAATATAACTAGCGGGATCCAAAAGGGGTCCCAACTAGCTAGAGGCCCCCATAAAAATAACACTACATAAAAAAAAATATTATTGTATCAAAACGTTGTTGTAAAGTATGTTTTAAAATGTGAGGTGTGTATCATGGTTATCCATCCCATCATCTGAGTTCATATTTGTTAATTTTGTAATTATTTCTTCAACAAACAATAAAAAACTTCTCATAAACAGTAATTTGTTTATAATTTTCATAACATGTCGAGAAGAAAAACTGCAATATCAAATACCATCAATTACAAGTTTTCAATTTTTGCAACAACAGCTATAATTTTGAAAATAATAATATTTGGCAGCCTTTATTTTTGGGACAGTTGAAAGATCTTGCTCACATGAATATAATTTAATTGTTTATATAAACAATAAAATCACTATTTATATGAATAAGATGTTCCATTACTCCCAAATAATAGGGACTACTCCCAACGTATCCGCTGATTAGTTTACTCAAATGGTACGTGATCTTAGGGTTTTTTATATTTTTGTGACGGGGAGTCGGTTTCGTTTGGATTCGAAAATGAGATAAGTTTAATTTATTTTTTAATATTATTATTGTTTTAAGATTTGAAAAAAGTATATTAAAATTTAAAAAAAATGTATAGAGATTTAAAAAAGATGTATAGAAATTTGTAATTTGTATAAAAAATTATAAAAATATAATAATAAAATAAAGATGCATTGAAATAAATAGAAAAAAATTCCCAATCCAAACCAGGCCGTATCTTCAATCTCACTGGAATAATAAGTGAGTTTTTTTTTTTAAAATAAATATATAAACTGTACTTAGATGATAAGCTCGAGTTTGACTCGTGTTCAGATAAAATTATAAGAATAAGAATTAACGGATCCACTGTCTTAAGAATTACATGTCCAATTAAAATACTATAAAATTCAATTCATGAGTACATATTTTATGTAGTTTTAGGGCTCTATGAATAGTAAAAATGTTTTATTTTATTTTATTTTATTATTATAATTTTTTAAGATTTTCATATAATATAATAAATAATTTATTTTTTTAATTTTCAAAATATAATAATATTAAAAATATAATATAATATTTTATTTTATTTATAATTTTTATTTCAATTTATTTTATCTCAACATTTATTAAGATGTCAATTTAATGGCTTCCATCTCATTTACAGAAATACTAGGGAGAGTTACAATTCTTGAAAATCTAAAAAAAAATAGAAAAATTATTGACATTGTTCGGTACAGATTCGGACTACATAGCACCGCTCTTAAAGTATTTGGTGAGTGGGACACCATGTCCCATGGTGGCAGTCATAGAGGTCCGATCTAGGACCAATTCCCACTCCGTTTGGAGAATTTGGGAGAGACAGGGAAAACCTGTACACCCAGCTGAGCTGTATTTATCTATTATTTTCATGGGAAAAGCATAAATTTATTATTTATAGTGTATTTATTTTTTTTAATTACCTTTTTAACATCCTTAATTACTAAGATTTTTTTTTTAAAATATATAATTTTGTTAATGACAACCTTTTTAATCATTAAGTTAAAAAAATTAAAAAAAAAATTATAATAAATAAAATGTAGACTTATCATTATTTTATAAATGATGAGTTTGCATGATTTGCATCAAAATATTCCATTTCCAGGAGAAAGGTGGATACGTTTTGTTTTGTGCATGCGGCATGCGGCACACGGCATGTTGAGGGCCAGCTTGCTGCTATTAATTCCACCGCCCACGCGTTTTCCATAAGTGATTGATGCGACGGTCCAACTTTATGCCTTTTAACAGCACGCGTTTCATCTCCCTATCTAAGACTTTTGGCCTCCGTTGTCCTTAAAATAAATTCATCTCATTTCAATTTATTTTTAAATTATTATTATATTATTATAATTTTTTATATAAAATATAAATTCATATACATATTTTTCAAATTTCAAAACACATTTTTCAAATCTCAATACATATTTTTCAAATTCTAAAATAATAATAATATTAAAAAATAAACTCAATTCATCTCATCTTTAAATCTAAACGAAATCTAAATTACATTTTGAGTTCCGTTAAAATGATTTCAACTCATCTATAAATAATAATATTTTATAAATTTTATTAAGATATATTTGAATGTATGAACAAATTAAGTCATATATTTATAAATTAAAATAATATATATATATCTCATCAATGGAAGATGTTGGGATGGGTCAGGCTGTCCAACTAAAAATAGCTCACTATTAAAATATAATAATTTTTTTTTAAAAATATAATAAAAAAATAAAATAAAAATAAATTTAAAAGAAATTATGTCTCAATCCAGACGGAGTCGGCGTCGACGGCAGTGGGCGACACTGCCTACCCTATCGTGATCGTTGGTCTCCGGAGACCTCACCCCTGTAACAATGACTCAAACAACTTCCGGTGTGTCTTGCCTTAAATCTGTTGGCATCCGGTGTGTTCAGCCTTAAACTCGAAACGGGTTTAAGGTTGCGTGAGGCACACTGTAGATTACTGGGAGTCACTGTTGTAGGAGTGAGGTCTTTGGAGACCAGTAATCACGATGAAGTAGGCGATATCGCCTACCGTTATCAGAGCTACTGACAACCATTTATTCTCCTCATAAATATTAATTAATTGAGATCATTAATTGAGATGGATTTTACACCCAAATATAACATGCTGCTACGGACAGATATTATTTGTTAATTAATTATTGCGAAGATGTAATATTTGGTGCGTAATTAATCAAGAAGCGTGCCAATAAGGCCTAAGGGGGTAATGCTTGCCATGCTTGCTGAGTCAGTAAGCATACATTAATTTATTTAGGTTGAGTTTAAGGTTATGTTTGGATTCAGAGATGAGATAAATTTAATTTATTTTTTAATATTATTTTTATTTTGAAACTTAAAAAAAGTATATTGAAATTTGAAAAATGTACATTAAGATTTGAAAAAGGTATATAAAAATTTATGTTTTGTATAAAAAATTTTTAAAAGTTTAATGATAAAATAAAGATAAGTTGAGATGAGTTGAAATGAGTTTTGAATATAAACGAAACCTAAGTATTAAGAAATGTCAAGAATATTTGTAAATAATAATAAAAAATAGATAAATAATAATAATAAAATATTAAATAGTAATAAAAAAAATAAAAAAATAATAATAATAGGTGAAAAGTAATAAAAAGTAATAAATATAATAAAAAAATTTGTAAATAATAATATAAAGTAAGTGAAAAATAATAATAAAATATTAAATAATAATAAATAATAATAAAAGTAGGTGAATAATAATAATAAAATAAAAAATAATAATAAAAAATATTGAAGAGTGTTGAAAAAATTTTGATTTTCAAACCTAACCTTTTAGACGTTGAGGAACTCTCGTTGTGCGAAGTTTCCTGAAGTTTCGCGAACACGCTAGCTAAAGTTTAAACGATGGTCCAAATTACGAGAAGTTTCTCATCACGTCGACAAAATTATGCCAAATATATATATATAGGTTGTTCTATATAACTTCTTTAATTTTTATATATTATTATTATTTAATTTTTTTAATATTTTAATTTTTTTAAAAAAATAATTTTATTTTTTTATTTATATATTAAATATTTAATAAAAATAAAATAAAATGTAATATATAGAGATTATATAAATAATAAGGAGTTGTATAGATTATATATATATATATCAAATGCGATGACTACACACTAGGCAGCATAGGACTAAACGAACAATACCAAGGTCGCTATCTCGACCTGGTTAATTACGTATTAATGCATGCATGATGCAATAATATCACATGATCATGTCGTTATATCGTACGACGTGTTATATATCTATAGATCTATATCTATATATATATATATCTATATAGATAGATAGCAACTATCCAAAAATCAGGTACAAGAGAAATTATTTGTATATTAGGTTACGTTTAGATGCATGTTTAAGAGATTTCAGATAATTTGAGTTGATTTATAAATAATAATATTTTGTGAATTTCGTTAATAGATGTTTAAATAATATAAATATGTTAAGATATGCATTAATTGAAGTTTTTTTCAATAATTGGTTTGAGATGATTATGAATTAAGTTGATTTCAACAACTAAATACAGTTTTAAGATATATATATATATATATATATATAAGTTTATTTCATTTGTAAATACTAAATAGTAGGATCCACTACTTCAAAATGGAATATTTGCGTACCCACTTTTTTGTTTTAATGAAAGGTTTTACATGATTAATATTTAATCATGTTAAATTGGTCTTAATTTGCGTCAACACTGAATTGACCTAATGATCACGATTATACCCTAACCCAACCTTAACCCTATTATTACGTGTGTGATTTGAGGACCGTGTGAAAAATGGACAGATCTAGTCATTATAAGCAATTCATAGTACTGTTAGGAACTAGTACTATTTCTTTTTAGGAACTACTTTGAGTAGGCAAGAGTTATCCATATATAATCTGGTGCCAACGATATTGGGCTCGAAGAATATATAGTACTCACGTACACATGCAAGAAGATAGATATAAGCTTGTTTATAAGCATGTCAAGTATCTTTTATTCCTCATCATGTATAGGTTCTCATTTAGCTTTTATTGCATTAATGGTGAGCTTTTGCCTGGGATTGCAATAAACATTAATAGACAAAAATAAATGGGCAAATCATGTAGCTAGGATTCGTGCGTCTCAAATCAACACTACAACACATAAGATTTTTTTCGACATTTGATAAGTCATTGTAAAAAATTTCAAAATCGCTGTAAAAAATCTTAAAATCGTCACAAAAGTCTTAAAATTGCGGTAAAAAGTAATTTGCCACGTTTTGAAGATCGCGGGTTAATCGCAACTATTTGGGCGTGACAATAAGTTTAATTTCTCGCTGCAATGCTACTATTTACGGCTAAAAAACGCAACAAATAATATTATTTACAACACAATTTAACTCTTAACTAAATAAAACGTAACAAAAAATTTTATTTGTTGTAGTGCAAATATCGTTTGTCACAACATGTTGATAAGGTGCCAGCCTATGATGAACGCACAGTACTGTTGGTGCATGCCTCCTTGTATGGTCCACATAATTTCAAACAAAAAACCTACTTACAAGCCATTTTACTGATATGCCTTACGCACTCATGTTGATGTACTGGAATATTCCTTCCACTTTAACTAGTATATATATATATATATATAAAGATTGGTATCTTGGTACATCCTGATCTTCATCCTATTATATATATATATATATGTGTGTGTGTAACGTATTGGTAGGTTCATCCTCTTCATCATAAATGATCCACTTGCCCAAAATGACTAGCCCAATAGGAAAATCCCAATTTATTGGGTCTTTCTATGTAGCGAGAGGTCCAAGGCCAGTGCCATATTCTAGGAGCTCAAGCTATGTGATTGAATAAATCATTCTCTATATGTTGCCGTTTCGGACTCCTCATTCTCTTTCTTCAAACTCCGATTCGAATTGTCCATAGAGAAATCTTTGATCAATGATATATCAACACCCATTTTATATCATATCTAAGGAATTCTTTAGTTTGGGCCGGAAAAGCAATGTCCCTTAGTTATTATCAAACTGACTGCAATATAATCTCTGTCCGTGAGGATCCCACTGGCACTACAAAGAAAATGACTTTTTCCAGCGCTGTTTTTTGTCGCAAAAACCTACATATGCCGCTGTAATTATACTTTTGCAGCACAGAACTCAACGTCGCATGTTCGTCGAGACTGTTTCGTTGAATTAAGACATCTGCGTAGCGGGCCTGATTTCGTTGCAAAAAAAAATTTTGGCGGCAAATTGTTGTCGTTGCAAATGAAATAATTTTTCGCCACAATTGACATTCAGGCATCACTTGAAAGAGTTGAAAAAAGTCAATTACGGCAATATAAGCACTTTTAGTGGCGACTTAAGTCGCCGCAAATAATCTTTTACATTAATTAAAAAAAAAAATTCAAGCTGACCTAGTCAATTTTTTACAATACATATAATATTCTAAATATAAAATAGTTAAAAGATAAGATCTTGAAGGAAAGAAATCTAATTTAACTACTCATTTATTCATCAAAATTCTAAGCTAGCAATTTAAATAATTCATAAAACAATTACCACTAAAAGTATAATTACCATATAATATTGCCATCCCAACAAGGGTTGTACATGTATTTTCACTGTGTATATACGAGTTTGTATATATACACTTGTGCAAAACTCATTTCACATATATCTCAATCATTGGGATACCAAACCATTTGCACAGACACACTAACTCAACATCAAAACACCACCTGCATCAAATCCATGTTGAAAATCAATTCCTGCGACAAAAATCCTAAAAATAATGTGGAAGAAGAAAACCTATGAAAAAAATTTCATATGAATGCAACTACCTCTTCAAACGGATGTTCTTGAAAAGCTTCCTTGTAGCAGCCCTTGAATTGCAGCAGCAGCAATTTATGCCAGAGTAAAGATTAAAGTTTCATTGAACAACAATATAAAAGAAGTACTGGAATTTTATACTGGTATAAAACTGGAGGTCAGATAAATGCAAAAAGGAAAACTAAAAATAAAATAAAGCAGATATACCTGTGTGTCACAAATTCCAGAACCTGCAGTCAAGAGCACCATAAGATGGAAACCCATCATCAAAAAATTCCTGTACCATTTCCTCTGTGACACATAAGTGAAATGGTTCAAAGATGTGATTTATAAAACAAATTTGGAAGAGAAGAGTCAGAGAATATGTAAAGAAGCAAGCAGTATTAGCAAAACACTAAACTGTAGCCAGAGCCTTCTCCTCCAGATGAGCACGAGAACCAAATGCTGTAATTGGGACTATGGAGCTGCAGAAGGATTCTCTGCTAATAAAAATGGAAGATAAGCAAACAAAAGGCAGTACCTAGTAACTAAGAACAAGCAAAGTGTAACTTCAATGCGTTAATGATGAAGCCAAACATCATATTTTTTTTAGAAATATTGTTGTGCTCCAGAAATTTACCATTTGCTTGCACAGTGGAGCCCTCATTAATATTTGTTATACTTGCGTTAAAGAGATAGAAATAAAAACATTCCAAGTTGAGTTTCATTGACATTAAAGAAAAATTCATCAACACACAATATGACCATCCCTCATGACCATACTAACTAATTCAAAAGATCCAGCAAACAAAATGATCAAAAACGATACCTCATAAGAAAATGACTCATCCTTTGCCGCACGTTGTTGAAGATAACTACAAGAAAAATACGAAATCATTATAACACTATGTAACTCTCTTAGCAGTGGCCGTTAACAGAAATTAATTAATTACTTCATAGTTTCCTCTAGAGCTCTAGGAAGCCATTAAGATTAACATGTTGCAATTTATCACAAAGCAGGTCAGATCAAAAAATCCAAAATACCATCAGATCACAAAGGCAAAAAAAGCATCATATCACAAGTAGATTAGACAAAAATAAATAAATAGAGAGTGAACAAAATCTGCTATATATTTGACATTTCCTAAACAAAATCTAGATGGTTCCCAGACTAAATCTACTATATATTTTTCTAACAGAGGTACTCAGCTCCAAAAAAGTCCCAATTAATTTCTGTCTTTTATACCCAATTAATTAACAAGGAAAATAAGTCCATTTGTTTAATCAGTAGGCAACATGAACAACATGCAAGGAGTAGTACAAAACAGGGCAATCGAAAAGCCAAAATAGTGGCAGAATATGATATTTGAAAACAAACCAAAGTGAGAGATTGAAGCTAGGGTACATGACTCATCCCAAAATCCAGTAAAATCAAAACTAGGGTTATAGGATGAGAGATTTCTACCTATGAACATGACTATCTTCAAAATTGGAATGATCAAATAGTTATGCAAATAGGGATTTTTAAACAAAAAGTAAAGGATGGAACAAATACCTTCTCCACTTTCCAACTTCTTTTGAAGTCACCATCTACGCAAATTGGAGCTCTGCTATGTCGAAGGTAAATGGTGGGATCCTTTGAGGAAGACCAAAAATGAGGCCTAATCTTATAGATGAGCTGTATGATATACGCGCGAGTCAGAAAACATACCAAAATTCCAAGAAATTTCAGCAAACCCTAAAACTATCAACTTACAGAGTTATGGCCGACTATAGAGCCCGCGAGAGAGGGTAAGAATCAGAACCATTAGTAAATAGTGAGTGTTGATGAACAAATCCAACAAAGAAATGTCAATAAGTGGTGGATTGTTGGATTCGGTGCATCGAAATCGAGTATTCAACGGTTGGGGGTGATGGTGATGAACACGCGAAAAGAAGAAAAAACTCCAAGCCCTCTTCAAATCCCAAAGATCAGTATGAACTCACAGAAGATTTGGGGAACTGGCGATAGAGATTTCAACGATCAGACCTAGCTCTAGTTCGGATTTGGGGAAGAAATCTGGTGAGTTACGGTAGAAAGGGTCATCAGGAAATCTGGGGAAGAAATCGTGATGGACTAGAGGAATAAAGGAAATCTTCTAGAGAACTCGCGATGGACTAGAGGAATTAATAAAGGAAGATTTGTTGCAGCGGTGTAACAAGATCTGCCGCAACAAAGGGGCTAAACCGAAGTAATCTATCGACGCAAATTGCAATTACCTATTGCGGCTGAAAATTGGACAGAATTGGTAGAAGAAGTCGACGCAACAAACACATTTACTGTTCACCAGCGATAATTAAGACACTAGTGCCGAGAATTATACAACGTTCCACAAGCCGACGCAAGAAAGGATGTAATTGCATCAAAAAATTTTGCAACGAATTTAAAATCGATGGGAAAGAGCATATTTCTTGTAGTGTGGGTGCCTTCAGTGCATTACACACCTTCTGGTGAGTGGTAGAACCTGGATCCAAAAGTCTTTTTGAGTTCAAATCACCTCCCTTGGAGCATTCCTAATCATGTCTTATATTGATCTACACTTCAATATAAAATGGCTAATCAAAGCACACACTTTAATTATTTTAACTAATGCCTTTTGCATTAATGTAGTAATATCCAACAACAGATCTCTCTCTCTCTCTCTCTCTCTCTTTTTTCCCATAGCAATGGAGAAATCCGATTTTCAATTCGGAGTTCTAAACATTTCTTTAATTAATAGAAGAACTGTATCCAGTCCGATCGTGATAGTATTTTGGCCACAGCATATATCACACCTCCATACTTGGCAGAACGTTTAATGACTGGAAGCAGTAATACCTTAGAAGTTAAATCACTTACAGAAATGAACCCACTTATTGTTGCGTTAGGTGCTGCAGGAAGTCATAGAAATATTTTGGTTGTAGGAATAGAGGTCCATTGATTCCATGCATGTACTAGATTGCAATATTACCAATCTAGAGAGCATCATGCTTAATTCCTTGTGCTTGACACGACTTAATTTATGTCAGAGCTTATGAGTCTGGTGCAGCCATTAGTATTTGGATCATAGTGATCAGTAAGGTTGATAATTGGTTTTTTTGACCTTTTCCAAAGGTTGGAAAGAATTAAAAATCAATGTTTACAAATGCGCATAGTTATTAGTGGCACAAGTTTGACCCAAGGTACCTTCATTTACATTCTGACCCCAATAGATTGCGATTCCACCGGCATCAGTACTACCACTTGCATTAGAATCACCGGCAACTAATATTAATTTCCAACATAAATCCCATTTAGTCAAGAGAATAAGGACATGATGATCCATCTTAAAATGAATCATTACAAGAAAGCGACAAACACATCATCCTTTGAACAAAAGTCTCATGTAGAATTTTTTTTTTTGAGATCTTGGACCTTATCTTTCCTCGAAAGGATCATTGCACATCAGTTAGTTTTGGAACTAAGGTAATTAAGAGCACAAGTAGGCGTCATGATTATCACCAAGACTTAACCAAATTCATTTACTTCAAGACTAGCTAGGATACTCATGAACTCTACATAGGTTAAAATAGGAGCGCTAACTAGTGGGTTTTCACATAGAGATTAGATGCATGCTCATTGGACATCGATCCACAAATTCATGAGTTATAATGATTTTATCTCGTGAATTAAGTGCGCATGCTCCCTCTTGATAAGTTAAAAAATATAGAACTGGCTTTATGGCATATATATTTTACAAACTTATAATAATGAGTAGACGTAAGTACACGTAGGAGGGATAACAAGATATATATATATATATATATATATATATATATATATATATAAAACAAGACAACGGGGAGTCTCTTGTCACTGGAAAGAGCTGTACATGAATTTAAAATGTTTAAGAGCTTCTCCCCGGACCCCAACATCCATCCACCCAAAGGAATACATTCAGGCTCCCAAATGTTAAGAATATAATAATTCAATTCACCACTTTCCATCAATTTAATGTAAGCCTTTAAAATAAATAATGACTACACATGACATCATAAAAAACGTACTAAATTTAAATCTTGATTCTATATTCTATTCAATTTAATCAGATAATTAGATATTATTGATCTACATGTTGAGCTCATTCGTGAAAGAGGATTTTGGCCCAGGGTGAGTCATTTAAGAATATGTCAATATGATACAAATAACAACACAAAAATTACCCGTTAGTGCATTACCAACGAGTTCAATTTTAACTAGTATTGAACCCAAACGAAATTCTTTCTCATTTTCTCATTGTTTTATCTTGTGGTGTTGGAATAATTGGTAGTTGATCATTTTGATTCCCTTTCGATCTAAGTATTAAAGGGAATTTTTCAAACTTTAATTTAGAATACTATTTTATAAAAAAAAATCCTCACTTTGTTAATTGGTGCATTTAATTATGAAAAATATTGCCGCGTGTCGTCCGATAAACTTTCGTAAATAATTAACCATGGAGAATATAATGTGATTTTTATGGACGGCTTAACCTAAAATGAGCCAATTCTTTTACCATTGGATTTGGGTTCACCAAACCCTACTTTAATTTTACTGTTAGGAGGTATTATTGTTCATCATGAAACTTGAGCGTTTCTTTATAATAATAATAAAAAAAAAAAAAAAATTAAAGATGATCCAAATTAAGGTATTAAAATTGTCACGTTTTAAATAATATTGAAATAAAATCGAGATGCAAGTGCGATCCATAGCATAGATATAAGCTAATTGCCAAGTTTTGTCATTTCCACTTCCATATAATTGATAAACGTGCAGAAAAACTAACAAATTTGAAAAGAAAGAAAGAGATCGAAGATCAGGAGGAGGCAAACATGGATCATACTGATGGATATATAGATATTCTTATTCAGGCCATCTCATAGAGCATGAAATACAGACTACAGATCAGCATAGATATGCTTGAAAGATGTGGGGACTCCTACTATTTAAGAGATCATTATTAATGCATTTATTATAGGGTGATTTAGAGATCCCATTTTGATTTGGAGTTCTAGACACTGCCTTTAATGGAAGAGCTATATTTAGTTCGATCATCATAGTATTTTGACCACAGCATCACCCCTCCATACTTGGCAGAACCTTTAATGGCTGGTAGCACCTTAGAAGTTAAATCAGCTACAGGAATGAACCCACTTCCAGCTGCATTTGGTGCTGCAGGAAGTCCTAAAAATATTTTGGTTGCAGGAATAGAAGTCCATTGGTTCCATGCATTTATTAGTTTGGCAGTATTACCTGAGGTATACTGGCATGGAGGATTGTTATAGAACTGTACCCAAACATAATCAAATAGACCGGTCTTCAGAGCACTTCCCATCCATGCATCAGGGAAAGGGCATTGAGGAGCTGCTGTTAAGTATACCTTCTTTCCTTGTTTGCTATATCCGGAGAGATACGTCGCAAGTTCATCCCAATGTTGGGTTGTTCCTCGTTCAATGTCGAAGTCAATCCCATCCAAAACAGCATCTCCAAGAGGGCGAGAAGAGGATTGTCCCCCCAAGAAGTTATTCCAAAGATAGGTTGCAACTTGTTGAGCATCTTTAGCCGAAGTAAGGGAGTAGCTCCCCGACCCTCCTCCGATCGAGAGCATCACCTTAATTCCTTTTGCTTGACACGATTTAATGTCAGAGCTTAATTTGGTGCAGCCATTACTGTTTGGATTGCAATGTCCAGCAAGATTGATGGCTGGTTTTTGACCTTTGCCAAAGGTCGGAAGGAAAGCAATATTTACGTAGGCATAGTTTCCCGTGGCACAAGTTTGTGCCAAGGTACCCTCATTTCCATTTTGGCCCCAATAGATTGCAATCCCACCAGCATTAGTGCTAACCACCAGCGTTAGAATTGTCAAAGAGAGGAAAGCTAGAAAGATAGAAGGATTTAATGCCATAATGCGCAAGGTTTGCGATTGTTCAGAGTATTTGGTTTTTCTATAGGTGCTCGTTATGTTTAGAGAAGCATGTGCTTTATAGGAGGAAAATGATCATAACTTCTTTGCATGCCAATGAGTACTGTTGTTTAGAAGTCAGTCAATCCCACCAAGTTCGATTCACATCATGAGTGATTGAACTCGACGGACAAAAATTTCCACATGACATTTGAATCCCAAGTCAAGAGAATTAATATGATCCATCATTTTCCCATAATAAATACTCCATCTATGATCAGCAAGCGTATTTAGCTGAAGGCCTTTTTTCCTGAAAAAGCTTAGTGTGTGCTATCATATCATATCATGAAGATCTTGGATGTTATTTTCATAGAGTTTTTGAGGTCCCATTTTCGTAGAAAAATGCCCGCCTGGGTAGACTAACTATTACATCCACCAAGGAGGTCATGTTATCATGAAGACAGCTAGCTAGACCGATTAACCCTAGGTTGACTAACTATTACATCCATCAATGAGCAGAGTAAGTACTAGTGACTTTTTTCATTCATTGGTTAAATGCTCTTCTTCAAAACGAGTTAAATTGCTTCTTTTTTAGTTTTTTGAAAAGGATTTAAATTGCTTTTGGCATCTCAAGAACTGTTCAATTGTCCAATTGAGTTTACTAAAAAAATAGAGTAATGCTATTTATTATTATTTTTTATTTTCTTATTATCTCTTGATATATATATTAATCTTAGATAATTAAAAATTATTTATTATATTTTATTTATGAATTTATTATTTAATACTATATCATAAATAAAATAATAATGAGAAAAAATAATAAATATTTTTCTTTTAAAAGATAAGGGCCGGACTAGGAGGTAGTTGGTTGCCCAGAATTTGTCATATTTTCATCCTCAATAGTAGTTTATTATTATCAGTATTATTTAATGCCTTTATGACTTTTACTAATGAGTGGACGACTTGGTACTGAGCTTTCATGAATATCTCAGTTGGCTCGAACAACTAAAATTGGATTCGAAACTTGGTAAGGACCAATTCAATTAATCAAGTAGTTCAAAAATTTGAGGATTCATGATAATTTTTGAATTTGCTATTTTAATATTGATAAAAATGATTAAAAATCATATATAATGCAACTTAAGCATTAACATCTCGTGTAAAAGTGTAAAAATATGAATTTAAAAATCGTTTATCTCATCTCATCTTATTATTATAATTTTTCAAAAATTCATATAAAATATAATTAAAAAAATTAACTTTTTTACATCCTATAATAATAAATAATATTAAAAAATAATATTTTATTTAACTTTTAACTTTTTTCTAAAACTATCTTATTTTATCTTATTTCACTGTCCAAAATAAATTAGTTATGAGCACATGGTAAAGGAAATATTTTATGCACAACCATAAATTTAATATAAAATACTTTTTCATTTCCTAATTTTTCTCTTCAACTAATGAAAATAAAAACCGAAATATCTTATTAATCAATATTCTACGATTTTTATTGAATACAACAATAAAAAAATATTAATAGATGTTTAATTCTCTCACATTTTTGTTAAAAAAAAACTTTGCAATCACACATAACTTAAAACATAAATACAGTTTTAAATTAGTTAGAATTTCTTTAATTCAATTAGAATCGGTTTGAATTGACTTGTCTATTTAGAACTTGTACAAATAATTTCTCTTATTAGTTTTGATACTAGTGTTAGTTAAAATGGGCACTCACACACAATTAGCGACCAAGATTTTAACATAGTTTGACTAAAATAGCCTACATCCAGACAGATAGGAGATTATATTTCACAAACCAAAATTACAATAGTTTCTCTCTCAACTCTTTCAACAATGAGTTGTGCTTCTCGAATTACCTTGTTTTTGCAACCAATACATGTGTTTATAGGTCAAAGAAGTCGGTTCTAAAAGGAGAATGTTATCATCAATGGTGCTGAGAAGAGATTTAAAATTTTCGGCTACCTCTAGTGTCCTTCCTATTGTGCTTCCATGTCAATTTTTTTAGCACTGGTTTCATCATTTTTGAGTTTCCTACAAGAAACCTCTGTTGCCGATTTTATCAATTTGAATATTCAAAATTTATCTGAAATTTGGTGTTGAATTTTCAACAACTCTCCCCCTCAACACCAAACAGAAGATATGCTGACATTTTTTAGTTCAAGGTATCTAACCTAATTATGTCTCTGCATAACTCGAGTTTTTCTCGTGTGATCACATTTGTTAACATATTGGTTGAATTCTCTTTGCTATGGATCTTTTCAAGTTTTAATAGTTGTTATTCCATTACTTCATATATCTAGTGAGAGTGAATATCAATGTGCTTTATCTGAAAGTGATACATTGAGTTTTTACTCAAGTTAGAGCATTTTGACTATCACAATTGATTTTGTACTCTTTTTGAGTGATTCCCATTTCTTAGAAAAATCGCTTTAGTCAGAACATTTCTTTGCCTGCTTCCGCTATAACAATGTACTTTGCTACCGTTGTAGATAAAACCCCAAATTTCTGCAATCTGAACTGTCATAATACATCTCCCTTTGCAAATGTGTAAATGTATCCTGATGTAGATTTTCTTCCTTCAAAATCACTGCCATATTAGTATATGTATAACCATGCAAGACTGGGTCAGCTCCTCCATAGCACAAGCATAGTTTTGATGTACCTTTAAGATACCTGAGAATCTACTTTACTACTTTCTAGTGTTCTTTTCTTGGATTGAAAAGAAAGCGGCTCACGATTCTCACATTGTGAGCGATGTCAGGTCTCGTATACATCATAGCATACATTAGACTTTCTACTGCTGAAAGTAGGGTAATGCAGTCATTTCTTGAACATTTTCCTTTAATGAAGGACATGAACTCTTGCTTAGTTTGAAATAACTAGTTAGTGGATTACTGACTGGCTTAATTTTCTCCATATTGAATCTTCTCAGACTCTGTTCAACATATTTTTCCTGTGACAGATATAACTTATTTTCTCTTCTATCACGAGTAATTCTCATGCCCAAAATTTGTTAAGCAGCTTTTGTGTCTTTCATATTAAAGAACTTGGAGAGATCTACCTTTAACTTGTTGATGGTTGATGGATCTTTACCAATAATTAGCATATCACCAACATAGAGCAGAAACATCACTATCTGGAAGCCTATTTCAAACCGTAAAGACTCTTTTCCATTTTGCTGACTAAGTGTTTCTTTCCAAGAACTCGAAAACCTTTAGACTGCTCCATGTCGATTTTCTCTTTAAGGTTGCCGTGAAGAAATGTTGTATTCACATCCATTTGTTTGAGTTCCAAGTTTAGACTCGCAACCAATCTGATTATTAATTGAATTGAAGTCATCTTTACAACAAATGAGAAAACCTCATCAAAGTAAATCCATTTCTTCTGCTGGAATCTTTTGACAATGAAGCGAGTTTTGTATTTCACCTGCTTGTCATCTTAACACCTATTTATTTTTCAATGCTCTATTTTCTTTTAGAAGTTTCACCAGCTCATATGTCTGATTTTTTTGCAATGAGTTCATCTCATCTTGCATAGCTTGTATCCACCTGTCGCTATCTGGATGAGATATGGCTTCTTAAAAATTCTCTGGCTCCATTACATTGATAAGAAGAATATCTGATTCCGGATATAATTAAGACGGAATCAATAATCAGCCTCTAGAAGATCTGTCCTAATGAGGCTCTTCAACTAGAGGATCACTTGATGATTGTGATGATTCTGCTGTTTTAGATGGAGGAGGTAACTATTTTCCCTGCTCAGTACTCGTTCCTCCATTGTCAGCTTCATTTTCTTCTTCTGGGGAGTCTTCCTACCTGTTTTCAGTGTTTGAGGTGAATTGAAGTGATGCTGAATTAGAGGCTGTTTCTAGAGCACTTGAAGTTCTTTAGTATCCATATAATTGGTCTTTATGGAACACAACATTCCTGCTTCTGATAATCTTCTTTACTTTTAGATCTCATAATTTGTATCCAAATTTCTCATCTTAATAGCCTATAAAGATACATGGAGTTGACTTTTCATTAAGTTTTAGTCTTTCTTCTTGGATATATGTGCAAATGCTTTGCACCCAAATACTCTTAGATGAGAATATGATACCTTGCGGCCTGACCACACAATCTTTAGGACTTCGAATTATAGTGGAGCTGACGGTGTTCAGTTAATCAGGTGACATACTACTCGTACTACTTGACCCCAGAATGATGTAGGCAACTTAGCCATACTCAACATCCATCTAGTTCTTTCCACAATGATCTAGTTTATTTATTTTGCCACACCATTGTGCTGTGGGGTGTAGGGGACAATTTTCTCATATCTGATGTCACGACATGAGTAATATTCTCTGAAATCTTGAGAAGTATATTATTCTCCATTATCTGTTATGAGGCACTTTAGTTTATTGTCTGTTTCTCTTTCTGTCATGGCATGAAGCTTTTGAGCTGATAAAAAACTTGATCTTTCCTTTTCAAGAAATACACCCATACTTTTTGTGAAGCGTCATCAATAAAAGTGAAAAAATATCTATTACCTCTTAGTGATTCGACTTGTTCGCAAACATTAGAGTATACAAGGCTAAGTGGCGGAGTTAGGAATTTGTAGGGGGCCAAGTAAAATTAAAATTCTAACAAAATATTTTTTGTTCTATTTTGATACATTTATTTCTGAAGTATAGAACAATCTGATAGTAAGATTTAAAATAAAAATAAAATACATTTAATCTAACATATGTATTAAAAAAATATATAATATATCAAGAAAATATAATATGTCATTTTTTTAACAAAAAGAATAATATATTATTGAAATAACATAAAGACACTCGTGCAAATATATCAAATAAAATAAATATAAAGTATCTAAAATGATAACTTATGTTCTTTTAAAGTAATAAAATTATCAAGAATTGAATCTAAATCAAAATTCTTATTTAGTTCTCTTTTAATATAAATAACTAAATTACTTGCTAGAAACACATATTCAATTTTGTTGCGAAGTCTTGTTTTAACAATATTTAATATGTCATCTTGTTATTAGACCGTTTTATTTTGTATTGATATGTAAGAAAAAGAAAAAGAAGAAGAAGAATCAGAAGAAGAAAAAGAAGAAAAAGAAGAAGAAGAAGGAAGAGTTTAGTTGAGGTACCTGATCTAGGGTTTTCAATCTGCCGAACGAGATGCGAGTTGGGATGCTCCTGATCTTGGATTTTCAATCTGTAGTGGGATGCTTTTGTTTTTGAAGAATTTCATCTAGAGCGAACTTGAAATCGATGAAGAGAGACTTGGTATGCAGATGTGAGTTGGGGATCTAGGGTTTCCTCACTGCCATTACAAGATGCGATGGATTTGGGGATGTTTCTTTTAGCCCAATTTCATCTAATCTGGAACTTGAAATCTAGGAAGAGAGGGAAAGAGTAAAACCAAAGCGTCATGTTTTATTAATCCACGTCGGACAGAGTGTACACAATGTACACAAAGGCGTGTACATATAGCATTTTCCTATATAACATTGGTTGAATCGTGAGCTCAATTTGGTTTTGATGCATTGTGTTTGTTGCAATACGAAATTAATCATCTGACGATTATGGATGCGACTTTGGATGGCATTGGGTTGCTAGAGTCTATAATTGGCAATAGACAATGACAAATGGTGCAATCAAATTGTGAATGAGGTAGTTGTGAAGTGGCTATTGGAGATGGCAGGGATTGGAGTGTCTCCTGATGGTGACACGAATAGTAGTGTTCAAAGACAAGTTGAAACCTAGACCAATATTAGTAGGTCTAATTGGACTTAGACCTATTTGGATAGGATAATCTTCCTCGCTCATCTCATATTATTGTATCCTATCTTTTCTCAATATCTAAACACCACAAACACAAAAATTTTACAAATTTAAATTTTTGACATTTTCATCTAATTATTATCTAATTATTATAATTTTTCTAATTTTTTCAAACAAAACACAAAAAAATTTATTTTTTCAAATTTCAAAACAAAAGCTATATTCTAATAATACTTTAATTTTATAATATTTTTATTCAATTTTTTCTTTACTATTTTTCTAAAATATCGTAAAATATATTAAATCAAAATTTACTAATATTTATAGATTATCTTATTTTATTTTACCATTCAAACGAGGCCGAAGCTAACAAAGGGTTCATAATAGGCAAGTCAAGAAAAATCAAAATGGGCCTTAACCAACAAATAAGACCAACGCAAAAATTACCAAAGCAACTCAAATTGTCGTAAAGCTATTTTTTTTTCTCTTCTTTCCTTACATTCAAAACCTTGCTCCCCAACTATTGAAGCTCGTTTTCGAGTGAGGGCGAAGCTTTTGCTCCTCCCTCCCTCCCGCCCAGCCATATGTGATTGTTCTCCTTGATTTTCCTCTAGCTTTATTAGGTTTTTTTAAGCTTTTGTAGTTTTTTTTATCCACAATCCAAAGAATCTTCAATTTTTTGCTTCTCGGGCCTTAAAGACCACCACGCACCAGGCTTTTGAACTCTACAACCACCGATCTCTGGAAGGGATGGAGCAGATTGACCAGAGTAGCTCTCTTGTCGCCATGCATGGTTCAATCGCGATCAGCGATATCAGCTCATTTGTTTCCAGCTGCCTGTTTCAACTCCAATGTGGCACGTGTCTCTCACGCACCACCACCACTGGGTCCCTCTCTGGTGCATTGATTTTTCTTCAAGTTGTTACTTCCAGCTTTCCTAACAGGAATTAAGTTAATGTAGACTTGAAAATCCCCTCCAACAAAACCAGCTCAATAGAATGGAGCACACCTCCTCTCGCTGCAATTTTTTGCCGCAGTTCTATAATTTGTTTACTAGACTATGTTAAAATCGCTTTAGGCAGAGTCCTTTTAATTCGGACTGGTGGGAGCTACACTTGTAGTTTTGAAATCGTTCCTTTATTTTGGTATCTGTTGTGTATTTGTTATATTAGAATGATTGTTGAGAACTTCCACCTCATTAAACTTTGTATCATTGTATTCGTTTAATATAATATATACTATGCTTGTTAAAAAAAAAGAACAAAAAAATTACCAATGCAAAATACCTAATAAAAGGAATGATCACACGTACGGCAACAAAGTAAATATTGGATTGGCCAGGGTTCAACAATGTTTAGGACAGACTAATAAAAATTGGGCCAACACAAAAGTCCAACAAAAATAAAGGCGTAAATGGACAAACATCAGTTGTAGGCCCTATTTTTCTAGTAAACTATATTAATCGTTGAGTCATTTGAAGTTTTGAACATCTCCTTAACGCCTAAACGACATGTAATTTAAAACAAAGTAGAAATAAAATATGGTGTTCAACAATTGATAATAATTGTCATATTAACCAAATAATCGATAACAATTCAAAGATAGGGATGCTATCTCATCTATTTTGGAGAAAATTATATGAATATAGTCAAGTCATTATTGCTAGATGAAAGATAAAGTATTAAGTACCACGATTTGAAAATCTTTTGTCTTGTACTCTATTAGTATGTCAATTTTGATAGTTTTAGGTGTATTAAATTATACACCAGATTTTAGTTAAAATTGAAAAATGTATTTTTCCTTATTTTCACCAAACTAAAGATGCTTTTGAGCAACATCCCATTTGATTACAAATGCGCGACAAGAAAATTAATTTTTGTGATCAATTATTTGTAATAAAAAGACTATTTATTACTCATTTAAGTTAGAAATAGTCATTTTATTGAAAATAACGGATCGCAAATAAATAACTTTCTTATAATGAAGTCATAAACTTTCTGCAAAGAAAATATGCTTCATATATATATATATATAATGATATTGATACACAAATGAAGAGTACACGTGGAAGACAAATAATAAGGCTATGAGCCCGTGATTATATATCAACTCCAACCCACACAACCTTGGTATATAAAGTAGTTGTTTCAGACATGGCTCTTGATGGAAGAACTATATCCACTTTGATCATCATAATACTTTGACCACAACATCACACCTCCATACTTAGCAGAACCTTTAATGGATGGAAGAATTTTAGAGGTAAGATCAGGTACAGGAATAAAGCCACTTCCAGCAGCCTCAGGAGATGCAGGAAGCCCTAGGAAAATCTTTTTGGCTGGGATATCCAATATCCATATCTTCCATGCATCTTCGAGATTGACAACATCACCACTTGTGTATTGGCATGGAGGATTGTTGTAGAATTGAACCCAAACAAAATCAAACAGACCCGTCTTTAGAGCATTACCAATCAAAGCATCAGGAAATGGGCACTGAGGAGCTGCAGATAAGTAAACCTTCTTGCCTTTGTTGCTGTATCCTGAGAGGTACCTATTAAGATATAAAATAAAAAATTAAATCTACCTCTTTTTATAAGTATAAGTTTTTTAGACAAGTAATGATTTCACATGGTAATAGGATTTAGTAGTGATTTCATATAGTATTAGACTACTAGATGTCCTCAGTTCAAGCCATGAGGGGAAGTCTAGCCTATATGAGAGTGACATTGTTAAAATATAAAATAAATTATAAAATTTACATCTTTCCATAAATTTAAACTTTTGAGACAAATGATAATTTAATAGTACCTGGCAAGATCTTCATAATGTTTGTCTGTCCCTCCTTCAATATCAAAGTCAATTCCATCCAAAACCGCTGTCCTAAGTGGCCGAGAAGACGAATGTCCACCCAAGAAGTTATTCCAAAGGTAAGTGGCAACTTGCCTAGCATCCTCAAAGGATGAAAGTGAGTAACTCCCAGCCCCTCCTCCAAGGGAAAGCAGGACTTTGATGCCTTTGGCTTGACATGACTTGATGTCAGAGCTCAAGCCGGTGCAGCCATTGCTGTAAGGATCACAATGACCAGCAAGGTTTAACATGGGAGTCTGACCATTGCCAAAAGTTGGAAGAAAGGCAAGGATGACATATTCATAGTTTCCAGTGGCACAAGTTTCTTTCAAAGTGCCCTCATTTCCATTCTGACCCCAATAAATGGCAATTCCACTTGCATTTGTACCTCTTAATGCTATTAGCATTAGCATCACCAAGGTGGAAAGGAAGGACATTGAGGCTGCAGAAGTGGAAGCCATTGCTGAGCTGTTAATACTTCGCATAAGCTTTGAATTTATGCTATTCTTGTGCTGTAACTATGTCAGGAGGATCATCAGTTTTATAGTTGGAGGATTCCTGTATTTTTAAACAAAAAAAAAAAACCAATTAATTAACCTTGTCATTATGCTGCAAACTGCGTACGTGCCTTAGTGGTTACTCTGATTTATCAATGGTATTGGCCGTACGCAGACGGGATTTGAAACTTCCCTTGTCTCTTAGCTTTCGCCTGAATGGAAAATTTGCAAATGACTTGTATCTGCAGACTGCATATGTATGTACATATATATATATATATATGCAAATTCTTCTTTGTTAAAATATTATATAAATTAAATCTAATTAATCAAATAAAGACAATATTTCATTCTTCTTCCTTTCTCTGATCAGCTTAGTTTCATTCATCTTTTACTTTTGGGAAAAGAGCTTAATTGGTTTTAACTAATTATAGAGCTGGATCCGTCAGATGTAAGATACATGTCTCATCCAATTGGTTCAGTTACTACTCGACCCTAATCAAGCTATTTCTCGTCTTCTCGTCATCTTCCTCATTTAGAAAACTCATGATCACCGAGAATGTTGGTCCTTTTTTTTCATATACTTTTTGTGACTTTAAATATTTTAAAAACATTGTGTTAAAAAATACTTTCTTAATTATTAAGTTAAAAAAAAAATCTACTATCAAAATTATTGCTGGCTCAAAAGATTTTGAGGCCAAATACGAGATATTAAAATGGGCTGGGCCTTTTATTTATATCAAATTAAATTAAGTTATATCTAACTAGTTTTATTTAAAAATTATTCTTCTTACTTTTTTAGAAACAAAATTACTAATCAAATTTTTATAGTTAAGTTCTTCTAATTGTATCTTCTTCTTAATTGATAATATAACTAATCCATTTAATCTTTTTAGTTCTTTTTGGTATATTTCTCGACCATCTATACAGAGGCGGAACCAAGATTTTATGTTTGGAAGGCGATCGATTAAGTATGCGATGTATATAAATTTTAGAAGAAAGATTATCAGTAATAGAAGTATCATTTTCTGTTGTTACTGAACTCTCTAAACGTATATTACTTTTCAAATTGTCCACATCTTTCTTTGTTTTTTTTTTTAAAAATTAATCGTTCTTGAGTACTTATTTATATTTTTCTATGATTTAAAAAAAATTATAGATCAAAAATAAATTTGAGAACTTTTTAATAAGTAATGATGTAACGCTATTAAATTTTTAACAAACTATATCTCACAATCATATAAGTTAGAGTGAAACTAAATAAGTGAGTATAATTAATCAATTTTATAATTATATAAATTTATAATCAATTCTTTTGTTAGAATTAAACTGTTAGAGTAACTGTAAGATTATGTGAGTTTTAAAATTTAAGTTTCAGTGAAGTTAAAAATTAGAATATAAGTAGATGTATATTGAGATTTAAGAGAATAATTTTAGTAAAAAAAATTTGGAGGGAAATTTTTATTTTTTTTATAATATGAGAGAGAATTTTAATTATATATATAAATTATATATATTTATATTATAAATAAATTTTTAAATACCGCCCCCCCACCCACTAACATGGGTCCGCCCTGCATCTATAGATGTTTCACCTAAATTTTTGGTTATATTTTGTTTATTTCTAGTAACAAATTTATTTAAAGATCATTTTTAGGATTGAGTCAATTTTTCTCTTTTTTTTTTTAAGTTTTTCATATCTAAATGCATATTTTCTATTAGACAAATTTTATAGTAAAAAAGAATAATATCTACTATATAAATTCTACTATGCTTATAAATATTCTAGAATAAAATTAATATTAACATAAAACAATAGAACCTGATTTAGCAAATAGACTTCACTTTAATATAACAAATGAGTTCCATTTTTATATAAAACTATCACTCTACATAATATAATAAAATATATTAATATTAACAGGCAAAATCAAATAAATAAATTAATATTAAGAAAATTGAAAAAACAAATACAGACTTTGAAAAATTAAATTTAAGAAATACATGGCCCATGACTCATGGCCAATGTAATTTGTGATTCAATTATAATTGGAAACCGGCGTTCATGAATTGTGAAGTACTGTATATCATAAGAACATATGTAAATCTATGAATTATGATGCGCCTTGACTCGAGGCGCTTCAAAACTTCACACAATAATAAAAAATAATAATAATAAAGCTTTAAAACTTTATAGTGTGTACAAAAATAATGAAGAGAAATCACATTTAAAAATATTCATTCATATGAAAAATAATATATATTATTCATATTATATAATTATTCATATTATAATTATAGATTTAAAATTTATTTTAAATCTATCTTCATTAATAATATCAGGCGGTTTACTTGACCTGAAACTAACTAAAAAACTAGATCTAAACATCCTGTTCTTTTTGGCAACTTCCTAAGAAATTCAGGTACTTCCTAAATCTAGGTTTTTGAACTTACCTTGCTGCACGGGTAACACATACCCTAAGGGAACACATCCCTCACAGACTTATTGTCCTTACCAGGTACCTATTGTGCCCATCAACGCCTAACGCCTTCCTTCGACTAACAGCAACACAGGGACTTACCTACGGTAAATGGTACTCGACTGCTGGAAGTGGGGGTGCAACAGAACAAAATAAAAGAACTAGATAGTGTTGCCCAGATGACTAACACAAGAGGGGGGGTGAATTGAGTTGTATTTAAAAAAATAACAATTATAAATCAAATATATAATAAAAAATATAAACAAAATATGAAACAATAATAAATATAAAGAGTAAGGGTAAAAGAGAAGCAAACTCAGTATGTTAACGAGATTCGGCCCCACTGCCTACGTCCTCGCCTCAAGCTACCTCTTGAGAATTCCCAAATCCACTATTCAATCTCCTTTAGGTGGAGATAGAAACCTATTACACTTTTGAGCAGCACCGCTCCAAAGAATCCGTGTAGAACACCCTCTACACTTCCAATCACCTTACACTTGGTGATTTAACTATTCCCCGTGTAGAACACCTTCTACACTTCCAATCACCTCACACTTGGTGATTTAACTATTCCCCGTGTAGAACACCTTCTACACACACAAGGGTTATACACACCTTTTTACAAATACAAGAGTTGATAGTAGGTAGACTATCAAAGTACACTCCTCAATGAGTGAGATAGAAACAATACAGCGCAACCTATATCTCTCTCAACAAGAATAATAATTAAGGCTCAAAACTTTAGAAAAGAGAGAATGAGAGTTTTGAAGAAATGATGCAAAACTTAACAATAGATGTGTAAGCTTTTGTTATGAATTTTGCAAAACTCAAGTGAGCTATTTATAGGCAAATGATTTTTCAATTTCAAATTTGAAAAGATTCTCATGTCAAAAATATCATCATTTACTTTTCAAAAATTTCAAATCTAATATTTTTACTTTTTGCATGTGACAAAAGAAGCACACTTTACTTTTCAAAAATTTCAAACATAATCTTTTACTTTTTGCATATGACAAAAGGAGCACACTTTACTTTTCAAAATTTTCAAACAAAGACATCTACCTTTTGCATAAGTCAAGAAAAGCATCCACCACTTTTGAAAATATTCAAATAAAACATGCATATGTGAAAGATGACAATCAATCATCTTAATATTTTCAAAGTTCAAACCTTTAATCATATCATGCACATGTGAAAGATGACAATCAATCATCTTAATATTTTCAAAATTCAAACCTTTAATCATGTCATGCACATGTGAAAGATGACAATCAATCATCTTTCAAAATTTTCAAATTTAATTTACAAAATATTCATGCACATGTGGAAAATGTATTTTAATGTTTTATGATGAAATATTTATTTTGAGCCTTAATCCTAATTTTGAATTTTTAAGAGATTTACAACATTACTCTATGATTTTAATGTGAACTTGTTCCCTTCTTGCTCATGCTTGCTTCCTTGATGTGCTTGATTATATTGTGTGGACAACTTGAGCTTAAGACTCCTTTATTCTTTGGATTCATTTGTTATCATCAAAATCCATTTGTAGATTTACATGAAACTTGAAACTTTGGGTTCAACAATCTCCCCCTTTTTGATGATGACAAATGCTTGATAGAACCTGAATCCTGTATTAATACTTAAGCTCCCCCTGAGAATGTGTGTTAGTTTTTCAAGCAAAAATATAAACATAATTTCAAGCATATATAACAAGTTTAGCGATTTAAACAATGTTAATGTTCTAGTCTAAAACTTCTCCCCCTTTTGACATCATTAAAAAGGAATCATAATTATCTCAATAAGATATATTCCTACAATAACTAACAGACAAATAAAGTGCTGCGTTAGTAGAGACTGTAGAAGTTAGAACCACCCGTGTCCGATAAAACCTGCAAAGGTTGAAACCGAATTTTATCATCACGGTACAGAAGAAGATTTAAATCCGCTTGATGTTATTGACGAATTAGATGTTCCAGAGATTTGAAGTTGAATAATTAAAAATTATTCGTGTCCGACAAAGACAGCAAAAGCTGCAGGCGTAGTTCTGGCAAAGCGGTGCAGAGCCATGCATGTCCGACAAAACCTGCAAATGTTAGAAGTCTAACTCTGGCAATTCGGTGCGGACCCACGCGTATCTGACAAAACCTGTAAAGGTTGGAGGCCTAGCTCTAGCAGTCGGTGTGAAAGCAGATCAATCGCCTGATGTTGACAAACGGGTTTGAAGGCTCTGAGTTTCTATAAAAAAATCATTTTCACCAATCGGATACCAAAAAAAAAAAAAATTGTTCTTGACCTAAGTTCTGTTTCTCCATAACGATAGAATGGCCGAACAATTCTCTTCCACTAATGTTCCAGACTTGAATCAGGAACCTTTGACGCATCAACCATCAATCTTCTCTCCTAAGGCCGTCAATGCCATGATAGGAGCAAAGAACCGTTTTTCTAGTAAGAAAACTTTTGACAATGTGTGTCCAGTATATCTTATATTTCTTTTGACTAATAAGATTTGAAGAGATAATAGTTTGTCTTGTTCTTTATGCTATCTCTATAAAATCAGTTTTAAAGTTCATCCGATTTGCATCAAATCTTATTCTCATCTCTATAACTCATCTGCATTCCTTTAATATTCTCGCTTTAAGTTTTCAATTCTTTTCTCAATGGCTCATTCTTCTAACATTCCTCTAGATGCATCTATGAGGTATTCTACATCTCAATCTCATGTCTTTTCTGCAGTTACCATTGGCACCATGTTGCAGCAAGAGAATAATAGTTTGGCTAATAAGCCAGACTCTGATGCTATCTACGACTTGGTGAGTCTCGAGACTCGCTACTCATCCTCTATTGTCGCTTTTTCCCAGCGGCTACAAGTCAAAAATCATGAGGTTGAAAAGCTTAAAGAACAAATTGTTGTACTTCAACGAATTGTTCAAGAGTCTCACACAAGAGAAGGAATCCTTCGGCAAAAGAATAAAAAGTTGAAATCTCTATTGGATTCTTCATTCCGCTTGCCAGTTCCCATGGATAGGGATGACATGATATTCATAACATGCATCATACCTATTTCTCTTCTAATCATAAATAATCTATCTTCTGGTAAAGGTTTTGTGAATATATTTGCTAACTGATCGTGTGTGTTTGTGAACTCCAGTACTATATCGCCTTTCTGCACATGATCTCAAAAAAAAATGATATCTTATTTCAATATGCTTAATTCTAGAATGTTGTATTGGATTTTTTTTTAAAGATTTATAGTACTTGTATTATCACATTTGATTGGAATGTGATTATACATAAGTTTAAAATCCTCAAGTTGTTGCTTCGTGTAAAGAACTTGAGCACAACAACTACCCGCAGCAACATATTCTGCCTCAGCAGTAGATAGTGCAACAGAATTTTTTTTTTAACTAAACCAGGGAACTAGTGCACGACCTAAGAAATGACATGTTCTACTAAAACTTTTTCGATCATCTTTGCAACCAGTATAATCGGTACCTGAATAACTAATAAAATCGAAAGAAGTGTGTTTAGGATATCATAACTCTAAGTCAATGGTATTGGCAAAATATCTAAAAATCCGCTTGACTGCAATCAAATGAGGTTATTTTGAAAATGATTGAAAACGTGCACATAAACATACACTAAACATAATATCTGGTCTACTGGCTGTCAAATATAATAAGCTACCAATCATATCTCGATATACCTTCGAATCAACTAGTTTACCGGATTCATCTTTATCAAGTTTAGTGGATGGGCTCATTGGTGTTCCAGTTTCCTTAGCACCTTCCATCCCAAACTTCTTCAGTAATTTTTTAATATATTTTGATTGATTAATGAATATCCCTCTTTTTACTTGCTTAATTTGCAATCCAAGAAAGAATATAAGCTCTCCCATCATGCTCATTTCAAAATTCTTCTTGCATAGTCTTAGCAAAAACTTGGCATATATTTTCATTAGTAGCACCGAATATTATATCATCAACATAAATTTGAATCAGAAGAATATCATCATTTTCGTATATAATGAAAAGAGTTGTATCAATTTTTCCTCTTAAAAAGCCTTTTTCAATCAAGAAACTACTGAATCTCTCGTACCACGCTCTAGGAGCTTGTTTGAGTCCAAATAGTACTTTTGTGAGTTTGAAAATATGATTTAAAGAAATATGATTTTCAAAACCTGGAGGTTGCTCAGTATATACTTCTTCATTTATAAAACCGTTTAAAAAAGCACTTTTAACATCCATTTGAAAAAGTTTGAAATCTTTATAACAAGCATATGCAAGTAGCATTCGAATAGTTTCTAATTTTGCGACTGGTGCATATGTCTCATCATAATCGATTCCTTCTTCTTGATTGAAACCTTGGGCTACAAGTCGAGCCTTATTTCTAGTAATGACTCCGGACTCATCTTTCTTGTTTCTAAAAACCCATTTTGTTCCAATAATAGTATGAATTTTGGGTTTAGGAACAAGTGTTCAAATATCATTTCTTTTAAATTGATTAAACTCTTCTTACATAGTTAGAATCTAAGATTCATCAAGAAGTGCTTCATCAATATTTTTAGGTTCAATCTGAGATAGAAAAGCAGTATGATTGCAAATATATCTAAGAGATGATCGAGTACTTACACCTTGTGAAGGTTCTCCTAGAATTTATTCCTCTGGATGATCTTTCACATGTTTCCACTATTTGGTTGCATCTTGTACTAAGTTTTGATAATCTTTCCTTCTATTTCCATGATCTTTTATTTTGAATTGTTTCCAAATATCACACATCCTTTTTCTTTAGAAGTGAAGTCAATGAATTTAGTTTTGTCTTCTATCACGTATCTTGAGTATCCGTTGTCTAAAAATCATTTATTTTTACCTGTAGAATACTTCATGCATACCTACAAAAGTAATTAAAAACAATTCCTGGTACCCAAGTTCTTTGGGTCCTTTATTTATTAGTATTAGAAGAAATAAGATTTTTAGGTACCCATATGGCTCTAATAGTCATTGTATGTTTTCTTCTAATAGGACAAGCAAAATAATTATGACAATTTCTATTACAAAAATTGCAAATAGCATGTGACATATATGAAGAACTTGAGTGATTATTATAGTATCCTTTTTTAACAAAATTATTTTTATGAAAAGAATTTTGAATATTGGATTTTGATGTAGAAGAATTATCAAAGAAGTTTTTATAAGATTTGTATTTTTGTTTTGGCTTATATCCCAAGCCTGCCTTATCAAAAACACATCTTTGACTACCAAGAAGTTTTTCAAAATTTCTTTTTCCATTCGTAAAGTTTTCAATAATATTTTCTAAATCAGTTTTCTTTTTCTTCAACTCAAAATTTTCATCTTTCAAAACAATACTTTCTTTTCTTAAAATATCAATTTCGTTTGTTAAAAAAGAATTTTTCTTTTTCAAAACAGTATACTTGATACCCAATTTTTCAAATTCCTCATATACCTCTTCTAAAACATTTTACAATTCTTCATATGAAGGATCTTCAATATTATCAAGATTTATTACCTCAATATCATCTTTAGCCATAAGACAAAGATTTGCTGATTCTCCATTGCTTGCTTCACTATCTAAGCTACTTGAATCATCATCCCACGTAGCTTTCATTGCTTTTTTGCCTTTGTTTCGATCTTTCTTTAACAGAGGACAATCTGGCTTGATATGACCAGATTTATTGCATTTATAACAAATTAAAGTGTCATTTTTACCTGAATCTTTCTTGGAAAACTTATTGAAGGATTTCCTTGGAGGAGTTTTATTTTTCTTTAAGAACCTCTGAATTCTTCTTACTATCATCGCAATTTCTTCATCTTTGTCGTTATTTTCCTCATTTTCATCACTTTCACTTTCATGTGGAACAGCTTTAAGTGCCAAGTTTTTCTTTGACTTTCCTTCTTCTTCTCCTCTTTTCAATGTGTACTCATGGGTGATAAGTGACCCGATGAGTTCATTCACTTCGAGCTTCTTGAGGTCTTTAATTTCAAGAATCGCTGTCACTTTTGATTCCCAACGTTTTGGTAGAGAGTTGAGTATTTTTCTTACTATTTCCACTTTGGAATAAATTTTGCCAAGAGCTGTCAAACTGTTTATGATGTTAGTAAAACGAGTGTACATACTAGAAATAGATTCATCATCATTCATCTTAAACATTTCATATTCATGAGTAAGAATATAGATTTTTGATTCCTTGACTTGAGAAGTTCCTTCATAAGTAACTTCCAAGTTATCCCAAATTTCTTTTGCTGTAACACAAGTCATTACTCTATTAAATTCATTACCATTGAGAGCATTATATAATAAATTCATAGCAGTTACATTCAAAGTATAAAGTCTATCGTCTTCACGATTAAACTCTTCTTCTTCCTTTTTGACCTTTACTCCATCAACCACTTTTGTTGGAATATAAGGTCCATTTACAATGCATTTCCAGATTTCTCGACTTTGAGCCTGAAGGAATATTCTCATTCTAACTTTCCAGAATGAGTAATTGTCTCCGCAAAAGAGTGGAGGCCGACTGCTAGATTGACCTTCACCAAATGAAGCTGCAATGTTAGCCATAAGATCTTAACTCAAAAGATAGTTAATCTTATAATAGAGCTCTAGCTCTGATACTAATTGTTGCCCAGATGACTAACACAAGAGGGGGGTGAATTGAGTTGTATTTAAAAAAATAACAATTATAAATCAAATATATAATATAAAATATAAACAAAATATAAAACAATAATAAATATAAAGAGTAAGGGTAATAGAGAAGCAAACTCAGTATGTTAACGAGGTTCGGCCCCACTGCCTACGTCCTCGCCTCAAGCTACCTCTTGAGGATTCCCAAATCCACTATTCAATCTCCTTTAGGTGGAGATAGAAACCTATTACACCTTTGAGCAGCACCGCTCCAAAGAATCCGTGTAGAACACCCTCTACACTTCCAATCACCTTACACTTGGTGATTAACTATTCCCCGTGTAGAACACTTTCTACACTTCCAATCACCTCACACTTGGTGATTTAACTATTCCCCGTGTAGAACACCTTCTACACACACAATGGTTATACACACCCTTTTACAAATACAAGAGTTGATAGTAGGTAGACTATCAAAGTACACTCCTCAATGAGTGAGATAGAAACAATACAGCGTAACCTATATCTCTCTCAACAAGAACAAGAATTAAGGCTCAAAACTTTAAAAAAGAGAGAATGAGAGCTTTGAAGAAATGATGCAAAACTTAGCAATAGATGTGTAAGCTCTTGTTGTGAATTTTACAAAACTCAAGTGAGCTATTTATAGGCAAATGATTTTTCAATTTCAAATTTGAAAAGATTCTCATGTCAAAAACATCATCATTTACTTTTCAAAAATTTCAAATCTAATATTTTTACTTTTTGCATGTGACAAAAGAAGCACACTTTACTTTTCAAAAATTTCAAACATAATCTTTTACTTTTTGCATATGACAAAAGGAGCACACTTTACTTTTCAAAATTTTCAAACAAAGACATCTACCTTTTGCATAAGTCAAGAAAAGCATCCACCACTTTTGAAAATATTCAAATAAAACATGCATATGTGAAAGATGACAATCAATCATCTTAATATTTTCAAAGTTCAAACCTTTAATCATATCATGCACATGTGAAAGATGACAATCAATCATCTTAATATTTTCAAAATTCAAACCTTTAATCATGTCATGCACATGTGGAAAATGTATTTTAATGTTTTATGATAAAATATTTATTTTGAGCCTTAATCCTAATTTTGAATTTTTAAGAGATTTACAACATTATTCTATGATTTTAATGTGAACTTGTTCCCTTCTTGCTCATGCTTGCTTCCTTGATGTGCTTGATTATATTGTGTAGACAACTTGAGCTTAAGACTCCTTTATTCTTTGGATTCATTTGTTATTACCAAAATCCATTTGTAGATTTACATGAAATTTGAAACTTTGGGTTTAACAGATAGAAAGAGACAGAGCATCTCCGGCAATTGTCAATAAGAAAAGGAGGAAGAGATAGAACTCAACAGTTAAAACTAGAACCAGAAAGTGGCTCTGATACCATTCAAAGCGGAATGAAACACAGATAACAAGAACAAAATGCAGATCCAGCAGTTAAGAGGCGGTTAAGCCGACCAATGCATGCAAAATTGAAAGACGAAAATTCAAATGAAAGGGGGAAACAGCGTTCCGACAGGGGCACTGTGAGGGAAGTCCGATCGCTGTACCAGGGAACGGCCCTGATTCCGTTCAATAGGCGGCAAAGCCGACCATATGTATGCAATGCATAAACATAAATAATGAAGATAGATTTAAAATAAAAATATTCTTCATTATAATCACAAGATTCACAAAATTACAAGATTATGGCTTGTAGAGAGGATTCCTTACAAGTTTTCTTATCGTAAGAAAGGGGTGGAATGAACTCTGCCTCTAAACTAAAAACTGAACTCTCCTTATATAGATGGAGAGGTATTACAAAAGAAACCCGGAGTAGATCACGGGAGACAAACAAAAAGGAAAAGCGGCCGAAAGTAGCCGAAAGCAAACAGTAACCACACCACGTAATTACTTTTTGAAAAAGTAAAGCTGTCTGCGCCAAAAGCTGGGCAGTCAGGCAATGATGTTGTCCGCACCGAAAGATATTTTGTCTTCTAGTGCTGACTGGCTCAAAAGGTGTCGGCAGTGGGGACATCTTGTCTTTATCTGCTGATCGATCTTGACTTTTGTGGACTGGCAATTAAGGCTCTCCGAGATCAGGCAAGAGTATTCTTTGTCCTGTCCAAAGTATTTGTACAGGTCATCAGAGTCATGTTCTGACTGTTCTGATTCACTGTTGGCTTCTTCATCAATGGACTGCTTCAATAGCATCATGCTATTGTGTTGTCCTTCAATCTGTTTCTTTAGTATCTCAAACATCTCTTTGTTCTGCTTCTTCTTGGAGTCTTTTTTCGAAAAGGCTGAACTTTCTGTATCTGAATCTTTCTTCTTTGGAGAAGAAGAAGGCTTCTTTTCTGATGAAGTCTTTTTCTTCTGTTTGGAAGATGAACTTGGAGTATCTTTAGGTTCAAGAAGTGGAAAAGGAAACTCGATCTGATTTTTTGACTTTGGTGATGGAAACTCCTCCCGGTCTTTTAGATTTGGTGCCGAGACAGGAAAATCCTTTAAAGTTTTAGTCAAAAAATTATCAGGGATCTGGGTTTTATCTCAGTATTTAACATAAAATCTGCGGACAAGAATGTCTACAGTTTTCTCATAGGTCCAATTAAGGATCCATGGTAATTTGTAATGAGCACAAAAATGGATTAAAAATGAGAATTTAGAATGAGGGGAATCCATTTTTGGGGTTACCGATTTAATATGATCAAGGACAGGCTGGAGGCCTGGCGAATAGATATCTGGAATGGGGCCAAAAGATTGCCACCATTGGATGAACTAAAGAGGGATCTTTGGAACGAATTTTTTATCAAAATTAAAGAACCAAGAATGAGACATACTTGGTGTCTGATAAAAAGGCAAATGGAGCCAGGCGTCGATATAATCATGATAATTATATCTAATCTGGGTATCCAGAATACTTTTAAGAGTATTCGAATTCTGTTTCCATTGATCAGGTGTTAGAATTTTGACAATAAAACAAGAATGGGAAAAGACCTTTGAAGGATCCACTTTATCATAAAGTGGTTTCAAGTAGATCGATCCCGTATGGAAAAGAATAGAAAGAAAAAATTTCAAATCTTTTTCTGGATTACGAGGAACCCAGTGCCATCATGGTGAAAAATAATGAAAATCGATTTGGAAAGGATCTGTTTCTACAATATTCTCAATGTAGAACAGATTTTGAAAATGTGATTTTTGAAAACTTTCTGCTTTGTTAGGAGCAGGGAATTTAGGCCTTGTTCTACCCAAAGGGTTGGACAAGGGATCATGTGGCATGGTTACTGCCATAGCAAACGAACTTGGGGTTACAGGTCTGGGCATAGTTCCCAGAACTGTGTATCTATTTGCAACTTCCAGTGGGGAAGTTGGCATCAAAAGAGAGGCAGGAGGTGCTGGAAGAAGTGGAGGCCTCTGGGAGCTCTCAGTCTTCTCTGGTTTCTTTTTCTTACTCATTTTTTTCTCTGCAGAAATTCACGGGTAAGAAAATCAGGGATGGAGTTATCCGATCCCTTTATATACTCAATATCAAAATCAAAAATGCTTAAAATAGCTTGCCATCGTGCAAAAATTTGTTTAGATGCAATGTTTTCAACATCTTTTTCTAAAACATACTCAGCACTTTTGCAATCAATTCTTAAAAGAAATTTTTGATTTAATAAATCAGATTGAAATTTAGAAATGCATAGTACTATAGATAAAATTTCTTTTTTAATAGTACTATAATTTAATTGTGCATGATTCCAGGTCCCGGAATGGAAATGAACAATTTGTTCGGAAGAACCTGGTGAAATACATTGTTTCAGAATGCCACCATAACCAATGTCAGAGGCATCTGTTTCAACAATTTTAAAATATTCAGAATTAGGGATTCCAAGACATGGAAGAGTTTTGACATATGTCTTAATTTCCCTAACAAGATTTGTGTGGATATCAGTCCACGGAGAAGGGTTGGTACGAAGTCTCTGGAAGAGAGGACGACACCGTTTTCTCAGATCTTTATAAAAATCAGCGATATAATTCAGTGAACCAAGAAATCTCTGGAGCTGAGTTTTATTTATAATGACATCAGGAAATTTTTCAGCAAAATCGATTGACCTTTGAATTGGCCTGATCTTACTGGTACAAATATCAAAACCAAGGAATCTAATCTTGGTTTGGAAAAGTTTAATTTTCTTAGCAGAAACCACTAGTCCATTTCTTTTGGCGATGTCAAGGAATGCCAACAAATGTTTCCAGTGATCATTAATGGATTTAGAGAAAATTAAAATATCATCGATATAAACAATAGTGAAATGAGAAAAACTATTGAAAATGTTTTGAAACTCAGAAGGGGCATTTTTTAGACCGAATGGCATCACGTTCCACTCGTAATGACCCAAAGGAGTACAAAATGCAGTCTTATATCGGTCCGACTCCCTAATTTGGATTTGCCAAAATCCAGACTTAAGGTCAAACTTGCTAAAGAATACGGCTTCACTCAACCTCTGAAGTAAGTCATTTTTGTTAGGGATGGGATATCTTATCCATTCTAACACTTTGTTCAGGGGTTTGTAATTTATGACAAGGCGAGGTGAACCTCGTTCTAACTCAGAATTTTTCTGGACATAGAAAGCAGCACACGACCAGGGTGACTTACTATGCCTGATTAATCTTTTCTGAAGAAGACCAGAAATTTCATTTTTACAAAATTCTAAAGTCTCGGCATTCATTTCAATGGGCCGAGCTTTAGTGGGAATATTTTTCTCTGAAAAATCTTTAATATAAGGCAGAGAAACCTCATATTTTTTCCGATTCCAAAAGGCATTGGGGAGATAGGAACAAATTTCAAAAACGAGTTTTTTATGAAAATCCTTAATTTTTGAATGCATTAATGGCTCAGTCAAATGCTCAGAAATTTTTCTAATTTTTACTTCTTGTTGAAAAGAGAGTAGATGGTGTTCCTTAGCAACGATCACAGAAATTTTTCCTCTTGAAGTATCAACTTCAAGTTTGGAAACAAAATTAAATTTGACTTTCTGTCCGAAGGGGTCAGTGGTGATCTCATCTTTCTCATTTAAGAAATGGCAAATAGAATTGATAAAAGGCATCCCTAAAATGACATCCCAAGTCATGTTTTTGACTAGGACAGACGGGATATGAAAACAAACATTGTCTTGACAGACATGGGCATCATTTAGCTCATAGTTGATTTTCATCTTTGAACCATTAGCCGCTGATAGTCTTTCAGTAGACTTTTCAAATACTTGGTTGGAACCAGGCCTTCACAGATACAATTAAGATCCGATCCAGAATCAATCAAAGCAATCACAAAGAACTCAAATTCTTTACAAACAATAATTTTGACTTTCGCATACCATTTAATAGGCATGGATTGTCTTAAAAAGCAAACAGCCTTAGGACTATCCGAGGATTCATCATGGTCAGAAACTTTTGTTTCTTCATTATCGGAAGGATCTTGATCAAGAGCATGCTCAATTTTAAGAGTAATAAAATGTTGTTTTAAACTTGAATTTTCAAGTTTAAGATTATTAACTTCAGATTTGAGTTCAATAATCTCTTGCTTGATAATTCCGATTTCATGCTGTAAATCAGAGGTAGAAACATTCTTCGGTTTCTTATCGAAACGTTTTAATGTTTCTTGAAAACTGACTTTCTCTTGAGAAGATGACGACTCTCTACGAGCCATAGTCTTCATGAGCTGGGCGAGATACTTTTCTTTTAGCTCAGTATTCTCAAACTGAGAAATTAAATCAAAAAGAAGGTTCTGCTGTTCCTCCTCTTTAGTTAAAACATTAATTGTTTTAACTCCAGAAGATTTACAACAAGAACCACTGCAGTTGCAGCCAAGCTTAATCATTGTTTGAACTGATGAATCTGATTCTGAATGATAGTTACTATCACTAGAACTATATTCATCACGTTCTGAGGATGAAGAACCAGAATTGTTATCGAGTAATTGAAACAATTCCTGTTGCTCATCTTCACCAATATTTAAAGCATTAAGCTTATTCTTCAATTTGGTAGATTTTTGAGGGTTTGGACAATTATTTTCATAATGTCCCCTCTTTCCACATTTAAAACATCTCTGATTTATATCAGAGTTTTTCTTTGGAAAAGATTTTTTATGAGGAAATCTTTTATGATCAAAAGGTTTTCTAAAGAAATCAGCATGGGTTTTTCTTTTCTTTTGAAAATAATCACCGTGAGGTTTTTGGGAAAACCTTTTCAAATGTTTTTTCTTTCTCTCTTTAGATGGAGCAATAGGAGGAAGGCCAAATTGTTGACAGAAATTTCTCATCTCATATTTGGCTCTCTTTCTATCTTTCATCTGCTGAGAGATGAGCTTTTGATCATTGTACATACTAATACCAAGTTTTTTAATTACGCTAGTAATATCACCATAGGTGTAACTATCGTAATCTACTCTACCGGTACTATCAAGTAGTGCCTCCTTAACCTTAATGGCAAATAAACGAGGGAAACCATCAATGAATCTTTATTTCCAGTAAGGCTTATCAGAATCATCACGCATTAAAACTCGTAAAATAAACACAGTTTCATACCAATTATAATCTGACATGTTAGGATATCTCAGATTATTCAAATAATCAGAAAAGCGATTAGTCACATTTGAAGGCGTACCAATAAAATGTTTTATAATCGTATAAATCAAAGTATTAACACCATCAGAGACACCTCGTCCTATGGTGTTATCAAAAACAGGGGTACCATCATCATTTTGCTTGACAGCAAATTGAATCCTTTGTTTAGCTTCATCAATACGGTGTTTATCCCACCAAGAGCGAAGCATACCAGTAAAACCAGAAACTAACATTAAAACAACATCAGGTTGTAAGATGTTTTTCTGAATATAGGCATTAGCGATCATGGACATTTTTTGTAGAGTATTTAGGACTTCTTGTTTAGAGAGTCCATCAATATTCCATTCATATATCCTGTCAGCACTAGCCGAAAACTAATCTCTAAACATACGTTCTTCGATCGCTAAATCAGGTGAAGTTGGCTTTGAAAACCAGTTCTTCGTAAAACCTGAAGGTTTCACAGAAGTGAGTCTGGCTATCTCAGCTGGCTCCGATGAAAACTGTTTTAAAACAGAATTGATGACAGAATCATCCTCAGAGGATTCATCTGTAGAAAGAACAGAAATATGATCTGGATTAAAATCCTTTCTACTCCTGTCAATGACACTTGTAGAAGGTTTTGATCTTTGTTTTTCTAGCTTTATTTCTGCTAGCATTTGATCAATTCTATCTAGAGCACTGACAGAATCTATTTTCTGTCTGTTCTCAGGTAGAATAATCAAAGGTTTTTCAATCAACTTAATTTTAGGTTTTGGAGGACTAGCAGTACGTCTTCCAAAATCAGATTTAAAAACAGGTTTTTCAATATTCTCCTCAATACGGTCTAATTGTTGACCTATAATGTGGAGAGCAGAGTTTGAAAAATTGTTTTGCTCAATAATCTTCTTTGTTTCAGAAGATAAAGGAAAATTTGAATCTTTAACAGTTGGGATTTTGAAAGGAGAAGCTTCAACTTCAGCTCCATGCACTGAGATCAAAGTGGTCTCAAGTGGAGGATGGCTTTCCGTTACAACTGTTTTATTTTCTTTAACAAATGTGGTTTTTAAAACATTTAAAAATTTATTCTTAAAATTACAATGCTTAAAATCATAATGATTTTCAAGAAAATCAAAGGAAAGAATATGCCTTTGCTGGGCATTCATCAATTCTTTCCATTTTCGTCTTACCCTTTGTTTTTGGGCTTGACTAAAATCACGAGCATAAGCTATACGCTTAGGTCGATTTTTTATGCTCTTAAATTCATCAACCAGTGAAATCATATCAATCTCAAAGGGTTTGCACATCATCATTAATTGTGGGTGCAAAACATTTGTGTTCATAACCAAATCTGAAGCTGTAGGGGACTCAGAAGAGTCTTCTTCAGTTTCTTCCTTTTTGGCTTTTCCGTTGGATGACGGAAAATCATTTTTGGTTGTGTAAAAAGCTGAAGTTACTTGAGACTCCGAAGAGACTCCCTTCAACTTGGACTCAAAATAATTTCCCTTGGGAATTTCTTGGATAATAATTAGACGTTTAGGTTCTGCCAACTTGACAGAATCTTCCAAGAATGTTTCGAGATTTTTATCTCTACTGATTCTCGGGTCCGAAGAAGTAAAAGATAGGGGACCAGTGAAAGAGTATCGTCTTTCTTTGGTCGTGGAGGGTCGGTCAAAAGAAATCTTTACAGTACCATCAAGATACTGTTGAATTAAGTCAACATCTTTATTTCGAGGCATGACTTGTCTCGAGGGTAATTCTTGGGGAAGAACCCACTCATCTGGAAAAGAAACATCCTTCCAGTTAATCATCTTGGGAGTTCTGATATCAGCGCTGGAAGATGAGCTCTGTATTAGAAGGGTCTGGTCTCTAGACGAATGTAGTTTAGCCTTAGGATTAAGGCTAGTTTTCATTAGTCTATAATAAATGCGATAAATTAATGCCAGAGGCTTATTGCCATCGATCATGTCAATCCCGAAAGTCAAAATATTCAAAGTTAAAACATCAAGAATATTTTATCATTTAAATCATAGTTAAATCAGGGTAACAATCAAAATGAACAGGACCTTCTGCAAGGGATGTTTGCACAATCCCAAACTGACTGTCATCAAAATTCCTGAATCTTGCATCACACAAGCATAGGAGCACAGAGGCATTGACATCTTTCCTAATTAAAGGTTTGATGGCAACCTAGACAGATGCAATGTGAATAAAAGAAAAATCTTTTTTCTTCATGTCTGTTATAACATCACGTTGAAACAGACGGCATTTTTCCTGGGTTTTTGAAATAGCAAAGGTTATTTCTACTGTTTCACATTGAATTCAGTAAGATGAACCTTTTCTCTCCAGGTTTTATTATAAAGAGAATCAATACCAATCTTTGGCAAACGCCATCGATTGATTTCAATCATAGGATCTTTATCAAAATTGATTTCTAAAATTTCATCTTCTTCATTAATAATATCAGGCGGTTTACTTGACCTGGAACTAATTGAAGAACTGGATCTAAACATCCTGTTCTTTTTGGCAACTTCTTAAGAAACTCAGGTACTTCCTAAATCTAGGTCTTTGAACTTACCCTGCTGTACGGGTAACACATACCCTAAGGGAACACATCTCTCACAGACTTATTGTCCTTACCAGGTACCTATTGTGCCCATCAACGCCTAACGCCTTCCTTCGGCTAACGGCAACACAAAGACTTACCTACGGCAAATGGTACTCGACTGTTGGAAGTGGGGGTGCAACAGAACAAAATAAAAGAATTAGATAGAAAGAGACAGAGCGTCTCCGGCAATTGTCAATAAGAAAAAGAGGAAGAGATAGAACTCAACAGTTAAAACAAGATGTTTATAGGGTAAGTATTTTTAGGGTAAGTATTTTTAGATATGACTTCTCATGGTGTTTATAGTCTTGTCAGTCAACCTCTGTACAATACAGTAAAAGTGCATAAATGATGTGGCTATTTCTATGCCGCACAAGTATATATAAAACTAAAACTCATGAAGAGTGAAATAATATAAATATAAAAAAATGTGAAAGATTTCAAAGTTACCTTTATATACCTTCTTCCTCTGTCGAGTCGCCAACTGCTTCCTGCCTTCTTCAAAATTTGACGCCTCAAGTGCAGTGATACAGCGATGAGAGCGGTCTCGGCAAATACAATCAAAATAGATCAAAATGTAAGAGAGATTAGAGTTCAAAATTAGAAATTGAAGCCGAGAGAGATGAAATAAACTCTATTATAAGCGTCCGATATAAAAAGATGATTTGTATGTTCTGATTTTTTTTTTACAGATGAATTGCAACATTATTTTTTGACTGTGGAGTTGTAATCATTTATTGTGACTTTTGATTTTCTTAGGTGAAGTTGTAATCTGTAGAATTTATTTAAAATCTATTGGCTGTGGTGGTTGTTAACGTTTTTTTTTTTAACAAAATATAAAAAATTGATTTTTTTTTTTCAATTTTCAAGATTAATATGTAGTTTAGATTTTTTTTAAAGATTTTTTTTAATAATAAAATTTTTAATTTTTTTGGGCCTTGCTTATTGTGGGACTTTAGACAACTGCCTAATAAAAGAGTCGGTCCTGATCGGAATTCACTGTTGCATAGGACAAACTCCCAGGGCCCGTATCATTTTCCGCAATTTATGCTCTTGTATTAGCAATACTGGTATTGGCCTAGCCAAATACTAGTCATGTCTAGTCAAATTTTGACGTAGCAGCAGCTTAAAAGTGATCTGTATTGGAGTAGTTAAAATTCAAAGGCTTCACTTTTGAGTGAAAGTAAACTCATCCCCTTTCTCCAAGTATGATCGGTCATTATTCAAATCCTTAAATGTTGTGGATTTAGGCATATGGATGTTTTGAAATAGACAACAATTATTTCCAAATCCTTAAATGTTTTGAGTACACACTATAAGAAAAATAGCTATTTGTGATATTTTAATTGCAGCCAAAATAATTATTTTTGCTGTAAATATTTTTTTGCAGCATTCTTTCTACTTTTTGCGACAAAATTTAATGTCGCAAAAAACTAATTTTCTTGTAGTGATAAGAGAATCAAGACATAGGTAGTATGGACCGATCTATCTAAAAGTGACTCGCGAGCCATGGCAAAAATGACAAACACTTCATCCATGGACAATCCTAATTAGGACCTGATCAGTTTGTTTTTCTTTTGTCTAGTCCTTGTGTTGTAAATCTGTCTTTTTGCCCATTTCAGGATCTTGGACCGTTTCATGTGAAATTTTCTTATTTGGATGTAATTAGCAAGTTGTTGCAACTGCCGGACGTTTTGAGGAACTCCAATAATACATTTCGAGTAGCACTACATACAATCATAAAATATACAAGTGTCAAGCAATTCTTTTGAAAATTAAAAGAATGAGTAAACTATTAACAAGTTTTTTTTGTTGTTTTTTATATAGGTCCCATATTTATTCTTCGTCTTTTTTTAAAATATTGCATTACAATTACGCAATTCATAACTATAAATATTAGTTCTCCCTTCCTTTTATTATTGGGAGATGATCAGATTATGGTATTAAAATTACAATTTCACTTTGTTGGATCACAGACAAGTTGCCTTCCAAGTACACTGATCTTCTACGTACATGCAATCTGTGCATATTAATTGAAATTATCCAAATATCATTGTACAATAACACGATGATCTACCAATTGATCTCTAAATCAAATTGTTAATAAGTATTCATGCAATTATTCAATAAGAACAACATTAACATAAAATAAATAAATTGCATGACACAGAAATTATAAATAATGAAAAGAAATACTATGAAGAACTCTTTAGTGATAAACTAAAAGCCTACTAGGCAGCCAATCTAAAAAAGTCAATCCACTATTTGAAAATTTTTTACAAGCAAGTTTCAAGTTCAAACTCTTTATTGGATAAGATAAGAATCTTGAAACTTAGAATTACTATACCTGTTTTAACTTATCTAAGACACATAATTACAGACTCCAAGTAAACTCAAAATATTTTACGTTCAACAGCTCATAAGATTCAAACTTAGTCACCTAATGACAGTAGATCAAATTATTTAAAAAATTCTACATTTTCATTAATCATATTCAAAAAGAGAAATACTATAATAGTAAAGAAATTTTATAAAATTATATTCATAAATTGACGTGGCTTTATCATGTGATACATTAATATTTGATCTAAGTATATATAATAACTTAATTTACAATAAAATAGTCTTATAATTAATCTGATTATATAACAAATCAAATCATGTTAATTTCATGAGTACGTAATTCCTTTTATATTGAAATATCTTGGTGGTTAAAAAATTTCTCATTAAAAAATCTTTGGCATGGAGCAGCTGGTTTTTGAGGTCCATGATCTGTCTTATATGAGTTAACGTATGATACGGAAATTTTTGTTTTTTCTTGTTTGTTAAAGGCTACATTAATATTAATCTAAGCATGCATGCATGCATCATTGATTCTAAATTCATCACCTCATGTCATGACATTTAGTGAGTGTTGCTTACTTTATTAACACACGAGTCTTTCTAAATTAGATTACTGCGCGCATGTTAACGTCCACTAGCTAGCACTTATAAGATTTAATAATGCTGATCAAGTAGTGACAAGGAACCTTAATTAAATATCATGTTTAATTTGGCCCCCGAAGTACTACTTCTAGCTAGCTAGGTGTAAAATTGATGTACTATCGATCGAACTAGAGTTAATTAATTAATTGGGTAGCAATTTATAAGGATCCCTTCAAGTTCTAAATTAGAGTTTATCAATTAAATTATCTTGACCCTTTATTTGAAAGTAAAAGGTCGTGATATCGCCAATGCATCATTCCAATATCTCTCACATTAATTGTTTTATTTCTAAATACATAATTTTCTTTTTCTTTTTGTTATATAAGGGAATATTAGATAGTGATGAAATGATGATGAGTGAGCATTGACATGCATGCTGATCTTATATATATATATAGATGTATATAATATTTAAATGAATGGTCAAGATCATTGGTTTTAGTACTCAATGCATGCCCGCCCTCAAGTTTTCCAATAACTTTAGGGAATTAGGATGTGTTAAAGTGTTTAATTTGTCCTAATTCTTAATTAAGCTTAAAACGAGAGAGACATAAATATCCAAAATGGGCATTACTATAATATTTATTTGACATTCAATATTGCTCATGAAAGATTCAAATCATGGACATCAATCTTTTTTTTTATATGTCTCTCTTTTTCTCACTCTAGATGATCTGAAGTTCAAGTTGGTATTGCTACAGGCCGGGATCACCCCCGATCCCATTCTAGACCTGCATATAGCTAATGGACTCACAAAAACCCTGGTTTTATGTGACCGGCCAGTTCTAGTATTGCACCATAATGTTCTACTTTCTTGTCTTTATATCAACAAATTCAGAATTTATTACCCTTTCATATTCCAAATACATGGAAAACACACAATATTGCAATTCCTATATATGTTGATGATCACAAGAAGAAGAAGAAGAAGAAGAAGAAGAAGAAGAAGAAGAAGAAGAAGAAGAAGAAGAAGAAGAAGAAGAAGAGTAGTATGATTAATTAATTAAAGCTAGCATTAAATTAATTGTAAAGTATCATTAATTAGGCTGAAGAAATATTGATGCCACATGCATGCTTTCTAGCTAGATGATGATCACCATCCAAAAAAATTAAAGTTGCTTCTGGATCGAAACGCCATCTAAAAATTTAATAATTAATGTTTGAATGACTTCTAGAACCACGCAAAAGGCTTTTAATTTAAACCTACTTGATCTTCCACTAGAACACTACTATAAAATTCAATAATTCCTTATAATATTACATATATATATGTATTATAGTTCAGACGGCAAAAGTCAATCACAATAGTTTCCCGTTTGGTCATTCTATACGATCGAACAAGTTATATATAAACGATCCATATCAAATATTAATTTAGTATTTAATTCTCACATAAGTTCGTCTGATCACGGACGTAAAGTACTGTTTGTATATGTTAATTAACTTAAAACGGTAAAGTCGGTACAACTTGAGTTTTCAGGTTTTTTACAATTTGAGACATAACTTTTACATAATTAGCACTTGAATTTGAAATAAAAATTGGAATTAGATATATAATTTTATTAATTTTCCGTTGCAAAGTAACATGCCATCCACTAGTCTTTAATTAGCCAATATGGCATATATATATATATTTACCCACACCACAGGCAATAAATTAAGAAGCTGACGCATGGCATATATAAATATATATATTTATATATATATATATTTATATATATATATTTATATATATATATATATATATATATATTTATATATATATATGTACATAGCAATATTGCTCCACTGAATTTTAACAGGAGGTTGGCGAATCTACGTCTTAATATTGAGTTATATATTTGAAAGTACTTGAGAATTAATTAATCCTCAATTTGTAAAAACCGTAAGAACTTAGATATTGGCCTTTTTATTATATATATTCTCGTTTGTAATATTTTTGGAAAATTAAATTTAAAAGGAAAAATAAGATCATGTAATTAAATATAATATGTTTGTGATCGAAGTATAACCGAGTTAAGCTATCAAAATTCAATACTTGTCACTAAATACTTAATTAGTATAAGAGTCATCTTATATTTTGCAAGCGAAGCTCGTACACACTTTCGAAGTTACTTGCAAACATTAATTAATTCAAATAACTTAGAAATATATCTTTGTTTTAATAATATTAATTCTTGTTCCACACGTCTGTTTCTTGGAAAAATAATGATTTCTACTACTATTTTATTATTTTATATTTATTTTTTAATAATTAAGAAAGTAATTATTAATGAAGTTGCATATATATTTTTTTTAAAAATTTAATAATTAAGGATATTAAAAAATAATTAAAAAAAATCAAATACACGGAAAGCGTTAAAGCTTGCCGGTGGTAAGAGGGTTATTATAAGCCCATCATTTTCCTTATTAGAATTGGTACTGTAGACAATATATGCACTTGTGGTCGTTATGGTCTAGAGATCATCACTACTCTTAAAATACCAATCATCATGCGACTCGTGATGATCTCTTGGACTTGCTCTCTACAAGTATATTAGGTCTTCGTCTTTCTTTATCCTCATCATGAGCATTTTGCATTTGCCAATAACCATGGAATTAACCTCACAGCCTGATCTAGCGGCCACTGAGAGTTTTTCATACAGTTGGTTATCAAATGCACAACTCCCTGATCATCTGTATCATCTCGGCTTCAATATCCCATTTAGAGCATCAAATTTTAAGAGTACTTCTCATGAGACCACCTCAAAATGCTTGTTTTCCAAGGAAAACTCAAAGAGATACTCAGAATTAGAAACCCAGAACTTTGATTTCAATGTTCCCGCCATATCCCAGTACTCTTCTTCTAATTCTGATGATCATCAGCTTGTTCATGCTGATGAGCTTTTCTCCAACGGCATCATTAAACCAGTGTTTAAAAGCCCACAAAGGGTTGTCTCAAACAGCAATAATCCCCTCATACCTTTCTCTTCTGCATCATCTTCTTCCATAAGAACTCTTGTTCCAACTCATGTTGAAGTTAACTGTCATTTTTTCCGGAGATGGAAAAGAACAGTGGCGACCGGGAGAATCTTGCGGGAATGTTTTAGATATCTCTGTCGGCCTTTATGCCGCTCAAGAAAATGTACTAGAGTTGATGACATCGACAGGAGATCACTGGAAGTTAAGAGCTGGAGCAGTTCCCCACAATTAGCATCTCCGGAACAACAAAGGTCTGCTGATATGGAGAGCTCATTAATTCATGAGGCAGTTCTTCATTGCAAGAGATCAATAGGTTTGCTGATGCTATACATCTCTTCTTTTTCTTTTTCTTTTCTTTGTCTTTTGAGAAATACTTTAATTATTAAAGAATTACACAAAATGAATATATGAACTAACATGGATTCATGTCAGATATTTAAAAAGTTATTTTTAATATCAAATAAATCTAACACAAGTAATATCAATTTTGGGAATTCATTTTTGTGTATTGCTTTTATATCTGTAGCCGTACGTTTTCTTTTCCAACAACCGAGCAGATTATATATTCTGATGCATGCTTAGCATGTTTGACTGCAGTTTTTACATGATATATATTCTGCTCTTGTCTTCAGAAAAATGATTACTTTCCATAGAAAGGAGGAGGAAGAAGGGAATTAATTACGGATCAGATTGGGGGTTGTGAGCTTCTAGAAGTCATGTATGTACGAGATCCAGCATGCACAACTTGTTCTTTGTCCTATTTCACTGTGTTTCTTTGGTTCTTTCAGGCAACTCATGTGAATTTTTGTCTTGTAAGAGAAGATAAGCGTCATATCATACACAACTGTGATGCCAAACCCATGTATAAAAAATCAAATAATTGTTTGTCGTCTTCATCTTGTGAGGGCAAGTTTGAAATTTTCATATTATTTGTCGTTCTTTGTTAAATTAATAAGATTACTTCAAACTCTATCCTATTAATTTGTATGTGTTTCTGTGCATGGCTAACATTGAGTATTATATGTCGACGTCCAATATATGGGGGAGAGAGAGAGAGAGAGAGAGAGAGAGAGAGAGAGAGAGAGAGAGAGAGAGAGAGAGAGAGAGCTTGGCAACCATGATATATAGGAAAATGAGGAAATGCGCACTTTCTAATGCCTTCAAAAGGGCTAAAAGTATAAATATTGACTAAAACTTAAGGTTTTGGCTAAGGTCAAGATTTTTGGAGAAGTTAATCTCTATTAGACTAGTCATTCTAAAGTCAAAATATAATATTATATATTTTAATAATTTTTTATTTTCTATTTTCTATTTTTTTTTTATAAATACACTCTATATATTAATTAATTAAAATAGAGCACTAAAATATGCAAAAGTATCATGAACATCTAGTATTAATAAAATATCAGTCAAAAAAGTGACTTCAAAAAGCAAAGTTGTAAACCCAAACTCCCAAACTGCCTTTGCATTTATCCATTCCAATATGCTATTGAAGAAATTCCTAGCAGATGTAATAGAAAACAAGTTTGGTAAGGGAAAGCATAACAGTAGGGTGAGTTTGATACACGGCCGGGAGTTGAAGGGAGAGAAGGAGATGCGGGAGAATTAAGGGAGATAAAATTAAAAATTGAAGATAATAAAAAAAAAAAAATCTTTTAGCAACTCACCAAATTTGGCTTTGCTTTTTCATTATAGTTTCAGTTTGAGTAATTTGGCTAGTCCAATGCAACTGATTTTAAGAAAAATTAGACAAAATTCGGACTTAGCGAGCAATATTTGACTAGTCCAATATTAATTCTCTTATGACCGTAGTTTATGTTAAAGTTTGCTTTTGGATGATAACGATAAATATACATAAGGTGTCTCGAGTGAGAGATATACGCAAAAATAGGTAAATTGAATCCTACAATATTTGTTATTTTCTTTCCTATCAACCATTTGTTTCACCTTTACATTTCTCCGTGTGATATTATGCCTTAGTTCTCTAAGGACCTTTCTTTTTTTTTCCTAAGAAAATAAAGTTAATTTATAGATAGAAGCTTGTCGTACACTAGATATAATAGCAAACTCATAAACCAAAAGGGGGCACTACAAAAAAAAAAAAAAAGAGCAAAAATAACCAAAACAATATGTGTGGATCGATTTTTTCTGTATTTTTTTTTTTTTTTTTTGTAGTGACGATTTTTACCAAAAGAATGGAAGTGTTTATATATATATATATATACACACGCATGAGATCAGAGAGCTTCTTTGTGTCAGATCATGAACAACTTGATTGGGAGCAACGAAACCTTGTGAAATCGCCTTCAAAGCAGGAAATATAAGCAACATTAATATATGTCTCTTCTCTGTTGCATTTTGTGGAATAAGAATGAATTTTAACAAAAAGCCAATGTTATATCATATTATAAAAATATTTTTATTATATTACAGATTTAACTTATAGTATCAAATTATGCCAGTTTATAAGATAATAAAATTCATTTAATTACAAAAAAGATTTCTTTTTTTTTTTTAAAGAAGAGAAATAGCTTGGTTTAATTGTCAAAGTGTACTGAGTTTAGGTCAATTCAGTTTATTTTTAAGTTAGATCTAACATCCAAACATCTAATTCTTAGATTATTAGACAAAGCACGACTCTCCCTCTCTCAAGTTCAACGAACTCTCTACCTAGGATTTTCTCTCCTGTAATGGCGCCATTGAAAGAGGAGGTTGTAAGCTGCATCTCCCTCTCCCCCACTCTCCACTCCCCACTTTCCTCTCCTCTTCTCCCTTCCTTCCCTTTATTTATTTCCTCTACCTCTTCTCTCCACCCTCATTTTTTTGCTTCCTTTTGGTTTTTCCATTTTGCCTCCTCCCTCCCTTTCTTTGATTTCTTCCAATCCCTGTCTTCTCATCTCCTTTCCTTTCTTCCTTTCTTTTCTTTTTTAGTTTTTTTTTTTGGTTGGATTTTCTATAGGAATCAAGTTGTTTTGGGCGGTGCTTGTTGACAGATGTGAAGGCCTTTGGTATGCTCGTCTTCACACGCGTCTCGCCGATATTCTCTTAGGGTGCGACGAAATCGCGGCCATCAAAGTGGCGTGTGTTACACACGTGTCTCTTACAATAGAGTTCGCTCTTCGTGCACCACCATCAGAAGATCTTTTTGGCAGCCATATGCGAGGCCGACAGGCCTAAGAAAATCGATGGTCCGTCTCTATCCTTTTCGACACCCTCCAAGTGGCGCGTGGGACCACGCGCCACTAACAGCAGCAGTTCCTATGTTACTTTTTAATCCCTTTAAGATTGGAAACTGGGTCATTAAAATTCTGGTTTTTCCAATTAGTTTTTGTTTGTATTTTTTTTATTTAGTTTTAATAAAAACCAAAAAAATTTGGTCTCTAGGACATATGGCCGGTCCTTAGAGTTTGTCCTCTAACCCATCTTAGTATGGAAATAGAGTTTGTTTGAATTGTTTGGTTGGTTGTAACTCTGTCTTGTACAGAATTAGAAATGTCTCTCAGACAGTGTTTCAAAGAGTTTTGTAGTTAGGACTAGAAAAGTAAAATACTTTTAGTGTGCTGGGAATTACATATCGTCGTTTAGTTAACTTATAATTGTATGATTCAAGTTCATTTGTAATGCTCGTTATTAATATATGGAATGCAATTTCTTCTTCAAAACAAAAATTTTTAAATTATTAAACTCATTTTAGTTCAAAATTTCTTTATACATGAGGTCTATAACCTTTTTTAATTGAACACTATTTTATATATAAGACTCATAATTTTTTTTTAACTTCTCATTAATATATTTAAACGCTCAACAACATTAATATTGATGGAGAGAGTTCAGGGGATTGGTCCCATAAAAAATTTTAATAAAAAAAAAAAAGACAGCCAAGAAGAAAACATGGAGAAGGCAATGCTAGGAGAATAGGCCACAATTGGGACCATCACCTTTTACGTTTGCCAATATTAAATTTGTTCATAAAATTAGGTGGAGGAATAATGTCGCTAGCTGCCTCCACAATTTACGATAATATTTGTTCTTCTGCAGTACGTATATAGCTAGCTAGCTACAAATTTTAGCATCAATTAATGGGAGGGGACCAACCCTAGCAATTTCCTTCTTGTCTTCGCTACAGTTCACCCCGTCTCTCTCGAGAACAACGACGCTCCAATTACGACATTTTCTTCTTCTTCTTTTTTTAATTAATAAATAGAAGTATATATATTTATATACTTCTATATATATATGTATATATATATATTATATAGTCAGAAAATAATTAGGAGCAAAGTGGCAGGGAATCTGATATTAAAGAACACTCCCCAGACAACATATATGGAAGAATGTGGAAACAAATTGGCTGCATATATGCATGGGGCCATAGACATTTCCATGCGCTTCCTCTGCCTGCTCACATGTTGGATGTTGGAATTTGATGTCGCCCTTACGTAGTTTAATAGAATTATATCGATATTTTTTTAGAGTTATGCTAGATAAAAGTTTGCACATTTTGCATATTAAAAATTTTTAAGTGTAAGATAAAAGAGGTTAAAAAAATAAAATCATATTTTTAAATGAATATGCCAGATGTGCAAACTTCTTTTTAAAATTTTCTAATTTTTATAATTTTCAAGAGTCAAGATCATCGATTATTAAAGAAAGATACCATACATAATTATTCAGTACTCAATGCATAAAAAATAATTATAATTATTTTTAGAATTATTCAATATTCTTTAAAATTCAATAAATAAAAATTAAAAAAATATAAAGATAAATAATACAAAAATCTGTCATGTTGAAGGAAGCTGCGCCTTAATTCCAATGACGCCCTTCCCCCCAATTTGGCAACAAGTAGTGTTAAGTACACATGTATAGTGTACCATTTGTGGACAAGTTGACGGGGCATAATGTCACATCAGCCTGTATTTAAATTTTAAAAAAGAAAGAAAGAAAGAAAGAAACCTAAACTAAACTCGTAGATATGGAAGGAAAATTGAGGTCTAAATAGTGCAAAAATTAGGGCAGGAAACGAGAATCCTAAGGTTTGCAAAAATCTTGCCATCGTCATTTGAGGGTCTACCATCGGCATATGGGGGTATGTCGTCGTCGGAGTTTTCTGCTTCGAAAGTTGAAACCAGCGAGAGAGACCGTCATTGGCGTTTTCTGCTTATAGTGTTTTCTAGTTCGGAGTTTTCTGTCGTTGTCATTCACAAGTGGCGTTTTGGGTTCTGCCGTCAATGTTTAGGTATTTTCATTGTGGAATGCATGGGTTTTAGCCGAACCATTTGGGGTAGTTTTAGCACATGTCACACTAACATTGTCTTGAATATGTGCAGAGAAAATACTTTAGGAAGTCACAGGGAGTGTGAGTGACCACTTTGAAGTTTCAACTGAGGTACACTCATCCCCTTTTGAAAATCTAAGCAACATTTTAGATGGGTAATAATTTGTGTTGTTATTTGGTCGGTCATGTGTGTTTTTCTTTGTGGACACTTTAGTGTTATAATGTTGAAATTTCGAAATGGTAATAATATTTCTTGTGGATTCGAGATTGCAGTGCACATAGTATATGTTAAATTTTCATTGTAAACCTCAACATAGATAGAAAGCATAACAAAGGACAAAAGACCTCATCTATTTGTATGTATGTATATCCCTTTATTCATAACCTCTATAAAAGAGAATCAATATAGATAGAAGACATAACTTTATTCATAATAGATATATAAAATTGTTTCCCTTTTGTTATAACAAAATCTTTACTGATGTTTCAAAAAGCATAACTTTATTTATACCCATTTTTGTTGATATATTGTTGACAAATTTTGAAAGGGAATAACTTACTTTTTATTTTCTCCCCTGATGGAAAAGTTGTTTTATATCTATTTGTTTGTTTTTTATAGTGTGATTGTTATTATTGTAAAAGAAGGGGTTAATGAGTTTGAGCTCAATGCTTCTGGATTGTTAAGTATTTGTGCTTATGCCTAGCTTTACATTTTGATGGATTTTATTTCATGGTTGTGAGTCACTGTTAAGGTCAAAATAAATTCTATTTTTCATTTTTTTTAAGTAAGTTTTATGTTGTTAAAAATGAAGAATGAGTTGCCAACTATAACATGTCCTAATTTGGCAAATTGGTGCATGTGAAAAACAGTATTTTTGGAACTTTTCATCTTGTTGGAAAGTTAGTTTGACTTTCAAATATCCCAAAATAGCCCCTTGGACTTGCATGTTAAAGAGTAAAATCTCATCTAGTCATGATATTGAGAAGCTTAATATGTTATTTTTTTTACATTATTTCAGAAGTACTTGCAATATGAAAAAAGGGAAAGAACACATAACTCCATTGACACCATCTACCTCAAATATTGAAATGACAGTATGTTATCTTTTTAAAATATTTATATAATTGTTGAACTGATATTTTCGAAAGAGTTGTACATGAATAATTTGTGTATTAATCTTAATATGACATACCACCAACTTCTCCAAACTTCAAAAATTACTTGCACTTAGATGATTATTTTGGAGAACTTCCTACAGGATCAACCGATTGTAGGGAATTAGATATCCCATCTACCTCTGCCAGATATGAGGAAAGCAACGAAGATATACAGGGTGAAGTCAGAACTAATGATACAGTTGCTGAGACACCTCAACTAGAGGATGATGAATTTGATAATTTAATTATGATTGCGGAGCCATCATCGAGTATGAAGTCTAATTATAAGCAATCACTTATTATAAGCAATATAATACGTTTGAAAAAGTAATCACTTATTATAAGCAGTTTGCTAAGGGATGTGGATTTGGGATGATAATAAGAAGGACTGAGAAGAGAGATGATAGGCTATTAGATATGCCACCATTGGTTGTTCATGTGGTGGGAAAGCCCTTAATAGGACTTCAAATATTGTTAGACCACATCTAACAAGAAAGACCGAATGTAAGGCAATAGTTAATGTCTTGAAAGTGGATGGAAAGTTTGAGTTGACAAATGTCTACAATATACATAATCATGATCTCAGTCCAACCAAATCCCGCTTCTTCCTATGTAATAGATATGTGAGTGAGTCTGTAAAAAGAATTCTAGATACGAATGATTTAGTTGGCATAAATTAGAATAAGAGTTATGGATCTCTTGCCGTTGGTGCTGGTGGTTTTGAGAAACTCCCATTTATAGAAAAGAATTGTCGTAATTACATCAACAAAGCAAGACATTTCCAACTTGGCGCAGGTGGTGTTCGAGTGCTTAAAGATTATTTTTTACGGATGCAATACAAAAATCCTGAGTTCTTTACTTTGATGGATATGGATGATGACGGCAAGTTAAAAAAATGTCATCCAAACAAACCCCCGTAGTAGGGTAGCATACTAATATTTTGGCGATGTGGTCATATTTGACACCACATATCTAATAAATTGGTATAATATGTCGTTTGCACCATTTGTTGGTATAAATCACTACAGACAGTTAATTCTGTTGGGAGAAGGATTGATTTCTAGTGAGGATACAGAGACATTTGTGTGGCTATTCCAAACCTGGTTACACTGCATAGATGGCGCCACTCCGAAAGCTATTATCATATGTTAGGATACAATAATGAAAAATGCAATTGCTGAAGTCTTCATACTTACCAGATATCAATTTTGTTTGTGGCATATACTTAAGAAAGTCTCAAAAAGCTTTCCTCATATGGCTCCTACCAAAATAGCATGAAGAATGACCTGATAAAATGTGTGTGTGACACCCAAACTGTTGAGAAGTTTGAGAAATACTGGGAAAAATTACTCGCCACCTATCACTTGTATGAGAACTCATGGCTGCAAAGTCTATACACTGAGTGTGAGCATTGGGTACTAGCGTAGAGTTTTGTGGGCCGAAATGAGTACAACATAGCGAAGCGAGAGCGTGAATGCCTTATTTGATAGGTATGTTCATTTTAAAACCAATTTGAAAGAATTTGTTGACTAGTTTGGCAGCGCGTTGAAAAAAAAAACTGAGAATGAAATTGCGTTGGATTTTCACTTATTTAGTGCTACCATTCCCATGATATCTAGAAACCCATTTGAAAAGAGATTCCAAGCTTTGTACACAAATACTAAATTCAGGAAAGTTCCCAACAAAAGTTGTGAAATCAAACATATTTAACACAAATGAAATGTGAGCTTTGTGCTCAGAAAATCTAACAGAAATGAAATCAAGGCATATTTGTTCTTTGAATCCCTAATTAGTCCCCATATTCTTCAAACACCAAAGTACCAAATTCCCAATAAAAGTTGGGAAATCAAGGCATATTTAATACAATGAAATCAAGGTATATTTGTTCTCCAAATCCCTAATTAGTCTTGGTATTCTTCAAACACCAAAGCACCAAATTCCAAACAAAACTTGCAAAATTAAGGCATATTTAAACAGAGCGAAGAGATGAAATGAACTCGTCAAAGTTTGTGCACCCAAAACACCAAAGCACTCACCGAAGTTTCATCTTCGTGCCAGGATTGAGGAATGCTTGCGGAGAACTAGATTACTTGAATATGCGAGAGAAGAAATAGATGAGAAATAGATGAATAGGGGATGCAACAAAGAAAACGGGGAGAAGAAGATCAGTTACCTACTCGTTCTAAGGTTTGGTACACTAGCGACAAGAGAAACCAGAGAATGCAAATGACGAAATGAACAATTTGGGATGCTCGAAATGAGGAACGCGAAATGGAAGGATAAAATCAAAACACCCTGTTTCATTTAGTGGCCATGTGGATGACGTGTACCCGGCGTGTGCTCAAATGCGTGTACATAAATCATTTTCCTTTGGCAACCTTCTCCTGATATTTATCTGTTCACGCTCTTTTTTCTCTTGAATAGCTTCTATCATTCGAATCCGGGGTTATATTAAATTACCCTGACCCCCCCCCCCCCAAAAAAAAATAAAAATTTGTTGAGTCTTATATTAAATTATCAAGTATCATTTAGAGCATTAATAGTTGGACTTAACAAAGTTAAAATTTGTTCTTCAAAACAAAAAATAAAATAAAATTTGACCAAATTTTAGCTAAAATGCACAATAAATCATTATAATATACTCAACAAATTAATAATGATTATAATTCAAGGTTATTTGACTGGCCAAATCCAGTCAGCCTAAAGGAATAGCTAAATATTATTCTTAGAATAAAATAATTTATCTTACTGCCATTTTGGTAGCCAAACAAAAACCAAAATGAAATTAGGTTTAATAAGTTAATGTAAATTGTGATTTAGAAAAATTTCAAAAAATATATCAGTTTAAAGAATATGATCATTGTAAAAAAATAAAAATCGTTTGAAAATTATATATGTTATAAATAATATAAATGTTAGAAAATTAATGTATATTTTTCAATGATCAATAAATATTTAAATTACAATTAGAATTAGTAAAAATGAAAATATAAAAATCAATATATTATTAGAATGATGATAGATTTAGAGAGTTTATTATTTGGTGACATTAAAAAGTGAATTTTTTAGCTAAATTTTAGCCAAATTTTATTGATCAGACCATTATTAATGCTCTTAAGAATGTGAAAATATTTTTTTAATGGATTAATTGATGATGTTAGCGAATTATAATCATTTTTAATTTAGTGTATGTGCGACTAGACTTTTATAAAAAATAGGGTTGATGGTCATGGCCAACTTTAACGACTTTAACATGATCTGAAAATCTCTTGTACGTCTACTCGTATGTTTAAAAGATACATGATAATTTTATAGAAATTTTATAGACTAAATTAAAGGATTTTACTCGATCCTATTTAGTGTAAATCATTATTCTCTTCTTTGATTTTCCAAAGCTAGCATATTTAACCTCCAAGACTTTGTCTCCAAATTAAATGGAATTTAATATATAGCAAGTCCTTTATAATTTGTCTTATGACATATTAATAAACAAGGAACAAAGAATATGCATATTTTCTATTTTTAGCCTGAGTTAGATTTGAAGGTGTTGTCTAAGCAACTCGGTTGTGATATTGTACATATATTATAAACATATATATTATTTACGTATTGATTATATTTAATAGTATAGTTATATAGTTATAAAGCTAGAACTTATATAGTTAAATTCAATAATATACTAATATGACTTAGTTATCACAAAATAATATATTTATACTATAATATAAATAGACTAATTAAGTATATGTAAATATTTTAATATTACTACTATTAATACCATATATAATCAATTAAGTACAAAAATAAGTTAGACATTATTAGTATAAAATAAGCCTAGAATAATAAGTTACTAACGCATAATATTATAATATAGTAACATGTAATTAGACACTAATAATAAGTCTATTATGAAAATAAATTAGACACTAGTAAATATTCTAGCGTAATATATAAGTTAATCTATTTCTATATTTAATAGCCGAATACTACAATCCTATTTCGCATTCACTGCTATTTTTTGGTTTTGCTATTTTTAGCATCACAAATTTCATAAAGGGATTTGTTTCGTACATGCAAATTCACACACCGATATGCATACTAATATTACCATTTTCATATTTAAAATTTAAATTTGTATCAGTTTTATTAAAGAGTTTGATTTTCTGACTAATCATATTCGATGAAGAGGTATATTGATATGCAAAATTATTTACAATCAGATTTTTTTTTTCTTTCATAAATGTCTTACTCAACTGCGTAAAGAGACAATCCGAAGACTTTATAAAATTGAATATATGTTGAAAAAATGACAAACTGGAGTTAAGACATAAAATAAAGAAAGAAAGAAAATAAAAACATAGAAAAGTTATTAAAAATAATGATGTTTAAAAAAAGAGAAAATGTTTAAAAAATATATGTTAATATATTTTTTATAAAGTTATAAAAAAAATTATATTATATTAATATATTTTATATTATGAAATTAACTAAATACAATTTGAATTTAAAATTTATAAAAATATAATTTAAGTATAAGAAAATTAAAAAAAAAACTAAAATAGAATAGCAACCAAAATGTCAATTCCAATTGAAATGGTCGGAATTGACCAAAAAGGCTAGAACCGATAGAACGGGCCGATATTTATAACAAAACAAAACGAGAAGATCTATTTATTAAGCAACAAAACGGGCCTAAGTAGGGCTGGGCAGTGGGGGATCCAGACCCCACCGCCCAGCTCCATTCGCCCCACCCCATGTGGGCGAGGCGGATTTACCATCCCGCATGGCGGGAGATAGGGGCCCTTGCCCCACTCCCAGGAGTAAGCGGATGCAGGGGGCGAGTCGGGGTTGCCCACCCCCTAATTTATCCCGTCTTGTTATATACCATATATATATATATATATGCATACATGTATAATGTATTGAAAAAACAAACCTCCACTATCGACAATAAATGATTTGTTGTTTTCCATTATCGATGATGCATAGAGAGAGAGAAAGAGAGAGTTAGGTATTGATGAGACTCGAAGGTTGAAGAAGTTGAAAGGAGGTGTTTTAAAACCCCAAACAAATCTGAGATTTAAAAAATCCTAAGCATAAAATGGCATCGTTTTATACTTAGTAGTTTTTTATTTTATTTTTTAAACTCTAAATAAAACGGTGCGTTTCGTCTAGGTTTAAAACCCTTATTCTTCTACTTTCGAGTCCCCTCGATACCTAACTCTCTGTCTTTGTCTGTGTGTGTGTGTGTGCAACATTGCATCTTGGAAACCCACCACGATTCCAGTCTTTAACAATGACAATGAAGCCCCTCTTCGATCCAAAGAGTTCGATGATGGCAACGATGGCTTCGTGGCCGATTTTCAGGTTGGGTTTAAAAATCAAAGTTCTCTTATTTAAGTTTGAGTTTGTTTGTAACTTTAGAGATGGTTGATTAATGATTTTAGTGTGAATGAGTTAATAGATGGTTGGTAACTTGGTTATTTTGATGATTTATTTTATTGTTGATGAATTAAGTTTCGAAGGGCGGACGGAGACCCTCCCAAATTCGCCCTTCGCTGGCAGAGTGAGGTACCTTGCCCCCACTCCCAAGAGGCGGTAAAAAATTTTCCCACTCTGTCCTAGCGGGAGACGAGGGCCTAAAAAGGGGTGCTTTGTATCTGTATATATGGGGAGTACCCCTAATTATTTTTTTTTTCTTTGCACTTGCCCTTGTACTTGAGTAATTCTACATAATCTCTCAATTTTCATATATTATATTTTTTATTTTTTAATATTTTTATTTTAAATTTATTTTTTTAAAAACTAATTTAATTTAATTTATTTATTATTTATATATTAAATATTTGATAAAATTAAAATAAAAAAAGAGGTTGCTAGAGGTTGTGTAGATTCCCCCCTCCCCCTCTCTCTCTTCCCTTTCCCTTTCCCTTTCCCTTTCCCAAACGTCCGAGCTCGCCAGACCCCCCCATCGGTGCAGCCCAGCACGTCACTTCTTCCCGTTGACACCGGCGTCTCCGTACCTCCAGGTATCTCTCTCTCTCTCTCTCTCGCCACAATCAATCGCCGCACCGGCTATACTTCCCGTTGATCCCCACATGAGCGGAATCAATGGACTAAGTTGTTACCCACGGATTTACTGGGTTGTGGATTTAATTTTTTTATTTCATGTCAGGTTGTCTGCGTCCCACGCAGGAGAGTTAGTGTTGAAATTAGAAGAAAAAAAAATCATGTTACATGAAGGACTGGGGCAAATTGATTGGAGAAGGGCGCCTGAGTTTAAATTAGCATTGCCATTTTTATGATGAGCAGTGGATAGAAAAATATCTGGTGCTTTCGAACACTTCGGGGACTGGAAAACCACCAGATATAAAAAGAAAAGGAAAATACTCTCTTCCAAAACTCTCCAGTAGTTTTCTTAACCAAAACTCTCTTCCAATTTTTTTTTTTCTTTCAAATTTTCGGCATAACTTTGTTGAGATTTTGAAAAATCTATGAATCATTCTGGCTCCGACTGTAACGAATCATTCTGGCTCCGACTGTTTGCCTGAAAATTCGGTGGAAAATGGAAGATATTAACTATCTTCAGCGCTTCATGTGGACTTTGAATAGGAACAATTTCAAACATTTGAATCGGAAGTAGAAATCCAAAGAAAGAATTGGTTTGGCTTTAGTAGGTTGGTCTGAAAGCTCGCGTCAGCCAGGCAGTTCCGTTATTAGTTGTTGTATTTCTCAAGGTTGTGAAACAATATCTAGGTTTTGGAGCAAGTCATCTTTCTTGCCAAGTGCTTGTCTTTATTACCGAAAGAGTAGTTTGAGTTCAATTGGCTAAGAACAAAATCTTACATAGTCCAGAACATTATTTGCATCAATAAATGCAACTTTTGAACTTTCTTTTATGCAATTGGCATGCTGTGAACTTTGGACAATTTAAGACTTTTGCATTTGTATTATATTTCTACTATGTCTTCTCTGATTTAGCACATATTTCTTGTATGGTTTCATGTTTTGGAATTTAAAAAATATGAATCTGTTACCCTCTTACCTGAAAATGTATTATTAGAGAAAAGAAAATGATGGTTTAAATGTAATATATGTTCTGTTGTTTTTAGAAAAAGGCAATTGAATGGAAAAGGTATCAAGGTGTTTGTCTGCCAAGTACTTAACTCTTACTATGTGTCGTGTGTATGCAACTACCATGAGAAAAAAACATAAAGGAAGATTGGAAATAAATATTTAAATGGAATAGATATCGATTTTGAGAGTTTTTTATATGGAGATTTTGAAAATTGGCTAGCTAAACTAGAAAAAAAGTGAATTTTCTAGTCAAATTGTAGCCAAAGAGTAGGTAGTTCTTATGCTCTTACACCTTCGTCGTTTTCTTTTTGCCAAACAAAGCAAGAAAGTTTCGACAATATAATTGCCTTGTAGTTTTCCAGTATTTTTTAACCCTATCTCATGTTTTTTTAATTCATTGCTCCATACGAACTTTTTCCACATTTAAAATGCCACATATTTGTTTTTGGCCCCAATTTTATTCAATATGTTTTATTTGAATCTCACTACTCAGCAATGCAATCACTGATCATATTGAAATTGCTAGAGCTGAATGTATCGTCTTTATTTAATTATTTTGGTCAATTCTCATATATACATAATATATAGACATACATATTGTTTCCAGCAATGAATTTGGTTCCATTCCAATCCACTGTACCACCGCCGCCATGGTTTCCGATGTTACCTCCCAACATGCCAATGTCCTGTGCCTTTTGGGAGACTAAAAATGTGGAGGACCGGGTTAAAGAGCTGCAAGATACTCTTGATCTTGCAAAAGCAATGTATGTCCCAATACAAAAGCAAATTTGTATTTCACTTAGAATATCTTAATGTCACATTTGATAACAAATGGTTTATTTTTTTTTATAGTATCCATATTGCATCTTACGGAGATTATTTTTCATATTGAATCATTATTCTTAATAGGGAGAAAGAGCTAGAGATGTTGGCAATGATCAAAGATGGTAATGGGAGTGAGAAAAGTGAGGATTATGGGTCAAGTGGCATTTCTGTTCATAGGTTAAAAAAAATATTAGAAGATAAGGGCCTTAGTTTGGAATCCCAAGAGTCACTTTCTGTGGAAGCTGCAAATACATTGATGTCAAAATTAAGAGCTCAGCTTGAACCATTTAAGGTGATCATGGATCAAAGGACTCCATGGGAGGAAAAGTCAGCAGCAGTTAGATTGTCCGAAAAAACACAGAAGTATAAACGAAATAAACTTTGGAGGAAAAGGAAGAGGAAGCGCATTGCGGAAATGTTGACGAAGGTGGCTTTGTTTGACTTGGTTATGATGTCCTTCTTGCCTCTCTTTTTCTCAAATTATGTTAGAGAAATTCTTATTGTGTGTATGCTGTTATTGCTTTGATACTTAGGAGCGTGAACGATTTGAACAAGCTGATCAAGAAGCTGATGAATGGAGGGCTAGGGAGATTGCCAAGGATATTGCAAAGGGCAAGGTATGGCAATACTTGCATGTTCAGCTGCATATTTTTACTAGTATTTCCACTGCCAGTCATCCACTAGGTGTTAAGAACCTGGAAGCTGATTGTATATCTAAATATACATCTCCATTATATGGTATACATATTATTATCAGTTCAAAGTAGCGGCTGACATGAAACTCTTTCTGGAGTCTTTAGTTTGATTTTTGTGGTTTTGTTTTTGTCTTGTCATTTAATGGGGAATTGAAACAATTCATTACTTCGATGGAAGCAAATTAAGGTATTTTACATGTGTGGATCCAGTAAGGAGACAACGAGCAAAGTAACTGCTTGTTATGATATGCAAATTGGGCGGCTTCATAAACTATGAGAAAAGCAAGTAATGAGACAACGATCGTACTTAATAGAAGGCATTGTTCTAAACTCCAGGAGACTAGATCAGTGATAATGTTTTTGTTGCTTAACTCAAATGTTGGCATGAGCCACTGTGAATGGTGGATTTGTCAGCAAGTCAGCACTCTCTTGAACTCCCACTTTCTTTATAAAATTTAACTGTGCTTTTCTTCAGTAAACAGATCCATTCAGTTAGAATTTCAAACTATGCACATTGTATAACCCTTCTAGCATTTCCAAGCAAATTAGAATTTGCATGAATACATTTAATAATCAAATAGTGGAGCAGATAAAAAGGTTAAGACAGAAATTTTGGTGATGCATGCCAACAATCATCTTGAAGACAGGGAAGGCACATTGGATGAACTTAGACATTTTTTGTTTGATACACTAATGTCATGGGCAATTGCTATAGATCTAAACGGACTTAGCTTTTATGATTTTGTTTTGTATCTATTTCTATTTCTTGGCTAGGTGTTTTTATTTGTATAGGTCCTATGAATCAATAAAGTCTTGGTTACTTAAAAAAAAAAATTGTATAGGTCCTATGTACTTGAGCTATGCATATTTTCATACCTATTAATAATTTTTTTTACCTTAAAGAAAAATCTCTCCACATTCTGTTCTGCTTTTTTCATGTATGTCTATTTCTTTTCTCTTTCTTTTTGTTAGCTGCAATGGTAAAGTTTTTGCTCCACTAGGATGTATTGTCCCTCTAGCTTGAACCCTGGAATGCTGACATAATCATAAGTGCTTTCATATTCTTAACTTTCATCCAGCCCTAAGAGGTGTTTAAGTGGTCCTCGGGTGAGTTGGTATAAACCAGACGTACTAGGTTCGAAACTTTGCATTCACACGCTTGGGGCCATCGAACGGGAGAAATTTCTATTTGAATTACCCGAGGTGCACTTATGAGAAATTCCTTACTGAGCACCAATGTAGCCCTAGGATTGGTCGGGACTTTGTCCTGGACACCCAGTGCTAATAAAAAAAGTATTATTAACTTTCATTCATTTTGCTGATATATTTTGTAGTTTGCATCAAGTGCAAGCATAATTGTTGTACTTACGAACTGGGTAATTTGATTGGCAGGTAGAGAAGATGAAGGAAGTTGCGAAACTTAAAGCAAAAGAAGAGAGAAAGAGACTAGAATCTGAGGTTAGCATTGGTAGTTTAAATTAATAAAAGCTTTATAAACTGAGAACGTTATGATACTTCTACTCTTTCCTTATTCAATATATATTGTCTAGTGTATATGAACCATATTAAAACTTCCCAAATGATGTGCCTAAAATGGGTATATATACGCTATTTCTCTTGTTTTCATTTTCTTTTCGGTTTGCAAAACTTTATTTATCACTTTGTATTGCCCCATAGAAATCCTTTTTCTGCATTTTGCTTTCCGAGGTCCAGGCCCATGAGCATATGATTCTGTCTTGACTAGCATTCTCATTGGTTTTCCCTCGTACCACCTTCATACACATACAGTAATTATATCTGTTTTTTTTTTTATAAGTATTACAGTAATTAGTATCTGTTATACTCTTTTAATATATATATTTTTTTGATAGGTAATCAAAAGGAATTCATTAATAACTTCTGTTTTAATATACAACGTTCAGATATTTCTTTTTCTTTTTTTACTCTTTCTGCTCTATCTGGGATAGGAGTCCATGTTTATCAACTTCTGTTTTATCTCCCATTTTTCATTTTCATGGATTGAATAGATATTTTGTGCTCTTGCATTGTCATACTTAATTTTACCGAGATTTTTACCATTTATACTTGATGAAAGAGGGGAACTTCTGATGGGGGGTTCTTTTGATTGAGTGATAGACTCATCTATCTGAATTTGCTTCTACTTCCTATTTGTTTTTTTACAACTCTCTATGCACAGGACTGGGATTTACTCTGCAGGGATGGGTCCGAAGGACCCTGCTATGGAGAGGTTCTGACAAACAAACAAAAAACCTCTCCAACCGGTTGCTTATGTTTGGCTGTGAGGTGATCTCATATTAGTCAGAGATATTTTTCAGTCTAGGATCATCTTACTACCAAACGTATAAACATAAAAACTATCTTACTCAGATTTTCGTAAATATCAAAAATCAAAAATAATTTTCAAAATTATATTTTAAAAAAAAAAACTGCAGGCACCAGCCACCAGTAGTGGTCTGATTTGGGCTGCCCCGTGGCAGCCGTGTGCCACCAGTGAGGCTCTCGAATCTCTTTTTTTTTTTTTTCTTTTTCTTTTATTCAGTAATTGAAATTTACTTGATAAAACATGTAAGACAAAGCAGATGGAGAAACATTTCATGAGACTATAAGGCCCCGTTTAGATTTAGAGATGAGATGAGTTGAGATAACTTTAGTTTATTTTTTAATATTATTATTATTTTAGAATTTGAAAAAGTTGAATTGGGATTTGAAAAATGTGTATAGGGATTTATGTTTTGTATGAGAAATTAAAAAAGGTAATGATGAAATGGAGATGAGTTGAGATGAGTTCCGAATCCAAATCTGTATTGTTCTCCTGTCACAATACCGATGTGAGTTCACTGATAGTGAGATATACTGTTTGCATATGCTATGCTAATGCCACTATCATGTCTAATGAGGAAAGAAGATATTCCTTCTACAGAACTTTTTTCATTTTGAAGACCTCACTTGGATAGAAATTATCCGATGTACCTTATTAAGGGACTAGGAGTTATCGGGTTGTCTAGTTAACTGTTAAGTCTTCGATGTTCTTGCTGCTGATCTCTCTCTCTCTCTCTCTCTGACATTATGTGTCATTTTTCAGCTTGAACAGATATTGATTGTGGAGAAGTTGCAAGAGTTACGCTCCATGAGGATCCAAAAATTGAAGAAACAAGGTCTGCTTCTTGATCTTCTTATTCTCTTTCCTGCTTGTCTGTGATGTGGTGAACGTTCTATTTGCTTATACCATAAATCTGGTGTGTTTTATATCAGGTTCCCTGCAATGGAAGAATGCTCTCACTTTTATTTTAACGAGTTAATACAAATAAATTTTGGCCATTATATTGTGCCATATCGTAACATCAAGTCACATTTCATTACAATATTAAGTTGCCGCTAAAATTTGACTTGTACATGCAAACCTTACATTTTTTCCATCTCGGTATAAGAGCTGACTGTGACTACAGAAGATGCTTTTTCTGCTTTTTTTCTTCTTTGTTGTGACTACAGATTAATATTGTTCATTTTGTGGAACAGATGACTTTTTCATGTTTGTCATTTTTTGGAAAAAATGTTTTGTACCTGCAATTTGTATTATATGGTGTCTATGAAACTGAGATTTAAATAGCAGTGTACTATCAAATTTATTTGATCTATAATTAAATGAATGTAATGTTGGTTGCATAATCATGCAGGTCACTTTTTCCCTGAAGAAGATGACAAGTTTCTCGATAGAGTTCGAGCTGCTGTTGAAGAAGAGGAACGCCAAGCAGTTGCTGCAGCTGACACAGATGCTGCCAAGGATGCCATTGCAACTGCTGAAGAATCTAGGAAAACCCTGCAGGGTCATAAGCTCGACAATACAAGCAGTGACAAGGGCAGTAAGGGCAGCATAGACTTAGTAATTGAGACTGAACATGATAAAAGCACCATTGTCACTGTCAATGAATCTGAACCACAAAGATTGGAGGGACGAGGAGTTGGAGGAGCTTATGATTTGGTGGCAAATCTGCCATTGGAGTTCTATCATTATTATCATGGCAGCAACACCGACATGGGCACCCTTATTGAGGTGATTTTAACTGGTCTCTCTTCAAGTTTCTACATACCCTTCCATGTGCTATCCACTCTATGCAATTTATTTAATTTCCTAATTTTGGGGAGCATTATTCCATTATATGTGCAAATGGGTGCTAGTTTAATTAACTGCTGTGGATTGCGGTGTAATGGATAGCCCCTGCACATCTCGGCATCTATTTTGTTTAGATTTAAGTCACAATTTCCATTGCATGCAGGTGAGGAGAACATGGGATGCATATATAAGACCTGGAGGAAGGTAAGGATGCCAGTCCCTTTTGTAATTGCTGTTCGCTGTAATGTGATGATAGGCACCATGTAGCATGCATTCCCGTAACAGTTTGGTAGTTGAGAAAATATTTTGGTTATAGAAACCCATTATTTCTATATTTTGGTTTGACAATTGTCACTATTGCCTTCGCGGACCACTACCTCCATTACTCCACAAGTGGTGATGCTACCACAAATTCCAGCATCAATGCCACAATGACCAGCATACCTACATTAGCATTGCTACTGCTCCAATCAGTCAGCATTAATGCCTACTCTATTCATGCTGCGTAATGATTTTACTGCCATTGTCATAATTAATCTTTGCTGTTAAATTTGGGGCAGCCGTATTCCAGGGCATTGGGTTCAACCACCTCCGCCAGCTGATGAGATATGGGCATCCTACCTGGTGAGGCCCAAATGACATGATGACTAGAGTTTGTGGCAGTTTTTGCTCTAAGTATGGTATGTGGCTCCTATTGATCATTTGTAAAGTCGAACTAGTTTTCTCCGACATGCATCTAATTAAATGCACAGATAGTATTTTGACCTATTCTTCAATTTTTATGTTTTCAAATTTAAGGTTCTTCCATACTCCGACTCCACTTGCCCAGCATTGTCATAGCATTTGATCAGAAAGAATGACAAAACATCTGTGCAAGCCTTAGCGAGTCAGAATAGATTTTTACTCTGAACTCTGAAGCTATGAAATGGGAAGCAAGGTGATGCTGAAGACATTCACGGAAAGCATCTTCGGAGGTTTTCAGGTGGGATGGAGGATCACATCAATAAATGGTTATGCTTGCTGCTGCTTCTAAGCAAGCTTTTGTTGAAGGTCGCTGCAAAATATCCAAGGTATGACGGAAAAAGATCTCCCGAGTAAGTTCGAGCAAGAACTTGAGGGGAAGTTAATCAAAGATGCAACTCTATGAAGTATGAACTGTTATCGGTTTTGCCATTGCCGAATGGTTTTGTTCAGTAAATGAAAAATATATTCTCTTGTAAGGTAGTTATAGAGATCATCTTGTTGAAATCTCAATGTTTTCTGTTTTCATGCCCATACTACCCAAAATTAAGCACGATGTAGTTCCTTTTTCTTTTGAATCCTGCCAGGTTTCTCTTCAGACTTCAGGAACAGATACCAAAGTTCCTAGCAAGTAGATTCAAAAGCTTCAGTCTGGCATTTTGCCTGTAATCAAGCCAATCGGGGAAAGTTCAAATTGTCTCTAATTTTTTATTCTAATTCCAAGGATTCGTAGGGCATGTTTGGATACTATAAAGTTTTTAAAAATTCTCAAAATCTTAATTTCATTTCTAAACATCTCTTAAATATATTAAAAAAAAAAATCAATTTCAAATATATAACTTCTTTCATCTCATCATAACTTAATCATTATTCATAAAAGAAAAGTAATATAACATTTACATGCGTCAAAATCAAATATAAAAATCAATATAATTTTTACAAATTTTTTAACTGAAAATATTTTTAATTTTTTTTTTTTCATTTACATTTTTCTCTCATTTTTTAAAATCCAATTTTGAAATGATTTTGAGCGTCCAAAGCAGCAAGCATGCCCTTAGTCATATTTTATCATTTGAACAAGTTGAAGTTTGTTTACAAATTGCTTTATTATTCCGTTGTTTTCTTGAATGAAATAAACATTACCATTGAAATCTTCCATCTTTTGTAAAAACTAATAAAAATAATTGACTTCCATATTAAGGTTTATATCATTTGAGTTACCTGAGCAAAATTATTTATAGAATACATATGAATTATAGAAATTAAAATGACATTTTTGTATCGGTAACTCTCAAGCGTAGCAAATCTAAATATGATTTTTCCATCTTCCAGTTTGTTATTCTCTACCGCAATTTCTGTAAGTTGTTAACTAGGGTTACAAATGAAATAATTTATTTAATATCTCGTTTGGAATTCGTTCGATTAAATTTAAATTGAATTCGATTTATGAAAAAAAAAATCAATCTATAAAAATAAATACTTGTTTGATTAATAAATGTCACATACTTAACAAAAACTTATCAAAACCCGCTTGATTATGTCCAAGTTGAATTGTTAAATTAACACAATTAGAATTTATTCATATATTAATAAATATAAACAGACACCTATGTATATACATATATATATATTAATTAATAATATAAACATAATATTTTTATAATTAAATATATAATATATAACCTAATTATTTAATTTTATATATTGAATATACTATATAGCTATATTTTATACTTTATATAATAATTAACCAATAAGATAATAATTTCATCTACTACTACATGAAAAAAGAATTATATAAAATAAATATACATTATCATATTATATTACATGTATGTATTAATAATATAAATAGATATATAATATATTATTATTATAGATAAATATCAATAAGTTATATATTAATTATTTATCAAATTTTAAAGTTAATTAATTCTATTTATTAATTGTACAAATTCAATATTAATTTTTTTTTAAATAATTATTAATTATTAAAAATTATGAAATAGAAAAGACACAATTCGAGCGAGATGGAGATCGTCTGTAATTGTGGGACCCGATCCAGCTCAAACTCATACAAAGTTAGCTCCGTCTAAACTTGAAGATTGTATTTGATAGTTCAACTAAATTCAAACTCATTTCAAATCAATTATTGATGAAACCAAGCATCCCCCTTATCTTCCGCTTTTATTTGTACAGTGGCTTAATGTAGCTGAGGATTCATGAATCCAAATGCTCCATTTTTCGGAAAAGCTTATGAGCATCAGATGTATCGTGTTTTTAAGGAGAATACATATTATGTGTGTACGAAAGATTAGATCCAGACAGAGACCGAGCAAAGAACCCAAAAATAAAGGGCTCGGCGATCTACTTTCATTACTGATTTTCGAAGGCAAACTTAGATCAGAAGCGCACCGATCTGAATAGCACTTCCTCTATAGGACCCTTCGGTTATTTCAAAGAAATATAATTAAAAGTTTAGAAAAAACTCAAGGTGGATTGGAGATGAAGATGCTCAGTGAATACGAACCATATTGGATTATTCACCTTGCACGATGATTTTCTTTGAAAAACAACGAGCAATCGATTTCTAGAACTCTTCATCGCATCTTATCCCTGTTTGAACAGGAATTACAAAAATAAACCAAAACAAACGAAACCAGACGCAGAGAGAGAGAGAGAGAGAGAGAGAGAGAGAGGCGCCCGAACTCTAGGGTTCCATCCTTTGCAGTTTGCGCATACCATAAGTAGCTTCCATGCGGGTTATTATATAGTGGAGAGAGGAGTCACCTAGACCGTACGATGATCTTACCTTTTTCGATAAATCTAATGGACGACCACTGAGGGATGCGAGTATAATGTGCAGGTCAGAGGTTCAGGCGTACATTCCTCTTTCCAAAATAATAACTTAACTATGGTTTTCTCCCTTATTTTGATTCATCGTGAATTTATTGAAAAGTAGTGTTATTATATTTCTTCAATTTGTTCGTTTGATGTGCCTTTTATGTAATTTGTACTTCTTTATTTTCTTTTATATTTTATTTCAAATATTTTTAAACATGTTTAAATATTTTTTAAAAATATAAAAAAATACAAATACACTAATAATAATTTCTTTAATCATTAAAAATTAATAATTAAATACATAAATGGTCAAAATATATTAGGCAAAATGGGGCGATATTGTAACATTTCTATTTTATAAAACCCTATGAAATGGATTAGCTTGTATATTTATTTTTAAACTTAATTAAAATAATTTTATAGATAAGTAATATTATATATCATATTGTTATCTTACTTTCATCTCATTATATAAGGTATGACACTTATTATCATTAGATAGTAAATAATCATTTAATAAAAAATACATACTAATGATAAGGGAAATATTGGGGATCGGTCCATCTGATCCCTTTGAAAAACGAACGTTGGCGTCTCTGCCGGCAGTGGACGATACCACCCATCCTATCGTGACCGTCGACGTCCGGCGATCATACCCCTGCAACGGTAACTCCCGGCGACATCTGGTGTGCCTCACGCAACCTTAGACCCGTTTCGGACCTGCCGCCGTTACAGGGGCAGGATCACCGGACGCCGATGGTCACGATGGGGTGGGCGGTGTCGCCCACCACCGGCGGCGTCGACGCTGTCTGGGTTGAGGCCGAATACCTATTTAAATCATCTCTATTTTATTTTTTTATTGTATTTTTTATTGTGTTTTTATTTTATTTTATTTTATTTTATTATTATGTTGTCTAAATTTTATTTTTTTATTGTACATTTTATTATATGTTTTAAAAATTTTTATTATATTTTTATTATATTTTATTGATGGACTGTTTTTAATGGGGATCAGATGGATCGATCCCCAGCGTCTCCCTAATAATAAATATGTCACAAAGATAAAAGTGGAATAATGATGTGGTGGATAGAATTTTCCTTCATAAATCTTACAAAGAAAACTATATAAATCATTAACACCACTCTTATTAAAATAGCTAAACTCAAACCTAAGTTTTACCTAATATGACATGAATTTATCTTTACTTATTTTATATAATAAAATAATAATATTATTTTTAAAAAAAATAATTATTATATTATATTTTACTATTCTACTAATTATATAGTCATCAAAAAATAGCTGCAACCAAATTATGATAGGAAATAAGGAAGAAAATATTTTTTATTCCTTTTTATCATGCTATGGTAACTATCAAATTGGACTCACAACATTAACTAGCAAAATGCCGTATCCAACCAATACAATATATTTTGATACTCTATTAGCGAGCCAGACACCCATGGAATTTGCATTTGTATAATCCAAAGAGAGTGTTCTAACAATTGCAGCTGGATTCATGATTAAAAAATATATATTATCAATATCCCAATAATATATAAAAAATTTATTCTTGTCGTAAAATAAAATTATATATCAACAAAAGAAATTCTAGTAGAGTATATATCAAGTAATTAATTACTAATATTAATATTACATCCCAAAAGGTATATAAAACTAAATATTTATAAAAATTAAAAATATAATTTATTTGTATTATACGTATTGATTGAGAGTTTTTCAAAACCTGCAATTGACTTGGTACATAAAACTAAACATTTATAAAATTTAAAAATAAAATTTATTTGTATTATAAAGGTTGATTTAGGTTTTGCAAGTTATCCACAATTGATCCGTTTATTAATAATATTATGTTTGTGTCATGTTCACGAGTCATGTTATATATTATTATCCTTAAACAAGGATTTACATGGTTCAGTACTAGAGCCTACATCCACAAGTCTTGAGTACAAAGATCATTGGTCTTGGATGTAAATCCACTATAATGAAATTGAGACCAAGCTTTTTAGCCCTCTCTAAACTCTCTACAACCACTCATAGAGATGGGGGTGCAAGAAGCTCCCTGGTTCATACCTTCTCCAAAAGTCGAATGCTCGTCAGAATGTTAGGATGAGATGAGATAACAAATTTGTGAGTGATTAAGATATTTTATAGAATTATGGTGAATGAGAGAAAAAAATTAAATATAAATATTATAAAACTAGAATATTATTAAAATATAATTTTCATATGGAAAATTGGAAAGGTTGAAACATTTTTTGTATTTTGTTTGAAAACAATTATAATAATTAAATAAAAAAATTTAAGATTTAAAATTGAAACTGCATATTTGAGTGATTTAGATGTGGAGATGAGAAAACTATCTCATCATTTAAATGGGGCTGAAATCGCATTCTCTTGTGCCTCTGCTGCGGTCTCATTTGGAATCTAAATGAGATGAAATAATAAATTTGTAAATAATAATAAAATAATTTGTGAATAGAAGTGAAATAGTTTGAATTAAGGTTCTTATTTGATTATAGGAATATGAGAAAAAAATGAATAAAAATATTATAAAGTTAAAATATTATTATAATATAATTTTTTAATATTATTTGTATTAGGATTAGAAAAGGTTAATTTATTTAGAAAAGTTGTTATGATTATATTGATCAGTAATGATTAGATGAAAAAGAAATTGGAAGCATTCGTCTTAACTCATATCAAGCTTATCATTATAATTTTTCAAATTCTCATACAAAATACAAATTCTAATACAGTTTTTTAAAATCTCAATTCAACTTTTTCAAATCATAAAATGATAATAATATTTTATTCAACTTTTAAAACTCAACTCATTTTATCTTATCTCATCTCAACTCCGAATTTAAATAAGACTTAGTAATGTTTGAATATTGAGATGAGATAAGAAACACGAACCCCATACCCAAATGGGGCAAAAATCCTACCAAGGAATGGACGACTTAGGGTCCAGACTCCATGTACCTGTATTTTCTATGAAGCTCACAAGTCACAAGGAAATATGATCTTGCGCTTATTAATAACAAATAGCATGAAATCCCTTGGACCATAATTAGCTGGAAAACTCCCAACTTACAAATATCATGAAAATAAGAACAGATCATCACATTTACAAATATAGATAATGCACTTTTAATAAAGGAGTAAATACCCTACGGAGAATGATCCAGACGTGATTGTTGAAACAACACAACTGCAAGAGTCACCAGGGATGCATAAACTGTATTGGGTAACCTCTGCACCACCTTCCCAACTCCCGGGACACCTGCAGTAGCGTTCTTGGTAGCCACTGCAATCGTTGGTGCCACGACCAGAGTGATGATCAGTCCCTGACTAACAGCAATGAGTGTATCAGTTGTCAGCTGCTGAATAAATCTCACAAATTCCTCACGATCAATTTCTCCATCCAGGTTGATATCGCAGTCCTACAGATAAGAAGAAAAACGACAACTTCAAGTATTGAGAATACAGAATGCTTTTCTTTTTCTTTTTAAGAAACAGAACAGTACTCCTAATTTTATTGAAACTTTTACTTATAACGGAAGAATACTGTAATTATAAATAGGGATATTCATCCGGTTTTTATATTTGAAAATTCGGATTCTAGATTCGGAATTTTCTTGAACCTTTTAAGTAAAAATGTCAAAATTATTAATAAATAAATAAAATTTCAAAACTGGGCTGGATTTACCTGGCCTGGATGAACACCCATAATTACAAACCTTGGAGATGCAAAGCTAGAGAAAACCTAACCAAAATCTCAATTTTCAATTAACTTGATTTTCTCTTGATATAAGAAAGCCAAACAAGATATATGGTATAGCTCCTATGAAGGTCAACAAGTAGGAGGTTGTGGCTAGCACAGAAAGAACAGTCCTTAAACTGTTTTCAAACCACATTCTTTCCCCCTTTACGACAATGAATAATAGAGGTTCACATATGTGGTAAAGTCATTAGAACTGGGAATGTAGTTTATGAAAGAGTAAAAGCCATCACTCATCAAGCTCTAGAAGCCGGGAAATCTTGTTTTTTTTTAGCAAGTAAAAAGGCACCTCAAATAATCTGTGAAGTTCTTCCCGTGCTTAATAAGCCACAGAAATGCAACAGGTATCAAGAACAAATAACAATTTTTTCATGACAGTATTACATACAAAGTCCAATCTCACAATAGCTATGGCAAATACAAATTGAATCAGATACACTGTTCTATATAGAACCTATATAATTCCCAAGGGCTATACGACAAAAAAAGGAGTCCGTCTATAGATCTATCATCTCTGAAAACACTCGTTCAATTAAAGTTCATGTGAAAGTACTAAAAGATTACCTGTTTTCCCTTTTTGGATATCAAAAAATTTCTTCAGATTACAGGTCGTGAAATCAACTATTGTAAAATGCTATAGAGAAGAATATGGCCACTATAAGAAATGATATTAGCAACTGAATTGTGCAACTGTAGCGCAATTTTTTAAAAATAAATAAATAAAATATGAAATTCACATTAAAAAAAAATAACAATAAGTTAACTCTTTTTCAAAATAATTGAATAATAGACTCCACGCCATTATCATTACTCATTTGTCTAATCCATGTATTATTCACAGTGACCTAACCATTGGTCTCATCTGGTGGGAGAAAGTAACAAAAAGTTGTGGTTGGGAATAGTGCCACAGCCGTTGCACTTTACTGGCTCAGTGGGTCTATTTAAGCTGGAAAACAAATACTCCAGGCCAAGATCTAGTGACCATCGATTTCAAAAAATAAAAAGAGCTAGCGACCATAAAAAAGCCCCCTTTTTAAACTCTTTTTTCAACACTTGTAAAATCTGGAAAAAGCAATCCAGATAGAAATGGGCGACAACAGTGAACGAAAACCTAAATAATATGCAGTTTTGCCAAACAGGGTCGTATAAAATTTTAAGCATAATCACCGAAGAAACTGATTAGAATACGAGTGAGACACCTCAATCATAACTCTGACTTGCTCTTTGGGGGGTGGATCGAAATGGGGCCCCGGCAAACGCTTATTGATATCACTACAAAATTCACAAAACATAATACAGTGCTTCATTGAGAGAGAGAGAGAGAATATTAATTATTAAAGCAATATAAAGCCAAAAGCCTCTGCTCTTACTTGAACACAAGCAGAACGGCGATGTATAAATCTTCGAATGTCAGATTAGCCTTTCCCGATTGATTTTGGAAACGATCGAAAACCCTATCGGTTATTTTCCTCACTTGCTCTCGCCTCCACTCCTTCCCTGCGCTCAATTTCATTTCTTGGATTAAGAAAAAGGAGGGAGAGAAGGATGTATTGAATTTGAGCAAGAGTGGAGAGTACCTTGAAGCCTGTCTAAGACTTGTCCCATGGCGTTGTAGGTGTACCAGCAGATAAATATGGCGTCGTGCTTGAGGATTAGATTGCGCTGAAGTCTCTTGCACTCTATGTTTCGCAGAAGACCTTCTGTGTATTTATCTCCTAGTTTCGATCGTGACAGAAAACCAATGCAGAACAAATAATAATAAAAAATTAATAAAATTTTTAATTTTTAATTTTTAATTCTTAACCATTATACTTAAATTATTAAAAACAAATCAATCCCCTCCATAAATATATATATATATGTTAAGTGGAAATAGTATAGATTTTAATTTTATAGCAATCTCGATTAATTTTGATGTATAAGGAACGCAAATTTTCTATCAGCTTGATGGTTCTATAAAGTTTGGAATATGTATTTAATAGATGTTGTTATACTATATTTATAGGGACTTCTAAATAATGATATTGTAAGGACTCAGTCTAATATTTCTAACGTCAATATAAGAATAGTTGTATTGTGTATCGCATAATTTATTTTTATAAAGAAGATGAGATAAAAATTAAAAATTAAATAAAATATTATTATAATATATTTTAATATTAATTTTATTTTGAAATATTAAATTATTATTTTAGAATTTTAAAAAAATTAAATTATTTATTTTATTTTATATAAAAAAATTTAAAAAATAATAATAATAAAATGAGATTATTCAGAAAAGCCAATCAGGCCTAATTGAAATAATTTATTGGATAATTTTGAATAGACCATGAAACATAAATTTATTTGGTGGATTGTCAGTTTTGAGGCTTGATAATTTGGTTGAAGCCCATGTAATATTGATAATTGGGCGTCCACTTAATTGCCCAAGAGTTATTTTAAAAGTCCAGACATATTTATTAAACAAATTGGGTTCATTTTAGAATTTGGGTAGTGACACGATTACAATCTATTTATTATCACTTTATTACTTACGTATATTTGTTTTTTTTTAAATATTTTTTTAACATCTTTAATCATTAAAAAAGAATTTTAAAAATATATCATTTTACTAATAATCACTTCCTTAACTATTAAGTAAAATAAAAACTTTAAAAAATAAAATAAAAAGAGTGATAGAAGAGTAATAGGAGAATAGTAAGTACATCATTATTCTTAGAATTTTAATCATACTGTTTGGGGTATTTTAGTGGCCTATCTCATAAAATTATAGGCAAGCCCTGAAATGTAATTGAACCCTTAAATGGCCCAACTCAAGACACAAAACAATTGAAAAGACCAAACTCAGTTGAAAAAACCTAGGAAATAAAAAATAAAAAAAACTTTACTCGACTACTATATATGCTTATGGAAAACTCTAAATACAAGCAACATTGTGCACCTATTCTTATAAATATTTTAAGTGAATTGATTAATTTTGATGTATAAGGAACACAAATTTTCTATCTGCTTGATAGTTCTAGAAAGTTTGGAATATGAGATGCTGTTATAACATATTTATATGGACCTCTAAATAATGATATTGTACCGACTTGATCTAATATTTTTAAGGTCAATATAAGAATAGTTTTACTTGCCTAAAATATGGTTGATAGGTCATGTTGAAAAGTCCAATTGATATTTATTGGATAATTTGAATAGACCATGAAACCCAAATTTATTTTGGTGGATTGTCGAGTTGCTTGATAATTTGGTTGAAGCCCATTTAATATTGATCATTGGCCGTCCACTTAATTTATTGATCATTGGGCCCAAGCATTATTTTTAAAGTCCAAACATATTTATTTAACGAATTGGTTTCATTTTAGAATTTTAATCCTACTGTTGGGGGGTATTTTTGTAGCCTAGCTCATAAAATTATAGGCAACCCCAGGTATGTAATTGAAACCTTCAAGACCCAAAACAATTGAAAAAATAGAAGAGAAATGATATTTGTACGTAATTTGTATATATTTTTTTACGTATATGTTAAATAAAAATATTATTTATACGCATTTTTTATTTAATTATTCGTGTTAATTATTTTTATTTTCTTCTCATCTTGTTTTTGTCTTTTTTTTTTTATAGATTTTTTTAATATTTTGGTTGACCTGACGCCACATCTCCGATTTCATAAAAAGTATACGAGACTATATACCTGTAGTATTACTTAAAAAATAAGCCCTACTCGAATACTATATACACACATCGTGGTCCCATTAACTTAGAACGTATGTCTTCAGATATACATCAAAATAAAGTGATAGCACTTATGTCCCCTAGATTTAAAAAAATAAAATCGTTATAGGAGCGAAGTGTTACAGTTATACATCAAAAGTCCTTAAACATATAAAATGTATGAAGTATATAATTCAAAATCTTGTAGTGTTTATTCTATTAAGTTATAAAAATCTTTATATAAGTTAAACTACAATCATCTCTGAGAATATTTTTTTAAAGTGATATAAACATAATCAAATATGCCAATATATTTTCAGTAAAGGCCATATTTTGGATTTTTATTACTATGAGTTTCAAATAGGGGTGTGTAACAGGAAAAACCAATCGGGCTCGGGGTCTATAAATTTTAGATTCAACCAAACCAAACTATATATATATTTGAAAAGTCTTTTTAATTCTTTAATATATATTTTTATGTAATGATTATATAATTTAGTGTAATTTTTATCTAATATATTATCATTGATCATATAAAATATTAAATAATATATGCTCATTAGTTTATGTGCAAAAAAAAAAAAAAGAGAGAAAAGAACATACTGATGAGACCGGACCAATTGGGGTAGGTATGGTCCGATCCCTTTAGGGTTCAATAAGATCTAGAGTGGGAAACACTGATCAAAGGGATTCAGTCCAATTCACAAAAACCTACAAACTAGCCAGACTAGACTGGATTCACCCATAACTTGAAATGAAAACATTCCAAAAATTTGTTATAATTTGAAAATTGAGCTTTCTTTAAATTGAATCACTATACAAAAAGAGTCTTGAAGCAATTTTATAAAAATAAAAAAAAATTCTTTGAATTGATAATTATTCGATTACTTGATGCAAGGAAAACTCCTTTTTTGCCTTGATGAATATGGTAAGTGTTATAAAACTAAAATAAAACTAATATTGTAAGAGAATTATAAAAGAAATTATTTAGAACTCTTTCTTTCTTTTTCTTTCTCTTTCTTTTCTTCCTTACTCATATATGTGTACATAATACGTTCTCAATTTTCTTTATATAGAGAATTGAGGACGAAGAGGGGAAGAGAGATGAATTATTCATACAACATAAGTGGGGAACAAGAAAAGATAAGAGAAAGAAAAATGAGAAAGAAAACAAAGTGGGGTGGGGGGAGGAATGCATGGGGGTCATTCATTGCCCCCTTGCATTATTTGATTACAACATTCTTACTTGAATGACTACCCATAAAAAATTTGTCTCGTTAAAGCCTTACCAAGAAAAAATCCGGTAGGAAGAAAAATCAATGGCGAAAGAAAAATAGTACAATATTTTTATGTATCTCCAGTGTTTTTAAGATTGCCTCATTAAAACTTTACAAAAAAAATCCAGTAAGACAAAATCTTAGCGAAGAAAAAAGAGTACAATCAGCACAAGTTTTCGAGACATTTACTCCTCCTGAAAAGTGCATGATGATAGATTTTTAAGTCTTCACATTCTAATGATCTGCACAATTATCTTGAATGTCGCAGTTGGTAATGTCTTCTTGAATAATTCTACCAGATTATCACTTGATCATATTCTTAATATATCTGTTACCCAAATGACTAACATAAGAGGGGGGTGAATTGAGTTATATTAAAAAATTAATATTTATAAACCAAATATACAATATAAAATATAAACAGAATATGAAGTAGCAGGAAATATAAAAAGTAAGGGTAAAAAGAAGCAAACTCAGTATTTTAACGAGGTTCAGCCCCACTGCCTACGTCAAGCTACTTTTTGAGGATTCCAAATTCACTATCCAATCTCTTTCAGATAGAGATAGAAACCTATTATACCTTTGAACAATACCGCTATAAAGAATTTGTGTAGAATACCCTCTACACTTGTAATCACCTCACACTTGGTGATTCAACTATTCCCTATGTAGAACATCTTCTACACACACAAAAGTTATACGCACCCTCTTACAAATACAAAAGCTGATAATGGGTAAGTTATCAGAATATACTCCTCAATGAGTGAGATAAAAACAATATAGTATAACTTATATCTTTCTCACAATAAATAAGGATTAAGGCACAAAATTTAGAGAAGAGAGAATGAGAGTTCTGAAAGAATGATGCAAAATTTAGTAATTGATATGTAAGTTCTTGTTATTAATTATATAAAACTCAAGTGAGTTATTTATAGATAAATGAGTCTTCATATTCAAATTTGAAAAGGTTCACATGTCAAATAAGATCACTATTCACTTTTCAAAAGATTCAAATAAAAACATCTCATTTTTATATTTGTCAAAAACAATTCCATTCATTTTTCAAAAAAATCAAACCTAATATTTTACTTTTCATACATGACAAAATGAACATAATTTATTTTTCAAAACAAATCATTTTCTTTTTACATATGTCAAAAAAATACACAGCTACCTTTCAAGATTTTCAAACAAATTATCTATCTTTTGTATTTGTCAAAAAAACACACAACTACCCTTCAAGATTTTCAAACAAAATCATATATCTTTTGCATTTGTAAAAAAAAAATACACATCCACCCTTCAAGATTTTCAAACAACACATGTACATGTTAAAAATGACAATCAATCATCTTACAAATTCAAATATTTATGCATATGTAGAAAAAAAAATTAAAATTAAATATTTTAATAAAGTTATGCAAATTTAAAAAATGCAATTTGATACTTTATGAGAAAATATTAATTTTGAGTATTAATCCAATTTCAAATTTTAAGAAATGTGCAAATTTACTCTTTGAGCTTCATTTGTAGATTTGTTCTTCTTTTTGCTCATACTTGATTTCTTGATGTGCTTAACTCTTTTCATGCGTAGACAACTTGAACTTGAGTCTTAAATTTATTTGTTATCATCAAAATCTATACGTAAATACGAGACTTGAAACTTTGGATTCTACAATATCCTATTATGATTTGAGTGATACAAGCAGTATTATCTTCATATAAAATTGTTGGACTATCACTAATTATGAAAGATCACATTTTTCTTGAATATGTTGAGTTATTGATCTTAGTCAAATACATTCTCTACTTGCTTCATGAATTACAATAATTTCTGAGTGATTTGACGATGTGGAAAATAATATCTGGTTGACAGACTTAATAGAAATTTGATACCTACAGTAATACTTAAACTCCCCATGATAATATGCGTTAGTGTTTCAAGTAATAAGCAAACATGATTTCAGCATATACAACATGTTAAGAATTCAACTATGATTTCCATCTAAATAATGCATTAGAGAGAATAAGTGACTCTCGGCACTTAGTACTCCTCCTTTATTGTTGTCTATTGTTAGATTTTTCAACCAGTTTCAATTCAAAAATCGTGATATTTAGGAGCTTAACGAGAAGGTTCCAATAAAAAAATTGCAGACTTAAAGCAAGAGAATAAAAATTTAAAATCTTTGCTTGCCTCTTCATTTCGTCTGCCTAATTCTTTAGATAAGGATGACATGTTACTTTATGAAGAGCAAATGCATTTGAGAAATGAGATTAAAAGTCTCAAATTTTTATAACTCATCTAGCATTTGAATAATAAAATCTTTTTTTTTTCAAATGCATTCCTTGAATTTATAGCAGTCATTGTAATCTCTTCAAGAGTTATAACAAGGTAATCATCAACGTAAACTGCAATAATGACAAATCTGGATTCTGATAAAAACATATGGGTATATAATATTATTCTCAAATCATTCTTTCAATAGATACTCACTTATTCAATTATGCTACATGCGTCCGGATTATTTTAACCTATATAAAGTACATACTCCTAAATGTATTTAAATTAGATGTTTCAAGTATTGTATGTCATAATCTAATAATACTTATAAATATACTGCGACCACATCCATCAACTGCATAGCTAATCCTTTTGTAATAACCAAACCGATTAAAAATATGAATGTGATTGCATTCATAATAAGGAAATATGTTTCCTCATAACTTATATCGGATTTCTGCAGAAAACCTTGTGCGACAAATTGTACTGCACAATTTCATTTTTTATTACGCTTTCGTATAAATACTCACTTATATCTCATAGACATTACACCATTTGCTGTTTGGACAACATGTCCAAATATTTCTTGCTTTGCTAACGAGTTTAATTCAACTTCAATAGCTGCTTTTCATTTTGACCAGTTATTTCTAAGTTGACATTCTTCAACGATTCTTGACTCACTTTTTATTATTATTTATGGTAATGTAAAGGGCGATTTTATATGAAAATATGTTGTTGACAATAGTTTTATTTCTATCCATAATTTTTTCAGTACTTGTGAAATATATTTTGATCTCATTGTTCCTATTTAGGGGAAAACATTTCATGAAACACCTCTTCAGGAGATTTGTACTTTTCAGAAATTTCTTCTTTATGAGTTACCTCGTTTGGAGATTTATACTTTTCAGGAGTTTTCTCTTCAGAAGTTATCTCTTCTGAAAGTTTGTACTTTTCAGGAGTTATCTTTTCAGAAAGTTTTCTCTTCAGGAGTTTCTTTTTCTATACAAAAAATTTGGATAGATCTTATTACTTATATTGTGGGTACGATTTTTTCAGGAGTACCGATTTCTTTTCTTTTGCAGCAATAAGTCTTCAATACTTCAAGTGTGTCTTAGACTCATTTATTGATGTTTTAACAACTTGTCATTCAGAGATTTCAATTCTTGCTTAAGCATTAATAGTAGTAATATATGATTTTACAATACGTTTAATATTAGTAAATACATCCAGTAATTGATTTGCAACACTTTGTTAATAGATAATTTTCTGAACTTCTGGTTCACATTCATTTGTAAGAGAATTAATTTAGACAGAATTTTATTATCCCAAATAATTTCTTGTCGTACTTCAGACACCGATATTTTATTATTTCAAAATATGATAAAATATTAATAAACTTATATATAAAAGCTTAGTATAAGTAAATCAAGTGTTTGGCCGTACAACAGATACGTGGCCACTGTTCAGTCATACCACATTTATGACAAACATCTTCATCTTTCTATGAAAAATTATTCCGAGGGTTTTTACCATTTTTCGAGTTGGATCACTTCTGGTGATACGGTATATTATTATTATTTTTAGTGTTGTCGCTTTTGGAACTAACACTTTTATAGTTTTTTTTATTACATCCACACCTTTGATTCATTTGAAAGGCTACACTGTTTACTTTCGGGAATAGTGTAAATCCAATATCATTAATAGGACGTAACTGACAATTTATTAACAAAAACTTATTATTTAACTCAATCACTAGAAGACAAAATAAAATTTCAGAATATTTGTTGAACTTTCGCTCTCGATATTACTGCTGCAGGAATACATTTGAGATATGAAAGATAATATATATCTTCTTTGAAAAATATCATTATCAGTGACTTTCTCACTGCATAATTTTACTATAGCTAATTTTAAAGAATGCAGAATTATATTCATTACCATTCATAAAATCTTGCAACTTCAGGTGGAATAAATCATAATGATCATCTGGAATGATTACATCTTTTGGTACTTATATTTATCCTTTAAATCATTTTACACAATAAAAATATTTTTCACCATGAGATACACATTACAGTCATGTAGGAACACATGATTTTCTTTTTTGATTGTATTTCTCAAGTTCATTATATCCAAATAGATCTCATCAAGGATCCTGGATAAATAACTTTTTTCAAAAATGTCAATAGTAATAAATCTCGATTTTATAAGATTTGATATTTTCTATATATATGAATTATAAAAATAAACCTGTGAATTTAAGAAATATATTCACATAGTCATCAGAATAAAAGTATAATTTTATCAAGTAATATTCAGTAATATTACCTTTAATATTCATCTCGATGACTACAAATAATATACTGAAAAACTTACTTGAAGTAGAAAAATATTAATTTCAGTATCAGTAAAATTTCGTGATGATAACGTGTTATAAAACTAAAAGAAAACTAATATTGCAAGAAAATTATAAAAGAAATTATTTAGATTTTTTTTTTCTTTCTCTTTCATTTCTTCCTTACTCATTTTTGTGTGCGTACATAGTATGTTCTCAATTCTCTTTATATAGAGAATTGAAGACGAAGAGGAGAAGGGAGATGAATTATTCATATAGCACAAGTGGGGAACAAGAAAAGAGAGGAGAAAAAAAAATGAGGTGGGGAAAGGAATGCATGGGAAGTCATTCATAGCTCCATTGCATTATTTGATTACAACAGTAAGGAAATTAGTGGTTCTAAATTATCATATTTTAGATCAATTAGTAGTGTTATGTATATTGCAAATTGTATATGATCTAATATAGCATTTTTCTTTTAACTTACTAGTAAGAAAATTTTTTGCACAAACTCAAAAGCATTGGACTGAATGCTACCTTATGAAACAGTTAACGTGAATTATTTTACCCAAAATGATCAACATGAATTAGTTGGTTTTACAAACTCGAGTGTTACCCTTTTTTACCCACAATTACAATTATCGTCTATCTTTTCTTTGTTCTTTTATTTTTTTAAATAAAGCGACATTGCCACGCCTCGTTGGCATAGTGAAATATATAATGTACTTCATCATTAATAGCTGTTGAAAGATAAGAAAAGTGGGCCAAGTTTATTCTAAAAATTAGAGATGCAACCGATTCAATTTGCACTAGTTTGAATAAATATTAGAACCGAAGCGATATGCCCTTATTTTACATTTTCAAAAACCATTTCCGTACCGGTAAGATTACCTTCCTTAATTGATATTTCTAATTTTACGGATTCTAATTTGGTTCGGTCCAATTTTTAATTTTTATAAAGTGCCAATTTTTCAAAGAAATACATTGAGAAGTTTTACTAGGCCAAAAAAATATAACTAATATACTATATATTTTAAATAAATTATAATATAACATCATTTCTTATATAATTATAATTTATACATATTATAATAATAATAATTAATAAAATATACGAATCAGTCCGGCCCCAAAAAGTTATAATAAAACTGGCTCCGAACCGAATTTGACCTGTTTTAAAAGAAAAGAATCAGTCCCGAACCAAACCAGTCCGGTTTGAATTGATCAGTCTGGGCCAATTTTTCCATTTATCAACTTATTTTTACAGCCCCATTAAAAACCAAAAGACAGAATTTTCGCAAACTAAAAACACGAAGGTTTTAACGAAACAGCAATATCCTAGATACTAAGCATGTAATCAACCCAAGAAAATGAGCATGACATATTCAACATAGAAAAACAAACTATTGTAATTACTAACCGAGTAGTTTTACGCCTACGTACAATTTTATGCACCTTTAATTTAAACCAAATTTCAAATTTTAAGATTTTCACAATTTTCAACTACACATACTCGTTTTCTTTTTTGATTTAAATTTCGAGTTTTAAGAGTTTTATCCTTTCTAATAGTGTTATATAAATAACATTTTGCTTACCAACATTTAGAACCGTTACCACAGTGTTCATGCACATCAAAATCATATTAATAAACATTTTAGAATGATGGGAGATTCCCTCCACCCATCTACAATGAGTCCACATCCTCATCAAAAGGAACTCGAGGAAAATCCTCCAGATTCCTTTCATTTGACACATCAAAACAAAATAATCTTTTGAAAATCATTACTTCCATGAACCCTGAAGTAGCATATACCTTAACAATTGCAATAATTTACTTTCTCATACCTGGTTCAACCGATTTCCATCTTTCAAAGCTGGGTGCATCGAGATCATGCTCGCATTCAGAAACCAATTAGAGACCATTACCAATCGCATTGGCAGAAGTTCTTCTGAAGTGAATCCAGTGCACAAGCACGGGGTGAGATCCACTAAGCTAACAAGTTTGTCACAAAATCACCCGCAGACACCTAAATCTTGCAACTAATGTTCACATGCCAAATCCACCAAATTGAACACCAAAATACCAAAAAAACAATTGTGTATAGAAGCAAGGAAAAAGCTCTAGCAAAAATAAATGAGCAAGCACATTCACGGCTGACAAAACCCATTGCAAGCTGGGCGTCCAAAATCATTAGAACATCTTGGCTTCTCTAAGCCAATTTTCCTTTCAATGAGCCTTTTGGAATCTTGCTCAAGACCTTGGCATCAAACACTGCATACTGCTTTTTAATCTCAATCATTGCCTTCTCTACAAACGGATCAACCTTGTCCTCATACTTCTCGTACAGAACAGGAACAGTGTGCAGCACAACAAAAGCTGTTTCCAAAACGATGGTATCAGACTTCAGAATATTAAGTTTGTATTCAATAGCATATAGAAGCACAAGTTTTGTGGTAATTACATATGTAGAACAAGGTCAAAAAATTGCACCAACTTCCCACAATGGATAGAACCCAAAAGCCAGCAATGACCTGACATACAAAACATAATCTTATTAGAAATCAGATAACAGAATAAACTTCCACATTGAATTGCCAGTCAGGATCATGTGAATGATGCAATATTTCTTAGTGTAACCCATATTCTGATACTAGCAATATATGCCATGAATGATAATGTTGTGTAAAATGGGAAGTATGAAACAGAATCTCAAATATGGCACCAGTGACATTTATAAAAGGATAGACTATATTTACTCATTAAACCAACATGGGCACCAAGTTAATAGACTGGGACGGCTAAGGCCAATAAAGAATTTAAGATACTGCATTAAAATAGAATGTAAAGATTCTGCAAAGAGACATAAAAATACGTACGATGAGAAACTTCTTCAAATCTCTTCCAGACACTATATCGTGCAAGACTACAAAACCACGGTTAATTTCAATTCTCAGCGCAGCAGCAACTTGCAAGAATGGCTCCTCGGGAAGATGAACTTCTGGGATTCGGGGTGGATTCCTACAAATAGACATCATAGGCAATAAATTAAATATAACTGGAAATGAAAACATCGCCTAGGTACCTAAGAACTGAGTTTTATATAAATTAATAATTGGGCGTGATAATGTGAAAACCCACAAGGCTTACTTGTTGATAAAGGTATGAGCATTGGACCACAGGAAAAGCATGGCAAGAAACAGAATCAGTACATGACAAACAAGAGTAAGCAGGTGATATTCAAGCAATTCGAAGAAGACCCAAATTGCAGTAGCTCCACTGAGGACACTGGCTGAAATCTTCTTGTTCCTCCATAAGAATACATCAGCAGCTGCACCAAATCGTCACAGAAATTGAGAAGAAAAGAAAAACAGAATGTAAACAGAAAACCAACACTTACATTGCGTTGCAATACCTTAGGGGAAGGAAAAGGACGAATTGTTTCATTTTCAGAATTGCACTCTTTTAAGGAAAAGAAAAAAAGACCAAACCAGTGAAGTAGATATGACCCATACGAGTGATTCACCAGTGAATTTTCAGTTTACTTTCCCTACCCTATAGATTCTCTGGAATCACACTTCAAAGCCTGATTTTTCATACTATTCTCTACATTCTATGAGCAACCAAACAGAATCTATAAGCTTTAAACAAATATTTTTAAAAAAACAACGCGCCAAGAAACTTCACTAACAATATCGATCGCTAAAAAATCTGTCCAGAAAACGTAGACACAGCTTATACTCACAAACATCCAAACACACCATTCTTCCTCTCATTTCGCAACCATTCCCACCACTTTCTAAGAGCAAGAAGCTGAAATCAGATCAGGCATTGCAAAGCAAAGCAAAGCAATGCATATCGGATCACTCGCTGCTTCCAAAGATCAAATCCCCATTTTTTTCAAATACATAAAAAAGGAATTCGAAAATGGGAAAACATGGCCAAACAATGCATATTCAATCTAATAACAGATCTCATATAAATATGTAATCTCAAGGAGAAGGACTGTAACCATACGTTTTCCTCCACCGAGAACCTTGTGAACCGGTTTCTCCCTCCCAAAAATCCGGTAAATCTTGGCTTTCACTGACGATGGTGAGAACGATTTGTCGTCATCAGAATCCGATGACGACGAATCGTGTGCGTGGATCTTCTCGCTTATCTTCTCCATCACTGACTCCACCGGCGAACCTGCACTCTCGGAATGCTCCGCCATTTTTCGTACACCAAAGCTTCAACCCTACACTGAAAATATGAAAAGATCAGGACATGAAAATACTTCGTGAGTTACACATATAAAGCGAGGAATGAGGCGATCGTGACCGTTGGGTGGCGATCAGTCCGAGCCTGAGCTTTGAAAAACCGAACCTAAGAGATTCGGAGCAATATTTTAAACATCCGATATATCAGTCATTGAAATAAAATATATCAATATCTATATCGTTTTATATTTTATGTACGATTTAAAAAAATATATATATATAAATATATATAAATTATATTTTAAAATAATAATTAATATAAGAATAATTATATATAAATATATATAATTAGTCTAATATGAATTGAGATAAAAAAAATTAATAAAAAATGAAAAAAAGAAGAAGTGAATAGTCGAAATATTGTACGGCTGATACGAAATAACCTCTTAAATTGTCTTGGACGACTGGCCAGTATGATGTATTTTGATTGTACCAATCAGTACAGTAAGGTATTAAAAATACTGATTCAGAGTACTGTCTACAAAATTGATGGTGTTAAATTTGATGAGTTCGAGGTGAAACAACGTTAGATTTGACGGAGTATTTTGTGCTTTTTCATACATGCCGAGGGAATTGGAATAGACGATAATTGTTATAGAAAGTTATCAACCTAGTAGAGGGAAAAACATGAGGTCGATGAGTGGAGAGGAGTTGGAAATGGATGGCTAGTCTTTTAACTTGTGAAAAATAGTAATTCTATGCAACTACTTCTTATACACCACACCAAGAAGTTGACTTGGTTTATTTATTTTTTAAGCTAAACGAGACATTTAGTTTACTTTTTCTTTTTGTCCATTTCATTTTTCTAATCACAGTCGTTCTAGTTTCCCTCTTGCGCCCCCAACCCCAACGTTCTTCCTCGGACTACCGACTAGAAAGCTTTAATTGAATGACGGAATCCACCCACAACCGACTTACACAAGATTTTTTTTAATGAAAAATTCTATTTTTTTTCTCTATTTTTTTTATACCCTGTAATGTACATTCAAGCATTATGGTTGAAAACAAATTATGGTTATAGGTCTCCAGATTAGGGCTTATTGTTTGATAAAGAATGGATTTTTTATCAAGCATCGAAAAAAACAACTAAAACAGCTATAGAAGGTTTTTTTTTTTTTTTTTGGCTTTTGTCTTTTTTGTCCATATGATAAGAAACCGTATAAAGATAAAGAATATTTTTTTTCTAGAGAGTTAATATAAAACAAATGAGGATGGAATAAGTAGGAAAGCCATTTAATTTTTTACTACAAAAAGCATGGACCTATCTACTTTACACATGAGCTAGTATCACGAAAAACTTTGAGGATGCTGGAGCCAAGTTTTGAACAAAGTCAGTAAGAACTTTGTGAGTATATTGCCCAATATTAAATCCCTATTATTTTGGTCTTTTGTACTTATCTCTAAAATTGAAAATAGCATGCATATATATATATATATATATATATATATATGATCAAGGAATTAACCATGTACAAAAATATGTTAATACTCAAGTGTAGTGGATTGTTTTATTGATTTAATTTGAAGATTTATATTTAACTATCATGCTTTTAGCATACTCAATTGTATAATAATTTGTCTTTTTGTTTAATAAATTAATTTTAATAGTGGAATGGACAAAAATGAAGATGAAACGCCACCTATGCTTTCTACATCGATTTCACATAGTCAGGTACGAACATATTAGTCATTTGAAAATGTCATTGTGTCCCATATTGCCATTTAGTTAATGTATTTTTATTTGTAAATTATAGGGATATTATGATCTAGAAAACCCATACTACCCACCATTTAGCATGCCTCAAAATGCATATGCAAGTCCGTATACATATGCTTGCGGTAGCTAACTATTTTCATTTGAATTTTTTTTAGAATTTTTATTTTTATTTTTATTCCTTATGCATTGAATTTGTTTGAACATTGGCACCTTCCAGGTATTTTTTTAAAACCTTTTTATTATATTTTATTTTTTTTCTTATATGAATTGAATTTGTTTGAATATCGTGCTTCATTATTGCCTCTGTCAATGTCGAATTTTGAACCAACGATGCCTTATCCTCCATCGAATAATTTGGAAGAGTCCACACGAGTTCATCATACCTTCCAAGTATATTTCTTTTAAACTTTTTTTAGTTTTTTTTTCTATTATATGCATTGAGTTCGTTTGAATATCGTGTCTCATTATAGCCTCTATTAATGTCACATCTAAGTAATCAAGAGAAGTCAACAAGATCTAAAAAGACTCCTCAATAGGCAAATGAATCATCAACTGTGCCATTAACATTAGGTGTGATAGTGAAAAGAATTTTGGAGGTACATCACACATGATTGATCAGAGCTGTAACCTAAGTAATGGTATTAGACTTTTAACCCAATTAGTAAACATCTAGTATTATAATATAAATTCTAACACGAAACATACATTTTCATTTTCAGAAACTTCAATGGGCATAAATAAAGAGACACAGGTTGAAAGGTTTACTGAAGTATCAGATAATGATGAACAAGTTGAAGAGTTAAAACCTAATATGGAGTTCACCACTAATAAAGAGCTTCTAGCATATTATAAGTGATATGCAAAACAACAAGGTTTCGGTGTTATCATATAAAAGACAGAGAGATACATATGGGAAATGAAAGTATGTAACAATTGGGTGTGCATGTGGCAAAAAGTATCATCCCAGCTATAGAAATATCTCAAAGCCACGACCAACAATTACAAAAGACTGTAAGGTGAAAATAAACGTTCACTTGGACAAAAAAGGTGTATGGATTTTGACCACTGTTGAGAATACTCATAATTATAGTACTGTCAAATCACATAAGTTTAGAATTTTTAAAAGTCACAAGTTTTTGGATGAATACAATCAAAGAATGCTATATTTGAATCACATAGTCGATATTTCAACTAACAAAAATTTTGGAGCACTTGTTGTTAAGGCGAGAGAGTTTGAGAATCTTCAACTTCAAAAAAAAAATTGTCGAAATTTTATTGACAAAGTCGGACGCTTGAGGTTGGGTAAAGGAGGTGGTGAAATACTTGGTAATTACTTTGAGATAACGAGAAAGATGAATGATGGATTTGTTTTTGTGATGGATGTGGATGACTATTTGCGACTCAGAAATGTGTTCTGGGCTAATGCATGTAGTTGAGCGGCATACTAATATTTCAGAGATGTAATCACCTTCGACACAACATATCTAGTAAATAGGTATAATATGCATTTTACTCCCTTTGTTGGGGTAAATCATCATGGGCAATTCATACTGTTAGAGGCTGGCTTAATTTCAAGTGAGGATACAAGTACCTTTGTGTGGTTGTTCTGAGCATGGTTGGATTGTATGAATGGTCAGGCTTCAAAAGCAATCATAACATATCAAGACTAGGCAATGAAGAGTGCTATTGCTATGGTATTCCTAGAAACTCAACATAGATATTGCCTATGGCATATCAAGCGGAAATTGACATAGAAATTGGAATTCCACCCCCAATTCAATGCAAGATTGAAGACTGACATTCATACTGTTTTATATGATTCGCAAAGCTACACAAAATTTGAGGACAAGTAGGGTGAACTAATTTAGAAGTATGACCTTGGTGATAATACATGGTTGCAAGGGTTGTATACCAACTAATCATTTTGGATACCAGTTTACTTGAAGGATGTATTTTGGGCTTGGATGGGCACCACACAGCAGTCTGAAAGCATGGATATTTTTTTTGATTGATTTGTGTATTCTAGTACGACGTTAAAAGAATTTATTGATCAATTTGAAAATGCTTTGAGGAAGAAGGTGGAAGTAGAGACGATAACTGATTTCAATTCATGCAACCAAACTGTCCCAATGTATCCCCATTTCACATTGAGAAGCAGTTTCAAATAGTATATACAAATGCAAAAGTTAAAGAAGTCTAAAGAGAATTGCGGGGGATGATATGTTGTAATTCCATACTTGTTAGCAAACATGATCGTATTTCTATCTTCAATATCTTGGATAAAATTCTCGTGAATGACCATGTCAAAACAGTGAAGTACGTAGTTTACTATAAGAGTAGTTCTATGCAACTACCTCTTCTCATATACACCACTCGAAGAAGTTGATCTAGTTTTTTTTTAAAAGCTAAATGAGATGTTTAGTTTACTTTTTCTTTTTGCCCATTTCATTTTCCAACTCACAGACATTCTAATTTCCCTCCCGCACCCCCTCCCCCCACCCCTAACGTTCTTCCTCAGCCTTCACCGCCACTATCTAGGACCTCCAATAAGAAAAATCCAACTGAACACAGAACCCAACTACAACTGACTCACACAATTTTTTTTTTTTCGTGAAAAGTTCTATTTTTCTCTCTATTTTTTTGATGCCTTGTAATGTATGTTCAAACATTCATGGTTAAAGACAAATGATGGTTATAGATCTCCAGATTAGTGCTTATTGTTGGATAACGTTTGGTTTTTTTATTTTATTTTTTATTTTATCAAGCATCGAAAAAATAGCTAAAAAAGCTATGGAAGTTTATTATTATTTTTTTTGGCTTTTGTATTTTTTGTCCATGTGATAGGAAACTGTATAAAGAAAGAGAAAATCATAAAGAATATTTTTCTAAAAAATATTTTTAAATGATAAATAAATAAGTAGATAAATGATAAATAAATAAAAAAGCTAAATTATGCTAGCGGTCCGTTGAGTGAGCATACTAGCATGGCCCTTAACTTTTTGGTTGGTCGATGTGGGTTAATGGTTATGTGAGTGGGTACCATATTTGGGGGCTGATCCGCTTTATGTTACTAGCCATAATGAGAAATAATACATGTAACATATTTCACTTCACCATTTATATTTTAAGTGAGGACTTTTTTGTAAAATGACGTTATTTTTATAAAATAATATATAAAATTTTTTTATCTTAAAATATAATTATGTAATGTGTTGTGAAAAGTGACTTATGTTATTATTTTTCAAAAATAATACACTATACATATACATACTTAAAAATTAAAATCTAGTCTGATCATTTTGGAATATTCTTAATCAAATAGAATTCCAATCTATTTCTAGTTTTCAAAGATTTTTTTAAAGAGTGAGATCATTTGAAGAATGTTGTATTTCGATTAGGTGGAATGGCTCCTCTACAAGATGGCATCAAACTAATTTGGAATAAACTTTTACATTTCATAGTTGTTATGAAGCCATCTTGTCCATGTGGTAGCTATGAGCCACAACATGAAGCTCTCGCTCCACCTAGTGAGATGACCCACAATTATATTATGTGAAGGATGGATCTCCTCTCTCTCTGTAAGAGTGATATGCAAGTCATCAAGAATTGCAAGAGCATTAACATTAAACTAGTCAAATATCAATAGGTAAAAAATATGGTTTGTTTTTTATTAAATCAGTTGCATTGGACTAGCCAAATAGCCTTCAAGTAAGGCTATAAGTTGCATTGGAGAGTTACTGTTCATCAATCAAAAATAAGACTACATACCATTTTCTTTTCATGCGCATTCTCACGTATGATGTTAATATCAATGGATTTCTAAAGTTATATATCTTCAAGAATCCACTTCGATGTATGTAACATCGATCCACAATTAAGCTAGACATGAAAGGCCAATGGGTGTCCCATTGTGGATGCACCATATTCCTGCATATTGTGTTAAGAATCACATGAGAGCATTGACAATTTTTTGGCACTACGTCAAGAACCATGGGACTTGCTCTTTTAGCCATTTTTTGTTTAATTGTTCTTACTTTTTACTTTGTATTAATATGTTTGGGGTATGGGCTATTGCATTGTAGTCCCTCCTCTCCCATTGTTTGCACTATCTTTTAATTTAATCTAATTATTATCTTGCTTTGGAAAGAAAGAAGGGCTATTAAGGTGCCCTTTTTAGTCATAGTCCAAAAGGCGACTAGTAGATGGACAACTTAGGGGCTTGAGTTCATTAAATTATTATTCAAAAGTCAAATTAAAAGTATTTGTATTTTATTTGTACAACTTTTTTTTCTTTATTTTTCATTAAATATGTTGAAAGCTTTTTTTATGAATCCAATGTAAGATTATTTTAGGTGTTGATTTTCTATCAAATTTGTACTTTTCATTAAATTTTGAAGAAAATTTTGATGAGTTTAATACTAGTGCTCTTACTTGAGTAGCAAGTGACCACCAAAGCACCATGGCTATCGATAACCAAGATCCTCCATAGTTAGTGCTTCAAGCATAGCATCATTATTAGAGTGCATCTTTGATCAAAATATGTTTGGTTTCAATCACAACATACACATAAGGGATGCATATTATTATTTTTTATTTTTGAAAAAAAGATGCCCCTGGGTGATTATTTAGACCTAAAATAAAAACACTAATAAATTAATAAAATCTCTAACCTTAATTATTTTTAAGACTACCTTGAGCTACCATTTTTACGGCCACCTTGTGAGATAACCAAAGTAATTACCATTATTAATCCGGCCACTACTTAGGCGTAACAGTCTAAGGTGGTGGCTAAACAATGACCCCTATTTCTTTTCAAATTTTTAATGTTGATTGTCTTTCTAGTTTAATGTGGATATGTGTATTCTAATGAGTGCGGTCTTCTATTGGTGGTGTAATAAGAAGGTTTTACACTACATCCTCATAAGTAAATTTTTAATTTTAACATCAACCATGAAATTAAGTGTTTCATTTTATCTCATTTTATCATTATAATTTTTAAATTCTCAAATAAAATATAAAACACAATTAAATTTTTTCAAATTCTAAAACAATAATAATATTAAAAAATAATATATTAACAATATTTTATTTAACTTTGATTTCAACCCTATTTTAACATCAACCCTATTTTCCATATGGATCTTTTGGATATCAGGTTTCTAGCAGCACAAATAGTTCTTCATATTATGGATGGCCTTTACCCCAATCTAGTATTGAGAAAATCTGTATTTTGGAAATTTTTTGATTTCAAGGTCTAAGATACTAGAGATTCAGGATAATGTATAATATTCCACCCTTCTTTGGCTAGCAATGATAGGTTAAAACTCTCAAATTCTTTAAACCTGAGACCCCCCATTTTCTTGGTTTGGCTCATTTTCTCCCATACAATCCATTACATAAAGAACATTACATACGATCTTAGACACTATTTTATAAAACATATTACATAAAAAAAATGGGCCTATAATCTGAAATTGATCTGGGATTTTTAATTTTGGGGATGAGAACAATGTAAATCTCAGTAAGGGTGTTCAACTCTCTCCCATGATTCAGGACCTCAGAGACGGCTTTAATAACATCTAAAACTATTATATCCCAATGATTGTGATAAAACAACATGAGAGAAACTATCAAGCCCTGGAGCCCCCAAAGGGTTCATTTGAAACCATTTGCTTATATGGCATTAAATGAGTGGGTGATAAATAATAAATAATTATCCAATCATTATTGTCAAATAAAAAGATGATGTAAGAATGGTGACAAAAAGGATAATGAATAGCACTTCTCCATCAAATAAAGGGAAAAATGAGATCCATAAGTGAAAAGACAGGAAGAAGGAAAAACAAATACAGGAAGAAGGATAATGAATTGCACTTTCTCTATCCCATTAAACTCTTTTAGCCACAGCCGTTCCCTTCTTGTTTTCTTTGAATGCAGGTCTAAGGTTTGCGTCCCTTCTTGTTTTCTTTGAAAATAGGTCTAGGGTTTAGTTTCTTTGTGTCTCTTCAAGGAATCTCTTCTTTTCAAAGGGTGTGTAGCATAGTAAAACAAAGATCGATGGACGAAGAACTTGCGAGGAAATGGAAAAATCTCAAGCTCTCTTTAGAGGAAAGTGAGATTATTCTCATCCAATGGGGATATTTGAAGAATAGAGGAAAATGAGGGGATTTCTACATAATAAGAGGAACCATGTCGAGAAAAGGGGTGAATAACAAACCTTTCCGTTCAACGATGACCAAGGTATGTAACCTTTCAGGTTAGGTTAAATCCAAAGAGCTGGGGGATCATAAGTTCCTTATTGAGTTCCAATTCTTAGTTGATAAGGATATAAAGAAAGTGCAGAATATTCTATTTTTTTCCTTCTTCCTGTCTTTCACTTATGGATCTCATTTTTCCCTTTATTTGATGGAGAAGTGCTATTCATTATCCTTTTTGTCACCATTCTAATATAATCTTTTAATCTGACAATAAATGATTGGATAATTATTTATTATTTATCACCCACTCATTTAATGCCACATAAGCAAATGGTAAAATGATGGCGATTAAGAGAATGGTAAAATTTTTCTACTTCTTGTTCTTATTGTAGCTACCATGAGAACTAGATAGGATACGGGTTGGGCCCTTTCCATAGGTTGATACCTAATATGGACCTTGAGTCTAGTGAAATGAGTAGATAATTGGGTGGAAGTTCCATGAGCTCCTTTTGTGGTCTTGGCCCAATTGACACCTTCTATTTGTCCAAGAGATTCATTTCTGTACCTCATGTTTAGCCTCCAACCCAATGTCACTACGTTTTTTCCTTCTCTTATGAAGGAGGATTACAAGAAGACTAGATGGTTAGGTTGTTTGATCAAAGGGAGTGGGGTTGAGTTGTACATCAGGTAGAAAAATTGGAATGAGAGTTTTCAACAATTTCATAACAAGTAACCCAACCTATGAGGTTGTACTGTTATACAAAGAAATAAATTTCCCCACTTATAAGCTAGGTTATTCTATGCTACTTTTTAGATATTCTTTTGACTTGATTGCCCCAGTTATGAAATGTTGGGCGTTATTTACTCTACTTGGTTACAAGCAATCACAAATAAAATAGTCATACAATCATATTGCCTACTATATTCAGTGTAGGGTATCACAATCGTGCCACCTGTCGGCCTACCCTTATTATTCAAAGATAAAAGATAACGTCCTAAGAAAGGTCCAAGCTACATCTAGATCTTTAATCCAAAATGATTGATTAGTGATATAATTAGAGTTCCATTGAACTCGTTTTAAAGAGAAAGAACTCTTCATTTATAAAGAAATATAGGATCTCATATAATACCTATCCTTATTATTTCGTATGGGACATCACAAGAATAAAAACACTTGAATTTTTTTGTATTAATGGGCCGAGAATAGTTAAAATACACATTAGAAGTGATATTGAACCTTTTGTATAATGAGTCCATTTTATGTTGGCCCAAATAATTTTGGACCGAATGGACTGATCGGAGAGGTGGGGATGTGTATAGAAGTAATCAGTCCGGTTGAAATACGGAAAAAGGGTGGACCGGAATTTTTAGTTAGTAACCCATTAGATCGGACTAGATCAATTATACCCACAAAAAGAAGTAGGACAACAACATCAACAAGGAAGATGGTTGGACTGCAAGAATAAGCGTCTTGAAAGTTTAGAAAAAGGGAAAGGGAAGGGAAGGGAAGGGAAGGGAGAAATGAAAACAAAGACCAACGTCTTGAAAGTTTAGAAAAAGGGAAAGGGAAAGGAAGGGAAGGGAGAAATGAAAACAAAGACCAACGTAGCACATTAATATGTGCCACGTCAATTAGAGGGATCTGTATCCAGCAGTCTCCAAAGTAAACATTTTAAGTTTTCTCGTCTGATCTGTTATTCCAAGACTAGATATGATGATTCTCTTTTGAATTTCTCTTAGTAGGAAGGACTGAAGCCGTATTTTCCAATTCTAGAAGGCTTTCTCACAAATCCGGAGTGCTATGAATTTCGATGAAATATCATCTAAAATAGCAAAGCTCAGGTAACAAGTTGCTGTCGCACGTGCTTCAGAAAAGACTGAAAATATGGAATTAGACGTGCTTCACGTAGTTGTTATATTGATCCAACTCTAAAACCTAAAATGAAAAAAAAAAAAAAAATCTACCAAACATATTTATTAAATATTCAATAAATATGATAAACTCGAATTGGTATAAAAAGCCATCGAATTTATGACCAATGACCATACATCCATCCCTCTACATTGGATCCAGCGTAGGAAATAACAATTATATTATTTACATTCTGTAACATTTAATATTGTACATAACATTAATATCAATTAATTGGAATAAAAGGAAAAGAAATATCGATCAGATTATACATAATTCAGTCAAATATAATTAACGAGAGTTTCTAAAATAAAATAAAATAAAAGTCCTCTAATTACCTGGAAGAATCGACACTTGCAGAGACTGTGCCGCAAAGGCTACTTGATTGGTGGTTCATCAGTTAAGCCAGACTGACCAATTCATCTTTTTTTCCACCATTTTTGGACTATTATTCGAGCTACTCCTTGAAATTAAGAAGTATTAACTTTACAAATTAAGATTTAGTCAAGACTCCAGTGTTTGTTTCTTCGGAAAACAGCCTCTTTTTTCTTTTTTAATGTAATTTCATGGAACTGTAAGAAGTTGACAACACAAAAAGCAAACGACTTGCCTTTGAAGTTTGAACTCGAATCAAGCAGGTGAAGTACGTGAAATTGGAAAAGAAAATAAGGAGATGTATATGTAGAAACCCATATATAATTTGGCAAAATTGATTCAACCCCAGAATTCAATACCAGTGAAAAACACTGGCAATCCATCTGTTCCATGAGATTGAAAGCAAAAAAATAAAAATAAAAAGATATGTTTTTTGCTCTAAATTCATCAAAGCAAGAACAAAGATTGATTCTCGACCCTAAACAAAAAGCTCAACACCTACCTATCCCAAACATATACACATTCTCGCAATAAGGAACCCAAAAAGGAAGAAAAGCAAAAAAGCGAAACTTTAAACCATCCAAAAAGAAAGATTCGGAAAAGAAACCAAAAAAAACCCCAGAAATCTATCACCTCCTCCGCCTCCGATCCGCGGAGTACTGCGAGAGCGGCACGACCTCTGATAGCGGCGTGGACAGCGGCGTCGGAAGCGGCGAGTTTCGGCAGACCGGGCACGACCCGTTGAGTTTCAACCACGGGTCGATACAGCACAAATGGAAGTAGTGCCGACACTCGGGCATCATTCTGAGCATCTCCGAATCCTTGTACTCGCAGAGGCAGATCGAACATGTCGTGGCGCTACTGGTACTCAGACCACCGTCATCGTTAACGTAGTACGGGAACTTGGGGTACGAGTTGATGACGCTCTGGTCGAGTCCGACGGCGACGTTACCATCCCGTGATTGGTCCTCGTCTTCGTCCTCGGCGACGAAGATTATGCGGGGGAGGATGATGCCGTCGTTAGGGTTGAGGTTGTTGTTGTTATGGTTATTATCGTTGGTGCTGCGGTTTTGGTGGTGGCGGTTATCATAAGAGGGGTGGGAGCGGCAGCAGAGATAGGAGGCGAGGAGGAGAGCGGAGAAAAGTACGAGAAAACCGAGGGCGATGGCGATGGCGTAGCCGAGGCCAAGGTTAGTTAGGTAATTGGTGCTGGTGACTGGGGCGGGGGTGGACATTGGGAGAAGAGGGGAGGAAGAAGAGGAAAAGGTGGAGGAGAAAGAGGAGGAGAAGGAAGGGATTTAGCCATTTGTTTGGGGAGAGGGGAGGGAAAGGAAGGGTGGGTGATTCCAGCTGCTGCATTTATTTCTTTTAGGTTTGGTGAAGTGAGAGCTCTTTCACTTCAGCAGCATTAACTATTTTCTTTTGGGTGCGGAATCAAGGATAGGGATAGAGTTTTAAGCGCTTGGGCTTTTGGTATTTTTGTCTTCTTTTTTTTTTTTTTTGTAAAATAAATAAATAAAGAAGAAAATTATTAATTATTATTAATTAAAAAATAATAAAATGGTCCCATAATTGATAAATTATTGCTGTTATAAATTTTTAATGGCAAGTTGGTCTGGTTCGAAAAGAGCTTGCCAAATGGATGGCTACATTAAAGCCGGGCCAATTATATAATTTATCTAGGTAGGTTCCACAGATACATAATTAGATGAATTTCATTGATTCATCCCACACTAAATATCTTAATATATACAATAATTTTTTTTACAACATATTTCATTATAATATATAAAATAAGAGGTAATTTTGTAAAATATTTTTTATAAAAATGACATTATTTTATAAAAATATTATCATCTTATTATATAAATGTGTTATGTGTGTATCACTACTCTATACACGTTACTGTTCTATTAATATTATTAATATAATTGGTTTATAAAGAAAAGTAAGTTGTATATCTACTTATAAATAAAATAATTTCGACGAAAGAAGTAGTTTAAATGAGAAATATTATGATAAAGTAATTTGTGTCAAAATCAAGGGGTGCAGGCTCATATGTTGTTGTGGACAAGAAACACTTGGAACTTTCTATCAAAGTCAATGCCAACAACATCAAATATTTAACATTCCAATTTGATTATTAATAATTCTCATCCCCCTACCCATATTGGAAGGGATAATCAGTTTTCTGTTCGCACAACTCAGATATATAATTTTTTTTTTTTTTTGGGGGTGGTGTTTTAATATGGCCAAAAGTCATTCTGGGGACAACTCATGACTTGAAGTCAATGAATGAGCTTAATTATGCCTTTCTGTCTTGTCTGTTTTGTTTTTGTTTTTTTATTTTCATTTTGTTGGCAAACTCATTTCCTTAAGAGTCAAAAATCCACATGAATCCTCAATTTTATTTTATAAACTAATAATGCTCTTGGATTGGGCAATTCTCCATTATCTAATATTATAATAAACCAGAAATTATAAAATATTATAAGCCGCGTGTGAAAGCAAAGTTGGCCTCAAAATATAATAATAATAATAATAATAATAATAATAATAATAATAATATGCTCACGCAACCTTTACGAAAGCAAGTCATCACACATCCTCCTTCTATTCCTATTCCTTAGGACTGAGTTCTCATTTTGCCCTCGTTTAAATTTGAAAATGATGTGAGATGACATTAATCTTATTATTATAATCTTTTTAAATTTTTATATAAAATATAATAAATATTAAAAATATTTAAATTTCAATTCAATTTTTTGTTTAAATTTTTAAGTAATAATAATATTAAAAATAATATTCTAATAATATTTTATTCAACTTTTAAAATTCATCTCAACTTATCTTATATCATATCTCAATCTAAATAGAGTTTGTATTTCTTATTTCTTCAATTGCATGCATGGCTATCCAGTGGACAAATTAGAAGTGATTGAGAAATGTAATAAGGAAGCGTTATACGTAATGTTTTGAATATCGTACCGGTGAGTATATCGATTAAGGTACTGGAATAAAATATTTCAATATCGGTGTTGTTTCATATACCATTTAAAAATAATCTATATATAAATAAATTATATATATAAATACATATAGAAATTATATTTCAAAATAATAGTCAATACATGAATAAATTATATATAAATATATATAGGTAAATATTTTAATCTGAATTGAGATAAAAAAATTACAAGAAATTGAAAAAATTAAAAATAAAAAATAAAATCCGGTACAGTCGAAATATTGGCCGGTACGATCGAAATATCCGTTTATAGCAATATTTTTATACCGATTTACTGGTTGGTACGGCATATTTTAACCGTACCCGCCAATACAATACAAAATTAAAAACTATAATTATATGTTATACCATACAATTTCACTTAATCAATATATGAATTATTATTTTTATTTTTTTATCAACCTAAGGCTTAATATGTGTGCATTTGAATCAAATGGCAAAACTGATAAATCATATATTGATTAGATGAAATTGTATGGTGTAAGATCTTTTTAATAGCATTTCTCTTAGATTTTTTTTTAATAGGGTTATTTTAAGATTTGTTTAATTAGATGGCGAGGGTTTTAATTAGTTTCCTAATAGGGGAATTTTCTAGAGATCTTGATAGGTCATACCAAGCTTATCAACTCGGTAGGCCCTGATTAATTAGTCATTACCGTCTTCTTCACCATGATCCAATTGGTCCAACAGTACCCTAAAATGTGTAAATAATCTATAGCTAATTGTCATCTTGCACTAAACAAAACAGAGAATTAAAACAGAATCTGGCTCATATAGGCCCACAGATGGACGGTCCGAGGGCCAATCCGCCCCTGGCATTTTTGAGCGAGGGCAGGGCCGGTAGGGCCCCTGGCTGTCCACCCACTAGCGTCGGATAGCACCCCTATTTATAGCCATAAATTATAATTGTTATCTTGCAACAAAAAAAAAATTATATCTTATCTTGTACATAATAAGTGAATGAAACGGAATTTTTTCTAATTCATTAATTTTCCGTTAAAGTTTTAACGTCAATTATATTCCCTTAGTTCGGTTGTTCTAGACAATTTTATTCCAGAGTTACATTTCTTAAGCAAGGACCTGTCGTCAAATTTTATCTCTACTTTCCATTTCCATTTCCATTTCTAACTAATTTTCAATACTGTCCCTGCTTTGTTTGATTAAAGTTTCAGCTCTTTTCATTATTTATGTTTGATGGAGTTCACTGTCTATTTCCAAAAAATACCCATTCTCTTTTAGCAAATTACCACTTATTTTGTCTTCTAAATCTTCTTCTCGATGGGCTTTCTGGTCTTTTTATTTTCAAAATTTTCATTTTAACCCCTACTTTTGAAATTAATTTTCTTATCTGCCCCTCAATTCTATATCCAAAATTGCATTTTATATTTGTACGTTTTGCTTTGCTATCCACGAATGGGTACATATATAATATACATGAACAGGTCAACTATAATAAAATTGACTTTTTACAATATTAGATTTCGTCACAAAAAATAGAAAAGAATGTTGAAAAAAAATATTTGCAACAAAAATAGTCATTTTAGCTGCAATTAAAATGTTACAAATACCTGTTTTTCTTATTATGAAATGAGATGTCGTCCTAATATAACACATTATTTTACTTTCTCCATTTCGTTTCTTTGTTCCCTTAGTTTTAAACTTTCTTCTTTGTTTTCCAGTTCTCGACTTCTTCAGGCATATTGTTTTCTCATGCTCATTCTTTTGAATTATATAATTTTTTTATTGTTTATTAGGTTATTTATTTACATGCAATAATTAACTGTCAGCAACAAATCAAAAATTCTTCCTATAAAATGTTTTAGGATGAATCGAAAAAATAAATTAAAATTCCATATAGACGAAAGAAATAAATATTGAAAATTAGATTTTAAATTCTTCCAGAATTTTATTCCCTTAATTTAATTTTACTCTAACAAGTAATCCAAATTTGTAACAATACTTGAAAACTTTTATTAAAAAAACTCACAATAACAGTTTTATTATTATAGTTTATATAAATTTTCAAAATCTAATATTAATTGCTGAATATTATATTTTATATTAGTAAGAAATTTGATTTTTATAACACTATCAATATTGTTATTAATAACATAATTAATAAAAAAAAATTCCACTTTCTGTAGTATTCATGTATTCGGTGCATGCATGCAATTTCTGATTTTATAAATATTCACTTTATCTATTGCATGATCTGTTAGTACGTACTACGTATTTTAATATATTAATTCAGTGATCTTATTAAGCAAATATAATTATACCATTATTATGTTATTTTTCTTTCTAATGTGTTCTTTGTAATAGAGCTGCTATTTTTATCCTTATTTCACTGTATTTCTTTCATCCTGCTCGTTGTTCATTTTCTGTATTTTTACTGTTCTTTTATTTGTCATTTTTTTTAAGCTCTTTCGTTTGTGATCTATTTCCGGTACGTTCTTTTGTCTCTCATATAAAATGGTTACTGTATTTATTTTCTAATGTTTATCCTATTTATTCATATCTCATATTAGGTTTACTTTAACTTGTGTAGATTGATAATTAACATGTTTTAATTTTTTTAAAAATTCTTTTACTCAGCTTCTCATTTTTTAATATTCAGTATCGTTTTAATATTTTAATATTTTTTCAACTGTGTGCACGTGTGCCCTTACTAGTATTTATATATATATATATATATAAAGTGGTTATCTAACAAAAAAAATCTTATTTTAACGGAAAATTTTATTTTTTCTATTAAAATTAATACTTTTCATCTATTTTTGTTAAAATAAATACTTCATTTAATGAGAAATATTATGTTAAATACAATCCATTAATCACCGAAATAATGTTCTTGACATTAAATTTAATTATACCACTTCAATTTTCTATAACGATAAACTTTTCATTTAAAACTTTTTTTTTATGTAAAATAAATATAGAATAATAATAATAGTATAGAATGACATAATAATAGTATACAATATATAACCATATATATAAATAAACCATTCATAATAATATAACAATGCAATCCTCACTTAGAAATGTTAATTTATACGTTAGAGAGTTTAATTTTATTCATGAAATTTATTCTTATTATATGATTAATAATTCCATTCTTTAAAAATTATTTTATAATTTTAAAATGAATGTATTATTTATTTATTTCTTGAGATGATAAATATACGGTATATACAATCAACTATAATTATATTAAATTGGTAATAATAGACAATAAATATAATTAATATATTATATATGTTTGATATTTAATTGAAATATATATGATCTAATAAGTTTACATATTTAAGATTAAAATTTCATGTTATAAATTATAATATAACATTCTTTTATATAAATTATAAACTACATAATTTATTTTTTAAAAACTAATTATATTAATTCTTAAAAATAATTACATAACTAAAAAAACTGTAGATGATTCAAGTTTATGTAGATCTAGAAAAACTCAAAGACTAAAAATATAGGTATTTTAATGTCCTCTCTTTTAAGGCTGTACAAAATGACGTAAATATTAGATCATCATCTTAGAATTATAAAAATAAAATATTTTGAACGAATCTTTTATTAAAATTTCAATGAAAATTATCTCAAACAAATTTGATAAAATTATAAGTTATGTTTATTTATGAGACTATCTTATTATTTTTATTAATATATTTTTTTAATAATATATGAAAACGTGTAATTATTTATCATCCATTTAATTATGAATAATTTTTTAATTTTTGTTAGAAATTAAACTAGATAAACGTGCTTTGCACGTTACTTTTATTTAGGATATATATATACACACACAGAGCAAGAAAAGAATAGTGTATATTATAGCCCATTTATTTTTTAAAAAAATTTTTATGCAATCATGAATTGGGTAATCTTTGCATAATCATTTAGAAAAAATGATTAAAACATGAGACCTATATAAAAAAATAATATTTTAATAGTAGATTACACTCTTTTTTAAAGTAATTATACGACATTTAATATATAAAAGTATTTTTATTGGTTTAGCATTTCATCTAAACTTTTAAACTATGTTCTTGCCACTAGAGGGCTGCTTGATCCTTGAGAAATGCTCAAAGGAATCTGAGGCAAGAACCTAATTAAGTAAGCAAAAAACTATATATGGATATTTTTAGTTAGTTGTAATTTGTATATCTAAACTATTTGATTACGTACACCTGATATTAACGATGCATAAAGATAATTAGAAATAATATCATGATCACGAATAGATCACTGCATGGGTAAACACATTATAAAGTGTACAAATTCAACAGTAATGAAACCCATTAGTATTTAAAAGTAATTCTTTCATATGTATCTCATATTTCTATAACTTTCTAAAGTGCCGGGACTTTCACATGACCCTAAAACAGTACAAATTTATTATGTGTGTATATCCTAAAGGCTAACCTTCCGCTTGCAGTTCAGATCTTGAATCGTCCGGCTCGAAATATTGACGGTCAAGGTGCAATTCAATTTCACAACAACATGCTTATTGATAATGCCCAACATTTTCACTCTCCCCTCTATTCTTGCATAGGTTCCCACAGGCAAAAGCCCTGAGCTCACATCTGCTAGCAAATCTGGAATATTGGACTGCGACATCAGGCGGTCGACGATAATATCCACCGTCACATTCATATGCACGGTTCGCCTTGCCTTTGCCTTCCCTGGTGGTGCTTGAACCTCGCCCACAACCATGTCGCCGTAAAACAACGTTATGGTCGTGTTCTTATATTTAAAGGACGCCACGTTCGGATTTTTGACCGACACATCTGCTGCCAGGGACATGTTGATGCCGAACACAGCTGGTACTGTCATTTGGTTGATCAGCTCCAACCTTGTGACTGAGATACTGTTTATTTTGACAGTCGGGTCCTTAACTCGGAAAACGGTGAATACCAGAATCAAGATCACCACAACTAGAATTATCACAGAGGCTGCGCAACAGCCGCAACATTTGATCAAACACCTTTTACGCCTTGCTTTTTGTTTGCGTAGGGTGGCCTCCTCGTCGTGATGGTCACCATTGCTAAGGCGGTCGGTGGCTTGGGCCAGTGGTCTGGCTTGCTCCTTCTTCTCGGCCATGGCTAGCGCTAGAAGTTGGGAGGGGAAGCTAGGAGTACTGGTGGCCGTGCAGTTGTTGTTGTGGAGGGGTTTTATAATCAATAATGGATGCAGGCCAGTGACGATCTGTTGAATCTGTTGATGAGAGAGTCGTCGCGTGCAGAGGCTTAATTCCTTGGTACTTTTGACATTAATTAGTAGTTGATGATATATAACTTTGTGTCGTGCGTGCAGACTGCGCATAGGTTTCAAGCTGTTTGAATGTTTGACTTCCGGGTCATGTTTCTCATGCTACAATTGCCAGAATGGTATAAATTAAAGTGACTTTTATACGGTTTACTATTTAAGATTAATTCATAAAAAATTGTGAAGTGAAGTAATTTTAATGGGATTAATGTGATGTGAAATTATACCTATTTTAAAATTTTAAGTTGATAAAAAGAGAGAAATTTTATTATTTTATATATTAATACTCTCTCTTAATTGTATAGCTAAACTTCTCCTCAATTAGTAGGTGTAATAAATATAATATTTAATTAAATTATGATAAAGTATAGAATTAGAATTCGAATTTAATACTTTTGTTCTCATATTATATATGTAAAATTATTAATTGTCTCTAAAATTTAAACTGATGAGAAAAAAGTATATTTTATTATTTTATATCTTAACATGAGATTAAAAAAAATATATTTACAGTTTTAAATGTATAAATCTCGTACGTTTTATTTGAAAAAAGTAAATAAAGATAAAATTTTTCTATTTTTAATTATGGACTCACTTTTTCCTTTTTTTTTTTATAAAAAAAAAAGAATGTATGCAAAATTTATATATCTTAATATTGTATTTAATATTACTCGTGATCGTATTTTTAAAAGATGATAATTTTTAATTTAAAGGAAATGCGCATTTTTCATACACTTAAATTTTCTACGCATCATCCTTCAGACCCTATCAAAAGAGTATAATCAATCTTCTAATTTCTTGTTTGCAATGTCAATTATGGTGGTGCCTACCTTTCACATAGGATTTAGATTCTAATATCAAGAGTAGTGGTCGTAATTACTAATGATGTTTCGTGACTATATATATATATATATATATATATATATATGACAAAACGTTCCACCACCAACCACACTACCTGCTATATTCTCTATTTACTGGAATAACCTTCCTGTCCCGGCATCTCTTTTATCCGAGACACGAAGTTTGATTTATAATATTTATTTCTTTAGAAATGAACTTGAGTTAATTAAGAGCCAATTCTTTAGAAAATGTATATTCCACATGCCAATTATTAATATGTTGAAAATCATAAAATTTGAAATTTAAATTTAAAAAGAAAATTAATAAAATAAATCTTATAAGTAAAATTAGTGTAAGTAAATATAGTACTATTCTTTATGAATTAGAGTTGTAATACATTATCCTTATAATTTGATCAAAGAAATCTACATACGTTTGTATATATTGTGAGGTGCGTGATAAAAAAGATTACCACCTTGAATCCACAAGGTTTGATTGATCATATACCTAAATACAGGAGTACGGCCAGAAATTTCAACCATGCACCTTGCAGTAGTTTTTTTTTTTTTTGCGCTACCTTGCAGTAGTAATTATGAAAAATATATAACTAGGATATAAAAAAGTATATCTATATATATATATATATGAGTACTCCAACATGGAAAAACAAAAGGAAGTGAACAGGAAAATACAGCAGAAGATTATGCTAAATTTATATATATATATATATATAGGTCATGCTTAGAAGCTTCTAATAAAAAGCGAAAGATGATGCTATTGTGGGGGAAGAGCGCAGGCTGCGGGAGGGACTTTTCAAGTTTTCAAGCTTTGATCGAGTCAATAGACATGAATATGGAGACCGATCTTAAGGAATAATGAGATTAACGCGGTCATCATGTTTATTATCAAACATGGGGATTGGAAAATAATAATTAAGTTGGAAAACCGTCGTGCATAGAGAATTATTCTAATTTGAATTTCCAATCACATACTATTATTCCACGTACATGGTAGTCGGGAAAAGTTTGAATATGATGAATAAATTTAGAAATATAATGTCTTCTTGCATATATATGGATTGCATTATAGTCTTAATTAAAACACTCTTATTTATGATTAAATAAAATGAATTTTTTAAGTTCAGATAGTTTTTTATTTATAATTAAGAATATTTATATTAAACTTATTCTAAAATATGGACCTTTCTATTTTCTATTATTTGGATTATAAATGAGTCTAATTTTATAGACTGTGCATAGCATTGTCCATAAATTTATAAAAAAAATTTATTGATAGTCTCGAACGAGAGAATGCATCAAACCTTATATTGAGATATAAGGATAAAAAAAGAAAAAACATCATTTTAAGAAAGATCACTATAATTTTAGTTTTTTTTTAATAACTGTATGAATTTAAGTCATGAGCAGCTTCTAAATGGAAACTTTACGTAGACTAATTCTTAATTTATTTGCGAGCTTGCGTGTTGAGATCGATACCTAAAACATTACTAACGAGCTACAAACATTTTCCCCATCGGTTAATATACAAAAATATTGGTGTTGATGTTTTCTATATCTCTAATGTTTTTTGCAAAAAGTAATGTGTTTGAATCCTCATATTAAATTCAAATAGTATTTTTAATTGCGGCCTCACCCTTTGCTCTTCATATGAAGTGCATTATTAAATGGCTGAACATTTCAAGCCCAAGAGATAATATCGCTTCATTTTACTGTACTCTGATTTAGATTTTCCAACTATAATAAAAACTCCCCAATCAAATATGGGCCGGCAACTCACTAAAATAATCGTGAGATCCAAAAAGAATACACAAGATCTCGAAAGTTTTGGTAACTAATGTCATGACCATCAAATAAAAATCTTAAAAATGATAAATGTAATCAACAAAATCTCCTAATTCTCAACCAATCTCCCACTAGCCATGGTATTATTGTTTATATATACTGTCTTCTGAAGAATTTTTGTTTCATGGTTTTCGACTAAGTTATCCATAAGAAGCTAGCTTAACTCGGTCTTTCATTTAAGCATACATACATACATACACCTACACATATATATATATACTATAAACGAAAATCACATTGCATTAATGCACACTACAAGAAATGGGATTATTGCGGCGTTTTTGTATGTGTTGCAATTAACAATACTGCAAAAGGTAACTTATTGTAGCACTTTGTATTTCATCGCATAGGAGTGGCGCATATACATCCCTTTTCACGCTTGACTTATGTCAAGTATTTATTGTGGCACTTTTAAATGTTATTACGGAGATAATTTGTGTTGCAATAAATATTATCTTATTGTGGCACTATTATTTGACGCTAACATAAGTTTATTACAACACCTTTTAACGTATGCCACAACAAATTCCTTGAAATATATCGCGATTGAGTTTGAATCCCCTCTCGGGCGATAGTTCCTCTTATCCATAATCTCTCTCTTCTCTCCCTTTCTCTTCTGCAACACATCACAAATCTCTCCGTCAATTGTTCACATTATCGTCGTCCATCTTCGAAATGGTAATATCTCTTCCTCTCTCCTCTGTTCTTTCCCTTTTTTCTTTCCATTTCTCTCATTTTCTCTTCATCGAGTGACTGCAACGAGGGGTAGCCATTTCTTTACCCCCTTGTGACATTACGAACCTTAACTCTTAGGGTAAGTGGCCTTATATGCTTTCATAACAGATTTTTTTTGTTTGTTAGCATTTTGTGAAAACAGTGGATTGAGATTATTGTTAGTTGATTGTAGTGTTGTTTAGTGTCTCGTTGATAATTCTAGGTTCTTTTAATTTTTTATTGCATTTTGTTGGAGATTTTTTTGTTGATTTTTTTGTTGGTAATTTTGGTGTCTCTATGCATTATTGTTAGTTGATTTAGGGCCCGTTTATTTTAGAAGATGAAACCAAAAGTCTCAAACTCATCTCAAACTTGTCATTATATTTTTTTCAAATCCCCACACAAAATATAATAAAAAATATAACTTTTTCAAATTCCAAAAGTACTTTTTCAAATTCCCATATAAAACTAATCTTAAAAAAATATATTACAACAATATTTTATTATTTTATTATTTTTTTAAACTTTTATCTCAAATCATCTCATCTCATTTTTGAAAACAAACAAGGCTATATTGTTTGGTGTCTTATTGGTTTTGGGGCATTGGGGTTAGCCATTGTGATTTTATCCTTCAAACGGTAATTCAATAAAGCCTTTGCTATTGTAATTTGTTTTAGGTCATCATTGTTCTCTATTTCAAATGAAGAATTTGCAGTTTCTTTTACTAATTATTTTAAAGATGGCCAAGTTGCCATAATTGCTTTGTAACAATTTTTTCTTTTGAAATAATATTGATTAATCTTTGTTTGGCTATTTTTTTCCTAGGTTCGTTTAAAAAATTAGTCATTTTAATTTTGCAATGCAATATATCAAAACCTGGTTTTGCCTATACTCTATGTTGTTTATATATATGTGTGTATATATATGTGTTGACTTCTGGGTTTGTTATTTGGTGTTATTTTTTTGCATAAGCATTTACTCATAAAGAGAGACTATAGGTAATTATTTCATAAGACTTTGTTCATTTGATAGAAGTTCGATTGATATAAGTATTTTTTTATTTTATTTTAGCAGTCATTGGCATGATGCTTCTTCATCTTCTACTATTCAATTCCCCAACATGATTTGACTGGTTTATGATTTGTTTGGTAGAGTGGAATGGGCTAGTTTTTCTGCAATGGTAATTTTAATTAATTCTCTCCAGTTTAGCTCATATGTCTTTTTCTTTGTTGCTTAAGCCAAATAACTTATTTCATTTTGAATTCCATTTCATGGTGCAAACCCTTTAAGCAAGCTATAGATAAAGGTAAGAAATGACTTGGAGGGCTGTCTTCTCTATTTCCTTGCTTTCCATTTCTTCCTTATTACTTCCTCAGTCTCTCTCATTGTATTGGTTCTCAGGAATACATATAAAAATGGTGTGGTTGTTTCATCAATGAGAATTAATCTTTAGTTTATATTGTTCTTATGTAGGCAAAGTTCTACTAATGCTAGAAAAAGTACAGTTTGAACTACAGAAGCTTATTGATGGCTAAGTGAGTACTTGTTCTTTTGTATAAAATATGTCGGACACCTCTACTTTATCTTGCTATCAAGATTCATGTTAGGAAAAGATTAGAAAAGAGTTATACTAATGTGGTTGTTTATCTGTTTCTGGTTATAATTATGTTTTAATTCAAATGAAATCCAACTATGGATACCTGTTATTTTGCTGATAACTTGGTGCTAACTTCTAATTATATGTTTTTTTCAAGAAATCCTTGTATGCTTTTTATCTCTTGAGCATGTAGGGTTATAACTTGAGATCTTGAAATACATGTACAACAGGTGAAAATAAATGTGAAAGAAATAAAATAAATAAAAGACATGCTAGTAGAATGGTATAATTTAGCTAAAATATTTATTTTTAGCAAATGTTGGTTGCTGAAATTTATTTCCCTTTTGTTTGTTGGTTTCTTTCCTCTTCTATTAGAAACTTATGCAGTTTCACTTTTTGTTTTTGTTTTCTTATTTTTATTTTTTGTTCATTTGATAGGTGCATTAGTGAGTGGCAAAATGGCAGATTACATAGGCAGAAGCGTGCACATTACTTAGTAGGTGCTTATAAAGTTTTGGGTACATTGAGTGTCAAGGAAGGTTATGATTTGTGTCTTTTGTTTTAATTCTCTTATTTATTTATATCGTTATTATAGTGTTTTCTTCTTATCTAAGAAGAAACTATGTCAGTCTTTGTAAATGTCACTTCTCCTTACCAGCTCAATCTCTAATCTTAGATGCCAAAATAAAGGCACGATCGATAAGAGTTGTAAAACTTAAAGTCACATTTAACAGAAACATAGGACTTATGTATTTAAAAAAGCTTTAGTTTGCTGCTGAAATTGTGATAATGTGGACTGATTATGTGAGAAACATTAGTTTGTAGTATTGTGGACTGATTATGTGAGTAACTTTTATATGCCCCTGTCATTGATTTTAATGGACTAGTTTTCATATGAGAACTCCCTACCAGTTCATTTTAATGCAGCAATCTTTAGTTGTTTTATTATTTATAATAAAGTGACTAAATATTACTTGTGTGGAATTGTCAAAATAGTTTTTTTTATTACTTGTTGCCATTGTAAAGGATTTATTTTAAGTAACAAAATAGTTTGAAGCCATTTTATTTATGTTACCCTGTTATTGCAAAGGTGAACTCCTACTTATTGCCTTTGTCTGATTATTTATTTATTTATTTGATAGCTCTAAAAAATTAGTTACATATAATATTATGACACCCATTTTATGCACAACTCACAATGTATATTGCTATGCACTCTAACTTGTGTATTTTTTTTTTATATATACAGAAACAAAAAATGGTATAAATGGGATGGTGGTTGATTTATGGCATTGTTAAAGTAAAGCTGGAATACTAATGAACAGGCGATGTCATGATTCCCCCCATAATATATTTTTGCAAGTAGGTGATATATCTTAAGTACATGTTAGTTCAAAAAGTGATTCTTCTAATATGAAAAACTTTGGAATCCTACCCTAAAAACGAGTTACTACCACTGCTTTGGGTAAACCAACAAATTTGTAAAGTCTAACTTTTACTTAATTATATCAATTGTTTCATGGATTTGTAATCATCTTTTTTAATAACTATGTACTTTCTTTTAAACATAATGAAATCTTGTTTAGATAATTCAATTTTCTAATATCTTGTTTCACATAATGGAATACTTTATTATATTCAAACTTTCTTCTAGCTGTATATATTTTCCTGAATAAAAATAATAATTGGCATGATCTATTCATAGGGTACTGCCCCATCAATTAATGCGACCCTATCATTTTCTAATGAGTTTCTATTATGCAATGAGAACTTAAAAAACAGAATTATAGCTTGTAAATGTTGGAATTTTCTCCTGGGAGATCTTAATTTCCTCTCTCTTTTGTTTTTTGTTTTTATTTATAGGGCTAATGAGTTCCTATTATGCAATGAGAATTGAGAAGGACATTGCAAAACACCTTAGGCAAGATGTTAATATCTCATGTGTAGAATGGTTGAGTTTGCAAAACATTGCCTTTATTTTTGGGTTGAGTTTGTTACTCTTAAAAAATAGTTTTATTTAAGTAATATTTTTCAAAAGTTTGTAAATTTTGTTCACACTTAATTATTTTCTCTTAAATATTGGTAGCCACAATGGCATGACTAAACTTAAATATTGGATTCTGAGAAAAATACAGTGCAATTGAATGTCTATAAAAGCTATATAGTTTCACTGATATTTTTTTTGACAATATTATTTGCGGCAAATTAAAATCGCCGCAAATAGTCTTTCCATGTCCAATTCAAAGAAATTGTGTGGTCATTTGAGATGATATAACTTATTTGCGGCAATGTAAACTCACTGCAAAAATTGTGTGGTCATTTGAGATGATATAACTTATTTGCGGCAATGTAAACTCACTGCAAAAAGTCTTAAAACAAAACCTAACCAAGAGTTAATAGTCTATTTGTGACGAATTTACGACTTTCATAGTGACTGAAATTCGTCAAAAATAGTAGGGAAAATGCGACATTTACATGGAAAAACCATAAAAACACAAACGCAATTGGAGTGTGCCCACCACTGTGCGACAACCTATAAAATGCCTGAATAGATCATTTGCAGCTAGAATTGGGGCCTTAAGCGACCAAAAAATTAGTTGGAAAAAATGATTTTTTTTATAGTGGTATTAAAATATTGGTTGCTTACTAACTCTTTTTTTTTTTTAAATAACCGTGCTTTCTATATTCATTAAGAATCAACATATACAAAGTTTGTCATGTAATACAAAGCTATGAAACCCCTATGGACCTCTTTTTATCCAAACCTGCTCCTTATTTATACCTTCCATCTTTCCTTTCCTTCCTTCAATCCAGAGGAACCCCCATTACTCTTGTATTCTTGCTCATGTCCATATGTTATGCACTAATTTGCACATTATAAATCCCATCTTTTGTGAAAGCCCAAATCATATTGTCTTGTAAACCAGTTTGATTGAAAGAAATGCCACAAACAATCATAGACTCATCTTCATTCAGTGTTTCCCTTACAAAACCTTCATTCCATTTTCCACAATCTGTAGCATCAAATCCTTCACTCTTGCATGAGCAATGAAGTTCCAGCTCGGTAGAAATTCATTTATACAGAAGGATGAGGGTTTTGGAATCCATTTATTACCCAATATTCTTATGTTCTCACCATTTCCAACTCTTCCATGCGAGTCCCTCCTTCATTAACTCTAGAGACCCCATAGACCTCTCCAAATCCTCAAGAGACCTCTACCAAGCTTAGTGAAAGGGTGTCCAACTCACCCAGAACCCGAGCCCACAAGGTTATCAGGCCCAAGGCCCGTTATCTGCACCTGCCACCACACAGCGTTCGAATTCAACTAGGGAGACCAAAACCAGGGACGAGCCAAGTCTCTGGTTATCCCGACTATGGCAGGAGGTGGTTAAATCGACTTCGAGAACACGCTAAGGACATAATGACGGCCCACGTACTGATATATCTCCTGGACCTGTCTCACATCAAGATCACTCCCGCATTTATGAATGACAGACAGCCGCCGGTCTACAGATCTCCCCCCTTTAATGCGGAGACACTACAAATATACACCATTAATTGCTAAATTGACAAAAGATACAGCGGCATTTAATGCCCATTTCCAAAAGGGTCTAATTGAGCATTAATTGGAGGGATACTCAATTAATGCGATGAGACCGACCGAATCAGACCAGGTCTCATTATCAAGGATGACGGTCGAGTGATGTCCTGATTTCCGGCACTTTCGTCACACAGACCCTCCTCCCAAGGGGACACCTATAAATAACACCAAACCAATGACGAAAAGACGGTACGCTCACAGATTCTCTTACTCCCTCTATCATATATTTTCTTCCCTACACTAACTCGATCGTCGGAGCGGTCCCAGACCCCGACCCCCCTTGTCTTGTTTTGCAGGCTACTATCGTACAGGATTCGGTAAACAAGACTGCAGAATACGTCCTTAACAGTGGCGCCTCGGAATCCCGCTGGGTCGGTCAATCCACCCACGCGATGTATCCGCCTCGGAATCCCGCGGGGTAGATCAATCCGCCCACGCGATGTATCCGCCTCGGATTCCCGCGGGGTCGGTCAATCCACCCACGCGATGTATCCGCCTCGGAATCCCGCGGGGTCGGTCAATCCACCCACGCGATGTAAACGCACTCGGAAGTCCCCCAGGGTCGGTACGCTTGGTAAAATCTTTTCTTAAGTTTACACTTAACCAAAAATTTCGCAGGGTAAAGACAGATCGACCAAAGCGTCTAAAGATAGATTAAATTCGAATGTCAATCCACCCACGCGATGTATCCGCCTCAGAATCCCGCGGGGTCGATCAATCCACCCACGCGATGTATTCGCCTCGGGATTAGCGGGGTCGATCAATCCACACACGCGATGTATCTGCCTTGAAATCCCGCGAGGTCGATTAATCCCCCCACGCGATGTATCCGCCTCGGAATCCCGCGGGGTCGATCAATCCGCCCACGCGATGTATTTGTCTCGGATTCCCGCGGGGTCTGTCAATCCACCCACGCGATGTATCCGCCTCGGAATCCCGCGGGGTCGGTCAATCCACCCACGCGATGTAAACGCACTCGAAAGTCCCCCAGGGTCGGTACGCTTGGTAAAATCTTTTCTTAAGTTTACACTTAACCAAAAATTTCGCAGGGTAAAGACAGATCGACCAAAGCGTCTAAAGATAGATTAAATTCGAATGTCATATATATTCAGTCATACAAACTCGCTCGAATCAAACTCGAACGTCATGTTCAGTTACAAAAAAAAAAAAAAACTTATACAGATCAAGCCTCAGGAGGGGGAGGAGGAGGATTCAAGTCGTCAAAAGGAGGGTAGCTGCGCTTCCCGATCTTCTTGACGAATCTCTTCGCAGCCCGGTCTGGACGAAGAGACGTCGGACTTATATTCCGAGGATTGAGCTGAGGGTCCACCAGAAGCTGGGCTCCAATTCGGCGGAGGCCCTCGGCATAACCGTGCCCCCAGGCGAAATTGCGAATTGCCACCACTCGGGATATCTGCTGCTCGAAACCAGCGATCCTCGAATGAGCCTCTTCTAGAGCACTCCGAGCCCCCACGAGCTCGGACTCCTGAGCAGCCCGGATTTCCTCAGACAGCGCCAGCTCCGCTTCCAGAGCCTCTCGGGCGCTCCTCGAACCGGCCAATTCCCCCTCCCGAGCAATCCGAGCCTGCTCGGAAATGGCTAACTCTTCTTCCCTCAGTGATAGAATCTGGGAAGAAGCAGCTAGTTCTGCTGTCCGAGCGGTTAGCTCGGACTGAAGGAGGATCTTGTCCTGCTCAGTGGCCGATCTCGCGTCTACGAGGCGGGCATTCCTCCGGTGGGCTATCGCCAGCGATTCCCGGGCCGCCTCCAATTCGGCCCAAAGAGAAGAGTTGGCTTTCTCCAGCCTGCCTTTTTCCGCCCCCAACTCCTCGATCGATTTGATCAGCCCCCTGCAGGTTTCCTGCGACTGCTCGAGCTGGTCCCGTGCCTGCTGCAACTTATAGAGCCCGAACTTGCAGACAGTTCCGAGCTCACTGTTGAATTCGGCGAGCTCAGCCAGCTCGGACCCCACTGTCTGAGATATCTCCTTGGTGACCTATACACCAAAAAAAAAAAAAAAAACTTAGCAACTTGGAAAGAAAGGACCATGCCAAATTCGATAAAGTCTACCGGCCAAACTTAAGTCAGCAGAGGCTCCAGCATCGAGACCACTCGGGCGGAAGCATCTGCCATTACTTGTTCAAATCGGGAGGGCCGCTCTGAACCAGCTTCACCGGCCTGATCACCTCCTTATTCTGAATCCGACCCGAAGAGCCGACCAAGTACCGCGACCCCACTTCGGAATCGAAAAGGAGACGGGGGTCGGGGTGGAACGTCCAACTCCGGGGATGGGCGCACATCCTCAAAATCGACCCCAGAAGTCGACCCCCTCTCGAAAGTGGGGGGTGGGCGTTCAGGATATGCATCAGGCTCGACGGCGGATTGACGGCCTTCGTCTGAGGCCTCCGCATCGCTCCCTTCCACGGGAGTGCTAGACTCGCTCAACCTCTCGGAGACGGCCTCATCCTGGTGTCCTTCGTCCGAGGCCCCTTGCCGACCGAATCCCTCGCAAACGCCCTCAGAGTCGGCCTCACCGAAAACTTCATCTCCCCCCTCGGAGGCATCCGAGTGACGCTCGGAAGATGAAGGCGGAGGGGTGGGCAATCGATTCGCCCTGGCGACTTGATCCTCCGACTCCTGTCGGAAGATCTGCGCGAAAGGCATGGCCCCCGGTGTCAAATCAGCGGCACGATCCAAAGGCTCCTGAAAGGCTCGGTCTATCTCCTCTCCATCTGAGGAGTCGACCCCTGCCAGATCAGCCACCTCGATCTGGGCTTCCATGACCAGCCTCCCGGCCTCAGCCTTTACCCATTCGGTCTGCAGAAATCGAAGCCCATCCGAGGACGACGTTGAAGAAGCCTCCTCAGGACAGTGAACGGGTGTGTCAGCGGGGACAACCCGACCGTCCGGATCCTCGGTGCGTGGGCCCTTCCCCTTCTTCTGTTTTTTGGGACGAGCACCACGGCTCGAAGTGGCTTCGCCAGCTCGGCTCTTGGTGCGCCTCTCTTTTTCTACCTCCCGATCAGAGGTCTGCTTGCGAGAGGAGGCTGGAGGCTCTTCCGGGACGCTGAAGAAGCTTTGACCCTCGGCGTAAGACCGGTCTAGTCGGGTCAGAAACTCCTCAATGCTCTCCTCGGTGAGGAGATTGTCGGACCATAGCCGGTCGGGGTCCTCTGCCCCCCAAGAGAGGACGACCTTCACCCTCTCAGTCTCTTGGGCTGTGAGAACGATCTCCATGTGTGTCTGGGAGGGGAGGAAGCCCCAGTCTTTCTGAACGGGGAAATCACTCCCCTCTCCCTCCGGGAACTCCCACTCCCTACCCAAGACGAGAAGAACCTCTTGTGGTAGTCTCGGGCACTCGAATGCCTCTCCTTTATTCGGATCAGCCTACACTTCGGCTTTATCTGGAAGCCAGCAACATTCCCGTCCCGACAGAGGAGCCGGTACAGTGAAAAGAACTCCCGAGCAGTCAGGTCGGGGTACGGATCGTTCTTCCCAGACAAAACGATCCTAAACGCCACGCAAGTGGCCACTAGGATACGACACCCATTCGGCATGAGTTGGGCAGGGGCCAAACCCAAGAAGTATAGGACTTCCCGAACGGGCCGAATGAAGGGAAGTCGTAAACCCTTCGAAAGCATAAGGGAGAAGAGCACGACCTTCTGAGCCCTCCCATCGCGCTCACAGGCCCTAACTCCATCCCCCGGGGCCTCCAAGGTGTGCCGCCAGGAAACACAGTGTTTCTTCCTAAGCATGTCCACATCGAAGGACTGCATTGTGGACACCCAACCATTGCTGGCGAAGAAAGGGCATGGGTCAGAAGAAGCCATGGGGGCAAGTGGAAAGAAAGAACAGAGAAAGCAAACAAAAAAAAATATAGAAGACAGCGAAGAGCAAAAGCAAGAAAGAAGGGCAACAGAATGGCAAGGAAGCAAACAACGGAGCAAGGACAGTGACAAGACCCCTGGGTAATTTATACCCAGAAGCCAAAACTTAAGCGAGCGGGAAACGAGGCTACGCCGAAACCGTCACCTCAGACGTGACTCTTGGGAACAGAAAGCATGCCCTGAACTGACCAATCAAAAGTGAGAAGCGTGCGCCGAAATGACAAGTCAGTTAATGATGGTTATGCGCGTGCGTCTCACCATTTAATAACGGATCACTGACGGTTCGGGAATCGGAACGACGGCACAATTAAATTTTGAACTGCATTAAATGCCTGACACGGAATATGACAGGTCACGATTCGGCATTAATTAATCAGAATTCAAATCGTCCCTCTGAAGTCCGGTCGGTAAACGAAACGACATGCCAGCAGGAACCACACGAGTACATCCAACCCCGTATTTCTGCTCGGAAGAGGAATTAAAAGAACACTGCCCAGTATTGAAGGACAGTGCAAACAAAGGAAAGGAAGACCCTAGCTCTAAAATGTTTGGAATTTCCATCGAAGTGCCTTCGATAAAAACTCGCGGGGTACTGAAAGGGTGTCCAACTCACCCAGAACCCGAGCCCACAAGGTTATCAGGCCCAAGGCCCGTTATCTGCACTTGCCACCACACAGCGTCCGAATTCAACTAGGGAGACCGAAACCAGGGACGAGCCAAGTCCCTGGTTATCCCGACTCGGGCAGGAGGTGGTTAAATCGGTTTCGAGAACACGCTAAGGACAGAACGACGGCCCACGTACTGATATATCTCCTGGACCTGTCTCACATCAAGATCACTCCCGCATTTATGAATGACAGACAGCCGCCGGTCTACAGATCTCCCCCCTTTAATGCGGAGACACTACAAACATACATCATTAATTGCTAAATTGACAAAAGATACAGCGGCATTTAATGCCCTTTTCCAAAAGGGTCTAATTGAGCATTAATTTAAGGGATACTCAATTAATGCGATGAGACCGACCGAATCAGACCAGGTTTCATTATCAAGGATGACGGTCGAGTGATGTCTCGATTTCCGGCACTTTCGTCACACAGACCCTCCTCCCAAGGGGACACCTATAAATAACACCAAACCAATGACGAAAAGACGGTATGCTCACAGATTCTCTTACTCCCTCTATCATATATTTTCTCCCCTATACTAACTCGATCGTCGGAGCGGTCCCGGACCCCGACCCCCCTTATTCTTGTTTTGCAGGTTACTATCGTACGGGATTTGGTAAACAAGACTGCAGAATACGTCCTTAACACTTAGCATTTAGAAATTCAACATGCCTGAAATGTATATCTTTAAGAACCTTGGTTACAAAGGAGTTTGGTGTAGTTAGGACTCTACTTAGTTAGTGATGCTTGATTAAAACTCTCTAGCTCTCTAAACCCCAATCTCTCATCAGCTTTTTGAGATCTCCAACTTATTCCAACTTCTCCAATAATCTTCTTATCATTTTGTTTGAAGCCCCACTAGAACGTGACCATCATAGTAACTATCTCCTTATATAATTTCTTAGGTAACTTGAAAACATTCATATGGTAAGTAGGAACAACTCGAATGGCTGCTCCAGCAAACCTTCCTTGCTCGAGGGAGGGAGAAACTGGTTTTCCAGTTGTTAATCTTTTACCAAACTTTCCTTTTTATGCATCTGAATGTATTTTAATGTATCTTTAATACCTTAACCCTTTTATATATAGAAGAAAATAAATAAGGAGATAAAAGATTTATTTGCCTTAAGCCTCTTGTAGGTAAATTATACCACCAGGTTTCCCATTTACCATGACAATGTAAGACACAAAAGTGACACATTCCATAATCAGCTTCCACCATCTACCTCCAAAACCTATTTACTTCATCACTGGCTTTAAGTATGACAATTCTATCATAAACTTTTGGCATATTCAATTTTAAGGTCATACTTTTTACTCTATCCCTTTGCTTTGTACTTTTCATAGAGTGCAGAGTTTCATGAGTTATATTTATGTTATTAATAATAAGCCTCCCAGAAATAAAAGCAGTTTGATTCTTGGAAATAATATCATTAAGCATCAATTTAGTCTATTGACAATGATCTTAGCAATAATTTTGTAAAAACCATTGCATAGCTAGGCTTATCGGCCTATAGTCGCCTATCGGCCTATAGTCGCAAACTTGGCCCAAGGGTTGTTCAACCTAGCTAGCTAGAGGCCAGCTTCTCTATTTTTGAAATGGAAACATGACTTTAGTAAGAAAGACAAGCTATTTATATTTACAGTCTGTTATCATGGATATAATAGTTTAGTTCATAAATGAGTTGATATTTGATACACCCAAGTGAGAGTTCAAGATCAGCCATTATTTTTATTTTATTTTTTTATTTTATTATAGATCAGCCATTATTCTAAAATCCTAGATATAATTGAATTATTTTTCTTAGATAAGAGATAGCAAATATAACTAGTGAGGTTTTTTAGGCTAACAAATCTTCTTCATTTCATTTGGAATGGACGATATCTATTTAATCATCTAAGCGGCCATATGAGATTTTGGTGATCATGATTATATTTCTAAACATAAAAATGAGACAAAATTGAAAGGAATTCATGGATTACTATAGTTCAATAGGATATTCAACTGAAACATAGGAAAAAAGCAAACATTAGCCTGAAGTTTTATATTCCTTAACCATCACATCAAGAGATCACTAAAACAAAACGAAGGGAAGAAAAATACAGATGAAACTTAAAAGTTAGACTTAAAAGATATCAGAGATGGTGGGGAGCTTGATCTCTCCCTTGGTGGAGAGAGGAATGGTGAAGTTTCCAATGATGGGAAGATCAATGGTGAGACCCAAATCCAACTCATAGTCTATGTCCCAATCTGTACCAACGTCCCTTGCCAAGCTCACCAATATGCTGTGCGGCACCTTCACCGGCACCTCCAGCAACGTTGTGTCGCTCGCCTTCAGTGATCCTGGGTCCGGTATCGTCCCCGTTGCAATCACCCTGATCCACCATCACAAACACACAAATAGATGCCCAGAATAGTTTTGTTCATGAGTTTGCTTGTATTGAATTCATATAGATATAGTATATTTATGAAAAAAAAAATTTAACATCATTATTATATTGAGATCGAAAATCAAGATCTTACATATCGAAGTTGGGTTGACGTAAAAATTATCACGGGAAACTTTATGTGAAATTCAAGCAAATGAAAAAACAAGCCAAAAAATTCCACTTAAAACAGGATTCGATCGTTTCAGATCAAAACTGAACCATGGCATGAGCACCCTCGCAGATGGCACGGAAGGTTCATCAGCATATGAGTTTTGCATTAAGATTTTGTTCACTTTGATTAATATTAAATTCATTCGACTAAATCTATAATCAACCCAATAGAACTCTACTCAAAACAGGATCAGTACAACTCGTTTCAGATCACAACTGATCAAATGGCATGAGCGCGCTCGCTGAAGTACTAAATGACGTTTGATCTCTTGAAAATTAACACCATTAATGCTAAATCTGAGTACCTAGAAACTAAAAAGAAAGAAATTAAAACGAATAGATCAAGGGATTAAAAAGGGATGATGATGATGAGGAGGAGGAGATCATAATCAAACCTGCCAGCACTCTTGAGGGTGTAAGAGATCTCGCAGATGGGGATGTCATGGCCGTAGGGGTTGTCGACGGAGACCTTAGCAAGGTACTCGACAGAATCATGGCTAAGGCGCTTGAAATCAACGTCGGTGATGCTGGCCTCAGGCTTCTTGATGTTGGCCAACTTCTCTGCCACGAAGTTCTTGGCCTAGTCCACCAGGTCCGCCATTTGGTTATGATGGGATACGTAGAGATCGCGGGAGGGATAGATAAAATGAGAGAGTTTGACCTACTTTTTGTCCGAGTTAGATCTAGCTTCTTGCACAGGATTCTCAGGTGTAGATAAACACACACACACACACACATATATATATATATATATACCACATATAATATACGTATATAATGTGACAAAACTGTGGATTCGTAACACGTATGACCAGCGTCTCTCAAACGCGTTTGTGCAGGCGACACGTTTTCGCTTTTTTGGTTTTTAAATTTGTACATATTGGATCGGATTATTGATACCGAGCGGATCTCACCTGTTTGGACAGTTGTTTGTAGGGTGTAATCCGTTCGATTTGTTTCTGTTTTGGACCAAGTTTAGAATTGAGGGATATCTATCGATTTTTTTATTTTCAACAATTGGTTTTGTACTGATTATCTTTTTAAATTAATAGTTTCGATTTTATTAAGTCTGGTTTACTTTTCTAATTTTAATATGCTAAATTATACAATACATATAATATATTATAATATAATATTATAATAATAACATATTGTAGTGGGATGGATCTTTGGGCCGGAGTCTCCAAGCCACATAAAGGATTTTTCTAAAATTGGGTATCGATGCATAACAAGAAATCATTTCAATTTATTCGTGCATTGGTCTCTCTCTCCCTTCCCTTCCCGCTCTCACTCACCACCACCACCACCACCACCACCACCACCACCACCACCATCTCAAAGCTTTCTCAAATTCATAGACCCCTCATATTTTTCAAAACTTTCTTCTTTTCCTCCCTTCTCCATAACCTTCATTTCGAAACCCTCAGTATTGCTCCTCCAAAGAAATCTCACCCTTTTCATCAAGAAATTAACGGTCTTCCATGGCCAATTCTTCCCAAGTCAACGCTTCCTCTCTCTCTCTCTCTCTCTCTCTTAGCAACCATTGGAGTCTCAAAACAACGTATCAATCGGTTACAAATAAAATAAAAAATCATCAAATGCGATTAAATATTTGTCTCAAAACAATGCTTTAATTAAGAAGAAGGAAAATATATACACAATCATGATTAAGCTAAAATAAAAAATACTTACAAAAAGAAAAAATCGAAAAAATCTCGTCTTTCTTTTTTCCTATTGATCAAACAATGCCACACTAGGGTGATATTTGCCTTCTAAGTATTCGATTGAGAAATTTATTTTGATGAAGACTGTTCTATTGATCATGATTGTGTTTTGATGCTGCAGAAACGAAGGATTGGAGCTAGGCTGCTGCATCTGGTTTGGTGGGAGAGAATGACCTTCATGGTGTTTTGATTGCTAAGAGAGCTGAGAGGGACTTTTCAAGTTTTCAAGCTTTGATCAAGTCAATAGACATGAATATGGAGCCCGATCTTGAGGAATAGTGAGATTAACGCGTGCGCGGTCATGTTTATTATCAAAGATGGGGATTGGAAAATAAATCCATGTTGTAATTGAAAATAATAATTAAGTTGGAAAACCGTCATGCATGGAGAATTATTCTATTTTGAATTTCCGATCCTTACTACTATTCCACGTGCATGGTGGTCGGGAAAAGTTTGAATATGGATGAATATAAATTTAAAATAATCCTTTCTTGCATATATGTGGATTGCATTACAGTTTTAATTGAAACGTTATTGTTTTAAGAAAAAATAAAATGAATTTTTTAAATTTTGATAGTTTTTGATTTATAAATAAGGATATTTATATCAAATTTATTCTAAAATATGGGCCTTTCTATTTTCTATTATTTGGATTGCAAATGAATCTAGTTTTGTGGACTAAAATTTTAATTTATTTCTAAAATAATTGTATGAATTTGAGTGAGCAGCTTTCAAATGGAGACGTACGGTATATATGTAGACTAATTCTAAATTCATTTGCGAGCTTGCGTGTTGAGATCGATACCTAAAACATCACTAACAAGCTACAAACATTTTCCTCATCGGTTAATATACAAAAATATTGGTGTTGTAATGAATTAAATGCGACGGCAGTCGCCTCTGTCCCACCATTAAAATTATGTGAATGATTCTACCATTATTATTTTAAATTCTGTATAGTGACTTGTATAGTAACTTGCATAGTAATTTCAAAACTTGTAAATAGGAACTTTAGTTGTAATAAAATTCATAAGAAAATATAGAGAGAGAAAAAAAGTTTCAGTTCTTAAGAGTTCCAGAGAGAGTTTTTTATTTCTCTTTTGCAATAGTAGTTTCTTTTTTTAGTTTTATAACACGTTATTAGCACGAGGTTCTACCGATACTGAAATTAGTGGTCTCCTACTTCAAGTAAGTTTTTCAATATATTATTTACAGTCCTCGAGATAAATATTAAAAGTAATATTGCTGAATATTACTTGATAAAATTCTACTTTTATTCTTATGATAATATGAATATATTTTTTAAATTCACAGATTTATTTTTGTGATATAATGTCAAATATTGAAATTTATTACTATTGATATTTCTGGAAAAAAGTTATATATCCAGAATCCTTGATGAGATTCAATTGGATATGATGATGAACTTGGGAGATACAATCATAGAAGAAAATCATGTGTCCTTGAAGGACCGTACTGTATATCTCATGATGAAAAATCATCTTACTGTGTGAATGAATTAAGAGAGAGATATGAACACCAGAAGATATAATCCTCTCAAAAGATCATTATGATTTATTGCACCTTAAGTTGCAAGATTTTAAGAGTAGTATTGAATATTCTGCATTCTTTAAAATCAGCTCAATATTAAAATTATGCAGTGAAAATGTCACTGATGATGATATATAAAAGAAGACATATTATTTTTCATACCTCGAATGTGCTTCTGCAATAGCAATATTGAGTGAAAGTTCAACAAATATTCTGAATTTTTATTTTGTCTTCCAGTGATTGAGCTAAATAATGAATTTTTGTTAATAAATCACCATTTACGTCCTATTAATGATATTGAATTTATACCATTCCCAGAAGTGAACGGTGCATCCTTTCAAAAGAATTAAGGGCGTAGACGTGGTAGAAAAACTATAGAAGTGTTGATCCCAAAAGCGACAACACTAAAAATGATAAAAATATATCATATCACCAGAAGTGATCCAACTCTAAAAAAAGGGTAAAAGCCTTCAGAATAATTCTTCATAGAAAAATGAAGATATTTGTCATAGATGTGGTATGACTGAACAGTGGTCACGTACCTGTTGTACGGGCAAACACTTGATAAAGTTTTTATATATAAGCTTATTAATATTTCATCATGTTTTGAAATAATGAAATATCGGTCTGAAGCACGATAGAAATTATTTGAGATAATAAAATTCTGTCTTATTTTGATCATCTTATAAATAAATGTGAACCAAAAGTTCAGAGGATTATCTATCTGCAAAGTGTTGCAAATCAATTACATGATGTATTTATTGACACTAAAAGAGTTGTAAAATCATATATTACTGCTATTAATGCTTAAACAATAATTGAAATCTCCGAAGGACGAGTTGTTAAAACAGCAATAAATGAGTCTAAAATACGCCTGAAGCGTTGAAGACCTATTGGTGCACAAAAGAAAAAAAAATCGGTGCTCATGAAGAGACCGTATTTTCTGTATAAAATATAATCCTCCTGAAAAGGAAACCTCCTGAATAGGTAACTCTTGAAGAGGTAACTCCTGAAGAATATAACTCCTGAAGAATACAAACCTCCTGAAGAGGAACCTCCTGTAGAGGTGTTTCATGAAATGTTTTTCCTTGAAGAAGAACAATGAGATCTCAATACATTTCATGAGTACTTGAAAATTTATGGATAGAAATAAAACTGTTGTCGATAACATATATGATAACACTTGATATTACCAGAACTAATGAAAAAAGTGAGTCAAAAAGCGTCGAAGAATGTCGACGTAGAAATGATTGGCCAAAATGGAAAATAGCTATTGAAACTGAATTAAATTCTCTAGCAAAACTAAAAGTATTTGGACATGTTGTCCAAATACCGAAAGGTGTAATGCCTGTTAGAATAAATGGGTATTTGTACGAAAACGTAATGAGAAAAATGAAATTGTACGGTATAAAGCACGGCTTGTCGCACAAGGTTTCCTGCAGAAACCTGGGATTGATTATGAAGAAACATACTTTCCCGTTATGGATGCAATCACATTTAGATTTTTGATTAGTCTGGTTGTTACAAAAGGATTAGAAATGCGGTTGATGGATGTGGTAACTGCATATTTATATGGATCCTTAGACCATGACATATATATGAAAATCCCTGAAAGATATAAGAAACCTGAAGCATCTACAAGTACATCTAGAAATATGTACTCAATCAGACTACAAAGATCTTTATATGGGTTGAAGCAATCCGGGTGCATGTGGTATAATCGCTTAAGCGAATATCTATTGAAAGAAGGATTTGAGAATAATCCTATATGCCCATGTGTTTTTATTAAGAAATCAGAATCCGGATTTGTCATTATTGCGATTTATGTTGATGATTTAAATATTGTGGGAACTTCTGAAGAGATCTCAAAAACCGCTATATATTTAAAGAATGAATTTGAAATGAAAGATTTTGGCAAAACAAAACTTTGTCTCGGCCTGCAGCTCGAGCACTTGCCAAATGGAATTTTTATTCATCAGTCCATGTATACTGAGAAAGTCCTAAAACATTTTTATATGGACAAATCTCATTCCTTGAGTACTCCAATGATCGTTCGAACACTTGATGTGAAGAATGATCCATTCCGTCCTTGTGATGACAATGAAGAAATTCTTGGTCCTGAAGTACCATATCTCAGTGCAATTGGAGCTTTGATGTATCTTGCAAATTGCACTCGACCAGATATTATATTCTCAGTTAATCTGCTTGCAAGATATAGTTCTGCACCAACTCGAAGACATTGGAATGACATTAAACATATTCTTCGTTACATTCATGGTACGATTGATATGGGATTATTTTATCAACGTGGTTCAAGTCCAGAATTGATTGGGTATGCAGATGCAGGTTATCTTTCAGAGCCACACAGAGGTAGATCTCAAACTGGATAAATATTTACTTATGGAGATACTGTCATATCATGGAGATCTGTTAAGCAGACACTATCTGCTACTTCTTTAAATCACTCAAAGATCATTGCTATTCATGAAGCAAGTCGAGAGTGTATTTGGCTGAGACCAGTTATTCAACATATCCAGGAAAAGTGTGGACTTCCCATGATCGATAATAGCCCAACAATCTTATATGAAGATAATACTGCTTGTATCACTCAAATCAGAGGAAGATATATCAAAGGTGACAAAACCAAACATATTTCACCTAAATTCTTTTATACTCATGAACTTTAAGAGAAATGTGAAATTGATGTCAAGCAGATACGATCTAGTGATAATCTGGCAGATTTATTCATAAAGGCGTTACCAACTTCCACATTTAGGAAGATTGTGCATAACATTGGAATGCGAAGACTCAAAGATCTTTTATCATGCACTTTTCAGGAGGAGTAAATGTGCTGATTGTACTCTTTTTCCTTCACTGAGGTTTTGTCCCACTGGGTTTTCCTCTACAAGGTTTTAATGAGGCAATCTTAAAACTCTTGTGGATACATAAGAAGATTGTACTCTTTTTCATTCGCCATTGGTTTTTCTTCCCACTGGGTTTTTACTTGGTAAGGTTTTAACGAGGCAGATTCTTTATGGGTGGTCATTCAAGGGGGAGTATAATGAATTAAATGCGACGGCAGCCGCCCCTGTCCCACCATTAAAATTATGTGAATGACCCCACCACTATTATTTTAAATTCTGCATAGTAACTTGCATAGTGACTTGCATAGTAACTTATATAGTAATTTTAAAGCCTATAAATAGAGATTTCAGTTGTAATGAAATTCATAAAAAAATATAGAGAGAGAAAGAAAGTTTCAGTTCTTAGGAGTTTCAGAGAGAGTTTCTTATTTCTCTTTTGCAATAATAGTTTCTTTTTTTAGTTTTATAACAGGTGTCGATCTTTTCTATGTCTCTAATGTTTTTTGCAAAAAGTAATGTGTGTTGAGTCTTCATATTAAATTCAAATAGTATATATTTTTAATAGCGGCCACACCCTTTGCTCTTTATATGAAGTGGATTATCAAATGGCTGAACATTTCAAGCCCAAGAGATAATATCACTTAATTTTACTGTACTCTGATTTAGATTTTCCAACTATAATAAAAACTCTCCAATCAAACTTGGGCCGACAACCCACTAAAATATTCGTGAGACCCAAAAAGAATACACAAGGTCTCCAAAGTTTTGGTAACTAATTATGTCATGACCATCAAATAAAAATCTTCAAAATGATAAATGTGATCAACAAAATCTCCTAATTCTCAACCAATATCCCGGTGTTAATGTTTATATATACTGTCTTCTGAAGAATTTTTTTTTCTTGGTTTTCGACCCAAGTCATCCATAAGAAGCTAGCTTAGCTCGTTCATTCATTTATACGCACATACACACACACATATGTATACACACTATTAACGAAAACCACATTGTATTAATGCATTAAAATATTGGTTGCTTACCCAATTTTTTTAAATAACCTTGCTTTCTATATTTATCAAGAATCAACATATACAGAGTTTGTCATGTAAAACAAAGCTATGAAACTCCTTTGGGTAGGGGCGAAACTACCTTGTACTTAGGGAGGGCTACTGCGCCCCCCCCCCCCCCCCAAAAAAAAATTTTTTTTTTTTTCAAAAATTCAGTTTAGCATATAGATTATTAGAGAACAACCCCTAAATATAAAGAATTTTCTCCAACAACCCCCCCAATTTGAGAGTTTTCTCTTATAACACCCCCATAATTTATAGACTATAAGTCTAAAAGGACAAAAACCAATGGTCAAGAGTCCATTACCAATGGTTCATGGAGGATGCGAGTAATCAAGCGAGAGGCTGTAATAGTCTAACCAGTAGTCTATAAGCTCAAGAGTCCAAAACCAATGGTCCATGTGAGGTATTGAAAATCGCTTTAACTTGTCGTTCGGTGTTGGTCCACTGTAGACTTGTCACTTGCCACTTGCATAATTGCAATCTGTGCTTGAATAATCGCTTTAGCTTACCACTTGTACGCATTGCCTCAAATCAGGTTCTATCATTCTCAATTTCTCAGATGCAGTTCTCTCTTCTTCTAGAATCTAGTAGAAATCTCTACTTGTTGTAACTTGCCTCATAGTGATATAATTATATTATATTTGTTACGGGCCGTGGAGGCTGGGCGGTTGGCCCTTAGTCAATTAGTCTCATATAGTCAGTCATATTATATTTGTATTTCCTTTATTATGGTCCTTGGCCCCTTAAATCTCATAATTTTATTTTATTTTTTTTTATACCAAATCTCATGCTTACCGCTTATGGATAGTCATTTTTTCATATAGTCATTTTATTTATTTTTAGTTAGTATTTGCTAACTTACGAATATGTTGATTTAGTTGCTTCATGCTTTTTTGATATTTTGGAAATTGGATTCATTATAAATTTATATTATTGTTAAAATTTGTATACCTTGAATTTTAAGTTGGATATTATAAGTTTGTAGATTAATTAAAAATATTCGTTAATTGATAAATTATACAAAAAAAATCTAATAATTTTATATAATTACATTTTTTATACTTCTTAAATTTATTCTTACTTATATCAATGAAAGATTGTTGTCGAGCCTAAAGTTGATGCCCCCCAAAAAAAAAAACTAAATCCTGTTCCATCCCTACTTTTGGGCCTCTTTTTATCCAAACATGTTCCTTATTTATACCTTCCATCTTTCATTTCCTTCCTTCAATCCTGAGGAACCCCCATTAACTCTTGTTTTCCTGCTCATGTCCATATATATGGTATGCACTAATTTGCAAACTATAAATTCCATCTTTTAAGAAAGCCCAAATAATCTTGTCTTGTAAACCAGTTTGATTGAAAGAAATGCCATAAACAATCAATATAGCCTCATCTTCATTCAGCATTTTCCTTACAAGATCTTCATTCCATTTACCACAATCTGCAGCATCAACTCCTTTACTCTTGCATGAGCATTGAAGTTTCAGCTCGCTGGAAATTCATGTATACAAAAGGATGAGAGTTTTGAAATCTATTTATCACCCAATATTCTCTCATGTTCTCACCATTTCCAACTCCTCCATGCAAGTCCCTCTTTCAATAACTCTAGAGTGCCTCATAGACTTCTCCAAATCCTCGAGAGACCTCTACCAAGCTTAGCATTTAGAAATTCAATATGCCTGAAACGTATATCTTTAAGAACCTTGGTTATAATGGAGTTTGGTGTAGTTAGGACTCTCCAACACTACTTAGTTAGCGATGCTTGATTAAAACTCTCTAGCTCTCTAAATCCCAACCCCTCATCAGCTTTTTGAGATCCCCAACTTACTACAACTTCTCCAATGAATCTTCTTGTCATTTTATTTGAAGCCCCACTAGAACCTGACCATCATAGCAACTATCTCCTTATATAATTTCTTAGGTAACTTGATTTTATTCATATGGTAAGTTGTCACAACTTGAATGACTAGCTAGTACTCCAGCAAACCTTCCTTGCTCGAGGGAGAGAGAAATTGGATTTTTTGACTGTTGATTTTCTACCAAACTCTATTTTTTATGCCTTTGAATGTATTTTAATGAATCTTTAATACCTCAGCTCTTCAGTACATAGAAGAAAATAAGTAGGGAGACAAATGATTTATTTGTTTAAGCCTCTTGTAGGTAATTTATACCACTAGATTTTCCATTTATTATGACAGCATAAGACATGAAAGTGATACATTCAATTATCATCTTCCACCATCTTCTTCCAAAACCTAACTTACTTCATAACTGACTCTAAGTAGGACAATTTTATTATAAGCTTTTGACATATTCAATTATAAGGCCATACTTCTTACTCTATCCCTTTGCCTTTTACTTTTCATAGAGTGGAAAGTTTTATAAGTTGTATTTATGTTATCAATAATAAGTCTCCCATAAATAAATACACTTTGATTCTTGGAAATAATATCATTGAACATCAATTTAATCTATCTACAAGGATCTTGGCAATAATTTTGTAAAGACGATTGCATAGCTAGGCTTATCGGCCTATAGTCGCAAACTTGCCCCAAGAGTTGTTCAACCTAGCTAGAGGCTTCTCTATTTTTAAAATAGAAACATGACTTTCGTAATAGATCTTATTTTGATTCAGAAATGAGATGAGTTGAGATAAGTTTATTTTTTAATATTATTATTATTTTAAAATTTGAAAAGATTGAATTAGGATTTGAAAAATGTGTATTGAGATTTGAAAAAAGTGTATAGAAATTTATGTTTTGTATGAAAAAAAAAATGAAATAAAAATAAATTAAGAAAATCTCGAATCCAAATAAAGCTTACAGTCTCTTATCGGATATAATAGTTTAATTCATAAATGAGTTGATATTTTATCATGGATATAATACTTTAGTTCCTAAATGAGTTGATATTTGATACACCCAAGTGAGAGTTCGAGATCATCTATTATTTCTTTTATTATTATTATTATTGAAAGGGGGCCCAACTTGCGTAGAACCCGAGCCCACGAGGTTGCCAGGCCCAAGGCCCGCTATCCGCACCAACCTCAACGTAGCGTCCGAATTCAACTAGGGAGACCGAAATCGGGGACGAGCCAAGTCCCTGGTTACCCCGATCTGGGCAAGAGATAGTTAAACCGGTTTCAAGAACACGCTAAGGACGGAACAGCGGCTCACGTGCTGATAATACCTCCTGCACTCGACTCCCATCAAGACCACTCCTACATTTATGAACGACAGACAGCCGCCGGCCTACAAACTGCCCTCCCCTTTAATGCGGAGACATTACAAATATACACCATTGATTGCTAAACTGACAAAAGATACAGCAGCATTTAATGCCCCTGTCCAAAGGGGTCTAATTGAGCATTAATTAGAGGGATGCTCAATAAATGCGATGAGACCGAGGGAATCGGACCAGATTTACTTATCGAGGATGACGGTCGAGTGATGTCCCGATTTCCGGCACCTTCGTCACACAGGCCCCAACTCCCCCCCTTCCAGGGGGGACCTATAAATAACACCAAACCAGCGACGAAAAGACGGTACATTCACAAACTCTATTATCCTCTATCAGATATTTCTCCCCAAACTAACTTGATCGTCGGAGCGGACTCGGACCCCGACCCCCCTTCATTTTCGTTCCTGTTTTGCAGGTTTCCACGGTAAGGGAATCGGTAACCCAGGCAGCAGAATACGTCCTTAACAATTATTATAGATCAGCCATTATTCTAAAATAAGAGATATTATTGAGTTCTTTTTCTTAGAAAAGTGCTAGAAAATATAACAAGTGAGGTTTTTATGCTAAAAAAAATCTTCTACATTTCATTTGGAATGGGCGATATCTATTTAATCATGTAAACGGCCATATGAGATTTCCGTCATGATTATATCTCCAAACATAAAAATGAGATGAGATTGAAAAGGAATTCATGGATTACTATAGTTTATTAGGATATTCAACTGAAATATAGGAAAAAAGCAAACATTAGCCTGAAGTTTTAGATTCCACAACCATCGCATCAAGGGGCTATAAGAACAAAAGGAAGGTAAGAAAAATACAAGAGAAACTTAAAAGTTGAGACTTAGAAGATGTCAGAGATGGTGGGGAGCTTGATCTCTCCCTTGGTAGAGAGAGGAATGGTGAAGTTTCCAATGATGGGAAGATCAATGGTGAGACCCACGTCCAACTCATAATCTATGTCAAAATCTGTACCAACGTCCTTTGCCAAGCTCACCAATATGCTGTGCGCCACCTTCACCGGCACATCTAGCAACGTTGTGTTGCTCGCCTTCAGTGATCCTGGGTCCGGTACTGTCCCCGATGCAATCACCCTGATCCACCATCACAAACACACAAAAAGATGCCCAGAATAGTTTTGTTCATGAGTTTGCTTGTATTGAATTCACATAGATATAGTATATTCATGAAAAAAACAAATTTATAACATCATTATTATATTGAGATCGAAAATCAAGAACAGATATATATCGAAGTTGGGTTGACGTAAAAATGATCACGGTAAACTTTATGTGAAATTCAAGCAAATGAAAAGTTAGCCAAAAAATTTCACTCAAAACAGGACTCGGGTCGTAATTTCAGATTAAAACTGAACCATGGCATCATCATATGAGTTTTGCAGTAAGATTCCTCCGTTCACTTTGATTAAGATTAAATCCATTAGACTAAATCCATAATCAACCCAAAAGAACTTTATTCAAAACAGGATCAGTACAACTCGTTTCAGACCAACTCAAATGGCATGAGCAAGCTAGCAGCTAGCTGGCTGGAAGTTAATGTTTGATATCTTGAAAAACACATTAATGCTAAATCTGAGTACCTAGAAACTTAAAAGAAAGAAAACGACTAGATAAATTTGGGATTAAAAAGGGATCATGAAGAGGAGGAGGAGGAGGAGATCATTATCAAACCTGCCAGCACTCTTGAGGGTGTAGGAGATCTGGCAGATGGGGATGTCATGGCCGTAGGGGTTGTCGACGGAAACCTTAGCAAGGTACTCGGCAGAATCATGGCTAAGGTGCTTGAAATCAACGTCGGTGATGCTGCCCTCTGGCTTCTTGATGTTGACCAACTTCTCTGCCACGAAGGTCTTGGCCTTGTCCACCAGGTCCGCCATTTGGTTATAATAAGATACGTAAAGATCGCGGAAGGGATATATGGATAAAATGAGAGTTCTTCACCTAATTTTTGTCCGAGATAGATCTAGCTTCTTGCACAGAATTTTCAGGGGAAGATAAACACATAAATATAGATATATAATATATGCGGCAAACTATCATTGTCCATATATGTATATAATGTGACAAAACTGGATTCGTAAGAATCGTAACAAGTATGACCACGTCTCTCCAAAGCGTTTGTGCAGGCGACACGTTTTTGCTTTTTGAAATCAGTTCGTATTGGACCGGATTATTGATGTCGGCCGGCCGACACACGTCATTATTAATGAGCTCATTAATGGGAAATACTTTAGTTCATTACACATAATTAGATAATAAATTGACGTGATTTATGTAATTTATTATATTGTTAAATTGTTTTTATGATAAAAGTAGATAAGTTAACAATTTTTTTTTTTGTGCTTATAAGTTAACAAACTTAATTTTATATAATTACTTTATATATATATATATTAGATGAAAATAATGTACAAAGCATGCTTATCTAATTTAATTTTTTAATAAAAATTTGATGATTATTCATAATTAAGTAGATAATAAATAATTATACGTTTTCATATATTATAAAAAAATATTAATAAAAATAATAAAATAGTCTCATAAATAAATATAACCTATAATTTTATCAAATTTGTTTGAGATAATTTTAATTGAAGTTTTAATAAAAAATTTTATGATTTCAAGAAAGAGGACATTAGAATGTCTATATTTTTTTGTATTTAAGTTTTTCTAAATCTATATAAACTTGAATCATTTATATTTTTTTAGTTATATGATTATTTTTAAGAAACAATATGAGTTTTTTTGAAGAAATAAATTATATACTTTATAATTATATAAAAATTTCTAACATTGCTCATGAGCTTAATTAATTGTGTTTAAAGTATTGAGTGGTGATTAAATAGACATTAAAAGAGTTTTAAATGAAAAGTTTACCGTTGTAGAAAATTAAAAAGGTGAAATTAATTTGATGTCAAGAGTATTATTTCAATAAATAGATTTAATGGATTGTGTTTAAAACGGTATTTTTCATTAGATTCAGTATTAATTTTAACGGAAATAGATGTAATGTGTTAACTTTAACGGAAAAACAAGATTTTCAGTTAAAACACGATTTTCTGTTAGATAGCCACTTTATATATATAAAGATAAAGATATATAACAGTTCTCTTATCCAATCTGTGGCATCCGCACACCTTCTTAGACACTCTTATTTCAATTATTTATATCCAAGAGTACGGTAATCGATTCTGATCGATTGGAAGAGAGTTTTGAATCGATTTGATTCTATAGATTCATCAAACATAAGTGCTAAAGTCAGGGATCCCTAACTAAAACATTTGATATTTTTTTGCAGTGCCTAAAAATCACAATAAAAATCATATAAATTGTGGCAAAAAGTCAACTACCGCAATTTTTAACTCGCAGATGAAATACATGAAAATAAGCGTGACATATTCTTTATTTCTCGTTGGTATGGTTTCGTTGATGAAATATTGATTTTTGCCATGATCTTACCGTCGAGAAAGCCGCCTGTGGTAACTGCCGATATAGCGCTCACACCAAGTCAATTTCAGCACCGCTAGTGAACTATTAGATCTGCGAGTTACTATTCGTCACAAAAAGAAGAAGCTCATGCGATCTCACAGTCGCAACTTTAGTTCTGAATAATATTGGGCTCGCCAGACCTCTATTTCGTTCGGCGATGGATGATGACTATTTACGACACACTCCTAACCGTCGTTTGATTTGCTTTTGCGGCCCACCACATTAGTTGCATATGGACTCTTGCCGCGTAAAAGAACCCAGATATTGACGACGATGAAATCATTTTATAGCACTCCCTGATATTGTCGGAGTAAGCAATTTACCAAAAATCGTCATACAAATTCATTTGGTGCTAGGTATTGATGTAGCTAAAGGTTATAGATGTGGCTGTCTTAAGGTCGGAGACAAGACTTGCCTCCCTATTCCTCTAGGTATTCCTCAACCTCTTCTTTTCTTTAACTGACTCATCTCTTTGTTCGTATACATAAAAAAATGAAGAACAATTTATATATATTGTTCACGATTAATTTTTTCAGTCGTGAGGTTGAACAATTATAAACTAAACAAAAAGTCTAGTATTAAAAATATCCACTAGTTTTAAACCTTGCTAAAGATGATAGGAATTGAAGTGAAAATCATAAAACAATTAAAAGACTTACCAAGCAAATGTTATGAACTCCTTGGTTAATTTTGAGAAATTACACCCTCAAATATTTTGGTATGAAGGAGAAAGATTTGCTGCAGTAAAAAATATTCAGTAATTGATAAAAAATAAATAAAAATGGTTATGATGGTCTTATTTAATGATGACCTATACTGCCTATAAGACAAAGACAATAGCATGGTGAATTGTACTAAGATAAAGAATTCAGTCCAGACCAACTACAAAAGCAAGATTTACACACACCCACTCACCATTCAACACGTCACTTATTTTCAAAACTCACTTTAGACTCAATCACATGACATTTTTGGCACATATGCTCCCAAAATCGTAGCTGCTTGTTTCAGTACTCCCAAAAAGTGAACAAGTCTGAATCTGAACTTGCTTACCACCGACGAGAATATTTCTTCCCGCCGACGGCCTTGAGATGAAGATGATCTTTCATCTTCCCAAAAACGAACCTATCTTTTTTCAAATCCAGTTAGTACAATTCACTTTTTGAGACTTTGTTAAAATGAAATAAATTAAATATAAGACGAGTTAAAATAAAATGAAATAAATTAAATTTATTTTTTAATATTATTATTTTAATATTAAAAAAAATTAATTTAAAATTTTAAAAAATAGTTTTAAAATTTTAAAAAAAATCTGTATTAAAATTTGTATTTTATATAAAAATATAAAAAAATATAATGATGAATTTAATATGAGTTAAGACGAAATCGTCTCATCTTTAAATATAAACAGAATCTGAATATATTTAGTAGTTTCATAAGATTTGTCGACTCTTTTGTAGAGATTTTTTAAATTAATTGATATTTTACGTCCGTGATACCCAATTAGTTTTAAACTATATATAATTTTCCATGACGAGGACGAATCCAAATTATCCAGTACTCAACTTCTAATTAATTAACAAATTAATTACCAAAGTAAATTAATTGAATTTGCTTACCAATAGTGGCTGAATTGTAAGTTGTAGAACCTCCGCCAACACTTCTACTCCCCGTGATTATGGTAATTCTCATGCCATCTCCCACCAACATAATGTTGTTCAGATTTATCTCAATGTCGTCGGCAGCAAGCAAATATTCTTGTCGGCGGTAAGAAATATTCTCATCGGCGGCAAGCAAGTTCATATCCAGACAAGTACTTCGTTTTTGGGGAGTCCTGAAGCAAGCAGCAACGGTTTCGAGAGAACAATGTGTCAAAAATCCTATGCGATTGAGTCTAAAGTAAGTTCTAGAAATAAGTGACGTGCCAAATGATGAGTAGGTGTCTGCCAATCTTTCTTTTGTAGTTGGTCCGGATTGAAGTCTTTAATTATTTTGCCAAGGCTTGGCTGAACGTTGTTATTGTACATTCTTGCATAACACGTGGCAGTTGTGAATAGAGTGTATGGCTCATCCCATTTGTAGTGTACCGGTGCAATTATATATTTATGTAAATATATTAAGCTCATTCACGCGACGGTCTACACCATGATGATTAGGGCTGTTCATCCGACCCGATCTGACTCGAAATGAATATTTCCGACCCGACTCGAGAACACATCGCTTCCGTTTAGCCGATACCCGATTAACCGATTACCTGTTTTCTTTTTCCAAACCCAGCTCGTTCCATCGTTCCAATTCCCACCTAATCGAGATTTCTGTCCAGTTCACTCCCATTTCACCTAATCGCACCATAGCCAAATAAAGCATTTGTATTAGTTGATATTTCTCTCAATCACAAATCTCTTGAACAAGATATCAGTCCACGAACCTCCAAAGAGTTTTCAATGGATCCGTGCTTTTTTGTGCTGTTCAATGGATCGGCGCTCTTTTGTGTAAATTTTCGTCTGCAATCTTGCCGTCAAGTTTTTGGTAGCCTCCAAGCCTTCCTTCTCCGCTGTCCATCCCTTAGCGTCGCTTTGCTTCTATCAGATCAAGCTTGATAAATTCCTCACTTACTACAATATTGTGCCTTTGGTCGCCCAAGAAAGCCAAACCAACATCAAAACAAAACAAAACAAAAACAAAAACAGAGAGGCGAACTCTACTCGTTTGTTCCATGGCTGCTTCCTTCACTCTGTACAAGACCCATATCAAAACAGAAACACCAAAGCCTAAGACTCTTAAGAGGAGAAAGAGAATACACTTCACTCGATTGTTACCTGATTTTGAGTTTAGAGCAGAGACAGTATAGAGTCGGAAGCGGCACTTCAGCAAAAACGGAAGCGAGATTTTTGGTTGACAGAAGGCTAGGGTTTGAGAATATATAGGATCACGATCGGGGTAACGGGTAATAACCGATTACCCGATTACAGCTGTTCGAGTCGGAAATTCAGGTCGGCACTTATCGAAAATTCGGGTCGGGTCGGGTATCGGCTTTAATGTACAGCCCTAATGATGATATATATATAAATAAAAATGATATCCTTCCCTCTTATTTATTATTATTTTATTATTTATTATTTTCTTTAAATATTTCTTAATATATTTAATTATTAAGAAAAAATTTAAAAAATATATTATTTTATTAATAATCACTTTTTTAATTATTAAATCAAAAAAATTATAAAATAATGACAAATAGAATATAACCCTCTTATTGTTCTATATAAAAGTCAGTTGTATTCTCGTTCCTTGTGCCTAATGATATATAAAAGTCAGTTTATGAGAATTTTTTTTTTTTTAAATCGAGTTTTCATTTATATGGCTGGACAAAAGGCTTAATTTAACTTCTTCCCACTTAAGATGAAACGACGTCTCGTGCATGATCTCAAACGCAAATTATTCATTACAAATTATGGGTGTGTCATTCGCAGAGATATGAATTTTTAGAACATGTTTAAGGTTATGTTTTTGATATTTTAAAAATATTTTTAAGCCGTTAAAATTATTTTTAATAAAAAGATGACATATTTAGATAATTTTATTAAAAGCGTTTTAATTGATTAAAAAAAGTTAAAAATCAATTTTTCCAATACATATTTGAGATTGCGATGGAAAATATTACTTTTAATTTAAAGGTATATAGTTTAAAACTTAATATAATAAGCTCTATTACTAAAAAACCATTTATTACTTGAGATTCATATGCCTAATGCACTTTTGGAATTAGTTACGAAAGTTTTTTAAAATATATAATTATCTGCAGGAACTTTTTGATAAAAGTACTAATTTAGTACTTATTGAGAAAACTGATTTTTAGCTTTTTTAACCGACTAAGTGCATGTTTGGGATTGCGGTGAAAAATATTGCTTTTAACTTAAGACTTATAACTTAAAACTTAATGTAATAAAAGCATGTTTGAAATTATATTTCGAAACTTTAAAAGTGCTTTTAAGTAGTTAAAAATATTTTTAAAAAAATGACATATTTAGAGTATATTTGAGATTGCGTTTCAAAGTTTTAAAAGTGCTTTTAAGCACTTTTAAAGAAAAATGACATGTTTGGATAACTTTATTAAAAGCGCTTTAGGCGGTTGAAAAAGTTAAAAATCAGCTTTTTCAATAAGCACAAAATTAGAATTTTTATCAAAAAACTTCTGCAGATAACTATATATTTTTTAAAAACTACCATAACTAACTCTAAAAGTGTTTTAAACATATGGATCTCAAACAGTAAATGACTTTTTAGTAGTAGAGCTTATTACATTAAGTTTTAAGCTATAAGCCTTAAGCTAAAAGCAATATTTCTCACCGCAATCACACACATACACTTAGATAACTTTATTAAAAGCACTTTAATCAGTTAAAAAATCAACTTTTTCAATAAGCACCAAATTTAAGCTTTTATCAAAAAGCTCCTGCAGATAACTATATATTTTTAAAAAACTACCATAACTAACTTTAAAAGTATTTTAGACATATGGATCACAAACTGTAAATAGATTTTTTAGTAGTAGAGCTTATTATATTAAACTTTAAGTTATAAGCCTTAAGCTAAAAGTAATATTTCTCACCGCAATCCCAAATATGAATTAAGTTCTATTGCTAAAAAGCTATTTACTGTTTAGGATCCATATGTTTAAAGCACTTTTAAAATTAGTTACGATAGTTTTTTAAAAATATATAGTTATCTGTAGAAGTTTTTTTATAAAAATCCTAATTTGGTACTTATTGAAAAATCTGATTTTTAACTTTTTTTAACTGACTAAAGTGTTTTTAATAAAGTTATCCAAACATGTCATCTTTTTAAAAAGTGTTTTTAACTACTTAAAAATACTTTTAAAGTCTCAAAACGTAATCTCAAACATGCTCTAAGTGCATGTTTACGATGACAACAACCCACCACAACAAATTACTGCTACGATAACCAAAATGACACCACGATTTTGCGGTTCAATCAAAATAATTACACCTATTTTGATAAGCACGACTTGCAGAAAATATGTCTATTAATGGAGAATATACAAATCACGGTCTATTTAGAGATGTTCTCAGCAAGTATTTTTGCTACGATCCAAGCTTGCTGCAAAAGGATCAAGATTCATTGCGATTCTCGTAGCCGCCATGAAGATGATGAATGGAGGGCAATATCTTGATATTTTTCGGCCAATATCCATCACAAATAAACAAAACGTAGCAAAAGAGGCCAATATCCATCTCGACACTGTTTTTTTTTTTTAATTAGTGATTAAAAAAGTATTCTTCAAATTATGTGATAAATCTTATATAAAAAAAGTTTTTAAAAGTATTGAAAAATACATGAAAAGAAAAAATCAAAACACAATCTGGATCCCCTATCATGTGTGATCGTAAAGTCATTCTCAATCAAAATTTCAAATTAGACCATTCATTTAATTGAAAATGATATGGAGATAATCGGCATGATGTACGCTATACTGTACACATGAGCTAATGTTTTGTACACCATATCAATATGAAATATGATGTACGCTATATTATGCACACGAGCTAATATTTATTTTGTAGTTCGATTGGTTAGTTATTATTAGAGTAACTCAAGATTTGTTCATTAACAAGCAGTTAAGAGGGTTTTCGATACCTTCGTGGAACAATAGACCTTGTCCTTTGCTATTAGGGTAGAGACATGAGAATAAAGAATTCTAGCAATGTTGATTGGACTAGTAACAAAGATGAGCAAAAATCCATTATGGGTTACACATTTATGCTTAGTGGGGAAGCTATTTATTGGTATAGTAAAAAATAATCATGCATTATTTTGCCTACGATGGAGTTAGGGTACTTTACTTGTTCAACAGCAATACAAAAGGTTGGTTGATTGATGAGGTTTCTTTGCACCTAGAGGCTATGACTCTTGGAGATGAAGCCATTAAGATATACAATGATAGTATGCCAGCTTTGGCATATACCAAGGATCCTAAATACCATGGCATAACCAAACATATAGATATTCATTTTTACTATATTAGAGATGTTGAGCAAGGTGAGTGATCTATAACGTATCTCTATTATTAAGAAGGTAGCTAATGATCCTCTTACTAAAATTACTAGTAAAAATATGTTCCAAACTTATGTTAAGAGTTTAAGGCTTCATTGAATTTGATATATGTTGTATTGAGGATACCTTAGATTTTATTATACATTTGATACTATTAGTATCTACTACAGTGAGAATATTATATTATTAATTAACTATACTAAGTGGAAAACCTATGTTATAAAGATGTTACAAAAAAAAAAAATCAATCCAATCACATGAATGATCACTTTGGTACTTGAGTAGTTAGCAAGATTAGACAAATTAATTACTTTGGTGCTTGAAAAGTGAGCAAGTAAAATATTGATGCTGGTAGTGGGTACCCAATAACGGATGTTGTGTCTACATGGGTGGGAGAGATTATTAATTAACTCTCCATCACTACCACTTAATTAACTTCTCCTCTCATGAGAAAATTGTTAGAAAAAGAATAGAAAAAAGAGATTGTATATGATAAACAGCGAGATAATTGTTAATTTGTCTCTTAGATAAGTATTATCTTCTACGTGTATTGAGTTTTGTAAGAGAGAATCTGACAAGTATGTCATCAAGATTCAATATTATTTATATAGTGTGCAGATCATTGTAAATTGTGAACACTAAACGTAGGCCCAGTTTGGATTAAGAGATGAGTTGAGCTCATCTCAATATAGTTTTTTCAATTTCAATACAATTTTTTTAAATCTCAAAACAAAAACAATATTAAAAAAAAATATTTTATTCAACTTTCAAAACTCATCTCATCTCATAATCCAAACCATCTCTTAGAATTTATAGATGTAATAGCAGTAGTTGCAATGTTTTAGTTTGAATTTAAATGAAATAATTATTGTCTGAAAATGTACAAAAAAATAAATATAATTGATAGTTAATAATAACAGTAAAAAAAAAAAAAGATGATCAAATACATCATTTCATTTAACAAAAAACTCTGTCACTTGCGGCAATGCGTCAGCGTGTCCCATGCGCGTGCATACAGTTAGTGTTTCGCGCTAGATGACACTACCTGCATTGTGTGTTTGCCCTTCTATTTCATTTTATGTATGTATAGTGAAATCTATTCACTTATAAACAAATAAAAATTTCCTTATCTTTCTAATGTGAAATTAACAAAATACACAATGGAAGAAAACTCCAAAAGAAGTTAAGAGTAAAAATTGGAGGGAATATTTGAAATAATCTAACAAAAACTCTTTAAATAGAAGTTTTACATACAATGAAATAAGAGTGAAAAAGTGAATGTACAAAAGAAAAACTCTCATCTATCTATAATTTTTTAGAGAAATCATCTAAATTTATTGATTTTGAAGCGTAGCATTTTTTAAGAGACTTTAATAGCCTCCTAAGTGATGTGGAGGTGCAAACATTCATAAAGTGACGTGGACTAGTCTAACACGAGTAAAGATTTGGATTGGTGAGAGTTTAGCTCTTAATTAAGGTAGTTCGAATTAACATTATTTAACATTAATTAGTAAGTTTTCTCAGAGTTATATTTTTCGTATAAATAAATTCATTAGTACAAGAAGAAAAGTTAGTAACTAAGTTTGCTCTAGCCAGAGATCCATTTTTCTTGATATCAGGTACAACCAGAAAATTATTAAGATGTAGACTGTCATGATATGTTTTTATGGCAGTATAACGGATGTGAGAAATGGGAGAGCGGCAATCCATCAACAGCTAGCCATAAAATGCATGGTCATGGTTATCAGTGTATGGTTGGAGAATCATGTGAGCATTGGCCCCAAGGTCAATATATATACCACTGAATGTCTGATTCCTGAGGCTTGGAAATTGTGATAGGCGCTAGATGTGTAAGGGCTTAAGTCCAATCAGCATTCTCATTAATTATTTTAAATAGGAATAATCATACCTATTCCAGCATTTAATTACATGAGTTATATCATGTCCGGTTCGATCACAAACTTGACATTGTTTTTATTAAATTCATTTAAACATAGAAGCTGGTTGTTGATACTTTTACTAAAGCCTAGCTTTTCACTGTCAAGAGCCTTATTATAAGATCCAAGCTTTTAGTGTGCCCCTCCCCAGTCAACTTGCGAAGGGTTTTGCACATGAAGGTATCGCTTTTGACAATGCTAGCTAGCAGCTAGCCAAGCTAAATATTCAAGAACGATAAAAGCTAAAGCTCCAGAATTGTTGTTCATGATCGATCATATTGTAGTAGTTATCTTGTAATTATCAATTTCTTTTTTTTTTTTTTATAACTATCGTGGATCTAATCATAAATTACTTGATCTTTGTAAACTAATTTTTGAGTGACTTCAATCAATGAGTTTTGGCTAAGTACTTGACCAAAACACTTTTCTCACTAAACATTTCACATACATATATTTCCTTAATGATCATATATCAACTGAATTTCTTATACGAACTGAAGTACTACGGATAGAATTAGAATGTACGTGCGATGTTTTGCGTTATATATAACTAGGAAACGCTAAGAATCATTATAAGTAAACTTTTTATTTGCGACTAATTTCAACTAAAATAATCAGTTTATTTTCATTACAAATAATTGATTAGAAATATTCATTTTTCTTGTAATGAATAAAGATGATCATAATTCTACATGTTGCATTGTATTGTAGTGATCAGCTTAAAACCTAGAGAGGAACTGTATTTGCTTCAAAAGAGGAGTTAGGGTTTCCATCAGCTTCACACAAGGATGATTGTGAATGCCCTCATATGTCGTCACGACAATGCTCGTGTCATTGCATAGCCGCTGGACTTGTTTCTTCACATTGCATGTATGATGTGTGCATCGATAATAGCTCCTTGTCCAAAGTTAGCAGCAAAAGTCAGATATATCTTCTTCAAAATCGGCTAACACGTATTAAAAAAAAGCAAAAAAGCACCATGCAACAATATTCTCATATATGTAGGTCCTAATTTGACATTAATTGGTTCAAGACTCGCCATGTAATGTCTTGTAATTATACATAGTCTTCAGTGGAAAAGTTCAGTGACATAATTATATAGCTGATTTTGTCACTTTATTATATGAACAATCTCTCATATCATCTGATTTCTCACTGGGTAAAGTACGTTACTTAGTATATAGAGTTGCATTGATCAGAATTGGTTTCCATAATGACAAATCCATATAGTTCAACATAAAACATGAATATTATAAGGTATTGTTAAACATGCTTGTATAAGATTACTTCTAATAATCTTAGTTATGAAAAACTACATATAAATGTGTAGCCAAGAAAATTGAACCACTAATATTAAAACATATTTGCTAACTTCTCAAATTAATAAAAAAATTAATGTTGTGGCAGAAACTGACAAATAGATTAAATCAGCCCCTACTTCATTGCATCTTAAATTAGTTAGGGGTTAGGAACATAGTTGGAAGAAAGAAATTAAACATACTTCTTCCTCAAATTATGAGGAATTAGGAAAAATACTGATCAAAGGGTCCAAAGAAATGGTGAACTAGTCCATCAATATATAAGTTAAAACCAAAACTAAGTAGATCTTGATCTTCTTATTATGAAATATTTGGGCTGTATCAGATTAATTGAGCATTTAATGCTACTTGAAAATTCATATAAATAGTTATAAATTATGTCCGATCTACTCAAAGCCCTAGCTATACATGAAATAGTTGCACATACTTGCAACAAAAGATCTCTCTCTCTCTCTCTCCATGAGCTCAGAAAATCCCCTCTCAAGCAGAAGTGGAATGAAATCCCTAATTCAACAAACCCAAAGGAGATGAAGAATATATGACTGCTTGAGACATTGCTTCTTCAAAAGCTTCTAGCTCCTATCAACTCAATAATTAGTTGAGGGGGAGGGCCGAGGTGGGATAAGAGGGAAGGCAAAGATCATATATCTCATCTATATCATCTCCAATGAAAGGCTTCAGCTAGCACGATTGTCGGATGCCCATAAGTCATGGGAAAAAAATTATACCTGACAGTTTTCTCATAGCATCATGTCTAAAATAAAAAAGCACATCCATGCAGAGGTATAGCAAAATATGGAGAGGAAAATCCTAGTTATACGTACGAAGAGTATAATATGTAACACGGCCTACGTACAAATCAAATGCAAGCACGAAATGAAACAAACGAATTTGAATTTAATATAATTGAGTTCGAATCAAAACAAGTTAAATCCATAAAACACGATAAAACAAAATCAAATCCTATAAATCAGCCTGATTTATTTTCTTATATTAAATCAGATAAAAGTTAAAAAAAGAATAAAATATTGTTATAATATTTTTTTTAAGATTTTTTTTTATTTTAAAATTTGAAAAAATTATTTTGAGATTTGAAAAAGTTGAATTATTTATTTTATTTTATATAAAAATTTAAAAATGTGTAATAATGAGTTTGAGATGAAATAAGAAAATAAATCCGGCCATTTTATAGCTTCCATATTGTAAGGGTACGGTACGTTACTGACATGATCATCTGACCACTTAATATGTCAAAATTATTAACTTTTTTTGGTTAATATATTAAATGTAATCTAATATTTTGTAGATATTAATTTTCGTATACGTTATTTGTTTGGATATTGATTATGTATAGATTAATGTGATAATACAAATAAACATGAAAAATTAACTAAGTTAATTAGAAGCGGTACGTAGTTAATAACTTAATTATATAGATTTTATAAATAAATCAGTACCCATGCATGCTGCAAGCTGCCATGTAGAAAAACTAAAGTATGAGAATGATCGTTAATTAGCAGACCTGGGATAAATGCTATTCTTCACAGCTTTCTGTCCATATTTTCTCCACCGGTACCCATCATCGAGAATATCGTCCGTACTCCGAGTCTGAAACGCGAACTTAGGTCGTGTTACAGCTTTTTTCATCCTACCTGCAACTTTTCTGATCTTATCCTTGTAATCACTCTTTTCTTCCACGTGATCCGCATTCTCGGCCATCATTGAGGAAGCACTTTCCCTCGCTGGCTTGATATTTTCAGTGAACCCAGCTTGATCTTGATCAACTCCGGAGAGAAGCTGGCTGATCCAGTCGGATATTTCTGGTTCTAAAGGAGTGTCCATTAATGAGGATGAGAAGGAGGAAGGGATGAGTGAGGATGATGGTTGATCTTGGCCTTCCATTGTTGAATTAATCCAGATTGAGAATATAAGGCGATGGTGGAAATGGAAAGGTTGGAGAAAGGAAGTAATTTATAAAGATAAATTATAGATATTGGATGGTGAGGAGGGAGTACTTGGACAGTTGGACTGACCCACCAGAGAGAGAGAGAGAGAGAGAGAGAGATCTTCAATTAATCGAGGTTAACCCAACAATATTTCAACTACTTCAGTTCACCTGCCTTGGCCTACGGCTACAAGTGAAAACTGGAGACGTGCCATTTCATGCATATCGTTATCACCGATGCCATGCATTTGCATCTCTCTCTCTCTCTCTCTATAATTAAGATGAATTAGGAGAACATGACATGTATTATTGGACACGTTTTATATTAAATGTCGTACAAAAGTCTAATATGCTTTGATGATATATATTAATTAATTGTGGAATAAATTATAGTACTACAAGTCTAACGATGATGTTCATAAAGCCACACAAGTTTGCTTGTTTAGGCAGCAGTACTGGATGTTTTCTCGTGTTTGAAGATCCACCACCTTTTGACCTCCTCAGACCATCTATAAGTACTTTGGATATTTTATAGATAAGATGAGATGAGATGAAATAAAATAAAATAAGATAAAATTAAAAAAATAAAATAAAATAAAATATTATTATAAAATACTTTTTTAATATTAATTTTGTTTTAAAATTTGAAAAATATATTTTTGAGATTTGAAAATATTAAATTATTTATTTTATTTTATATAAAATTTTTAAAAAATATACTAATAAATTTGAGATGAGATAAAATAAAATAATTTTAAAAAACAAATCAACCTTAATTTCTCATTTTTCTCTCTATTGTTTCAAACCACGTGCATCCCATTTGTTGAACGTCATCTGCATGCAACATGTGAATTAATCTTATTCATTGTCCCTTTATTTATCATATTTTGATAATCTTTTTATGTGTTATCAAGTAACTGAGAACTTATTTTTATTCATAACGTCATGTTAGAAATGATAAGATAATGATATTTGAAATAACAATAAATAGAGTTTTCATTAATCAAACAAAGGTGATCAGGGACAATCAGGCCGAGCGGATTCTAGAATTTTCTTTTGGGAGCCTGTTAGCATTTAAGCAACTTTTAAAATTCTTATATATTTTTCATAACTATATATAAAATATATATATAATGAAAGGTATTATAAAATGATTCCAGAAATACAAATTCTATTAATATACAGCTTATTGATTATAGGGATATGTAGCACCCATTTATAATAACCAAATATGGATAAGAGTTTTCCTTCTTGAACAAATACTTTACACATATTTCTACAAAGAAAATAATGCATAGTAAAGATTTATATAATAAAGAAGAAAAATCTTAAAGGGTACTCGGCCAAGAAGAATCAAGGCCACGCTATACATGACATGTGTTGATTGACTATGAAATGCTACACTCTATGAAGACAAAACAAAAAGGGAAGATGAGGATTAACATGACCATTAAACTTGACATGTTTAAGGTCTATGATAGGGTGGAGCGACCTTTTTCAGAAGATGTGAGGAGGAGAATTGGTTTTGGAGAAAAAATGATTAACCTAGTATGAAGTGTGTCTCTTCTATTAGTTACTCTGCGTTTGTCAATTGAAAATCAGGGAAGAAAGTCTTTACTTCAAGAGGACTGAGGCAAGAGGATGCGATATCCCCTTATTTGTTCATAATCTATGCCAAGGGACTTAACTTATGGTTAAATCAAAAAGGATGGGTATGATAAGGAGGACTGCAGCCACTAGAGGAGGGATTGGAATGAACTATTTTTTATTTGCTAATGATTATGTGATGTTTTTTGTATAACAAATTTGGAAGAATGGAATAACGTATACTCAATCCTGGGAGTTTATGAGAAAGCTTCTGGCTAGGTGTTAAACAAACACAAGATATCTCTTCTCTTCAGCTCCAACATAAAAAGTGATACCTTGTGGATTAATTCCAAGCTTGGTAAGTCTCATTCTTTAATTTGGCGAAGTGTTTGCTCTACAATGGATATGTTGAAGGATAGTATGTTGTGGTGAGTATATAATTAATGGGGATAAAAGTGGTTGCCAAAACCTACCACTTATTATGTCCAGTCTCCAATTAGACTCTTAATTGCTAATTCAAAGGTCAGTGGGCTGATTGATGAAGAAGGGAAATATGAAAGGAAGACTTAGTAAAAGATATTTTTTTGTGGAGGAAGAGTCAAAACTGATATGTGCCATTCCTATTAGTAGAACAGGTGCTGTAGACAAATAGATAATGGGGTCTCACAAAGAATGGGAGATTCTCTGTGAAGAGTGACTACTATTGTGGCTCAACATGGGAAGAAAATAAATTATGAGAGTAGGACATCTTATGAAAGGGATGTGGCTAAAGTGTGGAGAAAGGTGTGGAAACTTGATGTACCTGGTGCTTTCAAGCATTTCTTATGGAGAACAGTTAATAACATCCTACCCACAAGGCTGAGTTTACGAAAAAGGGAAATTGTAGAGGACCCAAGATGCCGTGTGTGTAGAATGGCTGAAGAACCTGTAATCCATGTCCTGTGGAGATGCCTTACTGCTTATGATATGTGGCCAGAAAATGTTAGCCCTGTGAATAAATGGAAGACCAGCTGCTTGGATTTCATACAATTGTGGATAGAAGTGTACAAAAAATTCCCAAAAGAAAAATTAGAGGAGGTGGTGGTTATAATGAAAAAATATATGGTTTAGAAGAAATAAATACAAAAGAAAAAATTGTGGATTTCTTTCCCTTTTTTTTGGCAAAGAGAGGTACAAATTTTCTTACCCTAGTATAGTTGTACATATTGCTATTGCAGGGCTTGAAGAGTTTCATCAAGCATTATGGGACAAGGTAGAGATCGAAGCCAGGAGAAGGGTGTTGATGGAAAGGTTGGATGGAAGAAACCTGAAGGTGATAGTTATAAGGCAAACTTTGATGCTGCATTAGATTTTAACCCAACAAAGTATGGGGATGGGATTGTGATCAGGGATTGCATGTAATGGGGGACACTGTGGCTTCAATGTGTCACTACAACATTAATGGTTTATTGCCGCGAGGTTTGTTTGCCACAAAAATATGGAAAACTGCGGTAAAAAGCCTGAAGCTGCGTTTATTAGCACGCAGACGAAACGCTGCGTTTTGCGGGTGACTTATATCTTATTTTTCCCCGCAATCTCCCAGCCGGTGTTTCGAGCTTTTACTCTGCGAATTTGACACCGTTAAAGCCCTATGAGTAACCGCCTCAAATGTTTGCGTGTGAAGTCGATCTCAGCGTCGATAATGAAGGGGGATCAGAGACTGCGAACGTTGAGCCATCGACACTCGGGTTCAACATCGGTGAGTTTCAAGCTGCCATTAGCTTCCTTCGCGGCACTTCCTGTCTCACCGGCGAGATTTTCTGGTAATATTTTTGTGGGAATTGGTTTTTTCGGCATTGTGCCAACTCCTGGCTATTCTCTCTGACTAGGCCCAACGATATCTTGCTGCAGGTTTGTGCTCGTCGCGTATTGGTAAGCTCGCGGGCATGGCCATGGACTATTCTCACATCATCGCGTACCCTAATGTCGATGTAGAAAATCATGGTGGAATTCTCGTGGAATTCTCATTTTGTTTGATTTTGGTAAAATGGTTTTTTTTTTCCATAATTTTTCCTCAAAATTTTCGATAATGCGATTTTTCCCCAAATTGAAACCTGAACCCTAATTTTTTGTTCAATCAGCATTTTAACCATATTAATTAATCATATGATTTAATGTGAATTAATACATGATTGCAGTCATACATTATATAATATTGACCCATGATTATATCTTATCTAATTTTAAATTTAGTCTGTTATTTCTTTCATGATTTGTTTAAATCATTGACCTTGGCACATAGAACAATTTCGTTGATGGAGGATAACCCAGAATGCATCTGGTTTTAAAACCAGGCACAGAGAAAAAATTAAATATATATAATACTATATATATGCAGGGCATATTATATATAAAGTTTGTGAACTAGGCACAAGGAGCAAAATAACATGTTCTAATACATTCTTGCTTTAAAGCAGCATCTCAAAAATTGCATGTTCATATTACAAAGTTGAGTGCCCATGTGTACACATGGTCATTCAACTTCGTCCATGACTTAGATTTAACACTATTCCATAAAACTATATATCCATACTTGTTATTTTCTTGTGTGCCAGCAGTCTATTAGTCATTTGGGGTCTTGGTAACACATCCAAGCTTAATTCTGTAGTGACCTGCATGTAATGGCATAAAACCAGTTCAGAAATTCATTGATCATGGTTAGGCAATCAAATAATTATAGTTGCTTCTTACTTTAGTACTTGCCAAAACTGTGAGACAAACAAAATTAATCAAACAACTATCATAAATTTTCATCTCAAATGGGCAGCCTAAAACACTATATAAAAGCGTTGTACCAGGAAGATTATATCAGTTGTAGCTATAATTCATTGCGTTAACAGAGCACCATAGAAATTGTTAGTGACCAATATTTGAGTATGCCTAAAGCCCACAAAGCTTCAAGTTCAGACAGGTACTGTTTATGAAAAACATCTTGAATCCAATTTCCATTGACATGGAGTACTCCATGATCAGATTACCATGGCCAAATTCTATGGAGATGATCTTCTGGCAATTTTATTATTCCAACAAGCTTAGAAGTAACTTAATTGCAAAGGATTTTCCTAAAATGTTATACAATCACCCCAACTATCCCTATCACAGTTTTAACAAATGAGTCACAAATATATTTAAATTCCTATAAACTGTCTTTCCTGTAGGATTTCTACGAAAATATCTATTATAATCAATCTATAAACTCTCTTTTTTCCTGACATGACTGTAGCTATAATTCATGACTCGATCATTAAATATGACCTAGATCATAGTAACCACTTTTATGTTCCTTGTATTCACATCAAATCAGTCCTCAAATTACAATATTTTTCTGATTTTAACTCTATTTCAGAATTAATATTTGCAGAAGATAGTGTATACTAAAATGCGAGTCATGAATTGTATCCATGTTTTCATAAATGGAATTGAATACCAAAGAGATGTAACATGCCAAAAATTCACAACACTTTTAGGTTCGTTAATTATTCTTCCATGCATTATTCCTTCATCCTGGAGATATTAAACCCCCCAGAAATGCAACCTTCATATAGCAACCAACCACAATTCTAAAATTGTCATTATATTCAGAGAGAAAATAAACTTGAAAATATTTATTATATGGATCTTTCCAAACAGCAAATAATTTACACAGGTTTCCTACATGTACTCAAATATAGAGCAAGGATATCTACTTACCGATGAAATTTTCAAGCAGTTTGGCAAAATCAGAATATTTGCTTAGGTCCTCTTCAAATCTATTACTTGTAAGAAGTGTCCCCAACACTCCTTCCTCAAAATTGTACTTCATACGTCTCTGAAAAATAATAACAAAATTCAGATTTGCAGGCATGCACAAGTGGCTATGGAACTACATTTGGAGTCTCCATCTGAGACTCCAACCTCGTCTCCATTTCAAACATTCTGAAATTGACCCTCTCCTCGTATTGCCGCATATACTCCCCCACTGTCAAGAAAGCACCCTCTATCTCCATTATCCGTTTGCGATAGTTTTCTGCATTAGTCCTATTTACTTCATTCTCCGCAGCAAGCCGTTCATACTCTTCATTTGATACACCATGGCCAACCACTTTAGATGGTTCAGGCAAGACAGAGTGTCCCAGTCCCCTGGAGTACCCCGACCTATGGCCCAACACCTCCCTGAATATGCTTGTTGCTGCATCATATGTTCGAGCTTCAGGCTCTAAGGCATTATACAGTTGAACCATTTGATTCTGTGGCTTAAAATAGGGTAAACTAGAAACCATCAATTAAAAATGTCAAACCAAAATTCATGAAACATCAGGTAATCATTAAGTCTTGACATTACGCATCTTCTAACTAATAGTGAAGTAACCGGATGAAAATACTTTGCCATGTACATGTATTCATAAATACCCACTTTATATATATATATATATATATACGTAAATGAAACAAGGAATATTTGCTCACATAATTTGCTTCCGTCTATGGTGTTATAAATCTCCCCTTTTTAGTCGACCAATGCGTGTCCTTGTAAAAATCAATCCTATTTTTGTCCTTCTATATCATACAAGCATACCAATTACATTAGCATAGTTTAATAACTAGTAAATAGGCAGCAGCATGAATCACAGGATGTAAAACAATGTAGCTTCTGGTACCTTTCTTTCCATTAATACAACAAACGGGGTTCTTCCGCTTCTGTGGTTTACTGTTTGTTTACGCCTATTTTCCCTGTTTTGGCTGGACATTTTCTGTAATAAAAAAGTGTCAGCTGGATCACCTTTATTTTGGGTTTGGTCTAGCTTCCTAAATGCGTAAAAAACAGTTGCTTTCTATTTATCCCAATTTCTAGTCCTTTTAGAATACTACGTACACATGACATAGAGATATCATACAATATAGAAAGAAGTCATGTTGATCAGGTTCTTTCTTACTTTTCCTGCCACATATTTTACCATTCATATAACGCTATTAGCTACATCATTGTCTTACCTTGAACTCATCACTGACCCATCTATTGCATAACCACTCCCAAGTTTCCTTCCCTACCAATGCCCATTGATTACTAGCTACAGCCTCCTCATGTGATGTGTAACTCAAGTACCTCTTGTGTAACTTGTAATGAAAAGCATTATACGCCCTAGATAGCTGACTTGTGACAGTCCGGCGATGGTTTTGCTTGGTCCAATCCAGCTCAAAATCTGCCTGTATATGTCATTGTGTTAAAACAATATATTACTATAGATTTACATTATTTAGAATAACCTATGTTTAAACTTTTCTGGAAATTCAGCATTTTGCACAAGATTACAATTCCCCTCATTTAAAACTTCCAAATAATGTGAAGCAACCCATATGGTCAGTTTGCTAAATTATTTTAAAAGCAAAGTGCATCTCAAGATGTATTTACATATATATATATATATATATCAGTGCAGTACATGGTTACTGGAACATTTGATTACCTAAAAAACAAATTACACAATTTAATCTATGTAAGCTTACTATGCCAGTAAAATCCACCAGCTTTGTTTGTAAGCCTATTACCCCTTAGAAATATCCCTACTAGGAACCTAAACTTACATTAATGACTTTTGGAGATATGTTGCAGAATTTTTTTATGCTTACTGTACCATGAAGCCTATCCCTGAGATCCTATATCAAAAACGTTATTTGGCACTGTTATTCATATATGTGTCTAGACAACCAGCTTAGTGTTAAAAAATCTAACCCATACCCCGCAGCTACAACCCACCGTAGCTGGCAATCCCACGATGTTAATATTAAGGTGCTAGCCCAAGTCTATCCATACTACTGGTGTTTGCTAAAAAAAATTTGGAAAACTTCAGGACACCTTATACATTGTTTCTACTGATATTATATCTACAAGTCAAGTTGGAAGGCCATACTCGAATACGGAACATAAGCTCCTCTTTCTCTTTTTCGTCCACAGCATTCCAACCAACATGCCTCATCTCTGCATAGTACTTCACAATCCATGTGACTCACGTCGTGTACACTGTTCTATTGTTGCACGATGGTCCTATCTTCCCCTCCTTTATCTCAAGTGGTATCTTGCCATACTTACAGATCTTGTCAAACTCTGTTCCCTTAGCCACACCCCTACGACGTGCACTTGTGGGAGCAGCTAAGTGTTATATACACAATCAGTCATAGCACGTTGGGAAATATTTATGCACCTCACCCTAAGAGGTTTTTTAATAGAAAATAGGCAAGGGAAAAGATTATACTTACCCTCAACTCTCATTGTCTCATTTGCAGAAGGATATGGAGGCTGAAGTGATAGACCAGCATTTTGATCTTGATGTGTGGTATCATAATCCGCATCAACTTCATCTCTCAATGTCCATGCTGATGGTTCAAACAAGTGCTGTCCTAAAGCTGTATACAAAGCCTGCCTTCCATCGACCCCAATAGGTATTCCTCTGCCTCTCCCTTTATTTGAGGGATGCATCTCTATAAATGAAAGTAAATCTTGAGTTTGAACAATATGGTGGGCAAATAATCTATTGCATGCTTGACAAGGTATTAAGACAACAGTACTCTCATTCTTATGGATGATTGCAATTTATGCAGAATATTGGGTTTGCCATGGACATAGCTCAATAGTTTAGCAAATCTAGTCACACTAGCTTGTGTAGGTATTTTCAGTGCTGGTGTATACAACTATCTAACAACTCTTTAAAAAAGGTTTTTAGCAAATGTACACATGCAAGAAGTTGATCTATGAACTGAGGTTGTACAGCAGCCCACTACTGTGTTTAATTATCATTCCTCCTAAATAAAAAAAAATGAATCTACAAAGCCCGGCTATTGGTAGGGAAAACGTTTTGACAAACAAAACTCAGGTATATTAAGCATGTAAACGAAACAAAGATTGCATGGAAATATTTCTCCAATTGTACTTATATAACAATACACCTCTCCCCCATAAACATCGCTGTATTAACATGCCCCCTGCCTTGTCGATAATGTACATATAACAATTTATACTTACCCTCAACTCTTGACATCTCATATCCAGCAGGAAAGAGAGGCCTTAGAAATGATGAAGGGATGTCGTCTGGACCTTGAGTTCAGTCATCAGAATCTACTCTAGCTTCATCCCTTACTGTCTATATTGGTGGTTCAAAAAGAGGTTGTCCTAATGTTGGAGGCATCACGCTTTTCCTTGTTCCAGTAGGCATTCCTCCACCTCTCCCTCGCTTTGACAATAGTGTCTCTATCATTATACATAATTGGTCATTTTAAATAATAAGGTGGCTAATATTTAACATGCTTCCCCTGATTAGCTAACTATAGTCCAGATTTTTTTTTTCTAATTAGCATTTAACCAATTATTAGACCTATAATTAGAAAATTGCATGCAATGATTTGCTGGAAAATGTGAACTCAACAACCAGCTTTTAGAATACTGTAAATGCTTACCATCAGGATGTATGGACTCATATGTAGGGGTGTAAAAGGACCGAACCGGTTCTCCCGGACCGGCGGACCGGACCGGACAGGTTCTCCCGGATCGAGACCGGACCGGACCGGTTGAGGTCCGGTCCAAAAAAGATATGGACCAAAAAATTTCGGTTTAGTCCCGGTCCAGGGAGTTCACCCCTTGGACCGGACCGGACCGGACCGAATCTCTACAGGTTTTTTTTTTTTTTAATATATGTTTATATAAATATATAAATAATAATATATAAATTTTAATTTTAATATTAATATATATTAACATTATAACATATTAATATATAATATATATTCTTATAATATTAACATATTATGATTTATAATAGACTAGTAGTTGACTAGTTATAATATAAAAATATAAATTATAGTATATCTAGATAAAGTATTAGTAATAATTTATAAATAATAAGTATATTATTATTATTTAATATATTATTACTAATTTATCACTATTTACTAACATATAAATATATAAAATATTAATTTAAATTGTAATAATATATTAGTGTTATTATTTATTAGTTATAGTTTATTAACATATATGATATACTAATGTAATAGTATTATTAGACTATTAGACTAACATGCTTAATATATAATATAGACTAACATATTAATATATACTCTTATAATATAAAAATATAAATAATAAGTATATTATTATTATTTAATATATTATTACTAATTTATCACTATTTACTAACATATAAATATATAATATACTAATATAATAGTATTATTAGACTATTAGACTATTAGTTATAGTTTATTAACATACTTAATATATAATATATACTAACATATTAATATATAATAATTAATATATATTCTTATAATATTAATATATAAGTAATAAGTGTATTATTATAGTTTATTTAATATATTATTACTAATTTATCACTATTTATTATTATTTAATAAATTAATATATCTTATAGTACAAGATTATAAGTATTAATTTATTAAATCTATAGACTAAAATTTATAAATATATTAATATATTTTATTACCAATTTAAATATTTTTTTATTAATTTATGTGCCAACTGAAAAATGCCCAAAAATAAAAAAAAAATAAAAAAAAAATTTAATTGGAGCTAAACGGTGCCGTTTAGCTCCAAATTATGGGTTAAGTGCCATGCAAATTGAGTAAAACGGCACCGTTTTGGTAAACAACTTAACCTAAACCTAAAACCCCAGGTCCCCAGCAGCCCGCGCCTTCTTCTTCTTCATTTCTTCTTCTTCTTTTGCGATTTTCAGTTCTCACCGCCTCCAGCCCTCCAGCCTCCAGGAAGTCCAACCCAGTGCCCCCATCCCGTCCGGTGTCTCATCCCTTTGCCGTCGCGAGTCCATCCCGTCCATCCCTTGGCCGTCGTGACTCCATCCCGTGACCCGTCCATCTCTTGGCCGTCGGGTGTCCATCGCTAATCTCCTTCCGTCCGGTCTCAAATCGAAGCACAGGTATTTTATTTTCCTAATCCATCTCTTGAACTCTTCCATTGTTATTAACTTATTTGTTAACTTCTTACTTGTTAACCCATCGCAAATCCATGTCCGATCCTCATCCGTTGTTCACTAGATTCTCTACAAATGAAATAATAATTATTATTTGTGTAAGTTGTAAATGTGTTAGTGAGATTGTGCTTGGAAATTGGAATTCCATCGTATATATATTATATGTGGTTTCGGGTTCGTGTAGCCGTAGGCTGTACTCTGTAGCAATCCGAGAAATGCCATTCTTAATTTCTTATGATCAAGCTTCTAATAATATTTTTGAATGTTGGGAATTGCTAGATGGTCGGTGGTTAATGTTTATGCAAGAGTTTGGGCTTGAGAGTTGACCGATTCTTCATTCTATAGAATTTTTTATTTTTTGGAATATTTTGGATAGTTGACCCATTTTCAGAATTTTTAATTTCTTTTATTGACTGTTGTAGTGTTGTTGTTGGTTTATTTATTCTGTAGATGGAGGCTTCTACAAATGAGGTGCAGGAGCCTCAATCAACACAATCAGAATCGGTCCAGGAAATGCCTCCACCCTTAAATCCAATCTCATCTGATGTAAGTATTCAATCTGGGTCACATAAAGGTAAACGTAGGTCATACGTATGGGAGCACTTTCAAATTGCAGAAGGTGGTGATCCCACCAAACCTAGGGCTGCATGTAATTATTGTGGAGCAACGTATGCATGTGATTCGAATAAAAACGGTACGAAGTGCTTGAAGTATCACCTTGAGAAATAATATAAGAAATTTCCGGGTAGGAAGATCATGGGTTCGGGCCAAACGATTCTAGGGTTTAAAGTTGATGGGGGTTCAAGTAGTGGGGGACTTGTCAATGTTGCTTTTAGTGTTGAGGCTTGTCGACAAGCCTTGGCAAAAATGATTATTCTTGATGAGTTGCCCTTTAGATTTGTTGAAGGGGAGGGTTTCAAACAATTTATGCTTGTGGTTTGTCCTAGATGGCTAGGAATTTCATCCCGTGTTACGATTGCCTCGGATTGCTATAATGTGTTTAATGAAGAAAAAAAGAAGTTGAAAAATGCTCTTCAAGGGCAACGAATTTCCCTCACCACGGATACATGGACATCCGTGCAAAATCTCAACTATATGTGTCTCACAACACACTATATTGATGATGATTGGAAGTTACACAAAAGGATTCTTTCATTTTCTTTGGTTGAAAACCACAAGGGTGAGACACTTGGTAAGGGCATAGAGTGTTGCTTGCATGATTGAGGGCGACCGAAAATTCTTGCAATCACTGTTGATAATACAAGTTCTAATAATGGGGCTATTTCTTATATTAGAAAAAAAACCAAGTTTAGGAGGGATACGATTTTGGAGCATGAATTTTTACATGTTCGATGTTGTGCCCACATTTTAAACTTAATCGTTCGTGATGGGTTGAAAGACTTTGAAGAGTCTATTGCGAAAGTGAGGGGAGTTGTGAAGTTTGTTAAATCATCTCCTCAAAGGTTAAGCACATTTAAAAAATGTATGGAGGATGAAGAAATTCAATCCAAGGGATCTGTTTGCCTAGATGTACAGACTAGGTGGAACTCCACCTATCTTATGTTAGAGAGGGCTTTAACATTTAGAAAGGCTTTTGATCGGTTGGAGGAAGAAGATCCGGGCTTCCTTGGTAGTATTGGAAATGAAGATGATGACGATGATGAAGATGATGTGGTGAATAGGAGAAAGTCAAAGAAGTTAGGGCCTCCCAATGCAACCGACTGGGAAAAGGTAAAGGTATTTGTGAAATTTCTTCAATTGTTTCATGATGCAACTGTTCGCTTCTCAGGCGGTGAATATATAACTTGCAATGTTTTTTTCCATGAGTTGGTGAAGATTCAAAGTGATATTAACAAGGTGTGTGAAGAAGAAAACCCCGTGGTGGGAGTAATGGCAAAAAATATGAAGAAAAAATTTGAAAAGTATTGGGAGAACTTGGATAATCAAAATATGTTGCTGTATGTTGGGCTTATTCTTGATCCTCGGTACAAAATGAGATATCTTGATTTTGCTTTGACTAAAATGTATAAAGATAATTCTACGAAGGCCATTGATTTGAGTTGGAAGGCAAAAAATGCATTTACGCACTTGTATGAGGCATACATGGAAGATGATATAGTTACTTCTCATGAGCCCGCAAGTTCTCCAAGTAAAAATGTAAGTCCTTCAACTTCCAAGAGACTCAAGAGAATGGAATCAGATGATAAGGCCTATATGGAGGATGAATTTGAGCAACATTTACAGTCAGAAAATTCTTTGGAAAGCAAATCAGAGGTTGATAGATATCTAGCTGACAAATGTGAGGGTCGAGATGATAATTTCGACCTTCTAATTTGGTGGAAAACCAATTCAGTTAGATATCGCATACTTTCAAATATTGCACGCAACATACTTGCAATACCAATATCTACTGTGGCCTCTGAATCTACATTTAGCACAGCGGGTCGTGTAATTGACCCTTTTCGAAGTAGTTTAAGTCCAAGAATAGCTGAGGCTCTCATATGTGCACAAAATTGGCTTCGGTCTTCTTCGACTCCAATAAGTCTTAGGACTTTAATGGATGATGTGGAAGATTTTGAGAAGCAGCTGGAAGGTACAGGTAAGTAAATTTAATTCGCTTGTTAGCTTTTATGATTTATTTTGTTTTATCTTCTATGTTATGTTGTAAATTTTTTTAACTTATCTTTTAAATTTTTATGTCTAGAAATCGTTGGGGAGTGTGGTGATTCTATTTCTATGGAGGCGTCAAATTCAACACCTACATGCCCAAGGTAATGATTGAAGGGTAAGTCAATGTGATTTCTAAATATTTTATTTTTACATGATTTCTTTCAAAATGAGTGTATATATATTATATAGTTTTGATCATAAGAGTTTTATTACATGATTGTAGTTTAATTATCAAATCTCTTTTAACTTAATTTAATTTAATTCACTCAATCTCTTTTCGCAGAATGATTGATTGTCGGTTGAGATTTGGAAGCATAAAAAAAGGAAGGGTCATCTAGATGCAAATTACAATGCTGAGGCTTGAGAGATGTTTTAATTTGAATGATTTTGGAATGCCATTTTATTTTTGGATTATTTTAATTTCTTTTTTATTTTATTTGGACTCTTTAGTAAATTTGGAATCTTTAGTAAATTTGGAATCTATTGTGTAGACTCTTAAGGAGTCAGGACTCTTAAGGACTGATTATTATTTTTTATTTATTTGGACTCTTAACTCTTAAGGACTCTTAAGTCTCAAGTCTTAAGGATTAATTTCTTTGTTATTTTATTTGGATTTTTAAGGACTAATTTTTTTCCTTTTTTTTATTAAGATTATTTTTCTTTTGCTATTTTATTAAAAGTAAAATTTTTAAATATTTTTTTATTTAAATATGTGATGAATATGTAAATTGGGCTGAAAATAATAAATTTAGGTAAAAAAAAATTAATTAATTCAGAATTTTAGATTAAAATTTGCTTATCAAATTATATAGGGGTACCCCTGGACCAGACTGGACCGCCCCTGGACCGAATTGGACCGGGCCGGAATGGACCGAATAGGAGTTCGGTCCGGTCCAAGGTGAGAGAATTTTTGGACCGAATGAAATCGGTCTACAAATTTCCCGGACCGGACCGAACTGGACCATTTACACCCCTACTCGTCTGGACCTTAAGTGGAGTCAGCAGAACCTACTCCAGTTTCAAATCTCGCTGTCCATGTCGGTGGATCAAAAAGAGGCTTTCCTAAGGTTGGAGGCAAGACCCGCCTTGCTGTCCCAGTTGGTATTCCTTTACCACTCCCTCTATTTGATTGATGCAGCTCTATAGCACACACATAATTGATTGTTTGCACAATAAGGTAGTTAATCTTTACATACCAGCTTTGAGTCCATAAGTAGTCACATTGTTATTTTTGTTAAACAATTGCAGTGACCTTTTGGAATGTCATATTTACTCAATTTTATTTAAAAAATTAACACTGCTATGGAACAATAATTGTAACACTATTGTATCTTAACTTATTGTTGAAAGAAATTTACAACTCACTATCATACAATACACTGCTAATTCTCGTTGCAATCCATTACAGATTAACTAGTTGTTGATTCCTAAGAAATATTGTGTTCATGTTTCAAGCTTATTAAAAAAAAATGGACAGAAAGCTGGAAAGCAGTAGGTCATATTTGACCCATATTTCCGCTTTTAAAATAGCAGTCCCACAGTTTTCTGGTTGAATAGCATCATTTTCATCACAATACTACATAGGAAAGCAGTGTGCAGGGGTTTCTCCCTTTTTAGAAAGCCACTTGCCTTCTAAAGGCTGAATGCTGCATGCTATTGCTGGAACATGTAGGAAATTTCATGCTAATGTGTATAAAACTATCTACCTTAATTTTATACGTTGTAGTATGTAGCTAATATATACATGAAAGAAAAACACTAGAGGAGCTCATCAGGTTGAACAGCAACATTACTATTGAATACTTGATGTATGAAGCATATTTATTCCATTTTCATCAAAAATGTAAAAATAAAACTTGACCAGTGGTGTTTTGGCCAGAAAAAATATTGCTAGTTCAAGCACGATATTTTTAAACACCAGTGCATGGAAATTGTGTACGTATCATTTGAAGCCTTCGAACTAGAGACGCTGGTTATTTTATTTTGCATAAGCACTTGTATTGGCTATTGGTTCATCATTAGAAAATAGCAACTGAATTGCTTTTGCATCAGTTATATGGACAACCACATTATAAAAGCTTACGCTTACCCTCAGCTCTTATGGTCTCATATGCAGGAGGACAAAGAGGAATAACTGATGAAGGAATATCATCTGGACCTTCAGTGGAGTCATCAGAATTCACTCCAGCTTCATATCGTGATATCCATGCCGGTGGTTCAAAAAGAGGATGTCCCAAGGTTGGAGGCAAGACCCGCCTCCCTGTGGAAGTATGTATTCCTCTTCCTCTCCCCGTCTTTGAGTGATGCATCTGTATAAAATTATATAGAGAGCATATGCAATATAAGGCAGCAAAATGCTTGAACATGTTTAACAAGATATGGAAACAACCTTTGCACATGAGTATGAGATAATCGTTAGACTATAGATATCGTAATATTATATCCCAGACTTTATTTTGCAAATATTGAACTTAAATACTGGTACCCGGTTCAGCAAAACATGTTCTAGACATATCTACTAACAAATCCCTAACAGGTTCATTCAGTACTAAAGTTGTTCAAGCATTTTGTTGAAGCTTTCATCGCTGCTAGAAACGGCAGTGTTCTAGACTGTATGGGTAGCATAGTTTAATTACAATATCTTAACAAAGAAATGCACTGAACTTATCATTTTGCTGCGAGGTTCCCTCTAATAGGAAGAGAAAATTTGCATGCTGGAAAATGTACTAAAATTAAACAGAGTTTATAGTAGGGTTGCCTATATTTATGCTTGAAATGTGCTAAAAAAAAGGTACATAACTGGAAGAGAAAATTTTCACGTTGGTAGAATATCAACTAAAAAAAAATTCCATTTAAAGCCTATTTTTATGCTGGAAATGTACATCAGAAAAAAGGTATATAGTATGAAGAAAAAATTTTGGAAAAGAATAACAACTAAAAAATAAAAAGTTTTAGCTCGAAACTTGTTGGAAATTCCTTTCATGCAACCAGCTTAGAATTTAAAGACATACTCAACTTGAACTTGTGTTCTTAAATGGCTTGGTGGAACAACTAGATGATGGATGAGCAGAACCTTTGTGTTGCAAGAAAGCCAATGTCTAAAAGATTGAACAAAAAAACAAATTGAGGATGTTAAACGCTTCTATTTGAGATAGATAGCTGTATAATCATTTTTCCCGCCTATTTTGATTGCATCCCATTGCAGGTACAGGCTGGATTTCTTTTGCAGCATGTTGGCGATGATGCCTGCCTACCTACTTCCGTGTAATGAGGGGTAAAATCTCTCAGAAGTTGTATACCTAGCAGCATGGCCAAAGTACAGAAAGTCATGGTTGTATATGCATAAATGATTTACTTAATATTAGCTAGTGGGTAGTCATTTTGCATGTAACAATGACTAAGCACAAATTTGTACATGCACGTGTATCCACTGTGTGCTTAGGACCCACCAATTTACATGGACACTTGTAATATGTGTTGAAAATGGCCATTTATTAATTGTCGATCAGCCTATCAGCCTATTTATTACAACAACGCTTATAATTTTTTATGGTAAATAAAAGCTAATGTGCCTCCTGAATGGAATATCATGATATTTTCTATTAATTCGAATTGTTTAAGCGATAAAGAATCAGCAGGTTTGACTGCTAAGTTGTTTTTTTTTTAACCCAAGTATTTGATTTCGACTAAGAATGTTTATAGAACAAGGTATTCGCGAATGATTATTAGGATTAAATGTACATAATGATTAAATGTATTCCCGATCGGGCTATGTATGACAGAATGATTAAATGTACAGACATCAAATGGGATTTTACAATTGAGATTATTTAATCAATTGGTTCAGTTGGGATTTTACAACCATAAGCCCCAGTGATCAAATGGTTCATTTGGGATTTTACAATCCTAAAGCTATGAATTCATCGCCCGACAGAAAAGTTAATGTTAAATTGTGCCAACCCAGTTTTTTGACAATTACATTTGATGGATCACCACGTCTCTGGAAGCCCTCCAAAATCAGCCAAGGTCTGATCCCTTAAGGAGCCACATTGGATGAAACTGCATGCTACAAATTGACTCCCGTCTCTGCATGCTACAAACTGGATGCGTCCAGGATGCCAACAACTAACTGGAAAATAGAGGGAATAACCGAATACAATTCATGCCTGAATTTGTACATGCAGAAGTTGTTTTCACAAACTATACTCAGTATATACCTACAAATGCAAAAGAAAATCATATTAATTTCAAGAGAAGCGGAATATAATCATTTGGCAAAATAGCATGTCTACCCCTACAATCACCAACATTATATAACATCGAACCTTAAGAGTATAACTATCATACAATTGGATGACTGAAGTAGCTATTTCAGATTAATAAACCTTTCCTTCAGTTCCAAATTGGGCAACAATAGATGAATCCCCATATCATCCAATTCTGAATATTTACAAAACCCTTCCTTAACAACCAGCTTTTATCTTTGATTTTTGTTCAACAACAAAGTGATAAATAAGTTGCTATGGTTTTTAAAATCTACGGAAATGCTTTTCTATGTTCCATGCTTTCCAAAGAATGAAGTCACAGAAATCTAGATCTATCCTTTATTATAATCAAAGGCTTTCAGTAGCAAAGGAACCAAAGCCCTCATTGAAATGCTCAAGTCATTTTTTTTAAAAGGTGATTTTGTTCTAAATTATAGTGGGGAATGGAAAGATGGTTTTACCTAACTTTGCCAGATAACTTGGCTGTTGGTCTCATATTAACTGGATATTTTATTTCTTTATTTTGCATTCAATGTTATGTCTAGGGAGGGGGGATAGAGATCCAAAATCAATTGACTTTACATCCAATACATAGCAGCCACAAGAACTTGTTGATGAGAACATGCAGTTTCAATTAATTACTCAATTGAAAACCAATGGAAGATAAATTATTGTCATTGAAAACTAACCACGTACCAATAGTCAGTGTCATATCATAAGTGCGAATCTTTATCATATCAACTATTCCAGCATTTTGTAAGGGTGTAACACGACAGCATAGCACAATCCTACATGAAGTACCAAGGTCGAAAAGCTATAGAGAAATGGAACACGAGAGCATATCAACTATTTTAGCAGATAAATTATTCCAGCATATCAACTATTCCAGCATTTTGATTTTAGAAACTTCGGTGCTATAATTTGAAACAGCATATAAAGGTACCATGAAAATGCAGGAAAGAATGCAGCACAACGAAATAAAAGATAGTAGCAAACAAAGAAAGAAAGAAATATAATATGCACATCATAAGACTCAGGGTTTGAAAATATTAGTCAGATACAATACATTCAAACCAACCATATGCACAAACCTAAGTAAATAAAAATAAGAATAACAGGTATTATAATGTTGCCAAGCACTATGCTAATTCTAAACTAGCAACATTAATGATGAAGTTCTTGGATGAAACGATTTGTACCTGAAAGATTCCAACCCTCTAATTCCACTGTAAAAGATAAACCTAATTATCTTGTAAACTTTATATAGTCTCCCTCACTTTATCAGTGGGTTCAATTGCTTAGAATTTGGTCAGATGGAAATTACAAGGTCCCTCTATTTCATCTAGACATCAACATTTTCCTATGTTTTAATCTACTGTGTTTAAAACATAGGAAAATAAAATACATGCAGGAACTGGCAGGCCACCAAGCTGGTCTTTGAATGAATATTCTTAACATGACAAAGTTTTATTAAAGATGTCCCATGAAAAATGATTAAAATTGTGTACATGGCTATGAAGCATGTTAAGACAAGCATGCTTTTACCTTCCAAACCAAGACGCCTATGTTTGAACTTTATACGTTGAACCTTATGTACAAATACACAATTCATTAGACTTAGTCACCTGGAGACAGATATGAGAAAATATGGTTAATTAAGACATTGTGAAATCTAAAGTAACATTTTCATACAACAAATGACAGATAGTTGTATGTTTCTACTTGTAGATAGGGACACGGGAAACTAGCATTAGGACCACAAGAACTTACCATTGCTAGATGAAGTACAACTATCTGTCAAAGACTCTTCACTACTTCCACAAACTCCATCATCGTTATCATCTTGTTCGTCATCATTGAAGTCTTCATCATCGTTGTCGGATGTAGTGGCATGGAAACCAGTGTCCATAATAACATCAATTGGTTCTACATCAGTCCTATGCAAGGGAGAACTAATGCCAATATCTGCGTCACTAGGTCCTACCACCACGTACGATGGGTCGTTCTCTTGAAATGCAACAAAATTTAGATCACGCTCATCATCCTCATCAACCTGCTCCATAGATATAACTGGAATATCGTACATGTTTCTACTAGGCACCCTTTGCACCACGGCCCAATTGCCACGTTTGCTATTGTCTACAAGGTAAAACACTTGGGTCGCCTGACAGGCAAGAACGAATGGATCATCCTTATACCATTTTCGAGAAGTGTTGACACTAGTCATATGATCCCCAACATGTATCCCTCTCTTTGCATCACCTACATCAAACCAGTCACATTTAAACAAATACACATGGAGCCAACCCATGTATCGTAATTGCAAGATGTCAATTAACACTCCGTAGAAATCGATATCTTTTGATCGGTGTTCCCCTTTAACAACCACCCCACAGTTTTGGGTTCGACGATGTTGACAACGATCAATGGTGTGAAATCTGGTCCCATTCATGATGCATGCTGAGAATGAAGCAACCCATGGGTCTGGTCCACAAGCAAGTGAATATAAGTCATCGGAGACGTCCCTAGGATTTGTTGAGCGCAAGTCTTGGATCTGTTCACATTAAGGTGCAGGGGTTGGAATTATTAAAGTAAGAACCAAAAACACATGTAAGCAGACATCTTGCCTATGAAAATAGAGGGAACATACTCGTCTGTGAAACCATCAGGGGAACTCGCTTTGATGGCTAAAATCTATACTTTCTGGAAAAATTTCTTTCATCAGCGTATAGTACTCACTACAATTTAAAAAATTAGTGTTACTGAAATAATGGCATTACACTGTGTAGATATAAGAGTACATTTCAGAATAAAGGCTTGCTCATAAGGTAATAGCCAAATACTTACTTTATATACTGACTGATCTCTGCACAATTATTAAGCACGTACCACTTTACCTTTGCGATTAAATTTTGCTCTAACCGAATGGGGGTAAAGGAGCCACAGGGACGTATCTTCTGAGAGAAAACAGAGAAGCTCCCAGAATCTATGTTGCTTTCTATATTTTTATTTCGTTCCGACCGATGATGTATAGTCTCGATATCATGGATATACAAAAAACAAAAGTCAAGCATTCAACATGAATATAGGCTTCAGCAATTGAGCCTTCGGCACGAACTTTGTTCCTAACATATCGCTTGAATTTTCCCAAATATCTTTCAAATGGGTACATCCATCTATATTGAACTGGCCCGGCAAGGAAAGCCTCATGGGGTAAATGAATGGCAAGATGTACCATGATATCAAAGAAGGCAGATGGAAAAATCATCTCGAACTTGCAGAGGATGATTGCAATGTCTGACTATAGTTGCTTTAGTACTTCCAAAGTCAAAGTCCGTGCGCACAAAGCCTTAAAGAAGGAGCTAAACTCAGTCAATGCAAGCCGTATATCTGGTCGGAAAAACCCACCAATTGCAACTGGGAGTAGTCTCTGCATGAACACGTGACAATCATGGCTTTTCATTCCTGATATTTTGCCATCAGCAACTGAAACACATCTTGAAATGTTTAAGGCAAATCCATCAGAAAATTTAACAGCTGCAAGCCATTCACAAAAAAGTTTCCTCTGGTGTTTGTCGAGCGTGTACAACCCAAGCGACATAGAGAATCCACTAGGCGTAGCTTGTAGATGTAAATCCTTCCTTAAACCAAGCTCCATCAAGTCCTTGCGTACGTTAACAGTGTCTTTGGCTTTTCCTTCAATATCCATCAACGTCCCTAAGACACTCTCACAGATGTTTTTTTTTTATGTGCATGACATCAAGATTATGTCGTAAAGGCAATGTCGACTAGTAAGTTAGTTGGAAGAATATATTGTGTTTAGTCCAGTTCAAATCTTCTGGGGTGCGTTTCCTTTTCCTTGACCCTTTGCCAAATTCTACATGCCCAACTTGAACTAGTTGCTGGAGTACATCACCCCCTGTGAGTTCTGGTGGAGGCAACCGATGATCTGCATTTCCATTAAATGAAGCTTTTTTCTTTCTCCAAGTGTGGCCTAATGGCAAGAAGCGGTGATGACCCATGTAACAGTATTTTTTGCCATGTTTAAGCCATGTAGAATCTATATTCTCGTTGCATACTGGGCAAGCTAACTTCCCCTTTGTACTCCACCCTGAAAGATTGGCATATGCAGGGAAATCGTTGATGGTCCACAAAAGCGCAGCATGTAAACGAAACCGTCCAGATGTTGATGCATCATAGGTTTCGACACCTTCCTCCCATAATTGTTTTAGCTCATTGACCAAAAGCTGTAAATAAACATCGATATCATTGCTCGGTGCTTTAGGTCCTGGGATGAGCAATGATAGCATTAAATATAGATCTTTCATGCTTAACCATGGGGGCAAGTTGTATGGCACAAGGATCACGGGCCAAATGCTATAAGGTTTAGCCAAATTATTATACGAATTAAACCCATCACTTGCTAGCCCAAGTCTGATATTGCGGGCATCTTGCGCAAACCAACTGTGGTCTTTATTGAACTGTCTCCACAATTTAGAATCAGCTGGATGTCTTAAAGTACTATGATCATCGACTCGATCCTCGCTATGCCATTTCATTGATTTTGCGATGTTCTTCGACATAAATAGTCGTTGTAACCTTGGGATCAGGGGAAAATATCGGAGAACCTTTTTTGGAATCTTTCCCCTTTTTCCACTTGTTGACTCCCACCTTGAGTGCTTGCATTTAGGGCAAGCTTCTTTATTTGCATCATGTTTCCAAAATAGCATGCAATCATTTGGGCAGGCATGTATCTTCACATAACTAAAACCCAAGCCACGCTCTAATCGTCGGGCCTCATGATAGGTTGAAGGTATCTCTATTTCTAGAAACGCTGTCTTTAACAAATCTAAAACCATATTAAATGACTTTATAGTCCATCTACCAAGAGTTTTTATGTGAAGTAGCTTGACTATAAACGATAGTTTGGATAACTTCTGGCAACTTGGATAAAGTGGACGTCTTGCATCCTCAAACAGTTGATCAAATGTCTTTGATTGCCCTTCATTAACAGTTGGCGGGGTAGTAGTAGCATGTTCGTCATCACCACATGCATGTTCCATGTATGTTGCAGCCCGTGTGTCCTCTATCATCTCTTCCATATCATCAACAAAGTCATGACCCGCATCATATGCAACCTCATCACTATCTGATGAATTTAGAATTTGGCTTTCACCCTCCCCATGAAATATCCAACGTGTATAAGTTGGATCAATCCCATTCATGAAGAGATATTCCTCGACTTCATTGATTGGTAGGAAGAGGTTATTACGACATCTCCGACATGGACATTTAAAGGTAGTACTATCAAGTGCATGCGCTTTTGCCATAGCGAGGAGTCTATTAATCCCTTCATTATATTTAGGTGAGGTAAACCTATTTGCCACGTGCATCCAGTTTCTTTCCATTTGAACCTTTGACCAGGGTAATGGGTAGCCAATAAAACCTTGAAAAGCAAAATTAATACAAGGTATTAAACTTAGCAGCAAAACCACCTAATCAGTATGTATCAAAATCTTGCAATTACCCTTACGAAAGTGGCAATAATAGTTTACGTTGAGGAACAAAATATCTATTCACTCTCACAAACTAAAGAGTGCAATAGTGTCCCCAACATTGCATTAATGCAACTCGCATCAGTAGACCTAAACCATTATAACCATCATTCGAACAAGGTTTTATAAGAAGCTAAAAAGTTGGGAAACCAAGCTTCAGTATGAATATTAACATGGTCCATATATACATGGGTGCTTTAAAGAAAAAAATAGTGGTGTTTTTTAAGAAAAAACTCAGTTAATACATATGTACATGTCATATGATCTTAACAAAAAAAAAAAACAATTTAGCTTCCTGGAAGTGAAATGGAGGTATTCCAGGCCATAGATGTGTACATCAAAAACTTTATAAAACCCTTCCTACTCAAGAATTAATAGTAAGAGGCTTGGTTGTAGCAAAAGGCATCTAAAAAGTGTTACACTGATCACTTTTTCAAATCTCAGTGCAGGAATACAAATGACATGTATTCAGGCACACTAATTGTAATTATTTTTGTTGAATGGGAGAGAAAAACAAAAGACATTGTTTGTCTCACTTTAAACACTTTAATTATATACATCTAAGCAGATATGATTTAATTTCTAGTGAAAACAGAAAATTTAGATTACCGTAGAATATTAATGTTGTCCATGACACACATAATAGACTTGGATATTTAATTAACCGGCCCCTTAAATTAATGATTTAAAATAACTAGCTTCAGAAAGTGTTATAGTACGTAATGTAGAGTATAAATAATACTATAATATTGTACATGATGATCTAAAGGGAGATTGATCTAATATATAATTTGGAAAATATCATGCAATATATGTATGATGATTTGAAAGAAAAAAGCGTCACTTCGAAAAGGTTTGTCATTTTAAAAATTTCCTTGATTTAAAACTATTGATGACTTGACAATTAATGTGCAATAAACAATAGGTCCAACGCGGCTTTAAAATACACAAATTGCTATCTCATCAAGAAGGTTAAACCTTCAAATTAGATGAGAAATTGACATCCACTTATAATGAATAATATACATAGTAAAACAGAGCAACTGACTGTTCAATCAAATCCATGAAAATCACAGGAAATAATTATATCCTACTGATCTTCCCCTATCAGGTCAGAATAGAGGAAATTTGTATTGCGCAAAGGTCTTCAGTTGATGTCATCCACAAATTTCAGGCAATTTGTTTTATATATATATCCTGGAGGAACTTCCTAGCTACGAATTCTAAGCATAAACTTCTTGTATAGTCATGAGGCCATATATATATATACATATAAATCATGCCAAAGCTGGGAGAGTTTTTGATTTACTAAAATCTAGTAGCCAAATCCTCACTAAAATTCCTCTTTTAAACCACTTTCATCAAACTCAAAAAAGATATGAAACACTTGTATATAAAAAATCTTGCATACAAACAGTTCAATTCAACTGTATCATGGTGTCGATCATCAATAGTAGTATAGAATATATACAAGTATTCTTGACAAATATGATTGGTAAACCCTACCAGCCTACAATGCATATCATGATCAGTGATGAACAGGACAAAGACGTGAAAAATAAGAGTACTTTTCAATGAGATTTGTTGTTATGCCAGTTGCTCTTTATAACTTTTAAGTCAAATAGCATCCAGCTCATGATGCAGAGAAATATAATTTAGCCATCATATATATTAAACAAATGATGAATAACCGAAAATAGACTAGGTTCATATCAATATTATATATATATATATATAAAATGTGAGACAAAGGGTTCGGAGGTTTCATCTCAAACCATGCAACTAGCAAGCATGATCTCTATATGCAGGAAAATATATAATTTGCATAATTTTCTTTTTCTTAAACACAAATTAATCATATGTTACCGCCTGCAGTACTCTAATCATAAATTGAAAGAATTTCAAAGTGTATATATAGACTAGTGATTGTGAAATTAATAACAATCTATAAAGAATATAAACAAACATTTCCTCTCTAAAACGTAATTGGAAAACTTTATATATGAGTACTACGAAAAAAAAACATGATTTCTCTTTGCCAAAACTAAGTGCATTAGGAACCTCAGACAATTTTAGTTGGCAAAAATTCAACTCTTTGGCCCATTTATTTTGACCAAAAATGACGCCCGAATGAAGCAATTATATAGACCAGCCTTTATTCATTCAGTACCTGATAGTTTTTTCCACAATTTGAAGCCAAATATGAGAAAAAAATCAAAACATGATCCCCGAATGAGCAAAATTAACCAACTCGAAGGGGGGTGAACAGATCGTACGGAGAATAGAAAAACAAAAATTGAGGATTTGTGATTCACCTGGTAAACGACGAGTACAATTGTGCAATTTTTTATCTACCAACTCCAATTTGTAGATCGGTAAATTGTTTGTTACCGATCGGAAAATAGGGTCCAGCAAAATCGGGATTCCGATCGGGGCGTCATGACCAAAATGCGTGGAAAGGGACCAAAAATCAGCTCTCGATCGAGGCAACTGCTACCAAAACGCGAGCAAAAGGAAACCCAAAAGCACGGCCTTTATATTCTCCTAACATTACGGCGACATCAACATCGACGCCATACGAAAATTGCCGCGTCTCCCCTTAAGGTAACTATTGCGAGCGTCGATTCGCCAGCAGCAAATCACAAACAAAATGGCACTAATTAGTTGCCAAACCCATACGACAAGCTTGGGATACCGAGATGGACGTTGTAGATATATACCTTTCACTGCGATTACTGCCGCAATTTGCAACCAACGACGACAAGTGATCTTAGCAAACAATAAACCAACGGTGACGAGGTGTAAACAATTTCTAAAAAGTGTAAAATTGTGACGCATACCATTTCGTGCGAGCTGGAAACGCGGCATAAAGTGCTAAAATATCTGCGATGGACTTGCCCGCAGTGAAATGTGAGAACCCAAAGAATAAAACGCCAAAGAGCTGCCAACTACGCTCGCCATAAAATAAAACGCGGTAGATACCTATAAGTGTTGTAGTGTGTGCTATAAGGAAGTATGTTAGCTCCCCATTTATGGCTGAATGTAATGCTCCATGGAGGGCTATGAAGTTATGCACTGAATTGGGCTTCCAAGATATTGATTTTGAGGGTGATGCAAAAGAGGTAATTGATGCTATAATATTGTCTAATGTGGGGAAGGAAGCATGGAAATGGCAAATTATTAAGGATATAAAGCAAATTCTTTAAAGTAGAGAGAAGTGGGTAGTTGGATTCATATGCAGAGAAGGGAATGGAGTGGCACACCAGGTGGCAAAAATGGCTTTGGAAACTGATGAGAAACAATGCTAGATACAAGATGTTTTAAAAAAATATACACCATATGATTGTCATGGATAAAGGTTGTAACACGTGATTGGATAATGAAATGAAAAAATGTTGATTCTTTTTTATATATAAAAAAAGGCTATACTAGTGAGTTTTTCAAGATAGACTTGACTTTCAAAAATCTTTAAAACCAAGATTTTAAATTCTTGAGAGCATTTGGGATTTAGATTGTAACAAAAACCTGATGTGCATATTTTTAACATTTATCTCAAAATAGAAATTATTTTCAAATGGATAATAAGGGGATTATTTTAGAGTTTTGAAGAAAAATATCATTCTTTTTTTTCTGTAAAAATTTTAAAATACTAAAAAGGGGCCAGCAATGCTAATTCTAGAATAGCAGTTCTCTCCCCTTGCCCCTTTTCTTTCTTTTTTTACAGCCCCTAGGGACTATTAACGTAAGTGATAATGATTTCAAAACTCTTTACCAATGAATATTCCAACCGTAAAATATTAACATCTTATATATTCAAAGAGATTTATTGGGGGTCGGTTGGGCTGACCCCCTCACTAAAAGTAGTCTGCCGTCTCTGGTGGCTGTGGACGACACCACCCACCCTATCGGGACCGACGGGCTTCGGATTCATTTTGGGTTTAAGCGTCCATGGGACACACCGGAAATCGCCGAAACTTGCCTTCAAAAGAGTAAGTTCGTCGGAACCCGCCGATCCCGATGGAGTGGGCGGTGTCGCCCACCGCCACCAAAGGTAGTAGGCTGCTTTTAGTGAGGGGGTCAGTCCGATCGACCCCCAGTAAATCCCTATCCTATATAGATACTAAACTCACTTTGTACTGTACATAATCTTTTTGCATATGCATGCCTTCCCCGTCTCTCCTCACTTGAAGTACTTGTCCTACAATTTCACATTTTGACGGCCCCACGTTCTTTTATTGTTCTCTTTGTGAACACAATGGCCCGTATTTGTGGTCAGTCCTAATTAGTTCACCTACATGGGCTTGTAGCCCACTCATCAAAGTTTTCCCAGGCCCACTCATCAAAATCCTATATTGTTAACATTGTACAGGGTGTCTGTCTCTCCACATCAATTTGAAACCACAACCAAAACTGGTGAGGATTTCTCTTTATTGCAATAGAGAAGAGTACGTACAAAAACAGTACGTAGGAACAATAGAGTTCATGCGTCCAACTTGTCAATAAAGGATCCAAGATCTAAAGTTCTCAACTGCATCATCTGATGTGAGCCTGTATTGGAAAAAAAGAATTTTCATGCTAAAACAGATTCATATTGACCATCAATATTGTCTAAAGAAGCCTAGGTGTGGATTGGAAAACTAAATATGATTGTCGCATCAGCTGATAATCATCTTGTTGAGGGATTCAACTTGCTCGGGAAAATACTCCAACAGTTCATCCTTGGTCACCCAAACAAAATCCTCACACTCCCCAAATGTTGAACTTGTTCGTTGCAACCACTTGGGACTTGAAGAAGAATCGCTGACAAAGGGAAAGGGAAAAGGCAAGGACTTAAGATATAAACAGATGTCACCATTACCATTATTCAGTAATCCACATGACTTGCACCAGAGCAAACCAAAACTAATGATGAGTTTAATATACCTTGCAAGATGAAGAGTCCGACTCATGCACTGTTGGCTGGATAACCATATGACCCATCGAAGCATTTCCAACAAAATATGTGCGGGAAAGGTCTCCAATCACGGATGCTAATGCAAACTTCGCACACTACAAAACTCAAAGAGTTAATACGGTAAGAAGAAGAACAAGAAGAAGGAGGAGCAAGCAAAAAAATTGCATGTAACGCCCCCAAATTCTCCTTAAAATAAACACGGAAATCGAGGTGTCGGGATGCTGACAACACGGGTCACACTGTCAGAACCCCTAGGAGGATTGCCCAGGATCATGCCTTGACTCAGCCACTAGAGGGCCAGGACAGTCCCTTGGCTAGCCTGCATGCATGCCTTGACTTAGTTCTTGACACGCAGCGGGCACCCAGCGAGGCTACTGGCCGTGCACATGCAGTGCGCACAGCCATGCGCACACCCTTGCGCGCACCACTGCCCATCCACCTGTGGCTCCAACCTATGCCTTGCGGAGCAGGCGAGTGGCATGCACACCATGCATGCCATCCAGCGCGCACCACCAGCCCGCGCCATGCAGCCGGTGCCCAGACCGCCAGCTTGGGCCATGCATGCATATCACCCAGGCACCCAGCCCGGGCCATGCAGAACTACCGCCTGAGCACCTTGACTGGGCCACCCCCAAGCGACGTGGCTTGACCCTGTGCCTACCACCAGGACCATGCATGGCACACTACCATAACCACCATCAGTTGGCCCTGTACAGAATCATGCCCGCGCACCGCCGCACCACGCAGACATGCCCACCCGTGGACATTGCAGCACCATAGCCCACCATGGGCACATGCAACCCACGGCCATACCACCATGGGCGCCTATCATGCTTCATTTTATTTAATTATTTAAATTGCATTAGGACGTGTTAGTCATTTACTTATTTTGATTAGGGACCTATTGGGGGTTTCCAACTTGTTAGTTCTATAAATAGGACCCTTAGGCTTTCATTTTAGACATCTTTGATCATTGAACATTTGAGAACCCTAAAACATTGCTCTGAGAAGAGTTAGGCCGGCCACTCCATAGTGGTTAGGATTTTTATTCCGTGCTTCATGCACTTGGGCTTCTTGGAGTGCAATTCGTGAATCCCCTTGAAGAGGATTTCTCCTTACAATTCGTGAATAGGAGTAATCCACATCTATCTTGTTTTTCATTTGATTTATAAAAGTATTTTGAGATTTATTCATTTGGTGTTTTCGGTTTTGGAGTATTCTTGTTGTTCTTGAAGTTTGTTCTTGGTGTTGTTGTGATTATAAGCTTGTGTTCTGGAGTTTGTATGTTTGTGTTCTTGTGGGGCCAAATCCACACCACTTGTGGATTTGAGAAAGAATGTGTGAGTGTTCAAGAGGGTTTCTTAATCCACAACATTTGTAAATTTTGAAATTTCCTAGAGAGTGAGTGAAAAAGTGTCTTGAAAACAAAACAAATCAGACCTTAACCTTCCATAAACATACTTGGACGTGGTCTGTAAGTTCCCCCGAAGGCAGCCACCTCAAACCCCTCCAAACTTGCCAAACCGATCACCCCCACTTTCCAAATTAAACTCATTCGACTAAGGCAACTTGCCTGGCTCGAAAATCCTCTCCCCCACCTTATCAAATCTGATTATTCTTTCCTCATTTGATTATTTAATACTTCCCTAATTGAATTAATAAAATCCCCAATTCCCTAAGTCAACCAAATCAAATCCCCTTCACTCACCAAAACTGGCCACACAATTAAGCCACCAGATTTTCCAGATTTCATCTCCAAATATCTTCTATTAATTCACAAACTCTAAATCACTTTCTTAAACCCTTACATGGCCGAAATATACACTTAACCTAGTCTCATAATCAACCATCCAATTCCCCAAAACAAATCATTTTCGTGCATCCCTCTAGCCCCCATTGCCGTGACCTTATTTCACCCATAACCAAGCCAATTCTTCATCTAAACACTCATCATTTGCTCCATATACCTTAATCCCACTTCAACCCTACCATCATCCACTTGATTAACACCAAGTTAGGAGTCATTCTCGGTCATTGAGGAGCAACCCGAAACAAGAAGGAACCTTGGGTGTATAGTGTCTTGACCGAGGACCCCATCACACGCACCCCCAACGTCAAATGCTAAATATGTGAGCACGTAACATGCATAAATAAAAGCAGTGGATATTGAGGTCAATAACTAAGTACCAGAATTTTTAGAAATATTTTACAAACCAGTTTAATATAAATTCTCCAATAGGAGATTTAATACAATCATCCAAAATACAAATTAAACGAATATATATTTATAAAAAGGGGAAAATAATTTCTCAAGATAGCCATTTATAATAACAACACATCAACGACGAAGCCGTCGCCACAAGTTCAGCCTCTTCAGAATCTGCATCCAAAAACTACGACGCCAAAAATGGCATCGCAGGTAAGTACAACCCAAACAAATTCAAGATAATAAATACGTTCATGCAACAATATTATGCATGAACAGGACACCGTATGCATGTGACTTAAAGTTATCCTTCTCAAAATTAATAAAATAACCACATGCCAAAATCCCATTTTGGCCCAACTAAAACTCCAGTAAAATCACTCATCATTTTCCCAGAAAATGATGGCCACAAATCCATTAAAACCAGAACCATTTTTCCAAAAAATGATCCACGCAAACTAATAATTAAAATCCGTCATTTTCTCAGAAAATGACCTAAACATCCATTTTATTAACTGTATGCACCATGATCTCTCCTAGAGACCATCTGCACATTCTGGCTTTCATCATCACACCGAAGGTAACGAATACGCATGTGACTTCGGAACGGGAGATGCCTAGCTAACCGCGTCCAGCACGTACCATGATCAGGCATCCTCTAGCTCCTACCAGCTGAAGAGCCACGAAGTCGGCACGAAAACATTACCATTCCGTCCAATCTCGTCGTCGCCCGGCGATGACCCAAAGGACGTCACTTAGTATATTCTGCTCCCAAGTGACCAAAGGAGCTCCACCGAAATAATACCCCATCTCGGCTTGGGGTTGTAATACACACTTATCCGAAAATCATAAACACATAAAAACCCAATTTTCAAATCCAACACATGAATATCCGAAATCATGTAAAAATCCAATTTCCAAATATTTTTATGAACATGCACGTAAATATACAATGCATACGACCATGCACAAAATATTCAATAACCAATAAATTTCAATAATAACTAAACACAATATATGTCGATGCAAAAATATATTTAAATCTTAAAATTTATTTGAAAAATACTTACAGCGGGTAAAAGTGTAAATCCTCAAATAGACGTCACTCCTCAGCGCTCGTAGCGGTCACGTGTACGTTAAGTTAGAGTGCTCGATTTGACACCAAAATTTAGGAAAATACTCTTTAGAAGGTAGGGAATCTCATAAAAGTGGTGGTATGACGGCACAACTACCAGAAGATGGCGGATCGAGCTCAAAATTGGTGAAAACCCATTTTCGGGTTTAGGATTGTACCAGGAAGGTGGGGCAGCGGTTGGAAAATTTGAGCTAGAGGGATGACCGGCTGGGCAAGAGGAGTCTTTTGATGGCGATGGTGAGGCCTATGGTAGCCGGACGACGGCGCGGCAAGGATATACCTGTTTTAGGACCCATTTCGGGTGGAGGAGAGAGAGAGAGAGAGAGAGAGAGAGAGAGAGAGAGAGAGAGAGAGAGAAATTGGGGTGGCTACCGACGGTAGGTTATGCTCGCCGGAAAGTGGAAAGTCTAGTAGTGGTAGTCGGAGGCTAAGGGGACCGGCGACAGTATCGAAAAATGGGTGAAAACCCATTAAATCAATTTTCGAGTATGTGTCGTGTGAGGGAGGTGAAATGACCGGAGATGACACCACCGGTGCCCGTAGACTCGCCGGCGTGTGAAGAAGGCGGTGGGCTAGGCGGTGTCGCCGGTGGGTGGCCGATGGCGGCCCTGGGTGGAGATGGGAGAACCAGCGAGAGAGAGGAGGCAGGGGAGGTTTACGGGTCTGGGGCGAAAATGAAAAAGAAAATGAAAATGAAAAAGAAAGAAAATGAAGAAAATGAAAAGAAAAAGAAAAAAGAAAAAAAGAAAAAGACTAACTAAAAAAACACAATAAATTAAATAAAAGCCGACTTGAAATACTACAATTTAATATCAATAAAATAAAATATTTAAAACCCAACAATAAACCAATTTAATTTAAAGAAAATTTTAAATAAAAACACTAATTAATATTAAGAAAGCACATCAAATAAAATCACATAATAAAATAAAATAAATTAAATTAAATTTCACTCATTTAAAATAATTACCTCACATTTAAATTAATAAATAAACAACGTAACTCAACATTTAATTATAAAAACAACATAAAACTAATACTTACTAACGTATAGTTCAAATAAATATTTTAAACAAATAAAATACAACTAATAATATTATTAAAATAAATTAAAATAATTAATACCAATAATAAAATAACATATAAAAATACACATAAATCTAAAATCTTGCATTGCAACTCACCTTGCGTAATGTTTTCTCAGAGTCGTGAACTTTTTCAGGAAAATGCCAGACAGGCTTCCCACTAGGAGCTCCAAATGCTTTGCCATAGATAAGGAGATAAAGTCTTTTGTCTAGTGCTCTTTGTAACGACCTAAAGCACAAGAAGAGTTACTTTTCTCGAAGAAGTTTGCATTAGCCACGTTGAATTTCACTACTCGATAATTTAGCAATATAAACGGCCTTTAGAAATTCCTTTAGTATAAGTAGGGGGAAGGGGAATTGAGACAAGCTGACTTTAAATCATCCGGAATAGGGGTGATCCCCGCCCTACCGGGGGCGGGGTCCCCTTATCACCGCCCCCGCCCCCGCCTGGGCGGGGGATCAACCTTTAAAATCCGCACCCCGCCCCCGTGTAGGCGGGGCGGGGTACCCCGCCCTGTAGCGGGGCCAGCGGGGGCGGCTCCTTCCGCCCGCCCCCCGCTACCGCCCCCTATTGGGCCTGCCCACATATGAACAGTTTTGGGCCTTTCGGCCCAAATCAAATTTCTAGGCCATTTTTGACCCAGAAAATTATCAAACCTGATTTAATTTCACAATAACAAATATCATTATATTAAATACTAAGTATTTATCATTACTAAAGTCTAAAGTGACAAAGTCATTTAAAAAAAACATCACTAAAAATCTAAAAGTCAAAAATAGTAAAAGTTAAAGTTTAAAAATAAAGATTACTAGAAGTCTAGACTAGTTACTAAACTATTACAATTTACAAATTTACAATGATACAAATTAATACTACAAAATACAAAATTACAAATTGTGCTATTAACTATTAGCATTATACAGTTACAAATTTACAATTTACAATTTACAATTTACAAGATCATAAGAAATAAGATTGATAACATTGGTCGTTGGACACTGGTGATTGGATTTTGGGCCGTAATACAAACTTGGATGGAGACTGTGGGGTTGTTGGGCCTTAATCTTAACCTGCAATAATAAGTTAAAAAATAATTAGAGTAGAAATATAAAGTTATAAGTTATAAACATGAAAAAAAAAATTATTAAAAATACTAAGTTACTAACCAAGATTAAATTGTGTTATTAACTTGGAAGATGTGTTGACAATTGACATACAAAATGATACTGTCATAGAAAATGTCAAAACTCATAATCAATAATTACAAAATAATTAGATACTAACATTACAAATATTATAAAATTATAAATGTAAACAACAATTGGTAAAATAAATTGTGTAAAGTACAAATCATGGTGAATTGGTAATGGACAGGGACTGGTAGATGAGGTAGGTCATACTGCAGCGGAGGTAGCTGTTGATGGTGTTCCAGGTGTTGGCGTCACAGTCGCTACAAGTTACAACAAATAAATGTAAAATCTCTGTAACATTAAATTTAATTAAATAAATATAAAATAATGTAAATATTTATTCAAGTGACAATTTACCAGATCCAGACTGATCAGCAACTTCGTCCTCGGCCTCAACCGGATCATAATCAAGAACCTCTGGAATATGAATTTCAGCACCCGTGATCCAATTCTGTGTACAAATCAGAGACTCGACAGTGATAGGATCTAATGAGCTCCGGAAAGGATCTAATACGCGCCCTCCAGTGCTAAAGGCCGACTCTGAGGCTACTGTACTGATCGGGATGGCCAAGATACTGCGAGCAACCTTTGAAAGTACGGGATATTTGGGGACATTCATCTTCCACCAAGCTAATATATCAAAATCTCGTACAAATGGATGGAGATCCAATGCCAAATATCTGTCTACCTCTGACTAGGCATCTGTGGTGGAACCCATAAAATCCAAGGGGGTCGACTCCATCTTGTCACCCCAGTCCATTTTACGTTTTTTTCCACGTCTAGCATCTGCACCTGATGGGGGGATACTTGTGGCTGTAGGTGCTGCAATACTACCACCTCCCACGATAATGAACTCATCAAATAATCTAACAAGCGTTTCCTGAGCCCGAGATGCAACAGCCGACGCACAATCCTTGCCAATTGCATCAGTCAACCCAAATACCATGCCTTTCACCTTAAACCGTGGGTCAAGGACACATGCAACATATAACAAGATATTGGCTTTATCAAACTCTTCCCCCCAATACTTGTCAAATTTTTCCATCATGATCCTAGACATCTCCCGCAATGTGATGTTACTACCCGCTGCAATATCATCTAATTCTTCTTTCACCTTGGCTATTTGTTGACAAAATTGATGTGCCGTGGGATACAAAGAACCAGATAAAACCTTAGTAACATCGTAAAAAACCCTCAGAAACTCTACAAAAATAGATACAACCTCCCAATCATTAGACAAAGGGTGCCCCAACTTTTCATCAAAATACTTGACATATTGTATGTCTTCATTACCCAATGTATCAAATGCCAACTTATACTCCTGGGCCGCCTCTAACATCAAAAAGGTTGAGTTCCACCTCGTAGACAAATCAGTGCAAAGACCTTTTTTACATGTTATACCCACAGTAGTTGCAGCAACTTTGAACCTAGCCAATCTAGCAGGAGAAGATCTGACCCATCTAACAGCAGTCCTGACCCGAGCAACCGAGTCACCAAGTTTATCCAAGCCATCACCCACAATCAAATTAAGAATATGTGCTGCACATCGCACATGCAAATAATCCCCACCCAAAATTGTTCTACTCGCATTATTCATGAGAGTCTTAAGCTGTCTCATTGCAACATCGTTAGCCCCGGCATTATCAACCATGCAAGTACAAACCCGAGTCAACCCCCATTCTCTTATAGCGGCCTCTAAGGCCTTTCCTATCGTCTCACCTTTGTGATCAGTGGTTTGACAAAATTTAAGGATCTTCTTATGCAATGTCCAACCCCCATCAACCCAATGCACAGTCATACACATAAAATTAAGATTATTACAAGAAGTCCAACAATCAGTGGTGAGGCAAACATTCTCCCCCGCCAATAAACCCCTCAACTTCTCTTTTTCTGATCGATAAAGTTTTTTAACATCTCTTGCCACCGTGTGGCGAGAAGGAATATTAAATCTTGGTTCCAAGTACCTAGAATAAGCTTGGAACCCTTTCCCATCAACCACTTGGAAAGGCATCTCATCTATAATAATCATGCGAGCTAGGTGTGTCCTAGCCTCGTTAGGATCGTATTTTGTGTACCCCTTTAATGCCAACTCTCCACTACTTCCCTCACCCATTTTTTTAAATCCAACTTCAAGCCTAGATTGGGTCTTCTCTACCAAAGATTTTAAAATTGGGAATTTCTTGCATTGTTCCTCCAAGTGCAATTTTATCTGGGAAGTGCCATGTCTCTTGTAGTGGCACCCATAAATTTTGCCACAATAGTTACATTTGGCTTTTGGATCATTGGGGTCACCACCTTCTATCTTGGTGACATGAGCCCAAATTATGGATGGGGCTTTTTTGCTAGACTGCTTGGGGGCGGGGCAAGTGGTAGTGGTAGGAGTAGGGTCAGGGGTCTCAACTGGAAGGGGAGTACTAGTAGGGTTAAGGGTAGTGGTAGTGGTCGGGATAGGATTAGGATTAGGGCCGGAGGTACTGATTACGCCCAAAGAATAACGCGGTCGTTTGCAGTATAACTTTGGGGTGTCGATTCCACAGGGAGATGGATTGAGAAATTGAAGAACAGTAAGGAAATTAACAAAAAGATTAAATGAGTGTGATAAGTAAATTAAAACTAAATGAATAATTTGAAAAATATAAAAATGAGACGAAAAGTAGAGCGTAGGGAATTCCTTGTGTATTTGTGGTATTCAAATTTATTCTTAATTCATTGATAACTCAATTAAGAATTCTATGTCCAAATTCTTAATCGGAAGATATAACATTAATAATCAAAATTTAAATCAAATATAACTCTTTGAAAAATTATTCTTCGCCCTTAACTCTCATAAATTGTTATCGACATTGAGAAAATCCAACGACGACAATATACCCAAGAGGCGATATTGCAGCAGAGAATTAAATCAATATAGACAATCAATTGCTCCAAACATAATTATAGAACTAATTCACTCAATAGAAAAAGCATGACTGAATATATAAACGAAATAGATTCTATAATTATTTGAAGACGAAAAAACATCACAAATAAATTGAGAATAATAGAACAAAAGAGTTTTAATATTTAAAGACCAAATACATGAATCAAAAATAAATTACAAATACCATCATACACACAAGTTCATCCTTAGCCCTCCTTGAGAATTTAGTTACACATATTGAAAATATGCAACAAAAACTCTCCAAGGGATAATATGGAAGAGCCAACCATTATTTTCTTCTCTCTTCTTTGGTTTTTCTTTTCTTTTCTCAAGCTCTCAAAATAATGGCTCTTCCAAAGCATCCTCCCACACTAAGCATTCTCTTAGAACACACACCCCTTCCTTCTATTTATAAGCATCCTTCATGCAAGTTTTCATGACAAAATCATCACAATTTCAACTTGTTTTGCCATGTGCCATTCTTGAATCCAAGTGATTTGTGAGTTGTCATTTTGATCATTTGTTTTCCCACCATGCATGAGCTGGATTTTGCTTGTAGGTTGAGTGTTTCAATTTTGCTTCTCTATCCATTAGTTGTCTTGTATGACTTAATATCTTGTGGTCAAATAATTTGTCTACAAGAAACTTGAGTGCACTTCATCTTGCATATGAATTTATCATTGAATTTACAAGTTGGTGTAGGAGTGCTTGCTAGAAAATATTATGATAACATTTGGATTTGATGCAAGTGGCTGAAAATATCCAGGAACGTCAAGTGCAGGTGCGTCCACTTGATGGTCGATTTTGTCTTAGATGGAGTGTATATCTCTTCAAACATAAAACACAAAAGTTATAGATATTTCTCTTTCGGTTCTATATCATCTTGAATCAGCTCAATCGGAGATTGTATGAGAGAGTTATGCCCATATTACGAAAAGATGTCAGAACTGTCTAAAATTTCGCAATTATCTTCATTTGCTCCTAATGTCTCCATTTGTGTCCTAAATCAAAATATAAGAATAATGAGTATATTTAGGCATCAAATAAGAATAAATTATTAAACATTAAGAGAGGAAAATATGGCATTTTATATTCTCATCAATATATTAAATCATGCTTATATCTATTTCAAGATAAATGACCATTAAGTTTAATAACATGAGTTATATCCATTATTTTCTCATTTCTTTTAGTATTTAAATAGAGTATTTAGAGTGCATTTTTGTGCACTCATCACACCCCCCAACTTACTCATTGCTAGTCCCTAGCAATTTTCATGCAAAATGATGAGAAAGACCAAATAAAATCACACATAGGGGCCATCAAGACACATTTTTCAAATTTACATATCAAAACAATCTTAGAAATTCAATAACCCTTTCACAAGTAATTCAAATATAGCAATCCACAGAGTGTGTATGCGTTCCAAACTATTTTTATCAAATCAGAGGTTTCGACACATGCAACATTAGAATATCTTAAGCAAAAAGGTTCAACTCCATAACTCACGGGTATAGAAGTGTTTCATGTATGGATTCTCTCTATGGAATTAACAAAGGTGTACATTTACTCTCATGGAAATTTAGCCAATTATATATAAGTAACAAGTAAACATTGATCTTATGATAGGAATACTAACAAATGAGATTTCCACCGTTCTTTCCACAAGCATACTTAGGGTCGGAAAAATCAACACAAAGGGTTGTAATATGGCTTATGGTTGGGGTTCATAAGAAGAAAAGGTGAAGAGGTTTCAAAAACTTCCAAGTATACACAAAAGGGAATCTGTTAAATTTTTCAGTAGACTATACTTTCCTTTTGATGTACTTTTCAATTTTTTAGATTTTTGACTAAGTACACTTTTCCATCTTCTTTTGCCACTGGTGTCTTCGCAATTTGATGAACTCTTTCATGAATAATTTGATGGACACATCTAGCACCATGCAATTTTTGTCATGGTTTTCTGTTTTTTTTTTTTTTTTTTTTTTTTGAAATGATAATTTCACACCTAGTATACACTTAGAAGTAAAATGGTAGGAAAAATTAGTGTATAAGCTATACTCCAATGTGGAGAGGTATGGATGATGTAGATATGAAAAGAAAAGGCCATATGTGTATATTGGCTCAAAATTGGCTGCTAGGGATCTATGATGAAAAGGCTCAGCTTGAAAGGCTCAAACGTTAATCCTAAGTTGACTTTCGTCATATCCCAAGTATATCCACCATCTTACCACAAACCATGTAATGATATTCTCAAAAGAAGTGTCAAATTCAACAGATCAATGGATACTTATCACAATTTCTATATTTGTAAGCTCTCAATTCTCACAAAATTCACATGAATACTATAGCAAAATAATTCTTTAGTTACATGTGTCAAATCACCATATTACCACAAAGTTTGGAGAAGTGCATAAATGGCTCTGTGGATGTTTTAGCAAAATGATTTAAAATGGGTTTGTTGAATTCACCAAGATGGTTATGAATGAGCATGAGTATCATGTGTGAAAAGATGCCTGTGTGAAAAAATTTGGCAATTTTTTATATATTGATTGAAATATGACACAGAGTTTAAATAACAGATTTGTATTCCCACCCCCCAACTTAAATGAAACATTGTCCTCAATGTTTAAGAATCAAAATTGAATGGGGAGTAACTAAAAAGGGTAGGATACACCTGATGTGTGATGTAAATAGCTCGCTAAGCGTCAAAAGTAGTGATCTGAAATGACAAAATGATACTATCCTGCAAACAAAAATAAAGAAAACAGTAGTAAATAAAAACAAAACAAAACAAAACAAATAAGATGATAATAATAATAATAATAATAATAATAATAATAATAATAATAATGATAATAATTGTTGCATGCTGTGGTCAAAGTTGGTAGACCAAGTTTACAACCGGACTATCTTCCACTTCTTGAACTATTCCTCCTGGGTCAAAAACGAAACGCTTATTTGCCCAATAAACTCGGTTCTCGAACTTCACAGGTAGGTGGCAAGGTTTAAGATTAACTTTGATTACTTGCCCACTTGAAGGAATCTGTTTTTCATTTTTCTCAAGAAACTCCTCAAACTTCGGTTGCCAAGCCCGTGTGCTATAATCTTGAGTATTGTAAAAATTGCACAAACATTAGCTACATCAGATGAATCACTGATAGGATTATACTCAAAATCAACAATAAAATTCTCAAGGAGATCAGAATCATGAGTTGTGAAAACTTTTCTGTCTATGAGTGAATCAATCATATATATCTGCTGGCACTCGTGATTCTTCACATTTTCTTGTGCCATATGTTGACCATGAGGTACAGACTGAGTTTGAGAAGAGAGCTTACCTTGCTCATTTACACTCAAGAAACTCGTTATTTTAGATATCTGACTCTTTATCTCCTTTTGTTCTTCAACAACCTGCATAATTAAAGACTCAAATTTTTGGTTAGTCTTACTCTGTACTTCAATAAATGCATGCAAAGCGTCTTCTAAAGAATTTCTAAAAGATTGAGGTGCATGGTATGGTGCAGGATATGATCTAAAAGGTTGTGCAGGCTGTGCAGGCTGTTGGTTTTCAGACTTCCAGCTGAAGTTGGGGTGATTACGCCATCCTCTCATGTTAGCATGTGTAGGACAGTCTTGGGCATGATGATCTACCCTACCACAGACAACACATGGCCCAAAAGATTCTGCATGATTAGCCATGTGTGTTGGTTTTGAGTTTTTGGTTTTCAATGACTCTAATTCTCTGGTGAGCATTTCAACCTTAGCCTTAAGGTTATCCTCCTCCTTTAGATGGTAAATACCATCACTCAAGTTTCTTGTAGGTCGTGACCTGTTTGTGCTATCAGTAGCACTAGGTCCAGTCCAAGTATGAGCTTTTTCAGCAAGCTCATTGAGGTACTCTATGGCCTCATCGAGATTTTTCTATAAAAATTCTCCATTGCACATCATTTCCACGAATTGACGTTCCCTGGGCGTAAGCCCTTCATAGAAATAACTCACTAAGCGCCAATTCTCATATCCATGGTGGGGACACATACTCAGTAATTTTTTAAATCTTTCCCAAGATTGGTACAAAGTCTCACTATCCTTTTGTGCAAAGGTAGATATTTGTCTTTTTAAATCATTGGTCTTATGTTGGGGAAAGTATTTATTGAAAAACACTTGAGTCATCTCACTCCATGTTCCAATAGACCGTGGTCTTAGTGAGTACAACCAACTCTTAGCTTTATCTTTCAAAGAAAAAGGAAAGAACTTTAGCCTTACCGTGTCGTCAGTGGTATTTTGACTGTGGAATGTTGCAACTACTTCCTCAAATTCCCTAATATGAACATAGGGGTTTTCATTTTTTAGACCATGAAAAGTCGGAAGTAATTGTATCATTCCTGTTTTGAAATCTACATGACGAACATTAGGTGAGAACATAATACAGGATGGTGTGGCTGTTCGTGCGGGATGAAGATAATCTTGGAGGGTTCTAACAGGTTGGTCCACGTGTTCACTCATCGCGTCAGAATTGGAAGAATTATCAAACAAGCGATTAGAAAAATTAGATTCTGAATCTGATTCTAGCACGGGTCTACTAGCAAACCGTCCAAAAGCGTCTCTGTACCTGCGCATGTAAAGTAAAGAAAAGCGTAATACTGAAAAAAAATAATTACGAAAAGAAAAGTAAAATAAAATAAAGATACAGAAAGCTAAAAAGAAAATGAACGAAGCTACCGCTTTTTTTTTTTTACAAACTACTAAAAAAACACTACAAATTCTTCTACCGTCTCCCCGGCAACGGCGCCAAAATTTGATTACGCCCAAAGAATAACGCGGTCGTTTGCAGTATAACTTTGGGGTGTCGATTCCACAGGGAGATGGATTGAGAAATTGAAGAACAGTAAGGAAATTAACAAAAAGATTAAATGAGTGTGATAAGTAAATTAAAACTAAATGAATAATTTGAAAAATATAAAAATGAGACGAAAAGTAGAGCGTAGGGAATTCCTTGTGTATTTGTGGTATTCAAATTTATTCTTAATTCATTGATAACTCAATTAAGAATTCTATGTCCAAATTCTTAATCGGAAGATATAACATTAATAATCAAAATTTAAATCAAATATAACTCTTTGAAAAATTATTCTTCGCCCTTAACTCTCATAAATTGTTATCGACATTGAGAAAATCCAACGACGACAATATACCCAAGAGGCGATATTGCAGCAGAGAATTAAATCAATATAGACAATCAATTGCTCCAAACATAATTATAGAACTAATTCACTCAATAGAAAAAGCATGACTGAATCTATAAACGAAATAGATTCTATAATTATTTGAAGACGAAAAAACATCACAAATAAATTGAGAATAATAGAACAAAAGAGTTTTAATATTTAAAGACCAAATACATGAATCAAAAATAAATTACAAATACCATCACACACACAAGTTCATCCTTAGCCCTCCTTGAGAATTTAGTTACACATATTGAAAATATGCAACAAAAACTCTCCAAGGGATAATATGGAAGAGCCAACCATTATTTTCTTCTCTCTTCTTTGGTTTTTCTTTTCTTTTCTCAAGCTCTCAAAATAATGGCTCTTCCAAAGCATCCTCCCACACTAAGCATTCTCTTAGAACACACACCCCTTCCTTCTATTTATAAGCATCCTTCATGCAAGTTGTCATGACAAAATCATCACAATTTCAACTTGTTTTGCCATGTGCCATTCTTGAATCCAAGTGATTTGTGAGTTGTCATTTTGATCATTTGTTTTCCCACCATGCATGAGCTGGATTTTGCTTGTAGGTTGAGTGTTTCAATTTTGCTTCTCTATCCATTAGTTGTCTTGTATGACTTAATATCTTGTGGTCAAATAATTTGTCTACAAGAAACTTGAGTGCACTTCATCTTGCATATGAATTGATCATTGAATTTCCAAGTTGGTGTAGGAGTGCTTGCTAGAAAATATTATGATAACATTTGGATTTGATGCAAGTGGCTGAAAATATCCAGGAACGTCAAGTGCAGGTGCGTCCACTTGATAGTCGATTTTGTTTTAGATGGAGTGGATATCTCTTCAAACATAAAACACAAAAGTTATAGATATTTCTCTTGCGGTTCTATATCATCTTGAATCAGCTCAATCGGAGATTTTATGAGAGAGTTATGCCCATATTACGAAAAGATGTCAGAACTGTCTAAAATTCCGCAATTATCTTCATTTGCTCCTAATGTCTCCATTTGTGTCCTAAATCAAAATATAAGAATAATGAGTATATTTAGGCATCAAATAAGAATAAATTATTAAACATTAAGAGAGGAAAATATGGCATTTTATATTCTCATCAATATATTAAATCATGCTTATATCTATTTCAAGATAAATGACCATTAAGTTTAATAACATGAGTTATATCCATTATTTTCTCATTTCTTTTAGTATTTAAATAGAGTATTTAGAGTGCATTTTTGTGCACTCATCAGGTACCCAAGGCTCCCTCCGGGGAGCTCGCACTAGAGTCTTCTGGACTTTCCATTTACAACAAATCTGAAATTATAATAAATGCAACACAAATGGTCATACAAAATATCATAGACTCAAATCTCAAGTCTAGATAATTATTTTCAATATTTTGTAAGTTATAATAATATTTTATTTATTTTTATCTTCATATATCAGTAAGTCTATACACACAATCTTCTATGTGAGGCTGTAAATAAAATTTATAATTATTCTTAAGTTGCACTATAATTTACATAATATCTATTATGAATGTATAGGTTTTTGTTTTTGTTTTTATTATTAATTAATCTATCATATAGTCTGATGAGTATTAAATATATTGATACTCACCATATATTTTTATAATATATACACTTATCAAAAAAATATATAAGATATTTTATAATAATATTATAAGATGAGGATGCTTTTATAAAATAATGTTCCTTTTATAAAGTGTTTTACGAAAACTATTTTATTTAAAATATTATTGTGAAAATGTAATAAAAATTATTGTGTATAAATTATTTTTTATAAAACGACGCCATTGGACAGCAATAAAAAAATAACAGTTTTTTGTTGCTTTTCTTTCTGAGTAATTTTGGAGTCTTTGGACTAGTTTGGCTTGTTTTACATTTTATTGGACCTATGTTTTGCACTTTTTTTTTTCATGTTATAAAAATGTTAGCTATAGATGTTTGCACAATTTGGACAGCAAAGCTTCAAACTTTAAAAAATACCAAAATTTTCATTATCTCAACAAAAGATAGCTTCAACACATTCTAAATTACATCCAATCTAAAAAACTATGAAATAGATTCAGCCATCCAATCTAACAAAACCAAGGCATCCAGCCATCCACTCAACAAAAAACTATGAAATACATTCAAAAGTTAATCGTTTGAGACTTTGAGTACATTCAGATTCATATAACAAAACCAAGGCATCCATGATCCAGCCATCCACTCTCAATTACATCCAATCTAAAAATAAAAAAAAACTATGAAATATTATGAAATAAAAGCAGCAAAGCTTCACTGATCACTCCATTCTTCAAAGCTTCAATCCAATCTTCAAACCGAAATGGAATCGGGTGTCTCATAAAAATAATTGTAATGATGTAATCACACAATCAAATAATTGTAATTATAATAAAATAAACTCAAATCAACAATTTAAATTTTAATAAATTAAACACAATCACATAATCCAACACATTCACACTTCACAGTTCAAACACATGCACAATTGGCCTCCACAGCACACGGTTCACAAACACCAAACCCATCCTCCATCAACTTCTCCATTTCCATATGTTTTCAAGAATCAAAACGAAAGAAATTTTCAAATTAGGGTTTAGGTGAAACGGAATCACTTACCTTAGTGGAGATTGGAGGAACCGGAGAGGGAGAAACTGGAGAAATTCGGGGACGAAGGAGATGGATTCTTGCCGAGGGTGGCGTGGGGATGCGACGGCGGAGTGGCTGCAACGGCGTGGCTGATGGGGCGATTTTAGGCTAGGGTTCGGCGATTTTAGAGAAAGAGTGAGAGGGAGACGAGGGAGAGAGAGAGAGACGAGGGAGAGAGAGATGAGGTCGGGGGCTAGGGGGTTTAACGAAGCTTTTATATAAAACGGCTTCATTTTATTTAAGGAAATTTAAAAAAAAAAAAACCCAGATGACAAAACGACGCCGTTTTAAGTCATCTGGGTTTTTTTTTTATATATAATATATTAAATATTTAATATATGCGGGGCGGGAGCGGGGTATTACGGGGACGGGGTCATTTGTATACCGCCTCCGCCCCTGCCATCTGGCTAAATACCGGGCGGGTTTTACCCCGTTATTGTTAATCGGGCGGAGTAACCCGCCCCCGCTATGCGGGGCGGGGCGGAAGACGGGCGGGGCAGCGGGTGCGGGTACCCGCTGCCCACCCCTAATCCGGAACATCCTCATGCGTCAAGTGAATTTTCCTTTAAACATGTACACATAGCTTTCCACAATCAAATCACATACAGCTATGAATACCTAATATCTCATAGAAAAAGCATGCTCCAATCTTGGCAAAAATGAAAAGTGCTACAGACACAAAAAGCTTCACAAAAATAAAGTCACAAATTGATATGTCCTCTCATGTGTCCATTTGATCTACTTTATAATAATAAATTTACAATCTAACATACCAGATTAAGTCACGTCAGTTTATAAATTTATTTTTGAATAATCCCTTTATGACTAAAGTATTTCTCAATTAAAACATGTAGCATCAGGACAAAAGGCAGACATCTTGCCCATGTATCGTCTAATCTCAGGATATAGGTGTCTTATATCTCTATGTCATCCTCCCTAGATAAATAATACTTCTAACAGAAATTCCATATGTTTATATAGCCTCAAGTACTTCATCATCACTAGATCGATAATACTTCTGACTGAAAATTTCATATATTATATTCCCTCAAATAACACCCCCCCCCCCCCCCCCCCATCTTCCCCTCTTCCCCTCCTCTCTTCCCCCACAATAATCTCTATAAAACTAAAACACATGAAATTGCAAATAAACAGATTTATCCAGTATTACCCTAAAAGAAAGGGAGTGAGCGAGAACAAAAGGCCAATTCGAATCAAACAAAATATTAACCACAGTCACTTCTGTAAACTACTTAATATTAGCAGACAAGATCCAACCATATATCCAGTAACTTCCAAGAAAAAACGGGAGGAAAACAACCATGTTATATTCAAAGTGAATATAGAGAGTCCCAAAACTTCAGAGCAGTTCAATCGTTTGACCTGCAATAAACTCTTTTTTAATTCTACTTAAAAAAAATGGAATGAAAAAATACATAGAAATCTGCTTCATACTTCTTATCGTTCCTTTTATCAGCTTCGGTGATCCGTGGAGCTGGTTCGTAATCCATTTGATAGTCGCCTCTCCCCCTGTTCATGGAATTCATTGTCATGCATAAAGTTGTTCAAAAAAGAAATTCTATCCACATCGAAATGTATTTGGGTGAGAAGGAACAGTGGAGGGATGGGGTGATGTACAAAGAGTGCAGGAATAACCACGACTTACCAAAATATCTTATATGAGTTCTTACCAAGACAAAGTAACAGGCTAAATATTTTAAGCCACATTCACATGCTTTCTAATGTTAACAAAGCAAGTAAAAAATGTACTTAATTCATATTTTCAACTTAACACAAGATGTTATTGCTTTCCCTATTGGAAAAACAAATGAAAAACCATGAAAATATGTGAAACCGAAAACAAGTTAACAAACCGCCACGTCTGGATATCTTACCTAGAATTAGACTTATCTAAAAGTTCATCTGGATATCTGCGTCGATATTGCTGTCGCCACCGAAACCTAAACCCAAGAGAAGCAAAAGCAAGTGCCAATATGAGCTTCCATAGCATGAGATTTTTTCAATAAGAGATGCTTAAAAACAATGGCTCTAATATCTAATTTGTCACATACACACTACATGCATTTATCCCCCATTTTTCTGACCTAAACCTCTGTTTGCTAGCTCAGAAACGGAAAAACGGAGGAAAACAAGCCGAACTCATGGCCAAGTAGTGGTATAAAGTTCTCATTACAGTTTATTGTTTACCAATTAAAAGAAATAGTTTCTCATTACAGTAAAAGCTCGGTTCAAATCGTTCGAAGATGAAATTCTTTTAGCTCAAAAACTAAGAACGGGTAATGAAAATAACAAAAAAAAAAAAAGGACATACGAGAACTCCTGAAATGCGTAAACGACAGAGTCGATCTTTGGGATAACAATGGGCAAGCGCTTACGGAAGCTAAGATTATCTCGGGTTTCGTGCAGAAGCCACGCGCTTTCACGAGCGGCCGAGCCAACTGCGTTAAAGATCTCTGCATTCCCTAACGAAGCTGTTTGAACTTTGAATGCCCTAAAACAAGCTTAACAGAGTAATAACAATATAGCGGAGGAGGAGGAGGAGAAGGTGGAGGTTTTAGCAGTGACCGACCATCGCGACGGGTGAGGAAGAGGGTTTATTGGACTGGATAATTTAAAATTGGGCTTTCTTTGTTATACTCCAGTTAATTCATGGGCAAGTCAACTCATGGGCCCCATGCAATAAACTCTTATTCCAAGCTTTGACTTCATTCAAAAGAAAGATTGTAAACATCTTTCTTTTGCATGTTTGTCGGACTCTCAAAGTGGGCTACGTTTGCATTCGGCCTGACCCTCATTACATGCAGCTCGTTATTCATCTGGGCCCGTAACCCACTCAGCCTTTAACTTCCAACGCAGCGTTTTACTTCAAAAGGGTTTCCACATGAATTTCGGTAATTCAACAGAACTCTCTCTCTCTTCTATATATATATATATATATATAAAGAGCTTATATATCAAAATTTTTAGTTTTAATAATTACTGTTAAAATTTTTAATTAAAAATTCAGTTATTTAATACCGTTAAATTGAATTAAATGTCCAATAAAATTTTTATTTATACATTTATTATTATGATGTTTCTTTTAATAACAAAAAATTAATGACTAAAGATAATACAATTACTCCGAGAGTGTACACACACTACCAAGAATGCCTTTTTCGGCCTGTACATTTATTATCTTGAGACGTGTGCCGATTCTAACTAAAATTAAAGGAAATTATTGATCAGCGGCTAGGCCCCGCTTGGATTCGGAGATGAGATGAGTTGAGATGAGTTTGGTTTATTTTTTAATATTATTATTATTTTGGGATTTGAAAAAGGTGTGTTGGAATTTGAAAAAGGTGTATTGGGATTTGAAAAAGGTGTATAGAAATTTGTGTTTTGTATAAAAAATTATAAAAATATAATGATGAAATGGAAGTGAGTTGAGCTAAGCTCAACTTACTTTCCAATACAAGCGGGGCCTTAGAGTAACGTACATAATTAATCATCTCTACTTGGATACAGATCGAGCGCGCACGTGGCCAGACTTTTATCTATTAATGACGTTGCTAATCACATGTTATGAATATATCTCTCTTAATTACATGTTGAAATACAGGCTTCTGGTCTTACTCAATTAGCTGCAAATTCGCCCAATCTTACAGCAAGAATATTGTTTTGATAATAAATAATTATTTTAATTATAATTAAAATATTACAAATAATTTTTTTTTTTTTTTTGGTAATACAACTTGCTAAATCATATATACATGGCCCATTATAATCATACTCTATATCTTTTATATATATAAAGAATTTATATAACGAAATTTCTTGTTTTAATAGTTACTATTAAAATTTTCAATCAAAAGTTCAGTCATTTAACACCGTTAAATTGAATTAAATGTCCAGTAAAATTTCCGTCTGTATATTTATTATTATGATGTTTTCTCTTTAATAACAAAAAATTAATGGCCAAAAACGATGCAATTACTCCTCACAAAAGTACACGCACACCACCGAGAATGTTTTTTTCCATCTGTACATTTATTATCTTGAGAATACGCCTGAATTCCTAATAGGCTGATGAAAACGTCATAGCATTTATTATAACATGTGTTTTCTATTCAACACATAACATAGAATTTGATGAAAAAAATCCAAATAATACAGTAAATAATCTGAGTTTTAAATCCATTTTTTAATATGAATCCATTCTGATACGAAGGTAGATCACATATATACATATATATCATAATTATATTTATTAATCTGTTTTTTCTTATTACATGTTTTTTTTTAAATAATAATTTTGAGAATATTTCTCAATTTTAACTTTATGTCACAATGTTAATATTGTTATTAATAACATTACATGTACTGAAATAAAAATTATTTTATTAATATATAATATAATTACCATAAAATAAGAAAATATATTATATTCACAATTTAGATATGTCTATCTATTTATTAAATTACATAATATGTTAATCAATATAGTCTTATATAAAATAATTTTTTAACAAACAAGCTGAATGGTTAAGAAAATATTATTTACATTAATCATTAATATAAAAGAAACAAAATTAAAACAATAAATTCACATATAATCCCACTGTATGTAATAAAAATAAAAATAAAACTAAAAAATAAAAATATTTTTTTGAATTAATTAAAATCCATGTGCCCGGAATATAGAAGAAAACAAAGTTAAAAAAGAAACATGATGGGACTAAGTTATCGTGTTTATAGGACTATGTTATTGAATTTATGAAACTATGTTATTGTATTTTATGTTATTGTATTTATGAGATTATGTTATTTTATTTAAATGCAAAATTATTGGATCATCATTAATTAAAAATTAATTCTTAATAAAATAATTCTTAAAAAGTTAAAAAAAATTTAAGTAAACATACTTTGCACATTACTTCTACCTAGAATATATATATATATATATACTATATATAGTATATAAGTATATATATAGTATATAGTATATATGCTCAAGTCTGAGAGCAGCGTGGGAGGGATAGCGCCGCGTACAAGACCAGAGACGAAAATTGGAGAAGAAAAACTATCAATTCATGGTACTCGGCTACTACTGGATCTTTTAAGAATTTTTTGTTGTTCACTGTGTGTATGGGTAACTATATTCTTAAATAAGATTAGAGATAAACTTGCATATTTAATGGTAGTTTTAATTTATTTTTTATTCATGTATTTGATTTTAATTCATTCAGATTCTTTTGTTTTATCATTCCCTAATTATTATTGGTATTTTTGCCTCCAAATAATCAAAGAATTTATATCCTTTATAGATTCAATCACATTTTTTTATAACTTGATTTAGATATTTGATTATGTTTTGATCAATTTATTATCTATATTAATTTAATTTATTGCTGTAATATCGCTCACTAAACATATTATTATCATTAAATTTTGTCAATAAAAATAATAATTTACATGATTTAAAAATGATGAGTAATTTATCAAAAGGTTATATTTAGTTTAATTTGGTTTAGAGTTTTATATCTTCCGATTAAGAATGTTGAAATTGAATTATCAATTGTATAATTCAATGAATTAAGAGTAAATAAAAGTACATGATTTGTGCAAGGAATTTGAGTAATCTTTTCGTTAATCATATAATTTAATTTTAATTTGTATTTAAAACTAGTTTTTGTTCTCTTAGTAATCATTAAATATTTTCTTCCAATTCCTTTGTTATATAATTTGTTTTCCTGTAGAATCAACATCTTAAAACTATGCTACAATTAATACGTTATTATTTGGGCTTAATTAAATTTTGGCGTCGTTGTCGGAGAAACGATGAAAAAATCGCTACATAATTTTGATTTTCAATAGTTTATAAAGGCGGTAACTTTGTTCTTTTTTTTTACTGCATTATTATTTTATTTTCTTTTTCTTTTTGTAGATTTTTTTCTAGGATTTTTTTCACCTTGCATTCACAAGTATAGAGACGCCTTAAGTCAATTTGCTTGTAGGCCTGTACTAGAGTCAGAATCTAATTTTCTTAATCCTTTATTTGATATTCCATCTAGTTCTGAAGAAATGAGTGACCATGAAGATCAATCCACTAAAACTCTTCAGGACTACCTCCACCCTATACATACAGCCACACCATCATGTATCATGTTTCCAGTCAATACTTGCCAACCTAATTTTAAAGTATGGATGATACAATTACTTCTCACATTTCATTATTTGAAAAATAAAAATTCTTATGTGCACCTCAGAGAATTTGATAAAGTAGTTACGACTTTTCAAAATCAAAATACAACTAAAGATATTATGAGACTTAAATCATTTCCTTTCTCTTTGAAAGATAAAACAAATAGTTGCACGTACTCACTGAGACCATGATCAATTGGATCATAGAATGAAATTACTTAAGTTTTCTTTAATAAATATTTTTCCTAACATAAAACTAATACTCTAAAAAGGCAAATATCCACATTTACATAAAAGGATAATGAGATTTTGTATCAAACTTGAGAGATATTTAAAGAGTTGTTGAGTATGTGTTCTCACTATAGATATGAGAACTAGAGCTTAGTGGATTATTTATATGAGGGACTTATACATAAAAAGCGTCAATTTGTGGAGAAGATGTGTGGCAGTGAATATTTACAAAAAAATCCCGATGAGGCTATAGAATATCTCAATGAGCTTGCTAAAAAACTCACACTTGGATTGGACCTAGTACTACTGAAATCACAAATAGTTCACAACCTAATAGAAATCCAAATGGTAATGAAAATTTTCATCTTAGATAAGAGGATAACCTAAAAGCTAAGGCTAAGATGGTTACGAGGGACTAGAGATGTTAAAAATCAAGGATTTAAAGTTAACGAACAAAGCTAATCATGCAGAGTCTTTTAAACCATGTTTTGTGTGTGGTGGAGCAGATCGCCTCGCTCAAGAATGCCCCTCATATTTGCTCAAATGAGAGGGTATATGAGAAATAATGTAATGCCTTAGGTATGTACAAGAAACCTTTTGCACATTTCTCCGATATTTACAATCTGGTGTGGCCTAATCACCCAAATTTTAGCTAGAAGCTTGAAAATCAATAACCTGCACAACCTCCAAGAACATATCCTGAACCATATCATGCATTTTCTTTTTTTAGGAACCTCTTAGAAGATATTTTACATGCTTTTATTGAGGCGCATGGTAAAACCAATCAAAAGTTCGAATATTTGATTACATGGGTTATTGAAGAAAATAAGGAGATAAAGAGCCATGTATCCAAGTTGATGAGCTTCTTGAATGTGAATGAGCATGGCAAGTTCATTTATCAAACTTAATCCACACCCTATGGTGAACATATGGCGCAAGAAAATTTAAAATATGTGAATGTCGTTGTAACATGAAGTGGTAAATCCTTACACATTCCGACAATAGAGAAATCGAATGATGTTGAGAGGATCAAAATAATAGTGGTGCTGAGCTGTCCAAGGAACCCAAGGTAATAAAAAGTCCAGTTAAGGTATCATTTCTTCAAGCTTTAAAATCGAACATGCGAATTGTGGATCCTAACAATGAAATACTAAAAAACCTCAAGCAAGTAAAATTAACATTCATCTTTTGCACATGATTAAACAAATTCTTACTTATGTAAAAGTTCTACAAGATTTGTGTACAGTTAAGAGGAAACACTATGTGAAGAAAACAACATTTCTAACAAAGCAAGCTAGTGCTCTAATTGAGCAGCAAATTCCTCCCAAGTACAAGGATCCTGGTTGTCCAACCATTACATGTAATATTAGAAATCACGAGTTTGGATTAGTCTTGCTAGATTTAAGAGCTAGTATTAATTTAATATCATATTCCATTTATCTGAATCTAGGGTTAGAAGAAATCACACTAACTACTATGGTATTACAATTGGCTGACCGTTCAGTCAAAGTACCACGTGGTGTGGTAAATGATATTTTGATTTAAATTGACAAATTTTATTATCTTGTTGATTCCCTAATCCTTAACACTAGTTCTGTTGTTGACTCTACTTCTAAAATTCATTTAATCTTAGGTAGACATTTTCTAGCTATTGCTAATACTCTTATTAATTGCAGGAATGAGCTAATGAAGCTCTCTTTTAAAAATATGACTTTTGATGTGAATATTTTCCATATTACAAAACAACCAAAAGAGAATGAGGAGCGTCACCAAATGTATATAATTGACTCACTCATGAAAATGGGAGTTTCCACAACTCATGATTCTAATCGCCTTAAATATCTTCTTATTAATTATGAGTTTGATTCTATTAGTGATTCATCTAATGTGCCTTAATCTATTTTGTAAAAAATAACACAAATATCAATCACATCAGATAAATCACTGATAGAATTAAACTCATAATTAACAAGAAAATATTGAAGGAAATCAAAATCATGAGTTGTGGAAGCTCTATTATCCATAAGTGAGCCAATTATATACATTTGGTGGTATTCGTTATTCTCTTTTGGTTGTTTTGCAATATAAAAAATATTTATCTCAAAAGTCATATTCTCAAAAAAAAGTTTCACAGTTCATTCATGTAATTAATAAGAACATTAACAATACCAAGGAAATGTATACCTAAAATTAAAAAAAAAAATTAAAAGTAGAATCAACAACATAATTAGTGTCAAAGATTAGGAAATTAACAGGATAATAAAATTTGTTCATTTGAATCAAAACATTCTCCACTACACCCCGTGATACTTTGATTGAACAGTCAGTCGATTGTAATACTATAGTAGTTGGTTTGATTTCTCCTAACCCTAACTGCAGATAAATGGAATATAATATTAAATTAACACTAGCTCCTAAATTTAGTAAGTTTTGCCCAAACTCATAATTTTCAATATTGCATGCAATGGTTAAACAACCAGGTTCCTTGTATTTAGGATGAATCCATTACTCAATTAGAGTACTAACTTGCTTTGTCAGGAATGTTGTATTCTTCATATGGTGCTTCCTCTTAACTATACACAAATTTTTTAGAACTTTTTCATAAGTAGAAACTTATTTAATCACATGCAAAAGAGGACGGTTAGTTTTTACCTGCTTGAGATTGTCTAGGATTTCATTATTAGGTTCCACAATTTGCATGCTCGATTTTAAAGCTTGAGGAAATGGTACTTTAACTGAGCTCTTTATTACCTCAGATTCTTTGGGCAGCTCGGAACCACTTTTATTTTGATCGTCTTTAACATCTTCTAATTTGTCTATTGTTGGGATGTGTAAAAACTTACCACTTAGTGTAACAACGGCATTCACATCTTTCAAATTTTATTGTGCCATATGTTGACCATGGGGTGTAGATTGAGCTTGAGAAAGGAACTTGTCATGCTCATTCACATTCAAGAAGCTCATCAACTTGGATACATGGCTCTTTATCTCCTTGTTTTCTTCAACAACCTGTATTATCAGATATTCAAACTTTTGATTAGGTTTACCATGTGCCTCAATAAAAGCATGTAAAGATGTCTTCTAATGGGTTCCTAGAAGAGGAAGATACAGGATATGTTTTAGGAGGCTGTGCAAGCTGTTGGTTTTCAAGCTTCTAACTAAAATTAGGGTGATTACGTCACTCCGAATTGTAGGTATCGGAGAAATTTGCAAATAGTTTCTTGTACATACCTAAGACATTATCTTGTTCCTCATACACCCCCTCATTTTAGTAAATGTGGGGCACTCTTGAGCGAGATGATCTGCTCCACCACACACAAAACACGGTTCAAAAAACTTTACATGGTTAACCATGTGTGTTGGCTTTCAATCCTTAGTCTTTAACATCTCTAGTCCCTAGTAAGCATCTCAACCTTAACTTTTAGGTTATCCTCTTCTATAAGATGGTAAATTTCACCACCATTTGGATTTCCAGCAAGTTATGACCTATTTGTGATCTCGGTAACACTAGGTCTAGTCCAAGTATGAGCTTTTTTAGTAAGCTCATTGAGATTTTTTTGTAAAAATTCACCGTTACACATCTTTTCTACAAATTGGCACTCTCTAGGTATAAGTCCCTCATAGAAATAACTCACTAAGCTCCATTTCTTATACTCATAGTGAGAACGCATACTTAACAACTCTTTAAATATCTCCCAAACTTGATACAAAATCTCATTATCCTTTTGTGCAAATGTGGAGATTTATCTTTTTAGAACATTAATTTTATGTTGGGAAAAGTATTTGTTAAAGAAAAGTTGAGTAATCTCATTCCATGATCCAATTGATCATGGTCTTAGTGAGTACATGCAACTATTTGCTCTATCTTTCAAATAGAAATGAAAGAACTCAAGTCTCATAACATCTTTAGATGCATTTTAACTATGAAAAGTTGCAATTACTCCCTCAAACTCTTTTATGTGCACATAAGAATTTTCATTTTCCAAACCATAAAATGTGGGAAGTAATTGTATCATCCCCATTTTAATATCAGGTTGGCGAGTATTGGTTGGAAACATAATGCATGATGGTGTGATTGCACGTGTAGGGTGGAGGTAATCATGAACAGTTCTAGTGGGTTGATCTTTGTGGTCACTCATTTCTTCAGAACTAGATGAATTATCAAATAAAGAATTAAAAAAAATTAGATTCTGACTCTAGCACCGACCTACAAGCAAATTAACCCAAGGCATCTCTATACTTGTGCATGCAAGGTGAAAATAAAAACTAAGCCCTAAATAAACTATGAAAAAAAATGATACAACAAGCTAAAAGAATGAACGAAATTACCACCTTTACAAACTGCTGGGAAAAAAAAAATCATCAGGCGATTCTTCCACCATCTTTCTGGCAACAGTGCAAAAATTTGAGTACGCCCAAATAATAACGCTATAATTGTAGCACAGGTTTGGAGTGTCGATTATACAGACAAATTAAAGAAACAAATAAACTAGAAAACATATTTAAGGTTCAATGAGAGAACAAAAACTAAATTTAAATGCAATTTAAAGTGAAAATGAATTATTAACAAAAGATTACTCAGACTTACGAATAGCAAAACATCAAGAATTCCTTGCACAAATCAAGTATTTTTATTTATTCTTGATTCATTGCATTACACAATTGAGAAGTCAATTCCAACGTTTTTAATCGAAAAATATAGAACTATAAACTAAATTAAACCATATATAACTCTTTGATAAATCATTTACCATTTTTAAATTATGTAAATTATTATCCCTATTAACAAAACCCAACAACGACAATATATTCAATGAACAATATTGCAGTGACGAATTAAATCAATATAGATAATCAGTTGATCCAAATATAATCAAAAATCTAAACTATTTTATTAAAAAAGCATAATTGAATCTATAAAGAGAATAAATTCTATGATTATTTGGAGGAAAAAATACCAACAATAATTAAAGTATCAGTAAATTAAAAGAGTCTGAACTATTCAAACTCTTTGTTTTATCAGACTCTTTGTTGTTGTCCATTTTTTTTTTATTCATGTATTTGATTCATGAATTATTATATAGGCAACAATAATTAGAGAATGATAACCATTCAAACTCTTTGTTTTATTCAGGGAATGACAATAATTATATATCAAATAAATGAATAAAAAATAAATTAAAAGTAACATCAAGTGTGTAAGTTCATCTCTAACTTTATTTAAGAATTTAGTTTTCCATATAAATAATGATAGGACTGTACATCTAGTATCCAAACTGAAAATCTGGACATACCTAGCCCAAGTCTTAGGGTTCGGATTCCGGACCATATATACCCAGGTAGTAACCTGGGTTGGAATGCAGATGGATCCGAGTTTTGGAGGATCCAGAATCCAGGTTTCGGATTTGAACTTTTTTTTTTTTTTACAGAAGTTCGTATTTAATATTATTTTAGAACATAATTTGTTTAGCAAAAAGCCTACATTTTATTAAAGCATTTTAGAGAAAAATATGTTCAAAAGCATAATTCTTCTTATAGACAGCTTATATTTATTCAAAAAATTTCAAACCATAATTATTATTTTTATATATAAAAGACTTTATTTTATTAAAACTTTTTTCTAATTCATCTAGTTGGAAGGGCTAATATTTGTATTCTAAAAATACTAAATGCATGTCAAATAAAATAAAAAATTCCAATATTCACCTATGGATGCATCACAATACAATCCACTACATATTACATTATTTGTTATTTATACATTACACTCTACAATGCAAAATTACAATCTAGAAACCTGGAAAAACAGTTTAAAAAGATATTACAAACTTTCTATTTTCACCCTCCATATCCTTCAAATTCTCGGCCAGCATCCTATTCTTGTTTTGAATTTGTCTTTCTACAACAACTATATATAAGCCTAAACAAGCAGTAAGCACACCACCAAAGAGGAGGAAAAAAAATCATTGAGGCAATTAGTACAAATAAAGTTGCAACCAATCGGTTTGACAATCATATAAGATTCATTAATACAAAACTAAGGCAAAAGAGGGTTGTGGATTGTCAAATCAGATTTCTTTACATCATGCAAACCATTAGTTTTCGAAAACTATATAATTGACATCTAAAATATATATATATAATTGAGCAGAAAAACTAAATAGTTTATTCTCATTCATCATTAAACAAGCCAACCCATGGATCCATATTCCAATCCAAGCACACAAATGGACTCTCAATTTTTTTTTTCTCCAAACAAAAAGCTATATTACAGACATGATTGATTAAATGCATAGCATTTATACTACACATTCATCATTAAAACAAAAAGACCCAAATAAAAACAAAAACAACACGTTTAAAACCAAAAAGAATAGATCTAAATGTATAAAATCTCAACTTTCCCAACACTATGAGGTACATAATATAGAGCACAGGATATGAAAACGATATGGGTCTGTACATCTCGAATATTTCCTAGCAAATGATGCAAAGCAGAGTATACTAGCAAACAGAGAATGTAGATCAGTTCAGAAGCCAACCCAAAATCAACAAATAGAGAACAAATATTTCAAAAATAAAAAAATAGAGTACACGTCACGCAAGTAACTTGTCCAAACAAACCAAAAAACAAAACATAGCATCCTTTACTTTGTAAGGCTTGCATTCAACTTATTTAACACTTATGATTTATTAAAGCATATGCCTAATATTCTAAAATGCTACTGAAGTTGAAGCGAAAATGTAGGATTTATATGAGATCATGAATACCATACAAGAGCGGAAACAGAATACCAAAAGAAAACATTACATGCCACAAAAAAAGAACTAAAAAATTGGTTGTGATAAAAATAGATCTTAAGAAATAGAAGAACCAAAATGTAAAGCCTCAAGAACTTACAAAAAAACCCCATGTTCAAAAACAGAAAAAGAGCAGCTAGCAAAAATAAAACCATATTCTATTGAGTTAGTGATAGCATATAAACAGATCTGACCCATAAAAATACTCAAATATTCTTATCAAAAGAAACTGAAAGTCAACAAAGAAATAACAATACACAGAGAAAACAGAGAAAAAATACCCATGTTTGACAGCCATAAAGAACAGATCTTCGATCGGCAGAGGAAGAATGACATGATCTAGGGTTTCGACACAAGTAAGAGAGAGAGAGAAGACGACGGAGCCACAAGTGAGAGACGACAGGCAATGAGCGACGGTTAGGGTTTCAACACTCGGTGAAGAAGCTAGGTTTCGTCTCTAGAGGAGAGAGAGGTCTAGGAAATGGGGGATTAAATTTGAAACAAGAGTTTTATAAGAAATCAGGTATCCATATTTTAAAACCATGTCCAGACCATGTTGGTCCAGATATTCAAAATGTGGTTCTGGTTTTGTTTTAATCCGATTTTCAAGGTTTCAGACTAGACCGAAAAAATATCTGGCCCACTTGAACACCCCTAAATGATGGACAAAAAAAATCTCAAAAAAAATCAAATAGCAGTCAGCCATGAATTGATTCTTTTTCTCTAAATTTCATCTCTCGTCCTTGTCTTTCCATTCGGCGCATGTAAGTCTAAGGAATATATATATATATATATTCCTGCTTGGCGCTCTGCGAAGTCCCTTGCTATTCAAAATTGAGGTGCGGCCTTGAAGTGAGGCTGAATGAGGTTAAAGCTTATTGCATTTGTGCGGCCTAATTGATTGTATTTTGAATTGCCGTGTGACTTGTCCAATTGAAGTGAACTTTATCATGCGGCTTTGTGAGCTTGTATAGTGGGGCGTGATGCCTTCTGTTGAAGTCAAAAGTAGCCTTGAAGTGAATTTGTGAAGCCCAATTGCAAGATTTAAGTGTGCGACCTTGAAGTGAATTTGAAAGCTTAGATCTCAATCTCTGCTAAGTGCTACACTGCTAAATGTAAAGCCTAATTGCCGTATATCCCTCACTTACCACTATTGTAACATTTGAATATTAAAATATTATAAAAATATGCTCAGCCATACCTCAATGTAAATAGAAATTAAATTAAATTAAATAATTATATCTCATTATTTCTATTCACATCTCAACATTTTAATCCACTAATAAAATATTTAGAGTGTATTTCGCACACTCATCACTCACTCAAAGAGGTTTGGACAATGGCAAACGCTTGATCTGTTTTCTCCTTTCCCATGTCTATACAACATCTAGTATTTATTTGTTTTAGTATTTTACACTTTTTTTTCCAATGATGGCTTGATCTACTATCTTCTAGTGTTTAGAATACTACCCGCGCCACCCCCATTTCACTCATCTATTGAACTTAATCCTTCGGATCTTCACAAGAAGTTCAACCAGCATAACCAAACTATCAGTGCTTATGACTCACGCACAAACAAGGTCTCACTGTGGCATTTGGTATTTCAACATGTGCAGCTCGAGATGGCTATATACGCATGTCTTCCCTGCACATGGTCCCTACGCACCAGCACAATCTCCCACAAGTGTTCTTGGCCACGAATGACTTGAACTATCTCTAGCATCCTATTTGTTCATGTTTCTACTTCCCCTAATTACGCCCAAAGAATAACGCGGTCATTTGCAGTATAGCTTTGGGGTATCGATTCCACAGGGAGATGGATTGAGAAATTGAAAAACAGTAACGAAATTAACAAAAAGATCTAGATGAGTGCGAAAAGTAAATTTTAGAGTGTGACGTAAATTAAAACTAAATGAGTAATTTGAACAGTATAAAAATGAGACAAAAAGTAGAGCGTAGGAAATTCCTTGTGTATTTGTGGTATTCAAATTTATTCTTAATTCATTGATAACTCAATTAAGAATTCTATATCCAAATTCTTAATCGGAAAATATAACATTAATAACCAAAATTTAAATCACATGTAACTCTTTAAAAAATCATTTTTTGCGCTTAACTCTCATAAATTGTTATCGATATTGAGAAAATCTAACGACGACAATATACCCAAGAGGCGATATTGCAGCAGAGAATTAAATCAATATAGATAATCAATTGCTCCAAACATAATTATAGAACTAATTCACTCAATAGAAAAAGCATGATTGAATCCATAAACGAAATAGATTCTATAATTATTTGAAGACGAAAAAACATTACAAATAAATTGAGAATAATAGAACAAAATAGTTTTAATATTTAAAGACCAAATACATGAATCAAAAATAAATTACAAATACCATCACACATACAAGTTCATCCCTAGCCCTCCTTGAGAATTTAGTTACACATATTGAAAATATGCAACAAAAATTCTCCAAGGGATAATATGGAAGAGCCAACCATTATTTTCTTCTCTCTTCTTTGCTTTTTCTTTTCTTTTCTCAAGCTCTCAAAATAATGGCTCTTCCAAAGCATCCTCCCACACTAAGCATTCTTAGAACACACACCCCTCCCTTCTATTTATAAGCATCCTTCATGCAAGTTGTCATGACAAAATTATCACAATTTTAACTTGTTTTGCCATGTGCCATTCTTGAATCCAAGTGATTTGTGAGTTGTTATTTTGATCATTTGTTTTCCCACTATGCATGAGCTGGATTTTGCTTGTAGGTTGAGTGTTTCAATTTTGCTTCTCTATCCATTAGTTGTCTTGTATGACTTAATATCTTGTGGTCAAATAATTTGTTTTGAAAAAACTTGAGTGCACTTCATCTTGCATATGAATTGATCATTGAATTTCCAAGTTGGTGTAGGAGTGCTTGCTGGAAAATATTATGATAACATTTGGATTTGATGCAAGTGGCTGAAAAATATCCAGGAACGTCAAGTGCAGGTGCGTCCACTTGATGGTCGATTTTGTCTTAGATTGAGTGGATATATCTTCAAACATGAAACACAAAAGTTATATATATTTCTCTTGCCGTTCTATATCAACTTGAATCAGCTCAATCGGAAATTGGATGAGAGAGTTATTCCCATATTACGAAAATATGTCAGAACTGTCTAAAATTCCGCAATTATCTTCATTTGCTCCTAATGTCTCCATTTGTGTCCTAAATCAAAATATAAGAATAATGAGTATATTTAGGCATCAAATAAGAATAAAGTATTAAACATTAAGAGAGAAAAATATGGCATTTTATATTCTCATCAATATATTAAATCATGCTTATATCTATTTCAAGATAAATGACCATTAATTTTAATAACATGAGTTATATCCATTATTTTCTCATTTCTTTTAGTATTTAAATAGAGTATTTAGAGTGCATATTTGTGCACTCATCATACCCCCCAACTTACGCATTGCTAGTCCCTAGCAATTTTCATGCAAAATGATGAGAAAGACCAAATAAAATCACAGATAGGGGCTATCAAGACACATTTTTCAAATTTACATATCAAAACAATCTTAGAAATTCAATAACCCTTTCACAAGTAATTGAAATATAGCAATCCACAGAGTGTGTATGTGTTCCAAACTATTTTTATCAAATCAGAGGTTTCGACACATGCAACATTAGAATATCTTAAGCAAAAAGGTTCAACTCCATAACTCACGGGTATAGAAGTGTTTCATGTATGGGTTCTCTCTATGGAGTTGACAAAGGTGTACATTTATTCTCATGGAAATTTAGCCAATTATATATAAGTAATAAGTAAACATTGATCTTATGATAGGAATACTAACAAATGAGATTTCCACCGTTCTTTCCACAAGCATACTTAGGATCGGAGAAATCAGCACAAAGGGTTGTAATGTGGCTTAGGGTTGGGGTTCATAAGAAGAAAAGGTGAAGAGGTTTCAAAAACTTCCAAGTATACATAAAAGGGAATCTGTTAAATTTTTCAGTAGACTATACTTTCCTTTTGATGTACTTTTCAATTTTTTAGATTTTTGACTAAGTACACTTTTCCATCTTCTTTTGCCACTGGTGTCTTCGCAATTTGATGAACTCTTTCATAAATAATTTGATGGACACATCTAGCACCATGAAATTTTTGTCATGGTTTTCTTTTTTTCTTTTTTCTTTTTTTCTTTTTATTTTTTTTTAAATAATAATTTCACACTTAGTACACACTTGGAAGTAAAATGGTAGGAAAATATAGTGTATAAGCTATACTCCAATGTGGAGAGGTATGGATGATGTAGATATGAAAAGAAAAGGTCACATGTATATATTGGCTCAAAATTGGCTGCTAGGGGTCTATGATGAAAAAGGTCAGCTTGAAAGGCTCAGACGTTAATCCTAAATTGACTTTCGTCATATCCCAAGTATATCCACCATCTTACCACAAACCATATAATGATATTCTCAAAAGAAGTGTCAAATTCAACAGATCAATGGATACTTATCACAATTTCTATATTTATAAGCTCTCAATTCTCACAAAATTCACATGAATACTTGAGCAAAATAATTCTTTAGTTACATGTGTCAAATCACCATATTACCACAAAATTTGGAGAAGTGCATAAATGGTTCTGTGGATGCTTTAGCAAAATAATTTAAGATGGGTTTGTTGAATTCACCAAGATGGTTATGAATGAGCATGAGTATCATATGTGAAAAGATGCCTGTGTGAAAAAAAATTTGACAATTTTTTATATATTGATTGAAATATGCCATAAAGTTTAAATAACAGATTTGTATTTCCACCCCCCAACTTAAATGAAATATTGTCTTCAATGTTTAATAATCAAAATTGGATGGGGAGTAACTAAAAAGGGTAGGATACACCTGATGTGGGGACACATACTCAGCAATTCTTTAAATCTTTCCCAAGACTGGTACAAAGTCTCACTATCCTTTTATGCAAAGGTAGAGATTTATCTTTTTAAAGCATTGGTCTTATATTGGGGAAAGTATTTATTAAAAAACACTTGAGTCATCTCACTCCATGTTCCAATAGACCGTGGTCTTAGTGAGTACAACCAACTCTTAGTTTTATCTTTCAAAGAAAAAGGAAAGAACTTTAGTCTTACCGTGTCGTCAGTGGTATTTTGACTGTGGAATGTTGCAACTACTTCCTCAAATTTCCTAATATGAACATAGGGGTTTTCATTTTCTAGACCATGAAAAGTCGGAAGTAATTGTATCATTCCTATTTTGAAATCTACGTGACGAACATTAGGTGAGAACATAATACAGGATGGTGTGGCTGTTCGTGCGGGATGAAGATAGTCTTGGAGGGTTCTAACAGGTTGGTCCACGTGTTCACTCATCGCGTCAGAATTAGAAGAATTATCAAACAAGCGATTAGAAAAATTAGATTCTGAATCTGATTCTAGCACGGTTCTACTAGCAAACTGTCCAAAAGCGTCTTTGTACCTGCGCATGCAAAGTAAAGAAAAGCGTAATACTAAAAAAAATAATTACGAAAAGAAAAGTAAAATAAAATAAAGATGCAGAAAGCTAAAAAGAAAATGAACGAAGTTATCGCTCTTTTTTTTTCAAACTACTTAAAAAAAACTACAAATTCTTCTACCGTCTCCCCGGCAACGGCGCCAAAATTTGATTACGCCCAAAAAATAACACGGTCATTTGCAATATAGTTTTGGGGTGTCGATTCCACAGGGAGATGGATTGAGAAATTGAAGAACAGTAACGAAATTAACAAAAAGATCTAGATGAGTGCGAAAAGTAAATTTTAGAGTGTGACATAAATTAAAACTAAATGAGTAATTTGAACAGTATAAAAATGAGACAAAAAGTAGAGCGTAGGGAATTCCTTGTGTATTTGTGGTATTCAAATTTATTCTTAATTCATTGATAACTCAATTAAGAATTCTATGTCCAAATTCTTAATCGGAAAATATAACATTAATAACCAAAATTTAAATCACATGTAACTCTTTGAAAAATCATTTTTCGCGCTTAACTCTCATAAATTGTTATCGATATTGAGAAAATCTAACGATGACAATATACCCAAGAGGCGATATTGCAGCAGAGAATTAAATCAATATAGATAATCAATTGCTCCTAACATAATTATAGAACTAATTCACTCAATAGAAAAAGCATGACTGAATCCATAAACGAAATAGATTCTATAATTATTTGAAGACGAAAAAACATCACAAATAAATTGAGAATAATAAAACAAAAGAGTTTTAATATTTAAAGACCAAATACATGAATCAAAAATAAATTACAAATACCATCACACACACAAGTTCATCCCTAGTCCTGCTTGAGAATTTAGTTACATATATTGAAAATATGCAACAAAAATTCTCCAAGGGATAATATGGAAGAGCCAACCATTATTTTCTTCTCTCTTCTTTGATTTTTCTTTTCTTTTCTCAAGCTCTCAAAATAATGGCTCTTCCAAAGCATCCTCCCACACTAAGCATTCTTAGAACACACACCCCTCCCTTCTATTTATAAGCATCCTTCATGCAAGTTGTCATGACAAAATCATCACAATTTCAACTTATTTTGCCATGTGCCATTCTTGAATCCAAGTGATTTGTGAGTTGTTATTTTGATCATTTGTTTTCTCACTATGCATGAGCTGGATTTTGCTTGTAGGTTGAGTGTTTCAATTTTGCTTCTCTATCCATTAGTTATCTTGTATGACTTAATATCTTGTGGTCAAATAATTTGTCTTGAAGAAACTTGAGTGCACTTCATCTTGCATATGAATTGATCATTGAATTTTCAAGTTGGTGTAGGAGTACTTGCTGGAAAATATTATGATAACATTTGGATTTGATGCAAGTGGCTGAAAAATATCCAGGAACGTCAAATGCAGGTGCGTCCACTTGATGGTCGATTTTGTCTTATATTGAGTGGATATCTCTTCAAAGATAAAACACAAAAGTTATAGATATTTCTCTTATGGTTCTATATCATCTTGAATCAGCTCAATCGGAGATTGGATGAGAGAGTTATACCCATATTACAAAAAGATGTCAGAATTGTCTAAAATTCCGCAATTATCTTCATTTGCTCCTAATGTCTCCATTTGTGTCCTAAATCAAAATATAAGAATAATGAGTATATTTAGGCATCAAATAAGAATAAAGTATTAAACATTAAGAGAGGAAAATATGGCATTTTATATTCTCATCAATATATTAAATCATTCTTATATCTATTTCAAAATAAATGACCATTAATTTTAATAACATGAGTTATATTCATTATTTTCTCATTTCTTTAGCATTTAAATAGAGTATTTAGGGTGCATTTTTGTGCACTCATCATCCCCTAACCAAGGATCATCAAGTCAAAAAAGTGGAGTTCTCTATCAACTAACTCAAACACAGCAAGATGCATAACACACTCACCCGTCATGGCTTTTGGCCGTAGCATCATATAAATGGTGGCTTCCCCTTAATGGGAATGGGCAAGATTGTTTGAACAATCTCATATCCTGTTTTTATTTTATTTCTCTTTTGTGATCAATTTTTGACTAATGGCTATATGTAATTTGCATTAATTGTGATGGGGTATTTGTTGGATCAGTTCCTCACCCTTACTTATTTCCATATAATCTCATATGTTTAGTACATGATATTTTTCATCTTACACGAGTTTATTCTAATGCCTATCTACATAACAAACACTAAGAGATGGTAATGGTGATATAACTCATGCAGATAAACAAAGAGTTGAGGAAAGGTAGATCGTGATTTTTTATGATAGCTTAGGAATGTTTATCCCTGAAATTCCCTTTTTACTTTTGTATAGCTAAATATATCTAACAATTTTCACAATCAAATTTATTAGATTTCAATCGTGTGAATATTCAGAAATATGTAATAAATAAATTACTAAGCATAAACACATCGATTGGTTATGAAAGGAAACCATTTAAAAAACTATTCAAAAGTAAAACCCTACGAGGCAACCAAATCTAGGAAAATCATTTTTATTAATTGAAAATTAGTTTACAAGTAAGCTATTCAATTATAAAACTTTTGTCAATTAACTCCCTTATTTGACCGAACAAACGACCCGTTTATCCCTACTACGGTAACAACCAGAACCTCTGACAATTTTCAATCTATGTCTTTCCTACCGGAATCTCGAGTGGTTGATCACGTACACCAATCAACGATCTTCTAAATTTTGAGCAAGATCACACTCGCAAGTGTATAAAAATTACAAGAAAAATTCTCCACTAATTTCCTCTCAAACGGTTCTCAAATATGTCTAAATATCAGCTCTGGTCGAAATCCCTAGCTAGGGTTACCATTTGACTTGATTTAAATAGACAATCCAAATAGTGCTGCTGAAACGCGTCTGCTGACAGGTTATCCTTCATCAGAATTCGTCTGCTGACAGGTTGCTAACAAGCTTCCAGATTTACTGCTGCAATTTAAATTTCGAATTTGCCTTCTGATTTTATCCTTCCAGATCTCGAAATTCACATTTTTAACCTCTTTAACAGACTCCTAGACTCCTAAAAGGACTGAAAATACTATGGACAAATCCCATAATTTAAATTACATTCATTCAAAAATCAAAATTTATCCTATTTGAATTCAAATTCAACAATCTAAAAATTACAGTTTTAGAGATAAAATGAAATATTAACCTATTTGAATTCAAATACGTCAATACTAATTCAAGCCAACAAAATCTATATTAACAATCTTTCCCTTTGGCCAATTGGTGACAAAATATTTTTGATGAATATATGTTTCTTGTGATCATGAACAAATTAAAAAATAATCAATTAAACCGAAAATTATATCACATCACATTTAGTCCATTTACTTTAAATCTATCATAATATTCATCATCAACATATCAAATATTGTTCCAAGAAATAATGGCATTATTGTCAAAATAGATTTTTCTAAATTCATGCATCAAAACAAAAAGATCAGCAGCTAGTTCAGCTCGCATGTCTTTCATCAATATTTTTCCCCCTTCATCAATGCTTCTTCCCTTAGTCTATACTGCTACTCTCCCTTACTCCTCACTTTTCTCCTCCTTTTTTTCATCAATTTAGCCAAATTAATACCATGTGGAAATTGAAAATACATCCTCACTTGAGGAATCAGGTAAGGGAGAATTTTGTTTTTTCTTTAGTTCTTATCTGAGCACACAACCAAAAAGTTAGAGAAAACAAACACAAGTTAGTTTCATAGGAGGACCCGAGTTTCAAGCATGCAATGAAGAGAAAAAAATGTCAAAAAAATAACCATATAATTCGATATCCAGCAATGTTATCTCAGAAATATCTCAAACAGGTATGCATGTATGCTTAATGAGAGAACCAAATTAAATAAGAGATAAATAGAGAAAACAAGTTAACTGAGGCAAACTGCCACACATGCACTGCCAACATCACAATTGACCCAAAAAAAAAATTATAATAAAATAGTCAGAAAATAAATTGCCAAAAACTTTTTAAAAAAAATAACGTTAATGGAGCAAGTGGCATAAAAAGATGTATTTATGTTCAATCAAAATGCTACTCACAAAATAAATCTAATACCATACATCCACTTGATTGCAATACCTACAATAGATTTTCACTCCTAATAAAATCATCAATATTAAGGTTCATGTAAGTGTGTGAATGAGCAACTTATGAAATGTAGCAACTTTTTCTTGATGAATTTATCCTTTATAAATATATATATATATATATATTTTACAAATGCATTTTTCTTTTGATCATCATTTTTATAGGAATTTTCTTTTAAAAGATGCTCCCAAGAGGTTGTCACTTACTTTAAGGCAAATTTTATGCTAGGGTCTAGATACATAAGTGTCTCCTCCAAATTCTTTACTTGCATAACCCCTTTTTAGTTTATTTTTATTGCTCATATTTTTCTTCAATGATAGGAGCAATGATTTTTTCTATAAGAATTTCCAAGATTAGATCCATGTGAGGTGTGAATCTATTTTCGCAATGAATTTCACACCGGCTTTTTCTATATGGATCAACAAGTGGTATTTGGTAAGGGGAGACCTTGTTAATAGTTGTACTAGGTTAGTTCAACTAGTATTAGTCAATTTAAAGTTTGGAATTTCTCCATGATGAGCATCTCAATACATTTATTCAGTCTTTTTTTTTTTATTAAACAAAAGTACATCCACACAAATTTCTCCCAGTGCATTAAGAGTGAACCCTTACTATGATGACCTATAGGATTAGAATGCACAAAGCGGGATGCTTAACAAAGAAGAAATGCATAAGTTTTAGAATTTATTAAGTGAGTATTAACAAGTTCAAGAACTTCAATACACCATTAATTATGCACTTTACATTATTAGGCCAAAAAAACACATTTTTTTTTATAAAAAATATAGGAAACCAAAAAAAACCAAAAAAAAAAAATCTCTTTTAAAAAAAATATATATAAACAAAACAAAACACAATAAAAATGCATGTTCTATACTAACGATATGCAAAAAATACAAGAACATGCATGTGGTCTTATTAACTAATGTGACATGACATCCTTTTTTACCACCCATTTTGCCTTAAGATTTGGCTTGTCATTTCTATTTTTTTAAATACATAGCCTAACCAATTCATCAAGCTCACGACTTACAAAATTAGTTTGTTGATCCATCTCATCAACTCGGTTTTGTAGGTTTTTTCCACTAATTTTCAGAATTTTTTTTTTCAATTTTGATTTTCTGCACTTAAGACACATTAAATCAATACAGTCTTATATGTCCAACAATTCCACAATTATGACAAGTAGGAGTAAATTTACTTTCATACCTACCTTTCTTCATCATGGTCGATGGAAAATTTTTGTGCAAGTCTCTCGAGTGATCAGCCTTCGGCATGGAGGGATTATTGTGGTTATTCTTTTGACTTTCCTTTACAAATACAATACCTTTGTAACTCGACGCAGCAGATGATAGTATTTGTTTTCCTTTTCCTTTAAAGTCACGTATCATAAACCTGTCCTATTATTGCTTGGTTTTTGAAACCTTAACATTTCATTTAATTTTTGGGTTGCTGAATTTTGTTCATACTCTTGAACATTTTTCAATTTTTTCTCTATTGCAACATTTTGATCTCTTAACACTTCAACCTCAGAAATTTGTAAAGTCTCAACCAAATTATTTTTCTCATTTTCTACTGCTATAAGGTTTTTGTACAGCTTTTTAGTAAGTTTTTTCAGCTTGACTACCTCTTCGCACACTTCATCATAGGCATTTTGAATACACAATTCTTGGTCAGCATCAATTAGAGTAATGTCCGAATCACTAAAAGCACCACTACTTTCAGATTTAATTAATGAATTTTCAACCAAGTCATTCACAATAATAGAAAAAACCATAAAAGATTTTTCATTATTCGAAGATGAATTTTCACTTTCAGAATCTGAAGTATTACTAGAAGACATATTTGATGTTTTTCCTTTATTTATCCTGAAGTTAGGACACTCAATTCTAATATGACCATAACCTAAACATTCATAGCATTTTACCTTCTCATTTTTCTCAATTTTTTCTTTATTCTAATTTTCTAATTCTTTTTTTTTTTTTTGCTGGAAATTCTTTAGGTCTCTTTTGTTTTTCATTAGTCTTTTTCTTAAATATAAATTTTTTGAATTTCCTAGTAATAAGAGCTATATCCTCATCATTTAGACTCTCCTCACCACAAACATCATCATGCTCTTCTTTCACAATTTTTAAAGTAATAGATTTACCTTTTTTCGTTTGAGAAAGAGATGATTCATACGTTTGTAAGGCCCCGATGAGCTCTTCAACTTTAATTGTATCCAAGCCTTTGCTTTCCTCAATGGTTGTGACTTCAAGTCGAAATCTCTCAGGCAAAAACCTCAAGATTTTCCTCATGATTCTTGAGTTTTCAACCTTCTCTCCAAGATTAAACCTGGAATTCGCAAAATTATTTAGTTTAGCATAAAAATCATTAAAGCATTCATTTTCAAGCATTTTAATTTCTTCAAAACTAGATGTTAGCAATTGTAATTTAGAATTCTTCACAATCATTGTTCCTTCATGTGTGACTTCCAATATGTCTCATGTCTCTTTCACTATCTCACACATGGAGATCTTTTTAAACTTTTCTTGAGATACCGCCATGAAGATGGCATTTAACCCCTTGCTATTGAAATTACTATTATTCAACTCATCTTTCGACCAAGTATCAATACTGGTATCAGGTTTCTTCCATCTTCTTTTAACGACGTGACATACTCGTTCATCTAATGACTTTAGGAATGCTCTCATACGTACTTTTCAATATGCATAGTTCTCACCATCAAATTGCGGTGGAATATACAATGATATCATCTCTACTAGGGGAATGAATCACATTCAAACGAGTGAATCCGCTTTGATGCCAATTGAAATTTCATTTTTACCCTTGTATGGCCAAAAATATCTAACAATTTTCACAATCAAATTTGTTAGATTTCAATTGTATGATAATTTAGAAATATGCAATAAATAAATTGCTAAGCATAAACACATCAATTGGTTACGAAAGAAAATCTTTTGAAAAACTCTTCAAAAGTAAAATCTTACGGGGCAATCAAATTCAGGAAAGTCATTTTTATTAATTAAAAAATCAGTTTACAAGTAAACTATTCAATTACAAAATTTTTATCAATTGACTCGCTCACTTGACTAGACAAACGACCAGTTTATTCCTACCACGCTAGTAGTCAAAATCTCTGGCGATTTTAATCTATGTCTTTCCTACTGAAACCTCCAGTGATTAATCACGTACACCAATCAATGATCTTTTCAAATCTTGAGTAAGATCACACTTGCAAGTGTATAAAAATCACAAGAAAAATTATCCACTAATTTTCCTTTCAAACGGCTCTCAAATATGTATAAATATCAGCTCTAATATAAATATATTGCTAGGGTTACCATTTGACTTAATTTAAATAGACAATCTAAAAAGTATTGCTGAAACGCGTCTGCTGTTAGGTCATTCTTCATTAGAATTCGTCTGCTAACAAGTTGCTAACAAGCTTCCGGATTTATTGCTACAATTTGAATTTACCTTCTGATTTTATCCTTCCAGATCTTGAAATTCATATTTTCAGCCTCTTTAACAAACTTCTAGACTTTTAAAATGACTGAAAATATTATGGATAAATCTTATAGTTTAAATTATATTCATTCAAAAATCAAAACTTATCCTATTGAATTTAAATTCAACAATCTAAAAATTACAGTTTTAGAGATAAGATGAAATATTATCCTATTTGAATTCAAATACGTCAACACTAATTCAAACCAACAAAGTCTGCATTAACACTCCCTTTTCACTACGTTCGTCAATCACATCAAGATGAACTTTGAAGGAGTAGGGAAGGGGAAGGCTACTATGGGAATTTGGATTATGGTGGGGCCATAAGAGAGAGCAATGGTGCTATATCATGTGGAATTAAACAGGTTAAGCCATTTGATGGGATTACAAAGACAAGGAAGATGAGTTTTATGGTGCCTCGATGTGGATTAGCTTCATAATTTGCCACTCGTGTACATGAATCAAGAGAGTGGGGAGCAAATGTCTATCGGCAAAATTGAAGAGGTGGACGTGAAATAAGATGGTTTGGGGTGGTGGACTTTTCTCCGAGTAAAAGTTGTGATAGATTTCACAAAACCAATTACGAGAAGGTGAACAATTAATGTTAATGGGACAAGAATTTGGATACAACATATTAAATATGCAAAATTACCCAAATCATGTTTCAGATGTGGCCGAGTTTTACACGATGCATAGGGTTATCCGCTAAGGAACAATTAGAGAGGAATGATGGTGGAGCATGAAAATCAGTATGGTTCATGGCTTTGAGTAGAGCCTGTAGGGAAACAAAATAATTCTACTTACTTCACAAATCTAGCCACTAAAGAATAGAGAGGAGACACGAATGATGATCATTGTAAGGCTGAGAAAAGTTGGTGGCTGCTTTAGTGCAACCTGAGTCCAACGAGAATTCTATTTTGAAAAGAAAATTTTGGTCGTGAGGTGAATATGAAGGAATTAGTGAAAATGGAGGAGGAATTGGAGGGAGGATTTCAAAATGAATATTTGGCTAATTCAATAGAGGATTTGCTAACGGATATAAGAGCAACCATATCTCATCCCCCAAATTTTTTTTCTAAATTTTAACTAAAAATCCTACTCCCTCTAAATTTTTCCTAAATTTTACTTATTTTTAAAAAAAAACCTTGTAAATCTCATTCTATATACTTTATCTTATCTATTAAAACAAAATTTTTCTATTCTGTTTTTTTTTTTTTACTACTTCATTTTACATCTTTAACTATTCCCAATAAAATATACTTAAAATTTGATAGAGAGATTAATAGTAACCTCCAAATATAGGGGTTATTGTAGCACTCCCTAAACCCATCCCCTATTATGAGGATCCGAATGTGGGTTGGCTTTGGGGTAAAACCCCTAAACAAATCCTATAATTTAGGATGAAATGGGTTTTGATGCACCTAATTAGGATATGCTCTAAGGGGGGGAAATAGAGGCGAATTTGTAATAGGTGATGGAAAGAAGTATGATTTGACAAGGGAAACAACAAGAAGTTGGACCTGTAGTATAAAGGGCCCACGACCTTGAGGTATTTTTGTAGATGGATCAACCATTCCTAGTTTTAACCATTAGGAATCAGAAGACAAAGCAAAGAAGAATAGAGTTGGAACTAATGATTCACAAAAGTAGTTGAAGACCAGAAAGGAAATTAGAGGTTCTCTGTTGACCGAGTCTAAAAAGATCAAATTGGGTAAAAATGAAGAAACTATAAAAAATCAATTGTATTAGCGAATGGTGTTAGGCAATCCCACCAAGTCCAATAAAGATGTTCAGCTGGAACTATTAGGATTTGGGAATCCTCAGCCAATTCAAGACCTTTGCATGACTTTAAAGAAAAAGGAACTATTTAGTGCTCTTGATGGAGAATAAGTTAAAGGTAAGTAAGGCAGCTTTCTTGAAACACAAATTGGTGTTTGAATTGTGTTTTGTAATTGATCCAATTGGTAGAAGTGAGGATCTGGCACTATTATGGCGACAAGAGATGAGGGTTGAGATTAATTAATTATTCTCAGAGACATATTAACTCTTAGGTATGTGTTGAGGATGAAGAATTAATATGGTTGCTTACTAGGCTCTATGGACATCCAAAAGCCAATAAAAGAAAGAAGGCATGGGATATGATAGTCTCTCTCAGGCCAACTAAAAGTAAAGAATAGTGTGTGATTGGAGACTTTAATGAGATCATAACTTGAAAATAAAAACAAGGGAGAGTTTGAGAAGTGAATTGTTGATGGAAAAGTTTTGGGGGTCATTGGAAGAGTCAATTTATTTGTTTTAGGTAGAGTGGAGACATGTTCACATGGTATAACAATCATAGTGGTGAAACTTTCACTAAGGAAAGCTTGGATAGGATTGTGGTTAAAACTATTTGGACTAAGATGTACAGAGAGTTTTGGGTGGAAAAATTAGCTGCCAAAAATTCTAACTGTACTCCACTCATTTTACATTTTAGTAAGAAGGAAACAAGAGGAGTATTTCAAAAGAAGTCATTCAAGAGGAAGAGTGTGGTAAGGTGACAAATGAACAATGGAAGAAGGTTGTTCTATGCAACGATTCATTGATAAGAATACAGGGAAGACTGGGGTATTGTAGTGATTCACTAAGCAAATGGAGCAAAATGGTGTTTAAAAGACGACATAAGGAAATTCAAGAGAAAATTGAATTGTTGAAGCATCTGCAAACAGTTGAGAGACTTGACAATATATAAGAAGTGGAGTTTTAAAAATGAGTTATGCATAATGCTAGAACAAGAATGTCTGAAGTGGAGGCACATAGCAAAGAGACACTGGTATCAGCATGGAGATAGACACACAAAGTACTTTAATGCATGTGCTAATCAAAGAAGAAAGAAATACATTATCAAGCAAATCAAGGATTCTAAGAACAACTTCTTAACAAAGACAACAAATATCGAGAGGGCTTTCAAAACACACTTTAAGGAGATTTGCACTTCATCTAACCCTTCTATAGAAAATATGTCAACTTGCCTGAATGCAATAGATACAAGAGTTACAAGTGAAATGAACGTAGATCTTTTACAAGAGTTCACCAAAGAAAAAATAGAGGCAACTCTATAACAAATGTCTCCTATAAAGTCTCCTAGATGTGATGGCTTTGGTGTATAATTTTATCAAAATCACTAAAGCATCGTGGGGGAGGAGGTTTGCACTGTTGTTCTTGATTTTTCAATAATGAAAGTATGTCCCCATCTCTGAGCTGTACATGAGATTCCTAAAGTTAAAAAATCCTTGTTAGTTAATGAATATAGACCAATAAATCAATACAATGTAATGTAAGATAATCTCAAAGGTATTGGTACCCCTTTCACACTCATGTGACGTTGAGGTACTGCAAAAGAAAAAGCCGCATGCTTTTATTCCTGCACGATTGATAACTGCCAACATAATAGTTGCTTATGAAGTTTTACACAACATGAAGACCAGACAAAGTAGAAGGGGAGGTAGTATGGCTTTGAGACTTGGCATATCAAAGGCATATGATAGAATCAAGTGGCTTTATCCATAGACAATCATGAAGATTATGGGATTAGAGAAGAGTTGGTTTTCTTTGATAATGAAGTGTTTTAGTACAAGTAGCTACTAAGTGTTGGTGAATAGAAAACTAGGAGAGACTTTGTATCCAGCTGAAGGTTTAAAACAAGGAGATCTTCTCTCTTCATATTTGTTCATATTGTGTGCACAAGGACTTAGCTCTTTGATTAACCAATTAGAAATGAAGAATGGAATTAAAGGAGTGGTTCCTTCTAGAGAGGGACCTAGAATAAATCATTTGATTTTTGTAAGTGATTGTGCAATCTTTTGTAGAGCAAGACAGGCAGAGTGGAGCCAATTGCACTCCATCCTATCTATGTATGAGAAAGCCTCTGCCAAGTTCTTATTAGACATAAAACCTCTATATATTTTTTAGTTCTAATACTAATGCTAGGACTAGATATTTGATTATTAAGGAGACATGGACTGTTGCATGTGGAAGTTATGAAAAATATTTAGTTCTACCAGCTTGGGTGGGTAGATCATAATACAACACCTTCAGGTACATATGGGATAAAGTATGAAACAAGATCAATAGCTAGAAGAACAACTTCCTTTCAAAGGCTGGGAAAGAGGTCCTTATTTAAGCAGCACTTCAAGCTATCATAACGTACACCATGAGTGTTTTCAAACTTTCAAAGAGACTGTGCAATGACATCTCTTCAATGCTAGCTAGATTTGGATGGGTAACAATTAAATGAAGCATGATATTTAGTGGAAAATGTGAAGTAAAACGAGTGACTCCAAAGAAAATGGTGGATTGGATTTTCAAGATAAATAATGGTAACCAAACAAAACCAGAGGTTTTTACAAGAACCTCAATCTCTGGCAACTAGAGTCTACAAATGAAAGTATTTTAAAAGTAGGCATATTCTGGGAGCTAAATTTGGGAATTCACCATCTATGATTTGGAAGAGTGTGTGGTCTGCTATCAAATTACTGAGAGCAAGGATTCTATGGACAGTTGGTGATGGTAAAAGATAAGTATTTGGAGAAATAAATGACTACCTAAGCCAACATCATATTGTGTTCAATCTCCAATTTCAACTTTGGGTTCTGAAGCAAAAGTTAGTGAGCTAATAATTGTATAGGCTAGAAGCGGGAATGAAGACTTGATAAAAGCACACTTTGAAAAGGAAGTGGCACATTTGATCTGTAGTGTTCATATTAGTAAGATAGGAGTGGACGATAATATGATATGGGATTTTAGCAAAAATGGTAGATTCTCAGTCCGAAGTGCATACCATGTAGCTCAAACCAAGGACAAGGGTTCGAAGCTGAATCCTCTAGAGGTCATGACATAAATGAGAGAAGGAAAAAGATGCGATTTTTAAATCACCAGGGGCAACAAGCATTTTCTGTGGAGAGCTGAAAAAAATAGTCTTCCCAGTAGATCAAATTCGGTAAGAAGGAAGGTCTTAAATACTCCTCTTTGTCCTATCTGCTAGTGTGAAAAAAGAAACTATCATTTGTTGACTTTGGAGTTGCACAACCTCGTATGATGTTTGGGCAAGAACAGGAAGCTCAGTTAAAAATGGTCCAATACATGTGAAGACTTCCTGCAGTTTGTACTGATTATGAATGGCATTTGGCATAGAAGGAATGCTCTCTTTTTTTTATAACAAATTCAAAAGCCCTTCAAAGGTTGTACAAGAAGGATTAAAAGATTTTCACCAAGCTCAGTAGAATAAGGGAGGATATCAGAAAAGGAAAGGGAAGGAAGATTAATCCACCCTTGGAAGTGACAAGAAGGGGACCTTATTAAGGCTTTTGATGCAACCATTGATTGTAAAAATCTAAAAATGGGTTTTAGAGTCATCATCCGAGGCAGTGAGGGAGAGATTATGGCTACTCTATGCGAGCAGATGGTGGTGGATGTCCAACTAATTATTGGAGAATGCATAGTTTCTGGAAGGCTTTGGAATTGTGTTTGAGTTGGATTTCAGCTAAGTGGTGTTTGAAGGTGATTTGGCATGTGGTTATCAACAGGGGTGGACCTGTGTTGTCCATTGGGGGGCTACCGCCCCCCCAAAATTTTTGAAAACCTATCTTTCATATATGGTCTATCACAAGACAGCCCCCCCAATTTTGATATTTCAGCCCCCCAACTCCAAGTCTGATATTTCACTCACGTAACCACGTAACGCGGGGCTCCCAATGCTGCAACTGCAACTGTTAGTAGTTACCAATACCGACTAACGTTACTAACTTACTAACTTTCTAACTTACTAACTTACTGACTTACTAACTAGTTTACGGGCCTATGAACCAGTTACCTGTAGGCTGTAGTCTGTAGTTCAAGCCAACGATTTACGGCATTAACCAGTTGCAACCGTGACCCATGAACCAGTCGCAGCCATGAACCAGTCGCAGCACTGCCAGCATGGTTCAAACTAATGGTTTGAGATTTGGAGAGCAGCCCGTTACAGATGGTGTCCTTTTGTACCGTTGCTGCAGCCTGCGTTAGTGCATTGCGTGTTCTGCCCTTGCTCTGCCTCTTACGTTGTTCACACTTCACAGTTAACTTATTAAGGTTTAAAACTCTTTTTAGCCTTCAAAACTTCGAGCTTAATATCTGCCCGTCCGTGGCCTGCCCCTGCTCTGCCTCTTACGCTTCAAAACTCAGACTTTAAACTTGATCTGCCCCTGCTCAGCTACTCTGCCTCTTACGTTTCTACACTAACTTGAGTTGCCGCTTCCAGCTTCTGCGTGTCGCGGTGTTGGCTTCTGCTCTGCGTTTCACACTTTATTTGCGTGTTGCCGTGTTGGCCCTGGCTGGCTGACCCTGGGTAGTGGGTCCTATTACCGGCGCCGACGGGTTCAGGCAGAGGTAGAGCCGCAGGCCCACAGTCTATAGAGAAACAGAGGCATCAAGACTTCAAGTGAAGCAACTAAATCATATTTCCGCTGCTACCTACTGGTTTGCTGTAGCCTGGACCGCTGGACGCCGTTTGCAAGACTACACGTTTCGCGGAGTTTCGATTTAATCTTCCAGTTCCAGAGTTTCGGTTTATCAAGACTTCAAACCCAGGTTCTACCGTAACAGTATTCTTTATATTTTTTATTTCCCCTGCTGCCTGCTAGCCTGCTCGTGTGTGGCTTGTGCATATATTATAAATTATAATATATTATAATTTATATATTATGTGCATATATTATAAATTATAATATATTATATATATAGCCTATAGGTGTATAAGTTTATAAGTTATAACAGTATATAGATTTCATTTAATATATATTGTCATGTAGTATACTGAATTAATTCGTACTCATATTAATATATTATATATAATTTTGTTAAAATTTTAATATTTGAGCTGTGAGCATATAAATTGATTTGTCATTTGGCATACAGCATATATTAATATATATGTATAGGCATAGCTTGAAGAAAATTAAAATTTGTATGTCTTAGAAATGATTTGATATTGTAAATTTGCATTACTCCGTATATTATTAGGCACTTCTCAAATTTATTATTGATTTATAAGTTTTTTTTTAATTTAAAAAATATGAACAAATAAAAAACAATTGATTCTTTTTTTAAAAAGAAAAACGTGGACAAGTCAATGAGTAATATAGAATTAGATATACATTTAGAGGACTCCGTCACGACGGAACATGATGTTTCTAGAAATGGTGAGCGTCCTAGTCCCTTTAAAACTTCAAAAATGCAATCTGAAGAGATAGATGATACCTGTTTGGAACGTGATGAGCGTCCCTCTAAAACTCCAAGGAGCTCTCACTAATCTCTCCTCCAATCCAGCCGATTCCGAATCCACCAATTTCGGGATCTTTTGCAGCGAAGGCCTGTCATCGAATTCTTAAAACCTGGGGTATGCCGATCTTAAATTAAACTAAACATGATTGATCCTACTATCAATCAATCCGTCATACAAAGGCGTAACTCCGGCTCTCTCTACGGGTAGAAGGAGGGACAACAGCCTTGTCAAGGCGCGGGCCAAGCCAACTCAAAGTGAAGCGATTTATACCGAGACTTTACCACCGTGGAGCGGCTTTTTGCAAAAAGATGAGGGGGAAACTCAGTAAGATGTCGGAGAAGCGAAATATACGAAATCACAAACGTAGATTGCTCGCGGCTAAATATGAATTGAGACGAAAGCTTTATAAAGCCTTTTGTAAAGATCCCGATCTTCCTAGTGATATGCGGGACAAACATCGTTATAAGTTGTCCAAGTTGCCAAGAAATAGTTCCTTTGCACGAGTAAGAAACCGATGTATTTTCACGGGTCGCCCTCGTTCCGTATATATGAGTATCTCTCATCTGATGACCCTGAACAAGAAGGAGCTGCTCTCGATGTGAGATCAGCAGCAAAAGAAAGAAGAGGAATTGGATGCCCCAGAGCAGCAGGCCCGGATAAGCCTTAAAAAAAAACACACACGGACACAAACAAAAGAAACAAGAAAAGGGGCAGTGACTCAGTCTCAAGGGAAGTCCTTCCAATCCAAGCTCCCACAATGCGACCAGCAACTCCCCCACTCAGAAGACGTGGTGCAAAGTAAGGAGCGTCGGACCTATCTGAGAACGGATTTTTTCTCTTCAAATTCAAAGATCATGACAATATGTGCTCTGTGATGGAGAGATCTCCTACCCTACCACCCCTTGGATAGATAGAGAGGGAGGGCGGAGATTTTGGTTTTTTCATGTTGTCAAAGAGTTGAACAACGAAAATAGATGAGATGGCGAATGCCTGATCGAATTGATCGGGTCATTACTTCCATACAAGATGAGATACGACGTGCCTATGTTAAAACTGGTCCATATCAACCTGAAGAGATGGATGATACTTGTTTGGAACGTGATCCAAGATTACGTCCACAAATATGGGAATTTCCTACTAACATACAAGATGAGATACGACGTGCCTATGTTAAAACTGGTCCATATCAACCTAAACTTTCAAAATATCATTTTCAGGAATAGGCAATCAACGTCGTCGATTCCAATTTTCTTGGTTTCAAAGATATTCAAACTGGTTAGAATACTTACCTTCGAAGAATGCTATATTTTGTCTTCCATGCTACGTTTTTGCTAAAAAATCAACAGGCCGTCTAGGATCAAATGCATTTACCAATAAAGGTTTTGATAGCTGGAAAAAAGTGAATGATGGAATGAATTGTCCTTTAATAGGACATGTGGGAAAAGATCCAAATTCACCACATAAAAATGCTGTGAAATGTTGTGAGGATCTAATGAATCATTCAAGACATATTGATAAGCTAGTTGAAAAACAAGCATCGCAAGAGATGGAGAATAATCGATTGCGACTCAAAACTTCAATAGATAGTGTTCGATGGTTGGCATTCCAAGCATGTGCATTTAAAGGTCATGATGAAAGTTCTAAATCAAAAAATCAAGGTAACTTTATTGAATTGATAAAATTTCTGGCAAATTATAATGATCAAGTTAAAGGAGTTGTCTTGGAAAATACTCCACAGAATGCCAAATATACATCACCTAAAATTCAAAAGGAAATTTTGCATATATTTACAAATAAAGTGCGAAATGTGATTCGCGAAGAAATCGGAGATGCCAAATTTTGTATTCTTGTTGATGAAGCTCGAGATGAGTCTAAAAGAGAACAAATGGCAATCATTTTAAGATTTGTTGATAAAGATGGTTTTATTAGAGAACGATTTTTTCATATTGTGCATGTCAAGGATATTATGGCACTAACTCTAAAAAATGAGATATGTGCTCTTCTTTCTTGTTACAACTTTCAAATTGAGAATATTTGAGGTCAGGAATATGATGAAGGAAGTAATATGCGTGGTGAATGAAATGGACTACCAGCTTTATTTTTCAAAGATTGTCCTTATGCATATTATATACATTATTAGGCTCATAAACTACAATTAGCCTTAGTTGCAGCCTCTAGAGAAGTAAAATATGTTCATCAATTCTTTGTCTATCTGACATCTATTATTAATATTGTTGTTGGTTCTTCTAAACGTAATGATGAATTACAAGCTGCTCAAATTGTTGTAATTGAAATTTTGATTGCTTCTAATGAAATTGAGACTGGAAAAGGGATTAATCAAATGAAAAAAAAAGTACATTACAAAGGGCTGGAGATACTAGATGGGGACCACATTTTCAATCTATATGTAGCTTGATGAGGATGTTCGATGCTACTTGCACAGTTATAAATACTATCTCAAATGAGGGATCAAATTATTCTCAATGTCGTGATGCTGAAGCGGCTTACATGATATTGACATCTTTTGAATTTATTTTGATATTACATATGATAAAAAAATAATGAGAATCACTAATGCACTTTGCCAATCTTTACAACAAAATTCTCAAGATATTGTGAATGCCATGAGCCTAGTTTCAACCACAAAAGTACTCATTCAAAAGTTAAGAGATGATGGGTGGGAGTCTTTGCTTATTGATGTTAGATCATTTTGTGAAAAACACCAAATTGATATTCCTGATATGAATGACCAATATACTCGAGAAAAATCTCGTCGTCAAGTTGAAAGGACAACAATTGAGTATCATTTTAGGATTGATATATTTACTCCTACAATAGACTTCCAGTTGCAAGAATTGAACAATAGATTTAATGACCAAGCAATAGAACTTCTTATTCGTAGTGCTACTTTAAACCCTAAAGGTACATACAAATAATTTAATATTGATAACATATGCAAATTAGCTGAGAAGTTTTACCTACAAGATTTTACTGAGCAAGAAAAATTCCTTTTAAGAATTCAATTGCAGCACTATGAGTTTGATGTATTCACGCATCCAGATTTTCAAGATATGTCTACATTATCTGAGTTATGTAGAGGACTAGCAATTTCAGAAAAGTCAAAAATTTATTATTTGATTGACAGGTTAATTCGTCTAGTTTTAACTCTTCCAGTTTCTACTGCTATTACTGAACGGGCATTTTCTGCAATGAAACTTGTAAAAACTAGATTGAGAACTCGAATGGAAGATGAATTTCTTGCAGATCATTTGCTAGTTTATATTGAAAAAGAAATTGTCAAGAATTTCACTTCAGAAATGATAATGGAAGAATTTTATTGTATAAAAGATCGTCGTCGAGTTTAATTTGAAGAAAAAAATTTTAAGTTGATCGCCTCCCAAACATCAAATCCTGATTCGTCCCTAGTTATCAAGGCTGTTCAATGTGGAAGAGAAAACTTGGGCTTGGCATAGACAAACCATCGAGGACTTGAAAACAGTGTTATCAAATTGGTACCTCATGAGTTGGCAAAGTTGGCTTTGTCTTCATCAGAAAAACAGTGCTTGGATATTGAGGATGATCCTGCATTGATCCATAGTCTTGTTTAAAAACTTTGTACCGATTGATTTTGTCTTGTTTGGTAAACGAAATCTGTTTGTTTCTCAAAAAACAAAACTTACCCAAAATATCTTTATCTAAAAATGAAATAAATTGTCGTGCACTACAGTCTACTATTACCCTTCATCGACTTGGGAATGGCACCGTATCCGGGAGTTGAGTTCATCAGGAGCGCGTGGGATAACTCGGCACACAAAACGAAGTTGGAAGCTTTCTTTGTCTCTTACTGAAGGTGGCGGCGCACCCAAAACGCCCGCCTTCTCAGAATCTCAAGTCTCAACCACACTAAAAGCAATGAAAAAATATTGGCAACAATCTGTTGGCAACAGTCTGCCCGCCCCCCTCGAAAGCAATACTCCCAAAATCCCTCATCACCCGCGTGCACGCACATCATTTTCCTTCTGCTAGTGCTTCTCCATCTAACAGATCAAAAAGCATGGCAGTCTTCTTCTCCACCCTCTCTAGAACTAAGTCCGCCCTGAGATCCCACTCCGTTTTCCTCCGCTGCATGAGCAATGTCCCTGAGAACACCGTCTATGGCGGTCCGAAGCCCCAGAATCCCAACCAAAGAGTCACTCTGACCCACTTAAAGCAAAAGTACCGCAAAGGCACACCCATAACGGTCGTCACAGCCTACGATTACCCGTCCGCGGTGCACCTTGACACCGCCGGCATCGACGTGTGTCTCGTCGGCGATTCCGCCGCCATGGTCGTCCACGGTTACGACACCACCCTTCCTATCTCGCTCGACGAGATGCTTGTCCATTGCCGCGCCGTGGCTCGTGGCGCTAAACGGCCCCTCCTCGTCGGGGACTTGCCGTTTGGGACCTACGAATCCAGCACCAGTCAGGTAATGGTGAATCAATCTATTTAATCAGGTCATTTTAAGGTTTTTTGTTTTTCAAGTTGTTATTCCTTCTTTGGTTGCTGAGAGTAAGGAATGCGTAAGGGTATAAGGACATGTTTAGTTCTCTTCGTTTTCTTTAGAATGTTCTACCATAGTGATAGTGCCGTCGATGTTTTGTTCATTATTGTCTAGACATAAATAGTTGTCAAAAGTTAAAGGCGAAATGAAATGATGAAGGAATTGCTTAACGATTTTGATTGGCGGGTTCCCTTTTAATTGTGCAATGATTAGTGATTGTTGCAGTTTCAATCATTAACAGGCAGTTGATACAGCGGTGAGGGTTTTAAAGGAAGGAGGAATGGATGCGATAAAATTGGAAGGAGGGTCACCCTCGAGAATCACCGCGGCAAGAGCTATTGTTGAAGCTGGAATTGCAGTGATGGGGCATGTGGGACTCACCCCTCAGGCCATTAGCGTTCTTGGGGGATTCAGGCCTCAGGGAAAGAGTGTTGCCACTGCTGTCAAGGTCTCTCTCTCTCTCTCTCTCTCTCTCTCTCTCTCTCTCTCTTATTTGTATGTGGACGCTTGAGTGCGCTCTTTTGTGCATTTTGTTTTCATGTTGAGAGATTGTTCTGTACAGGTTGTGGAGACTGCTCTGGCTTTGCAGGAATCAGGGTGTTTTTCTGTTGTTTTGGAATGCGTGCCTCCACCAGTGGCTGCTGCGGCTACATCAGCTCTTCGGATTCCTACAATTGGTATTGGCGCTGGGCCTTTTTGCAGCGGACAGGTTTGACCATCTGTGGATCTCTATAACTGATTAACTCTTTGCTGGTATATATATGCTGGATATTTCTATGTATGGAATTCATTTTGTTGTTGGATGGATAATAGGCTAATTGAGTAAGTTTGTTTTACAAGATGTAGTCTAAACGTAGTCTTTTAGTATAGATATTGATGTGTGAGTGTGTGTTTCTAGCTTGAATTTTCTGATTATTGCTGTTTAGAGTATGAAGCCTTGTGAGAAAGATATCAAATATGGTTTGGCTTGGCTTGAGTAATGAAGAATAGAGAAGATTTTGTCCATCAATGTTTGTCGTCGGAGTTCTTGGATAGCTCTACTTATCGCTAGCTTACTTTTCTTTTATATTTGCAATCATAGCTCATTGACTCAATATCTATTCCACCAATTCACCCAAACACCATAACATACACATTCCTTGACCCAGGCTTGTACCACACACCTTTCAGCGTTCTTTCTATAGCTTTCATGGCATGAGCATGCAAATCACATAGCATAATTAATGCTTTTGCAGACTTTACAAGTGGCTTACATGAAAGGATGGAAACATGGTATATGACTTAAAAATCATTTTGAGAAAAGCATAACATCTAAACTTAAACGCCAAGGCTATGATCATCAAACCTTGTTTCCCTAACCTCAATACTGAACACTTCTTAGTAACTGAAAACAAATATCAGTCATTGCTCTATTCTTGGGCATTTTTCTAATGTTTTAGTCCTATATATGCTTCTAAAGATAGTGTCAAATCTGATTTCCTATGTTAGACTTGTTTTTTTATTTATTTTAATAAAAAAAATTATTCTCTCACGATCACATTTAAATTATATATCAACAATGCTACTCATACACTATCTGCTGTAATTCCAGCCTTGTGTTAACGGAGTTTATTTTGTTGCAAGTCTAAGAGTGTATAACACTTGGATAACTTGAGTCATTGGAAGGATGATTCTGTTTTTGGAACTAGGGTTTTAAAATCCTAAACAAGATTCCTTGACAAGGTCCAAACACCAGCATCTTTGGATGGCTACTGTGCTGCAAACTTTTCTGCACTCGCCAAAACTTGGCCATTCCCTTGTTGCATGCTCCCATTGGTTCCCTCTCATCTTAATTCAGACTCTGATGGTTTGCTTAGGTTGGTTTCTTTTGATATTATAGTCTCTAGCTCACTTTATTGTGAAATTACCAAGCTTGGGGTAGAAGCAACCTAGCCTCCTGTCTTGATAGTTCACATCATGTTGGGCATTGCATAATTTCCCAAATCTAAGTTACTTTTGGAAATAATAATGTTGCAACACTTCTACTTCGTTTTTTCACTAAAATGGAACTTCATTGTGGATGCAGGTTCTTGTTTACCATGATTTGCTTGGAATGCTTCAGCACCCCCATCATGCCAAGGTTGGCTACAGAACTGCAACTTTAACTGAATTCTTCCTCCCGTCTATTTGATTTGCACGTTCCAGTCATGAGCAACTTCTCCTTTTGCAGGTTACTCCAAAGTTCTGTAAGCAGTATGCAGGTGTCGGAGATGTCATCAACAAAGCCTTATCGGAGTACAAGGAAGAAGTGACCAATCGTTCTTTTCCTGGTCCTGCCCACAGCCCCTACAAAATAAGTCCCAGTGATGTTAATGGTTTTTTAAATGAGTTGCAGAAGTTAGGTCTGGACAATGCAGCATCTGCAGCAGCTGAAGCAGCTGAGAAGATTGGTAGGGCTGAGTCCTCTGGTGATGGAAGCACAGCAAGCGATTGATTTATTATACTAATCAGTCAAGCACCTTAAGGCGGAAACTGGAGGGTTTTTTTGTTCAATTAACTTAAAAGGAGAACGGATTTTTTCAATAAGAGTGGATACGAAAATCACATAAGACAGTAAGTAATGTAACATGTTCTTCCAGCAAGAGGGAAAAGGTAAAGGAACCAAAAGGTTTCTGGCACAAAATAATGAGTAAGTACTAGAATTTATGAAAATGATTGATGACTTGATGCATTCTTTTGTGATGGACCTTCTATGCGTCTTTTTTTCCCTTTCTTTTAAATGGTTGAGAAAGAAGAGTCGATTAATGTCATTTATATAGCACTTAAAGGCAGCTGGTAGTTTGTACCTTTTTTTTTTTTGTGGGAATCGCATTACTTTTTAAGACTTGCATTTCATCTGTTTCTCTTTTTCTTTGTCATGCTTGTTATTTTTACTGGGTTAATTGTGAAATCAATGCTTTTATTCAAATTTTTATAAAATTAATACTTTGGCGATCAGATATTTTTCGTTAGAAAACTAAAAGGAAGTTTCACTTATAAAATGTGAAAATCTCAATATTAATTTATAATTAATTAACTCTTATACTAGTTACTGTTTATCTTTAATTTTCACTAACACTAGAATCCTCACTGTTGTGCTGCCTGTGTGGATTGGTCCATGCCCTACAGCCCCTCTTTCGCTCTCTTCCATTTGTATGGCTGAGAGGAAATCCTTCTTCATTTATCATCGCCTACCCTACCAGCGGCGGAGCCAATTTGTGGCCATCCGAGCCCCTTCAAAATAACTTCTTTCAATTTAACAAAAAAATATGTCAGCTTTTAAATAAAAGTTACAAAAAAAAATCCTTTTCACCAAGAATTAGAAAAACCTCTTATCTATTTGACAACTCTCCTAGTGAGGCAAGATCCTTCCACAATCGTTCAAAGGGGTTGGAACTTCTGCTCTTTCTAATTTTTTTTATAAGAAAGTTAACTTCATTAATCAAACATGCGAATACATCAAAGCATCATACTCAATAATATGGGAAACAAACTCAAGAGGATTATTCTACCACACCATCAAATCAAGAAGATGCCTAGAATGTTTAGCCAAACAGTTTGATGCAGCATTAGCCATTTGGTCTCTATGCTGGATTACAACTTTAGGAAACCTACTTAATAAATTTTTAATCTCAGTGATAAGATTTTTCCAAACAGACTTAGAATCTACTATATTAGTAACCTCCTACACAACTAACAAAGAATCGCTTTCAATAAGAAGCCCAGGGATTGATAAAGGAAGGTATAGTTGTAAGCCTCTCAATAAAGTTAGAAGCTCAACTTCCATAGGATCCAAAATATTATATTTTGGTTTGCATGCAATAAATATCACTTTTCCATAATTGTCTCGAAGGACCATGCCTACGCTTGACTTTCCTTGCTCCTGGAATAAAGCTCCATTAACATTCAGCTTTAACATGCCACTATGAGGTGCTATCCATTCACACTGAGATCGAGGTGCTTGCTTCTATGTTATTGTAGATTGATATTCTCTAACCATTGATAAAGCGTGATCAATAGCTTGTATTGGTGGAATTCTCTTATCCTCATAAATCAATTGGTTTCGGCTATACCAGATACCCCAAGCACACAAGAATAATTTTTCGAGTTCACCTTCATTATGGCTCTGAATCATCTATTGCACAATTTGAATAAGATCCCTTTGCACCATTGTTTCTTGCAAACAAGGCAATTGAGAAGCTAAAATATCACATAACCGAAGACAATACAGCAATGCATGATTCTGGTCCTCTTCAGCTGAGTTACACCATCTACATGCGACTTCCTAAAAGATTGTCTTAGATTTCAAATTAGAGAAAGTTGGCAAAACATTTTGACACACACTCCAAACAAAAATTCTAACTCGATGAGGAACTTTAAGCTTCCAAATTTTCTTCCACGTTCTGCTTTGTTCTGCTCCATAGGACACCTCACCAGCCTGCCTGTTTTCCATATGGGATAAAAATAGCCTATAAGCACTTCGAACTGAGAACATATCAGTCTTCTTAGGTTCCCAAACAATAACATCATGCCTAGTAACTGGTGGGAGAGCTAATTTAAACAGCTTCTGTGGGAGGGAGAAATCTAGATACTCATTCCATATCCCATCGGTTTGTGTTACTATCTATCAGTTCAAAAACAGCCCAATTTAACTGCTCAGATGAAATTGAATTAGATACAGAGATCAACTTATGTTGTGGAAGCCAATAGCTCGACCAGATGTTAATAGTTTTTTCATCTCCTACTCGCCATCTACATCCTTGTAGAAGTAGCTTTTTTGACTCCCAAATGCCTCTTCACACATAGGAGGGTGAAGCTCCTAAATTAGCTTTTTGAAAACTGGTATTAAGGAAGTACCTAGCCTTATAAATTTTATGCAATAAAGAACTTTCTTCTTTTAAAATTCTCCGTCCTTAGCCAAAAGATTCATATTAAAAGAGTGGATATCTTTAAAATCCATGCCTCATTGAGCTTTTTTCTTGCATAACCTCTTCCAACTTACCCACCTCACTTTATTTTTCTCTTTTCGTTGACCCTACCAAAACTTTGCTATTAAATTCTCCAAATCAAAACACAAAGAAAGAGTTAGCTTAAAACAACTCATGGTATAAGTAAGGATTGCAAGTGCCACGGCTTTGATGAGTACTTCTTTTCCCCCCTGTGAGAGGAGTTTTTCTTTCCAACCTTGAAGCTTTTGCCATACTCTTGAACTCAAGTCTAAAAATGTTTGAATCTTACTCCTCCCAATCATAGAAGGTAGCCCCAGATATTTATCAAGTTGATGACATTGTTGGACATTCCAAAATTGCATAATATCAACATGCAAATCACTCGGAATAATTTTGCTAAACACCATGGCAGTTTTGTTTCGATTTATCCTCTAGCCTGAAGTTTACTCATATAATTCTAAGAGGTTTAAAAGAGATTGGTTGGTGTAAATATTAGCCTTGCAAAACAACATACTATCATCAGCAAACATGAGGTGATTAATCCTTGGAGCTCCTCTACATACCCGAATGCCTTGCACGTCCCCTTGCATATCAGCTTTCTATAACAATGAGATTAGACCCTCTGTGCATGGTAAGAAAAGATAGGAGATATAGGATCTCCTTACCTTATTCCTCGAGTAGGATAAATTGGTCCTTTGGGTTTACCATTGATCGATATTGAGAAAGAAACCGATTTAACACAATGCATCACTAAACCTGTCCATTTAGCCCCAAAACCCATTTTAAGCATCATTTGTTCAAGGTAGTCCCACTCTATGTAATCATAGGCTTTACTCATATCAAGTTTCAGGGACATAAAGCCATTCTTACCTTGACTTCTTCTTTTGATGAAATGCACAAGTTCATAGGCTATTAGAACATTATCAAAGATCAATCTATTAGGAACCAAAGCACACTGAGATTGGGATATTAGGTCAAGAACAATACCTTTTAAACGATTTGCTAAGACTTTTGACACCAACTTATAGACCACATTGCATAGGCTGATAGGCCTAAAATCATAGACAAGTTCAGCCTTCTTCTTCTTAGGAATTAAGGTAACAAAAGTGTGATTTAAAAGTTCGGGAAAACTACCAGTATTCAACACATGTAAGACATCATTAGTCGTCTCCCCCCAACTATAGACCAATATTTTTGGAAAAATAAAGGAGTTATGCCATCGAGGCCAGGAGTTTTAGTGGGGTGCATTTCATTTAGGGCTCTTTCTACCTCTTCTTTCACAAAAACCTCATCCAGTCTGGTCTTCATCTCATGTGTTACCCAATCCTGCAAATTGTCCAAGAATTGCATAGTACTTCTTTCAGTTGAAGCAGAGAATAGATTCTGAAAATAGCTAAAGATCACTGCATCACGTCCAGCATCTGCTCACCACTGTCCAGATGAGTCTCTAGCACCTTTAATATAATTTATGGATCTTCTATGAGAGGCTTTCTGGTGAAAAAATGCTGTGTTTTTGTCTCTTGCAGTCATCCACAAAGTTATTGATCTTTGTTGCTACATAATTTCATCCCTATGCAGCCATTTTTGAACTTCTGCCTTGGCATGCTATAGTTCCACCAGCCTATGACCTCGGACCTATCTCTTGTAGTCGACATAATTGCCCCTTCGCTTCCTTAAGTTTCTTTTGAATATTACCAAAATTGTTCTTGTTCCAGAAAGCTAATTTTTCTCCACATCCTTCGATATTTTGCATAATACCCTCCATGCTCCTTTCACTCTCACCAGTCCTCCATGCATTCGAGATAACTATATGACATCTACTGTCTTCTGTCCACATAGTTTCAAAGCGAAAAATTTTCTGTCCATTCCTCCTTGGCATATTATCTGCTAGATTCAAGATATAAGATACATGATCTGAATCAGCAATACTACCAAGTTGTATCACTGCCATAGGATAAATTGTTTTCCACTTCAAATTTGCCAATCCCCGATCAAGGCTTTCACTGATACTATAAGCGGGATCCCTGTTATTGCACCAGGTATATGGTATGCCATGATATCCCAAATCCAATAATTCACATTCATATAAAATTTCTCAAAAGTCTTGCAACTACCTGTCAGTTTGTCCTCTCCCTCCACTTTTTTAATAGGACCTAATAACTCATTAAAACCACCCATCAATAACCATCCTTCTAGGGACCTTTAAGGACTTCAACAAGTTCCAAGTTTACTTTCGTTTAGTGGTTTCACGATAACCATACACCCCAGTAAAAAACCATACTTTTGAGGATTTATCTTCCTAGACTTTAGCATGCACATGGTATCGAGAATAGTTGATATCTTCAACTTTAATCTCCTTGTTCCATAACATGGAGATACCTCCACTTCTGCCTACACTACTAATAGCCAAAACATTATCAAAACCCAACTTAAATTACATTCGCGTCATTTCACGGTCATGAAGTCTTGTTTCTTGCAAAAACAATAACGAGGGACCTTCCTCCCTCATTAAATCAAGAAGAATCTGAACTCCCCGTGAGTTTTCAAATCCACGAACGCTCCAACTTAAAAGTTTCATAGGTGTCGACAGGGGTGTTCAAATAGCCACTTTCAATATTAAGATCCAAGTTTCATCAACCAAACCTCCCTTCACCAATTGATCTGGTAATACCCCAATAAAAGTACCAAGGAGTTTGCTATTCTTCACACCTGGTCGGAGAAAAATACCCTGGCCTAGAAATGCAGTACTACATTTACTCTCCACTATAACAAGTAGTTTAGAATAAAAGATACTTGCGAAGAGTATTTTGGAAAAGCCTGGGGACGATTTAGGGCCGATGAAAAACGAGCTCAACTTCTATAAGGCCACATGTCTCGAGCTTAACTCTTGTGTTTTGGTAGCGGTTACTGTTTCAAGTTCCAAGAGCAAAGTTTCCTACCAAATATGCCTTTTACTAGTTTGGCTTTCGCTTTCTGTGATGTGTTGGACTCTAAGATCATTTGAGAAGTAATCAAAAAAGGAAAGTCATTTGCCATGTGTCGAGTAAAAGAAAGAGGGATTGTGAAGATGGGCTAGTGAAAAATGAATAGAAATGGAAAAATTTAGAGATGGGTTTTGATTTGGATTAGGATTAGAGAATTTTGGAAGAAATTAGATCATGTATTTTCTAGGTTTGTGGGTATGGGTCTTCGTAAGATTGAAAGGGGATGAGAAGATTTGGTTTTCAAGAAGATGAGAGGTGATATTTTGATAGTAAAAAGTGAAACAGAAAGAAAATTTGTGGCTAAAGGTTGAACAGAAGTGCAAAAACACTTGAAAAAAACTCATACCTGAAACTCATCGTCGAGCTGGGTATCTCCATCGTAGGAGCAAAGGACATGCCATTAGCTTGCTTATAAGAGAACAATTCTTCCGCTCCTCTTTCTCTCCTACTATTCGACCACTCAAGACCATCAGGTGCTATGCCACAAGACACTCTATCTACCAATCCTTCAACTATTGGAAAAATTTCATACATTCAAGTTAGTGCGTGAGATCCACTCACTGCGGCACTACGGTGCACGTTCTGTTGTCAAGCGCAATAGAAATAAGAATAGAGATCTTGCAAATCTAACCATCATCCTCTCACTAGTAGTGGCTCATGATCCTTAATCGCCTCCCAACCATTGAAGGTTGTGATCTAGTAGCATATCAGACCATCCTCTAGATACAAACTTTCTTTCTTTCTGATTTTCCTAACCAAAGATTTGGTGAAAGAGGAAGTGAGAGCTTCTTTCAATCAAACCAAACCAACAAAGTGCAACACAAAACAATCTACTACACCTTTTAGCCATAGTATCGCACTCTAGTTTTTGGACTACAACAAATTCACTTTAAGCGACTTCTCCTTGTGGAAAATGAGTGAGAGCCAAATTATGGGATCCAAATTCTTATTTTCTTTCTCTTTTTTGTTTTCATGTTGTATTAGTTGATTAGGGATGATTGTTAAGGTCTCTTACCCTTTTGAATCTTGTATCTTGTAACAACTTGATATATATATATATATATATAATATGCTTGCTTAGAAAAAAAAAATTAGAAAAACCTCCTGACCTTCATTAAAACTAGGAAAAACATTTTCAAACTCTATCCATTCTTTGGGTTTCCTAAGTAAAATAAATAATCTTAAAAAAAATAAAAAATAAAAAAATTGGCCTTTAAGATCTTAAAAAGAAGATTTAGATAAAGAAGTTATAAAATGTGGTTTAAAATTTGCAGATGTTAACTTTTTCGAAACCCCAAAATTAGTATTTATATATGTATGTAGACTGTTAAAAAAAAGCTGCATGTCAAGAAAGTTTTTCTAAGCTAAAAAATGGTAGTGTTTTGTATACCCCTAGTCTCATTTATTATTCTTATATACCCTGTTTTAAGTCCGCTCAATTAGTTTCTTCTCCTATAATATATATATATAAGTATTATATGCAGTAAGAAATTTCACAAAAAAGCTCATAAAGTAAGTGAAATGTAACATAAATTTCAAAAAAAACTCACAAATTGAAAATCCTTTATTGTCTTGTGGTTAATGGGTATATTAGAACTGTGGGTGTGATAATTATACATATAAATTCTCTCTCTGTCTATATATATAGCACACATATTACTGTTGTATTAATTTAGTTATCTGGTGTGATAATTATACATATAAATTCTCTCTCTCTCTCTCTCTCTCTCTCTCTATATATATATATAACACATTACTGTTGTATTAATTTAGTTCTCTAAAAGTTAAAACTCCTAATTTAGTGACAAGGTTGTCTTCTAGCCAACCTTACTATAAATACATCAAACTTAAGGAAATGTTTGAAAGTAATTTTTATTTCATTCCATCTTATCTCATTTTATTTTATTTTCAAATATCATTTTCTTTACCAATCATCGCTAGCCGGTCCATGACTCCATGCAATTGTTCATCTTACCTGTTCCTTGGGCTGGGCTCACATTCAAAGTGGACTTGGCCCAATTCCAAACAAAATTTGTATTTCTTGTTGACATATGTCCAGAAAACATTTTTTTTTTATTCAGACACATTTAATTCAAATAAAATGTTTGATAATATTTTATTCTGGGAGTAAAATAATTTTTACCCATTCCCAATAATGGTTGACATTTGTAATCATTAGCTAATGCTGTTGACAGTTCACTGAAAAAAAGAGAAGTAGATTTAGTTTTGTTTTCTGGATCCAAGTGATAAAAGTTAGTTGTAGTAGGAGTTAAGTCAACTCATGGATCCCAGGGTAGATTTTTAGAAACGGGTGTGTCATTTCATCGATCAAAATGATTGATTCCATGTCCACAACATGACAGAGTCGTTGCGGAACCAACCATTCTATCATCATTCTTATTCCTTTTGCATAGCAAAAGGGGGGGAAAAAAGCATCATAAATAAAATATGACAAGAAGAAGAAGGATTCAAAGAACGTGTTAGAAAGAGATCCAAAATCATCACGATTGGGGATAATTTTCTTCTTATAGGCATAATTTATGCTCCATGAAGTAGATTATTAGAAGCCTTTAGAAGTTCATCCGCATGAAAAAAATAACATGAGTAGAATTCTTGATCTCGAATAGATGTTATTATATTGTTTTATAGTACAAACAAGTAATTTTCTCTATACTCTCAAACTGGTCAATAATATTTCTTGATTACTTATACATGTGTAAATCAAAAGGATGTTAGGATTGAAGATGCACGAATGAAACGAGAACTCCACCAATGACATTACTAGAAAAATGATAATTTGTTATGGATTATATGTGACGAGAATGATTATTTGCTATCAAAACACACTAATTTTGATATAAAATAATCATTTCGTAAGAAACAATTGATCACAATTCAATAATTTTCTTCTATTGCAACCAAATGATAAACCTCACAAGATACATAGTAATAGTTTGAGTTGTAAAGCATAATTTGAATGTTTTGGTGGCGATGTTTTGAAGGAATAAAATGTAATTTTTTTAATAGAGGAAAAAGAGGATAAAGGTTAAGCAACCCTCACCCAAAACAAAAGAGAATGCTTATTTTGCCTACGGCAACAGTGGCAGATTCGGAAAGTTCCATGCGGCGCTTGACATTGATGTTGCTTAGGCTAGTGTTATCATAGGCAATAGTACTTGTAATTAGATAGTTACACGTCTGAGTACAAGGAAGGATAGGATTCCAAGGAGATCATCTTTCAGTCTAATATATAGGCCAATATTACGTACCTTTGATTAAATCCCCATTAATTTATGATCCTAATTCTTGCTCTCCAAAGATTAATGAAAACAAAAAATAGATGGTGCATGATGCAATTTGCAAACTTTACTCTTGAGTATACGTCTTCTATGGCATTAATATATTTTTGATACGAACGTTCCTTTCAAAGAATAAAGGAAAAACAACAATACTTGGTAAATCCAACAAATCCATGGTCAAACACTCATTTAATTTATGGGTTTTACATTTTATGGTCAAAATTGAAAATCCACATATACCAACAGTAATATAATTGCATAATGAACAATACTAGATATAATTATATAGAACGTGCAAGCCTCTCGTACTGCTTTAAAAAAAAGTGAAACCTATTACTAAAAAATGAAGTTTTTTTACTTAAATCGTAAACTTATCGATTTTTCTCAATAAAAGTGTATGAGACTTGCATAAGAATGGAAGCTCTTTTCTCAACCCTGCACCCTACCCATAATATAACCCTAAATCCCTACATATATAAACATATTTTCTAAAATCTAAACCCTAATCACGGAGCCCCACTTTTTCTATTTCTCTCTTTCAAACAGCACAACTTCTTTTTTCTCCTGTTTTATTTTTCTATCTTTTAGTCATCTTACTCGTGGCGTCGCTTCCACCATCGCTCTTAGCTCTTCTTCTATCTTCTTCACTTCTATGCAATTGCCTTCATACCTCAAGCTCTCAACCTTCGTGTGGTGTGAATCTAGGCCACCCCCCGCATTGGGTAGATCGATCATCCACCCAAAAAAATAAGTATAAAGATAAATAATTAAGTCTTAATTAGGTATGCAGGTTTCGTGCACTTATTTAAAAAAATGAGTAAAATAAATCCACATGAAACCATTTTTTAATGATGGACATCACTATTTTCAAAGGATTGCATGCATAGAATTGTATATAACGTTACTCATAAAAATAATATCAATATTACATAATTAATTACCTTAATGAAAAACCCGAACAAATGTTTGGTTGCATGCTTATATGAAATTTCGAAATATACACATTTGTGTGTGTGTATATATATTGGAATTTTAAAAAGTATATCTTTTAAAAATTTTAAAATAATTTCATCTGAAAAAAAAAAAAAAGGTGAAGTTGGAGTGCGGTCAGGCTGCACTCTAATGTCTTTGCAACCCACCCCTTAAACCCTTACAATTTTTATAAAAACACAATAAAAAATATTTAAAAATACAATAAAAAACATAATAAATAAAATAAAATTTAGAAAATACAATAAAATAATACAATAAAATAATAAAATGAAAAAAATATAATAAAAAACATAATAAAAAATAAAATAAAGATAAATTTTTAAAAAAGATTCGATCTTAATCTAGCCCCCGCCACCGCCAGTGGCGTTGGGCAAACGGACCGATTTCGAATTTTAGGCTACCGAGAACATAACGGAAGTTACCGGAACTAACCGTCACAGGGGTGGGGTCGCCAGCTCCCTCCAGTCCAATGGGATGGGCAGTATCGTCCACCACCGCAATAGATAGCAAAGGCTACAATGGGGGGAATAGGTTTCGGTAACCCCAAGATTTTCCCAAAAAAAATTAATTCTACTAAAATTATATATAAAAAGCTGGAAATTACAAGTGCAAAGGCTGTTAACACATGATATGGATTAGACTTAATTCTTTTATTACCCAATTCCATAGAAAAATAATTGGGTACACTCTCGTTACCAAAACGCACTACAAGAAAATCAGGTTTTTGAAATCAATCATTTGCGATAAAAAGATTATTTCGACTCATTTGGATTGAAAAATAGCCATTTTATTAAAAATGATTAATTTAAATAAGTAATTTTTTTATAATGATAATATATGCATGTTTGATTCTAGTTTGCTAAGAACTTAGTGGAAACCATAAAGCACAACATCATGTTCACAATTTGTTTACGACAACGGTTGAGGTACTTTAAACAAAACGAATTATTCCTTCTCTCTTTCATACCCACTTTGATGTAACATTAGAATCCATCATTCTAAATATTCCCTAAGTTTCACTTTTTTTACTTCTTTTTTTTTTTTGTCCTTTTTGTTTTCATCAATTATGCTGAAAAGGACCTTTTGTTCAAAATGCTTTATGGTTTGATAACAATTGATGTCATGGCGTTTTATTGAATGGAATTCTAGTTATCAAAAAACAAAAATACTGAAAATGACCCCAAAAACGAAAGACTCTAATCAAAATGAATTGCACCTTTCTTTCATGCTAAATACTTGAATAAATAGCTTAATTGGCACTCTTTTAAATACGGCTTTTTTTTTCCTCTAAGCAAGATGATCTCATTAAAAAAAAAAAGTCCAAGCAAATCTACAAGAACAAACTCATTATCATATATAGATCAAGATGCCATGTAGAAAAACTTCAAATGCAGTTTTAGGAGAGGTTTGAATAGTAATTAAGTTGAGATGAGATGAGATGATATAAGAGTTGAAAGTTAAATACAATATAGTTATAATAGAGTTTTTTAATATTATTTTTATTTAAAATTTTGAAAAGGATGTTGAATTGTTTATTATATTTTATTTAGAAGTTTTAAAAAATTATAATATTAAGATCTGAGTTGAGTTGAGATAAATTTAAAATATATATATTAAAATCAATGTTTCAATATATATATATATATATAGTTATCATATGAACAGCCTGTTAATTGTCAAACTTGGGGGCAAAGATTAATAATATACCATGAGATCTGGATGAGGGCCAATGGCCGGCGGGATACTTTTAGCAAAATCATGTGAGAAAGAGTTTTCCCCACAAATGGATTTTCACCTAATAATATTAAATTTCTATAATATCTAATCTCATTAAGATCTATTGTAAGTTATTAATTCTTTGCCATCGGAGCATGATGGCATCGTTATAATTTGCAAGTTTTATTTATTTTTTGAGAAATGATAAGATTAGTATTCATTTACAATTATTTTACAACTTTTTTATATTTAATTTTTTTAATTTTTACTTTTACTTAGTGATTAAGAATGTGAGTATTAATAATTTTTTTTAATGATTAAGAATATTAAAAAATACTTAAAAAATGATTAAAAAAATAAATTACATTATAAATTATAAAATAATTATAAAATACGTTGTATGCCTATCATCATGTAGAAGCCTACGGCCAGTACATCAGCGCTAGGCAAAAATGTATTGGCAGTTTGATTCTTTTTATGAATATATTAACACTAAGTTCCACAATAAATAAATGCGTTACAGCCCACACTCGTAAACAGCAAACTGTAATGAGCCATATATAGCAAGTGATGTGTTGATACGACGGCTTATAAATAGCATGAGTTAAATAGATTCGGATACCTACATTCTCAATTTTTCTAATTTATATAATATACCCTCATTTTCATGTTTCAAGTCCCATCCCCTTGAGTGGGACTAAGGCCAACCGTTAGACAAAAATCCAACTCCAAAGATCAATATGTTACATCGTCCAAAAAGCCAGCCATTTCCTTTCCATGAAAATTGAACTCCTTTTCACTCCCTTAATTTCCAGTACGGCATATTCCACCCCTAGAGACCCGCATGATAACACGAATGGTTATTGTAAATCCAAGGTAGGAAAAGATATAGAAACCCAAGGAGACAGAAATTCCTTTTCTTTCTCCTCAACAATAAAATTACCTTCCGCCCAACCAACCCAATCTCTCCTTTCAAAGGGGGTGGAGCATTGGCTACTCTCTCGAGAAGGATGCACCTATAGTATACCAATTATTGTGTTCACGATAAACGTTGGGTAACGAAGTGCAGAATGAATAACTATTGAAAGCATCTAAGTAGCAAGTCTACTTCAAAATGAGTGCTCTCCTATTCTGACTTCTCCAGAACCTCCGATAGCGCAGGCGAGACAGAGACACCGATGAGTTCTCTACTCCTACAAGGATGGAACAACAAAACTTTTGAGAATTTAGGAGAAGGTCACGGCGTGACGATCAGCCATTTATCATTACGATAGGTGTCAAGTGAAAGTGCAATGATATATGCAGCTGAAGCAGCCTAACAGACCGATAGACTTAAACCTTGTTCCTACATGATCCAATCCATTTGATTAGACACTCACCATCTATTTTCATTATTTTACTCATCTTTCTATCTGAGTTCTTCAGATTGTGTAAAATTTACGTTTTTCAGTTCTTTTTTGGGCCTACCATCTATAGCAAGGAGAGAACTCATTTTTTTGCTTTTCGGAGCCTAACGACTACCACGCACCCAACACCAAGTCTATATTTTCGCTTCTCCTAACCAAGAATCATGAAAAAGAGGTGAAATTCTCAAGTTACTTCTGTATTTCAATATTATGTTTCACGAGAATAATCAAAATATTAATTAGCAACCAACAATAAACTAACGTAACATTGAATTGATTACGAAACGAAATTCAATGAAGAACTCCTCAATAGTAAAACTCTATGGGGCAATCAAATTCAGAAAAATCAATTTTATTATGAGCAATGCTAGGGATAAATGTCAGTGACAAGCAGTGGACAAACGCCAACTGAAATGGCATGATAAAAAAACTGTTTCAAATCCATTTCCTTCAATTTTAGATCCATTTCTTCATTCCTCAACTTGCAGATGTTGTGCAGTACACAACAGGCAGCAAATACTACAAATTATCAGTTGGCATTTGTTCGTCGCTTATCTGTTTGTCTCTAGCATTTTTATTTTATTATATTAATATTAATTACAAGTAAAGTTCTCATATTACAAAACTTTTACAACTAAACACTCTTACTTGACAAAACAAATAGCATATTTGTCTTCTACTGTAGTAGTTGTCAAAATCTTTGAAAATCTTCAATTCATTGGCTTTTCTATTATAACCTCCAGTGATTAAATACAAACACTCAAACTGAAAGAATCAACTAGTAGAAAACGTTTTTCAAGAATTTTCTCACACACGAACACCTGAAATTCTTTCAAATCTTCAAACTCTCAACAATGCTGATTAAAGTGTTGATCTAAACCTTCAGGCGAAACACTCTATAAAGAAATTGTCCAGTGATTGATTTGTATCGAGGTTCTACTGACGGTTTCATTCAATTATTAACTCTATTACACTGTTAACAAACTGCTAATGTTTTGCTCTGAAACTCTTCAACTGAATGTCTTCTTGATCGTTTGAATTTAAATATGCTTCAATATCTTCATTTGAGTCTATAAGACCGATTACATTCACCAACTAATTCGAATAAATTATAGAGATCTAGTCAAATTACATTCATTCAATTTTTCAAATAAATCACAATCATCTATCATATCCAAAGACTTTTTTCATTTATAAAAAGTAATGGAAGTCTCTTACAGCTAGTCCAAACCAGCAAATTGCAGCACAAGTTTCTACATTACAACTTTCAGTCGTAGTTCTTCAGTCCGTTTATCAAACTGTATCAAAACTGTTTAGGAGACTTCTCCTTGTGGAAAATGGGTGGAGATCAAATCATTGATCCCATATCCCTCTTTTTTATTTTTCTTTATTTTTATTTTCTATGTTGTATTTGTTGATTTGGGTTGAATGTTGGTACTTGCTACCCTATTAACTATTGTATTCTGAAACTGTTTAATATATATAATATGCTTGCTTAGAAAAAAAATCCCAGGCAGGAAAAATTGTGGCCTTCTGCCCAATTTTCTCTCAATATATAGATCTATATCTCTGCTTTATTTGCCAAGAAAAGAAAAACGAAAAGAAAAGATTATTTTTAATAGTGAAAAAAAGTAGTTTATTTAATCAGCTCAAGAGGACCCGGCCCATCGAAAAATTCTACTCTTCATTCTGCATTTTATCATCGATGTGATGGAAGATAGTAAGATCAATGACACAAAACATCGTATCTCTCCTATACACTCTAAAAACTTTTGATGATGAAATCATTCAAAATGGGCAATATAGTTGCATGTCATTCACATGGGAATCAAATTTAGTAATATTCTAACTCACCTGCAAATTGCTAAAGAATCAAGAACTATTCAATCTTCAATGATCAACCACAACTCACGAGAAAGGTGAACAAAGAGAATCAATTAATGATGAAGATTACTTTGGCTCACCAAAACAAAAGACAAGCACTGATTTATCTACCTCATCACTACTTTTCTTCATTTTAATCTCTTCTCATCGGGGACGCACTAGAAATGACTCCTTTTTTCCCTAACTATACATAACTGATCATCACTAAATTTTAAGATTCCACTAAAACTTTTGACAAAATAAACTCTGTATCTAAAAAAAAAAGTGATCATAAAGAAAAAACAAAAACAAAAAAGCATAATCCATGTCACATTTTGACATTCCCCAAAGTCAACCTGCATTGTTGGTCAACCAATTGGGAAGCACAAAGGTCGCCGGCGAGTTATCGGAGAAGTAGTCTCCGGCTTCCGGACCGACGATCCCCTCCAAACCCACGAAGAAATCATCGCTAATAGCCACATCAGAGATCCCAAACTCGTCGTCTTCTTCCTCCTCCTCGACCAGATCTTCTCTCTCTTCCCTGCTATCTTCCTTGCTGTCGGTGGTTGTACTCTGGGGCAAAGCAAGCTCGTCTTCCATGGAGTTTGCCGGCGAAGAGGGCTTGCCTGAGTTGGGTATTTTGGAGTCCCCGGCTGTGACAGTTTGGGTCGTCAAGGGCTTCTGGCGAGTGGATCCTGCGAGTGAGTTTCGGTGCGTAGGGGCGGGGTGGTTGTGCTCAGCTGTGTACGTGACTATGAACATTCCCGGGTCGGATCTGTTCCTCTCCACTTGTTTCCGGGCCAAGCATCCCTTTGAGCTGCTACATCTGTAATAGCCCCTATTATTCAAAGGGAAAAGGGTAACAAATTAAGTCAGACTTATCATAATCAAAATTTCAAACGACGACCTTTGTGAAAATATGAGGGAGATTTGAGACATGACCAACCTCGGATATGGGGAACCTTTGATGGGTTTTTGGCCATATTTACGCCAAGCCCAGATGTCTGAAGAAAGACCCTCTGCCGGTACTTGGCAAACTTTCTTAAGCAGGTTCTTCCTGAAATAGATAGGGAGAAAAGCCTACAGATTATCAACGAGAAAGCATATTTTACAAAATGGTATTGAAAAATGAGATTTTTGTCACAAATCTCTGTTCATTTTTGTTCCTGATTAATAATATCAAAATAGGGCTAATAAAATTACCTTCTTTTGGACCTAGGAATGGTCAAAGAACATGCTTGAGACAGCTTAGGCTGTTGTTGTTGTTGCTGCTGCTGCTGCTGCTGTGTTTTGGGCTTGGATGATGCAGAGAAAGAGGACAGGGAAGAGATCAAGGGTGAGGTAGTTTGTGGAGAGAGAGGGTGGGATTTGGGGAAGAAAGGCTTGTAAAGCTCATGCAATTCCTCAGAAACATGATGCGTTGATTCCAAAGGATCTGGGAATGAGAAAAGCCTGCCTCCATCTTCATCACCAAAAGAAGAAATCCAAGAATCAGAATGAAAACTTCCCAGAAAAGAAGCAGCGGTAATGGTGGAGGAGGAGGTAGCGCTGCTGGAGGCGGCACAGCCTCTGACAACAGCTTGAAGATCCCAATCTTCTTCCATAGCCTAGACAAAGTCTGGTGAATCTGTACCTTTGTCTCTGCAACCACTGTTTAAGGGAAGAGAGAGAAAACAAGGCGCTGACTTTTGGTGAGGAGAGAGAAGAAAAGAAAGAAAGTATGAAAAGAGGAAATGTGGGGGGAAGAATTACACCAAGACCTGTATATATAGAGAGAGATTGAAGAAAAAACGAGCGTTGATTTTCACAAAGGCTAGAGAGAGAGAGAGAGAGAGAGTAGGCAATTTGGCATCTCTATGCATGCTAGCTTATCTTTAAGAAAATTGCATTTTTCTACTTTCTTAAACATTTAAAAACCGGCTCAGGGGTTGACTTATAAAAATGTCAAAAGGGTCGGGTGGGTGTTTGGGTGCTATTCTGGGTTCTTACGATGAAAATATGTCCCACGCGCTCTTTCAAACTCCCGTTTGCTGTCTCGCGATTTATACCGACAAAGGAGAAGAAGAAGATGAATCAAAGAGTGGAAGGGGCTACTGAATTTGAGCGTGCCCTCATCAAAATCATAAGATTCTTGACTTTGTGGGTGGTAAGTAGAAGACTACGTGCCCTCACGCGCGGTTTCCAACGTGCTCGAATCAATTTTGTTTTTTCAATTTTGTTTTCTTTTCAAATGATGTTGTAATTAGGTATTAATGTTGAGTTTTTGACATGAAATGATTGGTTCGATTATGGGTCACAATAATAATAATAATAATAATAATAATAATAATAATTAAATATTATGAAAGAAATAAAGATCTCATTTTAAATAAATTTTAGACCCAATCAGTTACATTCCATTTCCGTTTTAAGTTTCTATATCATGTGGTTAATTTATTTCTTTTATAGGAATATTAAGAATATGTTTATTTCGAGTATACGTAGACTCAAAAAATAGTGAATTTTGAAGTTTCTTGAATAAATTTTTTTTTAAAGCTCAAGTTGTATCCACATACAAATGATAATATTCAAACTCATTGTTTATATTTTATACTTATTTTTGCTATTAATTAATCTTATTTTAAATTTTAGATTTTGACATCACATCAATCGCTATTGTCTACTTTAATTAACTTCTTTATTTAATCAGTTAATATAATAAACCATTTCAACTATATTACATCAGTAGTACTTATGATTATGAATGAGAAAATGTCACCAATTTTATTGTTATTATAAAGGAAAATATATTTGGTTAATTGAGGGATTTTCTTATAGTCAATTACTCAAAATAGTTGTCAATCAAGTTGAAATTAACCATTCGAGTAGGAAAAACAACTATCTCTCAGCAACTTGGATTTGCCAAAGGATTTCATTGGCAACAAATTATCAAAGAATCAAAATCTATATCAATTTAAGATATTTAGGTTTTGAAGTAACCCTAACCTGACATGGAAATTCCTCAATTAATTCCATTATTACCTCACTAAGATCAAACCCATTTGGGAAAGAAATCAATCCCTCTTCATTTAATCGATATATATATATATACACATATGTATAAATCTACTATCCCATCTCAAATCTACCGCTCTATTTGACCACTCTATTTGATCACTCTTCGAATTATTATTTTTTTGTTTAATAATTAAGAAAGTAATTTTTAATGTATTGATATATTTTTTAAGATATTTAAACATATTAAAATAATATGAAAATAAAAATAAAAAATACCTTTGCACTAAGCGACACACTCAGCAATCAGTGATGGGCGGCCGACTAGCATTACCCATACATATATATATGCATATATATATATATATTTTTAATACCTTTAAACACTTTTTTAAGAAAAAACACAACATCATAAAAAAAAAAAAGATACTTTCTTAATCACTAAATAAAAAGAAATCAGATTTTAAAAAATCAAAAATCAAAATATACTATCAGGACTCACCAATATCGGTAGACTTAGCATTTCCCATATGGTCGATACCACAATATTAAAAGAGAAAAAAAAAATTGTCATATCTTTTAAGGATAAAGACACTTTACACCTCAAATTATTGGAATTAATATATGCTTTATATTGTATCCAATCAAAATTAACATATTAATCATCAAACTATAAAAATTGAGCACTTAATATATACATTTCACTAAAAAATGGCTATTAATAATAATATTGTGTCTGTATCATTTATTTTATTTATTTATTTAAAAACGAGAATATTAAATATTAAATTTTTTATGAAAAAAGAAGATGAAATATATATATGTGTGTGTACGCGCGCGCATGTGACTTTAAATTAATAATTCTCTTGAGTTACTAGCATCGCCTCACGTGGCTTGCGACTTTAGATTATTCACGGTCGTACTCTTTCCTTGGTATATGAATCCTATTGTTTCATTCAAATTAATAATCCATTCCACCTTGGCCTATGATTTTGCATAAATATCAAAAATCTAATTCATATATATGTATATATATATACACACACATATATATATATAAGCCATTTTTATTGATATAACATATTTATGAGTTGAAGAATCGTTATTGGTCGATCCATGGATTATTAAAACTACTTTGCTTGTCATAATAAGTGGTGACTTGCAAATAACATAATATAATAAGCTGTGATGTTTATAAATAAATCAACCCAACCTATAAATATTTTTCCTGTAAATATCAAACGAGCAAGATTATTTTGGTATTAAAAGAGAGAAGTGTGACTTATATATAAGAAATATTAAAAAAAATAAATGAATAATGTTACGTATAGTTGTGAAATTGCAAACGACGTATAGTCACTTTATAAAAAATTTAATTATTTTCACGTAAGTCTCATATATATTTAATTTTTTTTTAAACGATTGTACGCTATTTATAATTTCATAACTGTATCTATCATTTTTTAAAATAAATTTATTATAAATATATTATAAACTAATATGACTTTCTATAATACTACATGATTAGATGTATATTATAATAAAAATAATTCTATAAGTACGTAGGGGGCGGCACGAGGCTTTGAAGTAGAAGCGTGTGGGGACACTGTCATTACAATTTACATGGGTGCAAGTCTGCTGTTTGGTTTGGGTTGACAACCCCGTCCGTACCCACGTGGTCCTTTGATTTTGAGTTCTCCGCCTTTTTCCAACAATTGGCTCCATCGGCCTGACCAATATGTTCATGTATTTCTTTGTAAATATTAATTTTTTATTTAATTATATTTTAATTTATAAGTATTTCTGTAAAATAATATTATTTTTATTTATATAATACTCATATGTATATTATAACATAATCACATAACAATTGTAAAAACAAATTGTATTATACGTATCATTTTCGTTTCTAAATTTACTTAAATTAATCCACTCGAGTTTTTATTATTTTTTATGAGAAAATGTTGATATAAAACTTAGATTTGATTCATGCGATGCGGCTATAATAGAAGATCAGATAAGAACTATAACATCAACTTATTATTAAAAGGGATTAATTCATGAGTTTCAACATAAAATCTCATTAGAAATATAACATCAGATAAGAAAACTTGAAAATTTATTATCTTGTATGTTGTAGATGTTAAAATATAAAAATAAATAATAGAATTTATATATTTTCATGATCAACTAATTAAACTTTTAAGAGAAATAGTAATTTTAAACAGTAACTTACACTTTATTCATTTAATTAAATATTTCACGTATTGATCAGCTATCTATTAAGAGAGAATCTGACTCATACGTGAGAGATGATATTAAGATATAAAATAAATAACAAAATTTATATCTTTCTACCAATTTAAATTTTTGATACAATTACTGTATACTGGTGAATTTAGAATAGATTATACTGCAAAACTGATCGCCAAACTTCCTTTTCTATAAAAGAGTATATGCCAACTCCAATTTTCAATAAAATTAGCGTGAAGATAAGTAGATAAGGACAAAATGAAAGTTTGCAGGGCTTAGATAAGGAAGTGTGTATTGAAGAATTGGTATTCCTTCCATCAAGTTGTAGTTTATTGTAATTAAGAGTGGCAGAATCAGCAATTTTTTTAGGGTTGTAAATTTTTTCATCACACGATATGTTTATGCAAAATATAAAAAATATTACAAAATCATAAAACATATATAAAATTAAATTTTGATAATCTTTCAAACAACATAAAAACATATTTAATGTTTGTTTTAGAGAATAATATTCATCTATTATTATTTTTGTAAATATAAAATATTTAAAAATTATTTTCTTCGTAGAAATTATCAAATGATATTTTAAAATGCTATTTTTCATTCTAATATTTAAGTTAGTTGACCAAATTTAATGTAAAATCTATTTATTTTGATGTCATATTAAACATAGAATCCTCCAAATAAAACTTTAAATAAACTTTTCCTTGCTTGATGAAATTTAAAGGATAAACCATTTATATTATTTTTCATATAAATTATTAACCTTAAATGATTTTTCTGGTATTCTCACTTTAGATTCTATGTTAAGAAACTTAATAGTATATAATGTAAAATTGAAATAAATTTTATTATTTTATTATTTAATTTAACTTCAGTGTGGCCACAACATAAAAAAATAGATAATATATAGAAATTATACAAAATCTAAGGATTATAGGAAAAGAATTAGAAAGGCATTTTTATATATATTAAATTTTATAAATTTTTAGAAAGCATATGAGAGTAAGAAAAATTATAATTTTTTTTGGGGGTGCCAAATTCTATATATATGAAATTATAAATAAAGTTTAAGGGTTATTGTAGATTTTTAAAAAAATTTGAGGGGATTAATTTTAATTTTGAAAAATAAAAAATTTGGGGGGGGGGGGGGGGGGGGGAGGGGATGTAGGTCCGCCGTTGGTGATTAGAATAAAATATCTTGAAAATAATGGTCTTGGATGGAGGCAGAAGTTGCTGTCAGTTATGTAGCAGTTGAAAATATTATTAAAATAATAACTAATGTCAAACTTTCGTTCTTGGAAGAAGGCATGCTCAATGCATGTCGCATGATACAGTACCCAAATAATAATAATAATAATAATAATAGTTAGTAATCACATACTTGAATATTACAACAAACACATAAGGTTGCCCTAATTTCCACAAAAAAAAAAAATTCAAATGATTAAACAATAAATATGTTTCATAATTGACATAATAAATGGTGCTTGTTCTGCATGTTATGAGCATTATAACTATTATTCATCTCATTATGAGATTCCAAACATGATTGCAATTTTTGGAATTTCTTTCTCTTTTTTTTTTAAAAACAAAAAAGGGTTCTTTAAGATGTGGAATAAGATGATCTAATGATACCAATCTTAACTACCTGTTGGAAATCAAATAATTAAAATAAAAAGAACTAGCGGGAAAAACAAAAAAAGAGAGAGAGGAGGCTAAAGATTTTAACTGTGAATCTGTGATAATACCAAATAATAGTCATCTGGTTTGATTTTGACTCAATCCAATGAAATGGCCAAAACGGGGCATCAATTCAAAAGGGGGAAAAGTGCCATCATGGAGGCAAAAAACCAAATAAACTTATGGTGTCATTCTTTGAATATGCCTCTAATTGTGTCATGTCTTATGTGTTAAGACATAATTTTACATAGTAAAATCTAACTCTTGCTATCATTTTAAATTTTTTGGACAATTAATCACATAATATTAGAACAAAGATTTATAGTTCGAATCCCAACTTCACACTTTAATAAAAAATGGGATTTAACTAAAAGAAATATCCTACCAAAAAACGAAACTTTGGGTTATCTTTGATTATTACTAATGAAGTCCTCCAGCCAATTGATAACACATGCCACAGTAATAGCTCTCAAAGGAGCTCCTCCCTGTTTACAAAAAGAAAATGAGACATATCATGAATACTGTCTAGCCTAATACGTTTATATATATTTCCCTTGAATTCACAAGCTGGTGTAGAAGGGAAGCACTTGAGTACCGTTATTAGATGTGTCCATAAATAGATATAGAAATCAAATTTCTTCAAGATAAAATGAAGGGTGATGCTGAAGTGCAGTCGGGTTGCACTCCAGCGTCTGTGCAGCCCACCCTCTAAACTACTATAATTTATATAAAAATATAATAAAAAATATTAAAAAATACAATAAAAAATACAATAAAATGAAAAAATATAATAAAAACACAATAAAAATGAAAATGAAAATGAATTTTTAAGAAAATTCGACTTCAGCCCAGCCCCACCGCCGCCGGTGGCGGTGGGCAACACCGCCCATTCCATCAGGATCGGATAGCTCATTTTCGGGTTTAAGACCGCCGGGAGCACACCGGAGGTTGCCGGGACTCGCCGTCGCAGGGGTGAGATCGCCGGCTCCCTCCGGTCCCGATGGAATAGGCGGTGTTGCCCACTACTACCGGAGATAACGGAGGCTACATTTAGAGGGATTCGGTCGGATTGAACCCTAAAAAATCTCTAAAATGAAACCTACTTCCATATTATTTTTGTGTGTACATGTGTTTGCGTATGAATTGAATGCAAAAGCAGTCCTAAATATATTTGATCTTAATAAGTACGGATGATGCATCTAAAAATGTCGTTGAAGAAATGAGTATTTCCAACTCCAAGTCCAGAATTGGACCACAACCACAGCCCTATATAGCCTATGGCACAAACCGCCATATTCAAACGCTTTTTCTTTTCATTTTCTCTGCACTTCGTAATGTATTGGGATTTGTGGTTGATAGAGAGTTGTCAGGCACTTTTGGTATTGGATTGGGTTTTGATTTGTTGGTTGGTGGAGATCTTTTTATTCTTTTACATGTGTTAGCCCCATCGTAGATGAACCAATTGTTTGAGAGACTTGGTTCAGTTTCCAACTGGTTTGAGTCAAACATTTACACAAACAACAAAACCCCTTTTCCAAAACTGTTTCTAGTTAAGGGATTTGGGATGGAACAAAGCAAGCCAGTTATTGCCTCTAGGCTTGTTTGTGGGTCAATTGAGATATGTGAAAAAGATGTGGGATGCTGATAATCAAACCCCACGAAATATATAGTGGTCTTTGTAGGGTCTTCAGCATTTGGATACTCATATGATGTTTTTATTCACAAAATAAAATAGAAAATTTTATATCACACTGTCATTCCACGTTCGTCTTCCTATTTAAGATATAACACATCTATTACTATTGAATGATCATCCTTTATTAAATTATTCATTATCATCCAATAATTATAAATAGGCTACATCTTATATAATAAGATGAGAATAAGATTAGAATATAGCATTACTCAAAAAATTTGTGGAGAGAGAGAGATGATGAGGAAGTGGCCTCTTCTCGGAGAGAAATTATGGTGGGTTTGGCACAACCCGAGGACATGCCAGTGATTAGGATACCTTAGCTATCAGAAAAGATTGCAATCTACAAGCAACCCACCACCCACTATATTTCATCAACCAATCTCTCTTTCAATCCAATAGAGAGAGAGAGAGCACTTTCTAGTGGGAGAAAGAAAGATGCCACACTAGCTAAAAATAGGACGCCACCCACCACAATTACAGGAATAATCCATGTGTCCATGTCAAATGGCTAAACATCCGAGTGTTTCGTCGTCCCTCTCCCCCCATTTGTGATCCATGAACTATATAGGAGTCGACATATGTGTGCATTTTCGACCTTCTTTTGTGCGTCCTACATCATTGAAGAGTAGAGACTTTCGTTGCCTTTTTGTATTCTCACAATAATTCAATTTTTATGTGCTGTAAAAAGGTGAACATCTCCAGCAATTGTTAGCCAAACTGAATTGCAGCCGATCATATAACATTTTCTGCAGTCAAACGGGAATGTCCACTTCTAACAAGTATGGAAGACAAAGAAATGAGAAATACCATCTGAAGCCATGTTTGGAGATGATAAAAGGATAATGATTAAAAAGCTTACCAACATCATTTTTCTAGGGGAAAAAAAAAATCTTCCTTATTTCTACAATGCTTGCAGATTGACTGCATTTTCAGAAGATGAGATATTCCACACCGCTAATCCAAACAATATTGGCTGAGATACTTCCCCCCCTCCCCGAGAGGCAAAATCACATTGTAACACATTGTATTGGAGCCGCATATATGCACTAAACCACTGGTACTTTAGGTATATATGGGCGACAATACTTGTGTTTTTTTCATTATTCATACCCGAAAGATCATTTACAAGGGCACACACCTGACATGAAATTTCATTTTTTCTGAACTGTCACATGCAAGCAAGCAATTGAACCTAGTCTGTAACCTGAAGCCTTAAAGAAACAAAGCTAATGGTGTCTTCTATTCATACCTTAAAAAATATACACTCCAAAGGAAGGGGGCAAAAATTCTATTGTACCCAATTTTTCTATCAAAGAGGATGAGGTCACCAGCAATGTCAACAATGTAATCTTCAACAGGTTTTCAAACTCGGTCTTGCTGCCACCAAATCAATACAACTTGAGAAGTCAGTTCCCTTGGCTTAGTACGTAACAGCTCAATGTGAAGTCTTCAAGGAAATTTGTTTTGGAGACCATATATAAGTTGTCATGCCACATCCGTATCAACTAGAGCTTGGCCACAAGGAACTAAGTCTGGCTGCAAGTTTTGCACTCTTGTAGTCTTCTCTAAGTTGGATGAACCTAATATGGCAGATAAATCAAAATTCAAACACAGGAACCTCTGATGTAAAGAACGTCACAAGGTTAAAACAAAAAAGACATTTGAATGCGGAGAACTTGCTCTTGTTAAATGTGCGGACGGTGAATGCATTTCCTTCCTGGATTTGCTTGGAAGAGAAGGAAAAAAACAAACAAACTCACTCTGTACATTTATCACCATTGGTAAACCATCCTTGGTATTTCAAGAAGAGGAATTCATTATTCTTATAGAAATATATAATATTATTCTTAATGCATTTTAGTGGATATATGTCATACAAAAATTGGATACAACATGTTCTCACTAATTACCTTTGTGCATCTTTCCGTATGCCGGGGCTACCCTCAAACAGAGTTGAGAGGCTTTCAGGAGCAACAATGAAGACATTGGCCATGCTGAATCCAAAATTTCATCAATAAGTTTGAGTCACAAAATAAAATAAAATTGAAAATCTAGCGAAACTTAGCAGCTTACATGCCCAACAATTCAAATTTTTCATCGACAGAAGGAGCATTGAAACTGCGGACAAATTCTCCATACTCAGTTATATCACGCTTCAGTCGCAGTCCTCCACTGCAAAAAGTTAAAAAAAAACACACAAATAAGGACAAGATATCTTGAGTTATTCCATTAAGTTCCAATGAGAACAAGAAACGACAAGTTTATATAGAAGAGTGCAACAAAAACCACAAGAAATTGTATAGCTCCCTAAATAAAATAGTCCATGAAGGAAAACATTAACAACATCAAATTCTTGGGAGATTCGAAGAAAACAGACTAGAAAGCAACCCACATAATACGATATCAAAAATAAAATCGCATATCTGAGTCACAACAACTTCCAGGGAGACTATCATATAACTGACAAGAGAACCGTAAAAATATACCTAGAGAAAGAGAGAGAGTTTTTACTTGTTACTATTTATTTTTAAGCGGTAATACTTTACCATTTTTTTTTCTTCGATTTTTTTTGTTGAAAAAGGTTTTAATCCTTTTTAGATAATCGAGTATGCCTACATACAGGACTAAACTTCTTCCAACATCCGAATACAATAAAATAAAATAAGTAATTTCCCTCACGAAAGGAAGCTTCAGTTTATACTTTAAAAAAAGAAAAAAAAGAGAGAAAAAAAGAGTAAGGAAGCTGCAGTTTATAATCAGAACGCAAACAACAATTTGCCATGTCATACACAACTGTCTCCCTCATAAAAGAAAGCTGCATTTTATAATCCAAATGCAAACTGAAATTTGCCATGTCATGGACATCTTTCAGATACAACAGGGAATAAAACATCAGGGCCAGGGCCCAGTTACCTGGGATTAAAAGTGAATTTCTGCCAATGATTAAGCAGCCCTTTATGCAAGCGGATTCCCTAAGACAAAAATAAATTAAGTATCCAATTCAAATATGAATGAAAATATTACTCCACCATATTACCACTTCAAATTTTGCTATCTACCCTCCAACCCAAAATAAAATTGACCAACAAGATGGATACTTTGCCTTAAATCTGCAATTGGTACATGCTATGAAGAAATGTAATAGCTGAGAGCATTCATTCTTTTTCGTGTCCAAGGCAACATAACATTTATATCTAAATTCAGTATATTTATTCATCATGTAACACAATATTATCACAAAATTACTTTAAAAAAAAATTATCACAATATTATCTGATTTATACATATGTGACAACTTCTTCACATGCTTGTTTTCTATGACTAACTTCTTCACATACTGCCATGCAAATCACACATTTACTTCACCAGATGCAGCTTGAACTCAATTCAAACACAATTACCCCAGACCAGCATAAATTGAAAAGTGAATCAGGGAACTAAGTCATGGATTCATATAAATAAAGGGCAATCTCATGAAAAAGTTTACCAATTCACTTAGGAACGCTTGTTTGTTGAGACCATCAAGTGCAGTGAATGCAGACTCAAGCACACGGGAAAGATATGCCACCACTCTAGCCACCAGAAAAGAAAAAATTAGTCAATTCCAGAACATCATGGCAATCAAATGTATGTATTTAATTTCAGTAATAGATGGAGGCACAGAGTTGCATAAAATGGAGTCATCACCGAATACAAGCATAATAAGGAAAAAAGTAAAAAGCAGCTCACTTCTGGGATCTAAAGAAGTGCCCTGTCTCCCCCCAAACACACTCTCCCACCACAACCGTATCTCTGCACAACATTTCTCTACCGATCATGGCATCAATTCAACTGAAATTGAAAAAGGCTCAGTTTAGCCCCTAACCAGGAGGTCTTCTCCTTCCCAATTCAGCTTTTCCCAAAAGCAAATCCCTAGCTCAAAAGCCTGATTTCTACCTTCTCTCCCACATAGAAAATGAACATCACTGTATCCTTAGCCTCTGCATAAACAAATCCACATAATCCCACTTAACCTCTGGGAGCCGAAACCCTCACTGATGCAGGACAAAGCACCAAGTCCCACATTGTAAAATCCCAGTCTGACATGGAAAAAACGAATAACTCTCATAGAGTGGGTAAGTATAAAGGTACTCATAGGCACCAGGTCCCACATTGGATACTTTGGTAAGTTATAAAGGTAGGGGCAGGTGACAAGTCCCACACTGGCTACTTACTAGGTGAAACTGCACTTTATAAGTGATTCCAAGAATCTTCAAATTGACCAGATTTTTTTGGGGGTTATAGAATAGATGCAGCTTTTATATATGTTGTTACTTATGGTATCACCAGTACCTAGTAAGGCCGGCCATGTGAAACTGGAGCACTATATGACATGACAATGACAAACAAATCAAAGATTTAACAGGAAATTTGCAACACCCGAGTCCCCACATTAAAAAAAGAATAACTCGTGGAGTGGGTGAATTACACAGGTAGTATTGATCATCTGTTACTTCATCGCAAGATTGCAAGTGCATTATGGGGTGACTTTTCAAACCAGGTTGGATTTGCAGGTCATGCCCACAAGAATTGTAGATCTTTTTTTCCTGGAGTGGTTAGGTGGCAGCCCACAAATCAAAGCAGTGTGAAAGATGGTTCCTATTTGCCTCACTTGGGTCATACCTTTGGTGCTTTTCAGCAAAGATTCCTTATGAAAAAAAAAAGTTATAAAGGTATCAAGTTTTAATGAAAGTTTTACTTATTATTGAAAAAAGTTAGAAAGGTACTCAGGTGCTAAGTCTCATATTGACAACTTGGCTAATCTTTTTGGAATTCTATATAGATGTGACTATCACTTTCCTTACATCATTTACAAGTCCTGCCAATCTCTAGTGTTCCAAACCACATTATCAAGTTGAGGAAGGTTCAGTGGCTTGGTAGAGAAAATAAGACAAGGACGAAGAAAACCTCAATGTCATGGACAATGAGGTTGCACCACAAACTCCTTTCCTACAACTATTGAACTTGAGAGAGCGAAAAAAGAGGAGGAGGTGAAAATGAAAAGGAAGCCCTAATCAACGTGGGCATATTTTTGAAGTAATAGCAACTCTATAAAAATGTACAATCTAAAAAGGGTGAGATATAAATCTGCCCCCTCCCCAAAACCGCATCAACGAGGAAGACCCATTCTATTTGGGGCACAAAAAGCAAAATTTCCATCCTAAAAAAAAAAAACTGAAAATATGCACTACTTGAATAATATAGAAAAAATTACTCCCATACATGCCATTTCCAGAAACCTTAATTTAGAATCCAAGTTCCATGTTTTTCGGAAGATATACCTTGTGCAGGCATTTGTAGGTCGATGATCAGGAGCAATTCCATCATCAGGTGATCGGTAATCCGTTGACTTTTGTTCAGATGAAAGCAGTCGCTCTACCTGAAAAGTAAGAGATCCTATCATCAAGTGATCCCATTCATCAAGGACTTCTGCCTAGTTACTTGCTACTTTGCAATTGAATCTATATAAATGACTTTACATAGTCAGTAAATGACCTCAGCCATCACAGTTTCGATGCATTGTTGAAGGCCTTTATAAGCAGCAGTCTCTGCACTGGACATAGCAGTTGCCATTTCTTCACACGAAGCAGCATGTGCACCATCTACGGGCAGCAATAGGCGAGAAATAGAATTCGCAAAATACTGCAGGTAATGTTCAAATCATTAGTTTTCAATTATATCACTCCATTCTATCATGCCCAATACTTACAGCAATTAAATAACATAACCCAACATACTTGCTGAACTATAGCCACACTACTACCACAACGTTGTACAGCAACCATGAAAGATCTGAAACTGCTTTCACCAGCAGCAGCAGCAGCTTCTGCCTACACATCAACCAACCACTCTTATGCTGGGTTAACTATATTCCACTTTAGACAGAAAATTGTCCAAACATGGCTCACAATGCACACACAAAGTTTGATATGCATAAATAGGAAGTGTGATCAGGGAATTACAACAGATGCAGCTGCAGCAGCCACCCTTCTACTAACGCTTGTGCCCAGCACAAACCTTTCCCTCAAATTAGCAGCTTCAGTCAGGCTTTCTCTTGCCCTTTCAAGCCCTTCCGTGATGTATTGACTAACCTGCAGAAGGGAAATTCTGAATACCCATGACATAAATCCCGTGAAAACCACAAGTCATTTAACAACTTACATGGTCAAGTAGGCAAGTGAAAACCGCTTTTACATTGGTTGCAAGAGTAACAGGCTGTAAAATGTTAAAATTAATTAGAAAACTGGAGAAATATATGAAACTTTAAATCCAAAAAAGTTCATAGTTTTTTTATTTTTGTTTGTTTTAAAGCGTTCAGCTCAATTTTTATGGAAAAAAAAAAACCTAGAGAACATTTTTTTATAAAATATCAAACCCTAGAGAACATAAAATTCCCAAGCATTCTGTTTCATGATGCCTTGCCTGGCACGTCATAGTACGTCCAATTTATTTTTATTGTTACAACTATTCTTATTACCATTATTAGAATGCCAAATAATAATGGTAGTTATAATATTTTTATTAATTAAGTAAGAATTATTATAACTATTATTACTCAGCATCCTAATCTGATCTTAGCCTAAAGACATCTATTATCAGCTCAGACACTAACCCGCCTAGCCTCGCAGCATAAAGATGTGGATTAACACCAATCAAAAGTAGGAAAGAATCTCTCAATTTGATCTAGCTTAAATTGCATATCCTCCTCCCCATTTTGAATGGAATGGAGGGTGAAGTTGCGGGTTTAGACCCATTCCGGATGTGTGGAAATTACCGATATAAAAAATAAATAAATAAACAAAAAAAAAATAGTAGAGAAGATCCCATCCACTTGCGGAGAGAAACAACTAGCAAAGAGAAACACTAATTTGTTGGCTGGTTTCAAACCACTATTCCTATTACTTAGCTTCTATTAGTCTGTCATTCCGCCCATCCACTATTTCTACTTACTTTTTGGCTCATAACGGTCTTTTGATTTCATTCCCTTGATTGGACACTTGGAAAAACCATTTGAATTATCCAAAATTTCAGTTAAATCAATGGAACTTAGAAATTACATAATGTAAATGGGAAGTTTTATTATCCTGGATTGGATTGAGTATAGGAAGGTGGTAAATGGAGAATCTCACATTGCTTGGGATAGAGAAGTTTTGGCCCTTAATAATGATTTCAAGGGGCTCCAGTTATAACAATGACCGGTCATTTTGGAGTATGGGCCCATATGGCTTGGGCCTTGAAAATTGCAAATGGTATCATAGCCAAATCTAACCAGAAGTGTAGGACTTGAGCTGTACTATCTATCTGATGGAATGGATTGTGTATAGGAAGGTGATAAAAGAAATCTCACATTGCTCGAAAAGGAGTTCTTGTCCATTATAATAAATTTCAAGGAACTCTAATTGTAACATTGACTCATCCTTTTGGAGTATAAACCAAATGTGGATTGGGCCTTCCTTAGGTTATTACACGTAGCCTCATTTCACAAATAGAAAACATAACTGTGATGAAAGGGAAAGAACCTTCTTGAGGGCATTGGGCATTAAAGGGTGAGACTATAGTGGATAATTTCCAAAGCAACTGGAGACATTTGAATGCTTTATTATTTTCTCTTCAAATATTTTAGAAGCTACCAGGCCAAAGTATTTTATCCTGAATCCTACAGATAAATGAGTCACCATATGGGATTCTCACTAATTAATTGCAGGGTCACATATCACCTGAGATGAAAATAAAGTGCATCTGGAAATTGCTTCTTCATTCCAGCGCATGAACTCTGTGACAACAGTAACAGATATTTGCTGGTGAGACGATGCTACTGAAGCTCCTTTTGAGCGCCCTATTGTCCCAGCTGAATCAGATATCTGCTGACTTTCAGCACGCAATTCTTCCATCTGCATAGCATACATGTTGCAGGTTTTACTTATCGGGAAAATAATCATGTTCCAGGGTTGTTTCCACTAAATCAATGAGACTTGGAAGCGTTGATCAGTAATACAAATTAAATAAAACCTTTGCTTGATATAGTTGTCGTAGAGAGGCCTGCTCATGTTCAGGATATTCATCCTTGTGAGCAGAAAACAGAGACTCCGTGAGTCCTGAAGCAAAACAGGGAGAGTGGCTATTAGGACATAAAGTGAGACTTGTACATGAATCGAATAACTAAAGTTTTGTGTAAAAATAAGTTCATTTGAAAGTACTTGCACTGTCATTCAATAAATAACTAGTAATTCAAGATCCAATGCAGCACTTTCTGGAAACATACATTAAAAAAAATGAAAAGATTTTTTTTGATAAGTAAAAAAAAAAAAAAAGATCCAAGGAACTTGTTTAAATATGACCAAAAATAAACTGTATCCAGTCATTTTTCACTATTATAACCCTAGGTGAAAGCCCTCACAGGATGAATCAATTAACCGAGCCAGCTAAAACTGAATACTCTGCATGGTATATTTTAGAAGGTAATGCATGTTACAGGTATCCACCAAACCGGAAGGTTTGCTGCCAAACTCAGAACACCTGCAAATTTCCCCACAATTACTGCAACATAATTCACCACAAAAAGCTATCAAAGTTTCTTAACTCCATAGCAGGAATCCTGATTTAGGATAAGATATCAAATATCTATTAAAAAGTGCAAAGACGTCGCCCAAGTACACAAGAAGTATACCTTTAACATTCAATATCAAAACCACCATTTCCATAGAGATTGAAACTTGTGATAAGAAAGAAGTAATTTAAAATGCACAACAGCAGGAGCAATTCAAAATAATTCATTACCCTCAACATCTAAGTCACCACATCCCACAGCTCGCAGGTCTCTAGCAAGTTCTTGTGTCTTCTCATATGCCACTGCTAGCATTCTAAGATACTGAAGACACCAGTTTAAGGACAAATTAGATAAAGACAAGTTCAACCTAGCAATGGCATTAGAAGAAAAAAACAAATCCCTAGTAGTTCTACTTACTAATAGGAGTCCACCCTCTTCCATAGGAGGTACATTCACAAGAGATGGCTTAACTAATAATTTGTCCAGGAGAGCAGTCACTCGCTGCTCCAAAACTCGCTGCATGACATAAAAAAAATTACTCACTTTATGAAGTTACCTATCACTGCAGTCTTTGTACATAAAAAATGGTTCTTGAAACTAGGAGGAAAGTTCTGCCCGTATACCTGAACTAAAATTGACATAACTTCATTAGGAGAAGGGAATACAGCCATAATTGTTGCTGCTTCTTTGCGCACGGTATCTACAAGAAGAACAATAAAGTAATAACCAATCTGTTGAATGACTCACTCATTTGCATTAAGATCAGTAGCAATCCTTCAAACCTGTAATTTCTTTGTACAATGAAGAAAGCCCACGGGAAACATTGCTAGGACTAGCTTGTGCACCCTGGTCCCCAAGAACCAACCTTGTGTCTGCATTCATCACTTCCACATCAATAAACATAGGACGTGTTGCCACATAATGTTGCATGGCACTTGTACCCCTATTAAACTGCATCACAAAAGTAAACTACTCAGATATGAGGGAAAAAAGATACTTATCAAAAAAAGATATAAGGGAAAAGAAAGAAAATATACTTTTTTTTGTCGGCGAAGGAAGAAAATAAACCTTAAACTGACTTCAACAAAATATCCAGATTCAGTTAAGCTAGCATATTCATTGTAATCCAAGTTCTCTACTTAAAAATGCAAGGCATCAAACCAAAATCCCAGAAAATGAACCAACCAAGAACCGTACATAAAAGTATTTAACATAGTGAAAACAGGCAATCAACAATATATACAGCATACCATGAATAATGTATTGAAAATACAAAACAAAGCCTGTAATAACAAATCCAAGCTGAAAACAATAAATACTAACATAGGTGTAGAAGTTTCTCACTTCATGGAGAAGACTAATCTATATTAACACTACTTCACTACTAACATTAGATAACAACCTTCAAAGTACAAACTATTCTAACCGACCTATAATCAATCTCTCTACGTCTTTGAATATAACAAAATTATGAAAATGAGAGACGTGAAGAAAAAATGGGAAGAGAGAAGGCAGAGCTAGTTAATGAAGCCTTTGCATAGAATTGGCAAGTGAGAGAGGATAGACCAATAATCTGCGTAGTGCAACCTTATGGAAGATGGTTCTGTCATGTTTGAGGTGGTGCATTAGGAGGAAAATTAATGATTGGAGCATCAAGGATTGAGAGAGGACAATGGAGGATCTTCGGGCTTGTTTTCTTAATTCTCTTTATCTTTGGATGAAAGCTCATGCATCTTCTGTTTCTAGTTTCCAGGGCTTCCTATCTCTTTTTCTTTTGATGTTTAGATGCATTTCATGGATACTCTCCCTGTACTGGGGTACCACCCTTATAGCTTTCCATTAATAATTTTATTAACTTACCAAAAATATCTGACAAATATATTTACCTTCGATAAAATTTTAGCACATTCTGCCATTGTTGACAGTTCTCTTTTCTGTGATGCCGCATCAAACCGAGCCAGCAATCTGTTCTCCAGTTCTACACAAGAATAAACATATCACTGGAAAGATGATAAAAACAATTACTCCAACATGTAAGGACTCACTGGGAATGCTTTGTTTCCCAATCCTAGAGTTATAGAATTATGCATTTTCCCAGAATAAATTATTAAAATCGGTCCAATCCTCCCCAACTTTGAATTGGAGGGAAAATAATTTCCATGTCCCTGCTACTACTCCACATACATCTCTACGAGTTTACCAGAGAATATATATTACTCACTCCCTTGTTCTTTTTTATGTCATTAGAAGAATGAAATTTGAGACACGAAAACTCAACAAAGGAAGTGTGATCCTCTCAATAACACAAAAACTCGGAATATTGGCAGTGACAGAAGGTTAAATACACAAGTCTCAAAGTCAAGGCCAAGCATGTAAACACTCCCTTGAACTAGAACCAATTCACATTCATATATTTTTTTGATCGGTAAACAAGATTTTATAGATCATAAGAATAGGCAAGATCCCAAGTATACGGGTCACCTTCATATATTAAAACAATGCAGTATTACAATGATATATTCATCATTGTTGGAATTCTTTTCTCTAGTTATTATTATTCCAGACCATCTACAGATCTTATGCACATGAAAACAAACCCAAAAGTAGATAGATACATATTTTCTAAGCAAAAACATAACTAGAGAAAAGAATTCCAACAATGATGAATATATCATTGTAATGCTGCACTGTTTTACATATCCAAAGAAGTAATTTACGGCTCCAAAACAATTCAAAACCACCCTTTCCTAAGTAATATTTCATGGCATTTGGGCTAATAACCGGTAACATGATATGAGCAGATAAATTTAGATGAGGAATCCCAGAAGCCGTGCAAACACGTCTTTATCCGGTTAAACTTCGGACCCATGTAGTGTGCCCACATCACATGAATCAGCATGACATGAACAGTGGCATTACACACACACACACACACATAAGTGAAACCAATGAGATTAACTTCCAGCTTAGATTTCAACAAAGGCTTTGTATCAAACAAAAATTGAAACATATCTAGTTTTCATTTTAAAGATAGGGAACTTGTTAAAACTCTTATGCAGTACACAGTAATATCGTGCTAAATTTATTGATATATGAATACATCCATACTGTATAAAAGTTACCCTACCATTACAATAATCCTGCAGGTTAGCAACCGCAACTTCCAATCCTCTGCTAGCAGCTGCATTTCCCATAACTGACTGTACACCTATCCCTTGTCTTCCAATATCTTCCTCAGCAAATGACCCTAAAACCAAGAGAAGTTGAAAGTTGCTTACAATGAGTGAAAAGCACAAACAGGTTTTGCAGCAAAACATTACACCTTAATGAAAGAAAAGATAAAACCATTTTGAGAAAGGAAGGGAAGAGAAGCAAAACTGCCTCTTGAAAAATGAGGGGAAGATACGCTTCAACATGGACAGGCCACCTTACATTGTGAGGTGACTGGAAGGTTATGGGCTGGTATCCTTAGTAGAACTGGGCTAAGTTGGGTCATGCCTAAAAGTGTAGCAGATCTATTAGCATGTTGAAATAGGTCTCGCCCTTGTGCTCAAATGGCAGCGAATGATACCCTTGTGCTTAATGTGGGTTATTTGGTTGGAAAGGAATGATAGGTGCTTCAACAACAAGGAGCGAGCAACTGCAAAAATCTGGGATTTTTTTATTCTCTCTTTCTGTGATTTTCTGCTATCGTTTTGAGGGGTGGGAATGTTTATGAGTTTTTATTCTCTATGCAGCCCACTAGAGTGTAATTAGGTATCTCAACTTGTATACTTCCTGTGTACTTGGGCATTACCTAGTTTCATTCTATTCAATAAAGATTATTACTTATCCAAAAATATATATATATTCTAACAATATTTTTGACTTTATAATATTTTTATTTTAAATTTTTCTCGCATTTCCCACAACTCCATAAAACATTTTAATTCAAATTATTTCTAACTCATCTTATCTCAACTTAAATATTTTATTACTATTCACAAAACATTTCAGTTCATTTCATCTTAACTCACTATCCAAACTAGGCCTTAATCTTCATAGATTTATGTCAAACATGCAAAAATTTCATCTTGTAGAAATGGGTTTTGTCCTAATTCCCATATGAACTACAGCCATTACTATTGCTGCCCATTGAAAATCCAGCAAGAAATCCCCCCTTACAGCAGCCCCCATCATACGACTAAATGCCACCATTACAAGAACAAAAAAAAAGGGGGATAGTAGGTCGTCTTGTCTCAAACCCTTTGAAGTCTGAAAAAAATCACATGATCTTCTATTGACTAAAACTGAAAACTGAGCGGTCGAAGTACAATGTTTAATCCAAGCACACCACTGATCCCCAAAGCCACATCTGCTAAGCATATAGAGAAGAAAGACCCAACACACATAATTGTAGGCCTTTTCCATGTCAAGCTTGCAAATGACTCCTCCGATGCCTTCTCTTAACTGGCTATCCAAACACTCATTTGCTATCAAAATATAATCCAGAATTTGCCAACCCCTTACAAAAGCATTTTGAGGTTTGGAAATAAGTTTGTCCATCACCAAGCTCATACGGTTGGCTAATACCTTTGATATGATTTTATAGATCCCACCTACCAAACTAATAGGCCGGAAGTCTTTCAATTCATGGGCGCCAACTATTTTTAGGATAAGAGCAATGAAGGTGACATTTAGTGACTTCTCAAATTTTTTACTGGAATGGAAAGCATGAAAAATCTGCATCATTTCCTCTTTCACAATATCCCAATCCTCTTGGAAGAAAGCCATGGAAAAGCCATCCGGGACCGAGGCTTTAGCTTTGCACATTCTTCTCACCACAAGATGCACCTCCTTTTCATCAAACAGCCTCTCCAACCAACCTGCTACTTCCAAATCTAGCTGGTCAAACATCAAGCCATCAAGTTTGGGGCACCATTCTCCTTTTTCAGCAAGGAGATCCTCATAATACTGCACTATATGATCTTGGATATATTCGGGAGAGTGTAACACATGTGAACCTGAATGGAGAACTTCAATAGCATTGTTGCGCTTATGCGAATTAGCAACCTTGTAAAAGAACTTAGTACATTTATTTTTTTTTTTATAAGTAAACAATTGTATTGATAGAATAGGTCAAGCCCAAGTACACAAGATGGATACAAGAGTCAAGACCTAACTAGGTCGTGGAAGGATTGTTTGTTACAAGGAAATCATGAAGATTGAGACCACTGAAATCTACAGCTATGGCCCATAAAAATAAAGTACTGAAAAAGAAAGAAACAATCTCCTCCATGTCCGCTCCTTATCTTCAAAAGTTCGATCATTCCGCTCCCGTCAAATACACCACAAGATACAAAAAGGAACCATCTTCCAAACTTGTATGATGGGCGTTGATCCTCCAAGAGATGTCCAACTAGCCAATAGATCTAAAACTGTGGCTGGCATTACCCAGTTTAAACCTACTCGGCTGAAAACTTCAATCCATAGGTGTCTAGCTATCTCACAATATAGTAAGAGATATCCACAGATTCTCCAGATTTCTTACACATGCAATACCAATCTGTGATTATGAATCGGGGCTTTCTCAAATTGTCAATAGTTAAAATCTTACCCAGAGCAGCTGTCCAAGAGAAGAAAAGAGCTTTGGGTGGTACCTTATTCCTCCAAATTTTCCTTCAAAGAAAGTGAGTATTTGTTGAGGACATTAAGGTTTTATAATAGGACCGAACCGAGAATATGCCTTTGCCTATCAAGTTCCACCAAAGCTTGTCAACTCCCATCCCAATTAGCCTCGTAGAGTATATGTGAGTAAAAAAAGCCTCAAAGCTGTCAACTTCCCAATCTTGGGCCGCTCTGCTAAATGTTACATTACACTGAACTTGATCACTCGAGCAAAACATAAAATGAGCCATAGAAGCTTCTTTATCAGATGCCAGCTGGTAAACAGAGGAAAAGCGTCCTTGAGAGCTTCCTCACCACACCACTTATCCCTCCAAAATTTTATTCTTAAGCCCTTACCTAGAACAAGTTTAGTGTGGCGCTGGAATATCCCCCATCCTTGTCTGATGTGTTTCCATAACCCCACTACATGCGCCCCAGATACCTCTCTAGAACACCAATTCCCCCACAGGCCTCCATGTTTACATTCAACCACCAATTTCCAAAGAGCAACCGGTTTCAAATTATACCTCCATAACCATTTACCAAGAAGGGCTTGGTTGAAAAGTCTAATATTTTTTATGCCCAAACCACTAGATGTTAAGGGCCTGCACACCTTATCCCACCTAATAAGATGGAGCTTGCTTTCATCCCCCATCCCACTCCATAAGAAGTCCCGATAGAGTTTTTTAATCCGCTTTGCCACAGAAGAAGGAATGGGAAACAAGGACAGGAAATATGTAGGTAAGTTGGATAGGGTACTCTTGATGAGAGTAACCCGACATCCTTTAGAAAGATACAATATCTTCCATCCTGCCAATCTTCTTTCTATATTCTCTATCACTATATCCCAAATCGCTGTAGCTCGTGAAGTTGCCTCCAAAGATAACCTCAAATACTTCATCGGAAGAGAGGCCAGTTTACAACCTAGAGTATTTGCCAGAACATAAGGGTTGGTGATATTCCCAATTGGCACTAGTTCTGATTTCTCAAAATTGACTCTCAGGCCTGAAACAACCTCAAGGCACAAGAGTAGGGCCTTCAACACCTTGAGTTGGTTCTGATCGGTCTCACAAAAAATTAAAATATCATCTGCAAAAAGTGAGTGAGAGATAGAAATAGTGTCTCTAGAGGGGCCGCCCACAGAAAAACCCCTCAAGAAACTATTTTGGACCACAGCTACTAATATCCTACTAAGAGCCTCCATAATAATAATAAACAGAAGAAGAGATAGAGGATCTCCTTGCCTTAGACCCTGAGAGCTACTGAAAAACCAGCCGAGCTACCGTTGATCAAAACTGAAAATTTTGCTGATGAGATGCACCATCTAATCCACTTACGCCATCTTTCTCTAAAGCCACATCTCTCCAACAAAAAAAGAAAGAAATCCCAGTTAACATGGTCGTATGCTTTCTCCATGTCTAACTTGCAGATGATCCCAGCTACACCTGTCTTAAGTCTGCTATCCAGACATTCATTAGCTATAAGAACTAAATCCAAGATCTGACGACCCTTCATAAAAGCATTTTGTGACTTTGAGATGATTTTACCTAAGGCCTCCCCCAACCGGTTTGCTAGAACCTTGGAGATGATTTTGTATACTCCATTTCTCAGGCTAATGGGTCTAAAATCTTGTATTACAGACGCACCACTTTTCTTTGGAATCAAAGTAATGAAAGTAGTGTTAAGACTTTTCTCAAACTTGTCTGCCAAGAACAGTTCATGGAATACCTTCATAATGTCCTCTTTCACAATCTACCAACAACTTTGGAAAAAATCCATCGAAAAGCCGTCTGGACCTGGTGCCTTATCGTTCGCTATTTTCCTTACAACATCAAAAATCTCAGTCTCTTCAAAAGGTCTCTCCAACCAAGAAGCTGTCTGTGGTTCAATTGAGTCAAAAGCAAGCTCATCTGGTTTTGGTCTCCATCCCTCTTGTTCTGTAAACAACTATTCATAGAAGTCCACCACATGATCCTTTATAACTGAAGCCTCTGAGCACTCTTCGCCATTGATATTAAGCAAATCAATAATATTATTTCTCCTGTGAGAGTTAGTCACCCTATGAAAAAATTTTGTGCAACGATCTCCTTCCTTAAGCCATAGAGCTCTTAATTTCTACCGCCAAGAGATCTCCTCAAGAGAGAATACTCTTTCCAACTCAGAAACCAGCTCTGCCTTGTGATCGGTTTCCTCCTGTGAAAGAGCTCTAGCCTCGAAAGTTCTTTCAAGAGCTTGAAGTTCTTCCTCCAATTTTTTTTTGTGTTCCCCTATGTCTCCAAAAGATTGTAAATTCCAAAGCTTTAAATCAAGTTTGAGCGCTTTCAATTTCCTTGCAAGAATAAAAGATGGTGTACCTTGAAAGTGATAAGAGGACCACCAATTTCTCACCATATCCACAAAGCCTTTGGACTTGAGCCACATGTTTTCAAACTTGAAATAGCGGCGCCTACTTTGTATACCTCCGTCGTCCAGCAAGATCGGAAAGTGATCCGAGCAAAGGCGAGGTAATCTCCTTTGGCACACGTCGGGATAATGAGATTCCCACTCTAGCAATATAAGAAATGTATCTAACCTAGACCAAGCCTGATTGTTGGACCATGTGAACGAACCCCCAATAAGGGGAAGATCCACCAAATTCAAGTCAAAAATACAAGTAGAAAAATCTACCACGGCAGGGCGTGACTTACCTTCTCCAAATCTCTCATTAGGGAACCTAATTATGTTAAAATCCCTGCCTATGCACCAGGGTAGGTCCCACCAACTATGTAAAGCGACAAGTTCATCCCATAAACGACTACGGTTACTATCAACATTAGGCCCATATACACCTGCAAATGCCCACAAGAAGTTATCATCCACAGATCTAAAAGAGACCGCCACTGAAAACTCCCCCACACAATCCTCAACTTTCTCCACCACCCTTTTATCCCACATCAACAATATACCTCCCGAGGCCCCGTTCGAAGCCAAATACACCCAATCCATATAAAGACAACTCCAGACACTTCTCACTAAGTATCTAGAGATCTTTTTCAACTTTGTTTCCTATAGAAAAATGACATCTGCTTTCCACACCCTGAATAAATGATTAATGTGTCTACGCATATTAGAATTATTCAACCCCCTCACATTCCAAGAAACAATTTTTGGCTTCATAAAGACAAGATAGTTCCCTTCCCTTTCGAACGACTACTACTTGTACTACCCTCGTTCAAGGACCAAGTTGGTCGCTTGAGTTCTCTGTGTACCTTGGGCTCCGATTTCTTATCCTGATTGTGCCTTGTGTCAATGATGGTGAGAAGAGCCATAAATTGTTCCTCATAACCAACACATTTCAACCCAATACAATTCTGAATCATCTTCACGCTACTAAGTACCCAATCTGATACATTAAACTTAGGAGGTACCTCATAGTTAAGGGGCAAAGGCTCGCCGGTTTCAAAAGGCCCCTCTGACAGAGAGGAGCAATCCCACTCAACCATGGCACCAGAATTGCAATTCACCTTGTTGGCAGGGAAAGGTGTAAAAGAAATGGTTTCTTGGACCACTGTATCAACATTGCCATCAGCTATATCATCACTGCCATCAGCTATTGAAAGGGTGCTTAGTCTGGTGTCATCAACTAAGTCCTCACTGCCAACGCTGTCGTCAACGTCCACCAAGAAAGCCTCCAGATGCTCAACAGCTCCTGGGCACGTCTTAACCTGGATCTCTACACCCTCCCTAGTGGTTTTCGGCTCCATCTGGCCACAGAAAATGGACGACAGCAAGTTCTGGGCGTTGGGAGTTGCCATCGACTCTATCGGCATCAATTGTGCCCCTACCTCCGTACTCTGGGTCTTCCAACTACGTAAAAGGGATCTAATGCGGAGATGTTTATTCACGTCATCGATCCCCCTTATATTCCAATAAAGGATTTTAGGCCACATAAAGAGACAAAGACCCCCTTCCGTTCAACCTTTCTCTTCCCACACTTCCTTTTAAGGCAATTCAACTCCCTATCCCGTTTCACAGCTGATTTCTGGGATGTAACATTCTTTGCCTCCAGCGCAATTACAAGGGCCTTAAACTTAATATAATTTTTTTTTTTTTTTTTTGAAATTTGAAAAAGTTGAAATATTTTGTGTTTTTTTTAAGTTTGGGAAAATTGTAATAATTAAGTAATAATTAGATGAAAATGTTGAAAATTTGAAATTGAAAAGTGTTTATGCTTGTAGTGTTTGAATACTGAGATGAGATGGGATGAGATGAAAGTATCTCTCTATCCAAACCACACCTAAGACTTTTGGTTTTAATATTTCGATCAAAATAGAGTCTTGATCTTGGTGGTATGCTCCCACCAAGTCTACGGTATAAACTCTTGGGTGCAAACGATTTCCAGAGGCCATTGGAATGAAGGAATTTTTCCTTGAATTATCCAAAGTACATTTAAATAGAACTCTTTGTTTTAGGCCTGTGCATCCCTGGGATTAGTAGAGATTTTGTTACGGACATCTAAAAAAAAACCTATGTTGTCACGGACAATTATATCTCTTTTTCATTTGCCAAAACAGAAATTCAGATTCATGGTTCTTACTCCCAAACTCATAATTACATCCACTCATTTGGCCCTAATTATTTTTTGATGAAGGAATTCAGAGACTATGCAAACACATCTTTTACAAAGTTAAACACCGGACCCGTGTAACAATTCCCCATCACACGAATCAGGTAAAACCTCAGAGCTTTTCACCAATGGGACATGACCCTGTCCCTAATTATTCCCAACAAAAGAAGGGTTCAGATCATCTATTTCAGTTTATTCATAAAATCTTCTGCCTGGATCTTCCTTTTTCCTTATAGTTCATGTAAAAGCTCTATAATTCGTCAAAAAGACCTTCCCCTCAAAAAGCACAAAAGTATCATAACGTTTTGACAAAGATGCAAATAACAAACCAATAATCAGCATTTTAGCTTTAGTTGAAATGGGCCCACCCATGAATTTGGTAGCAGGAGTTTGGAGTAAACATTGTCATGCTTACACAAATCAAAAAGCTGGCCCATGAAATGAATGACTTATAATTTAATGCAAGTAAGGCAATCTTACGCAATTTTTGTGCAATTGAAGCAGCCTCAGCAACACGGCTATCATCAGAAAATAGAGGAGAAAGTTCCATCAGGTCTCCTGGGCTGCCATTAAACTCCATCAAGTACTGCCCAGATAAAATTAATAACAAGGAGTTAGCACATTCTAAACAAAGGATGTCATAAAGTAAGTGAACAATTGGCAGTACCTTTATGAGTTCTATTGTTTGACTAGCAGTTTCTCGCTGAGCATCTGCACTCTGACCAGAAAAATTCATATAGATGAAAACATAAAACAGGAAGGTTGCAATGTAATGGCAAGAAATTGGGAGTATCATATGAGAATGAAGCATGGGAAAAGTTTACCTGCAAATGATCTCCTATCTTTGCAGCAGTCTGTCCAACGCTTGAAATACGTGAATCCAACCGAGCAAAGCTATCAAACAAGCCATCTACACCTTTTTCCAGCTGAAAAGAAAAATATATCAATAATATGCAACTCGATTTTCAAATTCAAACTCGATAAATGTATTATCACTGAAGATAATTGTTAGCTAACCTCAGCAAGTGTCTTACGGTGCTTAGAATCTTGGACAGAAACCTCCTTCTTGAGATTGAAGAGTCTTCCATCAATCTTCAACCAGGACGAAAAGAGGAAAAAATGAAAACCTTAATTGAGCAATAAATTAGTAGAATCCATTTTCCATAACCAAAGGTTCCAAAGCATACTTGTTTCCGAAGATCAACCAACTCCTTATAAGAATCCTTGAATAGACCCAAGAGCTTATCCACTTCTGGAAACAAAGGGGCAGCCAACTTGGTTGCATCTCCACGAAAATTTCCGTTTGATAAGGCATCATTTCCACTGATGCTGCTATTATGCCCTTCTAATAAATCTGTTTCTTCATCTTGGAATGACGGGAGAAGCCCATTTACCAAGTTTCCAAACAAAGCATCAAATGAAAAATCCCCCTACCAGTTTGAAGCAAATATATGCATATGAGTTTCATTACGCAAATTAGAATATTAATTACCCAGAAAACACTACCGCAACTATATAGAAAGAGGATTACCTTAAAGTCATCTACGTCGAGAATGAGTGGGATAGAGTTAGCAGGTGAAGATTTTGAACCTTTTTCGTTTTTAATTCCATCTCTGCTATCCTTCATCTAGAACAAGTAAATTAGCCGATCAAACGCATAAAAAATAAGGTAAGAAATTTGAAGGTAATGAATAATGCAATTAAAGCCAAGTTGAACTACAATTACTTGCAACAAAGATGAACAATTCATGAGAAAAATCAAACATATATCTCAATAAAGATAAAACAAAGCAAATAAACATTTCTTTTGGTCCGATCTCGCTGAAGAAGAAGGAAAAAAAAAATAGAGAAATTGGTACCTTCGGTAGGCCCGAATGAACGACAGAGGCACTGACAGAGGCGGCGCTAAGAGTTTGATTCTTCCTTCTGTGCTCTTGCGCTGGGTTAGATCGAGAGAGATTGGCAAAGAGCGCGAGCGAGGAGATAGACAACACGACAGTCTGTTCACCAACGAAGACTACAACGAAAAGTTGAAAAACAAAATAGCCATGAAGACGTTTTTAGGCCCCATATGGTCAAGGTATTATGAATGACTGGGGAGGTTAAAATTGGTATAGGGGCCCAGACAAAGCAAGCTGGACTTCTCTGGTTAACTTCCCTTCATAATTGTTTTTTCGTGTGTGAGGTGTTTTTTTCTTTAAAATGTTTGTAATTTTAAGATATGTGATTATGAAAGTGTCGTTCTATACATGACTATAATTTCTTTAACTCCACACACTTGTTAAGGTGAACTTATTCCCTTTTTTTTAATATAGTAATTTTTTTTTAATTTTCTCAAACTTCCCTCTTATCAATCGTATCTCCCCCTTTATACACTTTGCACGAACTCATCTCACCACTGATCATTGTACGCTACCATTCACGCCACTGTACCACCACCACTAATCTCTTTCCTCATCAATGATCTCCCCCTAGCCTCCTTATACTCAATTAAAGCTCCTAACTCCTCTCACCCTCTCTCACAACTTCTCTCCACCTCACAAGCCTAGACACGTCATCGTAGAGCCACCGCACCCCCTCCACGATGCCACCACAATCTCACCAAAGTCTTTTCAAGCCCCTACATGCTCAGTCCTTCTAGATCCAAAACTCAACCCCACTCTCACTCCCATCCCTACACTCAACACTGATAACAACATGCTTTTCTGTTCCATTTCGACACCGAGTTCACAGCCAAACACAGAGGACATGAGAATAAGGATTCAAAAACGCGGGAAAAAATGACAAACAATGAAATTAGAAGTTTTCGTGTTCTTCATCTCTCTGAAATACCCAAATTCAAAAACTCTATTTTGTTTCTCCTTCGTCTCCTTCATTTAAGAAACCCTATTTCTTTTCTACACTTCGAGTTAAGGGGATTGTTCTGCTAGGCACTTCGAGTTTGGTGAGGGAAATTGTTCTACTAGGGTTTTACTCGAAAAGTTGGGGGAGTCAGGTTGTTTTAAGCCTGTAAGTGAAACACGTGACATGGCAACCAGACCAAATTCGCCATGTCACGTTGTGTGGAGTGAGTGCTCAGATTAACCTAGGTTTAGATTTTCTCTATTACCAAATAATGTTTTCCTTGTAATGACCATTTCCTTAATGATAGTTTTTGTGGGGTAATGGTTAACAAAGTGTCAAAAGACATAATCTTTTAATTTAATTAAAAGTTATGTTACTTATTAAGATTGTATCATTTACTAACCATTATATTATTAATGATTGTGCATTTTGCCAACCCGTGTATCATGGCCTATAAATAGGAATAATTGATGCACAATGAAAGCATTTTATTTCTTTTATCCATCATCAACTTGTGAGACAAATACCATCACCAGAGTGTTATCATATTGCCAAATTGTTGTTCAAAAATTGTTTCTGTTTGTTCTTCATTTTTTTTACAGTGGTCACTAGCATCAGAGCCTAGTCATGACAGTGAAAATTTTTTCACACATTGAGAAAAGATAAATAGATAAGTATTTGGTTTGGCAACCACACTTACATATTATAATAATCTTAGTAGGCTTTCAAATCTAAAAGAAAAACTCTTTCAAATTACAATGGGAGGCCTAGACTATATTAAGAGTTTTCAAAATCTTGTAAGTTATTTTTTGAAATTATTGTTATATTTTCACACAAAGAAAAAGTGCATTTTCCAATTGTTTTACACCCATTGTCATTGTTCCAGAATTTGCTAAAGTTCCTCATTATTGCTAGAGTACATGGACCTCGAAAGCATGTCAAAATCCTCAACATCGATCACCATTTTGCCTAACAAAAGTGAATAGAAAAGCTTCACAAAGATTGAAAACAGTTTAAGTCACAAGGAAGGGGAAAATCCTGGACAGAAAATGGTCATAAAATTCAAATCTTATAAGGGCTAACGAGACAGACGCTCAACCCAAGGAAGTTCTAAGCGGCAATGTCATTTTAATTACAGCTATGAAACAAAATTGTCCTTCAAACGACATTATTCCATTCCATTCAAGCCAAGTCTTGAGTTGAGTTGCAAGCCGATCTCTGAATATTGGTAATGTAATACTCCCCTTTAGGTTTGCATATGAAAGCTCATAATGTCCAACTTGCAAACAAAATGAAGAAATAACTCACGTCTAAGTGATTTGTGAGGATGTTTGCGAGTTAGTCAATGGCTGAAACATAGGTTGGGGAAATGAGGCAAAAAAAAAAATCATGGACTAAGTGCCAATCAATCTCAATATATTTTAAATGCACATAAAATTAGGATTGTGAGTTATATAAGCTTGCTTGATTATCACAATGGAGAAGCATGGGTTGAGGATGAGGAATAAGCAAGTAATAAAATAATAACTTTAGCTAGACTAACTCAATAGTAATGCTGGCCATAGCATGGTGTTTAGCCCCAACAAAAGAAAGAAAGATAACAATTGTTTCTATATATGCTAAGATATAGGATTTTCACCAAGTTTGATAAAGTACCACATAGTCAAGCGGCAAGTGGTAGGACAACTAGTCTTATTAAATCTGAATAGCTATATATCTAAAATTTGCAAGTGGAAGGAAAAAATACGATGTCCTATAATGGTCTCAAAGTATCAAAGAACATGAAGGTGGCTTAATAATAAGGTTGTTGAGGTTGTTGCATGAATTGATAGAGAATATTAATGGAGAAGACAATATTAGGCTAAGTAATGGTGAAGTATATAAGTTGACCAACAACACAACAGCAAATACTAAGATCCACTAGAAGTTTACCATCATTTAGAGTCAATTTCAAATTAGGCTCCATTGGAAAAGAAGTAAAGTGAGATCCCAAAGTACTAGTGTGAAAGAAAATGTCTAGATTGTACTTCCTCTAATTAAAAATATCATATAAAGAACAGGCAACTTCTAAGCCAATAAAATATTTAAGGGCACCAAAATTCTTTGATCTTGAAATTATTGGCTAAGAAAACTTTGATATCATTACGAGTTGTGAGATCATTGTCTATTAATAAAATATCATCACTATAGATAAGAGTAACAATAAAAGATTGGCCTTGAGAGCGAGTAAACAAGGAGTGATTTACATGTGATTGGATGAAACCTACATAAATGAGAACAGATGAAAGCTTAGAGTACCAGTTCCATGAAGCTTGTTTGAATCCATAATAGATTTATGAATACAACAAAGTCTGGTCTCCTCTTTAAGATCTTAACAAGGTGGAGAGATCATGTACACATTCTCATTAAGTTTGTCATAGAGGAAATCATTGTTCATGTCTAATTGGTGAAGATAACAATGGTGAGTTACAACAATAGCTAAAACACAACAAATAGTCACAAGTTTGGCAACGGGGGGGCAAGTGTATCATGATACTCAAAACCATCAACTTGAGTGTAAACATTAGCTACTAGACCAGCTTTATGCCTTTCAATCAATCCATCTACACAAAATTTGATTTTGAGAACTCAATTGTAATAGGTTTCTTACCAGATAAGAAGGGTTGAAGACTTAACTTGTGGTTGGCTTCTAAAGCCTCAATTTTAGAAGCCATGTCATTGCACCAATTAGAATATTGAATAGTTTGAGAATAGCTAAATGGATCAAAATGATCAAGTAAAGAAGAAATGAAAGCAAAATGATAAGGAGAGAATCTGTTAGGGGTGTAAATGGTCCAGTCCGATCCAAAAAATCTGTGGACCAATTCCATTCGGTCCAAGAATTCTCTCACCTTGGACCGAACCAAACAGGAGTTCAGTTCATACCAGTCTGGTCCAATTCGGTCCAGGGGTACCTCATATGATTTAATGAGTTACATTTAATCTAAAATATTGCAATGATTAAATATTTTTTTGATCCAAATTTAACTATTATAAATTATAATATGTTAATATTATAAAATTATATATTATATATTAATATGTTAGTATATATTATATATTAAGTATGTTAATAAATTATAACTAATAACACTATTACATTAGTATATTATATATTTATATGTTAATAAATAGTGATAAATTAGTAATAATATATTAAATAATAATAATACACTTATTACTTATAAGTTATTACTAATATTCTATATACATATATTATAATTTATATCTTTCTACTACAACTAGTCAACTAATAAATTATAATATGTTAATATTATAAGAGTATATATTATATATTAATATGTTAATATATAGTATATATTCATATTTTAATATATATTATATGTTAATATATATTATATATTAATATTAATATTTTAATTTATACATTATTTTTATATATACATATATAAATATATATGTGGAATTCGGCCCGGTCCGGTCCGATCATGGGAAGAAATCCTTTAGACCGGGGTCGGACCGGAATTAATCGGTCCATGTAAAATTTAGACCGGACCGGACCGAATTTCATTCAATCCAGTCCGATCCCAGTCCGGGACAATCGGTCCGATCCGGTCCACCGGTCCGATTCGGTCTTTATACAGCTCTAAAATCTGTGATAAGAAATTAAATTAACAAACAGATGGGCAGTACTTAGTGAATGCTGAGAGGTGGAGGAAGGTGCGTTGGACTCAAAAGGCAACGTGGGACAAACATAGTCTCAAAAGTAGGTACAATCAGTGGCGTGTCATTGTGGTTTGGTGGAAGGAACAAGAGTAGGAGTTAAACCTACAAATTCACCAATTACCTCTCTCTCACAAGCAAGTTACTACAACATTATCAATGTGTTTCTAGAGAATAACATCAACAAAACTGAATTTATCATTGGCATTAAGAGCCATCTTCATGGCTTTACCAAGTTAGTCGACTGAATGAAGAAAATATGGAGAATAAATATCACTACTTGATGGTGATATACAAGACTAGCAAGGAATTCAGAGCCAACAGCCATGAGAGAAACGTGAAGATGGAAAAATTTGAATGTGAGAAAGGAACAACCATATACCCAAGATGGGTGGCACTAGTATCATATTGAATGGATGAGGAAATATCTTTCATTGATTGTAAAATAATGTAAACAAATATTCAAAAAGAAAATAGGTGCAACAATTGTGCTATTATTCTGTTGTGTATAAGAAAAGTAAAGTTGTACAATTGGCCAAGAAATTGTGTAGAGAAAGTTGATGGTTGATCCTAATATGTGTAATAATTTCTTTGAGAAAATCATTCTTTAAATGATTGAAAGGGACTATATTATTACACATAATCCATGGTTGAAAGAATATATCAGACTCATCCAATGGTTTGGCCAACATTTTGTTAATAAAGTCAATTTTATTCTTGTTGTAAGTACCATTACCAAGGAATGACTCTACGTGTGATGATTTTCACCATTGAAAGAGGTTGATGATCGAGCAAAAAGCTTAAAATTTTAACATGATGCAAGAAGAAAGGGTGAGAGGGATATTTGATGGAGGGAGTATTGGAAGATAAAGAACAATTTGCTATGGTTAATTAGAGTCAATGCTTTGATACCATAAAAACTATAAACGTGACAAGAAAAAAATGTTTATTTGTTATAGATTAATTAGAAAGAATCGTTATCCTTTAAGCTCTCATTACAATACCTCTTTTATAGAAGCAAGAGTGATGCACCTTGGATTTGCCAATTTTTCTACATTTTTTGGCATGTCATTATGAAGAAATTTTGAAAATTGGAGTTGAAGTTCAAGGAGAATCTGGTCTTGTAATTGAATGAATGAATATAAACTGAATGCTCATATATATATATATATATTAAACATATAAAGGGATTTCAATAATTATTAAATTAACATAATACACAAGTGCCAGGTAATCTATCTTACTAAATTTCATGCCATCATATGAGTTATACTCATTGATACTTCATAAACATGAAAGAAATATATAGTTTAGTAGTGCAAAGATGTGGTTTGACAACATCTTCCCTCAATCCACATTTTCGTCCCCATGTTTTTCCAATCTGGAAATATCGTCATTAAGTTCATTTTAACGATTTTTCCCTCTTTACAACTAAATTAGTACAATTGTATTGGTGCAATGTAACCTATTTCCCTTTTAACAATCTCTTTATTTTGTTCTTAAGAAATCTCGAGGACAATTATCTCTACCAAATAATTAAAGTGCTTCAATATACATCGGTCAAAAGGCTAACTAGTGCCAAGTCCCTAACTAAGCTTCCTTACAAAACTTGGGCTAAAGAAGCCACTTATCCTACATTTGAAGTGTAGATGACAGTAGAATAAAAAAGATATAGTGTCCCACATAGATGGTTACTACATAGAATAACTATAAACTATAAGATAAGTTATATAAAGCTATAAAGTTTGGAGGTAGGTGACAATAATATTATAGTTTAAAGGCGGAGCAATTTCCCTAACAAAAAGTTGGTAGAGAAAAAGAGTTTGCCTCTCCCTATTCAGTGACATATAGCACTCTTCATTTGCCCTCAAGGGTGGTGCATGGGGGGTTTTCATTTACACTATTTAATGTGCAAGAAGGTTACTACAGGGTGAGGCAAAACCTTCCCTTCATGAGATGGATGAGATGAGGTTATTAGTTAATTATTACACTCAAACATGTTTTGCTTTCTGATTTGGTCATGACCAAAACATTCTAACAAATGTTAATGTGGGTGATAGGATGACTAAGAAAATGCATATGCGAATGAGATGATCCACTGTTTTCTTTCTTTTCAATCGTTTTGTTTCAAACGAGAGTCCTTCATTGCACTCACTCGAGATAAGGGATCATCTCAAGATCACAGACCTTTCGTACATCTTATTCTAACTCTTTTCTCTCTCTCTCTACTAGAAAAGGGTTTGTAAAATTCTTTTTAAGTATTTTGTGTATATGATAACTAATTTGATAATTATAACTATAAAAATATAATTAGCAAATGCACCAAGTGTGACCTAGTCATTGTACCAACTATTCAGTAGTTGGTTCATAAGACTCATGTAATGGCGCGAACAAAGTGTGGTCGGCCACATTTGAAAATTCAAGAATAATGAATCTACCATACCATATTTGTAGGCATTGGAGGTACAAATTCAAGGCTCTACATGGGTTTACCATGGCTTGAGCCACATATGCTGGTTGGATGGTTGCATTTCTTAGCCTATCATGTAGATCGACACTTGGAGAGCACAATACTATAGCGTGTGTACAAATTTGGTGGTTGGAAGACGACAAATCAAGTATTTTCCCACCTAATAATGAAAAATGATACAAAATAGAAAACATTCTAAAATCATAAAAAAAAAGGAAAGAAGAAATGTAAAGAAGATTAAGAAAGTTGTTCCTCCTTGAAGCCAAAAGGATAAATTTTGGATTTTTCAAAGAAGAGGAGAAACAAATTTAGATAAAGGAGGAGAGAAATTGAATCAACGACATTATTAGATAGAGAAGGCTATGTTTGGATGTTAAGGTGATGTCAGATGATCTATAAATAATAATAATAAAAGAATAGTGAATAATATCATTGATTTGTGAATAATAGTGAATTGTTTGTGAACAGTAATAAAGTATTCTCATTTATTGCAATAGTCTAAATTAAAAAGATAGTGAAAATGGAACGATTGAGGAAAGAGTCGTACATATACTGTATTGATAATGTTTTATTTGAGGAGAGCTCCTCCAAATTGCCAAATAGAAAAGCAAGCAAAAGGTTCTAGATTATTTTTTCTAAGCACCACGCGTGGAATATACTCCTACCGCAACCAACTTAGGCTAATACTAGAATAACCTACTTATAATGCTATCGTAGGTCACCAACAAATAACAATTAAGTAATTTGGGCCCAAGGCCAGTTCATGCAACAAACGACTACTAAAATTAAATGGGTCGTAACTTTAAAACAAAACATAAGCATCCAAAGTAACTTTACCCATGAGGACCAATCCACAAACAATGTGCGTCTAGCTCATGAAATTCCTTAAACTAGCATTCTCGAGACTTTGGTCCTCAACACTTTGAATTGCTATTGAATCCTAACTTTCATCTTCTTCAGTTCAGTGAGTAACACTTATCAAGATTTCTTGTATGTTTTTGCATATGAAACGAAATAAAATGAAATGAATTAATATAAAAGTTGAAATTTAAATAAAATAGTGTGAATATTTTTTAATATTATTTTATTTAAGATTTTAAAAATTGAATTATTTATATTATTTTATATGAAATTTTGAAAAAATTATAATGATTATGTAATTGTTATTACCGATTCTATCAATCATTTTAATTAATCTTCTATTTTGTTATTGTTCCAACTGCTTGTTGACACCTGTGTAGTGATCCAATAGATTGGTGGTACCTATGATGGCAAATGTATCCGATTATAAAAAAGCATGTGCTGAGCTCATGATGCTGCTAGCTAGATCCCACTGTTGCAAGTAGGCGTTCGATTTGAGACACGTGTTATCATCTAGTCTTGTGTATGTATATGCTTAAAATGGGTATTGTTGCCCTAAATTGATTCATTTGTTGCTTTATGTTTTCTGGGTGTCTTCGAAAGACGATTTCCAAAGAGGTCACCTGAGTTTTTAGGGTTTGCTTTGTGTGAGAAAATCAGTGGGTTTAGTCATTGATTTTGAGTTCAAATAGCTGTATAAATCTATACTGAGGTTTTTCTGTGAAGATTGATGATCAATAAATGCACCAAGGCAGTTCTTGTTGTGGATGTAGACCATTGAGGTCGAACCACGTATATCTGTATATTCTTTCCTATTTCTGCTTTATATCCTTTAATATTTTGATTTCTTATTTACTACTTTAAGTTTTTGCAATATTCTTGATCTATTTTCAGATGTTCTTTAATTTCTTATACCTGTAAGATTTTTTTATAGTCAAGTTCTTAGTATTTGTTGAGTTATGTTCAGAAAGGACTCGGGTTGTTTTCATAACAAGTGATATCTTGAGCCTAGGTTTTAATGGTGACCATGAAGTTTGATATAAAAAAAATTTAGTGGTGAAAATGATTTCGACTTATGGAGAACTAAGATGAAGGCACTGCTAGTCCAATATGGACCGCATAATGCCCTCCTTTGTGAGAAAAAAATGGCACTTCCTCAAAAGAGGAAGATAAAGAGGTTGTCCATAAGGGCATCCTCCAAAAAACTCACAATACCCTAATCCTCTCTTTTGGGAATAAAGTCCTGAGAGGGGTGGCCAGTGAAGACACTGCTACGGGTATTTGGTTAAAACTATAAAACCTTTACATGACAAAATCCCTAACTAATAGACTTCACAAGAAAACCAAATTGTATACCTTCAAGATGACCCCTGAGACATCAACAGAACAATATCTTGATGAGTTCAACAAAATTATTCTTGACCTAGCCAATATAGACATTAAGGTGGAGGATGAGGATCAAGCTATCCTCTTGATGAGTTTTTTGGACTCATCATACCTAAGTCTAAAAGAAACTATGATATGTGGTAGAGACTTTTTGACACTGGATGAAGTACAATCTGTACTGCATACCAAGGAACTTCAGAATATAAGTGATACCAAACAGGATCAAGGAAAAGGTTTATCTATTAGGGGGAGAACATAAAAGAGAGAGAAAAAAGGTAAGAATGAAAATAAGAAATCTAGGTCTAAATCAAAGGGAAAACATTTTAAGTGTTTTCATTGTCATAAAGAATGACATTTTAAGAAAGATTGCCTTGATAGAAAAACAAACCTAGGTAACAAATTTAGAGAGTCAGGGGATGTCTCTATGGTGTTAGAAGGCTATGAGAGTGCTGAAATACTCACTGTGAGTGAAGTAGATTCAAAAATATAGTAGATAATGGACGTTGGTTGCTCCTTTCATGTGTCCTGTTAGAGATTGGTTTGAGACATTCTCTAAGTTAACTGGAGGACATGTAATCCTAAAAAACAATAAGTCCTACAAAATCATGGGTTTAGGGTCAGCTAGACTTAAGATGCATGATGGTACTAAAAGACTTTTGAATGAGGTCAATTTTATACCTGAGTTAAAGAGAAACTTGATTTCTCTTAGTATGCTTGATCAATCAGGCTACACTTTTAAATTTGAGATAGGTGTTCTTAGGGTCACTAAAGGCTCTTTAGTTATTAGGAAATGAGTTATTAAAAATGGGTTGTATAATTTGCTTGGTAAAACTGTAGTTGGGGAAGCATTACACAGTGTATTATAGAAAATAAATCTGTGTTGTGGCATAGGAGGCTTGGACATGTAAGTCAAATGGGGCTTGTAGAATTATAGAAACATGGATTACTAAAGTGAACAAAACCTAGTGAATTTACCTTTCTGTGAAGATTGCATCTATGGAAAGGCATCTTTATAGGTTATCCTAAAGGTGTTAAGGGGTACAAACTTTGGGTAGATGGACCTAGCAGGTATACTTGTATTGTGAGCAGATATGACTTTTAATGAGTCACAAATGGCTCGGGTACAAGGAGAACAATTAAACCAAAATGTTGATGAGTCCTTAAAGGGATTACAGGTTGAGGTGGAGTAGGTAACACCCAACCTGAACTTGGATTGGAGGAAGGTAGTGACCCTGAGGATAAAATCTCAGGGGATATAAGTCAATGTGGAGCCAGTTCCTGGAATGTAGCTAAAGATAGACAGATGAGGGCTATTAAACCTCCTCAAAGATTGGACAGACTGAGCTTATAACTTTTACCTTGACAAAGACTGATGAGATTGTTTACGAGGAACCTAGGTCTTATAAGGAGGCTGTAACTAGTAAAGACTCCTCTAAATGGATACTAGCAATGAATGAGGAGATGAAATCCCTCCAATAGAAACAGAACTTGGATTCTAGTGCATAAACCTCAAGGAGTCGAACTAGTTGGATTCAAGTGGATCTATTAGAAGAAAGATGGCATACCAAAGATAGAAGAGACCAGGTATAAGATTAGGCTTGTAGCCAAAGGCTTTACACAAAGAGGGAATTGATTTTAATGAAGTTTTCTCACATGTGGTTAAACATAGTTCAATCAGGTTACTGCTAGCCTATATAGCTTTTGAGAATTTGCATTTAAAACAATTAAATGTTAAAATAGCTTTTCTTCATGAAGAACTTGAAGAAGAGATTCATATGCAGCCTTCAGAAGGCTTCACAGACAGGATTAATAATAATCATAAGTGTCCTCTTAAAAAATCTCTATATGATCTTAAACAGTCACTTAAACAGTGATATAAGAAATTTGATACACATATGATTAATAATAATTTTAAGAGAAGCTGTTATGATAATTGTGTCAATTACAAGAAAGAAAAATGAACCTTTGTTTATCTTTTACTTTATGTAGATGTTATGTTGTTAGCTTGTGAAGACACTATTCTAATTGATGAAGTTAAATGTGCGTTGAAATCTGAGTTTGAAATGAAAGAACTGGACCCTGCTAAGAAAATATTAGGAATGGAAATTGTAAGGGACAAAAATTCTAGACTTTTATATCTGTCTTAGAAAAATTACATTTCTAAAATCCTCAAGAGGTTTGGTATGGAACATGTAAAACCTGTAAGCACACATTTAGGTCAACATTTTAAACTTTTTGTAGATCAGGCTGCTAAATTAGATTATGATATTAGTTTTATACAAAAAATACCATATGCTAGTATATTGGGAAGCATAATGTATGTAATGATCTGTTCTAAACCTGATCTGACTTATGTAGTAAGTGTAGTTAGTAGATTTATGGGGAATCTAGAAAAACCCCACTAGCATGCTATTAATTGGGTACTTAGGTATCTGGTAGGTACTACTAATCTAAGACTCAGTTTTGGAAAAAAATGTTAAAAAGGGTTGTCAGTTGACAGAGTTTGTAGACTCTGATTTTGTAGGAAATGTAGACACTGGGAAATCCTTAACTAGGTATATGTTTACTACTTTTAGGGGAGGTATAAGTTGGAAACCACACTTACAATCTATTGTGAATTTATCTACAATAGAGGCTGAGTATATAATATTGTCTGAAGTCATAAAAGAGAGTATTTAGTTAAAAGGTATTGCAAGTGAATTAAATATCTTTAATGGAAATATCACAGTACACTGTGATAATCAAAGTGCACTACCTTTAGCCAAAAACCAAGTTTATTATGAAAAGTCCAAACATGTTGATATAAGACTACATTTTGTTAGAGATGTTATACAGTCTAAGGTTGTGGGTGTGGAGAAAGTCTCAACTGAGGATAACTCCTCAAATATGATGACCAAGTCTCTCCCTTGGTCTAAGATCAAGCAGTGCCTAGACTTAGTATGTACGGAGTCTGGGGACTGTCTTTAGTAGATGGACAAATACAGGAACAACCAATGATGAGCTTTGATGGAATCTTGGTAATAAATAGTTGCCAATGTGGAGATTTGTAATTGTTGTTATCGATTCTGTCAATCATTGTAATTAATATTCTGTTTTGTTATTGCTCCAATTGTTTGTTGACACTTGTGTAGTGATTCAATAGCTTGGTAACACCTGTGATGACAAATGTATTCGGTTATAAAAGAGTATGTACCGAGCTCGTGATGCTGCTAGCTGGATCCCATTGTTGCAAGTAGCCGTTTGATTTGAGACACGTGTTATCATTTGGTCTTGTGTATATATATGCTTAAGATGTGTATCATTATCCCAATTTGATTTATTTGTTGCTTTATACTTTTTGAGTGTTTTCGAGAGGCGATTTTTAGAGAGTTCAACTAGAGTTTCTAGGGTTTGCTTTATATGAGAAAATTAGTGAGTTTAATCACTGATTTTGAGTTCAAAGAATTGTATAAATTTGTATTGAGATTTCTTTGTGAAGATTGATGATTAATAAAAATACTGAAGCTGTTCCTGTCGTGGATGTAGATTATTAGGATCGAACTACGCATATTTGTGTGTTTTTTCGTATTTATGCTTTATATATTTTGATATTTTGATTTATTGTTTGCTGCTTTAAGTTCTTGCAATATTCTTGATCTATTTTCAAATGTTCTTTAATTTTTTTATGTGTAAGATTTTTTTACAGTCAAGTTCTTTGTATTTGTTGAGTTCTGTTTAGAAGGGATTCAAATTGTTTTCATAACAGATCAATGTCTCAATTATTTTTTACAATTTATTTATTTATATATATATATATATTTATCTTATCATCATTATAAATTTTTAATATAAAATGAAATAAAAAATATACTTTTTTCAATTTTTTTTTAATTTATTAAAAGTGTGATTTTCTCCCCTTTTAGGAACGAATATTGCACGATTTCTCTCCCTCTGTCTTCCCGCCCAAACATTTTTGTTAAGGGGTCCGCTCATTCTTCAAAGTTCGCTCCATATTTTCCCGAGAAAAAACGAGAGTAAAAGTGGCGACAAGAAGACTAGGGCAGAGAAAGAAGACAGAGAGAGATGGCAGGTGGCACCGCCTTTGCCAAGGCCATTTGCTCGATCTGCTACGAAGATCTCAAGCCCATTGTTGAAGACATTCAAGCTATCTCTATATGCGGCCATGTCTTCCACGAGCTCTGGTACTCTCTCCACCCCCCCCCCCCCCCCCCCAAAAAAACCCACACATGCATCGAATGAAAAGTCACAATCTGAAATTAATTATGTTTTTCTTGTTGTGCGTGCTTGAAACCCTAGTCTACAACAATGGTTTGAGTACTGCTCGAACACGAAGAAATGCTCTTGCCCCGTGTGCAAGCAGCTCTGTTCGACGAACAATGCCAATCGTCTTTATTTTCAGTCGGTTGGAGACTCGCACGATCCTGTCCTAACTCAGAAACCGATCGATTACGAGGAAGATCCCGAAGAGTTGCGCAGCGAAGTTAGCAGATTGGTGACGAAGGTTACGGGACTTACTTCGGTCTTAGAGCGGCAGGGGAAGAAGCTCAAAGAGGTCGATGAGGAGGTAATGACTGTTTTTTTTTTTTTTTTTTTGTGATTATGCTCGGTAGCTGGTAAGGTGGGCAGAATGAAAGAAATTAGGGGTGGTATTTTGATCAGATGTTGATTCGTTGTTTGGTTTATCCTAAAAATACACTCTTTTTCAAGCTAGGAATTTTGAATTCCCACTGGCTAGGTGAGGCGATTCATTTCTGAAGAGTTTTGAAGGACAGAAGATAAAATAAACTCGTGCGAGATTATCATGAGATTTGCAAGTGTTCTTTTTGATTTCTCAGTACCCTGTTTGATTGTTGAGAGATAAAGTGGTAAAAGGGAAAATAAAGAATAAAGATGTAAAATTCCGTATATTTGGCTCAGCGAGGTCAACTTTGTCAATCTTTATTTGGTGGAATACTGATGAAGATGTTATGTAGCACACTTTATGTTGGATTTGCGAACTTGCAAGTAATAGTAGTTTGCAAATAATAAACAAAATAAGCTTGCATGTAAAAGGCCAAGGTTTCAAGTACAACAATATGACATGACCATATAAAAACGTTAAAAAAACCCTTTCAGAAATTTATTAAGATTTTTTTTTTCATATATCTTGATTTAATGTTGCTTAACCTTAATCACCTGTTAGAGCGCAACATAATGGTCAAAGGGCAGACTTTAGATAAAGTGTACATTTGGAAATCTTGGATTCGATTTTGCACACTTGAAATACCTGATATACGGTGATGGCAAGTAGGGTCATATATCCAGTGTTTACTCCTCAGGGTGGGTTTGAAGGGCCTGCCTTGGTGAGTTTCCTGTAACGAAAAAAAATTCTGCTTTACCTTTATCCTTGCACATTTAATTTGTCAATCTCCATGACTAAACAACCTGTCAACCTGATGAGTTGACTTGAGCATTTATAAATATCCAAAAGGCCATTTTGGTAAAATTATTTTATTGGAATTCTTCGCTTTTACTGGTGGGTTATATGAGTATTGCATTTCGGTGTTTATCGTCTCAATGAAGTCATTTCTTATTATAACTCAAAGATTAATTTTTTTTCTAATTTGGACTGATGTAGGATACTTCACCTCAAGTTTGCAAGCGATAAAGGAATTCTAGAAGTAATAAGAGTAGCCTACAAAAAAGAGTAACTTGCTAGAAATAGGAGTAACTTGCTAGTAAAGTAGGATAGCTTATGAGTAGTAGGAGTAGGCTACAAGTAAAGCAATATGAGTATTGTGCAGGTAATTTTATTCCTTTGTTCTAATTTCCTTTTGACTTAGAACGGGTAAAGTTGGGGGCTATTTTGTTTTTGTACTTCATGAACATTTTATTTTGTTCAAAACTCAAGGACCATTTTGAGATTTACCATTTTCATTTAAGAAGCTTAGTGAAGGATTATATTTCATAAAAGCAGGGAAGAATGGAGAAGTAGAATCTCCATGTTGCCTTGCCTTAATACAAATCTATTGAATACTTTTTTTTTTTTGATAAGTAAAATATGGAAAAGACAGTACATAATCTGCCCAAAAAGACACATAATCTACCTACTTTTATGAAATACACATGAACCCAAAAAGACAGTAGCTTCCTTTCCAAATTCTTGACCCGGGGCAATAAAAAATAAAGACCATGTTACTGTGCTGCCCAGCACTTACCATTGGGCGTGACCGCTAGGCATTCTGCCTTTTCTTCAAACATTTTTTAAAAATTCTTTATTATTATTATTATTATTATTTTTTTGAAAAAAGAATTACACAAATTCATTATAGTAATTTTTTTAAACATTTAAAAAAATTACAACAAATAAAATAAAATACACCAGCAGTCAAATGCAGGGGATAAACCTAGGGGAAAACTAGCATTTCCCATAAAGAGTAGTTCTACTCTTAGGCCATTTAAGTCTCCAACAACACACACCAGTTGAGCTAGCTTTTATTGTTTTTTATTACAAAACAATTCGTTAGGCTAATCCCAATGTTTCCACATTCTTCCTGAATCTTCCATTCAAATTTCTCCTCCCATGTTCTCCCTCCATGCTTCCTTCTCAAAGGGAAAATTGATGGACCTGACTTTTTTCAGACGGGGTTTGCCACATAAGAGGGTGTGTGGTGTTTAAATTAAAAACCAGCCCAGGAATAGAATTTCTCTTCCATAAATTAAAGCAAAAATGTCTGAAACAAAATGACCTTTACATAATCTATTTCGAATTTGTTCAGAAATGAAATGGATTACTGGTTGGTTGAAGCAAGAGAAAACAGAGTTCTCTGCATTTGCATGTTTTATCCTGCAATCTATTTTTCCTTTCAGTTTCTTTTTTATTTATCCTAATTTTGCTCTAGAAATCTCTGTAACTTGAAAGGTAAGTTAACAAGCTTACTTGATTTCATCTGCTTAGTTCACCTGAATTCTAATATGCTGTTATGTGCATATATATTTGTTTATTTTAATATCTGAAGTAGCCATTTTCTGTTTACACATGATTCTTACAAGATATTCTTTTTCTTTAGCTGTGTTCTTGCAAAGAGCAGGCAAAAAAGGAAGCAGCATTGAAGAATGAAGCCTTGAAACAAACAACTTCTATGCAACAACTGCTTCACCTGAAATCTGAGGTGAAGTATTTGCTGTTGTTCTACATGCTTTTCTCTTTTCTGGTTTCAATTTACTTATTATCCTCTTGGTTAATGTTTGGCCAATTCTGTCACAGGATCTTGATAAATCAACTTTAGAATGCTTAAGGCTTCAAGAAAGGAATATGGCCCTGGCCAAAGAGCTTGCAGCATTCAAATTGTGTGTGCATTTGCAATTTCTGCTAACAAATCTCTCAAATATTTGGTATCTTTTTTTTTGGTTGCTAACATGGTCAAACGGCTCCCATGTAGAGTGTCTGATCTGGATCTGGATGAAGAGAAAGTTTTAAAGCTTGCCTCTTTTGGTAATGGTGCCAACAATAAAGATACCATTGACATTCTAAGGAAATCCTTGGTCATGCGTAATAGGTAGATTATGTACTGTCTTTTTGCAACACGATTCGGTACATGAGTGGAGAAAATTTATCTAGTTCTGGTTGAGTGCTTTTCTCTCAATTTAAATTCATTGAGTTAATGTCATAAAAGGTGGAAAGATAGTATGACAAGGCTTGTGCTTGGATAATAATCATCTGTAATAACCAAATAATCTCCTGTTGCCTAAAATATTATGTTGTATCATCTTACTTATGCCTTCTTTTCTAATACAAATCTCTTCTTGTCGTTTTCTGATAGGAGCTACAAGGAATTGATGGCCAAATGCAACCTCCTGGGAAGAGGAGAGGCTCGTTTCTGCAGAAAACTTGACAAGGCTAAAGAGAAGATGAATAAACTAAAGGTAAGTCCATGTGAGACTGTAGGATAATTTCATTCTGTGGGTGGTTCCAAATATGACTTTTTTCCTTTGCAATGATCAGACAAGGGTACAAGAATTGGAGACGGCTCTTGAAGTAAAAGAGAACAAATTTTTGAGGTCTCTTTCATCTCAAGGTCAAGAGATACAACTTTCTGCATCCATGCTTAATTCAGATGAGAGGGGTGGCTTGACTGGTAATCCATCGTGTTCCAGGAAAACAGAAAACTTCAGTTTTGCTAATGATATGAATGTAAATTATACTAAAAAGAGTTCAAGTGCCATGGCTGTTAAAAGAGAGAGAGATGAATTCTTATTGATAGATGAGGACGCTTCAAAATTTAATACAGCTTCACTTGGACCTTCAAATCCTGAAGAATTGACTAGGGAAAATGTAACTGAGCAGAAGTCTACTTTGAGGTCAGAGTTACCTTCTGACATGAACAAAGAAAGTACAGTATCAGTATGGCATGGACAGGATAATATGGAAGAAAATTTAGGCTCAAGAACTTCGATTAATAATGATATGGTGAAGACTCCTGCCACTCTGGATGAGGATGAAATGTTGCCTCTTGATGATATTACGCAATTTGAGCCCAAGCTTAACATTAGAAGGGAGTCTCCATCCCCACTACCACTTTCTGAACCAGGTATTCTGATGTTGCAATTTCAGTTTTCATTGGGCCACTAAACCTCACGAAACAGTTCACATTTTCCCTATCACATCAAATGACCAGATACCAACCCTGTAAACTTATTTTTTCCCTCTCTTTATATGGCTTCAAAATTTCTTTAGGGGGCATTTGCTTTTCTGGTGGATTGCTTGGCCCGGATGGAACACACAGGTTTTTGGGTAAATGGTGCAAACGGAACCAGACCAAGGGATCATTGGCAAAGCAAGGTTCAAGTTCAGGCAATTTGATTGCCATTGGAGCTGATGGGAGGGGTGGTAAGATCAAGGTTCTGAGATCTCCAAGCCAATCTTCATTGGTGGGTTTAGTTCATTTCTCTTGTTCAATTAGTTTTGCCTAGAAGGTTCACTGGTGGGTTTAGTTCATTTCTCTTGTTCAATGGGATTGGGCACTATCCCACTTCTAGTTTGATTAGAGAAACCACAAAAAATGAATCTGCTTATGAAGGTTAAAGATTAGGTCAAGAGGAAGAATCGTCAAATATGAAAACTAAATTGTGCCCACGAAAGTGATAAGACATCAACTAGGGTGTGCATGATGGTCTACATATTTTTCGTGATTATATCTCTAATATAGGATGTAAGTAGGTTTGCCAAAATAGGCATTTTTGTGCACATTTTGCGTTTGTGTGTGACTACATGTGCTTGTGCAAGCGCCAACACTCTCTCCTTTGTCTGCAGGATGGAAAGGAGAATGCAGTAGGAGCAAAGAGAACCAGGTATGGATCCAAAACAAGTAGTTTGCAGTCGCAAGGATGCTTGCAAATAGAACATTTCTTTGGGAGAGTTGGTGAATAATGAAAGTTTTCAGAGGTTTCACATTGGGGGGTCTTGGTTTCTCAGTGATGGATCTCTTATGGTCAACAAGAAAAGGCAAAAATCCTTTGCTATACTCCGCCCATAAATCTGGAAGAGGGAGAAGTTATGAAAGTAGCAAATAGCAATGCTTCTACTCCATTTTGTTCGTTTCATCTCTCGAACATCGTGGGTTTGACGCCCTCAATTTGATGGCTTCAGTGCTTCATTGCCTTCCTAAATATGAGTCAAGTGGATGATACCAGGCTTTCTTGGAGTCCCCATCGGAGTACTACACGTTATAACAAATCATTTCGATCATCTCTACTCGGATATTTTTGCAAAATAGTAACACGGACACAGTTATTTTAAACCCTATTTTATTCAAACTGTAAAATGAATTAACAATTTGTTGTTGATTTATCCAAAACAAATTTTATAAAAAACTAGAAACAACTCGCATAAATTTTATCCAAATAGCTAGAAAACAATATTTAAAAATATATATATATATATATTTACACAAATCCAAATAAAGAATACTTCTAAGAAACTTTTCAAGAATATTTCAACTTGTAAAAACTATGAAAATTTCTTATAACCAAACATGCTTGTATTAAGGGAAATGCTAAGTGTCTTGATAATGGATCTTGATGACGGATCTTGACATTTTTTTTACTTGGTGATAAAAGAAATCTTTTAATGATATTGTGATTTTTCTACAAGAATATTTAAGCTGATTAAAAGTACATAATAAAGAAAAGAAAAAAGAAAAGGAAATACATTTGTTGGGTGTAGGGGCGTGCAAATAGGCAGATTTTTTTCTCAGTCCGGATTGAAATTAAAAAATTTGGGCTAATTGGGCGGATAACCGCCTGGATTAATTTATGTTATCAGTTTTACTTAATAAAATTAGTGCGAGAGGAAAGTTACAAAACATTGAAACCCTTTCAATTTTGTTTTTACTCAAATCAGTTTTCCTCTCTCTCTCTCTCTTGCCCTCCTTGAAACTCTAACTTTTGCTCGCACCTCGATCCATTGTTGTTGGTGACTAGGCCATTGGTTCGTGACTAGGCCATTGGTTCCCATCACAGATGATGTCATTGCCTTACCATCATAGGTATGGGAATCCTAAGCTATTTTCGTTTCTGCTATTTTGTATGCGCCTAACCCTAAGCCATACCAGAAAACAGATACACGGGAAAATTAGGGTGAATCATGTCTTTATGTTAAAAATAGATACACAGAAAAATTACATATGTCCTAGAGATAATAGATCGCATTGCTTTCTCAAATCTTGTATTGGGTTAATAATCTTTTAAGCTGAGCTGATTTGCTATATTTGTGATGCTTTTCCTCTCACTAGAATTGCCATGCTAATAAATGTTTGTTTCCTTCGAAATCATGGTGATATTATGTTAGCAGCTATTATGTTGGTGATCATTATAAAAACTATCCTGATTGCTATAATTATCAAGGGAATTTGATACAATAAGAAGATAGAGGAACTTCTTGTATATATATGTCATAAATCTCGTTGACAAAAGAGCTTTAGGTTATTCCATCTGCTTAGATTGGAATGTACTTGTTTGCACAAATTGAAATGTTGCTTGCACAAATGATCTTCAGCTATGGATGTGCTATTATTTGCTGCTTGGATAGATCTGTGTTTTAAAATAATTGTTTTATTTTATTGTTTGAATATTTGTCTAATTCCCTCTCTTTTATTACTTTATTTGGTGATTAATAAAAATTGTGTTTTTCTATATTTTGGTAGATAAATATGATAATCTCATAGTTGGAGAAGATTCATCTTCACATTAAATGCAATTGTTTCCCACAGCTCACAATGAAGATGATGGGCTTGACTTCAAATGTTCTTCCACATTTATTTGTTGCTGCTTTTAATTTTTTCACTACTTGATCCTTGTAAAGTTGATGTTTTGCATTATGATGTAAAAGCAACAATTTAAAGTATGTAGTGTATTGTGTATGTTGGTGTCTATTATTATTTATTTTATTTTATGAAAATTTGAATAGGCAATATAAAAAGTTTAAAAAATGCCTATAAAAATATTCTTTATATAAAAAATGCATATAAAAGTATTTATTATATAAAAAATGCTTATAAAAACATAAAGTATTAAATTATTTTTAAAAAAATCTGGGCAACTTAAAGATGATATCAGATTTTTGTTTTTTGAAAAAAAGTGCTATAAAATATTTTTTTTTTAAGTTTTAAGTCTTTTTAACAAAAAAGTATTAAAAACCCTGGACATTCAGGTTATATTAAAAATCCAGATCAAATCCAATTTTAACTTGGATATTTGGGTTTCTAGCCAAAAGTAAAAAAAAGAAAAAGAAAAAAAAAGAAAAAAAAAGAAAATCGGATATCCAAATTTAATCCAGCTATCCGCCCGAGTTTTGGAATCTAGTTTGGATTCGGTTACGGTTGAATATCCGGATCCCGATACGGATGCACACCCACAATTGGGTGAATTCCTTTCTCAATGACTATAGTACCACTCGTACTTAACAAAAAAGCCTGATATAAGAACTTGTGTGTCATAAGGAATCAACCATCTTCATTAGGTATTAGGTGTAGACATTGTATTTGACACCTCTGTGGGATTTTCAACCTACCCATAAGTCTTATACAAAAAAAAAAAACAAATTATATAAATTTATATAATAAAAAAAAATGTAAAATAAAATAAATTTGTTACATATTTCTATCTAGCTTCTCAAAATCCTCGATGTCATCCATTAAAGTCCTAAGACTAATTGGAGTTGACACACCCTACCATAATTGAAGACAAACTACTTTCAAGGGACTAAGTACATGCGGCCTGTCGTACTAAATATCGATTCATAAGCCAGTGTAGATATTAGTATTGCAAGAGGATTGCGTGCAACTTTTGAAAGTATGTAATATATTAACTTTCCACCAAGATAGAATGTCAAATTTTGCATCATCTTCCTCACATTTTTTGGTTAGGTATTTATCAACCTTTGACTTGTTTTCAAAAGAGTTCTTCGATTGATCGTTGCTTATTGAACCATTAACCTCAGTGGCTTGTCATCTTCAAGTCTGCTACGTGTAGTAGTTATATCATCAGTTGCAAAACTTCTATGCTTCTATCGTAGACCAAAATTATTCGATTCTAAATTTCAACATATGTATCATACATATGGGTAAAAAGACTTTTTACCTTACCTTCAACTTCAACTTAACCTTTTTTAAGAAATCATAAGCATACATTCTTTTCAAAGAAAATCCAAGATATTACCATCTTGTATTGAGAAATAAGAATAAGTTCAACATATAACAACATATTCATATTAACAAAGTTGCCCCAATATTTGTCAGTTTTTTTTCTTCTCATATTTAGTGACATTAATAAACTCACAAATCCTACTTGACACGCTATTTCAATTGTGTCTTGAATTTTGACTAGCTCAGTAATAAAAGAGTTGCAAGTTGCTTGCAAAACACCTTAAAAATGCAAAGTTTGATCAAGAAATAGTTTAAGAAATCTCACAAACAACTCTTACCTTTGACTAACCATCCTTATTGGGAGACCATAACTTATATGATGTTTTCCTCGTCATCTCATTATCAGCATTCATCATCATCATTGTCCTAATCTTCAATACTAAGAAATAACCCCAAATTTTCTTCTTCCAAACATTGAAACGCTTTTCAAAATTTTTTTAACCCTAATCTCTAACATAAGATAGGTGGAGTTCTACCTAGTTGGTACGTCTAAGCATACATTACTTTTGCAAGTAATTTCTTCAAATTGGATACAAGATTTAAATCTACTCCATCTTTATGAAGATGATTCAACATATTTGACAACACCTCTTACCCTGATAATAGAATCATCATATTTTATCCACCCCTCATGAATAATAAAATTTAAGATGTGACAGTACAATATATCAAATGCACGAATACATATTCTAAAATAGTGTCCTTCCTATGCTTGATTTTCTTTTTCAATTAAGTAATTGCATTATTATTCTAACTTGCATTATCAAGAGTCATTGTAAGCATGCATGCTTTTCCATCCTAGTCAAGTATATTTCTATGGCCCTACCTAATGTAGCATCCTTTTGGTTATCAACCGAGCAAAAAACAAAAAAAAGGATCCTCTTGTGTAGTTTCCAAACGTCATCAATAAAATGTACAATAAAACACATGTAGTTGAGATTTTGCATAGATGTCCATATATTAGTAGAAAGGGAATTCGTTACCCTTGAAGTGCTTAAATACACACAATAACAATCCTTGATAATAGAGGCGTTTTATGGGGGGCGATAGACAAAATGTGTAGTATGTGTGAGCATAAATAATATGTATTTTTGGATGTAACTATATATAAAAACAATAATCATAAGCCATAAAATTATATACAAAAAATATATATGTCTGTAAATCATTTTATTTAATAATTTTATTTAGTATTTTCATAATTTGCTAGAGACCATTATAAAAATAAAAGAAAATGAAACATCAACTTAGGATTTTCCCTTCAAATTAAGTTTGACGACGATCTTTCATGGAATAAAAATTCACCTATTACCATCTTTGAAGTGAAATTCTTGATAATTTTTTTCTCAATATAAACTAGCAAATGATCTGCAAGAAACTCATCTTTCATTCGAGTATGTAATTTAGTTTTTATAAGTTTCATGACAGAAAATACTCGCTCAGTAGTAGCAGTAGAAACATGAAGATTTAATATTAGGCGAATTAACCTGTCAATCAAATAATAAATATTGGACTTTTCTGAATTTGTTAGTCTTTTGCATAACTCAAATAATGTAGACATATTTTAAAAATCTAGATGCGTCAGCACATCAAGTTAGAGTAGGGGGACGATTTTGGTGTCAACCGTTAGGTGAAATAAAAAGTTAGAGTGGAGTTAAATGAGTATTGAGATTTGGGATGACAATTTCAGTAAAAATTTTAAAGGCTTGAATATTGAGGTAGCAATTTTTTTTTTGATAAATTGGGGGTAATTTTAGTTATATATAAAAATTATATATATATATATATTTATATACTATATTAACTTTTTTTTTTTAAAATTTAGGGGGCAGTAGCCCTTCTAGCTTATATGTAGTTCCACCCATACTTGGCAACTGTAACACCAGATGGGATCCCTACCTACTTAGGTTGAACTACAAGCATATATCATTTAAACACTCATTTTGAAAAATCTAAATGACAATTCATCAAAAATAATATTTTTTACTAGGGAATGTGTGCAAGACTATAGGAGCAAGTCCCCTACCACTATTACTTCCATCCTTGGCTTTCCAATCCAACATATTTAAAATAGAATTAACTACAAAAAAACATATAGAATCTAATTTTCCAATCAATCCCAAGTGTTTTCACAAACTACAAATCTCCAAAAAACTAATATATATTTACCACTACAAGAAATATTACATTTCTCGGCGATTAAAAATTCGCTACTTAAAAAATTGCTGTGTAAGCTTCTTTTTTACGGCGATTTCTAGTTCGCCGCTTTAAGTCACATATATTGGACGAAAGCGTAATTGTATGTACTTTCTATGAATGTCACGGCGAAAATGTTCGCCGCAAAAGTTTAAAAGCTCTATTGCAGCGATATTTAGATCGTTGCAAATGGATTAGTTTATAAGTCCGAATATTTCGCCCTCTTCTTCCCCCCCCCCCCCGCTCTTTCGATTTTCCCCCCACTCTCCCCGCGAAAAATACCGAAAAACCCTTCCCCCGCTGAGATTGCCAAAGCCCACGATCTCACCGGCGACGTGCTCGACTGAAGACTGCCACCACCTCATCACCGGCCTCCACCTATTTTCTGCTCGTGCTCGGAAGGGATGATTTCATTGACTGTTGACAGGTAAAACCTGACATTAATAACTCGAGTATGATTAGCTACGATTTGTGTAGATTCTTCTCGTTCTCACATTAATCACTCGAGTGTATTTCGCAGTTAGGGCTAGCGAATTAGGCAATACCTTGGCTGGTTTTGGGTTTCGCCTCCTCCATCACCATTCACCCACTGTATTGTTGCCGATTGTGGTAAATACTGCTTTGTTTGTAGTGCATTTGTGATTTGTGTGTTTTTTTGTCATCTGTTGGATGTTTTGCATGATGAGCGTAATTTAGTGTTGTTAATTTTTAATTCTTCCTATCTTCCCTCTGTATTCGATTTATACCCACTGTATTATCTTCGCAAGTTGTTTATGCATGTTTGGTTGTCAGCAACGGTAATAGAAAAATTAAAAAATAAAATAAAATTAATCATAACTAATCCTTATCAACTGCTGAGAAATGAGTATTGTAATTGTGTGTACTTTCTATATTTTGGAGACTTGTTGGGCAGTACTGCTGTAATTGTGTGTACTTTCTATATCTTAAAGTTATGTTTTTAGAACTATTATGTTTCAGAACCTTCCTAACTATGAAAATAACCCTCCTAATTATGTTCTTCAATTAGTTTCCCAAACTTGAACACATAACCTATGAAGTGCATTATAAATTTTATCTATTTACTGCCTCAGTGCTCTTTATTGGTTTACCACAAAAGAAGACAAAGCTTTGTTCACTGTCAATCGGCATTTTCTATTTACAAAAGAGGTTTGCTAGGGATCAGCCACTGTGCATAGCTATTTGTTTGTTTGTGGTTCGAAACATGTCCAATCCCTATTGAATGTAAGCATTGTCTGTTACATAAAACTTAAGTTGGATATGATTATGGGCATACATCCAGAACTTTAGAGTTGGGTGTTTTTTGTTTCAAAATTTTAGAAGAGGCTTCAAAATTTTAAAAATCTGCCAGTATCTGGTAAGCTAACATGCAATTCTGGGAGCACACTTGAATAGAATCTGGAAACTGCATATAGCATATTTTGCATCTCAAATTAACTAGATTTATAAAGGAAATGCTGCCCAGGACCTTTAACCATGGGGCCCTGATGTTGTCTGGGATATTTTCAGTTATGTCCTGTTTCATTTGATCCCTGCCAACACAGGCTTCGTGGGGTAGTTATTTTACACTAAATGCAAATTTAAATCTGTTTGAACAGGTAAGCAGAATAAGAAGCTGCCCCTTTTATTGCTTCTTCAACCCTTTTGTCCTCTTTTATCATAATCAATTAAGAAATAAAATGAAAAAAAAAGAAGGGGGGAAAGTTTGTACTGTTTGTGCTTTAAGCTTTGTCAAATCACTTCTTTTAAGGAGATCATGATGTATAGTTGATATGATCATAATATCAATCTAAGATATATAACAAATTAAGGCGATCTTTAGTGTCCCACTTCCCCTTTGAAAACCAAACATTCACATTCACATGCATATCATATCTAAACAAGTTCAGTTTCTTATTCAATTTTAAAAACTTCTATTGAGAAAAGATAGATATATATAGTTGATTGTAAATAATTTAATAAATATATAATACTGTCTAAAGTCTGTATTTATAGAGATGATAATAAATATCCTAATTATTTAAATTTGAAGTGAAATTCATTGACTAGAAAGGTCAAAATCACTCCTAGCTAGTGATCAGCAGCTAGCTCTCTGTGAATATTATAATTCGATTCAAAATATAATTAATCTTTTATTTGATTTAAATAATTGAAAGATATGAACGTTGGTTTTTCTTCCTCTTATTCTGTGTGAACACAATGAGTACGTCTCTGGTCGGGGATGATCTGCTTCGTGTGGTTTTTCTGTTTTTCTGTGTCACATTTCTTGCCAAAAAGAAGAAAAAACAAGGACATTAGTGACATTTTCGTTTCCATTTTCTTCGCCCAATATTTATAATTTATTTTCTAAAGCAAACTTTAGAAATTGAAGGTGGATGCATTGCCGTAGATGGTGGGGTTTTGACTCGTTAGATAGCTTTCTGGCCAAATCAGGTCGTCATGCAAATTTCGTCTAAATTAAAGAATATTGCCACAAGCCTACAAAATCAAAGACCCTAAGCTCATAAATATTCTTGCCCTCTTTATCAGTGGGCATAATGTATGGCTCAACTTATTGTACTGGTCCCCCCCTGAAGGGATTATATATATATATGACTACCATTCAATAAAATGATAAGATTCCATCTGCGATAGAGACATTTTCGTCGATAGTGATGATCAGGGGGGTTGTATGTACAGTGACACTGGAACCGCAAAGCATATATGCACCGCGTGGATTAGTTAATAGAAAATAGTCATTAATTAATTACCAATTAAGAGTTTGACATTTTCTCGATTTCATGATTTCTTTAGTTAATTGATCGGCTTCTTACAACCTGATTATTAATGACTCTACATATTTCATATTATATCTTATGGATGACGCAATACTTGGAACTTGGAACTTGGAAGTCATTATGATTCTATGAACACGCTAAATCTAAGTTGGTTGATTATCTGATGATCATCTTCTTCATACAATACAGGTTAATTAAAATTCTTTATATATATACATCTACTCTTTGAATTTTTCTTTTTAAATGGATAAAAGCTGGATGAACATTCTTGATAGACTTGGGTCACCTGCATACGCTGAAGGTGTTAGAATTTTTTTTTTTAATTTCCTTTACTTATTGATTAAGAAATTGATTATTAGTATATTAGTAGTTTTTCTTAAATATTTTTTTTTGTTAAAAAAATATGAATAGAAAAATAAAAGAATTGAGAAAGAATTATTAGTATATTAATTTTCCTTTACTTTCTTTTTCATGTTGCAGTATGCTGGCGAAGTTTATGATAAAGAATCCAAGTCAAGTGAATGAGAAGATGGGCTTCTATAGAAATGGTTGGTTAATGGAAGAAATGTATTGTTGTAATCGTGAGGGACGGACTCTTATTACTCTTGGGGGTGTTTGATTACCGGTGCATGTCACGTATGAAAATCTTATTGTGTTTGAGCTATATGTTCTTTGTAGCTTTATGCTTAATCCCAAAAACTGAAAATTGTGCTGTTACATTTTTACCCAGTTTTTCATTTGTTTGGAATTATATGACTTACAACTTGTATGATCAGCATGAGATAGTAAAGACATATGTGCATAATTAAAATGATTTTAGAGTAAAGACATATGTGGATAGAAATTCTTTATTCTCCAAAAAAAAAAAAAAAAAAACAAACGAAGAGGAGTGAATTATGGACAAATTGAATTGGAATTAGATGTATACAGAAAATTTGAAAAAAAAAAGTTGCTACAAAACGTACTCCAAAACATGAATTCCAGCATTCCAGCGATCCAAAAAATGTCCAAAAAATTGCGGCATATAGAAATCTTTTTGCAGCGATTATGTGGCGCCGCAATTAGTTGAAACTAGCGTTTATATGCAAACGTGGTTTACTCATTTGCGGTGCAGAATTGCTTCTTTGTGGCGAATATGTTTGCTGCAAATACTGAAGTTTTTGCCGCGATTCTCCTGGTTCGCTGCTACAAAGCATAAGCAGCTTTTCTATAGCGTCGAACAAGCGGTGCAGTAGAATCACTGCTAAAACTTTTTTGCGGCGATTAAGTGGGTATTAGCAGCGATTTTAATCGCCGCAAATAATAATTTTTCTTGTAGTGTAAATATGTTTATATTCTATTACTTATTATACCATCCCAAAAAGTTTATATACTATTACTTAATATAAATATATTTATAAATAATACTCGATCATTATAAATACTATGTAATAATTTGTATGATCCACAATTGTCAAATTTAGAAAAAATTAAAATCATCTCATCTCACTTCTAAATTTAAACATAAAATTTTGAAAATATCTCATTTCATCCTAATTTAGTAATCTTATTATTATTTATAATATTTGATCATGATAAGGCAGATTTTTTTTCTATACTGGATTACAAAAAGAGATCATGATTGGGACATTCGAAATTAAATGATATAACATCATAGGTTATATATATCTATATGAAAATAGAAACCTATAGTTCGTTAAACAGTACGAATAACTTGTAGAAAGAAACAAATTGATAACGATAGAATATTGAAGAATCTTTTAGAATTGATTACTTCATATATCAATCTAAAATACTCAGGAACATGATCTTATAGTGTATGAACTAAAAAGTTGATCTTTAGTTTTTTTTAGTGTGATTTTGTTGAAAAATAATTTTTTTAGGTTATGATAATTTGAGAAAATTTCCCAAAACATTGTGAATATTTTGATATTGATGGTTTAGATCTGTTTTCAAAATTAAAAGTGTCAGAAGAATTTTTGCATGATAAGGAAACTAGCTGATTATTACTCCAATTGAACAACCATATTTACACTATAAACAAAATATATAACATTTTTCAGAAACTTTAAATTATATGTAGAAATATATATGATGATTCATCAACTAAATGTATCCATTGCTTGGCCTGCAGATCAGGGAAGTTTTTCAAAATTAAAATGAACAAAATCCCATGATGTCACATATTATATGAATCTTAACATAGATCGAATGTTGGCCATTTTATCTATTGAATATCTTATCAAAAAATATGTGAATATTACGAAAATTCGCAAATATATAAATATTATACAGTCTCATGAAAACGTTTGAAGCTAGGATCGCTCAATGGCTCATTGTCAAACAAAATTTAAATATTAACATTTAGCAAAATGTCTAAAAATAAATAAATAAAATACCTGATGATATTTTTTACGTACTCATGAGCTGCGCTGACAACCTGCATGCACGCAGAAATCTTAGACATAATTGTAGGTGGACGTACGTCAGTACTGGTCATATCATATATGCGCCAAAACCTATCCTTTTTCTCATTCTTTCAAAGCGTGGATCACGTTTTGTTCATAATTTGGAAACTTCGTAGTTCGTTCGTACCATATTAAAACATAAATTGGCTTCTTTATATGGATTATAACTACTTCCTTGTGATCTAGATCAACAAAATTGTTTATTTCAGATAAAAATTATGGTCACAAAAAAAAATTATTTTCGTCCCAAATGTCTCATTTAGAATAAACATTTTTCTAGTAGCATTTATATTGATGAAACGTATGTATATATATATATATATATAGCAAGAGATCAGGGGATCGAATTGGATATATCTCAAAACAAAAAATCCCATAACATGACTAAAACTAGTATTAGACAAGAAAAGTACGGTAAGATTTAATAGCAAGTATATCTATTTTCATTATGGATCCCCACATCTCAAGACAAGTGGTACTGTGCGGACGATACACCAGACTTAATTTCAACTTACGAGTAAGCAAAACTTATATATATATATATATATATATTTATACCATAGAACAGAGGTTGAGCCTTTAGGACATCAGGATGTTTGAATCTTAATTATATTTACCAACTGATCTTTTAATAAAGTATATATACGCGAAACTTCCACGATTGAAATTTTCTGATAGCTAGCCAGATAGTCGGATTCAGTGAAACAGCTTTGACGACACAAAGGATTTGGCACAAGACGGTGTTGCATGTGGGGCCCACACATGCAAGGGGAAATGGAAGTTTGGCTCAGATTGGATCTGAATGTCGAGCACGTGGGATTGAAACTCGATATTATTAATTAGGAAGTACGTCACGCAAGTTATTTTGACCAAGCAAGCCAACTCTAATAATAACCTGTGTTATAAGCTGGGGATTTTGAGGTTTCCAAACATAATTTGATCAAATTTGGAGACGACTTTTCTCTCTTCGTTCCCTCTCTTGATGATTTCAAATTTATCCAACTCCTCTGCATATTATAAATACCCACATATTCTCTCCATTCGTTTCTCATAACATCTAACTACCAGTGCTGCTTTCTCTCTCTCTCTCTCTACACACACACACAGATATATATATATATAGCCCGACAATTCAGTACTAGCTACTACTATTCCACTACTTATAATTAAGCTTCTGGAAAAACACTGAAAATGGAGTTCATGAGTAAGAATCCCCAGCTTTTGTCTAATATCGCAACCAATGAGCGACATGGAGAGAACTCTCCTTACTTCGATGGATGGAAAGCATATGAGGAGAATCCTTATCACCCTCTAAAAAACAAGGACGGAGTCATCCAGATGGGTGTTGCAGAAAATCAGGTTTAAATATTTGGCATCAAAGTAGTGTACTAAACAAACTGAATGTTTTTATTATTGATTTGTTTGATATTGTTTTCCAGATATGCTTTGATTTGCTTGAGGAGTGGATAAAGAAAAATCCCAAGGCTTCCATCTGCACAGCTGAAGGAGTCGACGAGTTCAAGAATATTGCCATTTTTCAGGATTACCATGGCTTGCCGGAGTTTAGACAAGTATATATATAAAACTTATTCCTTAACCAGCAGCGCGCGCGCGCGCGCCCACACACACACACATATATAATGGAACTTCAAAATAAGACGTGTGCATGGATGCATGCATGCATGTATTTTAATTTACTGCTTAATTTCAGGCTGTGGCGAGCTTTATGGGGAGAGTAAGAGGAGGTAGGGTTAGGTTTGATCCAGACCGCATGGTCATGAGCGGTGGAGCAACAGGAGCTAACGAGCTAATCATGTTCTGTTTGGCTGATCCTGGCGATGCTTTTCTTGTACCCTCACCTTATTATCCAGCGTAAGGACATCTCGATCTAATCTCTCTTGCCCTGATTTCATGTTTCATTTTTATTGTTAAGTCCAAAAACAGAAAAAAAGGTGTGCGTGGTTTTTGATATATAAAGGGAAAAGAAGTAGGGGAAGACATGCTTCATTTATCTCTCTGTTTCCAACTTTTTACAAAACTATAATATTTTGTAATCTTAAAATAATTTTTCTCAAAGAAATTTGTAGGCTTAACATATTGATAAACGAATAAAGAGATTTTTCTAATAAAATAGTATTAGATCATGTGAATGTTCTGAATCCCGAATGCGTTTTATTCTCCATAAATCATATGCATGATGCTCATTGGTTCATGCATGTGAATCTCAGTTTTTTAATTTGATTTAATATTATGTTGTACGTACTTTTGAATTAGTTTTGAATATCAGAATATAATTACTTTTCATGGATCATTTAATTATTTGCCTAATTTTATTTTAAAGATTTAAGTTGAATAATATTATAGACAAACTAAATACCGTATAATATCATAAACATCGTTAAGACTAAGTTTCGAAATAAAAATCAATTCATGAACAGATTTTTTCCTTTTAATATCGTTGAGATAAAATTTAAAACAAAATAAATGACTACTTTTCCATAAATTGTTTGCTAGTCTATATTGAGAAGGAATGTGATAATTAATTATCTTTATTGAGATCAATAATTGGCATCATGTTAAATGTTTTTATTTTTTTATTTTACGTTTAGGCTTGAAACTTTATATATATAAATGAGTGATGATATCCGTACGATCAGAAAAAATAATAATTATATTAATATTCACATTCTTAATTACTAAGTAAAATTAAAAATTAAAAATTAAATAAAAAAATTAAATAGAAATGTTGTAAAAATGTTGTAAATTAATAGTAAGTGTATTATTTTTGTATATAAATTATGCATGCTTTTAAGTGATCTTAAATTTGTTCAATGAGATTTTTTATATATCCTAGTTAAGCCCCCTTCTGCACAAAGCATGGCTTCGTGATCTCTATGGCTCATTGTTTCCCTTATACTCATTATAAGAAAATTGAGTATTTGTGATCAACTATTCCCTTTCAAAATGGCTATTTCCTACCAATTCTCGCAGCAAATAATCATATTGGCAGATAATAGTTGGTTCACAGATACACAATTTTTTTATAGTGACTACTGCAAGCTGAGTTGTAAGAAGAATTCAAATTCGAAAGTATTCAAGTGATCATGGTCTTGAGCAAGTGGTATATATTGATCATCTGAAGGCGGTATAAATTTCAAAGTGGGATTTTGCCTAATATGCCTCGCCAATCGAGGTTAGGTGGTAAATTCTTGAGCCCGTTGTATGACCAAATTAAGGTTTTTGGTTAAAACTTGTTTTCATCACACAATTAATTTGCTCACAAGAAGGGCGGCGGTCAATTAGTGTACATATATATGCATGTTCATTACAATCGTGTCAAATGTTTCATCACACAATTTGCTATATATTTGGAACTCAGAAACAATTTTGGTTTGATTCAATAACGTCGTACGTAGGTCAAATATCATATACCTAGCTTAGATCTAGCTAGTCTAAATATATATTAGCCATTATAATTAAGAACACATGGTGATAAAGTAAATCACACATATTATATATATATATAATATTTTACACTTATCTAGATATAATAATTAACTAAATTTATTCAAGCCTACCCTGCAGCTGTGTTGACCTAAAATGATGTTGGACTAAAATTCTCTAAGCCTAATTGGACCATTGCTTTGACCTACAAGTCTGATCATGATCATACAGCTGTAATTTATCAGACCGGATGGCAATCACAGTACATGAGAATTCATGAAATCAACTAGCTAGCTGAATTTTAGACAATTTCCACCTATCGGTACGTCATTATGTCCTCAGATTCCATATTGTCTAAAAAAGTCAAAACTTAAATGCGGTTGGTTATGTTATGTTTTGTTTTTTACTTGGACCGAAAGAATATTGGACATATATATAAGGATATATAGCACGTCGGTGGGTCAAAAAAGATTACTACTTTTATAAGCTGATGTTCTATATATATATATATATATATATATATATATATCTATATATATATAATACTTCGATCTTGCTTGAAAATTAATTATTAGATCTACATGGCTAATTAATTTAATTCTTTAGAAGCTTATAAAGCTCAATGTTGTAACGTTTCATCTTTTTAATGAATTTTACTGATCACACGTACGTATAACAATTCTTTCTTGGTTGCAGATTTGACCGAGACATGGGGTGGCGAACTGGGGTGCAGATTCTTCCTGTTGACTGTGATAGCTCCAATGGTTTCCTGATAACAAAAGCAGCATTAGAAGCAACATATAAGAAAGCCATAGAAGACAACATCAAGATAAAGGGCTTGCTCCTGGCAAATCCATCAAACCCTCTTGGAACCCTTTTAGACAGAGAGACATTAACAAGCCTGGTGAGCTTTGTGAATGAAAACAATATCCATTTAGTTTGCAGCGAAATATATGCCGCCACAGTCTTCAAATCTCCAAGTTTCATAAGCATTTCCGAGATAATAGAAGAGATGGGATCTGAAATATGCAACCCTGATCTCATTCACATTGTTTATAGCCTCTCAAAGGACATGGGACTCCCTGGCTTTAGGGTGGGCATAGTTTACTCATACAATGATGCAGTGGTTAGCTGTGGCCGCAAAATGTCAAGCTTTGGATTGGTCTCTTCTCAAACTCAACATCTGCTTGCTTCAATGCTTTTGGACGAGGAGTTTGTTGGCAACTTTCTCAATGAGAGTTCGAGGAGGCTAAGGAAGAGGCATGAAATGTTCATAAAGGGACTTGAGGGGGCGGGGATTACATGCTTAGAAAGCAATGCTGGCCTTTTTGTTTGGATGGATTTGCGCTGGCTCCTTAATGATCATGATCAGCAAACAGCTGAGGCTGAGATTGTGCTGTGGCGCGTAATCATGAACGAAGTGAAACTCAATGTTTCCCCAGGCTCTTCTTTCCATTGCAGAGAGCCAGGTTGGTTTAGGGTTTGCTTCGCAAATATGGACGATGACACAGTAGAAATTGCACTCAAAAGATTCCATGCATTTGTTCGTCGAGAAAAAGCTGGCCGATTGATCTTATAGTAAGATATATAAAACGTCTAGAAATTAAGTACTTATGAATATCCTTTGGATGCAGAAGTTCTATTATATAATTAGTTAATCATGTACCCATGGGCCATGAAGTTAGTGGGAGCTAGTACTCAGCTGCCTAGAGGAAAATAAGATTCACTACAAGAAAAAGGGTTATAACCAATGAATTTTAAATTGTCGAAAATAAAGTCATCGCGAAAAGAGGTGATCTGCAGCGCTATTTTATTCGCTGCCTTGTTTTTGAATGAATTCTTTGATATGACTTATTGCATCGATTATAATGTCTATAGCGGCGATTAGTATCGCTGCAATATTCGCAGGGCATTTATGACAAATATTTTCAATGTATTTTCAATGCAAAAAATCTTTACGACAAATTATTTTCTCCCACCTTTTGATCCCCCCACCCCCCACCCCCTCCCTCCAGACTTCACTTTCTTCCCCAAAATCGCATGAACTCAGCGATTATCCACGATCCCTAAAGCACCCACTTAAAATCGATTATCCATGATCCCAATAGCAATTTTCTTCAATTTCACTTAGCAAAGTTGAATCCATTTGCATTCGTGAGTTCCTCCCCCAAAGTATTTTACTAGATTCGTTTTTTTTGATTTTGGCTGATATGGGTAACTTTGATTGGTTATGTAATTGTGCAAGATTCGTTCTGGAAAAGATGTGTGATGCTCTCAAATTTCTTTTAAATAAACACGAGAATCGAGATATCAGGATGCTAACAATACGGGTCACACATTTCAACGACAAGTGCCAAACGTATGTACACACGTGATATGCATAAATAAAAGTAGCTGATATAAGAGGTCAATTACTAAGTACCAGAATTTTTAAAAATATTTTACGAACCAGTTTAACATAAAATTTCTAATCGAAGATTTAATATAGTCATCCGAAAGATAAATTAAACAAATACATATTTTTAAAAGGGAAAAATAATTTTCCGAAATAACAATTTATAACAATAATATATCACCGGCAGAGCCGTCTCCTCATATTCAACCTCTTCATAATCTGTATTAAAAAACTACGACGCCAAAATGATATTGTAGTAAGTACAACCCGACCAAACCAAAATACAGAAATATACTCATGTAACAACAAAATTCATGAACACGACTCCAAATACATGAATATCAAAAGAACATCTTTCTCAAAACAAATAAGATAAACACACGCCAAAATCCCATTTTAATCGTAATAAAACTCCAATAAAAACCATTAATCATTTCTCAGAAAATAATATCCGCAAAACCAATCATACCGGGCGTTATGTATCGCCGTCCCCGATATGATAAATACACACCAATCATAATGGGCGTTACGTATTGCTGTTCCCATTATGATTTACACACACTCATTTCATATCGGGCGTTACGTATCGCCGTCCCTGATATGAAATGTACACCCAATGACCATAACGAGCGTTACGTATCGCCGTACCCGTTATGTCATCCACACACTATCAATCACAATGGGCGTTACGTATCGCCGTCCCCACTATGACTGACACACACAATGACCATAATGGGCATTACGTATCTGTGAGATCCCAGATTTACGTGTATTTTTACACGTTATTTTATGCTCGGTGTTAATTATTTTAATTTATTTAAATAATATTATTGGTCTTATTTTATTAAGTTATTTATTTTAATGAGTGGAATTAAATTCCTTTATTTTATTATGTGAAATTATTTTATCTGCTTTCGTTATATTATTTATTGTTTTATAAATAATATTGTGTTTGGGTTTAATTTATTTATATTGTTGGGGCTTTAAATATTTTATTTTAATGATATTAGATTATAGTATTTAAAGCCTGCTTTTATTTAATTTGTTGTGTTTTTTTTTTTTTCAGTTGGATCCATTTTTTCTCTTTTTTCTTTTCCTTTTCTTTTCTTTTTCTTCTTTTTCTTCTTTTTCTTCCTTTTCTTTCCTTTTCTTTTTCCTTCCCAGACCCCCCCCCCCCAACCCGCGTCCCCTGCCTCCCCCTCCCCTGTTTGGCCGTTCGGCCTTAGGCAGCCCAGCCCTCCACCGCCGCCCACCGCCCGTCACCGCCCATACCGCCGGCACCCTTACCTGCCGGCGAGTCTACCTGCACCGGTGGTGTCCCCTCCGGCCACCCCACCGCCCCTACACGGCCCCCTACCCGAAATGGGTATTTTTGCTTTCCTTCCATTTTCCGGCCACCTCCGGCCACCCCTTGGCCTCCGACCACCACCACTAGACTCCCCAACCTCCGGCGAGCATAAACCACCGCCCAAAGCCACCCATCGCCGCCGGTTAGCCCCTCCACCCGAAATGGGCCTTAAACGGGTCGTTCTTCACCGCGCCGCCGTCCGGCCACCGTAGGTCTCACCTCCGCCACCATTCGACTCCCCTCACCCGGCCGGTCAACCCCCTAGCTCAGTTTCCCCAACCGCGGCCTCACCTTCCCGGTACGAGCCCAAACCCGAAAATGGGTTTTCACCCCTTTTGGCCCCGATCCGCCACCTTCCGGTGGTTGTGCCGCCACACCACCACCTCCATGAGATTCCCCACCCTTCAATGAGTACCTCCCTAAATTTTGGTGTCAAACCGAGTGTTTTTGCCTAACGTACATGTGACCGCTACAAACGCTGCGGATTGGCGTTGTTCAAGGAATTTCATTTTTACCGCTGTAAGTACTTTCCAAACAAGCTTTAAGATTTAAATATATTTTTGGCATCAACAGTTGTTGTATTTGATTATTGCTGATATGTGATGGTTGATGTTGGTGGTTGTTGGTTGATTGGATTATTTAATTGTTGGATAATTGTTGCATGGTTGTCTGCATTGTGGATTTACGCGCATGCTCATGAAAATATTTCGAAAGTGGATTTTGGCATGATTTTGGATATTTATGTGTTGAGAATGGAAAATGGGATTTAAATTGTATTTAATGGATTTTATTGGTTTTGGGCTGAGTCATAACGGGGACGGCGATACGTAACGCCCGTTGTGATCAGCGTGTGAGTGTGTGGGTGACATAATGGGGACGGCGATACGTAACGCCCATTATGGTCATCGGGTGTGCATTTCATATCGGGGACGGCGATACGTAACGCTCGGTATGAAATGAGTGTGTGTGGATCGTAATGGGGACGGCGATACGTAACGCCCATTATGATTTCGGGTGTGTGTGTAATCATATCGGGGACGGCGATACGTAACGCCCGGTATGATCGATTTTGAGGATATTATTTTATGGAAAATGATGGGTGATTTTATTGTGGATTAAATTGGGATTTTGACGAGTGTGGTTATTTCATCGGTTTTGAGGAAGATGATTTTGAGCTTCATGCATATGGTAATTGTTCTTGGTTGTTGTTGTGGCATTAATGTATTTTTGTCTTTTGGTTTGGTTGGGTTGTACTTACCTGCGATGCCATCTTGGCGTCGTAGTTTTGTTTGGATGCAGACTTTGGAGAGGCCGAGCCTGAGGAGACGGCTCCGCTATTGAGGTGATATTATTAATTGATATCTCGGGAAATTTATTTTCCCCTTTTTTATAATTATGTATTTGTTTAAATTGTATTTTTGGTTGACTGTATTAAATCTCCTGTTGGAGAGTTTTTATTAAATTTGGTTTGTAAAATATTTCCAAAAAAAAAAAAAAAAAAAAAAAAAAAATTCTGGTACTTAGATATTAATTTATTATCCGCTGCGACTTATATTTTTATGTATGTCACGTGTGCACACACGTTCGACACTGGTTGATGGGATGTGTGACCCGTGTTGTCATCATCCCGACGCCTCGATTCCCGTGTTATTTTAAGGGGAATTTGGGGGCGTCACAGGTGGTATCAGAGCAGTTCGGCTCTGGGTAAATCCGCAAGTTACCTAGGGACAGTACCAGAAAAGTTTGTGGTTTTTAAAAATTTATTTGTTTGATGATTGGGTTATTTTATTTTATTGTTTTATTATTTTATTTGTTGTCTTAGTCTTTCGACTAATTTATATGGTAACATTATCGGTATTTAGTTTGTTGTGTTGTGCTTTTTATTTTAATGTTTTTATTGTTTATTTATTTTCATAATTAAATCAGTTCTGATTGATTGGTTTGTTAGTTTATTTTATTTTATTGTAATATTTGTTTAATATTGTAAATGGGTAGCAGTTAAGATTGTAGTTAGTGATTTTATTTGGTTAAGTTGTCGAGTATGTATTTAATTATTTATTTATTTTATATATATGCCTTTGTTTTTGTTTAAATTAGAATTTAGATATTTCGGATTAAATTATTATTTTAAATCAATCCATTTATTGAATCTGATATTTTAAACAGTTGTGTTATAGAATTCCTTATTTAAAGTTTATTTATTTGTTATGGGTTATTTTATTGTCTTAAGCTTTTATTCAATTATCATCAGGATTTGATTTTAATTTCAGTTCATAGGTTTCCTATGAGATAGTTTTGGATTTGGTTTATTATTTGTTTATTTAATTATGGCTCTTGTATTTTAAGTATTTCTGAACGTTTGAAATTTATTTAGACAAAGATTTAACAGAATCGCTGCCTTGTTTCTTTTTAAGTTTATGCTTTGAGATAAATTTAAATTGATTATCTTTTCACATTTCTGTTGTTTTATTTTAGGGACATGCTTTGAAGTAAGTTTTAAAATTTATTATCTTTCTGCATTTTCGTGTGTTTTATTTTAAAAGTTTATCTATTTACTTTAACGAGTGGGTTTGTTTTGGCGACTTGTTTGTATTTATTTATTAATTAATTTATCGATTTAATTATTTTATTGTGGTTCGTTTCTTTTAACAGATTTTAAATTTTAGAGATTTCTACAATAATCTTTTTAAGAGTTGAGTTTGTAGAGAATTTTAAAATTTTATTTGTGATTTTGTTTGTTGTTCTTATTTTAAATTATCCTCCTTTCTTTATTTAATAAAAGTTTTAGGTGAATTTGTGTTTATTAAAGGATGTGGGCTTGTTTTCTTGAATGAGTGGTTTTTACTTAATTGTTTATTAAATCTTTTCCTCCTTTTGTGTTTTTATATAATAATTATGTGAATTACTTGAATTTTGTTTAGTATTTGGGTATTCTATTATTTATAATTGCGATATGGATTTGTTTAATAATTTGTTGGTATTTATGCAATTGTATTTCTTTGTCGATATTGTATATGCTATTTTTGTGTATTTGATTACCTGGGTCTCACTGAGTGTTTGAGTGTCTAAGTTCTAATTTTATTTCTAGGAGATTATTGAAATTGTATTTAGATAGACTCTTCATGTGAGTGTAAAATTCTTAGCCATTGGTATAGTGTTATAGAAATAGTTTTAGTAATGCTTATGATGGTGGGCGATCAATTATTTTCTTGGTGAAATTTTGATGCTATTTGTGGATAATTAGAGATTGATGTATAATAAATGTGAGTGTAAATTTTGGAGAGTATTTGTCTTTGGCTGGTGTTTAACTTGAGGAAAATTTATTTGTTAAGTGATAAGGTTGAATTGATGTGATGGAAATAAATTTAAGAGATATAAATTTTAGGCTTTTGGGCGAATTGTTAGGAGTAGATAATTTAAGTATAATATTTCGGAGAATTTAATGGTTAGCAACAATTGTCGAGGCATTTTAAAGAATTTAGTTTGGCTTGAGGTCATATAAGAATTAAAATATTTCAGGTTATTCCATCTCATAGGTAATGAAGGTTCGATTGAGAGGATACGGATTTAGATAATTAATCTATGATGAGAGTGAGGAGTTATAATGATGGAGAAGTATATTGGTGGTTTGGGAGTTAGAAAATTTTTTTAGGCTGTAATATTGGGTGGCATAACTTGAATTGTGAGATGACAAAGCATTAAAATTTGTAAATTTGGCAAATGATTTCTTGTAATAGGTGTTGAGCCAATTTTGTTCAATGGTGTTAATTTATGATGACTTAAATTTTTATGAATTTAACGAGTTATTAAAGTGCGCGCGGAAGCGTGATGAATTGCAATATAGTTGGAGGTTCAATTCTTGTGTAAATATTGAGGAATTAGTGGTGAGTTGAAATTTGGGATGATGCTTGTAAGTGAGAATTTATCTTTTAATTGGGTAAATTATGGTTATTGACGATTAAGTTAGGAAGACAAACTTGAGAGTTATTTTAGGGTAACACAAATTGTTGTAAGGAGTTAGTGAATATTAAATTTTTGGAAGATTGTACTGAGGTTTTTGTGCATGTGGGGTTCAGATTGATTGGCTACCTTAGGAGTTTTAGAGATGAAATATTATTTGGAGACTATACGTTTATGATGAAATATAATTCGTTTACATTTGAGAAAAATAGATGATTGTACTAAGACTTGGAGTGAGTATTAAGTGATGTAGTAGGTGAGTTATTGGAGTTTTATTAGCTACAGCCGAGCGAATTTCGAGGACGAAATTCTTTTTAAGGGGGGGAGGATGTGAGATCCCAGATTTACGTGTATTTTTACACGTTATTTTATGCTCGGTGTTAATTATTTTAATTTATTTAAATAATATTATTGGTCTTATTTTATTAAGTTATTTATTTTAATGAGTGGAATTAAATTCCTTTATTTTATTATGTGAAATTATTTTATCTGCTTTCGTTATATTATTTATTGTTTTATAAATAATATTGTGTTTGGGTTTAATTTATTTATATTGTTGGGGCTTTAAATATTTTATTTTAATGATATTAGATTATAGTATTTAAAGCCTGCTTTTATTTAATTTGTTGTGTTTTTTTTTTTTTCAGTTGGATCCATTTTTTCTCTTTTTTCTTTTCCTTTTCTTTTCTTTTTCTTCTTTTTCTTCCTTTTCTTTCCTTTTCTTTTTCCTTCCCAGACCCCCCCCCAACCCGCGTCCCCTGCCTCCCCCTCCCCTGTTTGGCCGTTCGGCCTTAGGCAGCCCAGCCCTCCACCGCCGCCCACCGCCCATACCGCCGGCACCCTTACCTGCCGGCGAGTCTACCTGCACCGGTGGTGTCCCCTCCGGCCACCCCACCGCCCCTACACGGCCCCCTACCCGAAATGGGTATTTTTGCTTTCCTTCCATTTTCCGGCCACCTCCGGCCACCCCTTGGCCTCCGACCACCACCACTAGACTCCCCAACCTCCGGCGAGCATAAACCACCGCCCAAAGCCACCCATCGCCGCCGGTTAGCCCCTCCACCCGAAATGGGCCTTAAACGGGTCGTTCTTCACCGCGCCGCCGTCCGGCCACCGTAGGTCTCACCTCCGCCACCATTCGACTCCCCTCACCCGGCCGGTCAACCCCCTAGCTCAGTTTCCCCAACCGCGGCCTCACCTTCCCGGTACGAGCCCAAACCCGAAAATGGGTTTTCACCCCTTTTGGCCCCGATCCGCCACCTTCCGGTGGTTGTGCCGCCACACCACCACCTCCATGAGATTCCCCACCCTTCAATGAGTACCTCCCTAAATTTTGGTGTCAAACCGAGTGTTTTTGCCTAACGTACATGTGACCGCTACAAACGCTGCGGATTGGCGTTGTTCAAGGAATTTCATTTTTACCGCTGTAAGTACTTTCCAAACAAGCTTTAAGATTTAAATATATTTTTGGCATCAACAGTTGTTGTATTTGATTATTGCTGATATGTGATGGTTGATGTTGGTGGTTGTTGGTTGATTGGATTATTTAATTGTTGGATAATTGTTGCATGGTTGTCTGCATTGTGGATTTACGCGCATGCTCATGAAAATATTTCGAAAGTGGATTTTGGCATGATTTTGGATATTTATGTGTTGAGAATGGAAAATGGGATTTAAATTGTATTTAATGGATTTTATTGGTTTTGGGCTGAGTCATAACGGGGACGGCGATACGTAACGCCCGTTGTGATCAGCGTGTGAGTGTGTGGGTGACATAATGGGGACGGCGATACGTAACGCCCATTATGGTCATCGGGTGTGCATTTCATATCGGGGACGGCGATACGTAACGCCCGGTATGAAATGAGTGTGTGTGGATCGTAATGGGGACGGCGATACGTAACGCCCATTATGATTTCGGGTGTGTGTGTAATCATATCGGGGACGGCGATACGTAACGCCCGGTATGATCGATTTTGAGGATATTATTTTATGGAAAATGATGGGTGATTTTATTGTGGATTAAATTGGGATTTTGACGAGTGTGGTTATTTCATCGGTTTTGAGGAAGATGATTTTGAGCTTCATGCATATGGTAATTGTTCTTGGTTGTTGTTGTGGCATTAATGTATTTTTGTCTTTTGGTTTGGTTGGGTTGTACTTACCTGCGATGCCATCTTGGCGTCGTAGTTTTGTTTGGATGCAGACTTTGGAGAGGCCGAGCCTGAGGAGACGGCTCCGCTATTGAGGTGATATTATTAATTGATATCTCGGGAAATTTATTTTCCCCTTTTTTATAATTATGTATTTGTTTAAATTGTATTTTTGGTTGACTGTATTAAATCTCCTGTTGGAGAGTTTTTATTAAATTTGGTTTGTAAAATATTTCCAAAAAAAAAAAAAAAAAAAAAAAAAAAATTCTGGTACTTAGATATTAATTTATTATCCGCTGCGACCTATATTTTTATGTATGTCACGTGTGCACACACGTTCGAAACTGGTTGATGGGATGTGTGACCCGTGTTGTCATCATCCCGACGCCTCGATTCCCGTGTTATTTTAAGGGGAATTTGGGGGCGTCACAGTATCGCCGTCCCCACTATGACTGACACACACAATGACTATAATGGGCATTACGTATCGCCGTTCCCATTATGTTTTCCACACACACACGCTAATCATAACGGGCGTTACGTATGGCAGTTCCTGTTATGACTCAACCGAAAACCCTTAAAATTCATAAACTCAATAAAAACCCAATTTCCATTTCCAACACATGAATATCCGAAATCATGCAAAAATCCAATTTCCAAATATTTTCATAAACATGCGCATAAATACACAATGCAGATAACCATGCATCAGATAGCCAACCATTAATAAATTCCAACAATAATCAAACATAATAATTGTTGATGCTAAAAATATATTTAAATCTTAAAACTCGTTTGGAAAGTACTTACAGCGATTAAAACGTAAATCCTTTGAGCGAACATCAATTCACTGCGTTCGTAGCGGTCACTTGTACGTTAGACTAAAGTACTTGGTTTGATACCAAAATTTAGGGAGATACTCTTTGAAAGGTGGGGAATCTCATGGAGGTGGTGGTGTGACGGCACAACCACCGGAAGGTGGCAGATCGGACTCAAAGATGGTGAAAACCCATTTTCAGGTTTGAGGTTGTATCGGGAATGTGAGATAGCGGTTGGGAAAACTGAGTTAGGGGGTTGACCGGCAGGGCAAAGGGAGTCTTTTGGTGGCGGTGGTGAGGTTTACGGTGGCCGGACGACGGCGTAGCGAAGAACAACCCGTTTTAGGACCCAATTCAGGTGGATGAGAGTGAGAGAAATTGGGGTGGTTATTGACGGTGCTCACTGGAGGGTGGGGAGTTTAGTGGTGGTGCTCGGAGGCCAATGGGACCGGTGTCGGCGTCAAAAAATGGGTGAAAACCCATTAAACTCATTTTCGCGTATGTGCCGTGTGAGGGAGGTGGGGTAGGTGGAGGTGATACCACCGGTGCCGGTGGACTCGTCAGCGTGTGGGGAAGGCCGTGGGCTGGGCGGTGTCGCCGATGGGTGGCTGACGGTGGCCTTGTGTGGAGGGAGAAGGGACGGGCGAGAGAAGGGAGAGAATAGGGGAGGGGGAACTCGTGCACGGGCTAAGGGGAATGCAGGGGAAAAAGAAAAAAGAAAAAGAAAAAGAAAAGAAAAAGAGAAAAGAAAAAAAGAAGGAAATAAATAAGATCCAGTCCCCACAACTCGGTTCACATTGTTGATCTAATAAAAGAATTCCAAAACATAGAGCTGAATAATTTAATTTAAATGCTGAGACTACTTAAGATAAAATAATAAATAAAAATACATCAAATAAATTCACATAATAAAATAAAAGAATTTAAATTCCACTCATTTAAAATAATTACATCACATTTAAATTAATAAAGAAATAACGTAACTCAATATTTAATTATAAAAACAACATAAAACTAACACTTACTAACGAATAACTCAAATAAATATTTTAAACAAATAAAACATAACCAATAATATTATTAAAGTAAATTAAAATAATTAATACCGAGAATAAATTAACGTATAAAAATACACGTAAATCTGGGATCTCACATTCTCCCCCCCTTAAAAAGAATTTCGTCCCCAAAATTCGCTCAGCTGCAACTAATAAAGTTTCAATAACTTACCTACAACATTACTTAATACTCACTCCAAGTATTGGCACAATCATCTATTTTCTTCAAACACAAATGGATGTTATTCCATCATAATCATATAGTCTCCAAATAATATTTTATCTCTAAGACTCCTGAGGTAGCCAATTAATCTGAACCCCACATGTACAAGGACCTCAGTACAATCTCCCAAAATTTTAATATTCACTAACTCTATACCACACTTTGTGCCACCTTAAAGTAACTCCCAAATTTATCTTCCCAACTTAACTATCAATAAACATAATTTACCCAGCCAAAAGATAAATCTTCACTTACAAGTATTATCCCAATTTTCAAGTCACCACTAATTTCTCAAAACCAACGTAAAACTTAAAACTCCAACTACATCGCAAATCATCACGCTTTCGCGTGCACTCTAAAAAATCTCGCTAAATACATAAAAATTTAAGTCTTCATAAATTATCACTATAAGTAAAAATTGACTTAACATTTATTAGCAAAAAATCCTATACTACTCTTTCAAATCCTAAAATTTTAATATCTCATAATTCTAATTATACCATCATTATAGAGACCTAAACTCCAATGTACATCATCCCAAAAATTCTGTCAATTCTACTCAATTTAATTAATATGGTAACCATGATACCCATAATTCTCTCACTCATTTGGACCTTTAATACCCAAGAGAAAGAATACTCTCAAATATTCAATTTTCTATATGACTTCAAGCCACAACTAAATTCCTTAAGATACCTCGACGAATATTGCTAGCCGTTAGATTCTCCAAATATCATACTTAAATTATCCACTCTAAACAGTTCGCCCAGAAGCCTAAAATTTATATCTCTTGAATTTATCTCCATCACATCAATTCAACCCTATCACTTAACAAAACAAATTCTCCCAAATCAAACACAAAACAAAATAAGTACTCTCCAAAAATTTACACACACAATTATTATACATCAATCTCTAAGCACCCACAAACAAAAACTACATCAAAACTTCACCAAGGAAATAATTGATTGCCTACTATTCTAAGTATTCTTAAATCAGATTCTATAACAATATATTAATGATCAACAATTTCACACTCACAAGAAGAGTTCGCCTAGATACAATTTCATCAATCTCTCAAGAATAAATTAAAACTTAAAAATTCTAACACTCAGTGAGACCAAAATATTACATATAAATAACATAGGCAATATCAACAAAGAAGTCCAATTACATAAATACCAATAGTTTATTAAAACAAATTCATCTCACAAAGATATAGCAATATACCCAAACATTAAATAAAATTCAAGTAATTCACATAAATATTATATAAAAAACACAAAAGGGGGAAAAGATTTAATAAACAAATAAGTAAAAGCCACTCATTCAAGAAAACAAACCTACCCCATTTAATAAACACAAAGTCACCAAAAACTTTTATTAAATAAAAGAAGAAGATTAAATTAAAATAAGAACAACAAATAAAATCACAAATAAAATTTTGAAATTTTCTACAAAACCTAACTTTTTAAAACAAAAAAAAAATTTATTGTAGAAATCTTCAGAACTTAAAATTTGTAAAAGAAACGAACCATAGTAAAATAATTAAATCGATAAATTAATTAATAAATAAATACCTACAAGTCGCCGAACAAATCCACTTGTCAAAATAAATAAATAAACTTTTCAAATAAAACAAATGGAAAGGCGAAGAGATAATAAACTTAAAAACTTACTTCAAGGCATATTTTTAAAAGGAATACAAAATAGCAATTTCCTTTAAATTTTTGTCTAAATAAATTTCAAACTTTCAAAAATATATAAAAGACAAAATCCATAATTAAAATAAAAGGATAATAAACAAAATCCAAAGCAACTTGTAAGAAACCTTTGAACTAAAATTAAAATCAAATCCTGATGATAATTGAATAAAAGTTGAAGAAAACAAAATAACCCACAACAAAAGAAATAAATTTTAAAATAAGGAATTCTATAATACAATTTTTTAAAATATCAGATTTAATAAAAGATTGATTTAAAATAATAATCTAATCCGAAATATCCAAATTCTAATTTAAACAAAAACAAAGGCATATATATAAAATAAATAATTAATTAAATAAATACTCGACAACATAACCAAATAAAATCAACTAACTAAAATCTTAACTACTGCCCAATTATCATATTGAAATAATATTAAAATAAAATAAAACAAAACAAACCAATCAATCAGAGCTAAGTTAATTATGAAAATAAATAAACAACATAAACATTAAAATAAAAAGCACAACACAACGAAATAAATATCGATAATCTTACCATATAAATTAGTAGGAAAACTTAGAGAACAAATAAAATAATAGAATAAAATAAAATAACCAAATCATAAAACAAATAAATTTTTAAAACCACAAATTTTTCTAGTACAATTCCTAGGTAACTGCAGATTTACCTAGAGTCGAAATGCTCTGATACCACCTGTGACGACCCCAAATTCTCCTTAAATAAATACGAGAATTGAGGCATCGGGATGCTAACAACACATGTCACACATCCCAACGACAAGTGCCAAACATATGTACACATGTGATATGCATAAATAAAAGCAGCGGATATAAGAGGTCAATAACTAAGTATCAGAATTTTTAGAAATATTTTACGAACTAGTTTAACATAAATTCTCCAACAAGAGATTTGATACAGTCATCGAAAAGATAAATTAAATAAATACATATTTTTAAAAGGGGAAAATAATTTTCTGAGATAACAATTTATAACAATAATACATCACCAGCGGAGCCGTCTCCTCAGGCTTATCCTCTTCATAATCTGCATCCAAAAACTATGACGCCAAAATGACATCGCAGGTAAGTACAACCCAACCAAACCAAAAGACAGAAATATACTCATGCAACAAAAAAACTCATGAACACGACTCCAAATGTATGAATCTCAAAAGAACATCTTTCTCAAAATAAATAAGATAAACACACGCCAAAATCTCATTTTAATCATAATAAAACTCTAATAAAAACTATCCATCATTTCTCAGAAAATAATATCCGTAAAACCAATCATACCGGACGTTACGTATCGCTGTCCCCGATATGATAAACACACACACCAATCATAATGGGCGTTACGTATTGCCGTCCCCATTATGATTCACACACACTCATTTCATCGCGGGCGTTACGTATCGCCGTCTCCGATATGAAATGCACACCTAATGATCATAACGGGCGTTACGTATCGCCGTACCCATTATGTCATCCACACATTATCATCCACACATTATATCGGGAAGGTGAGGTAGCGGTTGGGTAAACTGAGTTAGGGGGTTGACTGGCTGGGCAAATGGAGTCTTTTAGTGGCGGCGGTGAGGCCTACGGTGCGACAAAAAACAACTTGTTTTAGGACCCAATTCGGGTGGAGGAGAGAGAGAGAAATTGGGGTGGCTACTGATGGTGGGTTATACTCTCCGGAGGATGGAGAGTCTAGTGGTTGTAGTTGGAGGCCAAGGGAACTGGCGACGGCGTCGGAAAATGGGTGAAAACCCATTAAACCTATTTTTGGATATGTGCCGTGTGAGGGAAGTGGGGTGACCAGAGGTGACACCACCAGTGCCGGTGGACTCGCCGGCGTGTGGGGAAGGCCGTGGGCTGGGCGGTGTCATCGGTGGGTGGCTGACGGCGGCTCTGGGTGGAGGGAGAAGGGACGGGCGAGAGAAGGGAGAGAACAGGGGAGGGGGAACTCGCGCACAGGCTGGGGGGAATGCAGGGGAAAAAGAAAAAGAAAAAAAAAGAAAAGAAAAAGAGAAGGAAATAAACAAGATCCAGTCCCCACAACTCGGTTCACATTGTTGATCTAATAAAAAAATTCCAAAACATAGAGCTGAATAAATTAATTTAAACACAGAAACTACTTAAAACAAAATAATAAATAAAAATACATCAAATAAATTCACATAATAAAATAAAGAAATTTAAATTCCACTCATTTAAAATAATTACCTCACATTTAAATTAATAAAGAAATAATGTAACTCAATATTTAATTATAAGACAACATATAACTAACACTTACTAACGAATAACTCAATTAAAATTTTAAACAAATAAAACAAAACTAATAATATTATTAAAATAAATTAAAATAATTAATACTGAAAATAAAATAACGTGTAAAAATATACATAAATCTGAGATCTCACAAGATGACTAGCTCTCATTTCTTAAACCCAAGCTTTTTCATCCTCGACTTTGTAAGCCTTCCAATCCATAGCTAAAGTCCTCTTCTTGTCTTCATATAACTTGGTACCGTGTGAAAGGGGATTTGAAGCCCCTGGGTTTGGATTCGATTACGGTCGAATATCCCGATCCAGATACAGATGCACACCCATAGTTGGGTGAATTCCTTTCTCAATGACTATAGTACCACTCGTACTTAACATGTTAAAAGCCTGATATATGAACTTGTGTGTCATAAGGAATCAACCATCTTCATTAGGTGTAGACATTGTATTTGATACCTCTATGGGATTTTCAACCTACCCACAAGTCTTATACAAAAAAAAAAAAAAAGAAATTATATAAATATATAACAAATAAATAATAAAAAAATGTAAAATAAAATAAATTTGTTACATATCCCTATCTAGCTTCTCAAAATCTTCCATGTCATCCATTAGATTGTTATTTGACCATGTCCGTGTGTTAGTTATTCTATGGATATAAACTTTTTATTAAGTATATAATTAGAATTGTATGATATGCGGTGAAATATATATATATATATATATAACTTATAGTTTTAAGATTTAAACCATAATTAATTAATAAGTTGTTATTTATAGTTTTAGGATTTAAATCATAATTAATTAATAAGTTTTATTATTAAAAAATTAATTTCTTATTTTGCAAGTACTCTGTAATATATATATATATATAGATATATGGATATATGGATATATGGACAATGCTATAAGGCCTGCTGCATGCAGTTTATCATTGCAGCGGACAGCTAGTTATATATATATATATTTTAATTTTTTTTTAAAAATTTTTAATTATATTTAAATATCTTTAAAAAAAATTACATTATATATTTAAAACTACTTTCTTAATTATTAAATAAAAAAATAATAATAATTTGAAGAGGAATTATTTGGAGCGATTGTAGAATTTTCCTAAATATATTATGGCGAGTACTGAGTAGTAGGCATAAGACTTTTGAGGAAATTCCATGGCGGAGGATATGATCATGTACGTTGCGGTGGGAAAGGATATGATATGCATCATACATATGGGTAAAAAGACTTTTTACCTTACCTTCAACTTCAACTCAACCTTTTTTAAGGAATCATAAGCATACATTCTTTTCAAAGAAAAATCAAGATATTACATCCTGTATTGAGAAATAAGAATAAGTTCAACATATAACAACATATTCATATTAACAAAGTTGCCCCAATATTTGTCAGTTTTCTTTCTTCTCGTATTTAGTGCCATTAATAACCTCACAATTCCTACTTGACACGCTATCTCAATTGTGTCTTGAATTTTGACTAGCTCGGTAATAAAAGAGTTGCAAGTTACTTACAAAACCCCTTAAAAATGCAAAGTTTCATCAATAAATAGTTTAAGAAATCTCACAAACAACTCTTACCTTCGACTAACCATCATTGTTGGGAGACCCTAACTTATATGATGTTTTCCTTGTCATCTCATTATCAACGCTTTTCGAAAAAGTTTCAGCCCTAATCTTTAACATAAGATAAGTGGAGTTCTACCTAGTTGGTACATCTAAGCATACATTACTTTTGCAAGTTTTACTTCAAATTGAATACAAGATTTACATCTACTCTATTTTTGTGAAGATGATTCAACATATTTGACAACACCTCTTTCCCTGATAATAGAATCATCATATTCTTTCTACCCCTCACGAATAATAAAATTTAAGATGTGATAGTACAATATATCAAATGCACGAATACATATTCTAAAATAGTGTCCTTCCTATGCTTGATTTTCTTTTTCAAATAAGTAATTGCACTATTATTCTAACTTGCATTATCACGAGTCATTGTAAGCATGCTTTTCCATCCTAATCAGTCAAGTATATTTCTATGGCCCTACCTAATGTACCATCCTTTTGGTTTTCAACTGAGCCAAAAAAAAGATCCTCGTGTAGTTTCCAATCGTCATCAATAAAATGTACAGTAAAATACATGTAGTTGAGATTTTGCATAGATGTCCATGTATTAGTAGAAAGGAAATCCGTTACCCTTGAAGAGCTTAAATACACACAATAACAATCCTTGGTAATAGAGGCGTTTTAGGGGGGGCAAATGACAAAATGTATAGTATGCGTAAGTATAAGTAATATGTATTTTTGGATGTGACTATATATAAAAACAATAATCATACGCCATAAAATTGTATAAAAAAAATATACATATTTGTAAATCATCTTATTTAATAATTTTCTTTACGATTTTCATAATTTGCTAGAGAACATTATAAAAATAAAAGAAAATGAAACATTAACTTAGGATTTTCCTTTCAAATTAAGTTTGACGACGATCTTTCATGAAATAAAATTCACCTATTACCATCTTTGAAGTGAAATTCTTGACAATTTTTTTCTCAATATAAACTAGCAAATGATCTGCAAGAAACTCATCTTTCATTCGAATATGTAATCTAGTTTTTATAAGTTTCATGGCAGAAAATACTCGCTTAGTAGTACCATTAGAAACATGAATAGTTAATATTAGACAAATTAACCTGTCAATCAAATAATAAATATTGGACTTTTCTGAATTTGTCAGTCTTTTACATAACTCAAATAATGTAGACATATTTTAAAAATTTAGAGGCGTCAGCACATCAAGTTAGAGTAAAGGGACGATTTTGGTGTCAACCATCAGGTGAAATAAAAAGTTAGAGTGTAGCTAGATGAATATTGAGATTTGGGAGGATAATTTCAGTAAAAATTTTAAGGACTTGAGTATTGAGGTAGTAATTTTTTTTTTGATAAATTGGGGGTAATTTTAGTTATATATAAAAATTATATATATATATATATTTATATACTATATTAACTTTTTGTTTTAAAATTTAGGGGCAGTAGCCCTTCTAGCTTATATGTAGTTCTGCCCATACTTGGTAACTGTAACACCAGATGGGTTCCCTATCTACTTGGGTTGAACTACAAGCATATACATTTAAAACGCTCATTTCGAAAAATCTAAAATACAATTCATAAAAAATAATAGTTTTTACTAGGGCATGTGTGCAAGACTATAGGAGCAAGCCCCCTACTACTATTACCTCCATCCTTGGCTGTCCAATCCAACCTAAATGACTGTATGTCATAGAACTTATTTAAAATAGAATTAACTACAAAAAAAAAACATATAGAATCTGATTTTCCAATCAATCCCAAGTGTTTTCACAAACTACAAATCTCCAAAAAGCTAATATATATTTAAATATGTTTATATTCTATTACTTATTATACCATCCCAAAAATACTATGTAATAATTTGTATGATCCACAATTGTCAAATTTAAAAAAAAATTAAAACCATCTCATCTCACTTTTAAATTTAAACATAAAATTTTAAAAATATCTCATTTTATCCTAATTTAGTAATCTTATTATTATTTATAAATAATTTTAATTTATCGCACCTCATATAAATATTCAAAATAACCAGGTCAATCAGAGTCGGAATTGAAAAAGGTACAGTATGGGGATCCCTAATTTGTCTTGTTGCTAATATGTCGGTGATTCTGGTTTATTCCTTAAAAAACAAAAGCTGCCGCCTGTCGGAGATCAACTGAGAATGGAGAAATTATTACACCTCGTGGTTAAAAGGAAGGATTAGAACGCCTTTACAACAGTCATCCTTAATTCGTGATGGGACTTAACGGGAAGTTAGCTACACGTACCTATCTATCTCCTTTGACTGTAAACCTCAAATTTGAAACAATTTATGAACTAACAATATCACCTCATTATTTCACAATATGCAACTTTAAGAAAGATTAGTAGTGGGAGAAGAAGAACATGAGACTAATATTTAGTATTCTATTTAAGAGAGGATTTTCTTTTTTCAAAAGTTCGTGGGCTAATCTAATTGCGAGCAAAATTGACCTGTTAAATACAAGGTCATCACGCCTAGCCTGGTGATTATTCAAAGTTCCCTAATTTTTGAATTGACTTGATGAACACATAAATTTTATACTTTGATGCATTATGTCAACTAACTATAGTATTTGAAAGGAATAAACCTGTGTATATTATATATAAATTTTTTTTCCTGTCAAATCCTAGCTAGCAAGTGTCAAGAGCCACCTTCGGTGCAATGAATATAGCCTATAGGCTTTCTCATTCGAAACCCCAAAACATTATTGCTGCAATAAGCCAAAATCTAATAATAAACGTACGTACATTGTGATATGTCTGATTTAATTTTATAGATAAGATAAGAGAGAAGTAAAAATAAATTATAATATATTTTTTTAATATTAATTTTATTTTAGAATTTTAAAAAATTATTTTAGAAATTGAAAAAGTTGAATTATTTATTTTATTTTATGTAAAAAATTTTTAAAAAAAATATAATGATGAGTTTGAGATGAGATGATTTGAGAAAACAAACTAAGCCTTGCTATAGCAATTTGACTTCACTCAAAAGTAAATCTTAATTTTATCACTAAAAGAAAAATAAAAATTTATGATAATTTAATTATAATGAGAATAATTATTTATGATGAAAATAACCTATATAATTCACGAGTCTTACATTTTCAAATGAATGAAAGAAGCGTACTAGTTAATTAAGCTTCAATATCGCGTTGAGTAGAAGGGATCAAGAAAGGATCCGATCGGGGAGGATTAACAAAAGCAAAAACCCTTCTTTTCAAATTAGGATCGATGAAATTAAGAGAGGTAGAAAAAAAAAGAAGAAACAAACTTATATATCAATACTTATAATATCATACGTATGGAGATATTCTAAATAAAATCCAAGACTCATCATGTATTACTTATATATAATATATATATATATAATTTTTAATTTTAATTTAAATACTTATGAATTGAGATGAAATGAATTAATATGATTTATGAATAAGAATAAGATGTTTTATAAATATTACTGAAATGTTTTATAGATTTTGGAAAATGAGATAGAAAAAAATGAATAAAAATATTATAAAATTAAAATATTATTATATTATAATTTCTTAATATTATTTTTATTTTGAAATTTGAGAAAGTTAAATTATTTTTTTGTATTTTGTTTGGATTAGAGAAGGTACTTGTAATAATTGTAATAATTCACTACAAGAATATACAACATTTAGGGCTATATTTATTTCCTGCGGTAGAAATATTGTGGCAAAAGGCCACTTTTGCCAATTTAGCTTTTTCCTTTGTGTCAACTAAGTCAAGCTGCTTGAACAAACTAGGAAAATAAAACCTAAAATTAAATCCCCGCCTAAATTCACCCCCCAACCCGCGACATTCGCCCCTCTCTCTCTCTCTCTCTCTCTCTCTCTCTCTCTCTCTCTCTGTGTGCTTTGCACAGTGGTTTCCCATTGCTAGTATCGTTGTGATCTCATTGTCTTCCTGTCGTTACTTGGACCACCGTGATATCGTCGTTGCAGCTTCGCCGAAGCCCTCTGTTAGATTCAAACAAGGCATCGTGTGTGTGCTACGTGAATCCCTTCCCCTGTTTCCAAATTTGGTATGTGATTTGTAGGTTTTTTGGCAGATATCAGCTAGATTTCACATGGTCAACATGATTGTGTAATAATTATTTAGTTTATTCTAAATAGCATAAACCAGATTATCATATGCATGATGCATTGATGAGATAAATTGTTACATGCTGTTAGGTTGAATGATTTTAGTAGTATTGACTTGGTAATATTTTAAACTATTGCTATGGCTTGAAAAATGGATCCGATAGTCTTGGCTACAAAACCAAGTTTGGCCGAGTGTATTCTCTTTTTTCTTTATGTTATTTTTGGTTATTTTTGCACCAAAATTTAATTTGTGTATATTGTTATGTAAAATAAACTGTTCAATATAGACTAATTTACTCATAAAATCTTCCTCTCCTCCAATCCCTCCTCTGTTTTTGTTGGCAACAAATATCCTATGAATGAAAATAATTGGCCACAAATAAATATCAGCTTTTTTATAATGAATCTGTAGTAATGTCGTAGCACTTGTGACCATGTATGCATATATTCATTGCAAAAGTAAGTACAGAAATGGATACAAATTAGCATTAGTTTGTGGAAGTTTCTTAAAATCCAAATTGCTGTTGGTGCAGTCACTTTGTAATGCATGTGGAATCTGTTGCATAAGGCATTGCAGTACAAGGCATGCTTTCTCAATTGCTGTGTACAAATTGTTTTTCTTTGTATATCCATCTCAATGTGAGTTTATCAGCACAATGAAACTACAGCAATCCCATTAAATTCTACATCCATGAATCAAATTCAGAGGTCTTATTTTACTTTCACTATTTCTAAATCAATCGTGTGCACCCTTTGGGTATTATATGTTGTTATGGTCGAGTCATGAATATTCAACTATATTCAGAACTTCCAAAATGTACAGAAATAATAAATATCTTGAATATAAGTTCACCTGGAAGCTATGTTTATTTATATATCCTTTCAAATGAGACCTAATAAAAATGCTTATTACATCTCTTTGACTGGATTATGCAATTGATGAAGTGTTTGATGGCGTATTGTTCTATTTGCAGCAACAACAAACTGAAATGTAATGTATGTTTTTATGTCGGTTAAGCATTCAATTCCAACTTCAGCTTAGGGCTACATATAAGGTATGTTTTTTGTTCATTGAGAACGAGATTTCTGCTCAACTTGATTAGTTTCTTTTTTCAATGATCAGTAAATGTAGGTATTCAACATTAATAATTAGTTTCTTTTAGTCTCATTAATATATGATCATTGTCACACCTTAAAATGTAATTAATATATATTAGTACCGGAAACTAGTACATTGGTTTTCCAAATTTTAAACCGAAAAAGAAAGTTGTCTACTGCAAGAGTAAAGAAATTAAAAGAAATTAAAGTATACATATATAACACCTATTAAGATTTAAACCGTGTCAACTAGGCTAGCTTTGCCAGTGTTTGCCAATTACATTGACTGGATTCAAAACCAACAAAAATAACAGTGAAGTTTTTGACATGGAGTAAAATTATGGGTAATAATTTTATATTTAGGCTTATAATTTTATAATAGTGACGTTTCTAATATGGAGTAAAATTTCTGAACAGGGTGAACTAGAAATTATTCCTCTTTTGATATGGGATTTGATGTCATTAGAAGTGGAAATTACTAAACAGGGATTTGATGTCATTACCCCTAAAAACTGTCATAATTTTATAACAGTGGAGATTTTAACATGAAGTGGAAATTATAAATATAATATTATAAGCCTAAATATAATATTTTATATTTTATAATATAAAAATAACAGTGAAGTTTTTAACATGGAGTAAAATTACAGAACATGGGACTTGATGTCATTACCCCTAAATATTGAAATTTGAATGAAGATTGTTCTGGTTATTAGCCCTTACATAGAGAGAAGTTAACATGAAACTAGAAATTTGTGTGTCATTTTGTCCAGTATGTTTTCTTTGGTTTGGAAGAGCTGACAGAAAAAATAAAAAATTAGATAAGGCAGAGATTACCATGAAGGTATGCCCAAGTTCCCTTCTTTGCTGTCGGGTATTTGCCTCGAACTAGTCTTTATCATATTATTAGTCTCATTAAGAAATTTGAAGCGTGATAATGAAGGATATGAACATTATTGTGGCAATTATGTTTTTTTGACGCTTGGTTCATGGATTTGTCTTTGATGATAATCATGATAACTTTAGCGACCAATCTAATTGGGGAAACAGCCAAGGTTTCAAAATCGTCAATGTAGTAATCAACATCCAAAATGAAGTTAATTCAATGGGCATCGGATTAAATTGTAGTGTGAGATAAATCCACAATTCTAACCGGCGATTCGAAAGATAAAGCATATATTTATTTATTTTTTTTGACAAATTGACTGCCAGCTTAGTGTTTGGAAGAGAATATGTTCTGGTTATCCATTTGTTGTAATTGCTGGACTCAGTAGAAGACATGAGTGTAAATAATTATTTAGAAATGGAAGATATTATATTCTGAGGATTTAGACAGTTTCAATATTTGGTTAGGTACGTGGTTAGGCAAGAAAAGAAGAATCCTGTCAGGCACATATTATGGATCATTATGAACTTTATTTTTTAATTAATTTTCATCCTCACATCCTCAACTTTGCTTGGGAACTTTAATAGTCAGTAGATTACTGGGTTTCTTTTGTACTACATGTTTTTTTTCCCTTTATAAGATTGGTCTAACTTATTCTTGAGTTTGCTCGTCATACTGTGTTGTTCTTATACATGCAGAAAAAAGAATCTGCTTTTCAATTACAAGGACAGACAAAAAAAAATGTTCCAAGTGCAATAATCAAAGTTATTATCATACATGTGCAGGGTATGAAGCCTTTCAAGTAGGAGGTTCTTGGATGCTAATTGCACTTGTCAGGTGCAATTCTCTATTTTTGATCTTTTCATGCTAAGACAAACTATCTGCATGGAATTTGGTCTTGTAGCTTAAAACCCCATATCATCTTTACTGTTAAAATTGAATGTGTAATTCGAAAACTGCTTTTAAGCTCCTTATTTACATCTAGGTTAATCACTGAAAATATAATTGATACAGGATTTGTCGATTTCTTCAATCCCCTTTGACCCCATATTGTGTAGTTTTCCTTTCATTCCTTAAATGTATGTAAAGTCTCTTCTCTGTGGGAGCTTCCATCTAATGCAGGACTTTGAAAGAGGTTGCCATGGCATCATCTGATATATGGTTTGACTCCAAATTGAAAAAACTTGTGTGCGGCAGTCAGAGCATGTATACTACGGGAAAATCTTATATGGTGGAGTTCTTACCAGTCTAACTCTGATGTTCTGCATTGCTACTAATGCTTCAAAATTAGAGAGGCAGACACGGTAGAATGCCATTCAGATTTAGCTAAATGTGTCAAGCTAGAGGAAGGTTATTTTTCCATCAATGACAATGTCAATGATGATGATTGGGTTCGAAGTGGTGGAGAATGGGCGGTGAATGGGATAATGCGTGTGATTGAAATTGAACAATGGCAGGTTCAGTTATAGCTTATTCTGTTTTGTAAAGTCAAATTTGAATGATATAGAAGATTTTTGTTAGGCTGCCAACAACAATGCCCTATTGAAGACAACTTCGAAGTCGTGTATACAAATCACAGAATATTTTTTGATATTTGAATAATGTGTAGACATGTATGTTGGCAAGTAAATATAAATTTTTCCAAATCTAGCATATTTTGATTTATTAGCAAGCAAATATCATAAAAGAGATAAATATCAAGAAAAAAAATCACGAATCACAAAATAGGAAAAAAAAAACTGGTTTAAGCATTTACAGCACCACAAAACAAAAATTATATAAAGCGAGAAAACGTTATTTTGATAAGTCTTTTTGCGACCAATACTTATTTGCGGCGATTTTTTGTCGCAGCAAAAAAATTCATTTCTGTCAATTTTAACTGTAACCGTAAAAACGTTTTGCTTGGCTGATTATCAGCGGCTACTGTTGGGCGACGGGACTTCGGAATTCAGTAATTCCGGCGATTTTGTACAGTATTTCCGGCGACTTTGATCGCCGGAAATAAGGTTTTTTTTTGTAGTGATTGTATAATGATTAGATGAAAAAAATTGAAAATTTAAAACTAAAAAATATTTATATTTATAATGCTTAAATATTAAAATGAGATCAAATAAAACCTACACTTTATATCAGACTTTTCAAGAAAAGAAAACGAGGTGAAAATCTCAGGCAGCTAGCGCGCAAATAGGTAATCAAACCAAAGCAAAAACATAAAATCAATTAACAAAAAGGCGAGTGCCCTTCCCCCTAAATAGAAAGATCGATGACCCCCAAGCTAGCTAGCTGCCTGCATCAGCTTGATTTATCCCCACCTTAGCTCCTTATCCACATGATAAGGAGCTGTACGTACGCCATATATTTCCATTGTTTTCATTGGTAAAATAATTTAATCTTTTAATCTTTTAAAATAATAATAAATATTAAAAGATAATATTTTAATAATATTTTATATAAATTTTATCTAAAATTATATCATCTTATCTTACTATTCAATTAAGACTTTAATTAGCTCAAGTAGTATTACTCATGAGATTGATTTGATCAACTTTCTATCGATATTATTAATTTGATAGAATATTATATATATATATATATATATATTGATCACCATAAATAATCATCTCTAGCATCGATAATTTGCTGAAATATATATTGATTCATTGACCATTAATTAGAATATATATATTATATAATATGATATTCTAAAATACCATATATAATATATATATGGTCTGAAACTCAAGATCTAAAATTTATTAACAATTTTTTAAACTAAGAAGATCAAAAAGTTAATGTTTATTCTTAGAAATTTATAAGCATTATTACTGATCTATTAAATTTGAGAAAAAAAAAGGTACTGATCTAAACCTAAATCCCTAGTACCAGTACGTACTTTCTCCGACCTAATTTCTGCTCGATCTCTTTTATCTTTAATTTATATATATATATATATATATGAATGTATATTGATCATCATTTAACTAATCGCGAACGCTGAGCTATTTAGCTGCACGCGTATCAAGACTTCAACACTACATACATATATACGACCTGATGAGTCCTTAAATATATATATATATATATATATATATATATATATATATATATATATATATCACTTTCTCCTTTTTACAAAAAGTTGGTATGATTAATGGAAGACAGCCAGACAAGCGGGTCCAACTAAATTACCAACATCCTAGCGCTCTTAGTCAGCATCCTTTATTACATCCTAATGCATATTGGATATGGGCAATTTTATGGGGCTCGGTTGGGTCCCTTTGTGTTTTTTTAGTGTAAAATTATTTTTATATATTTTTATATTTTATTTTATTTATTTATAAAATTAATAAAAATATATATGGATATAAAATATATATAATTTTTTTTAATTTTTAAAAATTTTCGTAGGAGCATAAAGGGCCAATACCAAAACTCCATATATTTACTCATTGGATATATACTCCTAATTGACAAAAAGTCGTGGATCAAATTGATCAATCTTCGAATTATTTGTGATCTTAAAACACTTTTTAAAATTAGGCATGATGATGTACATACGTATTATAAATCTCATAGTTTTTAATTTGAGTTCTACGCACAATATGATAGCTGACAACATTAAACATATATAAGAACTTAGGATTTGCATATTATGTTTAGCTCCGGCCAGGGGCGGACTTACGTTGTAAGTTGGGGGGCTACCGCCCCCCCAAAGTTTTTCAAAAAACATATTTAGTATATAAATATATGTGATTATTTATATATATAATTAAAATTATTTCATCAGATTATAAAATAAAATAAAATTGTCCTCCCAATAATTTTTATTAAATTTTTACTAAATAAATAGACTAAACTTTTAATTTTTTTCTGATGTTTTATATTTTTTGAAGTTTTATTTAATTGTTTTTGTGTTGATGTTTAGATTTGTAAATTTCAGATTGACTAATTTTACTTCTTTTGTTGGTCATGACATTTATGAATTATGAGATATTTTTTTAATAATTAACTTGCTCATTTATCACTTTGAAATGATTATAAATTTTTATAATTTTCAAAATTAATTAATTATATTTATTTAATCTCACTCTAATTTATATAATTGTGAGATTATTGGAAATACAATTTTATAATATATGATTATTATATTTATATATAGTCACGTATAAAAAAAAATATTATTTATATTTACATATATCATACATTTTATCGATCGCCCCCCCAAACACTAGATTCTAGTTCCGCCCCTGGCTCCGGCCTTAACAATAATATATATATTTATAACATATAATTATAATTATAGATAATAGTTTTACTCCCAGATATTCATGTGTATATATATATAGCTGGTGCGGGGTTGACAAATATATATGCTCGAGAAATTAAAATTCTTTAAAAAAATACATACATTATTTTTTTTTCAAATTTTTTTAAGGGAAGGGGTTGGGTCGGCACTGCCCCAACGTGGCTCCGCCCCTGTCTCAATCCATCTTCTCTTACTCCAAACATATCATGATCTTGTTCTAGATGACATATACCTTCGGACTTTTATTAATGATCATGTGATCACTTGTGGCAAAGAAATGTTGTATTCCATAAGAATTTCATTATAGAGGCCCCAAAGAAAAAGACATATGAGCTACACTAGAGAGAAACTATTGTAGAAAAATTAGGCAATCCCACTCTATGAAATAGATCATAAATTACCAATCAAATCATGTTGGGGAGGTTGAGCAGTAGAAGAAAAATTAGAAGCATCATGCCAATTACTGCACCAAGAAACTTATTAATCATCAGCTAATTATTCATTTCCATATCTACAAAATGGTCAATCTGATCATAATTAGGCACGTGCAAGCTGTGAAAAACTAAGCTATTTTCCCATGGCTCAAAGTATTGCCAAGAAGGCCACTTATGGTTTCTAAAAGAATTCACAACTAACAATATTTAATGATCAGTACTGATCATGAGTCTCAACAAATGGCTCCTTGATGTGTATATAGTATTTGATCATGATAAGGCAGATTTTTTTTTTTTTTTAATACTGGATTACAAAAAGAGATCATGGTTGGGACATTCGAAATTAAATGATATAACATCATAGGTTATATATATATATATATCTATATGAAAATAGAAACCTATATTTCGTTAAACAGTACGAATAACTTGTAGAAAGAAACAAATTGATAATGATAGAATATTGAAGAATCTTTTAGAATTAATTACTTCATATATCAATCTAAAATACTCAGGAACATGATCTTATAGTGTATGAACTAAAAAGTTCTTTAGTTTTTTTAGTGTGATTTTGTTGAAAAATAATTTTTTTGGTTTATGATAATTTGAGAAAATTTCGCAAAACATTGTGAATATTTTGATATTGATGGTTTAGATCTATTTTCAAAATTAAAAGTGTCAGAACAATTTTTGCATGATAAGGAAACTAGCTGATTATTACTCCAATTGAACCATATTTACACTATAAACAAAATATATAACATTTTTCAGAAACTTTAAATTATATGTAGAAATATATATGATGATTCATCAACTAAATGTATCCATTGCTTGGCCTGCAGATCAGGGAAGTTTTTCAAAATTAAAATGAACAAAATCCCATGATGTCACATATTATATGAATCTTAACATAGATCGAATGTTAACCATTTTATCTATTGAATATTTTATTAAAAAATATGTGAATATTACAAAAATTCGCAAATATATAAATATTATACAATCTTATGAAAACGTTTGAAGCTAGGATCGCTTAATGGCTCATTGTCAAACAAAATTTAAATATTAACATTTAGCAAAATGTCTAACAATAAATAAATAAAATACCTGATGATCATTTCTTACGTACTCATGAGCTGCGCTGACAACCTGCATCCACGCAGAAATCTTAGACATAACTGTAGGTGGACGCACGCCAGTACTGGTCATATCATATATCACTACAACAGATATAGCTATTTTCGATAGTTTTAAAATTGTCGCAAAATACTTAGCCGCAAATGAAAGTTATATGCGACTTTTTAATGAGCGTCGTTGACCACTTAAGTGAACAGAGGAATTAAAGGCATTTGAACAGTGCCTATATGTTTTTGCAACGAATTATGGCCTTGTTACGTCGATAAAGTAGACGTAAAGGGCGTTAACATTTGGCGTCGATTTTTCCGTTGCAAAAGGAAATTCTATGGCAGCGACCTTACTGTGAAGCCGCAATAGGGGTTGGTTTAACTAAGTTATTTGTGCCATTCGCTCGTTCCCTTTCATGGCATTTCTCCCGTTACTTCCCTCTTGTTGAACCTTTATCAATATTTCTTGGGAGTTTTTCACTTTAACAAACACAGTTTGTAGCTATTCTCCAGGTATTATTCCAAGCTTTGATTAGAGTTTAATTAGAACCAAAACATTCGCACTCATCACTTCTCTCTCGCGGCTGATTCTTCAATTAGGATTCCCCTAAGTTGGTCAAACACAGGTAATTAGTTAATTTGGCAAGTGCAATTTCAATCTATGCTCTCCATGATAACAATTTAACCTCTTCGCGTATTTGAAATCAATTAATTGTTTAATGTATAGTATCTTTCAGCTCAGATTCTTTAAAAGCAACCACTTTGTTGAATAACAGAGTGACGATAGAAAACAGAATGAGATGGCTGCTGCGTACCCTAAGTGTTTTGGCTTCAAGGTTGATCTGAGGTACTACTACTCCCCTTTTCCATCTATATGGTTTATGTATCTTCTTATGTTTTTTGGGAAATGGATATTTATATTATGTGTTCTTCCGAATAAGCCTGTGTTTGTAAAATTTTGTAGTAGTACCTCACACATATATAGCAAGTAATATGCAGATTTCCATAATGACAGCAGCATGATATGCACCATCTTGACCATTCTTGTATATCAATATAGCTACTATATATAATTCACATATACATAGCAGGTAGGCTGAAAATTTCCACAATGACAGCAACAGGATATACAAAAGTCCTTATGCTATTGTTAAATGGTGCACAAAACAATTTGCATTTATAGTGTGTTTGTCTAATCTAATGCATAAGGACCATAAATTTCGAAAAGGGTTCCACACTAAGCATCCATGTAATATGAAAGGAGTGCAAAAAAATAGATTTTTGTGTTGTTGGCCAGCATATGGGACTGCTTAACCAATTATTATTTATGGATTAATAATTGAGAAGAAGCTCAAGTCGAAGGATTTTAATGATTTGTTAAAATTAGATAAGCTCAATGTATTGGGGCTTGACACCTCAATGACTTCCAGTAGTCTTGCATACTAATTTAGCAAATTAACCTAACATGTTAATTGCAGTATAGGGACATATATGTGATTGTATCTTTAGAAAATAATAACAAACATAAGCCAGTTGTTTATTGGAGCAGTGCCACGATCATAACATTTTGTCCATCACTGTAAATTTTCATAGATTACCGTCCCATTCCCAATGCATAATTACTTTTCATATTTTCCCAATTTTGACATATACAAATTTAACGGAATGCACTATAGAGTTTGTGTACGATACCAAATGATTCCACAATGGTGTTCTAACTAATTTTATGAAATCTGGCCAATGTTTAATTTTCAGCTATCATCACATTTTTTTCAAAAGGGAATTTTGTAATATCTGGATTGGAAGTACTCCCACAGGAACGTTCAAATAACTAATTTTGTAATAGATGGTCTTAATCTCAAGTGGGGGAAAAGTGCATAAAAAGGAGGGAAACTTAAATCCAGATGCTTGAAAAGGCGGGAGAAAACTTTCTTGCCAGAGTGGTTAAATGGCAAATCTGTAATTCGTGAACCCCAAATATCAAGAAATCAGAAACCCATCATTATAAAACCTTGGCTAACGTGATATAAATAGCTTTGGGAATAACTACTAAAACGTTGGTGTCTACTTCATTAAGCAGTTGAAAATATCTGATTTCTTTTAATAGAGAACAAGTATAACCATCTTCAAGATTTGGCTAGTTACCCTCCCATGAGGCTTCCAATCTTGTCGCAAATTACATAGTCTGGAGTTCTACTAGAGTGTTTCTGATCCAAGGAGTTAACCTATTTTGCGTTGCACAAAGAATTTGAATAAAGGTATGTAAGACGAACCTCAAGAAGGGAAGGAGGGAATTCACTGAATTTTTTCCCTCCTTAGTCCACACAGCTCAAGGTTGCTTTTTTTAAAATTTGTCACTGGGGCTGCATGGTATGATTCTCTAATTTGCACGATATTTATTCAAATATTTAAAAATAAAATCTACATGTATTTTGTACTCATCTATTATATGAAAACTCACCAAACTGAAACAATTGTTAGGTAAAAAAATTGTTGGTCATATATTCTTGGAAAACTATTTAAATATTTCAGTTTACCTTTCACATATAAGCATTTTCTTCTATAATATTTATTCAAGGGTAGAGAAATGCTTTTCACTTCGCAAGAGACAGATTTTACTTCTTAATATGGTGTTTAAGAGATTCATCTCTAACTTGTGCTATTTTTCTGGATCAACAATAATTTGCTCAACTCTTCTTATGCAAAGGGCTGACCATAAAATGGTTAGTTAATATGTTACCTAGCTACACCAGTCATTTTATTTATTCAAATGGCATGGGCTGTTTTTAAAACTGATCGGTAAAATTGCAACCATGTTACTCATTTTTTCTCTGACATTCAATGCTCTATAGTTATTGTTTTGTGGCTATGAATATGACCCCATAAGAATTAGGTAGAACACCATGAGCTATTTGTATTCTCTTTTTAATGGTGGATTATATTACTTGTCACATTACCATAGATGTTGAATGCTATCCACTGCACTTGTTGGATTTCATTACTACTGAAAAACACATGTTACTACTTTAATTTTCTTGGTTATAAAAGATTCTTTATGTTTTAAGGCGCCATTCTAACCCAAGAATAATGGTAATACAAAGCTGAAATGAGAATAGGCCTGTCAAGTCCTTGTACTCACGTGGATGGTTCCCGAAATTATTTTTGTTGCACTAATACATTGGCTAATTTTGTGCTACCATTGATTTGTGGATGATTCAATCAAGCTACACTTAAAGGCATCAAAATGTCAGCAGGAACAAATATGAGGAATTGTAATGGTGAAGAAGGTACAATTTCCCCTATCTATGTAGTGCATTATCTACAAGTGACAGTTTATAATTAATTAATTATTGATATTAAATTAGCAGAATTTTAATCTCCTTGGAAACTTGGAATTTTTTTAAGCTATTGGTCTTAATGCGGATTATAGTAAGCTGCTTAATGTTAATAATCTGGAAATGATAGCTGAATTGAGTTGGTTCCCAATTAATAGGAATCTCCTATCTAATTTTAGTACTACCTTAACTTGTTAAGAGTTCTACTCATTTTAGTTTGGAAAATAATTTTGGTATGCTACTGATTTTAACTTGTTAAGAGTTCTACTCATTTTAGTTTGGAAAATAATTTTGGTATGCTACTGATTTTTACTATGGACAATCAATTTTGGTATGTTGCCATTTTAAATGCCGCACATTCCATTTGTCATCCTAAGATAACATTTTAAATTACTTAATCAAAATGTAGTTTAGTTTACTGTACTTATCCATAAATGTCTGATTTACACAAATTTATTAGTTGTGTGTTGTATTCAGCTAGACAGATGGGGCAAATTGCCCACGGAAGAGGGAGAGGACGGGGTTTAAGTCTTAGACGGCCAGGACCGTACACATTTCTAGGTCGACCACGGGGTTCTAGGCTGACTTCAGAAACCCCTGAGCCAGTTGTTGAGCCAACTTTTAATCTGATCATAGAATCTCAAAGCAATGTGGGGGATACGCCACATCCTAATCCATCTCCGGTACTCGAGAATACAAATGCCGTAGTTGGTAAAAAAAATTTAATTATTAGTTTCATTTGATGTATGTTGAACCAGAATACGTATAGTTTTATGATGACATGTATAACCTTCATAAATATTGGTACATTATGTTGGTGTTGTAGGGGATGCCACCACTGAGGATGTAGCAATACCAGTACTTGCACCTGCTGTGACTACGAAGAAAAGTGGACGTGGGCCAGCGAAATGTACTGAGTTCGACAAGCTTCGTAAGCACGGCCCAGTACATTTGAAGATTAATGATGGAGAAACGGCACCATGTTGTTCTAATGCCAGAATTTTCGTAATGAGGATCACGTGGATACTAAAACATAATGCCGACATGAGTCATGCCAAATGGACGGATGTTCCCACATCTGAAAAGGATGAGTTGATCGAGCGCATCCGGGTAAGCCGTTTATTTGTGCATGGTTAATTTCAAGTAGTGGAGTGGATAATATGCTACTAACACTTGCTACTTTAAGCAGAATGACTTTGTCTTGAATTGGGAATTGCATAATCATAGGATGGCTGTTTGGAAAGCATTACGTAAGCGCTTTAATGCCTATCACCATGAGCTGCATAAGAAGTATCTTGCATTTGCCACCCATCAGGAAGCATTGGCTTTGGGATGCAGCATGGTGAACCCACTAGTATGGACTAAACTATGTGAAAGATGGGGAAGTGATTACTTCAAGGTAAATATGTGAAATTAATTTAAGCTGAATATGTAAATGAATAATTATGTTTATAGACTTGGGAGTAATTGTGACTGTTACATATTCATGTGTAGTGCATTAATGACATTGCATTATGATGACAGAAAATCTCATGCAAAAACAAAGAGAATCGCAAGAAACTCAATGTCAATCACACTTCTGGGCGTAAGTCATTTGTGAGAAAACTCGAGGAAAAGGTATCATACGTTTATTTAACTATAACATGTACACATTTGCACATTATGTATTAAATACTACATTTCCATAAAATTTAACATTTATAGAACCCTAACACCTAAACTAATATGATATGCAAGATTAAAACACTTCAAATGGATTACTATTTTTATATTTAGGCTGGTACATAGAATTGTAGTGCAGATCTACATAGTACCTCTACAAGGCAGCCCACACAAAAAATCATGACAAAAAGTAGTTAGGTGTTATGAAATTAGAGGGCTGGATTTAATTTTCTAAGATTGACATAATCATCTATTTAGGATATATAGGCTTTCATTTACCATATGTGTAGACTAATTATTTCAGATAATACGCATGGTATTGTTACCCATTTATAGACTACTAACTCCTAAACTATCATGATATGCCATAAAAACTAGTCAACAGATATGGGTTTTGGGTATTTACTGATACACAACATTAATGCTGAACATATCTACATAGTACTTCCACAAGACAGCCGACATAAGACAAATTTCAGTTGCATGATTTGTTTTTATAGATACATCGATGCATTACAACCAGATGTGAGTGGTAAGCAATGATTTGATAACATTTATTTGCACTGATTTTGGAAACCATGCCACATGTGTATTCTAGCTATTTCAGATTATGTGCAAATGTATATATGGATAGTTTTGCCAATAATATTTCATACATCAATGTATATAGCGTGGGGAAAACTTGGTGGACTTCTACAAGGGTGTTCACTGGTCAAACAAGAAAGGGCAATTCGTGACTGTACAAACCAAAAAAAATTATGTGAGTACATGCAAAGTTAAATTCTGATTTAGGGTAGAAGACAAGAGTGATGCTTTGTTTCTTTAACAGAATGAGATGGCTGCTGAAATGGATGCATTAGCCCCTGAAAACCGTACGAGTGATGCAGCGGCTAAGATATTTAGGGCAGTACTTGGCGCTAGACCTGGATATGCAAGAGGATTAAGCGAAATGGTCATTCCGGAGTCAAGAAGAGAAAGTGAGCGTCAAAGAGGTAAGGAATATGCAGAACTTGTGGAAAGACACAGGAAAGAGGCTCAAGATCACAAAAGTGAATTAGAGGCTATGAGGGAAGACATGAGATTAATGATGGAAAGGCAACGCAAATCTGAAGAGGCAATGTTAGCAAGGCAACGTGAAACTGAAAAGTTCTTGATGGCCTTAATGTCCCAACGGTTGCCTGAGCAGGAAATGCAGACCGAGTCCCAGCAACCACCAATAATTTTTGAGGGGCAGATTAGGTCCCAACAGCAGCCAATGTTTTTGGAGGAGCAGATTGGATCATCCCAACGACCACCAAGGTTTTTGGATTTGCTGACTGGGTCCCAACAACAGCCAGTGTTTTTTGAGGGGCAGACCGGGTCTGAATCTCAACCCGAGTCAGAAGGCTACTCACTGACCCCGTGGTCAACTCCATGAGCTGCGTGCAGCTCATGGAGGAATAAACATTTTGTAAATTTTTTGGGTTAAAGGTGGTTGCTGGATTTTTGGGTTCATGAGTGTGGTAGTTTGCTGCATTTAATATAGGCACTGTTTTGTATGAACTAGCTCTTTAGAGCAAATGGTGGTGGGTGGGGGCCTGTTATGCTTTTGAAACTCTCAAGCAAACAGCTAAATATCTTTATCGTTTTGTTATACTGGAATGAAGGTTCCATGTCCCCTACATTGATGTATATACATCAATGGTTTAGTGTGTTAATGATCACGGAGTGGGTGCTGCATTTATGTAAGTATCTATTTAACTGAGTTTTGTGTTTACAACACTTATCCACATATTTAATATATTGGCTATGCATGATAAATAGAGTTTAATGTCACAGGTAAACTGATATCAATTTGGGACCTAGCTGGGGAGGAGCTACTAGATCTGTTCAATCTTCATGGCACCTATTTGCTGCAGACTAACAGAAACACAAACCCTGTTTTTGACATTAATTAGGTAATGACCTTACACCTTATACTTTTTGGAGATAGTAGTGAATATGGTCACAAATAAAACATAATTCTCCACTTTGTAAGGGACACAATTGCGAAGGCCAAAGGTGTTCATGGGAGTGAACACTATATGTGAATAGGTTTATGGAATTGTGGCCATTCCCTTTCAAAAACTAAGAAAAAGGTCAGAATATTGATTAATTATTGGGGACTGTACTTAGGGTAGATGCATAGCTAATTTCAATATTGTCCATGCATGTTTTAGTTTTTCTCTATTTAAGTGATTGTAGATATATGGGTGGCTAGGGTTACATAGTTACAATAAACTACAAAAAGTGATATTTATTTTGTGGCTGTAATGGGGCTGGATTATAATCTGAGACACCACGCATTATTACAATTCTGTATATTAAGCATGTTTGCCACAAACCAAATCTTCACATATATAGAATATGTTTCTTGAGAGTATTGGTTTTAAGAGTTTGTGACAATTAGGAAAAAACATTATTTACGGGTTGGGGTTTTCATTGATATTTATTTCAATATTTCAATCTATTGTATTTTTTTATATCCACCTCATTTTGGGATCCAGTGGGTTGATGAATTAATTTCCAAAAAATTAGTCAATGTGTGGCTGTGTCTGATGCTGAATTGCTGGCTGGTACCTATTGAGAGAGACATGCTGATTTACTTCCAGATTATCATGCTTGGCTGAAATGGTGGAGGATACAAAGATCAGTTCATGACGTTCACATATTTGAAGCCCCATATGCTCCTAAAGTCTCCAACCAAAAAAGACTTGTACTGAGTAAGACTAGTAAGGGAACATTATTATGGTGCATATTAGATAGTTAATGGAAACATTTAGGTTGTTCATGTATTGACAGTAGCTAGCTAGCAAGGATGAATGTACTAGCCAATGTATACCATACACTCTGATAATGTCTCCAGCATCATTTAGTTTTATGGGATCTGCCATGTAATCTTGTGGTAGTTGATGCCCATCTAAATTGTATGTGCTTTTTTCACAAAATTTTGTAGCTTGAACTATCATATGAAAATTGCAATATGAGCAATTTTAATTATATATAAATTTGGAAACACAAGGGCATATGTTTATATACTCTATACAGGTTGAGGTGGATACCCAAATCAGGACTTTCATATATGTAGTTATTGTTTTGTATCATCTTTAATGGAATAAGGTTGATTATATTTAAGGATGAGAAGTATGGATCAAAAGGAATGTGGGCATAATATCTAATTTCAAAGTTAGTGTTGGTATTTCTTGTTAGTGTTAGGAATGGGTAATTAAGTTAGTGTTAGGAATGTATATTCTAGTCTTGTCACACTTGGAAATTTATATAGATATGTAGTCTCAATTACCATTAATTTCTTGTTTTTTGCATATAGCACTACATGGTGCTAAGCCAGATTATATATAGTTTAGTAAATTTCTAGGATGATCTAATCTCAATGTATTTTAATTAAGTTGGCAAGCCATTCAGGTTCATAGAAAAATTAATTAGGTTCATGGTATGATGTGTTACTATGTATATAATATGTGTACGTGAATGTATAATATATATACAATTATATCCAGTGATTCTAAATATATATATAGGGGGTATTGATTGGTAAGTTAAATTTGATAGATAGGACTTTATTGCTATCCCAGCTATTTGGGTGATGACATTTCTCTATCAATAAATTTTACCCAAAAAAAAAAAAAGAAAAAAAAAACACAAAAAGGTGTTAAAACAACGATATACAGTAATGCTAAAAACAGGAATTTTGGACAATAATGGACTTCAAATAGATGTAGCAGCCAAATTAATACTTGTTGGAAATCCTTTCTTACGGTGAAATTGGACACAAATGCATCGAACGAAGCTGCCGCATCCATTGTGAGAAGGAAACAGGATGGTAATTAACGGCGTCAGTTTTGGCTGCGAAAACATTATTGCGATAGTTTTAGTTTGTTGCGACTAATAATTTTCGCAGTTAAAGAAGTAGATCACGACAGTTTTTTATAGCTGCAAATGGAAAGTTTTTTGGCGGCGATAATTTTTGGGATTTGCAGCGCTTTCTTCTCAACGAAAATAGCTATTCTCGGCTATTGTCATTCACATTTGGAAGTCTTATTTGCGACTTTTTATATGTTAATTGCAGCATTTATGTGCAGCTGGAAATAGTAGAATAAATGCGGCAGTTACATGCAAAAGCCGTTTCAACACATTTGCAAGTGGACTGTGCCAACCACCGTGCGACAGCCACTAAATTGCCGTAATTAGTGAATTGCAGCTGGAATTGAGGCTTTAGGCAACCTGAAAATTAGTTGGAAAAAGTCCATTTCTTTGTAGTGTATGCATCAATTCCCAATTTTAATTGTTAGCAGTAGCCCTCCAAAACTAGTCAGCGCCAAAACCTATCCTTTTCTCATTCTTTCAAAGCGTGGATCACGTTTTGTTCTTAATTTGGAAACTTCGTAGTTCGTTCGTACCATATTAAAACATAAATTGGCTTCTTTATATGGATTATAACTACTTCCTTGTGATCTAGATCAACAAAATTACCAAACCCGCGGTTAACCACTATATACAAGGTACTATATGAGAAAATTGTTTATTTCAAATAAAAATTATGGTCACAAAAAAAATTTATTTTCGTCCCAAATGTCTCATCTAGAATAAACATTTTTCTAGTAGTATTTATATTGATGAAACGTATGTATATATATATATATAGATATATATAAAGAGCCTATCTAACAGAAATTCTTATTTTAACAGAACCATTAACTTTAACCTATTCTGATATCTTATATTTAACTCTGTTAAAATTCTTCCTTCAATAGATTTAATTGTTTTTTGTCAACACTCGGTTAAACCTCTTTTAATACATTTATATTATTTATTTTCACTTTTGTCTTCTCGCTATTTTCTTGTCCTTTTGAATTCTCGGTTAAGTCTCAAAAATAATATCCGTTCATTCTAGATTTCGAGAAAAAATCGAAGCAATTCTAGAAAAATTCTAGGACCTCAGCGATAAGCTTAGCGACGCTATCTGCTAGATTTTGCAGACTCAATTCCTCGTTTCCCCATTTTGGCGATGACGCTATCCACTTGATGTCCGATTCTAGTTCGTATGTTTCGTTTATTTTTCGTCTTTTGATTTTCTCTCCCCCCAACATAAAAGATTTTCTTCCCCTTGGGTTTCCCTCACTCAAACACGACTCTCTCAGTCTCGCAAATCTCTTCAATTTTTGATTTAGGGCTTTTCTTTGTGCAGTGAAAATATGTCTCAAACTGAAAACCTAATGAAGAATCTTGAACATCAGAGCACCAAAGTGCTCAAAATCACCGTACTCAAGAGAATGGATCTCTTAATCGAAGAGATTTAAGCCGGTGAGTTTTTTCATTCTCCTTTAGATATATCCTCAATGTATGTATAATTCTTTTATTTGATCTAACTGTGGTGTCTGGATGTCTACATGAATTCTATTTTGAAATCTCATCATTTTTAGGCTTTAGTAACATAATTGTTATATAGCTTGTCATATTTTTACAATTTTTTTTTACGGAGCACTAATTTAGTTATATTTTGGTCTCGTTGCCATACTTTAGCTATTGGAGACAGTCGTAAAGAATTAAGGGGACGATGTCATATGCATGTAACAGAGAAGGATGTTCATCATGAGATGGTGAAGATAGTAAAAAAGAAGGCAATAACGTTTTTAGAATATTTTGGTTCGCAACGAATTTTGTATTTATTCTCATTTGACAAATATGTTAAAAATATATCTTTCGCATATTGTAGCCTGACTTTCGTGTCAGGTAGAAGATATTAATCCTAATAGATACTTGGCAAGAAGCTTTTGGTGGACTGAAGGCAAGATATTCGTAGTATTATGCTGCATATTGTTGGTACGTTAGCAAATAATTTTTTTCTCCAAGTACTTTTTTGAGAAGATACTTAGTATGAATGGTGAAATAAGAAGCACCTTTTATGCTTCATTAAATTTGTTTGACTTTGCCCTTTTCATGGCCATTATAGTATTTCGAAATTCTTAGCGAAAACACTTATCTATTTCAGTATGTCGGGGCAATATTCCCTCAGATATCTGAAAGTCCTGCACCTATATTCACACCTCCACAAACACATTATTTGATATCATATTTTCATAATTTCAAAGAAAAGAATAAGCAAGAGCAAAAACTGCAATCCTAATTCCTAGGCATTAATTATAATTTTAAAAACAAATCTCAATGACATTTGGCCTTATTTTTGGCTTATGGAAGATTCTGTGGACTGTAATATTTGAATGTATCTCTTCAACGTTGCATCTAATTATGCATAACGACAGCGATGAGCATATTCTTTGTTGTTCATATAGGACAGCATCAACTAAATGAAAATGCTCTTTCCTCTGAATGAAGCTAACAACCAAATATGCCAATCTTTCGTCAACTTTGTCCATATATAGCAACTTCTTGCTTGGCAAAATATTTTCTCAGGTATGAAGGTCCCATGAGTAGGGAAACTGAGTAGGGAAACTGAAAGGGGATGGAGGGGGGCAGGCATGGGTGTTTTATTTTGTAAGTGCATTGGCGGAAGTTACTTTGTTGCCTCCATTCTTTTTAGGTAAGTATTTTCTTACGTACACAAACATGTAATTATTATAGTAATTCATTTCTAACTTTTTTATATAAAAAATTTATTATCTTTGAATAATGATCTCTTCAATCCAACTAGACAAACGTGCTACTAAATTTTCGAGATGTATTTTGTATTTTGTTCATTAAATATTTTTCAATATATAAAAAGCATGTTACTTCTTTTTCAATATAGTATTTCCAATAGTCTTCTCGAAATAATCAAAGAACCTAAAAATTAAAAACCTAAATTAAACTCAAGCAATCATACAAAAAATAATCACAAAATCATAAAAATCATAAAAATTATTTCATTTTTTAAAATAATTGTATAACTAAACTAAGCATTGCACGTTACTTTCACACCTAGTGTATATATATATATATAGCAAGAGATCAGGGGATCGAATTGGAAATATCTCAAAACAAAAAATCCCATAACATGACTAAAACAAGTATTAGACAAGAAAAGTACGGTAAGATTTAATAGCAAGTATATCTATTTTCATTATGGATCCCCACATCTCAAGACAAGTGGTACTGTGCGGACGATACACCAGACTTAATTACAACTTACGAGTAAGCAAAACTTATATATATATATATATATATATATATATTTATACCATAGAACAGAGGTTGAGCCTTTAGGACATCAGGATGTTTGAATCTTATATTTACCAACTGATCTTTTAATAAAGTATATATACGCGAAACTTCCACGATTGAAAATTTCTGATAGCTAGCCAGATAGTCGGATTCAGTGAAACAGCTTTGACGACATAAAGGATTTGGCACAAGACCGTGTTGCATGTGGGGCCCACACATGCAAGGGGAGATGAAATTTTGACTCAGATTGGATCTGAATGTCGAGCACGTGGGATTGAAACTCGATATTATTAATTAGCAAGTACGTCACGCAAGTTCTTTTGACCAAGCAAGCCAACTCTAATAATAACCTGTGTTATAAGCTGGGGATTTTGAGGTTTCCAAGCATAATTTGATCAAATTTGGAGACGACTTTTCTCTCTTCGTTCCCTCGCTTGATGATTTCAAATTTATCCAACTCCTCTGCATATTATAAATACCCACATATTCTCCCTATTCGTTTCTCATTACATCTAACTACTAGTGCTGCTCTCTCTCTCTCTCTCACTCTACACACACACATATATATATAGCTCGACAATTCAGTACTAGCTACTACTATTCCAGTACTTATAATTAAGCTTCTGGAAAAACACTGAAAATGGAGTTCATGAGTAAAAATCCCCAGCTTTTGTCTAATATCGCAACCACTGAGCGACATGGAGAGAACTCTCCTTACTTCGATGGATGGAAAGCATATGAGGAGAATCCTTATCACCCTCTAAAAAACAACGAGGGAGTCATCCAGATGGGTGTTGCAGAAAATCAGGTTTAAATATTTGGCATCAAAGTAGTGTACTAAACAAACTGAATGTTTTTATTATTGATTTGTTTGATATTGTTTTCCAGATATGCTTTGATTTGTTTGAGGAGTGGATAAAGAAAAATCCCAAGGCTTCCATCTGCACAGCTGAAGGAGTCGACGAGTTCAAGAATATTGCCATTTTTCAGGATTACCATGGCTTGCCGGAGTTTAGACAAGTATAAATATAAAACTTATTGCTTAACCAGCAGAATATATATATATATATATATAATGGAACTTCAAAATAAGACGTGTGCGTGGATGCATGCTTGCATGTATTTTAATTTACTGCTTAATTTCAGGCTGTGGCGAGCTTTATGGGGAGAGTAAGAGGAGGTAGGGTTAGGTTTGATCCAGACCGCATAGTCATGAGCGGTGGAGCAACAGGAGCTAACGAGCTAATCATGTTCTGTTTGGCTGATCCTGGCGATGCTTTTCTTGTACCCTCACCTTATTATCCAGCGTAAGGACATCTCGATCTGATCTCTCTTGCCCTTATTTCATGTTTCATTTTCATCGTTAAGTCCAAAAACAGAAAAAAGGCGTTCGTGGTTTTTGATATATAAAGGGAAAAGAAGTAGGGGAAGACACGCTTCTTTTATCTCTCTGTTTCCAACTTTTTAAAAAAATATAGTATTTTTTAACCTTAAAATAACTTTTCTAAAAGAAATTTGTAGGCTTAACCTATTGAAAAACGAATAAAGAGAATTTTCTAATAAAATAGTATTAGATCATGTGAATGTTCTGAATCCCGAATGCGTTTTATTCTCCATAAATCATATGCATGATGCTCATTGGTTCATGCATGTGAATCTAAGTTTTTTAATTTGATTTAATATTATGTTGTACGTACTTTTGAATTAGTTTTGAATATCAGAATATAATTACTTTTCATGGATCATTAATTATTTGCCTAATTTTTTTTTAAAGATTTAAGTTGAATAATATTATAGACAAACCAAAAACCGTATAATATCATAAACATCGTTAAGACTAAGTTCCGAAATAAAAATCAATTGAACAAATTAAAAATTAAAAATTAAATGAAAAAATTAATTAAAAAAAGTTGTAAAAATATTGTAAATTAATAGTAAGCGATTTATTTTTGTATATAAATTATGCATGCTTTTAAGTGATCCTAAATTTGTTCAATGAGATTTTTTTATATCCTAGTTAAGCCCCCCCTCTACACAAAGCATGGCTTTGTGATCTCTATGGCTCATTGTTTCCCTTATACTCACTATAAGAAAATTGAGTATTTATGACCAATTATTCTCTTTCAAAATGGCTATTCCCTACCAATTTTCGTAACAAATAATCATGTTGGCAAAGAATAGTTGGTCACAATACACAATTTTCTTATAGTGACTACTGCAAGCTGAGTTGTAAGAAGAATTCAAATTCGAAATTATTCAAGTGATCATGGTCTTGAGCAAGTGGTATATATTGACCATCTGAAGGCGGTATAAATTTCAAACTGGGATTTTGCCTAATATGCCTCGTCAATCAAGGTTAGGTGGTAAATTCGTGAGCCCGTTGCATGACCAAATTAAGGTTTCTGGTTAAAACTTGTTTTCATCACACAATTAATTTGCTCACAAGAAGGGCGGCGGTCAATTACTGTACATATATATGCATGTTCATTACAATCATGCCAAATGTTTCATCACACAATTTGCGCCTATATATTTGGAACTCAGAAACAATTTTGGTTTCATTCAATAACGTTGTACGTAGGTCAAATATCATATACCTAGCTTATATCTAGCTAGTCTAATATATATTAGCCATTATAATTAAGAACACATGGTGATAAAGTAAATCACACATATTATATATATATATAATATTTTACACTTATCTAGATATAATAAATAAATTAATCAAGCCTACCCTGCAGCTGTGTTGACCTAAAATGACGTTGGACTAAATTTCTCTAAGCCTAATTGGACCATTGCTTTGACCTACAAGTCTGATCATGATCATACAGCTGTAATTTATCAGACCGGATGGCAATCACAGTACATGAGAATAAATCAACTAGCTAGCTGAATTTTAGACAATTTCCACCTATCGTACGTCATTATGTCCTTAAATTCCATATTGTCTAAAAAAGTCAAAACTTAAATGCGGTCGGTTATGTTTTGTTTTGTTTTTTACTTGGACCGAAAGAATATTGGACATATATATAAGGATATATAGCACGTCGGTGGGTCAAAAAAGATTACTACTTTTATAAGCTGATGTTCTAAATATATATATATATATATATATATATATAATACTTCGATCTTGCTTGAAAATTAATTATTAGATCTACATGGCTAATTAATTTAATTCTTTAGAAGCTTATAAAGCTAAATGTTGTAACGTTTCATCTTTTTCATGAATTTTACTGATCACACGTACGTATAACAATTCTTTTTTGGTTGCAGATTTGACCTAGACATGGGGTGGCGAACTGGGGTGCAGATTCTTCCTGTTGACTGTGATAGCTCCAATGGTTTCCTGATAACAAAAGCAGCATTAGAAGCAACATATGAGAAAGCCATAGAAGACAACATCAAGATAAAGGGCTTGCTCCTGGCAAATCCATCAAACCCTCTTGGAACCCTTTTAGACAGAGACATTAACAAGCCTGGTGAGCTTTGTGAATGAAAACAATATCCATTTAGTTTGCAGCGAAATATATGCCGCCACAGTCTTCAAATCTCCAAGTTTCATAAGCATTTCCGAGATAATAGAAGAGATGGGATCTGAAATATGCAACCCTGATCTCATTCACATTGTTTATAGCCTCTCAAAGGACATGGGACTCCCTGGCTTTAGGGTGGGCATAGTTTACTCATACAATGATGCAGTGGTTAGCTGTGGCCGCAAAATGTCAAGCTTTGGATTGGTCTCTTCTCAAACTCAACATCTGCTTGCTTCAATGCTTTTGGACGAGGAGTTTGTTGGCAACTTTCTCGAGGAGAGTTCGAGGAGGCTAAGGAAGAGGCATGAAATGTTCATAAAGGGACTTGAGCAGGCGGGGATTACATGCTTAAAAAGCAATGCTGGCCTTTTTGTTTGGATGGATTTGTGCTGGCTCCTTAATGATCATGATCAGCAAACAGCTGAGGCTGAGATTGTGCTGTGGCGCGTAATCATCAACGAAGTGAAACTCAATGTTTCCCCAGGCTCTTCTTTCCATTGCAGGGAGCCAGGTTGGTTTAGGGTTTGCTTCGCAAATATGGACGATGACACAGTAGAAATTGCACTCAAAAGACTCCATGCATTTGTTCGTCGAGAAAAAGCTGGCCGATTGATCTTATAGTAAGATATATATAATGTCTAGAAATTAAGTACTTATGAATATTCTCTGGATGCTGAAGTTCTAATATATAATTAGTTAATCATGTACCCATGGGCCATGAAGTTAGTGGGAGCTAGTACTCAGCTACTTAAGAGGAAAGTAAGATTTACTACAAGAAACACTACAAGAAATAGTGGCTTTTGCTATGAAGGATAGTGGTCACAAAAAGTTAGAATTAGGTGGCAAAAATATTTTTTTTCACCAAATGTTATCATGGGACTTTCGTGGCATATAATGAGTGGCGAATAATACTATAGCCACCAAAAAAATTTTTCCTGGGAAATAACAACTTTTTTTTACGAATTCAATTTGTGGTAAAAACTATATTATTTTGTGGCAAAATCTGTTGCCAACCAAGGTATTGTGGTCCAATATAGTCATGTACCCACTAAACATATAGTGGAAAATTCATATTTCCCATGAACTTTTTTGTGGAAAATTTGGTGGAAACTATCATTTCGGATGGCGCATTTGGTGGAAAAAAGTTTTCTGTGACATTTTACATTACGATAATCCTATAGTAATTTTTTTTGCAACGAAAAGATCTAATGCAAATACAGTGTTATCCGTCTCATTTGCTATGGATATTTTTTTTCCACCACTTCATTCTGTTGAAAGTATTTGTTTTGCCATGAAAACATGTTTAGTGAAAATAAGGTCGTGGGAATTATACATTTTCTCACATACTGCATACTAGAAAAGAAATAATACTTCAATCACCATAGAATAAATTATGTTTGAATTATATCCGTTAATAGCAAATGATATCCCAACAAACATCATCCTCTAATTTGAGACCAAATGGTTCATGGCCATTAGCATACAATTTGTTTACAACTCCATGTCAAGTACACGAGGGAATTATAAATACTAATGCCAACAGCAACAATGATAAATTTCAGGATATATGTTCAGATTTTATATAGCATTACTAAATGAGTAGTTTGTAGCCTCCTCTTGCTCCACAAAGCATGTTGCCTATTGTTACCTGAAATTGTCCAAAAAGAAAACTATATTAAAACTCAAGAGGCTTAATTGGTGATTGACATGAGTTGGGCTATAAAGCTTCTATAGCAACAATTGTAACAAACTTTGTTCATGTGTTTAAAGACAAAACTTTTGCCCATATATAGTATATACAGATTCATGGGGAATTTTTTTTTTCTATTGTGGTCAGTTTGGGAACTGCCAAACTCATCATAGTTGAATACCCATGATATTAGTTATATTGTATACCTGCCATTGATTTCATGCTAGTGCAAGTACAGAGTTACATATTCTAATATTTGTTTGCTATGTCATTTACCATGCCATAGCAGAATGGTGTCCTCAATTGTTTGCTATGTAGTATCCAAAACAAATATTGTGTCCTCAATTGATATTCAACATCATTGTTGTTTGCATCTAAATAATTTAAAGTCTACTAAGGCTTACAGTTCTTAAATCCCTCCAAGTTGCAAAGAATAAATAAATGACATTTCACATTCAGGTTGAGAATTAAAGATTCATAAAGAACTTTAGATACAGTACATCAAAGTAGAATATACTAAAATTTAAATACTTAATTATAAGAGTTTGCAAACATTCAGGTAATAACTTTTATTTAAGAAATTATACATAGACCAATAATGCACAAGAGGGAATTTATAACATGCCATAAAAATAAAGCTCTCAAATAAACGATACACGACCAGGTAAGTAAAATGTGTTTATGTTAACAAATACTAATTAAATATTTACCCTTTTTTTGGCCAATAAGATCTTAAAAAGCTCAATGCATGGTGCCAGATTAGTTCTTTTTTCAACTACATTTATCCTAGGCCAATGATTACAAAAATAGTTACAAGCCTTTCAGGTCCTCTTGTTTATACTTGTAAAAAAAATGGTACTCTTGTTTACATATCCCTACCAAGATCTTGTCCAAAAATAAGGAATAATGTCTAAAAACAATAAAGAAGAAGAAATAATAATAAAACTCAATACAATTAAGCAAACTACGGGTGTAATAATGTAGCTCAATAATGCATGAATCAAACAAAAAAGTATCAACTCTAATAAAGAACTAAGCATATAGATAAACAAAATGGTACTAGCTCTAACTGTAAGCATTTAGCTAAAAATAACCTTGGCAATCTCCAGTCCAAGGATAATAATCCATACAGCAAAAAGAACTCCAACTTCCTTCCAGTACTAGAAAGAACTTGAGTTCCCCCAACTGGCAAGAAAATATACATGGTATAGGAGCAATATGGCATACACCTTTGTAATTTGGTGCCCCTGAAATGTTAGCCTAACACACACACAGCTCAACTAACAGTTTTCTACCATTAGACATCCAAACCACATCCAATAAAGTTAAAATATTAGCTTTAGAATTTGAGATCCTTAAACCTTATTGAAGCACAAAAAAAAAATCCATCATTTTTGTCACTATTCAATGCAACAGACTACAAAAAGAAGTAATAAGTAATCATACCTTAATGTGGTAACATGAAACAATAGAAAGGAGATACAGAGTCAAACACCCAATTAGGTACCAATCGAAAAAATTGAAATCCCTATAAGCCTCATTACACTGTAAATGCAAAACTAGGCTGTTAGTTTGCAATTTTCAAACCATTCATACATCAACAGTTAGAAAATTAAACAAAGAAATCCCTATCATGCTTACCTAACGACAGCATCACAAACATATTATAGCATTGAAAGGTATTTTTTAGTCACATGGAATAAAATATCTTATTACCTATAAAAGGTATTTTTTTAGTCACAAACCCGAGAGTTACTCTGTTCTAGGTTGGCTTACGGTGTTGAAGGGGAGGCGGTGGAGTATAGGGGTGACGTTGCAGCTGTGTGGAGGGATGAGTTGCGGTGGTGTTGCGCCTTGGAGGAAGGCAGTGTAAGGCTTGTACGAGGCGCTTGAGCGAGATCTGTGCGGAGGAGAGCAGATTGATGGTGAGAGAGATGGAGAGCTTGTGATGGCACTGGGGATCTTTGGGGGGTAGCTACGCCAGTAGTTGGAGGTGGTGCGACGGTTGAGGAAGAAGCGACACTAGGAACCCTAGAGAGAAAGGAATTCGAGGGTGAAGAGAGAGGGAGATCTGTGGGAGAGAGAGAAACCGTGAGAGAGGGGCTTGGTTGGATTGGCCGACGACTGTGGAGGTGGACGGTGACGGTGGGTCAACGGCGGTGTGCAATGGCAGCTGCGTGGAGGCGTGAAGAGTAGAGATTGAGGGAGAGAAGCAGAATGGCACTGGGGCAAGAGAGAGGGAGAGAGGGGAGGGAAAAAAGCGAGGGTAAGGCAGGGGGTACAGCAGGAACGAAAGGGGGTTTTAAATTTCATTCTCTTTTGCAGCCACTTAATTTCATAGCAAAAAATATTTAATCTCGTGACAAATAATTAATTACTCACGAAGAAAAATCTTGTGTTGGACATGTTTTTTGCCATGATGTCAATTTCATGGCAAAAAGTTTTTTTGTGACGTTGAAAGTTTGAATCCATGACGTTAAAATTTTGGTGTCAATAGAACACTATTTACCACAAAATTTTATCATGGAAAAATAATTCGTGGCAAAAAGTAGTATTTGTTGTAGTGAAAAATGGTTATAACTGATGAATTTTAAATTGTCGAAAATAAAGTCATCGCAAAAAGAGGTGATCTGCGGCGTTATTTTATTCGCTACATTGTTTTTGAATGAATTCTTTGATATGACTTATTGCATTGATTATAATGTCTATAGCGGCGATTAATATCGCTGCAATACTTGCAGGGCATTTATGACAAATATTTTCAATGTATTTTCAATGCAAAAAGTCTTTACAACAAATTATTTTCCCCCACCTTTCGATCCCCCCCACCCTCCTCCCTCCAGACTTCACTTTCTTCCCCAAAATCGCATGAACTCAGCGTTTATCCACGATCCCTAAAGCACCCACTTAAAATCGATTATCCATGATTCCAATGGCAATTTTCTTCGATTTCACTTAGCAAAGTCGAAGCATTTCTCATCTAGCTGTTCCTCCACAAAGTCGAAGCACTTGGATCTCTTCGATTTCATTCAGCAAAGTTTAATCCATTTGCCTTCGTGAGTTCCTCCACCAAAGTATTTTACTAGATTTATTTTTTTGATTTTGGCTAATATGGGTAATTTTGCTTGGTTCTGTAATTGTGCAAGATTTGTTCTGGAAAAGATGACTAGCTCTCATTTCTAAACCCAATCTTTCTCATCCTCGACTTTGTAAGCCTTCCCATCCATAGCTAAAGTCCTTTTCTTGTCTTCATACAACTTGGTGCCGTGTGAAAGGGGATTTGAAGCCCCTGGGTTTGGATTCGATTACAGTCGAATATCCGGATCCATATACGGATGCACACCAATAGTTGGGTGAATTCCTTTCTCAATGACTATAGTACCACTCGTACTTAACATGGTAAAAGCCTGATATATGAACTTGTGTGTCATAAGGAATCAACCATCTTCATAATTAGGTGTAGACATTGTATTTGACACCTCTGTGAGATTTTCAACCTACCCACAAGTCTTATACAAAAAAAAAAAAAATTATATAAATTTATATAACAAATAAATAATAAAAAAATGAAAAATAAAATAAATTTGTTACATATCCCTATCTAGCTTCTCAAAATCTTCCATGTCATCCATTAAAGTCCTAAGACTAATTGGAGTTGATGCACTTTACCATAATTGAAGACAAACTACTTTCAAGGGACCAAGTACATGCGGCCTGTCGTACTAAATGTCGATTCAGAAGCCACTATAGATGCTAGTATTGCAAGAGGATTGCGTGCAACTTTTGAAAGTATGCAATATATCAACTTTCCACCAAGATAGAATGTCAAATTTTGCATCATCTTCCTCACATTTTTTGGTTAGGTATTTATCAACCTTTGAATTGTTTTCAAAAGAGTTACTTTGACTTGTTTTCAAAAGAGTTCTTCGATTGATCATTACTTATTGAACTATTAACCTCAGTGGCTTGTTATCTTCAAGTTTGCTACATGTAGTAGTTACATCATCAGTTGCAAAACTTGTATGCTTCTATCGTAGACCAAAATTATTCGATTCTAAACTTCAACATATGCATCATACATATGGGTAAAAAGACTTTTTACCTTACCTTCAACTTCAGCTCAACCTTTTATAAGGAATCATAAGCATACATTCTTTTCAAAGAAAATTCAAGATATTACATCTTGTATTGAGAAATAAGAATAAGTTCAACATATAACAACATATTCATATTAACAAAGTTGCCCCAATATTTGTCAGTTTTTCTTCTTCTCATATTTAGTGCCATTAATAACCTCACAAGTCCTACTTGACACGCTATCTTAATTGTGTCTTGAATTTTGACTAGCTTTGTAATAATAGAGTTGCAAGTTACTTACAAAACACCTTAAAAATGCAAAGTTTCATCAAGAAATAGTTTAAGAAATCTCACAAACAACTCTTACCTTCGACTAACCATCCTTGTTAGGAGACCCTAACTTATATGATGTTTTCCTTGTCATCTCATTATCAGCATTAATCATCATCATCACCCTAATCTTCAATACTAAGAAATAACCCCAAATCTTCTTCCTCCAATCGTTGAAACGCTTTTCGAAAAATTTTCAACCCTGATCTCTTACATAAGATAGGTGGAGTTCTACCTAATTGGTACATCTAAGCATACATTACTTTTGCAAGTAATCTCTTCAAATTGGATACAAGATTTAAATCTACTCCATTTTTGTGAAGATGATTCAGCATATTTGACAACACCTCTTACCCTGATAATAGAATCATCATATTCTTTCTACCCCTCACGAATAATAAAATTTATAATGTGAAAATACAATATATCAAATGCATGAAAACATATTCTAAAATAGTGTCCTTGCTATGCTTTATTTTTTTTTTCAAATAAGTAATTGCACTATTATTCTAATTTGCATTATCAAGAGTCATTGTAAGCATGCTTTTCCATCCTAATCAGTCAAGTATATTTCTATGGCCCTACCTAATGTACCATCTTTTTGGTTTTCAACTGAGCAAAAAAAAAAAAAAAGGGATCCTCTTGTGTAGTTTCCAATCATCATTAATAAAATGTACAGTAAAATATATGTAGTTAAGATTTTGCATAGATGTCCATGTGTTAGTAGAAAGGGAATCCGTTACCCTTGAAGAGCTTAAATACACACAATAACAATCCTTGGTAATAGAGGCGTTTTAGGGGGGGTGATTGACAAAATGTGTACTATGTGTGAGTATAAGTAATATGTATTTTTGGATGTGACTATATATAAAAACAATAATCATACACCATAAAATTGTATACAAAAAATATACATGTCTGTAAATCATCTTATTTAATACTTTTCTTTACGATTTTCATAATTTGCTAGAGACCATTATAAACATAAAAGAAAATAAAACATCAACTTAGGACTTTTTCTTCAAATTAAGTTTGACGACGATCTTTCATGGAATAAAATTCACCTATTATCATCTTTGAAGTGAATTCTTAACAATTTTTTTCTCAATATAAACTAGCAAATGATTTGTAAGAAACTCAACTTTCGTTCGAGTATGTAATCTAGTTTTTATAAGTTTCATGACAGAAAATACTCGCTTAGTAGTACTAGTAGAAACATGAATAGTTAATATTAGACGAATTAACCTGTCAATCAAATAATAAATATTGAACTTTTCTGAATTTGTTAGTCTTTGGCATAACTCAAATAATGTAGACATATTTTAAAAATCTAGATACGTCAGTACATCAAGTTAGAGTAGGGGGACGATGTTGGTGTCAACCGTCAGGTGAAATAAAAAGTTAGAGTGGAGCTAGATGAGTATTGAGATTTGTGAGGACAATTTCAGTAAAAATTTTAAAGGCTTAAGTATTGAGGTAGCAATTTTTTTTGGATAAATTGGGGATAATTTTAGTTATATATAAAAATTATATATATATATTTATATATTATATTAACTTTTTTTTTTTTTAAATTTAGGGGGCAGTAGCCCTTCTAGCTTATATGTAGTTCTGCCCATACTTGGCAACTGTAACACCAGATGGGATACCTATCTACTTAGGTTGAACTGCAAGCATATATCATTTAAAACACTCATTTCGAAAAATCTAAATGACAATTCATCAAAAATAATAGTTTTTACTAGGGCATGTGTGCAAGACTATAGGAGCAAGCCCCCAACTACTATTACCTCCATCCTTGGCTTTCCAATCCAACGTAAATGACTGCATATCATAGAACTTATATAAATAGAATTAACTACAAAAAAACAGATAGCATCTAATTTTCCAATCAATCCCAAGTGTTTTCACAAACTACAAATCTCCAAAAAGCTAATATATATTTAAATATGTTTATATTCTATTACTTATTATACCATCGCAAAAAGTTTATATACCATTACTTAATATAAATATATTTATAAATAATACTCGATCATTATAAATACTATGTAATAATTTGTATGATCCACAATTGTCAAATTTAGAAAAAATTAAAATCATCTTATCTCACTTCTAAATTTAAACATAAAATTTTGAAAATGTCTCATTTTATCCTAATTTAGTAATCTTATTATTATTTATAAATAATTTTAATTTATCGCATCTCATATGAATATTCAAAATAACCATTTCAATCAGAGTCGGAATTGAAAAACGTACAGTATGGCGATCCCTAGTTTGCCTTTCTTGCTAATATGTCCGCGATTCTGGTTTATTCCTTAAAAAACAAAAGCTGCCGCCTGTCGGTGATCAAGTGAGAATGGAGAAATTATTAAACCTCGTGGTTAAAAGGAAGGATTAGAACGCCTTTACAACAGTCGTCCTTAATTCGTGATGGGACTTAACGGGAAGTTAGCTACACGTACCTATCTATCTCCTTTGACTGTAAACCTCAAAACTCACCGGATACACTGGTTCATCCATGGAGGTTCTCCTTTTTCCTTCGTACGTACGTAGAAATACATGCATACGGTCTTTATAAGGTACTCATGATCGTATTTTCCAACCAATTATCATTTTGGCAACTTAATTTTTATTTAAACCGTAGGTACGTTTGCACTGTTTGCTGTTACTACATACTGGTTTCTTAATTTGTTTGCTGTCCGAGGAGTGAAGCATGCATGGAAACAGCTAGGGGAGTTGAAGAATCTGAGATTGTTTCAACCAAAGTTGTTGTTTTAGACGAGATTAATCTGGCACGTTTGAATGCTTTGATTCATTGCATTTGCATGCCGCAGGCTACTTGCTGCTCGTGTTTTCTCCTAAATTATTATTATTATTATTTTAGGGCCGGGAGGCATGCGCGCAGGAGGAGATCAAACAATGTTCAACTTCAACCAATTACTTAATACATCTCGATTAATTAAGTTGGCTATACCACTCCAAAGATAAGAACCTTTTGAACTTTGAGCTCCTGTTGATCCAAAATAGGTATTGTCCACGTCAACCTCCTGTTGAACTTTAAGATTCTTATAAGAACCTTTTCTCTAAGTCAATGCATGCATGCGAGATCCAATAATTAGGTGAATGTGATCAATTAGGTGATCATCTCATACTTTAATTTAAAAATAAAAATAATATTTAAATATTAAATAATGAAATTTTATTCAAAATTTTGAGATGCAAAAAAAATATTAAAACTATTTTTAATAATATCTATAAGTAATATAAAAATTTGAAAGATAATCTAATTTTTTCGTAAATAAAATATACTTCTTTATAATTTAAATACTTACTTTTGTTTTAAATAATATATACTTACTTTAATACTTAATTTTGAAAATAAATAAGGCCATCAACATCAAAATATACATAATTTTGTTACTTTTATTCCAATTTCACTATTGTTTGAGAATCTTATACATTTTGATTAAAATCTTTATGAGTAAAACTTTTATATTTATTTTTCTTTTAACCAATTTTTCTCATTTAATATTGATTTTATTTTAGACAAAATATTTTCATCTTTTATACTAACCAATATTTTCTATAATTTTTTTTTTCTTTGTGGGGGCCTACTCAAATTTGGAGCCTTAGGTGGTAGCCTTAGTTGCTATCCGTTGAGCCAACCCTGCGGGCAAGATCGAGAAGCTTTTGGGACTTTAATAGTTCGATCTACAAAACTTCGATTGTAAACTCGACTAATACTAGGCCTCTAGACTATAAGAACATAAATATATGTGTGTGTAGCTAGACATTATTATTGTGTGCTGTTATCTCTTCACTTGTATAAAGATTTTGAGTTCAAATATTGACAATATATTTTATCATTATTTTAATTAAAATTTAACTTGCTCGGCCTGGTTATTAATTAATGAGAGTTTGGCTCACATATGTAAAAATATAATTACATAATTAAATTAAATATTTATTGTCAATTAACTTAATTAGTTTTGAAACAATTTATGAAGTAACAATATAACCTCATTATTTCACAATATGCAACTTTAAGAAAGATTAGTAATGGGAGATGAAGAACATAAGACTAATATTTAGTATTCTATTTAAGAAAGGATTTTCTTTTTTCAAAAGTTCGTGGGATAATCTAATTGCGGGCAAAATTGACCTGTTAAATACAAGGTCATTACACCTAGCCTGGTGATTATTCAAAGTTCCCTAATTTTTGAATTGACTTGATGAACACGTAAATTTTATACTTTGATGCATTATGTCAACTAAGTACTACAGTATTTGAAAGGAATAAACCCGTGTATAATATGTATAAATTTTTTTCCTGTCAAATCCTAGCTAGCAAGCATCAAGAGCCACCTTCGGTGCAATGAATATAGCCTATGGGCTTTCTCATTCGAAACCCCAAAACATTATTGCTGCAATAAGCCAAAATCTAATAATAAACGTACGTACATTGTGATATGTCTGATTTAATTTTATAGATAAGATAAGAGAAAAGTAAAAATAATTTATAATATATTTTTTTAATATTAATTTTATTTTAAAATTTTAAAAAATTATTTTAGAAATTGAAAAAGTTGAATTATTTATTTTATTTTATATAAAAAATTTTAAAAAATATAATGATGAGTTTGAGATAAGATGATTTGAGAAAACAAACTAAGCCTTACTATAGCAATTTGACTTCACTCAAAAGTAAATCTTAATTTTATCACTAAAAGAAAAATAAAAATTTATGATAATTTAATTATAATGAGAATAATTATTTATGATGAAAATAACCTATATAATTCACGAGTCTTACATTTTCAAATGAATGAAAGAAGCGTACTAGTTAATTAAGCTTCAATATCGCGTTGAGTAGAAGGGATCAAGAAAGGATCCGATCGGGGAGGATTAACAAAAGCAAAAACTCTTCTTTTCAAATTAGGATCGATGAAATTAAAAGAGGTAGAAAAAAAAAAGAAGAAACAAACTTATATATCAATACTTATAATATCATACGTATGGAGATATTCTAAATAAAATCCAAGACTCATCATGTATTACTTATATATATATAATTTTAATTTTAATTTAAATACTTATGAATTGAGATGAAATGAATTAATATGATTTATGAATAAGAATAAGATGTTTTATAAATATTACTGAAATGTTTTATAGATTTTGGAAAATGAGATAGAAAAAAATGAATAAAAATATTATAAAATTAAAATATTATTATATTATAATTTTTTAATATTATTTTTATTTTGAAATTTGAGAAAGTTAAATTATCTTTTTCTATTTTGTTTGGATTAGAGAAGGTAGTTGTAATAATTGTAATAATTGTAAGATGAAAAAAATTGAAAATTTAAAACTAAAAAATATTTATATTTATAATGCTTAAATATTAAAATGAGATCAAATAAAACCTACACTTTATATCAGATTTTTCAAGAAAAGAAAACGAGGTGAAAATCTCAGGCAGCTAGCGCGCAAATAGGTAATCAAACCAAAGCCAAAAACATAAAATCAATTAACAAAAAGGCAAGTGCCCTTCCCCCTGAATAGAAAGATCGATGACCCCCAAACTAGCTAGCTAGCTAGCTAGCTGCCTGCATCAGCTTGATTTATCCCCACCTTAGCTCCTTATCCACATGATAAGGAGCTGTACGTACGCCATACATTTCCATTGTTTTCATTGGTAAAATAATTTAATTTTTTAATCTTTTAAAATTTTAAAATAATAATAAATATTAAAAAATAATATTTTAATAATATTTTATATAAACTTTATCTAAAATTATATCATCTTATCTTACTATTCAATTAAGACTTTAATTAGCTCAAGTAGTATTATTACTCATGAGATTGATTTGATCAACTTTCTATCGATATTATTAATTTGATAGAATATTATATATATATATTGATCACCATAAATAATCATCTCTAGCATCGATAATTTGCTGAAATATATATTGATTCATTGACCATTAATTAGAATATATATATATATATTATATAATATGATATTCTAAAATACCATATATAATATATATATAATGGTCTGAAACTCAAGATCTAAAATTTATTAACAATTTTTTAAACTAAGAAGATCAAAAAGTTAATGTTTATTCTTAGAAATTTATAAGCATTATTACTGATCTATTAAATTTCAGAAAAAAAAAAGGTACTGATCTAAACCTAAATCCCTAGTACCAGTACGTACTTTCTCCGACCTAATTTCTGCTCGATCTCTTTTATCTTTAATTTATATATATATATATATGAATGTATATTGATCATCATTTAACTAATCGCGAACGCGGAGCTATTTAGCTGCACGCGTATCAAGACTTCAACACTACATACATATATACGACCTGATGAGTCTTTTATCTTTAATTTATATATATATATATATATATATATCACTTTCTCCTTTTTACAAAAAGTTGGTATGATTAATGGAAGACAGCCAGACAAGCGGGTCCAACTAAATTACCAACATCCTAGCGCTCTTAGTCAGCATCCTTTATTACATCCTAATGCATATTGGATATGGGCAATTTTATGGGGCTCGGTTGGGTCCCTTTGTGTTTTTTTAGTGTAAAATTCTTTTTATATTTTTTTATATTTTATTTTATTTATTTATAAAATTAATAAAAATATATATGGATATAAAATATATATAATTTTTTTAATTTTTAAAAACTTTCGTAGGAGCATAAAGGGGCCAACACCAAAACTCTATATATTTACTCATTGGATATATACTCCTAATTGACAAAAACTCGTGGATCAAATTGATCAATCTTCGAATTATTTGTGATCTTAAAACACTTTTTAAAATTAGGCACGATGATGTACATACGTATTATAAATCTTATAGTTTTTAATTTGAGTTCTACGTACAATATGATAGCTGACAACATTAAATATATATAAGAACTTAGGATTTGCATATTATGTTTAGCTCCCTTAACAATAATATATATATTTATAACATATAATTATAATTATAGATAATAGTTTTACTCCCAGATATTCATGTGTATATATATATAGCTGGTGCGGGGTTGACAAATATATATGCTCGAGAAATTAAAATTCTTTAAAAAAATACATGCATTATTTTTTTTCAAATTTTTTTAAGGGAAGGGGTTGGGTCGGCGCTGCCCCAACGTGGCTCCGCCCCTGTCTCAATCCATCTTCTCTTACTACAAACATATCATGATCTTGTTCTAGATGACATTTATACCTTCGGATTTTTATTAATGATCATGTGATCACTTGTGGCAAAGAAATGTTGTATTCCATAAGAATTTCATTATAGAGGCCCCAAAGAAAAAGACATATGAGCTACACTAGAGAGAAACTATTGTAGAAAAATTAGGCAATCCCACTCTACCAAATAGATCATAAATTACCAATCAAATCATGTTGGGGAGGTTGAGCAGTAGAAGAAAAATTAGAAGCATCATGCCAATTACTGCACCAAGAAACTTATTAATCATCAGCTAATTATTCATTTCCATATCTACAAAATGGTCAATCTGACCATAATTAGGCACGTGCAAGCTGTGAAAAACTAAGCTATTTTCCCATGGCTCAAAGTATTGCCAAGAAGGCTACTTATGGTTTCTAAAAGAATTCACAACTAACAATATTTAATGATCAGTACTGATCATGAGTCTCAACAAATGGCTCCTAGATGTGTATATAATATTTGATCATGATAAGGCAGATTTTTTTTTTTTAATACTGGATTACAAAAAGAGATCATGATTGGGACATTCGAAATTAAATGATATAACATCATAGGTTATATATATATATATAGATATATATATATCTATATGGAAATAGAATACTCAGGAACATGATCTTATAGTGTATGAACTAATAAAAATACATATTATATGAATCTTAACATAGATCGAATGTTGGCCATTTTATCTATTGAATATCTTATCAAAAAATATGTGAATATTACAAAAATTCGCAAATATATAAATACTATACAATCTCATGAAAACGTTTGAAGCTAGGATCGCTCAATGGCTCATTGTCAAACAAAATTTAAATATTAACATTTAGCAAAATGTCTAAAAATAAATAAATAAAATACCTGATGATCATTTTTTGCGTACTCATGAGCTGACAACCTGCATGCACGCAGAAATCTTAGACATAATTGAAGGTGGACGTGCGTCAGTACTGGTGCTATCATATATGCATCAATTCCCAATTAAATGTTAGCAGTAGCCCTCCAAAACTAGTCAGCGCCAAAACCTATCCTTTTCTCATTCTTTCAAAGCGTGGATCACGTTTTGTTCATAATTTGGAAACTTCGTAGTTCGTTCGTACCATATTAAAACATAAATTGGCTTCTTTATGTGGATTATAACTACTTCCTTGTGATCTAGATCAACAAAATTACCAAACCCGCGGCTAACCACTATATACACGGCACTATATGAGAACATTGTTTATTTCAGATAAAAATTATGGTCACAAAAAAAAATTATTTTCTTCCCAAATGTCTCATTTAGAATAAACATTTTTCTAGTAGCATTTATATTGATGAAACGTATGTATATATATATATATATATATATAGCAAGAGATCAGGGGATCGAATTGGATATATCTCAAAACAAAAAATCCCATAACATGACTAAAACTAGTATTAGACAAGAAAAGTACGGTAAGATTTAATAGCAAGTATATCTATTTTCATTATGGATCCCCACATCTCAAGACAAGTGGTACTGTGCGGACGATACACCAGACTTAATTACAACTTACGAGTAAGCAAAACTTATATATATATATATATTTATACCATAGAACAGAGGTTGAGCCTTTAGGACATCAGGATGTTTGAATCTTAATTATATTTACCAACTGATCTTTTAATAAAGTATATATACGCGAAACTTCCACGATTGAAATTTTCTGATAGCTAGCCTGATAGTCGGATTCAGTGAAACAGCTTTGACGACATAAAGGATTTGGCACAAGACGGTGTTGCATGTGGGGCCCACACATGCAAGGAGAAATGGAAGTTTGGCTCAGATTGGATCTGAATGTCGAGCACGTGGGAATCTGGGATTAAAACTCGATATTATTAATTAGGAAGTACGTCACGCAAGTTATTTTGACCAAGCAAGCCAACTCTAATAATAACCTGTGTTATAAGCTGGGGATTTTGTGGTTTCCAAACATAATTTGATCAAATTTGGAGACGACTTTTCCCTATTCGTTCCCTCGCTTGATGATTTCAAATTTATCCAACTCCTCTGCATATTATAAATACCCACATATTCTCTCCATTCGTTTCTCATTACATCTAACTGCCAGTGCTGCTCTCTCTCTCTCTCTCTCTCACGCTACACACACACACACATATATATAGCTCGACAATTCAGTACTAGCTACTACTATTCCAGTACTTATAATTAAGCTTCTGGAAAAACACTGAAAATGGAGTTCATGAGTAAGAATCCCCAGCTTTTGTCTAATATCGCAACCAATGAGCGACATGGAGAGAACTCTCCTTACTTCGATGGATGGAAAGCATATGAGGAGAATCCTTATCACCCTCTAAAAAACAACGAGGGAGTCATCCAGATGGGTCTTGCAGAAAATCAGGTTTAAATATTTAGCATCAAAGTAGTGTACTAAACAAACTGAATGTTTTTATTATTGATTTGTTTGATATTGTATTCCAGATATGCTTTGATTTGTTTGAGGAGTGGATAAAGAAAAATCCCAAGGCTTCCATCTGCACAGCTGAAGGAGTCGACGAGTTCAAGAATATTGCCATTTTTCAGGATTACCATGGCTTGCCGGAGTTTAGACAAGTATATATATAAAACTTATTCCTTAACCAGCAGCATATATATATATATATTGGAACTTCAAAATAAGACGTGTGCATGGTTGCATGCATGCATGTATTTTAATTTACTGCTTAATTTCAGGCAGTGGCGAGCTTTATGGGGAGAGTAAGAGGAGGTAGGGTTAGGTTTGATCCAGACCGCATAGTCATGAGCGGTGGAGCAACAGGAGCTAACGAGCTAATCATGTTCTGTTTGGCTGATCCTGGCGATGCTTTTCTTGTACCCTCACCTTATTATCCAGCGTAAGGACATCTCGATCTGATCTCTCTTGCCCTGATTTCATGTTTCATTTTCATTGTTAAGTCCAAAAACAGAAAAAAAAGGTGTTCGTGGTTTTTGATATATAAAGGGAAAAGAAGTAGGGGAAGACATGCTTCTTTTATCTCTCTGTTTCCAACTTTTTACAAAACTATAATATTTTTTAATCTTAAAACAATTTTTCTCAAAGAAATTTGTAGGCTTAACCTATTGAAAAACGAATAAAGAGATTTTTCTAATAAAATAGTATTAGATCATGTGAATGTTCTGAATCCCGAATGCGTTTTATTCTCCATAAATCATATGCATGATGCTCATTGGTTCATGCATGTGAATCTAAGTTTTTTAATTTGATTTAATATTATATTGTTGTACGTACTTTTCAATTAGTTTTGAATATCAGAATATAATTACTTTTCATGGATCATTTAATTATTTGCCTAATTTTATTTTAAAGATTTAAGTTGAATAATATTATAGACAAACTAAATACCGTATAATATCATAAACATCGTTAAGACTAAGTTTCGAAATAAAAATCAATTCATGAACAGATTTTTTCCTTTTAATATCGTTGAGATAAAATTTAAAACAAAATAAATGACTACTTTTCCATAAATTGTTTGCTAGTCTATATTGAGAAGGAATGTGATAATTAATTATCTTTATTGAGATCAATAATTGGCATCATGTTAAATGTTTTTATTTTTTTATTTTACGTTCAGGCTTGAAACTTTATATATATAAATGAGTGATGATATCCGTACGATTATTTTTACAATTTTTTTTACAACTTATAGTGTAAATAAGTTTTTTTTTTATCATTTTTTTAGAAATATTTTTTTAACATCCTTAATTATTCAGAAAAAAATAATAATTTTATCAATATTCACATTCTTAATCACTAAGTAAAATTAAAAATTAAAAATTAAAAATTAAAAATTAAATAAAAAAAGTTGTAAAAATATTGTAAATTAGTAGTAAGTGTTTATTTTTGTATATAAATTATGCATGCTTTTAAGTGATCTTAAATTTGGTCAATGAGATTTTTTATATATCCTAGTTAAGCGGCCCCCTCTACACAAAGCATGGCTTCGTGATCTCTATGGCTCATTGTTTCCCTTATACTAGTACTGCAAGCTGAGTTGTAAGAAGAATTCAAATTCGAAAGTATCCAAGTGATCATGGTCTTGATGGCGGTATAAATTTCAAACTGGGATTTTGCCTAATATGCCTCGGCAATCGAGGTTAGGTGGTAAATTCGTGAGCCCGTTGCATGACCAAATTATTAAGGTTTTTGGTTAAAACTTATTTTCATCACACAATTAATTTGCTCACAAGAAGGGCGGCGGTCAATTAGTGTACATATATATATATATGCATGTTCATTACAATCATCTCAATTGTTTGATCACACAATTTGCTATATATTTGGAACTCAGAAACAATTTTGGTTTGATTCAACAACGTCGTACGTAGGTCAAATATCATATACCTAGCTTATATCTAGCTAGTCTAATATATATTAGCCATTATAATTAAGAACACATGATGATAAAGTAAATCACACATGTTATATATATATATATAAATATATATAATATTTTACACTTATCTAGATATAATAATTAACTAAATTTATTCAAGCCTACCCTGCAGCTGTGTTGACCTAAAATGGATGTTGGACTAAATTTCTCTAAGCCTAATTGGACCATTGCTTTGACCTACAAGTCTGATCATGATCATACAGCTGTAATTTATCAGACCGGATGGCAATCACAGTACATCAGAATTCATGAAATCAACTAGCTAGCTGAATTTTAGACAATTTCCACCTATCGTACGTCATAATGTCCTCAAATTCCATATTTGTCTAAAAAAGTCTAAACTTAAATGCGGTTTGTTATGTTTTGTTTTGTTTTTTACTTGGACCGCAAGAATATTGGACATATATATAAGGATATATAGCACGTCGGTGGGTCAAAAAAGATTACTACTTTTATAAGCTGATGTTCTAAATATATATATATATGTATATAATACTTCGATCTTGCTTGAAAATTAATTATTAGATCTACATGGCTAATTAATTTAATTCTTTAGAAGCTTATAAAACTAAATGTTGTAACGTTTCATCTTTTTAATGAATTTTACTGATCACACGTACGTATAACAATTCTTTCTTGGTTGCAGATTTGACCGAGACATGGGGTGGCGAACTGGGGTGCAGATTCTTCCTGTTGACTGTGATAGCTCCAATGGTTTCCTGATAACAAAAGCAGCATTAGAAGCAACATATGAGAAAGCCATAGAAGACAACATCAAGATAAAGGGCTTGCTCCTGGCAAATCCATCAAACCCTCTTGGAACCCTTTTAGACAGAGAGACATTAACAAGCCTGGTGAGCTTTGTGAATGAAAAGAATATCCATTTAGTTTGCGACGAAATATATTCCGCCACAGTCTTCAAATCTCCAAGTTTCATAAGCATTTCCGAGATAATAGAAGAGATGGGATCTGAAATATGCAACCCTGATCTCATTCACATTGTTTATAGCCTCTCAAAGGACATGGGACTCCCTGGCTTTAGGGTGGGCATAGTTTACTCATACAATGATGCAGTGGTTAGCTGTGGCCGCAAAATGTCAAGCTTTGGATTGGTCTCTTCTCAAACTCAACATCTGCTTGCTTCAATGCTTTTGGACGAGGAGTTTGTTGGCAACTTTCTCGATGAGAGTTCGAGGAGGCTAAGGAAGAGGCATGAAATGTTCATAAAGGGACTTGAGCAGGCGGGGATTACATGCTTAGAAAGCAATGCTGGCCTTTTTGTTTGGATGGATTTGCGCTGGCTCCTTAATGATCATGATCAGCAAACAGCTGAGGCTGAGATTGTGCTGTGGCGCGTAATCATCAACGAGGTGAAACTCAATGTTTCCCCAGGCTCTTCTTTCCATTGCAGAGAGCCAGGTTGGTTTAGGGTTTGCTTCGCAAATATGGACGATGACACAGTAGAAATTGCACTCAAAAGACTCCATGCATTTGTTCGTCGAGAAAAAGCTGGCCGATTGATCTTATAGTAAGATATATATAATGTCTAGAAATTAAGTACTTATGAATATTCTTTGGATGCAGAAGTTCTAATATATAATTAGTTAATCATGTACCCATGGGCCATGAAGTTAGTGGGAGCTATTACTCAGCTACCTAGAGGAAAATAAGATTCACTACTACAAGAAAAATGGTTATAACCGATGAATTTTAAATTGTCAAAAATAAAGTTGTCACGAAAAGATGTGATCCGTAGCGCTATTTTATTCGCTGCCTTGTTTTTGAATGAATTCTTTGATATGACTTATTGCATCGATTATAATGTCTATAGCGGCAATTAATATCGCTGCAATAATCGCAGGACGTTTATGACAAATATTTTCAATGTATTTTCAATGCAAAAGTCTTTACGACAAATTATTTTCCCCCACCTTTCCATCCCCCCACCCCCTCCCTCTAGACTTCACTTTCTTCTCCAAAATCGCATGAACTCAGCAATTATCCACGATGCCTAAAGCGCCCACTTAAAATCGATTTTCCACGATCCCAATGGGGATTTTCTTCAATTTCACTCAGCAAAGTCGAAGCATTTCTCATCTAGTTGTTCCTCCACAAAGTCGAAGCACTTAGATCTCTTCGATTTCACTCAACAAAGTTTAATCCATTTGCCTTCGTGAGTTCTTCCACCAAAGTATTTTACTAGATTCGTATTTTTGATTTTGGCTAATATGGGTAATTTTGCTTGGTTCTGTAATCTGTGCAAGATTCGTTCTGGTAAGATGTCTAGCTCTCACTTCTAAACCCAAGGTTCTCGTCCTCGACTTTGTAAGCCTTCCCATCCATAGCTAAAGTCCTCTTCTCGTTTTCATACACCTTGGTGCCCTGCAAAAAAGGATTTGAAGCCCTTGGGTTTGGTTTATGTTTTTTAGCAAAATAATCTCTGGAGATTTGTTGATCGAGACTATTGGGTACCTTGAGTCACCTCAAATATGATTACATCCATTTGTCTATCTTTCCCTTTCATCCGTTCTTGTTTCAGTATGAAAAATGCAATCGTTGCGTTTGTAGACTAATTTCTAGGTATTTGAGTTGGAAATCAAGAGATTTTTCGGATGACAACTTTTTGCTTAGATGATTGTGTGTCAATTGTACATCTTTGGTTCTGTTTCATCGTGTGGGGGTTTGTGTATCTCTAGTGTATATTTCAAAATACAAGTTTTAGCTTTTAAAGTTGATAGGTCTATCATAAGAACTTGGACGTCAAACCAAAATGTTCAAAGTGACAAAAAGTAAACAAACATAGAGAGAGTGATAGGTCTAATGTTGGGGAATCCGGCCGACCAACGGACAGTAAATACGGAGCCACGCAGCGGATGCAAACAAGAGAAATAAAACTAAAGATGGAGAACAGAAATGGACACCAGATATGAAGTGGTTCAGCTCAAACTGAGCCTACATCCATTGTTGGGTCGGTCTAAATCATTATAATAACAAAGATGGAGTACACTTCTCAGAGGTTACAAAAATCTCTCTCTCACAAAGCTCTCTTTCTCACAAGGCTCTCAACCCTTTACAAGTAGGCTCTCACTGATCTACAAAATCAAATAAGGAGAAAATGGGAGACGGACGCCTGTGTTCGTAATCTCGCTCGAGTGAATCCTTCTCGCTCGAGCGAAATCGCCTTCACCACAGCTCTCTGCTTCCTCTCTCTCCTGCTCAAATGGCCCTCGATCCTTATATAGGTTGTATCTCGCTCGAGCGAGAAATTATCGTTCGAGTGGAACACTATACCAGACGGTGCTAACCCTAGTTCTTGGAAGCGATGCAACCCTAGGATTGATTCTCCCTCGAGCGGGAGGTCGAGCGAGAGTCGAGCGAAATCTCTGCTTGGATCCAAAATCTCCGTTTGATGTCTCGCTCGAGCGACTGTCGAGCGAGAGTCGAGCGAAGTTACGGGTTGAAAACTCCAAGTGCAATTTGATGCGCTTCATTCAAGCCACATCTCAACATCTAATATGCTTGGTTTATGTAGTTGAGAATTGTGGTTAAATGAGGGATGTTTAATAGCATGAATGCACACTATTTTGGGGCGTCAAATTTATAATCATTAGAGAAGAAATTGGTAATTGCCTAGGGAACATTGTGTCCTTTGCCTCATATTGCAGTTCCTCAAAGAAAAATTCTACTAAAAGCAACTATAGACTATAGATTCATATGATCAACTATGTTATTTTGAATGCAAATATGGCGGAATTAGCTTGTGTTGAACCTCGTTGCTAATACATCATACATTTATATTGATGTTGAGATGCATGTCAAAATCTGCATTTGACTTGTAGTTATGCATTATATTATAGAACATATTCTAATTTTCATACCAATCGAATATAAGACAAGACTTGGGCTATTTATAGTTACTGCATTATATGAATTATATTATATATAAACCACGTTTCTCATGACTTGCACCATTCGCATTAGCGTGCTTATTAATATAGTTGCATTTGTGAGTGGTTAATATTTTTCATGAGCTTCAGTGACTACCACACCAACTACAACTTTGCTAAATATGTCATCTTTCAGAATATTTGACCCAGGGGAAAGTAGAGTTAATCACTCCCAACTTCATTATCAATTCCACACCCAATTCATGTGCCTAAATCACTTGATCACCTAGTTTTGACTTGGCAGTTTTTAGCTGGAATAAGGGTAAAAATGGCAAAGCTTTCTTTTTCTACATTTGTTTTTACCTATTTTTCTAAATAGTATAGGCATGCAAATAAATTTAGTGTTTGTGGGTAGGGATAATGTTATATTTATAGTCTTTAATAAGTTCGAAATCTAGGTAGTTCTACACTTCTTTCTTTAATATTTGAATTCTAGCTGGTAAGCTGCTTTTTCAACCATTGTGAAGCATGATGTACGTGACTTGTGGGATCTCACTAGATCGTGTGTAAGGTATTATGCTATTTCTTTGAACTAATAATGGGCTGACATGAGAATTTTTGTATACCAAATATGGTTGTTAGGTATGGCTTGGAAAAAACCTCCTATAATTTATCCACTGTAAATGTAAGTACATGACTTGGGTTTACCATGTTTTAAGCAGTTTCTAACATAATAACTTGCCTATTTGCTTTGACTAATATTTTATGATATTACTTACAGGTAGCCCTGGACACGAAAAGGGCTGAAGTGGCCATGTAGCAGATCAGATAGTGTTAGTGGCTTGTGCAGGATCACCAAGTTGCTGGTTATATAACTGCTGGGTTGCATAATAAACATTTAATTTATCTGCAATATGATACACACCTGCTACAAAAAAAGGTAAACCTTTGATCTCTCATGAATTTTTGTTGGTGACATGTCAGCTGAATATACATGGAAAAATTAGAACCTTGGCAAGAAAAGTGCTCATGAAATAAAAAAAGCACTTGTGCATGTGTCTAAAAAATATGCTATTTGTCTGCAAAGAGAGTCTTTGTTTTGTTGGCTGTTAAGTTTATAAAAATTTGTCTTTAAATCTACAAATAAGTGTGTGGGGGTAAAATCATAGCTAGCTTGAAGACAACTTAATTCAAGCCTTAATGAAATTGGACATGTGTGCAATTACAGTATGGCAATAAAATTGGAGGCGACTCAATCCAAACCTTATTCCTATATTGCTGATCTCATCATGTCCCTGGCTGATGACATTAGTTCTAAATTCTTTAATTTTGTATGAAACAGAAAGAATATTTAGCAAAACAAACTTATTAATTTTGTAGATTTGCAGTAGGTGAAAGCTGTGACTATTCGACAAATTAACTGATTATGATGGTGCAATAAAGCTTTGTCAATACATGTCTCTTTAATTATATTTCTCCCTCAATCATTTTCAATCATTTTGAGAAAAACCATATCTATATTTGTAGCTTGCATTTGTTTTGTGTATTTAGTAATGACATGTATATGTTCATATATATTGTGATAATGTCTCCCTTATTATTTTTCACCTTGTTTTGTCTCAGAGTTAGTTAATATTATTTTTCACTTTGTTTAGTCTCAGAAATTTGTTTAGTCTTAGTTTTCACAGCTTGCACATGCCTTATGATCAGATTGACCATTATGTAGATAAGAAAATAGATAATTAGCTGATGATTAGTAAGTTTTTGGAGCAATAATTGGCACGATGCTTCGTTTTCTTCTACTAATCAACTTCCCCAACATGATTTGATTGGTTTTTGATCTGTTTGATAGAGTGGGATCACTACAATAAAAGAGTCCTTCACCGTCATTTTTCAAATTGTCGTAATATAAAACTACGGAGATGGTCGTTTTTAAAGACTGATTCGAACTAGCTAAATTCTAGTTGATAGCATAGTAAGTTTGAATCTCACTGGAAAAGGAAAACTTATGTTATCAACCTTAAATTAATTTAAGTTGAGTGTTTGATGGTCGAAACTTATTCTTTTTTTCCCATTTCAAACAAATTGAAATGCTTGAAGTTTTTCTAGTTAGAATCCCATTGGAATGAACTTAATATACGTGCAAGATATTAAATATTTGGCTTAGAACAAAATATTAAACTAAGATTGATCCCCCAAAGTAGATGGCCTAACCTCATCTTAAAATAACCTGTTTGGATGTCCATTATGGGTCTCTATTTGGTAATTGATTGCGTATATTGTTACAAAGCAGTTTTTTTTGAATGAGTACAATTGTATTGCAGTCTAGAAATGTTTGTGATAAACTTATTCTTGGAGGGCTGTTGTTTCTTGCAATTGGAATTCTCCCTTGGACAAAATTAAGATCACAACATGGTAATGCGCCTGCTGAAGTTTGTATTTTTTTTTCCCTTTGGAATGAGGTGTTGGAGTTAATGTGTTCCACTTTGCATGGGAGAGCAGTGTTTGTGAGCACACATCTGGGAAATCTGAAATGACTGTTGGAGGGCTATTGTTCACTATCAGATATTGGATAAACTCTTAGGAAAAATGCATGTGGAGGTCAATGTAGATTTTGTTGACAAAACTATACATTGAAATCGCTAGGGACCAGTACAACTTAGTAGCTGAAAAATGCTTATATTAATTAGGAAACAATGTGTAAGAAATCATTCTCTCTTCTCTTTCAAAAAAGTGAAAGATATTTATGCACCAGTATTGTATATATAGTCTTCTACTTTAAACCCAAGTGGCCTTTATGTGGATATGGTTTATAAAAACTAGGTTGGGTAGTTATGCTGCATACTTTTCAGATGTTAGAAAATGTCTTAGTGACATTTATTGGTGTACACCGGGATGAGGTGGTTTTATCAATTTGAATGTCAAATGTGTTGTTTAGGTGTTATTTGTTCCAATTTGTGAAATTTTTATTTGTGCAATAACATGGATGTTTAGGTGCTTAGGAATATGCAACTGGCCGTGAATACAGGTCAGGTTGAATATTATTGGAAGCTTATTATATATTTCTATAAGTAGTTTGTAAAAAACTAGGATCAGTTTGGTAGTTTGATGACCAATTATTGCAACGCACCAATAGTCTATATAAATTTGGCCTAATGGTGAACACACATATAAATAGCTAATTAGACCATAGTCATACATGAATAACTAAAAAATATTAATTGACAAGTTTAAAAAAAAAACATATGCAGCGAAGATTATTGGATGAAATAGACGTTCGGCTCAAGATTTCAATAATTATATATATATATATATATTCATATTTTGGCATATTGCGACAATTGTTAAACTCTGGGTTAAGGAGTAGCAGCTAAATGTTATGGATGGGAAATAGGTTTCTGATGCATGCATTTGCATATATTCGTTGCAATTTATATCTATTACGACCAAGAGGGTTGTGCAAATTTCAACAGGGGTAAATGTAGCTGGGAAAACGCGGCTTCCAATGATTACTAACCATAAAATGGATGTACACACATCCAGCAAGTTCAACGTAATTGCAATGAATAATAGGCACTGCAATTAAGTTATAAATCCGGCGAGTTCTTGGAATAGCTGGTGATAACTAAAAGCGACAATTTTTAGCATCCAATATGCGACAAATCACAATTCGTTGTGTCATTATCTACCCAGCGTTTTTATGGTGTTATTCCGGCTAAAAAAATAGCTAGGAAAGCTGCAAATTGTTGTAGTGATTGATATAATGAGATATTGTGGCTAGCTGTCCATTAGAAGTATAAGCTGCTATATATTTATAATTTTGTCCGGCCACAATGGTGCGGATAATGGAAGTTTTCAGGGGCAAGATTAATTATTTTTGGTTTATTTTTTATAATGATCATGAGATATTTGAGATTTCAATGCATGCAATAATATTTTCCGTAAACTCCTTCATGAATATTATATATATTTACTAGGTCATTATGATCATCACTACTGTGAGGATTGTCCGTTTTCAGTCGGCAAAATATATTAATACTGTTAATTAATCATAAATGCCTGCAAACTAATTAGGACGAAATTGTTGTTTTTTCTTCCCAAAATCCTATTTTATTGTAGTGTATATATAGATCAACTCATGAGTTTCATATGTATATTACCTTGACATATATATATATATATATATTAAAATTCTGTATGGATTTAGAAATGAGATGAGTTTAATTTATTTTTTAATATTATTATTATTTTGAAATTTGAAAAATGTGTATTGAAATTTAAAAAATATGTGTTGAGATTTGAAAAATATGTATTGGAACTTAAAAAAAATATATAGAAATTTGTATTTTGTATAAAAAAATTATAAAAATATAATGATGAAATGAAAGTGAATTGAGATGAGTTCAACTCACTTCTGAATCTAAACAAGATCTAAAAATATTAATGAAGATATATAATAAATTAATAAGTAAAAAGATGTAGCGTTTTTCCGGGCATAAAATACGGGGATCGGACAAATGGTGACAATCGATCTGACTACGATATATTCTTTGGGCAAAAAACTCTGTAAGTTGCTGATTTCTAGCCCCTTAAATTACGTCACCCGCATGAACCTCATGCGCGTAGAAAACAAAATATATTACCAAATTGACCAATCAATCACATGTCTCCATGAGAACAGAAGCTAAAGATAGTATACACACACATATATATAATATCCATTCGAGCATATATAATTAAAGAAACAAGGTTTCAGGCGAGTTATTATTTACGAGCTCATGTAAATTGTGATCATGTTAACATCAAGCTGCAATATTATAATATTGATCAGTTGAGAAACTCTATTTGAATGGATTTACATCACACACTACTATCTACGTGTCTTAATTTAATTTAATAGATAAATTTTAAAATTTAAATCGTACAAATTAAGTTATAATATCTGAATGATGTACTGTAGTGTAAGGACTTTCAAATAACGATACTTTTGATCCATTACATATGATGCAATTAATAAGTATGTAGGATATTTTGAGTCCATGCATTTTCTTTTTTATTTTGAAAGAAAAAAATTCACTATAACATCTTTTGCCTTTAGCCGCAATTTTATTTTCCGCGACCTATAACTTGTTGCAAATATTTACTTTTACTCACAATATTAACGTCTTGAGAGAAAAATAATAAAATCGGCACCAAAAATCATTATTTTTGACAACATAATATTAACACAAATATTATTGACAGTAAAAGTCAATTTCGACGACTTTTCAACCCTTTGCCCACAAAATTTAAGATGCCAGAAAAATATGGTTCAAAATAATAGTTTTTGTAGCCAATATATGTCTTATCTGTTTGCGATGAAAGATGTGGCAACGAATTCTATTATACAATTAATTAACGAACAACATCGTAGCAAATGCAGATGTAAAAAACATGGGTTTTAAATCAGCCACTATTTATCCCTAGCCAATTTCAAAATTTTGCCAATTTTGCATTTACGGTTCACCCCCTCGCCCAGAATCCCCATTCCCTCTCTCTGCGCTCTTGCACCATCCCTCAACGGCTCTCTCTATGCCTAGCGCCATTCTGCAATGCCCCTCCCTCCCTCTGTTTGCACGTTGCCTAGTGTTCGCTCCTTTCTGAGCCCAACCCCGTGTGGTCATGAGCAACGTGCGAAACAACTATTTTTCTCACAGACAAGTATGTGAGGTTAACGTATGCCCTCCTATCGTCAATTGCTCACAGTAAGAAGCTGTTTTTCTCTTCAATTCGTACTTTGATTAGAGGCTCTGCCGCTTATAATTTCTATGTGAGGTTATCGAATGTATTCCTAGGATTTTCTTAGATTTGAGCAGATAGTCATATTTTTTTAAAAGATCTTTAGATCTGAACAAATATTTTGAGAAATGGGTCTGGATCCTTTCGTTTCATCTCTCTGTGTCAGTTTCTTTCTCAAAGGTATGATTTTCTTTCTAAATCTGTTGGGTTTTGTAGAAACCGAAAATACCTGAATTGATATGCTAAACATTCGAAGGTGAGAGTCTGTGAAAGACTATTGCTTTCGGGTACGGTTTGGGAACTTTTGTGGAAAGAGCGAGGGGGGTTAGCCGTAGATCCTTCTTTGTGCTTTTGCCTATTGTATAAATCCCTTTTCTTTGTCAAACGCTTATTTGGTTTCGTTCTTAGTTCTTATCATTTATTATTATTCCTCAAGCGATTATAGAATGACTATCACTGGGAACAAGAACATTAATGCCAAATTGGTGAGCATTTTCACTTGATCCAAATCATGATATGGGTTTGAATTGATTTCAAATAAGTTTAATTCACTTGTTGATAAATGTGATGCAAATTGTGACGTGGATTTAGCTTAATTCTTGAGAATACTGTTGGCATTTGGATTATGTTGAAATTTTATTACTTGTCTAGCTTGATCCTCAAGAAGTTTATTTTCTAGTTCACAATTTCAATGCAAATTCTAATTTTGATGTAGTTTGATTCTCAAGAATTTTGTTTAAATGTCATGATGAATTTGATTACAAAATCTGACGGGTCAGCCTTAGATTGTAGGGATTTTGATTTCGTGGTGCATAATTTTGGTGATCATTCTATTATAGGCCAGTCTTAATTAATTCTCATGGGTGATGTTTGTGTTGAACATTATTTTGTATACAATATTTGACGTGGGTAAGGCATATTTTCTTAAGTTTCTTTCTTAGATTGTGCATATATGTTTATATTTTTCTTATCTACGGTCTGATATGGGTTTTCTTTTATACTTGGTTTTTTAAGCTAATTTTAGTGTAACTCTGGGTAATTTTTTTGTATTTTTAATGAATAGGAAGTCATTTTGAAGTTTGGTTTTAATTCATTTTTTCTTACTACTGCTTTGAGATGATCCTGAGTTACACAAAATTTTGTCTCCTTTTTGGTTTAGTACTAGACTTTCAAATGAATTAGGAGCAGGGAACCCACAAGCTGCTCATGTAGCTTTCTTTGTTTTGTTTTTCTTGCAGTCACACAAGTATAGTTCATTAGAGCATACAATGCTAAACATTGCATTTAATTAGTTTTGAATTCTCATATTTTTCCTATGCTATTTTCTGAACTCTCAATCTGAAACTAATAACTTTGTTTTGGACACTTGTCATGGCATGGATAAGCTGAGGATGAAGGCTTGGTCTGTCGATTTTTTTTTTTGAACTTCGCTTTGCTATAATGAGTTTTTCATCTTTCCTGTTTGGAATAAGTCTTTTAACGCTTTACTGTTTAATTGATAATTGGTCCATGCTTGCTATGTTGTGTTGTTTATGCTACTATAAACTTCTTTTTCTTTTTGTGTCACTTCTTCAATCAGCTTCATTTTTCCTTATGAAAAAATTTCATTGCAGTGTCCATTTTGGTTTTGTTGCTTTTCATGATATTAAGGATATTTGTTTTCATAAGTAATGATCTTCACATATATCTTCAGCAACTCCACTTGTTCGTTTTCACATTTACTTAAGGTATGATCAATTCCCATCTCCTTATGAAGTAGGAGAAATCAATTAGATACGAAAATAACAGTCAAAACTAATAAAATCTCAAAACATTTCTGGAACATCATCTCAAACAGAGCCATTCTTCACAAAAATAGAATTGGTTGCATAAACCTGACATTTAACATGGTTTTTTTCTATTATTCATGTTCTAAATATTGAAATAATTTATCAGTTGCATTTTCTCATGACTTGAATGATGTGGACGTTTGAGTTTTGGGTTATCTTAATACTTGAAATTTGAATGAGTATTTATTAGGTTATCTCTATTTCTATAGTTAGGTCTCAATTATAATGCCACTAAAAGGGTCATACAATTTTTATGCTTGTTGGGAGTCTATTTCTAATTTTTATTCTCCATTCTTTTCATCTCAGTTGAATTTGCTAAGATTTTCAACTTGCTTGAATTTAATCTTCAGTTTTCTTCAATGTTCTTTTGATAAATTCTGTGGATGAAGACACCACATGATGTCTATATGTATAACCCCCAAAACTTTGTAACCACCATATCAATGATGAAGAAAACAATTCCATCCTTTTTTGGCATTTAAGCAAGGAGGTGTAATTTGAATTTCCAATGAACATGATTATTTAATTTCCATTTGACTTATGAAATGGTCTAGTTTTCTTATAGTAATGTTAGGGAGGGTACATGATTATTTAATTTCCATTTGACTTATAAAAAAAAATTAATAGTTTCCAACTGAAATTACATTGTTATCCTTCTTTAGCTTATCATTGTAATTTCTTTTAAATGATTTTCAGAAACTTCTTTTTTCTCTCAACAGGACAAACGTGCCTCGCACGTTGCCCTACAACTAGTATATATATATATATATATTCTTTGAAATATTCTTTGAGACTTATAAAAAAAAATTAATAGTTTCCAACTGAAATTGCAGTTGATTTTATTTTTTGGCCACCATATGGCCTTACAATCAGCACCACCAGCTTTCCCTTCCTCCACCAACCTCCCCCTAGCTCCCCTTGATGTTTCTACAGTTAGGCGCCTCATTTATAATTGGTGCTTCTTCCGAACAGTGATTTTGGTGCATGGTACAGTTCTCTTGTTCTTTGTTTCTCTATTTTGGGTTTGTGTATTCCACTATTTGAAAGAAATCCCATTTACGTGATTCAAATTTTTATGGTTTTGTTATTAAAGACGTGTTATGATAATCTCTTTATAATGCTGAAACTAGACGACCAAAATTGAGCTTTGGTATGTAAGGTGTAGCATAATTCTAAAGGCCCCAAATGAAGTCAAGTATAGTTGGCTGTATCCCTACTCATAGATGCACTGGTTGCATCTGGTCAGGTATTAAATATCTTTGTCTGAATTTATTCTCTTATGTGCTATCATAACCTTACTTGTTTGAATGTTTCCATGCTATCATTCCATTCAGTTTCTATTTCACTGGAATTATTAGTTTTGACGTGAGGTTTGTGGATTGAACATATTAAAATAAAAATATATAGATTGTTGTAGGACATACATAAACAAGGAGTGGAGTAAATTAGTTGAAGGAAAACCAGTATTCTATGATAAAAAGGAAAGTTCATCTTTCTTCCTTTAGTCTTCTGACTTCAAGCTCCCCCGAAAAAACTCTCTAAGAGCATACATATTGCGTCCTACACAACTTCCACAAACTGTTATCAGAATTTATCTATAGACAAGTTTGGTTTTTTGTTCACTTTATAAATGTATTCATCTGCAGGCCTTGATTGCGAGTTCTTTATCAAAAGGAGAATACAAGACTGTGAGGGACATTACATTCTTTGTGTTAAAGGTAAGCTTGTCAAGAATGCTTTTCCATTGATTCTAATTGTATGATGCAATCCTTTAGTTGAGTAGATTCTATTTGAGGACTTGATGTGCATGTTTTTCTAGTTAGGATTGTTTACTAGGGTTTTTTTGTCTGCAATTCTTGGTGTATCTTTTCAGTTCTTTGGTCACCTTGTTCACCAAGGATTTTGAAGTATTAGGATAATGTTATGTATATAATACATTAATGTGCATTACTTATCTTATATATATAATAATATTTATATATTATAGGAATGAATTAATGTCTAATCAATCATTACCAACTCTCGTAATGTGTAATTGCTCATTATGTATATATAATAATGTATATTTTTGCTATATATATATAATAATTGATTATGGAAATTAATCACACGTACATGCAATATTTAATATGCGTACAACAACGTGATACATAAAAAGTTATTACTGTACACCCTTATCTATGTATCAGATTTTTTTGTAAGAGTACTACAAGTACGAAACTTCCACGTTGTATCAGATTTAGTTCAAATAGCTGGGAAACAGAAAGTTTGATATCATATATCCTTTCCCCACAGAGAGTTTACGACCTGTCATTATAATTTCTATATATCCTCTTTTTCCTTGTCTCATTCTTTTTGTTGATTGTTTTGTGCTTTAAATGAAAGATAGTTTAGTCAAGTGAAATGAATTTATATGTTAGAGAGAGATATTTGACCCACTCCAATTAGTTGTTGGTGAAAATTTCCATACCAATGTACTTGGACTCGAGAATGATAGTCGTTCAACAATTTTGATTGAATTTTCCAGCTTCCCTCTTAGTATTATAGAGATCAAGTTACTTTCCCTCTTAGTATTATAGAGATCAAGTTACTTTTTTTCTACCCTTGTGGAAATGCATTTGATCAAGGTATTCAAACACAACATGGTATACGTCTAATGTCATTTAAACTTGGTGATTTGTTGCTGTAGCAAGGGCAATATGTGGCCTTCCTGATATATGGTTGTTTTTGCTTATTATAAGGTTCTTCAAGCATTAAGTTGAAGGATAAGTCTGGAGCGATGTATTGTGTTTATGCCCACAATCGTTTTTTAGCTTCCACTGCGATTACTAGGAGAACATTAACCTTTTTGTTATTATTGATTGGTATGAAGCACATCTTTTCTTATTAATTTGTTTTTGCATGGCAGTGTTCATTAACTTTGTTTTACTATAACATATTGAAGAAAAATGTTTATCTCCTTTTATCCAACTATTTCTTTTGTTTGTAGTGTTCGGGGTGGGATTACATTCTTGCAAATGATATGTAGTAAAATTGGTAGCACAATTTGTACGTATTTATTTGAGATTGTTATATGATATTTTGTTGAATTTGGATCTCCATTGCTTTCATGTTTATGCTTTTAGGCTTATTACATGCCATTCTTTTTTTATTTTTGGACTCATTCTTTGTTCATTGGTTCTCTAATCTATAATTTTTTTTCGATTTTTTTTCTATTTGCAGCAAAATGTTATTGCCACAAATATTTTTTTTTTTTACCAGTATAGACTATTTTTGGCAAAACCTTTTGTAGAGAAAATGAATTATTGACAAAAATTCTTGTCACAAAATTTTGTTTGTATCAAAACTAAGGAAATTGCATAGATTCAGTTATATGCACACTTGACAATATTAGTATTAGCAAAACAATAAATCTTCCTGTGGAAATGTATTATTGCAATATTCATTATTTGCCTGCGGTAGTGTCTTGTAAATTACTAGATTTGTCGATTGTTTGAGGATGTAGAGTGGTGGCAAAAAATTTAATATCGACGATAATAGTTGCCAATAAATCTCAGTTCCTACAAGATATGGTAGTTGCTAATAAGGTATTGAGAGAAGGCAAATTGAGGCAAAATAGATATTGCGGCAACTTGTGTTTGAGGGAAATAACGATAGTAATCGAAGTTGGAGCAAAATTGGGTGCCATTTCTGATCAAATATTTAACTATAAGCAAGAACAAGTTTTGTAACAATAAGAGAGTAATTTTCACAAAACTGGTACTTTATCAAAATAGGTAAAGTAATTGGTAATTTTTTATCTACAATTATATGGCAATGAGTTTTGGCTACAATAAGTCATTCCTTGCAAGCTTTCTTGCCTATTGCCTCAAAGGATGTTGCGGATAAAACTCATATATGTTGTAGTGAAAATACCCTTTATTGAAATACTTCCTCAAGTGGAGGAAAGAATACTAGGAGGGACATTAATTAATATTCCTCCAATTCAACAATATCCTCCATACAATTATATGATCTAGAGCATTTTTAGCTTTTGTTACAAAATCTAAATTAGATTATACAACAGAAGCAATATTACCTCGTTGAAAATATTTCATATCTAGTTCGGTCGTTCCACGGATTTTCAAGCGTTGATGTTATTTATCCAATATCCTTCAAATGATGGTAAAGTGTGCTACATGGTAGAAAATTAGAACAACACTCACATATTCTACAATCTAAATGCTGAGACTAGAAAGAACTACTTTGAGAGAGAGAGATTTCCATTTTTTTGATACTTCAAGTATCTCGTTCACAAGAGGGGAGGGCTATATAAATAACCCCTCTAGTGTAACTCTTGGCTTGTCCTTAATGGCCAACCATCAAGTCTTATGAAGTGGTTCTTAAACTACTTCATAACCCCTAAGAAGAGGTGAAGGGGTGCCCACTATGGGTGCTTCTTTCTTACATCTCTCACTCATACATAGTGGGGAAGACTTCATATCTATATATCTCAATATGTTCTCAATTTTGTTCATACAGGCAAATAGGTCGTGTGATCATCGGATACAGCTATAAAAGAAAAATGAAAGCACTATACTAAATTTCTTCAAGAGAAGACTATCATAGCAACATCCCTAAAACTGTCTCGTTATGCCCTAACTCATTTGGCCACATCAGACTAAGCATCCACAATCCCTCTTGAGTCCAAATAACTCAAAGTAATGCTTAATTTTCATAAAAATGATGTACTCACAGCTATATTGCAACTCTCAAGAAGCAATATAACTTGCCGACAATGAGTACACACTAACATCGATATGTTATCAAATAATCTTTCCTTCACCTTAGTTCAGTCTAGCTGTTTTTTCAGCAATGCCTTTTTAAACCGCATTATTCATGGCTATAGATAAAATATCAAAGTAGCAGACACTAAAACATCATTCTCGTGACATAATCAAAGGTTTCCTAAGAGCATAAATAAATTAAGGTCACCAATATGATTTACAGGACTCACACGGTGAGAAAGCAGAAATTTATTTACTCACCTTTATTGTTGGTCACAGAAATACATGTAGTATGAAGTACATACTATGGTGAAGTTCTTTTTTGAGTAAAGAGTATATATCTAATCTCAATACACCGTACTGATTTTTGTCTAGTCGCTATCTCAGTGCCTAACCCGAGTCCTCTATTTGCTTGCTATACGAAACGCTAAAGAGAATCCCGCATCTAGCTAAATCACATGCTACATGGATTGTGGATAACCATGCACGATCCTTTTAAAATATGATGAACCTCATCTTAGCTTTCATTAAGGTGATGTATTTTTTGTGTCTTACAACTTATCCCTTTTTGGACTAGTACCGAATGACACATTGTTTCATATTTACTCGCTAATCCTTCGTAATGTTAAAGGTAATTGCTTGTGTGAGTGAGCCAATTTAAGATTGTCGACATATCTTTTTCACCATAACTCTCAAATCTATGGTAAATATGTGTGCTTATCAAAATATCCTTCCAGTTTTGTTACATGATCATAGAATACATTAGTAGCATGTGCACGATTGGCAAAGACCATGATGGAGAGAAATCACATGGTCAAATAATTGAACCATAACTCTGAAGTGGTGTATGACTATTTTTTTCAGTGCACAATCTCATGTGTAGTAACCTTCTAACAACATGCTTCTACCAAGAGATTTTAGTTTTATATAAAACTTTATGCAATTATGAAGTTAATGATTCATCGCGAATCTCATTTAAGATTAAACTCAATCTTAGATTCTAGTCAGCAAGTTCAATTGTGTTTTTTGAGAATCTACAAGGTAACCACTTATTCAGTAAACTAAATTTGCGACTTCAATGTTTCATATAATTTGTTGTACTCAATAAAAGTATGCGAGATAGCCAACTAATTCACTTTCATTAAGGGTTAAGTGATTAGAGTCTTTGCTCTCAAAGATAATCATAATAGTCTAATCATTACTATTAATGACAATCACATCACAAATCCACTTTATCAAGTAAGCCATATTTATCCTCTAGCAAAATCTCAACCTCTAGCTCTCATGAACAAACCATAATAGAAACACTAAATACTATAAACAAAATTGAATTCTTTCTGTTTTTCATCTCATTAATTGTCTACGGATTTTTAACAAAAGCTAATAGAAATTATTTTCTTATAATCTCACAAGACGTGAAGCGTTTAGCTAATTTTCACAAATCCGTGTCCATCACCTTATAGTATGAAAAACCTCTCATTAGGTGACAGTTAATAATATAAGATAACTGAATCATCATTTTTCTTAGGATGACACTAGATTTAGTATGTCGTTAATAAAAACAACTAGGTACATTAGGTATCTTTGAATAGATGGCTAGTTTAGGTCGCATGAAAATGGTACTAGAAGCATTCATTCACTTTTTGTACCAAAATAGTACAAGCAACAATTATGTACTCAAAGTACTTTATGCCTAAACTTTACAAAAACTAACCATCTAATTCTCCTATGAGAGTCGACTATTTAATTCCTTCAAGAAAAAAAAATCAACAGATTTAGGATCAATTATTATCTAAGTACAACTCAATTAGTGTCAAAGATAGATCTATACCCCTATTAGCTTCACTTTTCTCATATAAATCAGATCAACAACTCCAGGTTGGACCATATAAGTGAAGTGAATCTAAAATTCTATATTTAGATTTTATGAATTCAATAACTTTAGAAGAGTCATATTATAAATATTATCTTCTAATCTCTAAACGTTAAGAGAATACTGATATATAGCTATCATACTATTTATGAAGATCTCTAAACATTTTGGGAGTCACTTTTACTAGTGGTACACCATCAATCAATTAAGGTATGCTCACACTAATTGAATTACTCCCAATATTTTCGATGATCTTTAAAAATTTTTAAAAATATTATGGTTAAGATAATGTGGAATGAAACAAAATAAAACATTCTTTCTAAACAAATAAATGTTTTATAAAAAAAAAAACCACAATTCTCCACTCTTGTTGAAAATACGAGTAATTTTCTTGATTCAACAAAAAAATAATCAAGTTTAGATCCTCTAGAATTCACATTTGCACAAAATAGTCCCTTAACCTTTCAAAAGAGAATGAACTCAAAGTAAGGATGACAAAATAGAATTTAGGCCACAACTCGATATTATATCAACCCAAGTGTAATGTAATAACTGCTTTTGCCCTATAATTCTTTTAAAAAATTCTATTCTCAGCAAGTCATCAAATTGTGAGATTATTAACTCATACGATTGCGATTTTGAAAAAAAGAAATAACTGAAAAAAGAAATTCCTTGAAAAAAAAAAGAATCGTAAGATGAAACAATATTTTTGTCATCTCATGCCTTTAATGTGCACGCTTAGAAGTTTTTACATAGAAAATGATCATATTATCTTATCTTTTTGACTCTCTAAATAACGGAGAGGGATCACATTAGCGAGAAAACTTCAATTTCTCAAACTTCATAGTGTTCACACCCATCATCCTATGCTTCTACGGCACATTTTAGTATATCATCTCTCCATTCAAGATATAATATCACTGAGTCAAAAAGTGACTATCCAACTTCAAAACCTCTATAATTCTTACTAACACTACCATTTTCATTGTATCTTAAATCAAATTAGGTCTAGATTTCTCCAATATTGCATTAAAAGCCTAATAAAAAACTTTGTTTTGTGCAATAAGTGCAGTATTTAATGTTTTAGCTGCTAACTAATGATATATCCTTATTTTTTGCATACTCGATATTTTTCATATTCTCATATTCACTATAGGAGAGAAAAGAAAAAAATTTGCCAGAAATTCTCTTAGCCTAAAATCTATCTTGCATCAGTACTACCACGAGTAAGATTTTTTAAAACTTAATTAAGTCATACCTAATAATTCAAATTTTTTGCCATAGTTACCATGCAGAACTCCAAGATGCGTGGTAATACTCTATGGGGTGTTTCATTTATATAGCGCAAAAACCTATTTATTCTTATTAAATATAACTAACAATTGAGCAAAATTACTAGTGTTAATACCATATAAAGGTGCATTAATAAAGCATTTTCTTTTTTTTAAAAAATGAATGTGCTAATCAAGAATGTCATCGACACTTGTGCACATTTAGATTTTAACGTCCCTACTTACTAGATATACTAGCAACTTTGGAGAGTATACTTATCTGTGAGTTAATTTAAATTACTTATGGATTATAATGTTCAACTTCAAATATCGGAGAAATTAATTTATGTGTTACAAGACAATGCGCAATTTTGTTACCCACAAGATTTTGAAAGGCAGACTAGTGGTTTAGATCTATTTGATAGTTGATCTTATGGACTTCTATGAAAAATTATAATGCAAGTGTCACACGCGCACTTCCAATTTTTCTTTAGAGTTTTCAGAGGTCTCATAATAATGATGGTTTAAGATTATTCATAATAAATCTCACTAGTTTCCAACTATTGCTCATGGAGGAGATTAATGTGACGATTAAGTCACATACATAACCTCTAGGCCTTATTCTTGGTTATATCAAAGTTACTAACTTATGCGCATCCAATTGCACACACATCTAAAAAATTTGCCGTGTTAATCTAAATCAAAACAAAAACAATTAATATACGTCGCAAGATCGAAAATTTGCTAAACTTCCTAATCATCTATTGCTCCTCAATGCCTAATTATTAATTTTCAACTTAATTTTCGCACAAATTATATTGTATAGGAGATTAATCCATATCAATCTCAACTATACTCTCACTAGGATAAGTAATCTCGCGAGTCACTCATATTCAAAATAATTTATACTTAGATTGAAGAAATCAATTTGAGTCAATCGTAAGCATGTACTCATCAAACTCGGGTTATTTACTCCTTTGTTTTATCACATCTAACAAATATTTTAAAGACTAATTTTTAAAATTAGTCTAACAAATACTAGTGGTAAAATAAACTCATAATCACATGTAATCACAATATATGTACAAAAAAATATCACATTACATTTCATCCAAATAATTATTATTCACTAAAAGAATAATAATCTAGGCAATTTGTAACATAAATTAAAATGCCTAACAAATTTGACAAAATAATATCGTGGCAAGCATGTATTCAATCATGCAAACAATATTTTTTTTTTAAAAATATTCAGATGCCATAATAATATGATTATTTAAATAAAAACAGCAAACACACAAATAATAAGCTCTAGTCTTTGTGTATAAGGTTTTGGATTCAGAAACCCACCCAACTTTTTATCCAAAAAAAGATAGTGCCATAAGACAACTAGTGGGCCGCACCCTATAGGGCACCCAGCTCCAGACCAGGCTTGTGCTTGCTTAGCTTATAGCCCAATACATAGTACACCCAGTGCCCCTCCCTTTAAAAAAAAAAAAGAAAATAGTTTGGTTTATAAAAAAACGGATTGGGCTTATAACAATTAAAACTAAATAGACCCAACCCCATTTGAGTCCAAAAAAGTTTCAAACCCTGGCCTGTTTACTAAAAAACATAAATAAATAAATAAAACCTGTTTGGAAATAATGCTTTGAACACCTACAGTAAAAAGCTTTAGCTCAAACATTTTAAGCCCAAGCAAGCGCGTCGTCCATCACCAAACAAAGAAGGGAAAAAGTTACCACTGTTCACCTTTAAAACCAGCCCATATGATTTTGAACGTAAACAATCCACGATTCATTTGATCAACACACGAGGGAAGCACTGTTTATCTTCTTCCTTAAGATGTGTTACTGAACAACCAACGCCAACAATTAAGGCCTACAGTCCGTAATGGAAGTAATAATTCCATGTACTGCCGCCGCTACCATTTTTGCATGTAACTGCCACAGCTTCAAGCCACACTCCGGCGGGGTCTGCCTTCCTCCGCCGCTCAGTGGTGCGCGCGACACCTGTTGCGTGCACTACCCCACCTGGTGTGCATGGCACCACTTGGTGCGCGCTAAAACCAGGCTGTGGACGCAGCACCATTGGCAGTGCTCAAGGGTTGCGCTGCTCAACATGGTGCGCACCACCCTGCATGCTATGACACGGTTCAGCATGGGTGAGCGCAGCACCCTGCAAGTGCAGGTGGAGTACTAGACCCACAGTGCACGCTGCGACGACAATCTGCGGCCTACCACAACACCATTTTGTGCGGCAGATCTAGCCGCAACTGGGTGCTTCTCGCACTATTGCAGTGAGGTGTAACAACCCCTCGCGGCATCAGCACACGGTGCCATAATACCTCGGTGGACGCCGTAGCCCTGATGTGGTGAGCGCTTCACCAAGGTGCTCAGTGCACTGAGGTGAACTCACTCGTGTGAAGCTAGCAGCCCAACAACTAGGTGCACAACCACCTTTCTCAAGCAGCGTTACCGAGAGAAAATAAAAAATTCTCATCATGCGGTAAAAAGAATTTCTCATCATGCAAGAAATTAAAAGGAATATTAAGAAAATCTAGATCAGATTACACTGGGAAAATGATATTATCTTGTTAAAAATATTTCAAATTTAGTGCAATTGTTCCACCGCGGTTGTTTCATGGATTCTCCGGCATTGATGTTGTTCATTCAATATCCTCCAAACGATGATAGAGTGTATTACGTGGTAAAAAATCAAAACAACACACACATTCCACCGCCTAGATGCTAGGACTAGAGACAACTACTTTGAGATCAGAGAGATTTCTATCTTTTTTATACTTCAAGTGTCTCATTCACTATAAAAGTTGTACTGCATATTGAATTTGGAATATTCGCTTACAATTTTATTCATTGATCAGAATGTGTATATATATAAGAGTTGCTTGAGTATTTTAGGAAACAATGTAAAAGATACACGCCTAAGTATTTTAGGAAATAATGTAAAAGATATAGGACAATAACTATACAAGAATCATGGGTATCAAATATACACAATTAGAAAGATTGGGCTTCCATCGGCAAGACCAATTAATCACAATGAATCACATTGAGGGCAGTCTTTTGCTGTGTGACGCAAAACATCACATAACTGGCACTTGAGCTTGTATGGGTGCTAGTGGGCCTGTTGGACCCATTGAACGACGACCTTGAGAGTTGTTGTTGCGAGTTTGGCCTTGAGAGTTGCATGGCCCATTTGATTTGTTTGACCTGTGTTGTTCTCCCGAACTTGAACGACCAGACCTTCTGGAGGTGTAGCTAGTAGCGGCAGCTACCAACTGTTGGGTCACTACCTCAAGTCGACAGAGGTAGCTTTCATGCCGATGAGAAGGTTGTGCAACTCTTCGAAAGCAAGCGATTTCTCTCACGCACAGATCGGCGCAACGATCTCCCAAAACTCCGAACCAAGCTGTTCAAGATATAAAGAGTTAGGTTATCATCGGTGATGAGATGGTCAATAATGGCAATTTCATCTACCAAGGCTTTCACAACATGCAAGTACTCGAAGATTGACCAATTTCCATGCTGGATTAAGGTGAGTTCCTTTTTTAATTGCATGACACGGGATCGTGATTTTCAAGCATTAGGGTGTTCAATTTTTTCCATACTTCGTGGGATGTTTTGGCTGTGGCAATGGGTAGGGTTATGGTGGGGGAGGCAAAGATAGATGAGTCACTTGGAGAGGGGCATTGGGAGATGCCAGTGACTTATTCTAACAAATCATAGCCAATGAGTAAGGCCTCAAATTGGGCGCGCCATTGAGAAAAGATAGATAGATGGGGCTAATTTTTTGTTGATCTCTGTAGTAATATTTAGAGCAACTAGCGTATTTTTGATGGTGAAGGTGCGGTGGGAATTGGAAAGAATGTTGGTTGCTCTAAGGAAGATGACATTGTTGGATTAGGAAGGATTTGTTTCGTTTGAGTTTGGGGCTCTTGATACCATATAAAAATTGTACTGCACATATTGAATTTGGAATATTCACTCATGATTTTATTCACTGATCAAAATGTGTATATCACTACAAGAAAAAGTAATAAATTGGGCCATTTTTATTTCTAGCAACCTAAATATAGTTGTAAATAAGTTTTATTTATTTATTATTATTATAGTTTCAGATGATTCTTTCCATCAAACTGGCAAATTGCCGAAATAATATGCCTTTTCTGGCAATTTTTTGTACACTGGAAAAAATGGCCACAAATAAGTGCTTATTGTAGCGACTTTTTAGTTGCCATAATACTTTCTCATCGCAAGAATGATAATTATTTCGTGTTTGACTTCCTACGGCTACTTGAAGTCGCTGTAATAAGTCGTCACGTTTAATTTTTACTCTTGCACCTTATTTTTCCAATCTTTCATCCCGATTGATTTTCCCTGTGTTTCTTTTTCTCTTATTTTTCCTTTTTTTCTTTCTCTCTCTGGAAGAATCATCCCAATCTAACTCTCACCCTCTCACCAAGGTCGCCCTCTCCCTCAATCCTCTTTTCCCGCCCGATGACTCCTCTCCCTGGAGACTGCTCAACACTAGATCTTGTTAATGTATTGTCCTCCGAATTACGCTTCGGAGTAGACGACAATGAAGAAATTATTGAAGGAGTGAAAGATTGCCAAAGATTTCGGTCCAAAGCATTGGGTGATGAAAGACAATTTTTGAGACTTTGGAAGGCAGAGGAGATATTTTATCCGAGGCTAAACAACATATGAGTTGTATCTTGAAAAGTTGAAAGTAGGAGATTGATCATAAATAGGCCTGATGAGATGGGATGAGATAATTCATTTTTATTTCTTTGTATGGTTTTAGCACTAGTCTACAGCAAACATGAAGGTTCTTTTATGCAAGGCTGTTCATCTGCATTTAGGTGGAAGTTCTTGATGTTCTATTGTTATGATGCACATTATGTTCTTTCTCCTCTTCTCTCGATTCTCCTTGCCTAATTTTATTGTTGCTTTTATCTGTTTTGGGGTCCTGTGTGGAGCAAAGCAAATTTGAGTGTTCTATTTCTATTATTGTGCTTTATTGATTGATGAAATTGAACAGGATTATAACTCTTAAAAAATGATTTTGTCAAGAATCAATATCTGGAAAGCTTTTGTTCTTGAGTTTGAAGTTCCTTATTATAATTCCAGTATCTGCCAACTTCTTAGCTTTAAATCTGAGACGTTGGTTTTGCTCCTTTTGGAGTCCCACATATGTGGGACTTGGGAAATGAGCAGGGTCATGGGTTTATAAAAGAAAACTAGCCATTTTTAGTTTAAGTATACCAATCAGAAACTTATTTAATAACTTTTGACTTTTAAAAAAATTTTCTATTGTCCTTTTTGTATATAAAAAAGGAAGAAAGTGAAAGTTAAAGTTTTACTAGTAGGAAATTTTTTATGGGTGTCATTGGAGTGAGGACAAAAATTGTGTGATTGTAATAATTTTTCATATAGTGGATTTTCTTATGAGTTTGGTGGTTTTTTCTCTTGTTTCTGGGGTTTTCTACGTAAATTATTATGTTGTTATTATTTATCTATTTTTCTTGATATTTTTTTAAAAGTAAATCCTTGTGGGGGGGAATTTGGGAGGTCCAGATTTCCAACAAGTGGTATCAGAACCACTAGATTCTTTTAGCGCGGTGGAATTTTGATGTGATAGTGTGAATATGTACGATCTAAGGTGGTTCTGTTTAGGAAATTGAAAATTTTAAATATGTCCATTGTAACCCTCCAATCTTTTTTGAAACTCTTGAAGTTCTGTTTAGGAAAAATCAATCTTTTCTGAGAACTTACTTTGTGGGTACTATTCATTTTTACGATAAAATTCATTGAAGCTAATCAGAAGATAGAGTTTCAAATCCTATCAGATTTGAGGTGGAGAAATTTGATGGAAGAATCAATTTTGACTTGTAGCAAGTGCAAATTAGAGATATTTTGATTCCATCAGGATTACACAAAGTATTGAAGAGCAGACTTACCCATGAAGTTAGCAATTTACTACAGGTGTGGACAATCTGGGCACGTCAGAAAAAATTATCCAAGAGGTAGAGTAGGTTTGGCAAAAGGCTACAAGTCAATAAATAGAGATACTGACAATGAAGCTAACATTGTGTCTTTCTCTATAGAAGATGATGTCTATTAAAAAGAGATATATACATTCTTATGACATATCGCTAATTCTAAAGTTTCCATGATAGAGGATGTACTGTTACTGTTAGCAGGTCCACAAGTTTGCACACAGACATTGGTTTGACATTGATGCAGAATGTGTGGTGGAAATTCATATTGATGGCTGATGAACTTTCAGGAAAGCCAAACGTGGGGGTTGCACCATAATTTTGCAGTAAGTTTATTTTCGACATGGATCGAAGTAAAATACTTGTAATTGGTTTATTCTGAATGAATATGTTTTTATGATGGAGTATTATAGTAAAAACTATGAAGATCTTCATTGCGGTGAAGTGTGCCTGTGGGATCAGTCAAAGTCGTAAGGTAGAGATTGTTGGTTTTGCTCTTTTTGCAGTCCCACATCGGTGGGACTTGGGAAATGGGCAGGGCCATAGGCTTATTAAAGGAGATCAGCCCTCCTTAGTTTAAGTACATCAGTCAGAAACTTATCTAGTAACTTTTGACTTTATAATATTTCATCTGTTGTCCTTTTTGTATGTAAAAAGAGAAGAAGGTAAATGTTAAAGTTTTACTAATGGGAAAGTTTTTGTGGGTGTTCTTGGGGTGATGAGAAAAGTTATGTGATTATAACAACTTTTCACATATTGGATTCTTCTCTGAATTTAGTGGTTTTTTCTCTTATTTCTGGAGTTTTCCACGTAAATTCTTGTATTGTTATTATTTATCTATTTTTCTTGATATTTTGTCAAAAATAAATTATGATGGGAAGAATTTAGAAGGTCCAGATTCCCAACATGAAATTGTGGTAGTAGGGGATTGGTAAGCATTTGAATTGATTGTTGATTTAAGGATTAAAGCATTTATTTGGTTTTAGGGGCTACAGTTCTTGTTTGAAATCTTGTAATTTAAGAATTGGGTTGCACTAATTTGGATCGTGTAGGGACTCTAGTTCTTCACTTGCTACCTGGGAGACAAGTCTCAAAATCAGTTTGTTTGCGAGTAAACATGCATAGAGTTTTTGTTTGTTGTTCTCATTTCCATTGCACTTGGTAAAGCTTTTGTTATTTTTTGTTCTTATTCAAGGCCCAACTCAACTTATAACTTGGAGGGTTATTTATTTATTTGTTGAATTCAAATATATTTTCTCTAACTATGACGTCCCCAATTTACGTTCATAATTTAATGCAAATTAAAGTGTTAGGATAAGTAACACTAGGCTATTCACCCTCGTATTTATCGAAATTGCAGTGGAAGAGTTTTGAATAAAACTTTTCTAAGAATCACATGCTGAACTAAAACCACAGTATTCACCTCATTCATTCTTATAATAACATGGTATTATTACATACGTAACTCAGTTAGTTTTGTCAGTCATGCACATAATTTATTCTCAAAACCTAGACTAATTTTATAGCCATTCAGGATCCTCTGAGTTCCTTAAGTCATCGGGTCTTCCTTTATCTTAGTTATTAGTCTTGCAACATAATTTTATATTTTAAAAAATAGAAATATACAAGAGTAAGATTTTTTAGGAAATCTCAGTAAGTACACACATAACTTAATAAAAGTATAAATATCATAAAATAATCACATACAAGTCAGACAATCAGAGTATGCATTTATGGCATGTTTCATGTGACTTATACATGACTTAAATTTACAAACTTGTATTATGAATGAACTTTTCATTCTTATTTTAAAATTCTTGTTCTTATAAGTTTTTATTTATATCTACTATTATTACCTGTGGTTGGGTCATGTTACTATTATTACTCATTGTCGGGCCATGTCACTATTATTACCTGTGGTTAGATCATGCCACTATTATTACACGTGGTTGGGCTATGTCATATACTTTCTTATTTATTTAAGACATGACATGACTTATGACGATACTTACTTGACGACATGTAACATAGATTTTTCTTAAAACAGACTTATGATGAAATATGTATGTGACAAAATGTAATATATACATAACTTAAACTTATGACATGCATGTTTCATGTTTTCATAATTCATATGAGATATAAAAACATATCCCAAGAACATACATCATATATACATGTACTTACGCCACATAAATTCGTAACGTCAAAACTTAACGAATAATGCTTACTATGATAAACTCAGTTCTGCCACTTCAATCTCAATTTCATTCTTTATTGAGTCATTATCTCTTAAAACTTAAAATATAAAAGTTGTAGATATTTATCTTATATTTTCATAGCCTCTTGAATTATTCAAATCCGATATCAAACAAATAAGTTATGTTTGATTTACCAAAAAGTATCAAATCTACCAATAATAATCCTATTAAGGCTGAAATTCACTATTGTTGTTTCTTCATTCTTTTTCATAGAAAAATCTCATATTTTCACATAATTTTCTTCATAAAATATCATAGAATATATTTTTAAAGTATTATAATTTTCCTAATATTTTTCCATAGCAAAAACTATTCCAAAATTCAATATATTTCAATTCAACACATAAATAAATATTAAGCTCAAATAAATATCAAACATAATCCAATCACCAAATCACTTATGTCAAGATTAAGTTAATATATACACTTACAAAATTTTCCAAAGTTAAATTGGATGTATATGGTTGGTATTTCATCACTTCTTCTCCAATACTCTCAATTAGCTCTCTTTTGACATTTAGGTGATGTGAGTGGATTTTTGTGTATTTCTCTTGGGTATTTCTCATTATGGCTGATTGGTATTTCTCATGGGGAAAGAAAATAAGCCCATGCATCTATTTATAGGCATAAGAGGCATGTAATGCAAGGAGAAATAGTTTGGGCATTTCAGCAACTCCATTTGGCTGCATAGGTGAGGTGTCCCCTACACTTGTGGTCTCATGATCACCCATAATCCTATGAGAATTTGCTGATATTTTAATCCCATTATTGAGATTAATCTACCTATAAAATGATCTTGATAAAAAGCTCAAAGAGTTCCAATACATAGGAGTAAAGACAAGATAACATCATAGGAAATCTTTCGATAGGTGTATCTGGCCACTTGGCCTCTCCTGGGGGTCAGTCACATTCTAGCCCAAATAAGTCCTGAATAAAATTCGATTATTCAAAAACTCAAAACATTAAAGTTGAATATCATACTCTTAAAATTCTATAGGATTTTAAAGCACTTAATTAAGAAATCAGATGAGAGAGATATGATTATTTCACCAAAACACGTCAAAACTTACCTAAGAACACCCAATCCAAGTTCTCCATTTATTTTCCTTTGTTTTTTTCCCCACCAAAGCTTTTAGATGAATTCTTATCAATTTGCCATATGTTCCCAAATATTTCAAGACTTCAGAAAAATTGATAGATAATCACAATTTTCATCACATGGTCGAACATAAGACAATTTATCTAAGTCGTTACCACTTGACTCCCATTCTCATCCGTCCAGTTCACACCAAATTTAGTTCTTGATCCATTTCTTATCTTTAAAAACTTAAAACATGAAAGTTCTATATATGCCTCTTAAAGTTCTCTACGAATTAGAATCATATTGTTCTGATCTTATATGAGAAATTATAATTATTACACCAAAATCCAATAGATCAGCCCGAAAACTTGTTTTGGTACACCAAGTGTATGATGTTTTGTTCTATCACTTCCCTTTGAATTTATTTCTCAAATTTCAAAAATTTATCTCTTTCTAGGTCCAAGTTGAATTTCTCTAGTTGACACCTTACTAAAATTTTCAAAGGTCAATCCAAAATTTTTCTTCAAATACATCTAAGCCTCAAATTCTATTTTCATAGAAAAGAAATCCTTCTAATAAATATATTTAAAATATTCTTAAATAAATGCTTTATCTTGAAAATTTTGGGTTATTACATTAACGATATGTTAAATTATACTTCTGGAGATTGTAATTGAAGGGCGTCATTTGTCATGTTTCATAGCCTACAATTTTCCTTGTTGCCCAGATGACTAACACAAGAGGGGGTGAATTGAGTTGTATTTAAAAAAATAACAATTATAAATCAAATATATAATATAAAATATAAACAAAATATGAAACAATAATAAATATAAAGAGTAAGGGTAAGAGATAAACAAACTCAGTATGTTAATGAGGTTCGGCCACACTGCCTACGTCCTCGCCTCAAGCTACCTCTTGAGAATCCCTAAATCCACTATTCAATCTCTTTTAGGTGGAGATAGAAACCTATTACACCTTTGAGCAGCACCGCTCCAAAGAATTCGTGTAGAACACCCTCTACACTTCCAATCACCTTACACTTGGTGATTTAACTATTTCCCGTGTAGAACACCTTCTACACTTCCAATCACCTCACACTTGGTGATTTAACTATTTCTCATGTAGAACACCTTCTACACACACAAGAGTTGTACACACCCTTTTACAAATACAAGAGTTGATAGTAGGTAGACTATCAAAGTACACTCATCAATGAGTGAGATAGAAACAATACAGCGCAACCTATATCTCTCTCAACAAGAATAAGAATTAAGGCTCAAAACTTTAGAAAAGAGAGAATGAGAGTTTTGAAGAAATTATGCAAAACTTAGTAATAAATGTGTAAGCTCTTGTTGTGATTTTTGCAAAACTCAAGTAAGCTATTTATAGGCAAATGAGTTTTCAATTTCAAATTTGAAAAGATTTCCATGTCAAAAACATCATCATTCACTTTTCAAAAATTTCAAATATAATATTTTTACTTTTTGCATGTGACAAAAGGAGCACACTTTACTTTTCAAAAATTTCAAACATAATCTTTTACTTTTTGCATATGACAAAAGGAGCACACTTTACTTTTCAAAATTTTCAAATAAAGACATCTACCTTTTGCATAAGTCAAGAAAAGAATCCACCACTTTTGAAAATATTCAAATAAAACATGCACATGTGAAAGATGACAATCAATCATCTTAATATTTTCAAAGTTCAAACCTTTAATCATGTCATACACATGTGAAAGATGACAATCAATCATCTTTCAAAATTTTCAAATTTAATTTTCAAAATATTCATGCATATGTGGAAAATATATTTTAATGCTTTATGATAAAATATTAATTTTGAGTCTTAATCCTAATTTTGAATTTTTAAGAGATTTACAACATTACTCTATGATTTTAATGTGAAATTGTTTCCTTATTGCTCATACTTGCTTCCTTGATGTGCTTGATTATATTGTGTGGACAACTTGAGCTTGAAACTCCTTTATTCTTTGAATTCATTTGTTATCATCAAAATTCATGTGTAGATTTACACGAAACTTGAAACCTTGGGTTCAACAATCTCCCCCTTTTTGATGATGACAAATACTTGATAGAACCTGAAACCTGTATTAATACTTAAGCTCCCCCTGAGAATGTGCATTAGTTTTTCAAGCAAAAATATAAATATAATTCCAAGCATATATAACAAGTTTAGTAATTTAAATAATGTTAATGTTCTAGTCTAAAACTTCTCCCCCTTTTGGCATCATTAAAATGGAATCATAATTAGCTCAATAAGATATATTCCTACAATAACCAATAGACAAATAAAACGCTGCGTTAGTAGAGACTGTAGAAGTTAGAACCACCCGTGTCCGAGAAAATCTGCAAAGGTTGAAGCCTAATTTTATCATCTCGATGCGGAAGAAGATTTAAATCCGCTTGATGTTATTGACGAATTAGATGTTCCAGAGATTTGAAGTTGAATAATTAAAATTATTTGTATCTGACAAAGACAGCAAAAGCTGCAGGCCTAGCTTTGGCAATGCGGTGCGGAGCCATGCATGTCCGACAAAACCTGCAAATGTTGGAAGTCTAACTCTAGCAATTCGGTGCGGAGCCACGCGTATCTGACAAAACCTGTAAAGGTTGGAGGTCTAGCTCTAGCAGTCGGTGCGAAAGCAGATCAATTGCCTGATGTTGTTGACAAACGGGTTTGAAGGCTCTGAGTTTCTATAAAAAAAATCATTTTCACCAATCGAATACCAAAAAAAAAACATTGCTTCTTGACCTAAGTTCTGTTTCTCCATAACGATAGAATGGCCGAACAATTCTCTTCCACTAATGTTCCAGACTTGAATCAGGAACCCTTGACGCATCAACCATCAATCTTCTCTCCTAAGGTCGTCAATGCCATGATAGGAGCAGAGAACCGTTTTTCTAGTAAGAAAACTTTTGATAATGTGTGTCCAACATATCTTATATTTCTTTTGACTAATAAGATTTGAAGAGACAATAGTTTGTCTTGTTTTTTATGCTATCTCTATAAAATCGGTTTTAAAGTTCATCCGATTTGCATCAAATATTATTCTCATCTCTATAACTCATCTGCATTCCTTCAATATTCTCGCTTTAAGTTTTCAATTATTTTCTCAATGGCTCATTCTTCTAACATTCCTCTAGATGCATCCATGAGGTATTCTACATCTCAATCTCATGTCCTTTCTGCAGCTACCATTGGCGCCATGTTGCAGCAAGAGAACAACAGATTGGCTAATAAGTCAGACTCCGATGCTATCTACGACTTAGTGAGTCTCGGGAGTCGTTACTCATCCTCTATTGTCGCTTTTTCCCAGCGGCTACAAGTCAAAAATCATGAGGTTGAAAAGCTTAAAGAACAAATTGTTGTACTTCAACGAATTGTTCAAGAGTCTCACACAAGGGAATGAATCATTCGGCAGAAGAATAAAAAGTTGAAATCTCTATTGGATTCTTCATTCCGCTTGCCAGTTCCCATGGATAGGGATGACATGATATTGTATGAAGAGAATGAGCGTCTCAAACATGAGGCTAAGAACCTCAAGTTTATGTAAAAGTATTTAAAAAAATATCTCTCTATTTTTATGAACTCTGATCTATCTTTCAAGAGATATTCATAACATGCATCATACCTATTTCTCTTCTAATCATACATAATCTATCTTCTGGTAAGGGTTTTGTGAATATATCTGCTAACTGATCGTGTGTGTTTGTGAACTCCAGTACTATATCGCCTTTCTGCACATGATCTTAAAAAAAAATGATATCTTATTTCAATATGCTTAATTCTAGAATGTTGTATTGGGGTTTTTTTTTTGAAAGATTTATAGCACTTGTATTATCACATTTGATTGGAATGTGATTATACATAAGTTTAAAATCCTCAAGTTGTTGCTTCATGTAAAGAGCTTGAGCACAACAACTACCCGCAGCAACATATTCTGCCTCAGCAGTAGATAGTGCAACAGAATTTTGTTTTTTTTTTACTAAACCAGAAAACTAGTGCACGACCTAAGAAATGACATGTTCTACTAAAACTTTTTCGATCATCTTTGCAACCAGTATAATCGATACCTGAATAACTAATAAGATCGAAAGAAGTGTGTTTAGGATACTATAACTCTAAGTCAATGGTACTGGCAAAATATCTAAAAATCCGTTTGACTGCAATCAAATGAGATTGCTTTGTAAATGATTGAAAACGTGCACATAAACATACACTGAACATAATATCTGGTCTACTGGCTGTCAAATATAATAAGCTACCAATCATACCTCGATATACCTTCGAATCAACTAGTTTACCGGATTCATCTTTATCAAGTTTAGTGGATGGGCTCATTGATGTTCCAGTTTCCTTAGCACCTTCCATCCCAAACTTCTTCAGCAATTTTTTAATATATTTTGATTGATTGATGAATATCCCACTTTTTGCTTGCTTAATTTGCAATCCGAGAAAGAATATAAGCTCTCCCATCATACTCATTTCAAATTCTTCCTGCATAGTCTTAGCAAAAACTTGGCACATATTTTCATTAGTAGCACCGAATATTATATCATCAACATAAATTTGAATCAAAAGAATATCATCATTTTCGTATATAATGAAAAGAGTTGTATCAATTTTTCCTCTTAAAAAGCCTTTTTCAATCAAGAAACTACTGAATCTCTCGTACCGCGCTCTAGGAGCTTGTTTGAGTCCAAATAGTACTTTTGTGAGTTTGAAAACATGATTTAGAGAAATATGATTTTCAAAACCTGGAGGTTGCTCAGCATATACTTCTTCATTTATAAAACCGTTTAAGAAAGCACTTTTAACATCCATTTGAAAAAGTTTGAAATCTTTATAACAAGCATATGTAAGTAGCATTCGAATAGCTTCTAATCTTGCGACTGGTGCATATGTCTCATCATAATTGATTCATTCTTCTTGATTGAAACATTGGACCACTAGTCGAGCCTTATTTCTAGTAATGACTCTGGATTCATGTTTCTTGTTTTTAAAAACCCATTTTATTCCAATAATAGTATGATTTTTGGGTTTAGGAACAAGTGTTCAAACATCATTTCTTTCAAATTGATTAAGCTCTTCTTACATAGCTAGAATCTAAGATTCATCAAGAAGTGTTTCATCAATATTTTTAGGTTCAATCTGAGATAGAAAAGCAGTATGATTGCAAATATTTCTAAGAGATGATCGAGTACTTACACCTCGTGAAGGTTCTCCTAGAATTTATTCTGCTCGATGATCTTTCACATGTTTCCACTATTTGGTTGCATCTTGTACTAAGTCTTGATGATCTTTCCTTCTATTTCCATGATCTTCCCTTTTGAATTGTCTCCAAATATCACACATCATTTTTCTTTAGAAGTGAAGTCAATGAATTTAGTTTTGTCTTCTGTCACGTATCTTGAGCATCCGTTGTCTAAAAATCATTTATTTTTACCTGTAGAATACTTCATGCATACCTACAAAAGCAATTAAAAATAATTCCCGGTACCCAAGTTCTTTGGGTCCTTTATTTATTAATATTAGAATAAACAAGATATTTAGGTACCCATATGACCCTAATAGTCATTGTATGTTTTCTTCTAATAGGACAAGCGAGATAATTATGACCATTTCTATTACAAAAATTACAAATAGCATGTGACATATATGAAGAACTTGAGTGATTATAATAGTATCCTTTTTTAACAAAATTATTTTTATGAAAAGAATTTTGAATATTGGACTTTGATGTAGAAGGATTATCAAAGAAGTTTTTATAAGATTTGTATTTTTGTTTTGGCATATATCCCAAGCCTGCCTTATCAAAAACACATTTTTGACTACCAAGAAATTTTTCAAAATTTCTTTTTCCATTCGTAAAGTTTTCAATAATATTTTCTAAATCAGTTTTCTTTTTCTTCAATTCAAAATTTTCATCTTTCAAAACAATATTTTCTTTTCTTAAAATATCAATTTCGTTTGTTAAAGAAGAATTTTTCTTTTTCAGAGCAGTATACTTGATACCCAATTTTTCAAATTCCTCATATACTTCTTATAAAACATTTTGCAATTCTTCATATGAAGGATTTTCAATATTATCAAAATTTGTTACTTCAATGTCATCTTTAGCCATAAGACAAAGATTAGCTGATTCTCCATTACTTGCTTCACTATCTGAGCTACTTGAATCATTATTCCACGTAACTTTCATTGCTTTTTTGCCTTTGTTTCGATCTTTTTTTAGCAGAGGACAATCTGGCTTGATATGACCAGGTTTATTGCATTTATAACAAATTAAAGTTTCATTTTTACCTGAATCTTTCTTGGAAAACTTATTGAAGGATTTCCTTGAAGGAGTTTTATTTTTCTTTAAGAACCTTTGAATTCTTCTTACTATCATTGCAATTTCTTCATTTTTGTCATCATTTTCCTTATTTTCATCACTTTCACTTTCATGTGGAACAGCTTTAAGTACCAAGCTTTTCTTTGACTTTCCTTCTTCTTCTCCTCTTTTCAATGTGTACTCATGGGTGATAAGTGACCCGATGAGTTCATTCACTTCGAGCTTCTTGAGGTCTCTAGCTTCAAGAATTGCTGTCACTTTTGATTCCCAACGTTTTGGTTGAGAGTTGAGAATTTTTCTTACTATCTCCACTTTGGAATAAATTTTGTCAAGAGCTGTCAAACTGTTTATGATATTAGTAAAACGAGTGTACATACTAGAAATAGATTCATCATCATTCATCTTAAACATTTCATATTCATGAGTAAGAATATAAATTTTTGATTCCTTGACTTGAGAAGTTCCTTCATAAGTAACTTCCAAGTTATCCCAAATTTCCTTTGCTGTAGCACAAGTCATTACTCTATTAAATTCATTACCATTGAGAGCATTATATAATAAATTCATAGCAGTTAAATTCAAAGTATAAAGTGTATCGTCTTCACGATTAAACTCTTCTTCTTTCTTTTTGACCTTTACTCCATCAACCACTTTTGTTGGAATATAAGGTCCATTTACAATGCATTTCCAGATTTCTCGACCTTGAGCCTGAAGGAATATTCTCATTCTAACTTTCTAGAATGAATAATTGTCTCCGCAAAAGAGTGGATGCCGACTGCTAGATTGACTTTCACCAAATGAAGCTGCAATGTTAGCCATAAGATCTTAACTCAAAAGATAGTTAATCTTATAATAGAGTTCTAGCTCTGATACCAATTGTTGCCTAGATAACTAATACAATAGGGGGGGTGAATTGAGTTGTATTTAAAAAAATAACAATTATAAATCAAATATATAATATAAAATATAAACAAAATATGAAACAATAATAAATATAAAGAGTAAGGGTAAGAGAGAAGCAAACTCAGTATGTTAACGAGGTTCGGCCCCACTGCATACGTCCTCGCCTCAAGCTACCTCTTGAGGATCCCTAAATCCACTATTCAATCTCTTTTAGGTGGAGATAGAAACCTATTACACCTTTGAGCAGTACCGCTCCAAAGAATTCGTGTAGAACACCCTTTACACTTCCAATCACCTTACACTTGGTGATTTAACTATTCCCCGTGTAGAACACCTTCTACACTTCCAATCACCTCACACTTGGTGATTTAACTATTTCTCGTGTAGAACATTTTCTACACACACAAGGGTTATACACACCCTTTTACAAATACAAGAGTTGATAGTAGGTAAACTATCAAAGTACACTCATCAATGAGTGAGATAGAAACAATACAGCGCAACCTATATCTCTCTCAACAAGAACAAGAATTAAGGCTCAAAACTTTAGAAAAGAGAGAATGAGAGTTTTGAAGAAATGATGCAAAACTTAGCAATAGATATGTAAGCTCTTGTTGTGATTTTTGCAAAACTCAAGTAAGCTATTTATAGGCAAATGAGTTTTCAATTTCAAATTTGAAAAGATTCCCATGTCAAAAATATCATCATTCACTTTTCAAAAATTTCAAATCTAATATTTTTACTTTTTGCATGTGACAAAAGGAGCACACTTTACTTTTCAAAAATTTCAAACATAATCTTTTACTTTTTGCATATGACAAAAGGAGCACATCTTACTTTTCAAAATTTTCAAATAAAGACATCTACCTTTTGCATAAGTCAAGAAAAGCATCCACAATTTTTGAAAATATTCAAATAAAACATGCACATGTGAAAGATGACAATCAATCATCTTAATATTTTCAAAGTTCAAACCTTTAATCATGTCATGCACATGTGAAAGATGACAATCAATTATCTTTCAAAATTTTCAAATTTAATTTTCAAAATATTCATGCATATGTGGAAAATGTATTTTAATGCTTTATGATAAAATATTAATTTTGAGTTTTAATCCTAATTTTGAATTTTTAAGAGATTTACAACATTACTCTATGATTTTAATGTGAACTTGTTTCCTTCTTGCTCATGCTTGCTTCCTTGATGTGCTTGATTATATTGTGTGGACAACTTGAGCTTGAGACTCATTTATTCTTTGAATTCATTTGTTATCATCAAAATTCATATGTAGATTTACACGAAACTTGAAATCTTGGGTTCAACATTCCTCAATTTCATGAACAACTCTATTAAACCACTTAGAGTATTTCTAGTATGGTTACATGTATTTCTAGTTTCCATGTCTTAGCTAGAGGCACCCCTGAAGATGCATAGACACTGCTTCCAATATTGTTTAATTTCTACCTATCAAAAAAAAACTTTTGTTTAGTTTCTGATGACATATATCTATCACCTTTTGGGAAATACTTCAGCTGTGGAATAGCCTCTAATCATTCTTTAGTCTACTTCTCTTTAATCTAAAAGGTCTGAATGATATTGTACGTGATCTATACATTAATAATCATGGTTTTGTAAGTACTGTGTTTGAACTTCTTCCTTGTGTGGCAGGGAACATACTCCCTCTATCATATTTATGGACGAGATTGACAGCATTGGATCTGCTCGAATGGAATCTGGTAGTGGTAATGGTGACAATGAGGTGTAGCGGACTATGTTGGAGCTTCTCAACCAATTGGATGGATTTGAAGCATCTAACAAGATTACGGTTCTTTAATTCCTGAACTCTTCAATTTTCATGTCAATGCTTGATTTCTAGCTCATGGTAAAAGTTTCAGATTTTTCACTGTTACTTAGGATGGTGCAGTTAATGGATGGTCTCAAATAAAAGCTTCCAAGGAATGCTTCCTTGCTACTATAGATGCAGAAGTACATATGTATTATCAACAAAGCATTCCCTTAGCTTGTAATCACCTATAATTTTGCACAGAAGTTAATATATACCTCTCAATTGTACCTAGATTTTATTTAGTGCAGTTTCATTAATATATCATATAATGATTTATGATTTATGATTGATGGTTTCATAACTATACTTTTTTATACTTTCCCTTGGTTAGTATCAGTTTAGCCTTGTGGTTGTGCATTTTTTTTGGGATAGGAAGATTAACAGGCTAATTTTAGAGCATGGAGGCTTGTGTTTTTTAGCTGCTTTTTTGTATATATTGACATCTTTGTTTTACCATGAGTCCCTCTTTAATTTGGATTTTTCAATTTTTTTTCTTAAACAAATTAGTTGCCAAAAAATTGATAATGTATTTGTGTGTAATTACATATCAAGTGTCTCTAAGGTGGAGATTGGATGGAATGACATTTGCGAGATGGCTCTTGTAAAGGAATATTTCAGATGGAGCTCGAGAATCATGTGGATCAAATTGGAGATTATGACAAGGAAGATGATTACGAGGTTGATCCATTCGATGCTCAAAACTGGCCTATATCTTTCATCTGTTAATCTTCTGAACTAGGAAATGGTAACAGATTGTTTGACTTCTATTTATTTTCATTATACCATTTTTTATATTCCTCCTTTTTGCTATATGCTTGAAACTTTTTTAGTTTTCCACAAGTTCTTTTTCTTATTTCTTTTATAATGTAGCTTAAACATGTTGTGTGCGATTATGTTACACTTTCTTAGTTTAACTTGTGAATATAAGGTTTCATGCATCTTAATTTATTCATTTATTTTATAGAGTACAATATTTGCACTTCTTATTGATATTGTGTGGCTATGCTTGAGCTTAATGTCAATCTGTCTTTGTTCATGCTCTTAGAATATCTGCTAGATTATGTTTTTTTTGAAGGACCGACACATTGAAGATTTGCCAAAATATATTCAAATCAATCAAAATGATTTCTCATATCGCAAGTAAGATTTCATTTTTGTTTTTGGTTTCCTTTCTTCTGAAGATTTTCTTTGCTGAGTATGTCATGTTGACCAATTATTTACTTCTTATTTCCTTCCAAGTGAGGCATAGTTATCTAATATTGAAAGTAAAATTGGGTTACTTATTTCTTTCCAAGGAGAGGTTTTTCCCCCTTATTTGTTTCTATTTACTCCTTGTTTTTAGGACACTATGGCATATCCATCTGTTTGAGATTGTTGCGATGTACTTATAACAATTTGTGAGGACATACCATGGGGTTCTTTTGTAACTTATAACTAATAAAAGAATCCATAGCCATCATTGAAACCAGGTCTTCTCTCTCCTAATTTAAAAATTACATTAAAAAAGCTATGAAATTTGTTATCTTATTAACTGTCTAATTTTCTTTATACTTGTGTTTTTTTATCCTCTATATTCATTCTTGCATGTTTTGGTGTGTTTTACTTCTATTAGTAAATTATTTGAAAAGAAATTTCAGTTATTGTACTCAAGAATGTATGTTGTGGTTGACTTTGAGAACTAAAATAATGTATATGTTTGTAGCAATTGAAATCAATGAAGAAGACAGTTTTGAAATCGTGAATGATGGATTTCATTTATGATTATGGCATTTAAACCTTATATATATATATATATATATTTCAATGATAAATTGATGATATTGTAATGTTTATTAGGATATATAATTAACAAGCAAATATAATTAATTGGATGTATGATGGATTAAATTGATGTTAAGAGCAAGTTGAATTGTATAATTATTATAGCATTTAAAAAAAACGTTTGGCTGTGAAAAATATATTTCCCGCGAACATTAGTCACCACAAAAGGTTAAATTCTAGGTAAAAGTGTGCTGAGGATTAGTTATTACCTGCGCTTTTAAACACTTTTGTTGCCGCAAAAAGTTGTTTCTCTTCAACATTTTGACAATGCGCTAGAAACAACTTTTTCTCACTCATCTATTACGGCGACTTACCGCCGACAGAAATGAGCTGTAAATACTTATTTGCGGTGAATAGAGGACTTTTAGCGGCGACTTTGTGTTGCCAAAAATACCCTTTATTCTTGTTGTATATATAAAAGAGCTGCCTAAGTATTTTAGGAAACAATGTAAAAGATACAAAACAATAACTATACAAGAATCAAGGGTATCAAATATACACAATTTGCAAGATTGTAGCATATCACAATGAATCACATTGCTTGATATGCTGCAGAATTCATGGGGATTGTTCTTCCTTAATATTCACAAGAAGGGATGGCAATATAAATAGCCCCTCTAGTGTAACTTCTGGCTTATCCTTATTGGTCAGCCATCAAGTCTCATGAAGTAGTTCTTAAACCACTTCATAACCTCCAAAAGATGTCCACTATAGGTGCCCATTTCTTACTGCTTTAACATGTGCAAGTATATATATTAATTATCATCTCTTTTGATATGATTGGCATTCCAACTCTCCAGCTATATAGCAGTTTCTGTTAAGCATGCATTTCCTGATCTAGTACATATATTCATATAGAATGCATGCATGGGGTACTAGAAGAAATAACGTTTTATAAGAAAAATAAATATTTGTGATATTTTAATTACAACTAGAAGGACTAATTGTGACGAATTGTTATCAAATGAGAGTTGATATATATAATACATGTATATATATGCATAATTTATACTTTCGTTTTTTAAATATTGGTTCGCTTTAAAATAAAACCAAAGGTATAAGAGGATCAATTGAGTGATCTATTGCGATATGTGCATGCTTATGCCAAAGGTTTGGACTTATCCTCCTTTGACAAAATAAAGGAGGGGGACCGATAAAAAAAAAAAAAAAAAAAAGGTAGTTTAATGTGCTTCACCCAATTGATCACAAGGGTTGCAGTTGGAAGACTCAATGAATAAGCTGGGGCACTACTTTTGATCTTTTGGCGCTTTCGTTGGAAATCTTCACTTCATTGAGTCTTGTAAGAGGCGCTCATATATGTTGTCCTGATCACCAATCATATTCAACTCTTCAATTCCACTAAATACTGTGACTTGTGCATAAGATCAGTATAATCCAAAGTTGGGCATATATATGGACAGGTATTGGTCTATATAGGGAGGGGAAAGAGCTTATGGTTCTTGCTTGTACGGTTGAAAATATGATCACTTTTTAAAAAATAGCGGCTAATATTATAAGAAAAATAGAAATTATTAATGGCTAATATTATAAGAAAAATAGATATTTGTAATATTTGAATTATAATTAAAAAAATTATTTATGATAAAAATAATTAATCTATTTTAATCACAAATAATTCTTTTAATTATAATTAAAATATTACAAACACCCATTTTTTCTTATGCAAAAGTCTCCCTGATCATGCATGTCATGGATCGAGTACTACGTGAGAATCAAAGGTTTAATTGTAGTTTATCTACCTATATATACAGTAACCTGAAAGGTTGGACCACAACCACATCATGCATGCAATATTATTGGAAGCATGCTTGTCCACTTGTCTAGAGTAGGAAATTGTCCCAAGCTAGCTAGCCAGCTATGGATTTTTTTTTCGTTTATTTTAATATATATTATAATATATATATAATATATTATATATATATATAATATATAATGTATATATATAATATATAATGTATATATTATATGTGGCAATGGATAAATTAAAAGGCAAAAGGGCAATGTTTCGTTAACTTTTAAAGAGAATGAAAAGAACTTTTAATGGGGAAAAACCCCCTGATCATGAAGACAACCAATCCAAATTTTACCATGATTATAATTTGGACAGAAATTAAATTCCATAAATTAGTAATAATTACTAGCTGCCAAATTAATTAACTTCTGCCACGCGCATGATCATAATAAACCTCTTGAAGAAAAAAATATTTATTTGCAATTAAAGAGCAAAAGATCGACCAATTTATACGTGCGGGGACCATATATAATAAGCATGCATATATATACAAAGTACCATTGGTCAGTCCACATACGAAAGAGACAGATCATCATCGGTCGTGACTGAGACCCACAAATTTTTATTTGTTTCAATTTCATATATATGGAAGTACAAAAAGCAAATTAGGGAAAGATAGAATTAACAAGGAATTAGATCCATGCGCAGCATATAATTATATAGGTCTTGAAATTATGAAAAAGATCAGAAAGATAAAATAAATAATTTGTCATGTTGAAACCAAATTCGAATATTGTTCTATATATCTACATGATTAAGGTCTAAACATGAGATCAATCAATTAAAGCATCATGTATATATCTTCTAAATATAAAATATATATTACATGAGTCCATGACATGACAATATACACAATTAATATAAGCTCCTAATTATTATTAATTGGCATGCGCAGTTGCCAGATGATCCTATATATATACTGTTTTGACAAAACTCCAATATTAAAGCATTGATCACAAGAAAGAAGAAGTGATCATTATCTTTCACACATGATATCATTTAAAAAATAACACAGGCATTTGGATTCTCTTCCATGCTTGAGACGTAGTAATATGAGGTGAGATGGGGATTATAAGCTTTGTAAGCCTTGACAAGCTCTAAAACAGGGTCAGGCTTTTCCTTCTTATCTTCATCTTTTTTCTCTTCTTCTTTCTTGGGTTCTTCTTTCTTCCCCTCCTCGGCCTTTGCTTCTTCCTTCTTTGCCTCCTCTTTCTTCTCAGGCTCTTGTGCCGGTCCAACAGATATTATATCTGCCATTGGCCAATATTTGCGCAATTTGCTCACTATATATATTGGATCCACTGTCCCCACCACAGTTAGATTCTTCTCCTTCATGTCCATTGCAATGGAATCAATGCCTGCAAATTAACTTATTTGAAAGAATTATTGGACGGTACGACGTTTAATTAAAAGAACAAAGAGAGATAACGCGATTAATTAAATGCTCGTGCAGGTTTTACACTCTTAAAACACTTATATATTAGACCACGTAGTACGCGTACATGGTACTAGTGTTTTATATATAATTTTCAGCTAGAATCCAATTAAAATAATTTTCTCAATAAACCCCAATCACGAAATATACATTATATAAGCATTATTTCCCCTTATAAATAATTAGCAACGCACTAACAAAGATTCAAGTATAGTTTAATTAAGATGAAGATCTATAAATTTGTACACTCAATTTCTTAATTGCACCATCTAATTAAACCTCTTCGAAATGATTTTTTCGTCGATACTTTATGATCATTATACATAGTTTTTGCAACAAAATTCGAATCAAATTAAAAGGACGATGATGCAGCTAGCTAGCAAGCACGAAGGCGTTATATATATATATATATGCACGTACGTACGCGCCAAAAAGTTGCAATATATATATGCTTAAGAAATTAAACTTACGCACGCTAAAAAAATGGAGCAACCAAAACAGAACTCGTCAAAATTAATTAGAACTCGATATAAAATGATCATAAGTTTACGCACTAATTATTTTCATAAATATATTTCCCCTCCCAGAAATAAATATGAAATTAGATTCTTTCATAGAGGAAAAAGAAAATATATATATATATATATATACCCGGCCGGGAGAAGTAGTACTACTTGAAAAATAAAGGAAACAAGGCGTACGTCATAACGTACCTGAAAGAGTAGAGACAGTCTTCAAGGCCTTGTGCTTGGCTTTGTCGTCGTTTATATCCAGCTTCAATACAACCTTCTGCAAGATTAACAGTAAATATATCGATCATCAATTTAATTATATATAAGATGACCATATATATAAATATATTCTAAATCTGAACATGAGACAGGTACCTCATGAAATTAATTTTCAGAAGCCAGTTTTATATATAATCTTTTCTGAAACTTAACTCTCAAACCGTTCATATAAGGAAGCATTGCAAAAAGAGATCAATATTTAAAGCAAAACCCGTCATTAACAAACATGCTTTAGAATTTATAAAAGTGGAATCTGCATGCAGCATGCTGCATATTCCTACTCCAAGCTACCTCCCGGCCAACAAAAAGAAAAAGTAGAAAAGGAAATTAATAAATAGAAAAGAGATCGATCAATGCAAAATTAATCAAAAGATTGGGGAGATCATCATCACCTTCATGATATTTGTTATAATGCTTTTGTGATGAGGAATGTGCAGATGAGGTCAAAGCCTGAATTAATGGAGAATGCTGAAACAGACAGAGGGGAGAGGAAAGCAGAGAGAAAGTGGGTGCTGTAAGATAGCGGAAAAGGAGGGAAGCCAAGCCAAGACACCAAAAAATGGAATAATGCTTCGTGGGAAAAAGATAAGAGAGGTTGGACAGACCGGGTACCACAAAACTCCGAATCGAAACAAGAATTGCAGAATAGGAGAGAGAAGAAAAGTTAGAGAGAGAGAGAGAGAGAGAGAGAGAGAGAGAGAGAGAGAGAGAGACTACGTATAGATCGAGTGTTGAAGAAGCTGGGTAAACAAGTGGGTGTATATTGGCCATGAGTTAGATAGGCTAATTGTTTGAACATAAAGCAGTACTGAACCGTCCCCTTCAGTGTGATGTACTCGTAGCGAATGATATATGGAGAATGACACACTCACACGTGGCCCTATGTCACCTTAGCACAGCAAACTGGTTCTTTAATAATTTCCTCACCTTTTTTTTCCTTCTTTCGAATAATTCCATCCATATTCTACCTTAAAAATAAGATGGATGCATGCGTGCAAGACCATATGTTATTATTAATTTCATCTGTATATATATATAATTTATCTGATCTAATTTGAGTTGTTGATCAATTTTAATAATAAATATAAGAAATGATCTAATTATATATGGCTTAAATAATATTTGAGAGAAATTAATAGTCGTCGTCATCCCTATCTTTTTGAGTCACTAGTTCAAATATTTTGTATATAAAACCACTCCATAATTCAATCCTACTATTACTTTTTTCTTTTTTTTTAGCAATTGTTAATAAGTCGTTGAAAAAGATGACCCTAGCCGCTATCAAGTGGATCAGAGATATTTAAAAATGAAAAATATTATTTATATACAGTATCTTTTACGTATATATATCATATATAAATATTATTTTTACACCTCTTTTAATCTAATTATTCGATTTTTTTTTCTCTTTTATTATGTTTTATCTTTTTTTTTTTAATATATAGGCTTTGACAATTTGGTGGGCAGGGCGTACAGACTAGTACGCGTACTGATGATCTATTGTACCCATGCATGCATATCAAGAGCCAAGGGGGGTGTGAGCCTGATCATGAGGTGTCATAAGAGTCATCATGTGGACTGAATTCAAGGTCAACGTACATTTGCAGGTTTTTAAAATACTATATATAGGGACCGATTCGTGCATGGTGATCTGATCTATATACTAATAACTAGGGCGTCCCATGCACCTCCCGGCCGGGCGGTGGGTGCATGCTGATGATGATCTCGGCCTACATGATGGATATCTCAATTAATGTCTGCAATCAGAAAGAGAAATTACATATATAGAATCCTAATTCCTTGTACATCATCATGATTTTGATCCTAGCTAGCTAAAGCATTAACATATATGGCGACTAAAAGGGTGATAAAAGTTTAGTTTTTTATGCAAATAATTATTAATCAGCAAGCATGGGCATGCATCCCGGTTACCATTTTCAAATATATATATATATATATATATATAGCAAATTGTTGTTTTTTTAAGACAAAAACAGGATTAATGCAACATGAAATCGTTTTTATATAACATGTGTACGGACAAGTAAGTAGGTTTAACGTGAATTAACCTAGCTAGCTAGCTGCATGCAATTAATAATTAAAATCACTCCATAATCATATTATACATAACGCAAATGCAATTAAAATGACCAATACCTGCAAAAACTTAGAGAGAGAAACTCTATTTTTTTCTCTAAAAAATTGCTCAATCATTTCGAGTGTCTTTGCCAGATAGGAGACTGGAGTTGTGGCTCTCACACTCTTCTAATTTCCCTTTTAATTACTACAATGTGTATACATTTTCATAGTAGTAAGTCTTCCCCTCCATCGATTCAACTTTGATTGGATCTACCGCACTTTGGCTGTCATCAATTGACACATATGCCCTACCACACCATCCTATAATTGTCACATATGTTCATGGTCTTCATGCACCACTACACCTTGACGCCTCCATCAACTACATGCATCATACCAACAAAATCCTCACGTCGAGATCTTCTAGATCTGCCCTACCTTGTCTCTCTACCATCATCGCTTGATTGTCATGCGCCACCACAAAAACATCTCAAGACAACAAACTGCACCATAACTTTTACTACTTTCTAGCGGAGGTTCCATCACTATCAGTGGTGGTTCCAAAGTTCACATGACTAACTATGTCTAACTACCGCCTTTTAAGATAGCGCCATTTTTGTATGGCATGGATGAGACAAAGATATTAGTCCTAAAATCTTCTTTTTTCATCATTTTGCATCGTGATTATTGTACTGGGGCGTTTGTTGGGGGACCCACCCCTCCTTGTGACGCCCCCAAATTCCCTAAAAAAAAATACAGGAATTGAGAAGTCGGGAAGCTGACAACACGGGTCACACATCTCAAAGATAAGTGCCAACCGTATGTGCACACGTAACATACATAAATAAAGGCAGCGGATATTTAAGATCAATAACTAAGTACCAGAATTTTAGAAATATTTTACAAACCATTTTAATATAAACTCTCAAACAGGAGATTTAATACAATCATCCGAAATACAAATTAAACAAATACATATTTTAAAAGGGGGAAAAATAATTTCCCGAGATAACAATTTTATAACAATAATACATCACCGGCGGAGCCGTCTCCTCAGCCTCAGCCTCTTCATAATTTACATCTAAAAACTACGACGCGAAGATGGCATCGCAGGTAAGTACAATCCAACCAAACCAAAAGATAGAAATATACTCATGCAACAACACTACGCATGAACACGACTCCAAATGCATGAATCTCAAAATAACATCTTTCTCCAAATAATTAAGATAAACACACGCCAAAATCCCATTTTGGTTCAGGATAAAATTCCCGTAAAATCATCCATTATTTCCCATAAAATAATATCCGCAAAAACCAATCATATCAGGCGTTATATATCGTCATCCCCAATATGATAAACACACACTAATCATAATGGGCGTTACGTATCGACGTCCCCATTATGATTCACACACACTCATTTCATACCGGACTCACCGTCCCCGATATGAAATGCACACCCAATAACCATAACGGGCATTACGTATCGTCGTCCCCGTTATGTCATCCACACACTATCAATCACAATGAGCGTTACGTATTGCCATCTCTATTATGTCATCCGCACACACACGCTGATTACAACGAATGTTACGTATCGCCGTCCCCGTTATGACTCAGCCAAAAACCATTAAAATCCATAAACTCAATAAAAACCCAGTTTCCATTTCTAACACATGAATATCTAAAATCATGCAAAAATCTAATTTTCAAATACTTCCATGAGCATGCGCATAAATACACAATACAGACAACCATGCACCAAATAGCTAACAATTAATAAATTCCAACAATAATCAAATATAATAACTGTTGATGCTAAAAATATATTTAAATCTTAAAACTCGTTTAGAAAGTACTTACAGCAGGTAAAAATGCAAATCCTTGAACAAACGCCAATCCGCAGCGTTCGTAATAGTCATCGATACGTTAAACTAAAATACTCGGTTTGACACCAAAATTTAGGGAGATACTCTTTGGAAGGTAGGGAATCTCATGGAAATGATGATGTGGTGGCACAACCACTGGAAGGTGGCGGATCAGGCTCCAAAATGGGTGAAAACTCATTTTCGGGTTTGAGGTTGTACCGGGAAGGTAAGGCAACGGTTGAGGAAACTGAGCTAGGGAGATGACCGACTAGACAATGGGAGTCTTTTGGTGGCGGTGGTGAGGTCTACGGTGGCCGGACGGCGGCACGGCAAGGATATACCCGTTTTAGGACCCATTTCAAGTGGAGAAGAGAGAGAGAAATTGGGGTGGCTACCGACGGTGGGTTATATTCTAGTGGTGGTGGTCAAAGGCCAAGGGGACCGGCGACGGAGTCGGAAAATTGGTGAAAACTCATTAAACCCATTTTCGGGTATGTGCCGTGTGGGGGAGGTGGGGTGGCTGGTGGACTCGTCGGCGTGTGGGGAGGCTGGCGGTGTGGGCGGTGAAAGGTGGCGGCCGGCGGTGGGTGGCTGGGCTGAGTTGGACCAACGGAAGTGAGGGGGGGGGGGGGCTTGTGTCGCGCACGGGTAAGGGGCTGGGGCAAAAACTGGGGGAAAAAGAAAGAAAAAGAAAAGAAAAAGAGAAGGAAATAAACAAGATCCAGTTCCCACAACTCAGTTCACAGTGTTGATCTAATAAAAGAATTCCAAAATATAGAGCTGAATAAATTAATTTAAACGCCAAGACTACTTAAGATAAAATAATAAATAAAAACACATCAAGAAAATTCACATAATAAAATAAAAGAATTTAAATTCCACTCATTAAAATAATCACCTCACATTTAAATTAATAAACAAATAACGTAACTCAACATTTAATTATAAAAACAACATAAAACTAACACTTATTAACTAATAACTCAAATAAATATTTTAAACAAATAAAACACAACCAATAATATCATTAAAATAAATTAAAATAATTAATATCGAGAATAAAATAACGTATAAAAATATACGTAAATCTGATATCTCGCACTCCTCATGTGCTATCTTTTTTGTTTCTAATAGAAATTTGCTTGCTTAGATAAAAAAGAGTTCATAATCATGTTTTCAAGCACTAGTTTCAATGCATGCATGCTGCTACGTATCAAACTATTGTAATGTTAGGTACGCTTTAAATAGTGAGATGAGATAAAATTATTTTAGATGAAAGTTTAATAAAATTTTGTTGATATATTATTTTTTAAAATTATTATTATTTTAGAATTTAAAAATATTGAATTATTTATTATATTTTTCATATGTAAAATTTTAAAAAATAATAATAATGAAATGTGATTAGATAAACACTTTCATTATTCAAATCAAACCTAATCTTAGAGCATCAGCACCCAGATGCCTAACATTTTGATAAAAATGCATCTCCATCATGTTGAATGCATCTCCATCATGTTCCCGGCCCATTTTAGGAAAAGGCTTTGGGATATGAACAGTGACACTAAATATGGGAAATTATTATCTATCCCTAAATCATATTTTACAAATATTTTATTCGAAGCAATAAAATAAATTATTTTTCCAATTATCTACACTTTCTCTCTGCATGCTCATATTTATTATTGTTGGAATTTGAAGAAAATGTCAACGTTGAGATTATCTAATTTTTTTTTCTTTTTAGAAAACTTGACCATTTATAAAAGTATGATTTTTTTTTCTAAAATAATATTGTTATGAAACCTCCGATTCTTTTATAAAAAAAAAAATTATCGTATAGAGGGAAAAGTAGTTTAAAAAACTGTTACAAATAAAAAACGAAAAACATAGGTACCACAAATAATTAAATAATTACAAAATTGTGAAAAAAATAAGTTAAAAAAGTTTCTTCCACTCTTTTCTCAAAAGACAAAAAAATGATCGTACTTAAAAGGTGCACAAAAATATGAGTAGAAAAATAATATAAAAAAATAGAGAGATTATTTTAATAGATTAATAGAGAAATAATAAATAGTTAGATGTAGGAGGTTTGAAAAAGATAAGAAAAAGTAGAAAAAAAAATAGAGAAAGATGATTTTTTAACAAAAATTTAGGGAAATTTGTATTCACCCGGATGTGAATACCCTTATACCCTTGATCCCTAAGTTCTAGGAATTTAATTATGATCAGAGCAATACACTTGGGAATTAAGTACTAAATTGTAAGATCTTTGAGTAATACTACTTGAGAGACTCATTCGATTTCTAGAAAGAGAATATTCTCATTTTTTCTAAAAAAAAAATAATAATCTTTCGCGAGTGTTTTTGTTGGAGAAGAGAGTGGATCGATGACTCCCATCTTAATCCTCTAATCGGTTCATTTTTCAGTACTATTACGTAGATGCTTTCATGATAATATATTTTTTTTAAATACCTTCTAGCGGTTCGATTTTAGTTAGATCTATTGCACTCCAGCAATCGCTTGTCGACATGCACCTCATCATCCCACTCTCCAACTGCCAATCTATCGGGACGAAGCAAAGCAATAAAATTCTCGGTGTGTGACCCTAATCACGCACCGTTGTATCCTAATGAATCTATCAGCTAAACGCGCTGCACCAATAGATAATTCCTTCCCTCAAGATCTTTCAAATTTATCCCACCCAGCCCATCTCATAATCACTAACGCGTAGTCTCCATATTGTAACATCACAGGTGTGTAGGGTTGCAAACGATCCGATCAAAAACGAGTTTGAGTCGAATCGAGTCGAGCTGCACTCAAATAATTCGAGTTCGAGTTCGAGTTCGAGTCGAGCTGAGAGTTTGCCGAATCGAGTCGAATTCGAGCCGATCAAAGGCGAGCTTGAGTCGAATCGAGTTATTTATCGATCTTTGTTTTTACTCTCTAATGAACGAGCCGAACTTACTCCCGAACTTAGTCGAGTAATTACTCGAGTTTCTTACTCTTTATAAATATTTAACTCAATAATTTTTTTGTGAACTTAATACATTATTATTGTAAAGAAATAAAATACTACTTCTACATAAAGTAATAAAATATATTACTTATACAAAGTATTAAAAATAATATATATAACACAGAAAATATATAATAAAAGAATATATGTAAGAATATATGTAAGATTATATATATGTATATAAAAATATTATGAGTATTGTTACAAACTCAAAACGAGTTGAATCGAGTTTATATGAATCTTATTTACGAACACAAACCGAATTTATACGAGTCGAGTTGAGATTATACGAGTTTAGCTTGTTTAATATTCGAACCAATATTAGTGCTCACGAACAACTCATTTATTAAACGAATCGAATTCGAATCGAATTTATACGAGTCGAGCTCAAATTGTTCACGAGTAGTTCTGTTCGTTTGCAGCCCTACAAGTATGCATCAAGAAAGTTTGTCACCCTGCCATAGTCTCATTCATATGATGCTGGTTTTCTCATTATATACCCGCTTTCTTTAACTAATAATTTTGATGAAGAAAATATGAGTCTCTACAAGAAAGATTTCAAGCCAATAAACTGCAATGCATTTTTAATTTCTATCGCCTCCAACAATGACTCCGCAATTTGCATTTCTGTATGAACTGTAGAAACCATTTTTAAGAGGACACTCTCTCTGCTGGGCATGAATAAAAATGAGTATTTAGTTTTATAACCATTTTGTTTTTTGTTTTTCTTTATTTTTGTGTTGTAATGAAATGTTGGTCAGAAAATTCCACGGATCTGGTTTTTCATTATCTAAATGATAATTGGCTTTGCTTAAAATAAAAATACTAAGACCCAGTTTGCTTATAGAGATAATATCAAAAATTTAAAGTAAATCTCAAATTCATTATTATATTTTTTTCAAATTTTCATATAAAATATAATAAAAAACAAATTTATTATAATTTCAAAACAAATTTCAAAACAAATTTTTTCAAATCTCAAAACAAAATTAATTTTTAAAAAATATTTTATAATAATAATTTATCATTTTTTTTAATTTTTATCTCATCCAATCTTATCTTATTTTATCTTTCGAAAAAACAAAAATCAGGCCTGTAAAAGCTTTCTAGCTATTTGCAAACAAATTGTACGTGTCCGATCGATCTTTGTGATATTAATCTCTGAAACTTCTCCCGTTGGCTGTCGAGCAAGTGGAGGAGGGAGAGTAAACTAGTAGATCGAGGTAGCCGGCCTAGTGAGTTTGATGCATCCTCAGTACGTACCATATATATAGGACGAGGTCCACTAGGCTAGGAGTTCCTTTAGGCTTTCTCCGTCTCATGGTTATCGATAGCTCTCATTATTAATAAACCCAGAAAAAAGACCCCCTCTCCCATTTAACAAAATTTGAAAAATAATTTGGGAGTTGAAAACATTAATTAAAGACCGACCATATTTATTCCTATATGAGGTTTGGTATCATTTCGACTGATCATCTTTGGAACATGATTTTTAGTTTCGACTAAATTAATTTGGTTATACAAAATAAGATAAGAACTAAAATGAAATAAATATTGAATGAAAATAAAATATTATCATAATATTATTTTATTACTAAGCTTAATAGCAAAATATGCAAACACCACACAAATATTTTAAAAAAATAAGTAAATATGAACATCACATAAAATAAATTAATTTTTTAATAATAAACCTCTCTATTTTTTAAAACAATTAAACAGTATTTATATACTCTACGACTATATTTAACATTATTATAAAAATTATAAGCTAGTAAACCCCCCATTTTGAGCTGTTAAGCTCCAAGACGACTGTCCATTCCGAATCCTATCAATAATTTTCTTTTTGCTAATTCCACCCCTTAGCACAAACTTCTTAATTTTTTATACGACAGCCGAATTCGTTTTGAAGTTAATTATTCAAGGTTGAAAAGTTACAGATTTTTGTCACAAGTTGTTCTATGAGATTACTCGAATTAAATTGATCGGGTCAACATTGAACCGTATATGCAGACTCAAGTTCAGTTTCACACAATATGAACCTTGACATGATCCTCACCAGTTTCTTGATTGGATTTGAGCGTTCAAGAGATTTAGGCCTAAACATTTTAAGTTCTTTTATGATCCATGAAATGTTATAGCACCAACTCTTATCCAATTCAAATTTTAAGGTCTTTTGAATTTCGGGTGTTTTATAAAATTTTGAGATGTTTTAGACGGTAGATATTGTACGCTTGAGAATGAAAACATCTTTGACTAAACAACCGTCTTTGATTTTAAAGACAATTTTATTACCAAGCATGACCTATAGTACGTAGCAACACCACAAACTATCAGATGAGCTAATAAACGACTTTCCCACAGAACAAATCTCATATGTTCAAAGGGATCCCTCTTGTATATAACGTACATTCATCCATACGGGAGAAGAATAACCTAGAACACAAAGCATTGAACGCTGATAACACCTCCGAAATTCAAAAATAAAAAATATATATAGGAAGAAAAAATGGAAGAGAAGAAAAACAAAAAACAAAAAACAAAAAACAAAAAACAAAATAATAAAGCTTTACAACTTTTAGATTGTTTCAAATTAATACAAACCTCATGGGCAAGAAAAGGTTCGCGAGCTTAACTCAGAATTTAATCAAGCCAGCGAGTAATCCCATCATCTTCCCCTACAGCCGCCAAAACCTTAATGCGTACATCCAAAGCAGCCTACAGTTTGCCAATGATATTATCACTTATATAGCAGAAAAGAATAATACTGGGAGATACGCAGCACTCAACGTATCCCCTTCACATAAACAGTGTCATGCACTGTTTATGGTACTGTTCATGTGAGGGGGATGCGCTGAGTGTGCATGCTCCCCCTCATTTCTCAGCAGAAAAACACAAGGTAAATGGGGTGGATACATTGCTTGAGAGCAGGCTGAGCAGCTAAATATGGGCTCACCACCCCTTAACTCATCTCATCTCATATCTCATTATTACAAATTTTCTAATTTTCACATTTTTTCAAATTCTCATACAAAATATAATAAACAATTCAACCTTTTCAAATCTCAAAACACTCATAATATTAAAAAATAATATTTTAACAATATTTTATTCAATTTATCTCAACTCAACTCAACTCATCTCGATATCTAAACGCAACCTAAACGTTTTGACAAGTCATTTTTAAAAATTGCCCGAAGTGCACAAGAGATTTGGATTCTCCAAAGTTTAGACACAATTCTAGGGTCTAGGTCTAGAGTAGCAAAGACTAGCACAAAAGAAAATTTCACAATTTATTGAGCAAAAAGGTTGCCAGAAATTCATACAGACAAGAAAAAATGTATCCCACGATATTTATGCATGTTAAATATTGAAGATAAATAATTTTTGACAAGGGATTCTGATGGCACCATTCCATAATTTTTGGGTCAGGTTGAAAAACCAATTTTTCGAGTAGCATATGAAAATTTTTTGGGTTATTCGGGATAATACTGAACGGCCCTAGGAACAGCAAGGTACAATCAGTGGTATGAATTAACCACAATCTCATTTAGACCATCGATCCATCCTTATAACCTTGCTTGAAAAACCTAAGCAATTCTCCACTGCATGAACGCCGGTGCATACAACTGGCAAAACAGATTGAATCCCTTCCATTTCATCTTTTTGCCCACTCTTCTGTCAAATAGTGGCAAAGACACACACACCCCACCCACTCATCCCCTGATTTGTATCGATTAACTTACCTTCACAACACACACACACACACACATATATATATATATTGGAAGTTATAGCTGCAACGTGCCCACCCATCACCAATTCGCTATTTGTTGATTAACTCATTATATTTGGCCACGCATACAAGAAGTTGCTTCCATTCAGGCATGCGTTGAAAGTTAGTCTCTCTTGCCGAGCCAATTGGTCAACAAGATCAGATCAACTGTGCATTAGCAACGACACCTAGAAACAAACTTTAAGATCAGTGTCTCAAGTCTTTAATCTCAAGGTCTTGGTATTAGCCAGAAACAGGATATCTTTTGCGTGCTCAGCACTCACCATCATAACCGTACATGGATTACAGTAGTGAAGTTCTTGAAAGAAAAATACCATTCAGCACGGGACCAAGAGAAATTTTCGAGGGTGCGGTCCAGGACCGGAATTTACTCTGCAGGAGTGGGTCTGAAGGACCTTACCTTGGAGAGGTTCCCCGACATAAAAAAAAAGAAAAGAAAAATGCTATTCTGCCGCCTCACATCTACTGCTCATTATTACTGCACATGGCAGCCACCTGTATAAAAAAAACTCGAAAACACTGCACAAAACCTGTCCATCTGAAATTCGTCCTTCTGAAACCCCTCCCATCTGAAACCAGAATCCCTTCTGAAATTCGTTCTCCCATCTTTCAAAACCCCTTCTAAATCTCAAATCAGAAACAATTCTATCCAAGCAAATCTTAGCTGCCACAGAACTCTCTCTAAATCCAAAACCCCTTCTAAATCCAAGTGCCACCAACCAAAGTGAAAAAGTCTAGTTGCAGAGCAGAGAGCAGGGACGTTTAATAATTCTAACATAAGCTTCAAGTAATATGGTAACAACCATGTCGATATACAGCTGAAATTAACAAGTTACCAAGAGCCCAGTAAACCTAGAAAAATATACCCACAATCATGCCGAGAAGCTTCACCCAAAAAATGAACCCTTCTTCTTCCTGCTCGTTCTCAGCCAAAAGCCCCCCATGGAGATGGAATTGAAAATAAGACAAAAGGAAAAGAGTTGTCGTTGTACTTTGGAGGGATTCTTCTCATCAATCCCATGGCAGCCTCTATTTTTCTCTTTTTGTCCTTAAGATTTTTTTTTATTAGCACTGGGTGTCCGGAACAGCGTTCCGACTAATCTCGAGGGTGCACAGGCCCACGACAAGAAATTTCTCACAAGTGCACCTCAATTAATTCAAGAAAAAAATCCTTCAGTCTGATGGCCCCTATAGATTGTTTGTACCGAAAGAGACTTGAACCTTAAACCTAGGGAGAGTAGGCTTTTACCACTTGAGCCAATCCCTAGGGATTTCTCTATCCTTAAGATTTTGCACAGCTACTAGAAGAAGAAGAAGGTGATCAAATGAAAAAAAAAAAAAAGGAATGGACCCAACCTGATTTCAGTAACTTGAGGACGGAGTGGAGGCAGGCCATTTCGGTAGCAAGTGAAAGCTCAGTTTGGTTGGCAGGCGATTTCAGCAAGATAAGACTCGGGTTGGCCATTATTTCTTTTTTTAATCACTAAATGAGTGTGGCAGCCATATCTATTGGCCACGTCGAGCGGTAGTCAATGAGGTGGCCCTGTAGCACCACCAATCTTGAAAATTCCACTCTTTCTAAAACTCAACCTGGAATAGAAAGGCTCTTAAATTTGGAAAGGTATATAGTTGTCGGAACCTTGGAAAAGGCTCGTTCTTCCAGGTGAGGGCCTGAACATCCAGAACCTGGGAAAACCATTCAGGCCCCACCCTTCCAAATAATAAATAGTGACCAATCATCCAACCAGGTCACGCCTCAAGTCACAGAGTCATGAATCCTACCTTGAAGAACCTCAAGCAATTGAAGAAAACCTTAAGTCAGAAATCTATTTGGTAACTAGACTGCCAACACTGTTTTCAACATCCACCCCTCCAAGAGGTGTCTTAAAACAAACTAATCTGGACATAGGAAAAAAAATGTTCCCCTTTTACAATCATCTCCACATAAACTTGACCAGCACAGCCCAACACCCTCTCAAAATCCCCCCTGTTGCCTATGCATGGAAACTCTGATAGCAGGTCAACTTGTACAATTGACATAAAAACTCCTATTCTGAGAAGTGGAGTGGAACTCGCTCCCCACTAAAAACAAACCAGCACCATTTCTTCCCCTTATCGAAGAAAAGTCATGGCCTAATCTTTGAATATCCAAAACTGAAACCCTAGAGCCTTGTTTATTACATGCCACTTAGCAAGAATGATATGGAGGTAATCTCCTTGGCCAATAGACATGTCTACAAAGAATAGGATCATGTTAGCTTTTTTTTTCATAGATACATGCATTTCCGATGCAGCACTTTTTTTTTTAATAGGTAATCATAGAAATTTCATTAAAAGAAATAGGCTAAGCCTAGGTACACAAGTAGGGTACATGGGAAAAACTTAGCTCGAGGTTACAAAAGAGAGAAGAAAACCATGAACATTAGGCCCAATTTGCTTACAGGGATGAAACCAAAAATCCAAAACACATCTCAAACTCATCATTACATTTTCTCAAATTTGCAAATAAAATATAATAAAAAAATTCAACTTTTTCAAATTTCAAAACATATTTTTCAAATCTCAAAACAAAATTAATATTAAAATAATATTTTATTCTTTTTTAAACTTTTATCTCATCTAATCTTATCTTATCTTATCTCATTTCTAAAAACAAATCAGGCCGGACATTACATGGTATCGTCCATGAAAACAAAAGACTTATAGAAGAAACTTAGAAATTCCTCTGTTGTTCTCTCACAATCATCAAAATTCCTAACATCTCTCTCTCCAGATACACTAACATATACAAATGGGAACCATACGCCAAATGGTCGCAACCTGTGAGTTGCCCCGGAGGCCTCGCACATATTAGCTCTTAAACCTCCCACAACCCAAAATATCAATCCCAAATAGATCCACCATTTACTCTGTTGCTAATTCAACGGACCTGATATGGCTAATTAGGAACAAAACACTCATGAACAGATTTACACTATTGCCACTCAATCAGCTTGCCAGAACAAGAAAATCGAAAGTGATTGCTTGACAGATGACTTCCCCTATGTACCCACTACACTCTTGGTACCCCAACTTAAAAGCTAAAAAGTCAAAAAAGATGTCGTCATTCAAGACGTCAAAAATCATGTTGAAACTATTTATAGGGACAACATGAGCTTTATTATCCATGCATGGATAGAAAAGCACCCACCTTTGGCTCCCAATATCGGAGAGGCCCAAGCTGCCCTTTTATCAGTAATATTCAGTATACAAAGCAACTAAGTTGGATTTGGAAAATATCGATTTGGAAGGCTACTCTTTAGCAGTTTTCCTGGCAATAGAAGATCCAGTTCTCCTCAGCAATTGGGATATTTTCCTAATAAGAGAAACTTCACACCAAACATGATGCGAAAGTTTGCTTCACACAACCCAAAAGGAGCCTGACATGTCAAACTCCGATTGCTTTTGAAAAAAAGAAAACAGAATTCAGTCTAATTTAAAAATAAAATAAAATAAAGACACAGGATGGTGTATAGTGCCACTTAACACCATAGCCAGTCCAAAGATGGACTCTACTGAGTAATTCTTTACCTTTCACTCTTATTCATATTTGATTGAAACCCAGTAGCTTTGTTCTAAAGTCCCGTTTGGATGTTGAGATGGTCTTAACCCATCTCATCTCAACATCCAAACACCACTCAAATACAAACACTTCTCAATTTCAACTTTTCAACTATTTCACCTAATCATTACAACTTTCCCAAACTTCCAAACAAAACACCAAAAACAATTCTAACTTTTTTAAGTCCCAAAATAAAGAGTATATTAAAAAAATCATATTCTAACAATATTTAAACTTTATAATTTTTTTATTAAAAATTTTCTCTCTTTTCCCAAAACCCCATAAAATATCTTAATTCAAACTATTTCACTACTATTTACAAACTACTTCAATACTATTAACAGATTTCTTATCTCATCTAATCTCATCTTAACATCAAAACAAGGGGCCTAAAGAAAAGAAAATATTCTATTTCCTAACCAGGAAATTTACATAAGAACCATCCATATCAATATACTAATATTGGAGACACCTTAGGAAACTAGTGGTTTCACAAGGGATTTTTTTCTCTTAAAAAGTCTGATCCCATCTCATAATTATAGTGTACTAAAACATGTACCTCGGAGAACTAAGGTTGCATACACGCAAGGATATTAATGTAGAATTCCTAGACATGTGAATCATCCAATCCTTAACTCCATGGATTTGACAGTGCAGATCCAAAGTAGACCAACAAAATTCTTGGAAGTCCTGTTAATTTGACTTGGGTAACCAAGGAAAAAAGACTCCAATCACCAATGGCTACTATCTATGTTATTTTGCATTTGTCAAGAAATAGCAACCAAAGCATTCAGCAGCATATGCCAACTAAATGAAGCACAAGTGAACTTACTGACGGATTTCTACAGTTAATGAGCTGACAAGCCTCCAAAGGACCTTCCAACATCCAGCTCTCCCAGACATCAAAGCTGTGACTGGCAAATACAAATTCCATTCTTCTATTAATCTGCCATGTCAAAATAGAAACTGCTTCTATTACCAAATAACAACATTGATGATATAACTACATTTAAATTGTCAGGACCTCAGCTAATTTAGTAACACATTTTCAGATCCCACCTACAGTTTTTTTTTTTTTTATCAACTTGATGAAGCGTGCAAAATTAAAATTAATTTTAAGCACTCCAATGACAATTTCAGTCACCAGCTTGTACAATTGTATCGTACCTGCAATAACTTCCCACCAGCAGCAAATGATCGCAAACCAATTGTGTCCTGAAGAAGCGGCATCCATATATTGACATATCAGCCAACCAGGATTGCAATTAAAATTTCCAAGTTAAGCCAGTTATCATTAACTGAGAAATAAGAAGGATTTAAGCCCTGCTTAAGAGAATCTAAGTTCCAGCCAACAAACCTTGCTTCTGAAAACGACAAGGAACTGTGCTGCAGGATCTCTTGTTGTTACATTTGACATGGTATCCAGGAACCAACCACCATTTTTAATTCTTTGCCTTGACACATGGAGCAAAGGATGGTCTCTAGCATATAAGGCTACAACATATCCATCTTTCAACAATTCATCAGACTTCCCACTGAGCTTTTTTGATTTCAAAAGCTGGTCAGAAGTTGATTCTGGCATTGAATCCATAGGTGTTTTTCTATTTCTTGATTCGTCAGGGGAAGCAAACCGGGAACTGGAACTTAATCCTTGGTCTGTGCCACTCATGGCAGTATCATCTTCTTGAAGCGAGGTAATTCCCTTTTCTGGTACCAAGGGTTCACCTGATTTTTGCTGGGACTTTTGACGTGTATGTCTCTTCTTCACCTTCTTACCTGATCTGCTTCGCCTTACTTCAGATCTGGTAGTGCTATTTTGAGACAAACCTGAAACCTGGTGCTGGCTGGGAGACTCTTTGGAGTTTTTAGTACCTTTTTTCTCAGAGCTTTCTGGGCTTACAAGAACATCATCTGTCAATTGCTCACCAACCAAACCCTGCAGAGCACTTTCTTTATCTTGCTTATCAGCTTGTTTATTTTCATCAGCTATTTCGCCTTCCTCTTCTTCCCCATCAGAAATGGCATTCTTTGGAACAACACCATCAATGAAGAATGTTTGCAACAAAGAAATAGCTTTATCCCTTATCTCCATCCATACTTCTTCACTATAGTCTGCACTTCGGGGAAGAATTATTACATTGGGCATCTCCTTTACCTGAATACAGCATGATAAGATATATTAAAGTCACCTAATGGAAAATATTCTTAATGGCTCTACTAGTGAATCTGTCATGGATAGGGAGCGGCTCCCCTCCTCAGGAAGACTTCAAAAAGAAATCCATGTCACCTTCCTTCTAATGCCAATGTTAATGTCAGACCCTTCTTCCCCCAATGGACAGAATGAAAAATGGATTGGGGATTTGAGAACACTAAGTGATACACCTAGACATGACTCCTTGGTCATCTCCAAAGAGTTGAACAAGTTTGAGGTAGCTGCCCCTACAATGATGTTTATGGACGTGTAGCAGAGGCGAAGTGCGTATTGAGGCTGCTCTCCACCAGCTCTGACAGAAAAAACTTGTGGTTGGATCACTTCTCTAGCTAAAATTTTTTTTCCATAGGATTCTTTAAGGTGGTGAATTTTGGGAGGTTCTGTGATTGTGGTTCTCTGAATTTGCTTGGGAAAGCCTCAGTGTGCCCATTCCCAGAGAGGAGATTATTTTGCTTGTAGTAATTGTCGGTTGTTTGGCTTGCATGAGCGTAATAGATGCTTGTTAAAATTTCGGTGACCAAATAGAGGCAGAATACCTTTGAACAATGAGATCCATTGTGCATAATATATGTTTGATCCCAGGAACACAAACATAAAATTATGTGTACACATCGGACACCACAAAGACAGAAAGCCACACAAAATTAGGCAAGAGTTGGATATAAAATTGATTTGAGGGATGATCAGGAGTAATGTTGGCAAGCACAGAGGATGGAGGTTGGAGTAAAATTGATGGAGTTTTACACATCTCTCTGCCCCCCTTCTCTCTCTCTCTGACATTCACTCGTGCAAGAACATGAGCATATCTAGCACAAAATGTGGAACTAAACGCTATAATAAAGTTTTTATTGATCGAAAGAGTAAGCAATAGCCCAAGTACACGAAACATATACAAGAGCAACACCTGGGCATGCTAGTTTAGCAACAAGGAAATCATGGAAGGTCATTGCCATGAAAATCAATTACAATCAACCAATGGGGTAAAGTATTGAAAAAAAAAAACTGGGAGACAATCTTAAATTTAGTACAAAGCGGGAGAAGTAAAAAGCTGTACTGGAAAGGGATTCTCAAGCAAGCAAGCACGAGTGCGCACTGGCATGCACATGCGTTTATACGGATTCATAAACACACACTAGTTACATACCCAGGCTTCCATCCATTGTGGCCCTTCAGCACCATCCAGGGCACAGCCAGCTATGGTGCCATCAATCAAAAGCTGCTTCACAGCACAATCATCCATCAGCTGACTGCTACCCGTATTGACAATAAAAGCCCCTGTGATATGGGAGAAAATCTTCCACAATATAAAAAAAGGGAAGGTGAACCATAACAAATGCAAAGTGCAGCACAAAAATTGGAAAGTGAGATCCAATAAATTGAAATTATTTTTTTTTATAAGAGAAAAAATACATACCAGGCTTTATATGCTGCAAGCATTCTGCATTTATAATGTGAACTGTTTCATTTGTTAGGGCACAATGAAGTGAAATAAGGTCACTTGCAGCAAGTAAATCATTAAGAGTCTCCATTCTTCGGGCTGCCAAAGGAAAAGTTATTGAAGTCCTGCTTACTTTGCCTTCTCCCTGAGCAAGTGCAGATTAGGAAAGAGTTTCAGAATAAATCCAACTACTATGTTTGGTTAGTGAGGTGATTTGAGATCACCTCAGACTGCCTCACTACTATTCAAAAGGTATTCACTACTTTTTTAGTACTTCATTATTTTTTCACTACTATTCACAAATCATCTAAGATCACCTCAACATCCAAACGTAAACGGCCCCGTATGGAACTTGAGCTAAACTGAGATCAACTTAGTTCAGTCTAATTTTAAGCTGAATCTAACATCCAAACATTCAACTCTCAAATCACTAAACTCATCTCAACTCAAAACTTCTTTACATGTAGAATTCACAACATTTTTCAACTTAACACCTCTTTACACACGGCACCTATAATCTTTTTCAACTTTTCATAAATACATCTAAACTCATTTTAATATCCAAACACAAACGCATCTTAGTTGGGCCCCACAAAACTCATTCTACCATCTTAACTCACTAATATTCATAATGAACTCAATTCATCTTAACTCAACATCCAGATGGGGCTAAGTAAATTATTGCATAAAGTAGAACCTCTTAAGCATAAAATGTAACTCCAATATTTTCTTTTTTAATTCAACCAATTACAACATGCCATTTTTCAATCCATATATTGTTAATGTATATAATTAGGAAACGTGTATTATTAGGAATGTCAGATGTGATGTATATTTATCTTTATCATTATGTTTATACTAGTTGATTCTTAGGGATTGTTAGATTAGAGTTATCATGTATAGCTTATAACTACCTTTCCTTGTAAAGTGCCCAATATATAATGAGAAATAGCTGATCCAAAGCAAGCAAGTTTTTCAAAATATTCTCTCGAGTATTCTAGGTTTCTCAAACATTTGACATATATACCTTTTATCAATAGTATTATCTAATCTTCCAACTTACTTTTTATCCCTATTCCCTTTGCCTGTTGGGGTGGCAGATCGGATTAAGAAGTTATTTTGAGCATTTTTATGGGAAGGTTTGGGGGAGGAAAACTAAATTCCATCTTGTTAAGTGGAATAGAGTTTGTTCTCCAATCTCCAATGGAGGACTGGGAGTGCATAATTTGAGGACCTTTAATGAGGCACTACTGGGCAAATGGCTATGGAGATTTCATTTGGAAAGGGGAGTCATTGTGGAAGGAAGTTGTTGTGGAATGGAGTATTTAGTAGAGTGGACATTGCGTGGGTGATGCCGTCTAAGGTGGTTGATTTCCTAGCATGTTGGAAGAGCATTCATAGTTGTCCACAAGTGGTTGCAACATGGAAGATGGCAGAGGCTTCAAACTTTTTTCCTGCATTCTTTAATCCTATGGTTTTCAGCTATTATACCTAATGGAAGCAATGTGCATGACTTTCTTTCTTAATGTAGTGCATCTAGAATGTACTTAGGCATTGTTGTTTGTATACTTCTCGTGTACTTAGGCTATGCCTTTTTATATTCACATCAATAAAGTTACCTTCTTATTTATAAAATAAAAAAAAAAAACCTTCTCACCAAGTAAAGAAGCGCGTTTTTTCAATTAAAGCTTCAATTGAACTAGGAAAAAATGACAAAAAACTGGTCAAAATTAAACAGGTTATGATGCTAAACACGTCGACTCTATGTGCTTTTACTTCATAACTGTAAAACATAAAGCACATTTCAAACTGCAAAATCATCTCTTGGAACAAAATGTGTTGATTTCAATCTCACTCATAGCCTATTGACATCAGAACAGAGCATTTTTCCTCCAGTACATTACCTAAAAGTGCGCCAAACATTTTAGTACTCAAATGCTAATCATGAAATTCAAAAGTAGACGAATTCTTTGGAATCCAATCACTTTCAAACGCCAAATCTCTTACTTCATCAAATTCCGCTCAAGCATCAAAATAAAGCACGCCTTAAGCTACATAAGCATCATTCAAAAAACAAATTTACAAAAAAGAAGATACAATTTACCACAAGAGAACTGAACTACAACAATAGAAATCACTGGATGTTAGCAGATTCGAACCTCATGAACGTCGAAATAGAGCACACTCATCTTGAAGGCTAAGCTCCTAGTAGCCAAAGACTTAGCAGAGGCAGATCTACCTATGATGCCCAAAACCAAGCCACGGCAGCGTCGCATTCCTCGGCAAAGCGGCTGCACCGAGCCGAGCCATCCCGAAGCAGAGAGCGTGTGGCGGGAGAGCAAGTGCGTCCTGCGCAGCAAGCCGAGGAAGAGCGCCATAACCGAGTCGGCGATCTCCTCGGCTCTAGAGGCGTCGACGTGAACGAGTCGGAGCCCGAGGTCGGCGGCAAGGGAAGAGTCAACGGAGCGGTCAGCGGAGCCGAGGCAGAGAATGAGCTGGTAGGGGCGGAGGCGGCGCTGGGCGGCGCGTGGGAGGTAAGAGAGGGAATGGAGGATAACAGCGGCGGCAGACTCGATCTTACCCTCGGCCAAACGGCTGAGCGGGACGTGCTCGACTGCGGCAACACCGGCCAAAGACTCCTGCTCCAAGGCGCAATCTTCAATGCAATTAAGGGTGACCACAGAGGGTAGAGATGATGCGGGGTTGTTACGGTGGGACAATGCCGTAGAGGATCTCATCCTCTCCTCCTCTAGTTCCACCAATACTATACTAGCGATGCAAATGTTGCCTTTGCTGTCCGAAAAGGGAGAGTAAGAGAGTGCGATGGAGTTAGGGTTTATTGCCGAAACTTTAAGGGATTTCTAAGAGCACAAAGGGTAGAAGGAATTTCAATTTGTAGGGATAAGAGCAGTTAGGGCTTGGTGAGGGTGAGGGGTCGTTCTAGGTAGCTCCAGTGCTCTTGGAGAGGTTCAATTCTCTCTCTCTCTCTCTCTCTCTCTGCACAGAGTGTGCAGGCTTTGGCCATCACATTCCCCAGACCCCACTGCTCTTTTCTGCTCTTTTCTGTCGTTAACGGCTCCTTTCGAAAAACTAACGATAAACTAAAACAAAACCTTTAAAAAAAGCGTAATGCTACGTAGATTTGTGGATTAATTTATATATTAATAAATACTTATTATTTATTATTTATTTTCTTATTTTAAATATAAATACTTACAATTAAAATTTTTCTTTAAAAGAAATATCTATTTTATAGTTCATTTTCAAACAAACTTTAATTTTTTTTTAATAAATAAATGCCTCATTCTCATTCATCATTACTAACAAAGATACATATTTTCTCGATATAAGGTTTTAATCCATATATTGACATTTCTATTTACAGATGCAGGACAAGAAAAAACATTTATCTGATCACGTTTAGCCTGTACATATTCATCTCCATCTGTCATTGTAGTTATTAGCATCTCAGCAGGACTTTGAAAGGAGTTCTAAAAAATCCATATATTGCGTCTATGCCTAAGCTTTCTAAAGATAAAAGTCACATTTTTTTAATTTCTTCTTCTCTAATTTTTTATTTTTCAATGTTGAGAAACCTCTTCAAGAATTCTTCGAACCCACCTTTAAAGAGTAAATCTCAATCTTATGCACCTCACTTTCGAAAATTTCCTACACTAAATTGATTAAATTGCTGATTTTTTATCAAAAAGTGTGATCCCAAAAAATTATTTGCACTCATGAGAGGTTGAATCTTGAATTTTGAAGAGAGTGATACTCTCAATCTCTCCATGTGCCAATGAAGTCTTCTCCTCTCTACAACTCAATTTATGTGCTCTACTCTTAAATAAAGTAAGTTATTCGGTTAAATATAGTGAGATGAAATAATTTTAAATAAAAATCGAATAAAATATTATTAAAATATAATTTTTTTAAGATTTGAAAAAATTAAGTTATTTATTTTATTTTATAATTATGAGATGAAATCATTTATATATCTAAACAGAGCCTAATATTATAAAACTGCTAAAATTATAAACTAATTAAAAAGTAATTGTAAAACTGTCCTTTTTTTATTAAAAGTATATTAAAATATTTATAAATAGAGTAAAATAATTTATGAGCAGTAATATAATAGTAAATAATAGTGTATGAATAATAATGAGAGAGTTTAAGAATATAATAGAATAATTACATTTTCAAACAACACTAAGGCTGATTTGTTTTTTGAGATGAGATAAGATAAATTGAAATAAAAATTAAAAATTTAATAAAATATTATTTTTGTAATATTATTTTTTGTTTTGAAATTTGAAAAAGTTAAATTATTTATTTTATTGTATAAAAATATAAGAAAATTGTAATTATAAAATGAAATCTGATAAGTTGAGATAAAGTCTAGAATCAAACGAGGCCTTAAAAGGTTTCCTCCGATTGATTATACGGTTATATATTTGTACAACCTTTTTTTTTTTGGTATTTTTTAGTTGATTTTTGGGCCCAGAATATCCCAGAAACATGTTCTGGGCAAGTTTTGGCCCATTAACTCAGGTATTTCTGGGCCATTTTGAGCCCAGAAACATGTTCTGGGCCGACGGCAATTTTTTTTTTTTTTTTTTTTTTTGAATCAGGCAAAAGGTTATTTCCCAGATTAATTTTGTACAGTTTGAAGTCAAAACAGCAAAGGATGTGATCTCAGATTAATTTAAGAACAATTTTTTAAGACTAATAACTCAAACTCGACACAAGCCACAAGTGAACCGGATGGAATTAACCTAAAACTCACCAAGGGCGAGTTGTCAGAAAATTCCATTACTAAGCTAAGCCACCTAATGCCACATGACAGAAGCATTAATTCCACCACTGATACAACGACTGGACTTGCAGATCTTACTAGCAAGAGACATGAATACAAAGCAAAATACACATGCATACAATCAATCAATAATCATCATCTATAACCAAAACCCATATCCACTTCACGACCATACCTTCCCTGACCACGGTCAGCAGCAGCAAAAGGTTGCACCTGCTTTGATTTTGACCTGAGCTCCCGCTCGATAAGCCTTTGGATTGCCTCTAGGTGATTACTACCACCACCAACTTCAGGAGCTGAGAATCCGACAAAACATCAATGACAAAAGAAGAATATGATGGTCAAGCAATTTCTCAGTCAATGAAGCATTCCTTCTATTCCTTCCCCTGTTCTATTTAAGATTTACATTTTAAAAATCCTTAACAATAACAAACGTAAGGGAGAATGATTATACGTCTTGTATTCCTTCCAATTCAGGACTGTCTGAACTCAACCCGACCCAACTCCCCCTCCCCCCGACCCCAAAAAAGACACTGCCAAAAATAGCACTTAGTTGATGTACACTTCTTGAAAAATAAATCATGAAAGGCGGCTATGGTAAGTCATCACTTGACACATCAAGACCAATTAGGTAGAGAGAAATATCAATGATTTCACATTCAGCCTACCTTTTTATTGTTACATTTCATTTCAAGAACTTTTCAGTCATTCCAAAAATAGGATATTTGTGCAAGTAAATGGGAAGTTTGAAAAGGTAAGGGTACATAACGTGGTAAGTTTTTAGCAAAGTCTACCATCCTATGCATTCCTTCTGATCTTAGATTGAGCAGAAGTCTACCATCCTAAGCCAAGACAACTTTGAGTTGTTGTGAACCACGTGTAACACAGTTTGATCACACATGAAGCCATTGTCGTAAAACTATGATAGGCCAATTAGAATATGCATGGGAAGCAGTAACATTAAATTTTTTTTATATATAAGTAGTTAGTCATATTTAAACCAGAAAAGCCAGTACTGACAAGCATATGGGTGAGTGCTTTACTTGGTGGTGCAAATCCAAGACCGGCAAAGTTGGGTTGCCGGTGACCAAAAGGAAAAGCTTGCAAAGGATTTAATTCAGGCATAGAACCAGTCATCTGATTGCTAGCATGAGGCATAGGTGCACCCCTGTTTGGCTGAGCCGACAGTGGGGCACTACCAAGAAATCCTCGAAGCAGGTGAGGTGGAGGAAAGTTGCCCAACGTCATCTGTTGCAGCATAGGGTGATGACTGGAAGGATCAAACCCAGTCAATCCAGGGCCGGGATGATGAAAATGAGGACGATGCATATTAGCAGAAAATTGATGATTTGGTGGAAGACCATGACGGATGATTCTGTCTGGTGTCATAAATTTCAACTGTGCATTAATGTTGGCAGGATGAGAATCTAATGGACGGAGCAAAGGCCCTACCTGATTAGAATGAGGGGGTTGAAGCTGTGGGGAAGATGGTTGAACACTAAGATTCTGATAGGTAATATCGGGCTCCCTCATATCCCGAGCACCACGAAGAAATGGTGGACCTTCATGACCCCCTATGAACGCTCTTTTGTCTTTGAGGATGGCATTCCAAGCTGCTAGTTTTTCAGCAATGTCATCTTGGGTGTTTGGGAAAGCTACTGCATTGGTTCTAGCTGCAGGCATTGCAATTGCATAATTTTGAAGGATCAAAGGACCATGATACAACATCACACCAGGCATTATCGAAATATTTTCTGCCAATTGAAAAAGACACAAGGCATCGCCTATCTACTGTTACCTCACTGCCTTTATTCAGCCATGACAACTTGTATGGCTTAGGATGACGGTCTGTCTTCAACTGCAACTTCTGGACAGCTTTCTCGGATACTACATTCTCGCAACTGCCGCTGTCAATGATCATTTTGCAGACTTTATCTGCAACTGTGCAGGTTGTGTGAAAAATATTGGTTCTCAACCAATCATCCCCTGAATCGCCCTTGGGAGTCAGTAGACTCTTGCGAACGACTAGAGTCTCATGGCCATCTCCATGCAGCACATCGTCAACCTCATCATCGTCATACACGGGCTCGCCAATCTCCTCAGGCTCATCTACTACGTCCTCCTCAATCAACAAATTTTTGCCCTTTTGGTTAGCAGGCTTCCTGCAATCAGTCGCCTTATGCCCTTGTTCCCCACAACGAAAACATCTAGTAGTAGGGTTAGAATTACTCTGTGATGGCTGCTGGACAGGACGGGAATCCTGAGGGCGAACTGCTCGACTATTTTGATCGTTCCTGATCATTGGCCTCCTGTTTTGCTGTTTTTCTACAGCAAGTGCGCACTGGTATGCCTCTGAAACAGTCCACAACGAGTAAAGGTTGAGGACGTCTTGCAAGGGTTGGCGCAAACCCCCCAAATATCGCGCCACCAACTGCTCCTCCATCTCAAATAAATCGTTCCGTGCGACCAACTGGTAAAATTCTTCTGTGTAATCATCGACTGATCTCGCGCCCTGCCTCAACGCATGAAGTCGCTGAAACAAGGTTTGAGTGTAGCCGAAGGGAAGGAAGTGACCCTTCATCTTCTCCCAATCAGTGATCTTGGCCTTGCCCTGCCTGTCGCGTGAGCGTCGCAACTGCTCCCACCACGCAGATGCTCTGCCCTTGAGTTTGATGGCGACCAGTTTCACTTTCACACGATTAGGGACTTCCTTGTAATCAAATATACGCTCCACTTCATTCATCCAATCAATGAATCCCTCGGCCTGTAACGTACCAGAAAACTCGACAGATCGACCCGAAAACCGAGGTCTACCTGACGCTCCTCCTGACCACGGTGCTTCTGGAATAGAGCACGATTGTGATATGGGTTTTCAAAAGTAGACTCAGAATCATGATCGGAGGTCTCATGATCCTCAAGATCGCGCGCCGCCAAGCGCTGGGTTAACTCTGCGACTTGCCTCCGCAAATCCTCAATCATCGCATCCTGAACGCTATGATCACGGTACTGGGCTTCCTCCTTCGGACCCTACCCACGACGACCGCGACCACGATCACCAGCCATTGAAACTGATGAAATTTCACCCCAGGAAGATGTTGAATCTCTGATACCAACTGACGCCGGACAGAATAGCGATTATTCTGCAGGCTAGTTTCAACAGATGAATTCACAGGGAAGAACACGAGAATTTCGCCCAAAATACAGAGAATACGTCTCTGAAGAAAAAACTGAATATTATCAAATGAAAGAATGTCGAAAATCATTCCACAAGCCGGACTAAATAGCTAAAATTCGTCTGTAACCGAATTTTACCAAAAATGGCAAAATCCCGAAAATAACGTAAAGTTCAAATTTAAATTAAAATAAGCAATCTGAGAAAAATCCGGAATAAATCGGATTTAAAATGACTTCCTAACAAACATACGAAATATTACCAAAAATAGTAAAAAATAACTAAAAATGACAATTCGGGAGGGAAAATAGCGGAATTTGAGGTCGAAAAAAAGGCACATGGAGCCATGCTCGATATGGACAGTGTGCGCGTCGAAAAGAGCTTTCCGAATTGGGGTCTTATGCGCGATTCTGACACCTGTAGTCAAAGTTATGGCCAAAAGACTGAAACGCACCTAAAACTATCCCAATTAGAAAGAGATCACGATCACTTCCGGCCTTTACGTTGATCTGCCAATTCATGGTACTTCAGCGCCATCCACGTGCAATCAGATAGCTCAGCATCATCTGTCTCGGATCCCGCTGCATCAGACCATTAACTGTAATCAAGCTATCCTCTTCAGAAAGCCGAATATCCATAGGACTGTCAAAGCCACCAAGTTTAGACTTCAATCCAGTTCGAACCTGGATTGAATCTGGCTCAGCTTGAGGACCATCAAAATTGAACCATTGCTCATCAATCTTTACCGGTTTGGTTTGCAGTCTTTCCTCAGAGGTCAAAACGCTGCTTTCATAACTAGTTGAATTGGACCCTATTTCATTTGGAAGACCAAGATCATCCATTTCAGGAAAAGGAAACTCATGAGATTTTTGAATATCAACTACTGCAGACCCAGCCGAGCCTCTCTGGACAGACACTGGTGCTCCAACTGATTGCAGCTCCTTCATAAAAGTAGTCCCAAATAGTGTTTTGAGAGTCAGACTCTGCCCTGAACTAGAAGATTTCTCAGCACTTACCTCTTTTGTCCGAGCCACAGAGTCAAAACTTGCTCTCTCATTTTTGTGCAGTTTCTCTGAAGACCAAATGTCTAGGTTGGGGGATGGTACAGTATCTTTCAGGCCTGTTCCCTTCCGTAACATTGAAAGGAGGTGCTGAGAAGCATGACCATCAATATTCACACTTGGCCACTCAGTTTTTGGATTGGAAATGCTCAAGGCTTGAGCAGGCAGTTGCTGAGTCGAGCCATTTTCACTAATTTCTGACAAAATTGACTGTTCGAGGAGTTCACAGGTAAGGATAGCTGCAAGTGCCTACGGTTTATTATTCTTGTACAATTGCTCAAAATTCTCAATTATATCAGATGTTAAATTTGATTTTTTATTCCCCTCTGCAGGTTTAAATCTTTCAAAAGGAAAATTAGATAACACGTGCTCTGTATTCTTCACATCAGAAGAAACTTCTTCCCAGGATCCACCTTTCTCGCCAGAAACAATCAATGAGAGCAAGTCATTTGGCCTGCTGGAGGAGAGATCAGCCACTGATTTCTTTTCTGCAGTAAGATTTTTTTTAACTTCAAACCAGAACATTGATATAGGCATACCTTCTTCAGGAAACCAACGAGCAAACTTGGAAGATTGGGAAGCATGAGGGATCGTCTCATCTGCTTTGCTAGTATTATGCTCTACAAGCAACAAAGAAAATTATGTCGAAGAGATATATCATGTTACAAACAAGAAAATAGACAAAAATTAGCAATGCATCCATTCATTGGGAGAAGGAGCAAAACATCATCCAAGAAAAGATCTGACCAAACAGCTAAAGAATGATCATATGGTTAATTCAAAACCTCAACCAACAAAAATTGATTTTCACTTCTCTTGGAAATGCCATTAAAACCATAAAATGCTCCACCCATTCAATAATTATTGTTTAGAATCAACTAACTACATGCCAATTCCGACTGTAAATCATGTAACTAGTTATCAGTTGCTTGAACCATTTGATGATAGCAAAGCATGCTTGAATTATATAGGTAGTATTGTTATGTTATCATGGCATGGTCATATTCAGTGAAACACATATATTTTCTTCTTTTTGATAAATAGATAGTTAATAAACCTTGAATAGCCTAACTCCATTTTGAAACGAAACAGATATCAATACGCTATCAGTACTCCCATATACCCACAGAGAATAGGCATGAATGAGAAGTCTAATAGAAATCCTCATTACCTCAATTAAACTAGAGGACCCAGCACCAGTTAGGGTAAAAGCAGAGCCAAAAAGCTTATCTAGGATTGAAGTTGACTGATCATGACTGGATTCACCAACTATTTTATCCCCTGTTACCTTCTTGCCATTAAGCTCAATAACTTCACTTTTTTCTGAAGCTTCAGAGGCTTCTGAAAGATAAGAAGTCTTATGCGACTGAGTATCCACGTCAATCATATTACCGGATGGTACATCCAGATTCTCGACACTGTTGTTATTTAATGAAACATTATTACAAGTATTTCCAAGTTTATGTGTGCCCAAAACCTTTTGTTCTGATGACTGTTCCTCCACTTTATGATCCGAAACACCATTTAATATAAGGTTACCTTTGGCATGTGAAAGGCAGTTTTTAAGTTCAGGATTCACAACCTACAAAAGCAACAGTAAATAAATGACAAATAAGAGTACAAGCAAAGATAACATATGACAAGCAAGACAAAAAATCATGGGTACAAATATTTGGTATTAGTATAAATGAAACAGAAATCGTATATACTTATATAAAAAATCTATGCATCAGTAAAATTGCTTGCAGGTTTTGAAGCTGATGGAACTGTAGGTTGAGAGAGAAAGAGAGGGGGGGGAATAAAAAAGAACAAAATAACGATAGGGAAAGTAGCAAAATTGTCTTTCCTCCCTAGACTCTCCCAGGCATATTCTTTTATAACAGTCCAAGTGACCAAAACTTGCATTTTATTCTTTATGATGTGGGTTTACTCTTTTGAGAATTTACCGAATCTGGGTATAATTACACAAGATTGCTACTGACTTTTCAGCTTCTTTCCTGGTAGTCTTCTCGTAAACTACAGTAAATCTCAATAAACTTAAAAAGGCACATGCAAGACAAACTTTTAGGATTAAAGCTTCAAGAAAGATAAAGCAATAATTCAAGACAATAAAACAGTAAACCACTTATTCTAGTCCCTGTATAATATCTTCTTTTATATATATATATACACACATACACGTACACGTAAATAACTCACTGTATGATATTTAGAATGCATTACTCTATAAAATAAGAGATGTTTGACCGGCCACCTTTCTAATGATATTTCTTCTTCATTTATTTTTTCAGATAACTAACTTACCGAGCATAGAAATCAGACAAAACGAAAAAAAGGGTTACCTCCACTGTATGCAGCTGAATTATGGATTTTGGTCCAAACTTCTTTCTAAAACCGTGCTTGTAAAACCTGGTGGTGCAAGTGGTCTGGACGCAGGAGTTTGTGGGGGATAAGAAGATTTTTCAGAATCATTGTGTGTATTATAAACGAACGTCGGCAGCCGCCCCCTGTCCCACCACTAAATTATGTGAATGACCCCATCACTATTATTTTAAATTCCGCATAGTGACTTGCATAGTGACTTGCATAGTAACTTGCATAATAATTTCAAAGCCTATAAATAGGGGCTTCAGTTGTAATGAAATTCATAAGAAAAAAATAGAGAGAGAAAGAAAATTTCAGTTCTTAAGAAGTTTCAGAGAGAATTTCTTATTTCTCTTTTGCAATAGTAGTTCCTTTCTTTAAGTTTCATAACACGTTATCAGCACGACGGTTCTACCAATTCTGAAGCTAGTGACTTTATTCCTCTGTAAGTTTTTCAATATATTATTTGAAATCTTTGATATATTTTATTGATGATTATCTGTGTAAATTTATAAATATATTTTCTGAGATACACATATTTATTATTTATATGTGTAGAAAATGATAAATCTTACAAAATTGGAATTTGTTGCTCTTGATATATCTGGGAAAAATTATTTATCCTGAATACTTGATGCTGAAATACATCTTGATGCAATGAACCTGGGAGAAACTATTAAAGAAGGAAATCAAGCATCCCTGCAGGAACGTGCTAAAACAATAATTTTCCTTCGCCACCATCTTCATGAAGAATTGAAAACTGAATATCTCACAGTAAAAGATCCCTATATTTTGTGGAATAATTTAAGGGAGAGGTATGAACACTAGAAGACTGTCATCCTCCCAAGAGCTCGTTCTCAATGGATGCACCTGAGGTTGCAAGATTTTAAAAGTGTTAGTGAGTATAATTCCGCACTTTTTAAAATAAGCTCAGTATTAAAATTATGCGGTGAGAAAATCACCGATGAAGATATGCTAGAGAAGATTTTTACTACATTTCATGCCTCGAATGTGCTCCTGCAGCAGCAGTATCGAGAGAGAAAGTTCAAGAAATATTCTGAACTTATATCATGTCTTCTAGTAGCTGAGCAGAATAATGAGCTCTTATTAGAAATCCACCAGTCACGCCCTACTGGCTCAATATCATTCCCTGAAATGAATGGTAATAGGTTTGCATCATTCCCAGAAGTGAATGGTGCATCCTTTAGAAGAAATCGGAGGCGTGGACGTAGTAGGAGAAATTATAGAAATGTTGGTCCCAGGAATGACAACATTAAAAGGGATTATAATATGCCATATCACCAGAAGTGGTACAATTCAGAGAGGGGTAAAAATCCTCAGAATAATTCTTCAAAGAAAAGTGAAGAGGTGTGCCATAGATGTGGAATGACTGAACATTGGTCACGTACCTGTCGTACGGCCAGGCACTTAGCTGATTTATATCAAGTTTCTATTAAAGGAAAGAATAAAGTGCATGAAACAAATTTAGTAGAACCATCAGATGATTTATTAGATTCAGTAGATGTAGACGTTACTCATCTTGATGTATCTGATTTCTTTAATCATCATGTTGGTAGTATTGAACACTTAATTGGAGATGGAAGTGTTCCACTCAATTAATGTATTTTCTTTCTATCAGTAATAAAAGTTTTGTATATTTTGTAGAATCATGGATCACATTGATGAGCTTTTTATCTCTGAGTTGAATGATAAAGATATATGTCTGGCTGACAGTGCTACAACTCACACAATTCTCAAAGAAAAGAAATATTTTCAAAATCTAACACTAAGTAAAGCCTATGTCCATACCATATCAGGTTCATCGGATTTAATTGAGGGCTCCGGAAGAGCTTATATTGTGTTGCCTAATGGCACCAAATTTTGTATTGATGATGCTCTATTCTCTTCACAATCCAGAAGAAATTTATTGAGTTTCAAAGATATACGTCGTAATGATTACCATATTGAAACGACCAATGAAGACAGTAAAGAGCATCTTCTTATTACTAAAACAGTATCGGGCCAGAAGCTCGTATTAGAAAAACTGTCTGCTCTATATTCTGGATTGTATTATACAAAAATGAGAACAATTGAATCATATGTGATAATGCACCAGAAGTGCATTGACCCTAAAGTATTTATGACTTGGCATAATCGCCTTGGACATCCGGGTTCTATAATGATGAGACGAATTATTGAAAATTCGCATGGGCATCCCTTAAAGAATCAAAAGATATTTCTACCTAATGAATCTCCGTGCTCTGCATGTTCTCAAGGTAAGTTAATTATTAGACCATCTCCCTCAAAAGTCATTGTTGAATCTCCATCCTTTTTACAAAGGATTCACGGAGATATATGTGGGCCTATTCATCCATCAAGTAGACCATTTAGATATTTTATAGTTCTAATTGATGCATCTAGTCGATGGTCACATGTTTGTCTTCTTTCCACTAGAAACGTTGCATTTGCTAGACTTCTTGCTCAGATAATTAAACTACGAACACAATTTCCTGAGTATCCAATTAAGACCATTCGATTGGATAATGCAGGTGAATTTTCATCTCAAGTTTTTGATGATTATTGCACGTCAATAGGAATAGATGTTGAACATCCCGTTGCCCATACACACACACAAAACGGTTTAGCTGAGTCTTTGATCAAAAGGCTTCAACTAATCGCTAGACCTTTACTTATAAAATCAAGACTACCTATTTCTGTTTGGGGACATGCTATACTTCATGCAGCATCTCTAATTCGCATTAGACCATCTGCATATCATAAATATTCTCCATTACAGCTTGCATTTGGTCAACAACCAAATATTTCTCATCTTCGTACTTTTGGATGTGCTGTATATGTTCCAATTGCACCTCCACAACGTACAAAAATGAGCCCTCAACGTAGACTTGAGATATATGTTGGTTTTGATTCTCCATCCATTATTAGATACCTTGAACCCCTTACAGGGGATATGTTTAAAGCACGTTTTGAGGATTGTCATTTTGACGAATCAAATTTTCAATTAATGGGTAAAGAAAAGTCGGTGCCTGAAGCACGACAAGATATTACTTGGGATAATAAGACCCTGTCTCATTTTGATCCTCCTACAAATGAATGTAAACGGGAAGTTCAAAAGATTATTCATTTGCAAAATGTTGCAAATCAGTTACCGGATGTATTTACTGACACTAAAGGTGTAGTAAAATCTTATATTCCTGCTGTTAATACTCCAGCAAGGATTGAAATCCCTGAAAGACAAATTGTCAAAACAGCAATAAGTGAATCTAAAATACGCCTGAAGTGTGGAAGACCTATTGGTGCAAAAGACAAAATTTCCAGAAGGAAAAGAATACAAAATGAATTTGGTGTTCTTGAAGAACACGTACCCACAATACAGGCCACAAATATAATTGGTGCTCCTAAAGAGCTTAAATCTTCTATTCCAGAACCTCCTAAAGAGAAAACTCTTGAAGAGTATAAATCTCCTAAAAAGGGACCTCCTGAAGAGGTGTGTCATGAAATGTTTTCCCCTGAAGAGGAACAGGTACCTGAAAATAATGAAATCTCAATACATTTCATGAAAACTGGAGAAATTCTACATAGAAATAAAATTGTTGTCGACCACATATTTTCATATAAAATGGCCCTTGACATTACCAGAAGTAATGAAAAAAGTGAGCCAAAAAGCGTCGAAGAATGTCGACGTAGAAATGATTGGCCAAAATGGAAAACAGCTATTGAAGCTGAATTAAATTCGCTAGCAAAACGAGAAGTATTTAGACCTGTTGTCCAAACACCAAAGGGTGTAATGCCTGTTGGATATAAGTGGGTATTTGTACGAAAACGTAATGAGAAAAATGAAATTGTGCGATACAAAGCACGGCTTGTTGCACAAGGTTTCCTGCAGAAACCCAGGATTGATTATGAAGAAACATACTCTCCCGTTATGGATGCAATCACATTTAGATTTTTGATTAGTCTGGTTGTTACAAAAGGATTAGAAATGCGGTTGATGGATGTGGTCACTGCATATTTATATGGATCCTTAGACCATGACATATATATGAAAATCTCTGAAGGATATAAGATGCCTGAAGTATCTACAAGTACATCTAGAAATATGTACTCAATCAGACTACAAAGATCTTTATATGGGTTGAAGTAATCCGGACGCATGTGGTATAATTGCTTAAGCGAATATCTATTGAAAGAAGGATTTGAGAATAATCTTATATGCCCATGTGTTTTTATTAAGAAATCAGAATCCAGATTTGTCATTATTGCGGTTTATGTTGATGATTTAAATATTGTGGGAACTCCTGAAGAGATCTCAAAAACCGCTATATATTTAAAGAATAAATTTGAAATGAAAGATCTTGGCAAAACAAAACTTTATCTTGGCCTGCAGCTTGAGCACTTGCCAAATGGAATTTTTATTCATCAGTCCATGTATACTGAGAAAGTCCTAAAGCATTTTTATATGGACAAATCTCATCCCCTGAGTACTCCAATGATTGTTAGAACACTTGATGTGAAGAAAGATCCATTCCGTCCTTGTGATGACGATGAAGAAATTCTTGGTCCTGAAGTACCATATCTCAGTGCAATTGGAGCTTTGATGTATCTTGCAAATTGCACTCGACCAGATATTACATTCTCAGTTAATCTGCTTGCAAGATATAGTTCTGCACCAACTCGAAGGCATTGGAATGGCATTAAACATGTCCTTCGTTACCTTCATGGTACGGTTGATATGGGATTATTTTATCAACGTGATTCAAGTCCAGAATTGATTGGGTATGCAGATGCAGGTTATCTTTCAGACCCACACAGAGGTAGATCTCAAACTGGATATTTATTTACTTATGGAGATACTGCCATATCATGGAGATCTGTTAAGCAGACACTATCTGCTACCTCTTCAAATCACTCAGAGATCATTGCTATTCATGAAGTAAGTCGAGAGTGTATTTGGTTGAGATCAGTTATTCAACATATCCAGGAAAAGTGTGGACTTCCCATGATCAATAATAATCCAACAATCTTATATGAAGATAATACTGCTTGTATCACTCAAATCAGAGGAGGATATATCAAAGGTGACAGAACCAAACATATTTTACCGAAATTCTTTTATACTCATGAATTTCAAGAAAAATGTGAAATTGATGTCAAGCAAATACGATCTAGTGATAATCTGGCAGATTTATTCACAAAGGCGTTACCAACTTCCACATTCAAGAAGATTGTGCATAACATTGGAATGCGAAGACTCAAAGATCTTTTGTCATGCACTTTTCAGGGGGAGTAAATGTGCTGATTGTACTCTTTTTCCTTCGCTGAGGTTTTGTCCCACTGGGTTTTCTTCTGTAAGGTTTTAATGAGGCAATCTTAAAGCACTTGTGGATACATAAGAAGACTGTACTCTTTTTCCTTCGCCATTGGTTTTTCTTCCCACTGGGTTTTTCCTTGGCAAGGTTTTAACGAAGCAGATTCTTTATGGGTGGTCATTCAAGGGGGAGTATTATAAACGAACGTCGGCAGCCGCCCCCTGTCCCACCACTAAATTATGTGAATGACCCCACCACTATTATTTTAAATTCCGCATAGTGACTTGCATAGTAATTTCAAAGCCTATAAATAGGGGTTTCAGTTGTAATGAAATTCATAAGAAAAAAATAGAGAGAGAAAGAAAGTTTCAGTTCTTAAGAAGTTTCAGAGAGAATTTCTTATTTCTCTTTTGCAATAGTAGTTCCTTTCTTTAAGTTTCATAACAGTGTGAAAATTTTAATGTCACAGGGTCATTTGACACACTGCTTCTATTCAAAAGGTTCCTCTTATCTTTGGAATCCTCTGGCAGTGTGGTAATGTCAAATCTATCTTTATGCTTGTCAGGATTTAACTTCGGCTTTTCTTGAAATGCTTTTTGATGTTCCCTCTTCATTAGCTCAAAGGAAACTGAAAAGCAAGTCATCAATTTTGTAGAACCTAAGATTTCAAATCTAGTATTTACGTATAAATTTTGATAATAACAAATAAATTCAAAACTCAAGTTCAAATTGCCTGCGCATAAAGAGAACTAAGCACATCAAAAAATCAAGCATGAACAAAAAGAAGAACAAATTTACAAATGAAACTCATAGAGTAATTTTATACATCTCTTAAAATTTGAAATTGAATTAAAGTTCAAAATTAATTTTTTTCTCATAAAGCATCAAAATGTATTTTTTACATTTGCATAATATTATTAAAATATTTAATTTCAATAATTATTTATTTTTTTCACATATGTATAAAGATTTAAATTTGTAAGATGATTGATTGTCATCTTTAACATCTACATGTGTTGTTTGAAAATCTTGAACAGTGATTGTGTATTTTTTTGACAAATGTAAAAGATAGATGATTTTGTTTGAAAATATTAAAGGGTGGTTGTGTGTTTGTTTGACATATGCAAAAAGAAGATGATTTTATTTGAAAAATAAATCATGCTCATTTTGTCATGTATGAAAAGTAAAAAATTAGATTTTATTTTTTTGAAAAATGAATGTAGTTGTTTTTGACAAATATAAAAATGAGATATTTTTATTTAAATCTTTTGAAAAGTAAATAGTGCTCTTATTTGACATGTGAATATTTTCAAATTTGAATATGAAAACTCATTTGTCTATAAATAGCTCACTTGAATTTTGCAAAAATTAAAACAAGAGCTTATATATCAGTTACTAAGTTTTGCATTATTCTTTCAAAACCCTTATTCTCTCTTCTTTAAGTTTTGTGGCTTAATTCTTATTCATTTTGAGAAATATATAAGTTATACTGTATTGTTCTTATTTCACTCATTGAAGAGTATACTCTGATAAATTTCCCACTATCAGCTCTTGTATTTGTAAGAGGATGCACATAACCCTTGTGTGTGTAGAAAGTGTTCTACACAGGGAATAGTTGAATCACCAAGTGTGAGTTGATTACAAGTGTAGAGGGTGTTCTACACAGATTCTTTGTAGCAGTGTTGCTCAAAGGTATAATAAGTTTTTATTTCTACATGAGGAGATTGAATAGTGAATTTGGGATCCTCAAGGGGTAGCTTAAGGCGAAAACGTAGGCAGTAGGGCTAAATCTCGTTAAAATACTGAGTTTGCTTCTTCTTGCCCTTACTCTTTATATTTCCTACTGTTTCGTATTTTGTTTTTATTTTATATTGTGTATTTAGTTTACAAGTGTTAATTTTTTAATATAATCCAATTCACCCCCCCTCTTGTGTTAGTCATCTGGGCAACAATTGATATTAGAGCAAGAGTTATATAATAAGATTAATTATCTGTTAAGTTAAGATCATATGACTAATATTGCAACTACATTTGTTGAAAGTCAATCTAGTAGTCGACCTCCGCTATTTGTGGAGACAATTATACTTTCTGGAAAACTAAAATGAGAATATTCCTTCAGTTTTAAAGTCGTGAAATTTGGAAATGCATTGTAAATAGGCCTTATATTCCAATAAAAATTGTTGATGGAGTAAAAGTCAACAAGGAAGAAGAAGAGTTTGATCGTAAAGATGATAGACGTTATACAGTGAATGTAATGGTTATGAATTTTCTATATAATGCTCTCAATAGCAATGAATTTAACAGAATAAGGACTTGCAGGACAGTAAAGGAAATTTGGGACAACTTAGAAGTAACTTATGAAGGAACTTCGCAAGTCCAAAAAATCAAAAATTTATATTCTTATGCATGAATATGAAATGTTCAAAATGAACAATAATGAATCTATTTCCTCTATATATACTCGTTTTACTAACATTATAAATAGCTTGACAGTTCTTGAAAAAATTTATCCCAGCTTGGAGATAGTAAGGAAAATTCTCAACTCTCTGCCAAAACGTTGGGAATCAAAAGTGACAGTGATTCTTGAAGTTAGGGATCTTAAAAAACTCGAAGTAAATGAACTCATTGGGTCACTTATTACTCATGAGTACACCTTTAAAAGAGGAGAAGAAGGAAAGCAAAAGAAGAGCTTGGCACTCAAAGTTGTTTCCTATGAAAGTGAAAGCAATGAAGACGAGGAAAGCGATGACAAAAATGAAGAAATTGCAATAAACACAAGAAGATTTCAGATATTCTTAAAGAAAAGTAAAGCTCATCCAATGAAATCTTTCAAAAAGTTTTCTAACAAAAATGCATGTAAAAACGACTCCTTAACTCGTTATAAATGCAAAAAGTCAAGACATATCAAGGTAGATTGTTCCTGCTAAAGAAAAATCAATACAAGGGTAAGAAAGCAATGAAAGATACATGGAATGATAATTCAAGTAGTTCAAACAGCGACGTAAGTAATGAAAATCTGCAAATCTTTATCTTATGTCTAAAAATAATCTTGAGATAACAAATTTTGAAAATATTGAAAATACTTCTTATGAAAAATTGCAAAATGTTTTAGAAGAAGTATATGAAAAACTTGAAAATTTGGGTATCAAATATATCATTTTAAAAAAGAAAAATTATTTTTTAACAAATGAAATTGATGTTTTAAAAAAAGATAATATAATTTCAAAAGATGAAAATGATAAGTTCAAAAAAATGATAAGTTCAAAAGATGAAATTGATTTAGAAAAAATTGTTGAAAACTTTACAAATAGAAAAAGAAACTTTGAAAAATTTCTTGGTATTCAAATATGTGTTTTTGATAAGGTAAACTTGGGATACATGCCAAAAGAAAAACTCAAACCCTATAAAAATTTATTTGATAAACCGACTAAATTAAAATCAAATTTTCAAAATTTTTTTCATAAAAATAGATTTTTCAAAGAAAAATATAATTACAATCATTCAAGATCTTCAAAGATGTTACATGTTACTTGTAATGTTTACAATAGAAATTGTCATAATTATCATGATTGTCCTATTAAAAGAAAACATATAATGACTATTAGGACCATATGGGTACCAAAGAATCTTATTTCTTCTAATACTAATAAATAAAGGACCCAAAAAACTTGGGTACCAAGAATTTCTTTAATTGCTTTTGTAGGTATGCATGAAGTCTTCTACAGGTAAAAGTAAATAGTTTTTAGACAACGGGTACTCAAGACACATGACAGGATATAAAACTAAATTCATTGACCTTACTTCTAAAGAAGAAAGACGCGTGACATTTGAAGACAATTCAAAAAGAAAAATCATGGGAATAGAAGGTACAAATAATACAAATAGTCTCAATCTCAACAAAAAGAATACAATAGAAGAAGTCTAACATGGAGGCATCAGGAAAGATCATCAAAATTTAGTACAAGATACAATCAAATAGTGAAAACATGTGAAAGATCATCTAGTAGAACAAATTCTAGGAGAACCTTCACGAGATATAAGTATTCGATCATCTCCTAGAAATATTTGCAATCACGCTGCTTTTCTATCTTAAATTAAACCCAAAAATATTGATGAAACACTGCTTGATGAATTATGAATCTTAGCTATGCAAGAAGAGATAAATTAGTTTGAAAGAAATTATATTTGGACATTTATTCTTAGACTCAAAAATCATATTTATTTTAATCATGTTTTTAAACTCACAAAAGTATTATATAAATTCAAACAAGTTTCTAGAGCTTGGTATGAGAGGCTAAGTGGTTTTTTGATTGAAAAAAGTTTTTCAAAATAAAATATCGATACAACTATTTTTATCAAATATGAACAGGATGAAATTCTTCTAATTCAAATTCATGGGGATGATATAATATTTGGTGCTATTAATGAAAATATGTACCAAGATTTTGCTAAGAGTGTGCAGGAATAATTTGAAATGAGCATAATGGGAGAACTTAATTTTCTTTCTCGGATTGTAAATCAAACAAGCAAAAAGTAGAACATTTATTAATCAGTCAAAATATATCAAAGAATTACTCAAAAAGTTTGAAATGGAAGGTGTAAAGGTAATTGGAACACCAATGAGTCCAACTACCAAACTTGATAAAGATGAAAACGGTAAGACAGTTAACTCAAAGGTATATCGAGGTATGATTGGTAGTTTATTATATTTGATAGTTAGTAGACCTAATATTATATTTAATGTATGTTTATGTGCACGTTTTCAATTATCTTCAAAACAATCTCATTTGATTACTGTTAAGCGTATTTTTAGATATCTTGCCGGTACCATTGATCTAAAGTTATGGTATCCTAAGCACACTTTTTTCGATCTTATCAGTTATTCAGATGCAGATTATGTTGGTTGCAAAATTGATCGAAAAAGTACTAGTGGAACATATCATTTTTTAGGTCATGCACTCGTTTCATGGTTTAGTAAAAAGTAAAATTCTGTTGCATTATCTACTGCTAAGGCAGAGTATGTTGCTGTAGGTAGTTGTTGTGCTCAAGTTCTTTATATGAAACAATAGCTTGAGGATTTTAAATTCATGTACAATCACATTCCAATCAAATGTGATAATATAAGTGCTATAAATCTTTTAAAAAATCTAATACAACATTCTAAAACTAAGTATATTGAAATTAGATATCATTTTCTTAAAAATCATGTACAAAAAGGTGATATTGTACTAGAATTCACAAGCACATATGATTAATTGACAGATATTTTCACAAAACCCCTACCAGAAGATAGATTATGCATGATTAGAAGAGAAATAGGAATTATGTATGTCATGAATATCTGTTACACATTTTTATTCCATTATCTCAAGTGACTTACAAAAATTTAAGACTTCTAACCTTATCTTTCAACTGCATTTACATTTCATAGATCGACATATTATTCTCATCTAAAGAATTAGGCAGTCGAAATGAAGAAACAAGTAAGGATTTTAAATCCTTATTCTGTTGCTTTAACTCTACTATTTTTTTATTTGACTCATTAACAAGTCGTTGAAATACAAAAATAGTCTCGCTAAGTTTCTCAATTTCGCAAGTTTTGGACTGCAAGCGAGCGGAAAAAGCAACAATGGATTATAAGTATCGAGTCTCGAGACCCACAAGCTCATAAATGGCGTCATGATCTGATTTATTAGCTAAATCAGTCTCTTGTTATTTCATGGCACCTACGATAGAAGCAGAATTAGATTGATCACGAGAAGTACTGAAGGGAAATTGACGAGCCATTAAAAATTTGTAGAATGAAAATGCAGGCCAATTGCAAAAATGAGAAAAAGATTTGATACAAATTAGATAAAGTTAATGATTGCTCTTATAGAGACGAAAATAAGAACAAGATACACTATCATCTCTTTAAACCTTACTTAGTCAAACTTACAAGATATGCTGGATGAGACGGGAGAGATAACGGATTGAGACAGTTCTTGATTCAAATCCGGAAGATTATCAGAAGAAATTTTTTCCGTCATTCTGTCGTTTTGAATAAACAGATACTTGATCGATGAGGAATGAGAAGTTTTTTTAGTGAGTATTCGATGGGTAAAAATAGTTATTTAAACAGAAATCAAAACCTTTCAAATCCTTACGAAATCTCGTTTGTTAATAACGTCAAGTGGATTTGAATCTCCTTCCGCATCGAATTGCCAGAATTAGACCTCCAGCCTTTGCAGTTTTTGTCGGACACGGGTGACTCTAATTATTTAACTCTCTACAAAATCTCCTTCTGCACCAAATTGTCAAAACTAGGCTTCCAGCCTTTGCAGCTTTCGTCGGATACAAATGCGAGAAGAAATATCATTCCTCACCAAATCTCGATAATATTTCATTTATCAACAACATCAAGTGGATCTCTGCACCAAAACGATAAAGTTAGGCCTCAACCTTTACAGCTTTTGTCGAACACGGACGGGGAAAGAAATTTTACTGAAACCAATTACGGTTCCTTTTTAATGATGCCAAAAGGGGGAGAAGTCTTATACTATTATTATACTACCCTGTTATATATGCTAGAATCATGTTTATATTTTACTTGAAAAACTAACGCATATTTTCAGGGGGAGTTTAAATATTACTGCAGGTCACAGATTTATACGAAGTATTTGTCATCATCAAAAAGGGGGAGATTGTAGAACCCAAGATTTTAAGTCTCGTATCTACGTATAGATTTTGATGATAACAAATAAATTCAAAACTCATACTCAAGTTGTCTACGCATGAAGAGAGCTAAGCACATCCAAAAATCAAGCATGAGCAAAAAAAAATCAAGTTTACAAATGAAACTCATATAGTAATTTTGTACATCTCTTAAAATTTGAAATTGGATTAAAATTCAAAATTAATCTTTTCTCATAAAGTATCAAATTGCATTTTTTACATTTGCCTAATATTATTAAAATATTTAATTTTGAAAATTATTTATATTTTCATATATGCATAAAAATTTAAATTTGTAAGATGATTGATTGTTATCTTTAACATGTGTATGTATTGTTTGAAAATCTTGAAGAGTGATCGTGTATTTTTTTGACAAATGCAAAAAATAGATGATTTTATTTAAAAATCTTGAAAGATGGATGTGTGTTTTTTTGACATATGCAAAAAAAAGATGATTTTGTTTGAAAAATAAATCATGCTCATTTTGTTATGTATGAAAAGTAAAAGATTTTATTTTATTTCTTTGAAAAATGAATGGAGTTGTCTTTGAAAAATATAAAAATGAGATATTTTTATTTAAATATTTTAAAAAGTGAATAGTACTCTTATTTGACATGTGAACCTCTTCAAATTTGAATATGAAAACTCATTTGCCTATAAATAGCACACTTGAATTTTGCAAAAATCAGAATAAAAGCTTACACATCAGTTACTAAATTTTGCATAATTCTTTAAAAACCCTTATTCTTTCTTCTCTAAATTTTGTGCTTTAATTCTTATTTTTTTTTAGAGATACATAGATTATACTGTATTGTTCTTATTTCACTCATTGAGGAGTGTACTCTAATAATCTACCAACTATCAGCTCTTGTATTTGTAAGAAGGTGCATATAACCCTTGTATGTGTAGAAAGTGTTAATACAGGGAATAGTTGAATCACCAAGTGTGAGGTGATTGTAAGTGTAGAGGGTGTTCTACACAGATTCTTTGTAGCGGTATTGCTCAAAGGTGTAATAGGTTTTTATCTCCACCTGAAAGAGATTGAATAGTGAATTTAGGATCTTCAAGGGATAGCTTGAGGCGAGGACGTAGACAGTAGGGCTGAATCTCGTTAAAATACTGAGTTTGCTTCTTTTTACCCTTACTCTTTATATATTCTACTGTTTCATATTTTGTTTATATTTTATATTGTGTATTTCGTTTATAAGTGTTAATTTTTTAATATAATCCAATTCACCCCTCATCTTGTGTTAGTCATCTGGACAACAAATTTTAAAGTTGATAACTAGAGAAATGGTTAACAATTAAGTAGATAAGATACACGTGTACACACACACACAATAGGTGCATCTGCTAGTCAATCTGGCAGAAATGTGCAAATTACCTCTTCTCTTTCTTTCCTCTTCTACCTTGTCCTCACTTGTGCTCTCAAAAAAACCAAATGTTTCATCATTGTAGGAGTCATTGGTTTCCCTTCGTGTGTGAGGCACCGCCTGAAGAATACACAGCAGGAAATAAAAAATAAAAAATCAGCATTCAGGAGGCTGTACAAAAAGAATTGCAACTGGCTTCATCCTTTTTACATTATATTTACTCTTCAAGGTAGAAAAATCATGCTATAAAATTGAAAAGGGATGTATAACTCCAAATCCAATACTACAGGCATTACAGTCTGAGCGAGGAACATAAACCAGCATGAGTCCAACCTTACAAGGCTGCAGGGGATGATAGGGCTTATTGCTCTTATTGAGCTGGAAGTGAGCATTAGCTCGAAATGTTGGAGCCAATACTCCTGCATCAAATCCAGATGGTCTTGGGAAAGAACCACTACCAAGAAGTCCATCATGCTCAGGAACGTGCCAAGATCGTCGAGATTGGTTGCCATGGCGCCTACCTGAATCTACATGTTGATATGAATAGTCAAAACATACAACACAGGTCTTGATCGGTTGTTTTTAGACAAACCCACCATCCATCAAGATCTCAGCACTTAAAACAAACTAATTTGTGATGCTGCAGGAAAACTTAGCATTACATAGCAAATGCTTTATGCATTACCGATACCGAACAGAATTAAGATCAGAAAGTCAGGTACAGATAGAATGCTGTATCAATCTATAGAATTAAAACGATTTACAACAAAAATAAAAAATAAAAAAAATCAACACGAGCATGGAATATCCTACCCGGCTCCCAATCAGATTGCGAGTCACCATCTCTATCACCACGTACAGCAAAGACTTTTTTGTGTGGGGATGAACCATGCTCATTACGCCTGTAACTATGTGATGGCAAGGCGCTAGAAACTCTTTGCTGATCCTTGAAAGAATCCTCAAATTCACTAATTTTGTTCCAAAAAAATCAGATTAAGAACAATGCATATCACGATGCATGAGTAAACCGGTAGCAGTAACTAAAGCCATGCAAGGCAATGATATAAAAAAAAAAAGGGGTACTCCATCGTCAAAATTCACAAATGTGAACAATAAAGACGTTCATTTTATTAGCCCCTATAGAAATAGATTCGTCTTACCTCAAAATTGATTGATCAAACCCACTAGGCAACTTTTTGCAAACATCCAATTCGCTTAATGACAATAAAAACTCCCTTTTGTATAAAATTTTCAATTTCCTGCATCATTAAAACAGTGTTTTATCAGAGTTCACCAAAAGTGGAGGAGCAAATACGACACAAAAGCTCAGAAAAGAAAATTTCGACCAAAAAAAATGAAAATGGAAACGGAAACAGAAGTTCATTACTTCTGCCATTTATGATTCGTTTCAGACGGCTGATCCAATAAGTTTTGGTCTTCATTCTCTGAGCTCATTATGCAAAGTTTGGAACAAACAATATGATGGCAGCAAAACAGCGTGCGGCGTGCGGTCTCAACCACCAATACACGGAAAGCTTTACCAACTCTAATACAAACTCCTGCCTACTAGGCAATGCCCAGAAATCATAACGTCATCTGCATCTTAAAATACTCCGACATAATTTGTATATTTTGAAACAACATCCACCCAAGGACAATCCACGTCCTATTCAAGAAACTACAATAAAACCCTACAGCTTAGTGAAATCGAATTGCCAATTCCTTCTCATTGATCGAAGTTTAGAATTTCCAAGCCAAACCTCGATCCTAACTTATAAAAATCATTGAAAATCTCTGAACTGCCAACTCTAGAAGCTCGATGTTTCTTCTACGATCCAGCTCAATCTACAAGAATCGCCCACGCAACCAAAAATTTAGAAACCACTCCCAAAATCCTATTTATAAATTTGTGCAATTTCCAAAGACCTTCCAAAATCCTATTTCCGGATATTTAAGCCTAAAAAACAGATATATGTACCCATAAAATCTAGAAAATATAGCCTTCTTGCAAATAGTAGGAAGTGAATCAACGTTATCGAATCTTGATCAAATTAGCTCCCGATAAGCATCAAGAGAAACAAACTATCCTGTTTTGGTTTAATCTACAAGCTCCAAAAATATAGGGTTTTCGTTTTACCCCAATCAGTAACACGAGAGATAAAATTACATTGACGTCGTAAGAATTTATGTGTCTCCTGGTTAGTTGGGACGATCGAAAACAAAGACGGACAGAATTTCAGAGTAACACACCACACCGCACAGCGAAGAGAAAGATCCCGTTCGAAGGGACAAAAAGGTTCCGCGGGGCAAGTATTGAAAGTAACGCGCCGCCTGCTTCGTTCGTGACAAGCACGCTCTCATTAAATTCGAAAATAACAAAGATAAAAAATTAAATAAATTTAAAATATTGCTAGAAAAACATTCACGCTATCATACTCACATTTACATAAATAATAATAGAAATAAACTTAACCAACAAATGGAACAATTTGAAAATTTATGATTAGAAGTGGAAAAAAAAATTGATGAAAATCGGATTTGATTGGACCAAGCCAAACTAGAAGATTTAGGTCTAGTTTAGATTCGGAATTGAGTTAAGATGAATTTTAAAAGTTGATAAAATATTATTATTATTATTTTAGGATTTGAAAATGTTGAATTGGGATTTGAAAAAATTGTGTTAGAATTTAAAAAAGTTGTATTAAGATTTGTATTTTGTATGAAAAATTGAAAAAAATAGAATGATGAGTTTGAAATGAGTTGAGCTCGTCTCTGAATCCAAACGGTGCCTAAGTCTAATATTGAGTTTCATTCGGGCTAATACTTGTTATATTTTTTTAAAATCGATCAATATTCATCTGGTTCTATTTTTCTTTTTTATTTAAAATTAGATCTATTCATATATATTTTTTTATTGTTTCTATATTGTATATAACTATATAAATCCTTTTTTGTAAAATATAATAAATTACTAATTAATATAATTTTAAATTTTAAAATCTTATATCACTATAATCTATAATATTAATAGTTATACTAATACAATACCACTATATATTATAATATGTTACAATATATTGTCTATATATTATTATATATAATATAGTATATTAAAATCGAAAATATCGAGTCAGGATTGGTAAAACCAAGTATTGATTTAGAGGCGTAAACGGTGAGGTATCAATTTCTTCAAACCTCGAAATCGGTATATCTCGGTCCAGTTCAAAAACATGTTTAAAATCTGACCACTTACACCCATATTCATGTAAGATATAATGACTTTTTACTCTTTTCAAATTTACAAAATTAAAAATTCATTAACATACTTTCATATGATGTGATTAAACTAAGTTCAGTGGTAGGAAGGCACATTGATATTATGGGTGTTTATAGTCACCCAGTGACAAGGTAGAGATATGAGGTGTGAGACTTAATTCGTTATCTGGTCCCAAGTGGGGAAGGGGAAATACCCTGGGTAGTATTTGGAGACTTCAATAAAATTCTCTTTTAGTTTGAAAAGTGTGGTGGGAGAGATTGAGCTGAAGCTCAATTACAAGGTTTTCGATATGTTCTAATATATCATAATCTAAGGGATGTGGGGTTTTTAGGAATTCCCTTTACTTGGAATAATAAAAGAGAAGGTGATGGTAATATTTATGAGCGTTTGGATCAATTTCTGGCAAACCCCTGCTGGTGTGATACTTTCCCTAATTTGAGAGTCCAACATGGAGTTGATTTTTACTCAAATCAGGTGCCTCAATGGCTTGATACTCAAGGAATGCTTTGCGACAAAAGAGAGAAAAAAAAATTAAAATTTGAGGTAATGTGGTTAGGAAGCTCAGAGTCTGCAAGCATAGTTGAAAAGAATTGGCTAGCAATGAACCATCCTAATTCTATGGCTCAGTTGATGGGGTGTATTAACTCTTGTGCTACTGAGTTGAAAACCTGGAATCAAAGTTCTTTAGGTGATGTACAGAAAGAGTTAAATAGTGCAAAGATGCGGTTGAAGAAGATTCAAGAAGATGATCTAACTTGTCAAAACATTACAACTTATAATGAGGCATGTGAAAAGGTCCAAAAATGGTTGGAACGAGATGAAATTATGTGGAAGCAGAGTTCTAGAGTTATATGGTTCAGGGAATGGGATTGCAACTCAAAGTTCTTTCATTCAGATGCCTCGGGTAGAAGGAAAAAAAACAGCATTCTAAGGCTACAAGACGAGGTAGGTAGTTGGCAAAAAGGAGAACAAATTGATCAACTTATTACAGATTTTCTCAACCATTTGTTCACTGCTGCAACTCAGACGAAGATGGAAGAAGTATTAGAGGGGGTGGAGTCTAAAGTGACTTCTTAGATGAATGAGGAGCTAACCAAGATATTTGTTGCTGAAGAGGTTGTGGCTGTCATTAATCAAATGCACCCTTCAAAAGCCTTTAGACCTAACAAAATGTCTCCAATCTTCTTTCAAAAGCACTAGAAGGAGATAGGTAACTCTGTGATCAATTCAGTTTTATCTATTTTAATTTTTAGGGGGGGGGGGATTTTCCTAGGAATTTAAATCACACTTTCATCACTTTAATCCCAAAGAAATCTCATCCTGTTAAAGTAGTTAATTTTAGACCAATTAGTTTATGCAATGTGCTCTATAAGATTCTTTCTAAAGTCATTGCTAATAAATTAAAGTTGTTCCTACATGAGGTAATTTTTGAATCACAATGTGCTTTTGTCCTCGGTAGGCAGATTACAAATAATGTATTAATTGCTTATGAGTTTCTTCATTTCCTTAAAAATAAGAGAAAGGGGAGGAGTGCCTTCATGTCTATTAAATTAAATATAAGCAAAGTATATGATCGATTTGAGTGGGGATTCTTGGAGAGGATGGTGGGGGCTCTAGGATTTGATGTTGGTTCGGTTAGCTTAATCATGAAGTATGTTAATACGGTGTCATTTTTAGTACTTGTAAATGGAAATCCAAAAGGTCCTATAGTGTCGAGTATAGGGATAAGACAAAACGATCTATTATCTCCTTATCTTTTTTTATTATGCATGGAAGGACTTATTAGTTTATTGAAAAGATATGCTAGCCATGGGGGAGTGGAAGGAATTAGAATATGTAAGGGAACTCCTAAAGTGAATCATTTGCTATTTGTCGATGACTCAGTGATATTTTGTAAAGTTGATGCCTGCACTAATGAAAGGATTCAAAATCTTTTGTGCAAATAATCACCGAGTCAATAATACGAGAGGATAGGAGGGAGAAAATTATGCAGCTTGGGGGAGGGGGGGTGTTCCATACTCAATAATATGAGAAATATCCTGGTTTACCACCTATGGTGGGTAGATCAAGACAACTAACTTTTGCAAGTATTAAATAGAAGCAGTGTTAAAAATTACAGTTTTGGAAGGGTTAACTTCTTTCTTAAAGGGGTCGAGAGATGCTTATCAAAAATGTTGTAATGTAAATCCCTACTTATGCGATGGATTATTTTTTACTTCCTTCCTCTTTAATTCATGAGCTGGAAATGATGATGGCTATTTTTTTATGGGGACATAATGACCAAGGGAGGAAGATACATTCGGTAAGATGAGAAAAGTTATGCGATTCCAAGTTTAAAAGGGATATGGGTTTCAAGATTTCCAAAGTTTCAATGTAGCCTTTCTTGCTAAACAGGATTGAAGACTTTTAAAGAATGAGAAGAACTCTTTAATGTTTAAGTTGTTAAAAGCTAAATACTTTCCCTCATCTTTTCTATTTGAGGCAAAGTTGAAAAGTGATTCTTCTTATGTATGGCAAGGAATATACAAGGCTTTAAAATATTTAAGAATGGGAATCGTGGGTAGTGGAAGGGATATTCAAGTTTTTATAGATAATTGGATTCTAGAAATCAGCCCAGAAGAAGTTACAGCTTCTGCACAAAGTTTAGATGAAAATCTAAAAGTTTTTTAATTGACTGACGGGGATTCTGGTTGGTAGAATTCTGAAATGATTAGAGCTCACTTCTATCCAAGAGTTGTGTCTCAAATCTTAAAGTTAAATCTCTCTTTATATGGTAAAGATTCTATGTTCTGGTTTGCTGAAAGAAGTGGTTGTTTCTCAATTAAAGTCTAACCATGTTTGGACTCCACCTTGAGTTTTGGTGGTGTGTTTGTATTGCTATGTATGCATGTTTACAAGTTGGTAACCAAAGATACAAAAGGGATATACAGAGTAATGACTATGTTACTAATAAGGAAACAATATACAAATGAAACTCCTACAATTACGTTGGTCATTCTATACAAGTTTGGAAAGATTGTGATTAGGGCTGTAAAAAGACTGAATCGGACCGATGGACCGAACTGGACCGATTGAAGTTCGGTCCGGTCCAGTCCGGTCCAAAAATATATATAGACCGAATGATTCCGGTCCGGTCTCGATCTAGGGGATTTCTCCTCCTGGACCGGACCAGACCGAATCGATCCTTTAAACTTTTTTTTTAATATATGTATATATAAATAATAGTATATAAATTTTAATACTAATATTAATATTGATTAATATAGTAACATATTAATATATAATATATACTCTTATAATATTAACATATTATAATTTATAATAGTTGACTAATAATAGTATAAAAATATAAATTATAGTATATCTATATAGAGTATTAGTAATAACTTATAAATAATAAGTTTATTATTATTATTTAATATATTATTACTAATTTATCACTATTTACTAATATATAAATATATAATATACTAATATAATATTGTTATTAGTTATGGTTTACTAACATATTTAATATATAATATTAACATATTTAATATATACTCTTATAATATACTAAGAGTAAGTTTTTTTAATATTTTTTTATTTAAATATGTGATAAATACGTAAATTGGACTGAAAATAATTAAATTTTGGCCAAAAAAATTGATCATACAAAATTTTAAATTAAATTTAACTCGTTAAATCATATGGAGTACACCTGGATCAGACCGGACCACCTTTGGACCGAATTGGACCAGATCGGTATAGACCGAATAGGCGTTCGGTCTAGTCCAGGATGAGAGTCCATTCGGTCTACAAATTTTACGGACCGAACCGAACCATTTACACCCTCAATTGTGATTAAGGAGTGATATCCTCAACACCCCCTGCAAGCTTAGCATTGGATTATCAGGCGTGGAGATTGGATTGAAAAAATCAAAGAGAGGTCAAGCGATGCTCTTGGTAAAAATATCAGCCACCTATAAATGAGAGGGAACATGTTGTGTGCAAAGTTTGCCAACGACAACCAGTTTATGTAGAAAATGACAGTTCAATTCAACATACTTAGCTCGCTTGTGTGAAATCAGATTTGAGCTAAAAAAATTACACTTTTGTTTTTACATAAGAGAAGAGGCTGCTGAGGCATGGGTACATGGAGGTCACACAGGAGATGTGTGAGCCAAATAAGTTCAATAGCAATGGAAGCAAGAGCACGATACTCAGATTCGCAACTAGAACGAGAAACAGTTAGCTACTTCTTAGCACTCCAAGAAACCAAGTTATCACCAAGGTAGACAAAATAATTATAGGTTGAACGGTGGGTATCAAGACAGCCGACCCAATCAATATCAGAATAAGCAACTAGAGCACCAGGAGAAGATGATGGGCAAAAATGCAAGCCTAAGTGAATGTTGCCTTTAATATAGTGAAGAATGCTCTTAACAGCCAAAACATGATTATCAGTGGGGGCATGCAAGAATTGATTGACCAAGTTGATAGCATAAGCAATATCGGGCCGTGTGATAGTTAAGTATTGTAGTCCACCAACAAGAGATTTGTGAGTATAGTCAAAAAATATAGAGTCGTCGGCTGACAAATGCTAAGAAACAACCATGGGGGTGTGAACAGGCTTACTGTCAAGTAGTTGAACTCGAGTGAGAATGTCCCATGTGTATTTGTGCTAACTGGAGAAGAGACCATCAAAGGTAGGATTAGCTTCAAGACCAAGAAAATAGTTGAAGGATCCCAAATCTTTAGTGGCAAACTCAGAGTTGAGTTTACAAGTGAAGATGTCAAGGAGTGAGGAATTGTTGCCTTTAATAATGATGTCATCGACATAAAAAACAAATAGATAATATTTGACTTTTGGTGAAAGACAAAAAGTGATGTGTCAACACGACTACAAGAAAAACTAAGTTGAATGAGAAAAGAGCTAGAACGCTAAAACCAAGCATAGGGGGCTTGCTTTAGGCCATAGAGAGCTTTCTACAACTGGTAAACATGGTATGGGAAGCGATGATCAATGTACCCTGAAGGTTGCTCCATATAGACTTGATCAGTGAGGGTACTATTTAGAAATGAATTCTTGACATTAAGTTGACGAAGATGCCATTTTTGTGTCACGACAAGAGAGAGCACAACTCGAACAATAGTAGCCTTTATTACAGGACTGAAACTATTAGTGTAATCAAGACTAGGTACCTGTGTATAGCCCTTGGCAACAAGATGGGCTTTAAGCCCTTGGGAACAAGACGGGCTTTAAGATGCTCAATGGATCCATCAGGCAGGTATTTGGTACAAAAGACCCATTTGGAGCCAATAATGTTGGTGTTGACAGGGTGAGGAACCAAGACCCAAGTACGATTATTCTTTAGTGCATGAATTTTTTTATCCATAGCAGCAAGCCAAGTAGGGTTCTTAATAGCATATTTGAAACATTTAGGCTCAATGGATGCCAAGAGAGTAGTGAGAAGGCCAAAAGTGCCCAAGGAACTGAGATTTGCTGGATGACGAGTTTTGAAAATGCCAGCTTTGGCCCTCATAAGCATAGGATGAGTAGCCAATAGGACTATTGTAGTAGGTGGGGAATCGGCACTAGGCTCAGGAGAATATGAACTTGGAGTCGATGATTGTAGAGAAGGACCTGCACAAGAACTAGAGACCTGCAAACACTCAGTCACTGGATCAGTATACATAATACATGGATTAAACCCGGATTGAGTCATATGTGGGGAATAGGTGTCAGAGGGAGAGGGAGACGGGTCTGTATGGATGAGATTGGGTTCGAGGAAATTAGAGAAGTGAAGTGAGGACATGGGTTGAGCTTGAGAAGTGGCAAGGGAAGGGAAATGAGTTTCATCAAATTGAGCATAAATAGTGATAGAGAGTCGAGAGGTGGTGGGGTCAAGGAAGCGAAATCCTTTATAAGATGAGCTATATCCCAGAAAGATACAGGAAATGCTACAGGGAGAAAGTTTGTTAGGCATGTAATCACATAAGCAAGGATATACACGACAACTGAAGGGATAGAAATTTTCATGATTCGGAGAGTTACCATACAAAATCTCAAAATGTGATTTACCTCCAAGAAGCGGTATTGGCAAACGGTTGATGATGTAAGTTGCAGTGCTGAAAGCGTCAACCCGAAAATGAAGAAGAACGTGAGAATGAAAAAAAAGTGCAAGACATGTCTCAATCACATGGCGATATTTTCTTTCTGCGTGCCCATTTTGAGCAGGTGTATATGAACATGAAAGTTGATGATGAATACCAGAAGAGCGAAGGTAATCTTGAAAAAAAAAATTACTGGTAAATTCAGCACCACCATCACTTTGAAAAAATTTTATACATGCAAAAAATTGATTTTCAACAATTCTTTGAAATTGAGTAAAGACATGATAAAAAAACATTTTTAATTTCAAAAGGTAGAACCACGTGAAGTGAGAGTAGTCATCAATAAAAATGACATGGTAGACAAATCCTAAATTGGATTTGATAGGGAAGAGGCCCTATATGTCGTAATGGATTAAATCACTTTAGACGACCTATGTTTATTTTGAGAATAGGGTAAGTGATGGCTTTTTGCAATTTGACACGTGCTACATAAAGTAGGAGAAGGCAAAAAAAAAATGTAAGATAAAATTGTTCTTTTTTATTTAATAGATAAATAATAAAATGATTGACATGTTCAAGTCGTGCATACCATAAATCATATGACGTATGAAGCAATTTATTTTTAAAGACAGAAATAAAACCAGAATTTCCTTTCTTGAGCATGTATAAGCCTCCATCAGGCTTGCTGATTGCCACCACCCTTGTTCTACGATTCTAAATAGTAAACAAATTATTAATAAATGTAACAGATAAACGAAAATCAGATGTTAATTTACTAATGGAAACAAGTTTTTTGTGAGGCGAGGTACAACAAGAACATCGAAAAGATGGAGACTTGGGATAGGAGAGGTTTTATCGGTATGGGTAATGAGTAGTGACTCACCATTCTCCACTACTACACAATAATTACCCATGTAATTTGTAGATTGGTCCAATTGAGAGTGATCCATGGTCATATGGGTTGAAGCCCCTGTGTCAACATACCACTCAGGGCCCATTTCTTCACTGAGGGAGCTAGAGCTTTGGAAAGTTTAGACAAAACAATCAGCATAATGCCCCTTTGTTTGGAAAATCTGGCATCGAGGAAGACGACACCCTTGACCTGTGCTAGATCGACCTTGTCCATAGTTGGATGAATTAGAGCCACATCCACCATTGCGGTCCCGATTGTTGCGGGAAGAGCCACCACGATGAAAGGATGTTTTGGCGGTTGTAAAAGCCGGAGAAGAAGAAGAAGATGAGTCAAGATATTTCTAAAAAATCTCAAAACTCTCTGCTTTGGAAATTAAATCCACAAATGAATGAAGAGGTATTTGGGCCATGGAAAAACTGGAGAAGTTGCTGTTGAGACCAAATGGAGGAACCGATGGACCTTGTCAGTGCTATCAACGGGAGGACCGATTGCATTAAGTTAGTCACATAATTAAGACTGTAAAAAGACCGAACCGGACCGTTGTCTCGGACTGGACCGAATTCGAACCGGACCGTTGTCCCGGACCGGACCGAATAGAATTCGGTCCGATCCAGTCCAAATTTTATATGGACCGATTAATTCCGGTCCAGAGGATTTATTCCCCCGGACCGGACCGGATCGAACCCCACATATATATATATTTATATATGTATATATAAAAATAGTATATAAATTATAATATTAATATTAATATAAATTAATATATTAATATATAATATATATTAACATATAATATATAATATATATACTCTTATAATATTAACATATTATAATTTATTAGTTGACTAGTTGTAGTATAAAAATATAAATTATAATATATCTAAATAGAATATTAGTAATAACTTATAAGTAATAAGTGTATTGTTATTATTTAATATATTATTACTAATTTATCACTATTTACTAACATATAAATATATATATTAATGTAATAGTATTATTAGTTATAATTTACTAATATACTTAATATATAATATACACTAACATATTAATATATAATATATACTCTTATAATATTAATATATTATAATTCATAATAGTTAAATTTGGGCCAAAAAAATATTTGATCATTGTAGAATTTTAAATTAAATTTAGTCCATTAAATCATATGGGGTATCCTTGGACCGGACCGGACCGCTATTGGACCGAACCAGTATGGACCGAACAGGAGTTCGGTCCAGTCCAGAGTGAAAGAATTTTTGGACCGAATGGAATCGGTCCACAAATTTTCCGGACCGGACCGGACCGAACCATTTACATCCCTACACACAATGTTTTGAAAGCACGAGTATACTCGACAACAAACCTGATGCCGCGCTTCATCAATTGTAAGTCATCTTTCAAATGTAACTCTCGAGCCTTTAAATGGTGACTGAATAAATTCTCTAGAACGAGCTAGACGTCGTGAGCAGTGGAAAGACCAACCACCTCAGCCATTGCTTCCTCGGTGAGGGAGGAGAGCAATAGGCTAAGGAGGCCTTGGTTAGTAGCCCTCCATGCCAGGTGTTTGCCACTTGGCGTGAGAGAACCTGCAGGTTCAAAACGTGGGAGTGGCACAATTGTGTCATCAAAATATCCCAATAATTCTTTACTTTCAAGAAGAGGGAGAAGTTGGATTTTCTAAAGAAGATAATTTGAAGAAGAAAGTTTGATAGTGAACATATGAATTATGGTATTGAAGGGGAGAAGGATGGAAGATATTTCGGAAGCCATAAGAAGAAGGGGATCGAGGTTTGTGATAAACCTTCTAGGCTCGTGATACCATAACAATGTTTGAAACCCACCTTGAGTTCTAGTGGTGCATTTGTATTGCTATATATGCATGTTTACAAGTTGGTAACCGAAGATACAAAGGGAATATACAGAGTAATGACTATTTAACTAATAAGGAAACGATATACAATTGGGTAGACAACATGTAGGGACAAGTTCTATTGAGAGACCAGCTCATACTTATTGGAAGAGTCTTTGGGACCTGAAAATTCCCAAAAAAAAATTAAGATATTTGCATGGAAAGCTTATCTGGATCACCTGCCTACTTTTCAAAACTTGAAAAAGAAAAAAAAAACAACTATAAAAGATGATATTTTTGTTTTTAGCAAAAGTAATAGTGAAGATACAGCATATGCACTGTTTTATTGTCCTGATATATTGCAATATTGGTTGCAATTTTTACCAATGATGACTAGTATGGAGTCGGGCATGTCTTTTTGTGCCTTGGCAGTGTATGTAAAAGATAAGGACTCTAATGATGATTTTTCTAAATTATTTTCTACTGCTTGGGCTATTTGAGACAGTAGAAACCAGTTCAGTTATTAGCAGAAGTTGCATGATAACAAGTATGTGGCCAACTATGCTTTATCTTTGCACAAGGAATACAAGCAGGTTCATTGTTTTTATTATTAATAGTAAGCATATTCAAAAGGTGATAGTTGGTCTCCTCCTCCAACTGATTATCTAAAATTGAATATAGATGAGACTACATTTTACAATCATCAGAAAGCCGGAATTGGTTTTGTTCTTAGAGACAGTCACGACAAAGTGGTGCCGAAGTTGATTATAGAGACAGATGACTTAATTCTTGTTAATGCACTTCAAGATGGAGACTGAGAGGTTTGCCTTACTACTTTTGATTTTCTGCTACAAGATATTAAATGTTTGATGAATGGCTTTCAAGATATTCAGATTATTCTAGAAATACATGCTTGGGGGGTTAGTGATTTGGAAATGTGGTGGGAGGGATGTCCTTCTTTGTTTGGCTTGATAAGATTAATATTTTGTAAGGACAATTTTATTTGTTGATTGAATTAAATTTGGTTATCAGAAAAAAAAAAAACAATCACCCAATTGTAATATTTATATGTTTATTGTACAAATGTCAAATAAATATTTTAATCATAAAATGTCATTTCCAATACATAATTTTCTCGTTTCAGTTTTCTCTTTACATAATTTTGTTTACATACGGTTAGTTAACCTCTCGTCCATATTAATAAACGGCTCACATTCTTCCTTCTTCCCCAAATTTTCTTTTCAGCGTTGTCTTGTCTTTTTAAAGTAGATTTCTCATGAAGGTTGCCCAGGCGTGCTACTCGAATTCCCCAAAATAGCAAGCTGCCGAAAACTTGAACAAATATTATTAAATTAATATTAATATTTTCACGTAGTTTTTCATTTTGGAAAATAACTGATAGAAAAAAAAAATTGATAGACAAAAAATTGAACAAATATTATTAAACTGATAATATTTTTCGTGTAGCTTTTCATTTTGGAAAAAATTAGTAAAAAAAAATTGAATAAATATTATTAAATTAATAATATTTTTTTTATTATTTTGCCTAATAAATAAATAATCTAATGTGTGAATAAGTTTTGAGTCGAAAAAACAAATGCGAAGTTATGTCACATTATACAAATTTTACATACGCATATGCTTGATTGAATGAGAGTGCTAAGTCATATTTGCATAATACGATTAAAATTCTCTATATTTGATTATGCATCTATAAATATTTGTATAGTTACGAATAGTATTTTTTCAAGTTTGAAGAGTTACTATTCACTCTTCAAGTATTATATTATAATAATTTTTTTTTCTCTCTCCTACTCATTAAAATTAATTTTTTGAAATTTATATTAAGATGATTTTGATACATAAAATTTATATTAAATTGATAACATAAAGTGGGAGATCATTGTAAAATATATAAAAACAAGATGATTTTGAAATATAAAATTTGTATTAAGTGGATAATATAAAATAATATTAATTTAATATTAATTTTTTGAAATTTGTATTAAGATGATTTTGATACATAAAATTTGCATCAAGTTGATAATATAAAGTGGGAGCTCATTGTAAAATATCTAAAAATAATAATTTTAAAAAAAATAAAAATAATAATATTTTTTTTATTATTTTGACTTAAATATGCATAAGTCAATGTTGAAGTTTTTCTTGAACGGCAAAGTGGACCTTCAAAAGAGATAATTTTGCGTATGCATATGCATAAACTAATGTGAATGTAAAGCACTCTCAATGAGTTTGTCAAAATAAAAGGACATTTTTAATTAATGGAAGATAAATTTGATTTTGATTATTTACATCAAATCTCTATATTAAATTGTTTATTTATTTATTATATAGTAATAAAATAATTAATAATTAAAAGAAATATACAATTATTTTATTTTATCATATTTTACCATTATACTCTTATAGTTAGTTAGTAATCATATACTAATTAAACTATGTGTTAAACATTTTTATTTTTCCATTTAATGTATGCCATATAAACTACTTGATAATTTTCATCTAAAAATGTTGTGAGCTCATCCAATAACAGCAAGTACTTTGCAAGTTTCAGCTAAAGCACCAGCAATTGCCACCTCTTTGTTTCTGTCCACTACTGAGGGTTTGAAGAGAAATAATAATAAAATACGTATTTGATGAATCTACAGTAATCATCAATATTAGAAATTATTTTAAAAGTCACTATACCTAAAATCGAATTTTTTAGAATTTAACTAATACATTATGATCATATTTTATTGTCTAATAACTAAATATGTGATCGATTAACTAATCCATTGGAGATGCTCTTAGAATCTTTGTGAAAGCCATCCCATCCATATATAGCTCCCTCTTGCAATCAAACTCCTAAGAATATTTTCTAATTTCATCTATGAAATCTTCACCAAATAATAGCAAATTATCTGTGGTTTTCCACCAACACTTTTGCCTTAGAAAAGTACTTTCCTAGACTTTTATGAGCGGATCTTCACCAACTTTTCTTTGATTTCTTTTGTTTAATAGTAGATCAACTTGAATTAAGACCCACCACAAGTGAAAGCATCTGTCCACCAAATCAAAATGAATGCTTAAAAGTGATGCATTATTGCAGGAGCCCCATATATATAGAATCTAAAGAGATGTCCTCTACTACAAGCAACTCATTTCCTTGTCTAAATTTCTATCTTATCGATCAACCGGGTTGAAAAGCATACCATTATCGACGTAATTAAGAAGAAGTGAATCTTATAAAAGAATATTGTAAGATCTATTTTATATGTCTATTTTTATATTGTTCAAGACTCTCAACTGCAAATAAAAACATGAGATTCTAAACTTTGATTAAAAATTACTTGAGTGAATCTATATAATTAACCAGAATGAACGAAGCGATTTTATTAGATTATCATGCTTTATAATCCACCATATGACAAAGAAGTCACAGAACAAGACTACAAGGAGCATTAATGCTCTCCATCCATTTGTTTGGTAGGTTTTTAAGTCATTTATGCTTCTTTTCTTGAACCAAAAACACCCTCAGCCAAGTTTCCAACTATGTCTTGATCCACTACAAGAAATTTTAATTTTAGAGATAAAATTTGTTAGAAACAAACTAAATTTTGTCCTAGAATTTAGCCCAGTTTCAAAATTCGTTCGGACAAAAAGAAAAAAAAAAACCATTCGGACAAGATGATTTGTGATGAAAAAAATCGTCTTGAAAAATAAAAAAACCATTCGAACGGATAATTAATTGCCCGAACGGAATATATTTGGATGGAAACTTGGCAGAATACTTGCAAGACCGCCCAGATAGAAAAAATATTGTTCGGACGGTAAACAGTTTGGAAATTAGATTTTAATTATTCATCATCGTTAATTTGTGTGTATATATATTTTCATTTTATCATTTTCAAAATATAAAAAATATGTATATATGTATATATTATGATTTACAAAGCATTTAAAATATTTATAAATGCACAAATTAATTTTAAGTAATTAATTTTAAAATATTATTCATTTTATCACGAACGGTAAATAAAATGAGAAAAATAATAAGTAAACATTGTTCTGAATACCAAAAAATAACATATTAATTACATCCCAAAATAAAAAATATTGTTTAATGCAACATATAAAGTAAGATACAAAATAAAAACACGGCATATTTTGTTATCAAATCTATATCCTTTTGTATAGATTTGATCTGTGACTCTACATTATCTATCTTCTACATAATACGCTCATTAGCCTTCGCTATCACGCGTCTTACTACTCTCTCCACCACTGTCTCTAACTGCTCCAATGTAAATCTAACAGGCTATCTCTTAGCAGGCTGGACAGTAGTACTGATAGTAACATCAGTTGACCTTGAAGTCTTGACATAGGGGTGCACATTGCTCTTGTTGATAAATATCTTGTTGAGAGTCCCCATCTATAGGATTTTTTTCTCACACATCTACTTTGTAACTCCCGCTTAGAATATGAAGCCAAATATCAATAGTTGAAATGATAGACTAACTACACTATTATATCGTGACTTCTGTCTGATGTGGTAGAAAATTTACAGTGCTAGATTAATTAGATCTCACCGCACTACCCGCGACAGAAGTCATGTCCGATCCATCCCGAAATTTGTCTTATACTTCTTCAGGTCCAAATTGTACACGACTATCAGATTGGACATTCTGAAGAATGGATTGCAATCAACATGTTGGATTACCTTCCCATTGTCATATGGAGGAGCCTCAGGATGTCGTAGTACATACATACCTGATCGTCTGTGAGACCATCATCAAATACGTACTCCTCATTCCTATCATTATCTAAATTTGTCCGTTCGAACGGTATATATCAATTCGAATGGACAAAAGTTTTAATCGAACAAGTTTTGGAGATGAAAAAATTTGGTCTCAAATAAAGAAAGCCTGTTCAAACATATTCAAACGAGCAAGTGAGATTTCATCTCCAAAAATAATTTTTAGAGATAAAATTTAATTTTTGTTTCTAAAAACTTTTTGAAATAGGCTTTTTAAGACAAATTTAAAATCAAATTTTTTTATCTCCAAAAATATTTTGCGACAAAAAATAAACTTTTTATGATTAATTAATTTGTCTAAAAAAACTCATTATTTTGTAGTGTAAATCTGTGTGATTCTAAATGGCACAATATATTTCACAATACATTTCACTATACATGTTGCAAAGTAAATGTATTTTTATAAGAAAAATATTAGTATGCTCAACAAGTTTGATACTATTTTTTGACATTTAATGTATTTTATTTTTATTTTTATTTTTTTACTTCATAATTAAAGAAGTAATTATTTGTATATTGATATTTTTTAAATATATTTTAAAATGATAAAATACATTAAATGTCAAAATAGTATCACTCAGACAGTAATTATTTGTATATTTATATTTTTTAAATATATTTTAAAATGATAAAAAAATCAAATAAAAAATAAAGAAAAAATAAAGATTAAAATTTATATTAGGTGTAACAATAAGCTGTGTTACTCAGACAGTTGAATAGTACTACTCTTTTTATAAAATGATGTTACTTTTATAAAGTAATTTATAAAAAATCTCTCTTTTTAAAATATTATTGGCTAAAGTGTTATTAAAAATAACATGTAATTATCAATTTAATTATTTATTTTGCAAAATGACTCGCAATTTGTAACTTGCAAGTGACAAAAGCGGCAACCATTTTCTGACCTACCCTCCCATCTGGATCAAAAGGTTGGAAGTCACATTATCACTTGCTACACTACACATCCAAAAGTCCAACATTTGGGAGGGTGGGCCCGCTGGGGGGTCCACTTGCAACCAAGCGATCATCTGCAACAAGCAATCATAAGCCTTCTGATCTATGAAGGATGATCAATGATGTATTGAATTGGATTGCCTTGCCCTGTCTGTATTATAACGGTCATCTTTTGATTGTACAAATACTATTGTTTATTCCCATATCATAAATGGTAGAGCCACGATAGCATTAACTTTTGCTATTATTTCTTAACAGAAAAGTTTTCTTGGACTCTGCTATAAGCAACCTATCTCACTGCTCATGCCCATGCTCATTGGAGGGGTGTTCTAGGAAATTTGTAACAATCAACATAAAAATTAAAAATAATGAAAAATAAAAAGTATTTCATTTGTCACTGGACCTGGTGTATTTTTAAAAATAAGATCAATTAAAAATTAAAATTTGAATAAAATATGATTATAAAATAGTTTTTAATATTAATTTTATTTAAAAATAATAAAATAAAATAAAATAAAATAAGATAAAAATATTTGTGAAAATAAACCGATCTTCGTTCTAAGATGTAAAAACATCTGCTTAATACTATTTTTCTTTTTCTTATATAAATTTGCTTAAAAAATTTTACCCACTCTTATCAAAGTTTATCCCTTTCTTTTCCTCCAAAAAAAGATATCTTTAAAACCAAATGAAACAGATTTAGCATAAAAATGAGGACATTTCTACCCATGGAAGTTGGGATTTGAAAAATCATTACGTGATTCCTTATCTTTTCATACTTTAGCAGATGGAGATGCATCAATTTTGAAGAAAATCTTGTAGGGTCTTATTGTTGACTGAATATAATTATTGATTTCATAACTATTAAATCATCCTCAAAAATAAATTATTACTAATATAACTTTAAAACATGACTCAAGGCCTAATGCCTTGAACTAAAAACTGCAGCAGCATCTTTACAGCTACTGCTACTGAAAAGGATTACAGACATTTCTCAATTCATTCATAAAATACTCTTTCCCAGTGTCCCACTACACCAATCTTCTGGTATTGTTTCCAAATCTTCAAGTCTCTTCACCCTGTTTTCGCCGGGACGGTAAACACAGTTCTCCAGGTTTTCCGGCGAGGCCAATGACACCAACCCTTTAATTCCTTTGTTTTGTCTCTCTGTGTCTCAATACACTCAGTCAAACAATGTCGGTTTACGACGCTGCATTCGTGAACACGGAGCTTTCAAAGTCTACCTCAATCTTCGGCCTTCGCCTCTGGGTCGTCATTGGCATATTCATGGGCTCGCTCTTCGTGCTCGCCCTCTTCCTCCTCTCCCTCTGCATCACCTCGCGCCGTCACCGCCGCCCCCACAAGCATGCTAAACCCAACACCGCCGCAACAAATACCGCTCCTCCCATGTCAAAAGAAATTCAGGAAGTCTCGCCACCTCGGGTACCTCCGCCGGCAGATATCCAAATCGAGATCGGGAAGCTCGAGCACCGCGTGGTTGTGCCGTCGGATCGGTACTCGAGCGGGGAGAGCAAGGGGACGGCGACGGTCGAAACGGGGTCGTTCGGGAGCGGGAGCATGGTGGGGCCCGAGGTGTCGCACCTTGGGTGGGGTAGGTGGTACACTCTCAGAGAGCTGGAGGCGGCCACCAATGGGTTGTGCGAGGAGAATGTAATTGGCGAAGGGGGATATGGGATTGTCTACTGTGGGGTCTTGCCTGATGGCACCAGAGTCGCCGTCAAAAACCTCTTGAATAATAGGTAATCTACGTACTGTCTTATTCCACTATTATTGTTGTGATAGACACTCTTTACTCTTTAGAACATTTTAATCTTGGTCTAATAATTTTCCTTTGAGATGATTAAACTGCAAAGGAAAGATGGATTACTTCTCACAACTGTGCCTGATGGAGCGATTGGATTTTGTGCGTATTTGACCATGTTTTCTTTTCTTCCTTTCTCTCGACCGCCAATCCAAGTTCTTTTCCGTTGATCATGGTTATGTGCTAGTTCTTTGTTTTATCGTCTTCTGGTTTATTTTCTTTTCTTTTGTACAATATTGTTTCTTGACTGCGTGAAAAATGAGAATTCTACTGCAAAGTAGCACGCTTTCGAGGCTTTTTAAGCCCTTGTGCCCGTGATTAAGCCCCGAGTAAGTGATGTTTCAATGAGTAAAGTTTTATCTTTTTCACCTCCTCTTCCCTTTCTTCAAACTGTTTCACTAATGGCTGCCATACTCAAGTGGACTCCATTATCTTTACCGACTCCATTTTTCTGTGTTCCTTGACTTTAATGTGTATATATAATGCATTAGCTCAATTAGCTCATTGATAAGCAGGGGTCAAGCTGAGAAAGAATTTAAAGTGGAGGTGGAAATAATTGGGCGAGTGCGGCACAAGAATCTCGTCAGGTTGCTTGGATACTGCGTTGAGGGCGCATATAGGTATCAATAATTATCTTCCTATTTGAGTCAGGGGTTGTGGTTTCTGTAGTGTCTAGAGATGTAATAATGTGTGTTCTTGTTTTGTTTCTTAGGATGCTTGTATATGAGTATGTCGACAATGGAAATCTGGATCAATGGCTTCATGGTGATGTCGGTGCTGTCAGCCCTCTAACATGGGATAACCGTATGAACATCATATTGGGAACGGCAAAAGGGTATGCTGGTATTTTTATATTAGTTTGGCATTAGTTTCTTTTTTCCATCCAATGCATGCAATTGAACTCTAGTTGTGACTTTTGCTCTTGCAGATTGGCCTATCTTCACGAGGGTCTTGAGCCAAAGGTTGTCCATCGAGATGTAAAGTCTAGCAACATACTACTTGATCGTGAATGGAATGCTAAGGTTTCTGATTTTGGGCTTGCTAAGCTCCTGTGTTCCGAGAGGACTTACGTGACAACTCGTGTGATGGGAACATTTGGGTTAGTCCATTTGCTTTGTTTCAGTTAAAGACGGCCTTAACCAATGTCATGCATTGAGGCAGTTATTTGGTTTCTTCTTTAAGTTGGAAAAGTCTCTCTCATCCTGTGTTTCTCTAGGTACGTTGCGCCTGAATATGCTTGCACTGGGATGCTGAATGAGAAGAGTGATGTTTACAGTTTTGGGATACTTATCATGGAAATAATTTCTGGGAGAAGCCCTGTTGATTATTGTAGACCAAAAGAAGAGGTTAAACTCGAATCTGAATTGGCTTATTTCTTTAAACCCTTCTTCTATAAAGTTCCCTTCGGTTTGCTAACTAAAGGTAAGTACCTAAAAAATTGCAGGTGAATTTGGTAGATTGGTTGAAAACCATGGTTGGAAACCGAAAATCTGAAGAAGTAGTTGATCCCAAGCTGCCTGAGATGCCCGCTTCAAAGGCACTTAAACGTGTTCTACTGGTTGCTCTTCGATGCGTTGATCCTGATGCGACAAAGAGGCCAAAAATGGGACATGTGATCCACATGCTTGAGGCAGATGATTTACTATTCCGCGATGTATGCATTATATGTTGTCCATTTTTTTCTGAAGTGTTTTTCTTGAGGAATTCTATAACTCATCCGATTTCCAACTCCATCCATTTCTATGATTAATATGCAGGAACGCCGGATTGGGAGAGATCCTTCTCACATGCATAGTGATAATCAGCCAGAAGACAAGGCTGTTTCAAAATTAGCCAATTGACAATTTGGTCAAGGGACTTCTGATACAAGTAAGGTGATAGTGGTAACTAGGAACCATCGTCACCCTCACAACTAGATGGAGAAGACACCATCACTCGGTTTAAGTTTCCACATAGTTTTTAAGTTATATTTTATTTAAGAGATTTTCTACCGAAACCACCCCCCCTCCCTCGCGCGCATCTCTCTCTATCTCTCTCTCAATGCCGCTCCTGCTATTTCCCGCAGCGGTGGACGACACCGCTCATTTTATTGAGATCGGAGGGAGTCGGCGATATCACCCTTACGACGGCAAGCCCCAACAACCCCTCGATATTCCCCATTTTTTTGATTGTCCCTTCAATTCGAAGCAAACGATAATATGCATGTATTTAATATTTAGTTTACGTTGTTATTTCCACACTGCCTCAGATTGGGATGCAATTGTACAATTCAAATCATTCATTCATTCCTCACTTTGTAAAACAATAGCCTGTTACATATAACATCAAATGTCTATTCACAGTTTTCAGGTTACAAATTTTGTCATTTGTATGTCCCAACTGTTAGTTAAATAGTCGTGTTCTCAAGAGGATATCAATTACTTGGCATGTTTGGGTTTGTTTTTCACCATTGCTGTGCCAGCCTCGAACCAGATGGCTATGGGTGGTGGATCCAGCTGGACCAGCTGCCTTGATTTAAACCATTAAATCACATCACATCACTGCAAAACTAGATGGTTCTGTGAATTGGACCCCTCAACCAGTAATTCAGCTGAAGCAACTTAAGAGTGTACGGTTTTTTATTCCTGTGTTTTTCTTGTCCCTGTTCGACCTGCTAGCTGGGCAGGCCAAGATCTAGACTGTAACTGGGGTCATGGGGTTTGGTTTAGATGATTGTTAATTTGTTATAGTCACATAAATATTATATAAAAGTAGTCACATAAATTAATATAATTTATTAGATTTATTTTATAATAAAAATAATTTTATAAAATAATAAATTATATAAAATCACATCAATTTTAATTTATGACATTATTTTATGTAATCCAACGCTGCCAAAAACTGCTCGTCTACTCGTCTTTGAATTTTGGCATTTGGCAGGAGATGAACCCCCCCCGTATTTTATTTTATTATTATTAGTTGTTACTCACTACGATATTGAATAGTTTATGGAGTTAATGTTGCCAGCAGTATTCCTGATTCCTGAATGCTAAAAAAACATAATTCTTTTCCTGTCTGCTTTAAAATCCATTTGAGATTATATTTTGAGACTTAGAAAGTGTTTTTAAATAATTAAAAATATTATTTTTAAAAAATTTATATGTTTGATAACTCTATAAAAAAATGTTTTAATCAATTAAAAAAAATTAAAAATCAACTTTTTAAAAAGTATTAAATTGAACTTTTTATTAAAAAATTTATGCAGATAATTATATATTTTTTAAAAAAATTGTCGTAACTAACTCTAAAGGCACTTTAGACATAAAAATCTCAAACAATAATTAATATTTTAGTAATAGAGCTTATTACATTAAATTTTATGTTAAAAATAATATTTTTTACCGTAACTTCAAATATGTACTTATAATACACTTAATTTTTAAACATTATGGACTCCACAAGAGTATTTGAATTGATATTGTATTTATCTCTCTGCATTGAACCATCTAATTCAGTCAAGCAATTGAAGCAAGTCTTAATTTGTGTAAACTTTAAAACCCTAATTCATAGTTGTCTTTCTATGCACTATAAGTTATAAATACTATAAAATAGAAATATTACTTGTAGTCTTATGCCTCTATTTGGATAGTGAGATGAGATGAGATGCTTTTATATAAAAATTAAAAGTTGAATAAAATACTATTAGAATATTTTTTATTATTATTATTTTATGATTTTAAAAAGTTGAGTTGTAACTTGTAATGTTAAAAAGTTAAATTGTTTATTATAATTTATATGAAAATTTTAAAAAAAAATTAATGATGGATTGAAACCGTTTGGAGATCCAAATGTGAAAATTTTAAAAAAAATCTCGAACATTTCCTTTAAGAACATCTTAAATTCAAGATTCATATGAAAAATATCAATTTTTAATAGTGGATCTCATTTTTTCAAAAGGAATGCACATGCCCTACACACTTCTAAGATTGCATATAGTATCACTCATTACAAAAAAGGTATTTCATTCTTAATTTGATTATCCACAGGTGAAAATAATAAAATAGGTTAATGCATGAAAACTTTTTAAATGATTGTACAAAAATTTTGCGAAATCAATATGAATAAACTGAAAATAGCATTTGAAGTCACGATTGTTTCTAAAATATTATGATCAAGAGTTTAAAATAAATAATAATAATGAGTTAAAATGTAATGTTTTGAGAAATTGTTATAAGTTTTGCAAGGGTTGTTATCGTTTTATTTTTTGTTTATCAGGTCAAGATATTTTGATGAGAGTTGTGATCGAGATTATTTTCATATAAAATAGATTATAGCATTCATTTTTTACTATATTGTTGTGATATTATTTATAAATTTATTAGTTTTTTTGAAAAATAAGTTTTTATTTAATATTGATCGAATATGAATATCAACACGTTTGGATAAAAACAAGATTAGAATATATAGGAGTAATGCTAGGATGCGGCCTAACAGTGATTGCTGGCCGTGCCCTCTAAATAAAATTTAGTTTTTAAATTTTATGATTTTTTATTTATTTTTAATATTTTAAAAAATATGTATACATATATATATAAGTAACAATATATTAATAGTCATTTTTAATCAATAATTTAAAATTTAAAATACATAAATAATTAAAATAAAGAAACAAAATAAAATCCATAATAACATTATTTTAACAATAACTCCTCGTACAAGTGGCTTTTTCTGCTGAAAAAAAAAAGGGTGGCTTTTTCTTTCAAAAGAAATAAAAGCCGACCATGACCATATAAAACGGTGGCCAATCACCGTCATCATTCGTGATCCGCAAAATCTGACCGTTATTTGCTATTTACCCCAGGCTTAAATTATCTATTTTACGGGGAAGAAGGCCTACAAGAAGAAAACATACGCTCCTACATGTCCTTGAAGATTTTGGTTGCTTTCTAGGCACTGTTTTCCTTCAATGTAGGTTTCCTTTGCTTTTGGGTGTCTGTTTTCCTAAATGATAATATAAATTTAAATCATAATTTTTCTCTTTAACCAAATAAAGAAAATAATTTCATTTCCTTTTGATCAATTTTCTACCACTCCGATGTGCACAATAATGAAAAGGTTATATTATTTTTGGTTCTAGAAAATAATCATACAAATTAATATAATTTGATACAATTTATTAAATTATAAAATTATTTTTATTATAAAATAAATCTAATCGATTATACCAAATTTATCAATTTATGATATTGGTTTTATGTTATGTTTTTTTTAGATGCACCAGTACTCTTCTTTTTAAATTTGATTTGATAAAATGATTTGTATAAGTTTAATATAAGAGTAGTGATAGCACTTACATTTTATTCACCACTAATTTAGCACTCAAAGCCTATTTAATTTTTTATTAATTTCTTATATGTATTTTTTTAACATTCTTAATCATTAAGAAAAAATATTAAAAAAATATAATTTCAATAATAATCACTTTTTTAATTATTAAGTAAGATATAAATTTTAAAAAAATTAAAAATTAAAAAAAGTGATAAATTAGCAGTAAATGAGATGTATGTATATCATTATTCTTAAAATAAATAAATTTCATATATTTTCTTAGTGAAAATTGAAACCTACGTTGAAAAAATGGTCCAAAATATTTAAGATTTGTCTATTTAAAACTTATACGTAAAAATATATATTTATAGTCATAGAGTACGTGCACCACACCCTTCTTTTAAAAAAGTGTGTGAAAATGAGATTTACATAGAAATATTGTTTTTTTAATAATAAATTTCTTTATTATTTTTTTAAATATGCAATATTTGCATGATTATGTATATAATGACTGTGAGGGGTGAATGACCACCGCCTTAACTTTTTAAAACCGACTATGTCAAACTAATGACTTACCCTCGTATAAATATATATATATATATATAGATAGATAGATAGATAAAAATAATAAGTTTATCTAATTTAATTTCTAATAAAAGTTAAAAAATTATTCATAATTAAATAGATGATAAATAATTATACATTTTCATATATTATATAAAAAATATTATAAAAATAATAAGATAGTCTTATAAATAAACATAACCTATAGTTTTATCAAATTTGTTTGAAATAATTTTAATTGAAATTTTAATAAAAAATTCGTTCAAAATATTATATTTTTATAATTCTAAGACGATGATCTAATATTTGCGTCATTTTGTACAGTCTCAGAAGAGAGGAAACCTATATTTTTAGTTTTTGAGTTTTTTCTAGTTCTATATAAACTTGAATCATCTACAAATTTTTTAGTTATGTGATTATTTTTAAGAAATAATATAATTTTTTTAAAAAAATAAATTATGTAGTTTATAATTTATATAAAAGAATGTTATATTATAATTTATAATATGAAATTTTAATCTTAAATATGTAAATTTATTATATCATATATATTTCAGTTAAATATCAAACATATATAATATATTAATTATATTTATTGTCTATTATTACTAATTTAATATAATTATAGTTAATTATATATACCGTATATTTATCATCTCAAAAAATAAATAAATAATATATTCATTTTAAAATTATAAAATAATTTTTAAAGAATGAAATTATTAATCATATAATAGAAATAAATTTTCATGAATAAAATTAAACTCCTTAACATATAAATTAACATTTCTAAGTGAGGATTGCATTGTTATATTGTTATGAATTGCTTATTTATATATATTGTTATATATTCTATACTATTATTATGTTATTTTATACTATTATTATTATTCTATATTTATTTTACATTAAAAAAAGTTATAAATGAAAAGTTTATCGTTATAGAAAATTGAAGTGGTGTAATTAAATTTAATGTTAATAACATTATTTCAGTGATTAATGGAATTAATGGATTATATTTAAAATAAGATTTCTCGTTAAATGTAATATTTATTTTAATAAAAATAGATGAAAAATATTAATTTCGTTAAAACAATATTTTACGTTAGATAGTCACTTTATATATATAAAGATATATATGACAATGCTACTGGTACCTATAAAGGGCCGATAAAATCATAAAACCAACCTATGCAGTGTAAAAAATTTTTTATTTTTTTCTTCTTTTATTTTAATCATTTTTTATATAACTTTAAATATTTTTAAAATATATATGTCAATTCACTTATATTCACTTCATTACTTCTAAGGTAAAATTAAAAAATAAAAATATAACAAAAAAATTAAATCGATCAAATTTATCTTGGTTCAAGTAGCATTTTCCATATATATATATATATATATATGGGCATCACTCATTTTGTACAGATTTGAATTTTAGTGCTTGAATAATGTGTTAAATATTTTTTCTTATAATATATATTTTTATTTTAGTTTTATAACATTTTATCAGTACGAGACTCTATCGATTTAAAGTTATTAGTCTTCTACTTTAAATAAAATTTTCAATATATTATTTGTAGTCTTCAAGATGAATATGAAATATTATATTACTTATTATTACTCGATAAAATTATGCATTTATTCTCATGATTTTGTAGATATGTTTCTTATTTCCAAGATACATATTTATTTTCATAATTCATATATATATAAAATGTCAAATCTTATAAAATTGAAATTTGTTGTTTTTAACATTTTTGGAAAAAAAAATATTTATCTTGGATCATTGATGCTGAAATCTATCTGAATACAATGAATTTGGGAGATACAATCAAAAAATAAATCTCGCATCCTTCCATGACTGTTTTAACGTAATGATTTTTCTCAATTACCATCTTCACAAAAAATTAAAAACTGAGTATTTTATTGTGAAAGATCCATTTACTTTGTAGAATGATTTAAGGGAGATATATGAGCATTAGAAAACTGTAATCCTTCCAAAAAGTTGTCATGATTGGTTGCACTTGAAATTGCAAGATTTCAAAAATATTAGTGATTATAACTTTGCACTCTTTATAATCATCTCAATATTAAAATTATGCAGTGACAAAGTCACTAATAATAATGTATTTAAAGAAGACATATACTATTTTTCATGTCTTGAATGTGCTCCTACATCAATAGTATCGATAGAGAAAGTTCATAAAATATTCTAAAGTTAATCATCTTCTAGTGAATGAGTATAATGATAAGTTTTTGTTAAAAAAATAGTAGTTACATTTTACTAGTTCTAAATTAGCTTTGAAGTAAATGATACTAGATTTCTATTTTCAAAAACGAATAGTGCATCTTTTTAAAAAATCAAGGATATTGACTTAGTAGGTAGAACTATAGAAGTGAAGGTTTTAGAAGCGACAATACTAAATGAGATAATGATATAAATACACTGTATCACTGAAAGTGGTCTAACTCAGATAAAGGTAAAGGCGCCCAAAATAATTTTTCAAAAAAAGATGAAAATGTATACCATAGATATGGTATAACTGAATATTTGTCACATACTTATCGTAAAATTAAGCATTTAATTGATTTATACCAAGCTTTTATATATTATAATAACTTTTTTTTTATACTTTGTGATCTTTTTTAAAGTGATGGAAGTTTTATATATTTTGTAGCATCATGGGTATTATTGATATATATATTTTGAAATGAATGATAGAAATGTATGTTTGGCTGACAGTACTATAACCTATATAATTGTTAAGGACGTATTCTGCTGTCTTGTTTACCGATCCCGCGGGGCTGTAACCTGCGAAACAAGGACAAGGGAGGTCGGGGTCCGGGACCGCTCCGACGATCAAGTTAGCGTATGGGAGAAGATATATGATAGAGGGAATAAGAGAGTTTGTGAGCGTACCGTACCTCCGTCGTTGGTTGGGTGTTATTTATAGGTGCTTCCCCCGGGAAGAGGGTCCGTGTGACGAGGGCGCCGAAATCGGGGCATCACCCGTCCGTCATCTTCGATAAGGAAACCCGGTCTGATTCGGTTGGTCTCATCGCATTAATTGAGTATCCTCCCATTTAATGCTCGATTAGCCCCTTTTGGACAGGGGCATTAAATGCAGCGGTATCTTTTGTCAATTTAGTAATTAATACCGTGTGTTTGTGGCGTCTCTGCATTAAATGGGAGGGGGTCTGTAGACCGGCGGCCGTCTGTCGGTCATAAATGAGGGAGTGTCTCGATGGGAGATGGACCCAGGAGACATATCGGTACGTGAGCCGCCGTTCTGCTCTTAGCGTGTTTTTGAGACCGATTTTGCCATCTCCTGCCCAGATCGGGGTAACCAGGGACTTGGCTCGTCCCCGGTTTCGGTCTTCCCAGTTGAATTCGGACGTCGCGTCGAGGTGGGTGCGGATAACGGGCCGTGGGCCTGCCGACCTCGTGGGCCCGGGCCCGGGCAAGTTTGACCCCCTTTCAGTACCCCGCGAGTTTTCATCGAAGGTACTTCGATGGAAAATTCCGAACGTTCCAGAGCTAGGGTCCTCCTTTCCTTCGATTGTACTGTCTTCTGACACAGGGCAGTGTTCCCCTATCTCCTTCGATGGAAAATTCCGAACGTTCCAGAGCTAGGGTCCTCCTTTCCTTCGATTGTACTGTCTTCTGACACAGGGCAGTGTTCCCCTATCTCCCCTCCCGAGCGGGAACACGAGGTCGGACGTGTTCGGGCGGTACCTGCTGACGTGTCGTTTCGTTTGCCGTTCGGACTTCAGAGGGACGATTTGAATTCTGACCAATTAATGCTGACTCGTGACCTGTCATATTCCGTATCGGGCATTTAATGCAGTTTTGAAATTCAATTATGCCGTCGTTCCGATTCCCGAACCGTCAGTGATCCGTTATTAAATGGCGGGGCGCACGCGCGTGGCCATCATTAACTGTCCTGTCATTTCGGCGCACGCCTCTTTCCTTTGATTGGTCAGTTCGGGGCGTGCTTTCTGTTCCCAAAGCCACGTCTGAGGTGACGGTTTCGGCGCGGCCTCGTTTCCCGCTCGCATTAAATTCGGCTTCTGGGTATAAATTACCCAGCGGTCTTGTCACCGTCCTCGTTTCACTGTTTGCTTTCTTGCCATCCTGCTGTCGTTCTCCCTTGCCCCTGCCTTTCTTCACTTTTCATTCTTTTCCTGTTGCTGTCTTGCCGCTCCCTGCTTTAGCTCCCATGGCTTCCTCTGACCCATGCCCCTTCTTCGCCGGCAACGGCTGGGTGTCCACCATGCAATCCTCCGATGTGGACACGCTTAGGAAGAAGCATCATGTTTCCTGGCGGCACACTTTGGAGGCCCCGGGGGATGGAGTTAGGGCCTGCGAACGTGACGGGAGGGCTCAGAAGGTCGTGCTCTTCTCCCTCATGTTCTCGAAGGGACTGCGCCTTCCCTTCATCCGGCCGGTTCGGGAAGTCCTGCACTTCCTGGGTTTGGCCCCTGCCCAACTTATGCCGAACGGGTGGCGTATCCTGCTGGCCACCTGCGTGGCATTTAGGATCGTTCTGTCCGGGAAGAACGATCCTTACCCCGATCTCACCGCTCGAGAGTTCTTCTCACTGTACCGGCTCCTCCGTCGGGACCGGAACGTGGCCGGCTTCCAGATAAAGCCGAAATGTCGGCTGATCAGAATGGAGGAGAGGCATTCGAGCGCCCGGGACTACCATAAGAGGTTCTTCCTCGTCTCGGGCAGGGAGTGGGAGTTCCCGGAGGGAGAGGGGAGCGACTTCCCCGTTCAGAAAGACTGGGGTTTCCTCCCCTCCCAGACACACATGGAGGTCACCCTCTCGGCCCAGGAGGCGGAGAGGGTGAAGGCGGTGCTCTCCTGGGGGGCAGAGGATCCTGATCGGCTATGGTCCGATAATCTCCTCACCGAGGAGAACATCGAGGAATTCTTGACCCGACCGGATCGGTCCTACGCCGAGGGTCAAGATTTCTTTGCTGCCCCGGAAGGGCCTCCTGTCTCCTCCCGTAAGCGAGCCTCTGATCGGGAGGTGGAACAAGAGAGGCGCGCCAAGAGTCGGGCTGGTGAGGCTACCTCGAGCCGTGGCGCCCGGCCCAAGAAACAGAGGAGGGGGAAGGGTCCACGGGCCGAGGGTCCGGGCGGAGGCGCCCCCCCCGCAGACTCTCCTGCAGGACGTCCCGAGGCGACTTCCTCGTCGTCATCCTCGGACGAGATCCGGTTCCTGCAGACCGAGGAACGGAGGGCCGAGGCTGGGAGGACGGTCATGGAAGCCCAGATCGAGGCGATGGACCGGGCCGGGGTCGACTCCTCAGACGGAGAGGAGATAGAGCGCGCCTTCCAGGAGGCTCTGGAACATGCTGCCGATCTGACTCCGGGGGCTACCCCCTTTGCGCAGGTCTTTCGACAGGAGTCGGAGGAGCAGGCCGCTAGGGCGAATCAGTTGCCTACTCCCCCCCCTTCATCTTCCGAGCGCCATTCAGATGCCTCCGAGGGGGAAGATGAAGTATCTGGCGGGGAGGCCCATTCCCAGGGCGCTCGCGAGGGAGCCGAGCAGCAAGGGGCTCCTGCCCAAGAAGGTCGGGACGAGGCCACCTCAGAGAGGTCGAGGGGGTCCGACCATCCCGAGGAAGGGGGCCATACGGAGGCCGGAGGCGAGAGCGGTCGGGTGGCCACTGAGTCCGAGGAATCCCCTGAGCGCCCACCTCCGATCTTCGAGAGGGGGTCTACCTCGGGGGTTCATTCTGAGGATGCAGGCCCATCTCCGGACTCGGAAGTTCCTCCCCGGCCCCCATCTCCCTTTCGGCTCCGAAGTGGGGTCGCTGTGCTCGGGCAGCTCTTCGGGTCGGGTTCAGAGGAAGGAACTCGTCAGGCCGATGAGACCGGTTCGGAGCGGCCTTCCCGATTCGACCAGGCGAAGGCGGATGCTACAGCCCGGGTGGCCTCAATGCTGGAGCCTCTGCTGACTCAGGTTTGTTCGGTAGGCCTCGTCGAATTTCGGGTGGTCTTCTCTTTTAGTTTTGCTAAGTTTTTCTCTCTTTTTTGCACGTTCGGTGTTTTAGGTCGCCATGGAGATATCCCGGACAGTGGGATCCGAGTTGGCCGAGCTTGCCGAGTTCAACAGTGAGCTCGGCACCGTCTGTAAGTTCGGGCTCTACAAGCTGCGGCAGGCAAGGGACCAGTTCGAGCAGTCGGAGGAAACTTGCAGGGGGCTGATAAGATCGGTCGAAGAGCTGGGGGTGGAAAAGGGGAGGCTGGAGAGAGCCAATTCTTCCCTTCGAGCCGAATTGGAGGCGGCTCGGGAATCGCTGGCGGTGGCCCATCGGAGGAATGCCCGTCTTGTGGACGCAAGATCGGCCACCGAGCAGGACAAGATCCTCCTTCAGTCCGAGCTAACCGCTCGGACAGCGGAGCTGGCAGCTTCTTCTCAGATTCTATCTCTGAGGGAAGAGGAGTTAGCTATGTCCGAGCAGGCTCGGGCTGCTCTGGAGGAGGAACTGGTCGGTTCGAGGCGCGCCCGGGAGATCCTGCAAGCGGAGTTGGCGCGGTCTGAGGAGGTCCGGGTTGCTCGGGAGTCCGAGCTCGCGGGTGCTCGGAGTGCTCTAGAAGAGGCCCACTCGAGGATTGCTGATCTCGAGCCGCAGATATCCCGAGTGGTGGCGATCCGTAACTCCGCCTGGGGGCACGGTTATGCCGAGGGCCTTCGCCGACTAGGATCCCAGCTCTTGGTGGATCCCCAGCTCGATCCTCAAAGGATAAGCGTGAGGTCTCTTCGTCCAGACCGGGCTGCGAAGAGATTCGTCAAGAAGATCGGGAAGCGCGGCTACCCTCCTTTTGACGACCTCAATCCTCCTCCGCCTCCTCCTGAGGCTTGACCTGATTTTTGTACAAGTTTTTTTTTTTTTTTTTTTTTGTAATGATGCTCGAGCTCGATTCGAGCGAGTTTGTATGACCGATAATATATATGAATTTTGACTTAACCTTCTTCTGGTGTTTTGTTCATAACTTCTTTCTTGCCTTTACCCTGCGAAATTTTTTGGGTAAGTGTAAACTTAAAAAGAAAATTTTCTCAAACGTACCCGGTGGATGTGCTTAAGATCGGGATTCAGGGATTCCGAATTGGTTTGGGTGGATTGACCGACTCCGCGGGACTCCGAGGCGGATACTTCGCGTGGGTGGGTGGATTGACCGACTCCGCGGGACTCCGAGGCGGATACTTCGCGTGGGTGGGTGGATTGACCGACCCCGCGGGACTCCGAGTCGGACACATCGCGTGGGTGGATGGATTGACCGACCCCGCGGGACTCCGAGTCGGACACTTCGCGTGGGTGGATTGACCGACCCCGCGGGACTCCGAGTCGGACACATCGCGTGGGTGGATGGATTGACCGACCCCGCGGGACTCCGAGTCGGACACTTCGCGTGGGTGGATTGACCGACCCCGCGGGACTCCGAGTCGGACACTTCGCGTGGGTGGATGGATTGACCAACCCCGCGGGACTCCGAGTCGGACACATCGCGTGGGTGGATTGACCGACCCCGCGGGACTCCGAGTCGGACACATCGCGTGGGTGGATTGACCGACCCCGCGGGACTCCGAGTCGGACACATCGCGTGGGTGGATGGATTGACCGACCCCGCGGGACTCCGAGTCGGACACTTCGCGTGGGTGGATGGATTGACCGACCCCGCGGGACTCCGAGTCGGACACATCGCGTGGGTGGATGGATTGACCGACCCCGCGGGACTCCGAGTCGGACACATCGCGTGAGTGGATTCCGAGGCGTTTGTCGAGAACTTCACAATGCATAGGTTATGAATAACATCGGTCTTTTTATAATTTCAAGGAGCAAATTACATCAGCGGGAATAAATTATATTAGTAATTGTTACGCGTAATACCTCTTAAGGCTCTCACTATTCCAGGGGTGGGGTAGGTCGGCTCCGGAGCTGTCTTTGAGTCGGTAAGACCCAGGTCTGTTCGTTGCCGTCACTACGTAAGGCCCTTCCCATTTCGGTCCCAGTTTTCCTTGTGCTGGAGTCGTGACGCCCGTTTTTCTTAACACTAAGTCCCCGACTTCGAAGCGGCGCGGCTTTACTCTTTTGTTGAAGTATTGTTCTGCTTTGCGTTTGTTGTTGGCAAGTCGGATGCTGGCCTCTTCCCTATGTTCTTCTAAAGAGTCCAAACGCTCCATCATCTTGGCATTATTGGAAGCAGTGTCATAGTGCTGGATTCGTAGGGTGGGCATCCCGACCTCGACTGGAATCACGGCCTCGCAGCCGTAGGTCAGGGCAAACGGTGTTTCACCCGTGGGGGTTCGGACCGTTGTGCGATATGCCCACAGGACCCCTGGAAGTTCATCGGCCCAAGCGCCTTTGTGCATTCCGAGCCTTTTCTTTAGCGCATTGAGGATGGTTTTGTTGGTTGCCTCGGCTTGTCCGTTAGCCTGCGGGTGGCCGGGAGAAGAGTACTTCACCTTGATTTTCAACTCGGAGCACCATTCTCGGTAATGACTGCAATCGAACTGCTTTCCGTTGTCTGATATGAAGCTCTGAGGTATCCCGAACCGGCAAACAATTGACTTCCATAAGAACTTTGTGATGGCTTGGGAAGTGATACTGGCAAGGGCTTCAGCCTCTACCCACTTCGTAAAATAATCCACTGCAACTATTATGAATTTAGTCCCACCCCTCCCCACTGGGAATGGTCCTATGAGGTCGAGTCCCCATTGGTCAAAGGGCCAGGGGGATGTTATCGAAGTGAGTTCTTCCGATGGGGAGTGCAACACTGGGCTGTACTCTTGGCACTTCGGGCACCTTTTAACGAAATCTTTCGCTTCCTGAAACAAACACGGCCAGTAGTACCCTGCACGGGTGGTGCGGGCGGCTAGCGTTTTAGACCCCGTGTGGGCCCCGCAGATTCCTTCATGGATCTCGGCCAGTATATATTGTCCTTCTTCTTTTGTTACACACCTGAGCAATGGTTCAGAGAAGCCCTTCCTGTACAGCGACCCGTCAATCAGTGTGAATCTGGATGATCTGTTCTTTACCTTGCGGGCCTGGCCCAGGTCGGGAGGTAATGTGCCTGTACGGAGGTATGCTGTGATATCGGTTGCCCAGTCGGGATCTGCGACAGCCACTACTCCGACTCCGCTGCCCGTGGAGGGAGTATCTATCGTTCTGATCTCGGTGTTCTCTGGGGGAGGATGCTCATCCTTTCCCGATGCAACTTTTGCCAACCGATCCGCTATATGGTTCTCTTCCCTTGGAATCTGCAGTAAACGGAAGTAACTGAATCGGTCTCTCTCGATGCATACGAGCTCCAGATATTTTTTCAATTTCTCGCTCTTGGTGGTGCACTGGCCGAGTACTTGGTGAAAAACAATTTGAGAATCAGTTCGGGCCTCCAGCTCAGTCGCCCCGAGGGCCCTAGCAATTGTCATTCCGGCTATGAGGGCCTCGTATTCAGCCTCATTGTTGGTTACCTTGAAGGTTAGGCCTATACCGTAGTTGTGTTGGACGCCCTGATCGGTGACGATGTGCACACCTGCTCCACCCCCGGCCCGGCATGAGGACCCGTCAACGTACAGCCGCCACGCCCGCTCCCGAGGTTCACTGGGGATCTCTTCTGGAAACCCCGTGTATTCCGCGACAAAATCTGCCAATGTTTGCGCTTTCATCGCTGTTCGGGGCTGGAACGTTAGGTCAAATTCGCTTAGCTCGATTGCCCATTTGGCTAACCGTCCGGACGTGTCGGGCTTCTGGAGAATGGTTCCGAGGGGCTGATCGGTCATTACTCTTATGGTGTGGGCTTGGAAGTATGGACGCAGTCGGCGCGCAGCCGTCAGTAGGGCGAATACCATCATCTCCGTACGGGGGTACCTGGCCTCTGCTCCTTGGAGTGCCCTGCTGACATAGTACACAGGCTTCTGTCCCCGATCGGTTTCTCTTACTAAAACCGCAGATGTTGCATGAGGCGAGACTGCCAAATAAGCCACAAGGGTCTCTCCGGGAGCTGTCTGGCTAAGTAACGGAGGACAAGTTAGGTAATCTTTGAGTTGCTCGAATGCCTGCCCGCACGATGTGTCCCACTCGCGTGCTTTTCGGAGGACCTGGAAGAAGGGAAGGCATCGATCGGTCGACCTCGCTATGAACCGGCTGAGAGCAGCAATTCGGCCAGCCAATCGCTGGACTTCATTCAGGTTCCTCGGTGGTGCCATTCCGAGGATAGCCTGTATCTTCTCGGGGTTGGCCTCGATTCCTCGTTCAGAGACCATGTACCCTAAGAACTTGCCGGACTCGACCCCGAAGGTGCACTTGGCGGGGTTGAGCTTCATCTGATAGTGTCGCAGGGTAGAAAAGGCCTCTCTCAGGTCTGCCATATGATCGTTAGGAGAGCGGCTCTTGACCAGGAGGTCGTCGACGTAAACCTCCATGTTTCTCCCGATTTGCTTTTTGAACATACGGTTAACCAACCGTTGATAAGTGGCCCCCGCGTTCTTGAGTCCAAACGGCATGGCGGTGTAACAATAGAGCCCTCGGTCTGTAATGAATGCCGTTTTTTCTTCGTCGGCTGTGCTCATTCTGATCTGATTGTAACCCGAATAGGCGTCCATGAAGCTGAGGAGAGAGTGCCCAGCGGTCGAGTCCACAATGAGGTCGATGCGCGGTAGAGGGAAACTATCTTTAGGGCAGGCCTTGTTCAAATCGGTGAAATCCACGCACATACGCCATTTCCCGTTGGTCTTCTTTACCAGTACTACGTTGGACAGCCATTCCGGGTAGTGAGCCTCTCGGATGAGGCCAGCGGACAGGAGTCTGTCCACCTCTTCAGCAATGGCGGCGTATTTCTCAGCACAGAAACTCCTTCTTTTTTGCCTAACTGCGCGGGCAGTCGGGTTGACACATAGTCGGTGTTCTATTACAGACCTATCGATCCCGGGCATATCTGCGTGTGTCCAGGCAAATACATCTTTGTGCTCGGTGAGGAGAGCCTTGAGTTCTGCATGTACTCCCGGGTCCATTCTGGTTCCGACTCGTACTGTCCGATCCGGGTTGTCGCTATCGACCGGGATCAATTCCAGAGGCTCGTTGGGTTCCGCTTGGCGCAGTGTCGCTTCGTCTCTGATCTCGTCGTCCCATACTGCTCGGGGAGGTGCCGGCGGAATCTCAACATGCTCGTCCTCCAGGGAGATCGTAGCCACGGAACTATCCTTGTGTTTCAATTCCCGGGCGTAGCATTCCCTGGAGGTTACCTGTTCTCCCCTGACTTCGCCCACTCCTCTGTCGGTCGGGAACTTCATCTTGAGGTAGTAGGTGGAAGTGACTGCCCTCAAGTTGTTTAGGGTCGGCCTCCCTAGGATGGCGTTGTAGGAGGAGGGAGCTTTCACGACCAGGAATTCAGTCATGATGGACGCGGTCCTGGGCGCGGAGCCCATCAAAACCGGGAGAGTTATTAGGCCCTCGGGGTGTACTGCCTCGCCTGTAAATCCCTTAAGGGGGGCTCGGATAGGCTGAAGTTGGCCGGGGTCGATCCCCATCTGCACGAAGGCCTCCCAGAACAAGATATCGGCCGAACTCCCGTTGTCAATCAGCATCCTTTTAACTGTGAAATTGGCCACCAATGCTGATATCACCAAGGCGTCATCGTGCGGAAAGGCGATCCCCTTCGCATCCTGCTCGTTGAACACTATCGATTCCCCTCTGGGACCCGGGTAGCCCTGTCTCGGTGCCTGCCCCAGTGAGTAGACTTCCCCATATCTGGCTCTCCGCGCGTGTGCCCTCTGAGAGGAGGACGTAGTCCCTCCTCGGGATGGTCCCCCGACGATGGTTCTGATTTCTCCTGCTGGGTGGCCGGACGCAGGTTCGCCTTGGCGTTTACTTGATTCCCGTTCCCGACGAGGGGTCCTCGATCGAGTTCTGTCTCTTCGGTCGTTCATCCGTTCATCCCTCTGACTATTTTTCAAGGCCTGGCAGTCTTCAGTGTTGTGGCCCTTGGACTTGTGATATTCGCAATACATTTCCCCTCTTCTTCTTCTAATGGACTCTTGCCTTGTTTCTGCCCGACTCTGATCTTCCACCGCCAGGCTGGACTGAGGCCACGACGACAGTCTGTGTTCCCGCGGGGGGTCCCTTCTCCTTGTCTCATCTGGGAACTTCCTACCTCCCCGATGCTTGCTGGATCCTTCCCCGGCACTAGTTGTCTTTCGATCGTGCTGTCGGAGCTCTCCACGCCGCGGGGCTACTAGGGCTTCGAGCGTATCCTCGGCGTTGATGAATCCGTCAGCCTGATCCATGAATCCGTTCAAAGTGGTGGGAGTCTTGCGGGCTATCTCCGCCATGAAGGGGCTCCTGGGCCATATGCCGCCCAAGAGGGCCGCTAGGGTGATCTTTTCGTCCTGGTTGTCGGTGGTCATCCTTTCTTTGTTGAATCTGGACAGGTACTCTTTGAGGCTTTCCTTCTCTCCTTGCTTGACGGTCAATAGGTACGCCGCGGGGCGCCTTCGTTTCCTACTAGCCATGAACTGGGTGATGAAGAGTCGGGCCAACGCCTCGAAGCTACTGACGGATCCCGGAGGAATGGTTCCGAACCACGTCCTAGCCATCCCCTTCAATGTGAGAGGGAATGCTCGGCATGCTACCTCGCCGGGATAGCCATGTAGGCTGATATGGGCTTTAAAAGCTTCTATGTGTTCCACAGGATCCTGAGACCCGTCATACAGTTCTACTTGTGGGACCTTGAACTTGGGCGGGAGAGGGACGGCCAGGACGTCCGCGCTGTAGGGTGTTCCTATGCTTCCCTGTGAGGAGAGATGCCCTGCTGCTGGGCTGATCAGTTTTGCCATTTCAGCGTACTTGTCTCCCAACTCCTTTAGCTCGGTGTGCATTCGGCGTCGTTCTCCTTCAGAGGCTTCGCTCTCCTCAGGGAGTCGGGAGCTCGCATTCTCTCCCAGATTGGTTTCGCCGCGGGCCGATGCCTCTTCGCGCGGCTGCCGAAGGGCTGCATTCTCCTCCTTCAACCTCCTCACCATTTCTTCCAACGCTTCCAGTCTTTCTTCCATCGACGGGTCTGTCCGCTGGTCGTGCTTGGTCGTTTGGGATAACGGTAGGGTAGACATGCAGAAAGTACGTTGATCAGAAACGATCGAATCCCACAGACGGCGCCACTGTTAAGGACGTATTCTGCTGTCTTGTTTACCGATCCCGCGGGGCTGTAACCTGCGAAACAAGGACAAGGGAGGTCGGGGTCCGGGACCGCTCCGACGATCAAGTTAGCGTATGGGAGAAGATATATGATAGAGGGAATAAGAGAGTTTGTGAGCGTACCGTACCTCCGTCGTTGGTTGGGTGTTATTTATAGGTGCTTCCCCCGGGAAGAGGGTCCGTGTGACGAGGGCGCCGAAATCGGGGCATCACCCGTCCGTCATCTTCGATAAGGAAACCCGGTCTGATTCGGTTGGTCTCATCGCATTAATTGAGTATCCTCCCATTTAATGCTCGATTAGCCCCTTTTGGACAGGGGCATTAAATGCAGCGGTATCTTTTGTCAATTTAGTAATTAATACCGTGTGTTTGTGGCGTCTCTGCATTAAATGGGAGGGGGTCTGTAGACCGGCGGCCGTCTGTCGGTCATAAATGAGGGAGTGTCTCGATGGGAGATGGACCCAGGAGACATATCGGTACGTGAGCCGCCGTTCTGCTCTTAGCGTGTTTTTGAGACCGATTTTGCCATCTCCTGCCCAGATCGGGGTAACCAGGGACTTGGCTCGTCCCCGGTTTCGGTCTTCCCAGTTGAATTCGGACGTCGCGTCGAGGTGGGTGCGGATAACGGGCCGTGGGCCTGCCGACCTCGTGGGCCCGGGCCCGGGCAAGTTTGACCCCCTTTCAATAATTCTTAAAGATAATAAATATTTTTTAAATCTAATATTGAGCAAAGCCTACATTTATTCCATATCAAGTCTATTGAATCTAATTAAATGCTCTGAAAGAGCTTGTATTGTGTATTCTAATTATACCAAAAATTTGTATTGAGAATGCTATATTCAGAAAGGTATTATTAAGAAGATTGTGCAGAATATTAGAATGCAAAAATATAAAAATTTACCATTATCCGTTTTTTAGGGAGAGTAAATATCTTGAAAATTTATATTGATTCTATTAGATTATTATGCTAAAGTTTTGTTCCATTTAGTTTTCTTTTACAAAGTATTAATAAGGTAATCCTAAAACACTTGATGGTTACATAAATACTATATTTTTTCATTTGCCATTTATTTTTCTTCCTAGTGATTTTTTTCTTCCCAGTTATTTTTTTTATAAATATTTTAACAATATATATTTTTTTATGAGTAATTATTCAAAAAGGAATGTTGTATATGAACTACATGAGGGATGAATGACCACCGCTTAAACTTTTTACAACTGACTATGTTAAACTAACTAACTTCTGCCTATATATATGGGTATCACTTTTTTTTAGCAAACAAACTACATTAAATTAAAAAATTGATACAAGATGAGAGACTGTGGTTCCTCAACAATTATCCAAAAACATAAAACACAGTATAAAAGTAGTAGAAAAAAAAAGAAAAAATCGGGCTTTTGGGATCAATAAATGATCCTTACCCAAATTCTATTAAAGGACATTATCTTATCAAAAGAGAGAAATATATTCGCATAAAAGCGAATCCAAGAACCACCGCAAAGAGTAGTGGTTCCCGGCACGGAGTGGAGAAGAAGGTTAATGCACTATTGCTTGATATTTTGAAGTATTTATTGAAGAATTTCACGAACTCTGCCCCATAATCATTGATTAGGGAAAGCAAAGACGCTGGATAAAAATCAAGATCTATGTCAGGTCGTCGGTAGACCATCGATGGTTGTTGCCACCGGAGAAGGAGACATGGCGACAGGAGACGAAAGATCGGAAGCTGCTGGATGCATTGAAGTCGTGCGTGGTTGCCAAAACAGCACCAAAAGGAGGTTGAACGTGGGTGACGCTCGTGGCCAAGATAGCATAAGCAGCTCATGCGCCAAATGAAAATACAAAATTTCCTTACATAAAAGAAGATTGACGGCTGTAGGGGTGGAGGAGGAGGCATGTGGTGGTCTGGAGAAGTCGACTAGTTGGAGACCAACTAGATCTAATTTGGACGGAAAACTAAAACCAAAACTAATAAAAAATAGAGAAAATTGACAAAAAAATAAACGGGAGAGGGGAGGAGGTGGAGTCATAGCTCCTGGCCACCTCCGTTCAAAAAGGGAAGAAAAATCTTCCTCATAGTGTCGAAGAAATGCCTAGAGAGGAAGAGAGTTTTTTAATAGAGAAAGCGACCACAAGATAATTGATATATGAGTATCACTTATTTTTACAAATTTGAATTTCAGTATTTGAATAATAATTTTTAAATATTTTTTCTTAAAATATTATTTTTTAATACTTTTTCTTACAATAATAATTTCTTTTTAATTTTTTAATTGTATCTACATTACTCTAAAAGAAGAAGATATAAGTTTTTTCTTGTTTGATCAAACACGTGTTTGATGCGAGATCGAGCAAGATGTAGAGTTAATTTGGATTTAGGGATGAGTTGAATTATAAATAGTAATAAAATAAGTGGTTAAAATAAGTTAAAATTTAAAATAAATAATTAAAATAAGTAAAATGTACCAAATAAATTATAAATAATAAAATTTAATTTTAAAAACAAATCAGACCTCCGGACTTTTCTCCCATTCCGACCAAAAGAGTCAAAGACTCTCTCGGCAACTCTTCGTTTTGTACGTTAATAATAATAATAAAGAAAAATTAAAAAGATAATGTATCCGTTAGTCCCAGACGGCCCAGTGAACTATTCACACGTGTCGCTACCTCTCCAAGCTCTCACTGTATCCCTTTGGTCATCCTATCAATACCCCGGTATCCAATCTTCAAAACAAGAATAAACCTACCCCAATCAATCACGCACCCGGAAATTTCAAGGTAATATCGTCGCAGACTTTGAAACTCTCTTCCGAATAGATCAGATCCAAAGCTTCTGGTACGCTTTTCTTTCTTTCTTTTTGTTCCCAATCTCGGAAAAATATGCAATTAAACAGATGGTAATTTGTTTCGGGGCAAAATTATATAGGGTTTGGATTCTCTAAATTTTGATCAGATTTCTAACGATGGGAGGTTAATTTTGGGTTCAGGTTGGCCTAATCAAGGTTCATATTCAAAGATCCGACTGTTAGGTGAGTTATTGTGTATGTCTTTATGTATTTGTGTGTATTTTGTTATTTTCGGTCTATTTTTATGTCTAGGTGGTCTGTGAGAATTAAAAAAAGAGAGAAGGGGGGAGGGGGGGGGGGGTGTTAGGTGGTTAAAATCTTTGGCTGTTTGAAAATGTTTTGCGAGATGCGGACTTGGTGTTTTTCTTGCAAAGGTGCGAGGGGATTATTGCTTTATGTTTCATTTGGCCGTGTTTTTGTTGCTACTGAAATGCAAGAAAAGCATCGAGGACAACGTTTTGTAGATATTAGGTTGTTGATGATGAAAATCTTAACTCAACGAAGCATGCTGATTCTGTTAGGTTATTTGGAATGGAATTCATTTAATAATGTTCCAAATAAGTCGGTTTTTACATGGACGGTTAATGTGAAAACATCTTCGCTAAAGTGATAGTTTTGCCTGGGGGTTGCCTCATGGGGTTAGTTATATGGCATGCATATATTGTGAATTGTATCATACATTTTCACATGCCCTTTAATTCTAACATCGTCTCTGAAACTGTGCCTTGACATATGGTTTTTCTGAGGCTTTTCTATGTTGTCATATCAGCTGTAAAATCATCGGCATGAGTCGTCCACATGAACCACACCAGCTCTTCTTCCCATTTGGGAATCCTTTCCGAATGTTATCGTCATCTAATTTGTCTCGAAAGCTTCTTATACTATCAAATACTTTTGAGAAAACCTTGGCAGAGAGGCTGAGAAGGCTTAATCCCAAAGACAAGGATGAAGTCCTCAGCTTTTCATGGATGAAATTAGCAATGGAGTCACTTTGTGAAACACATAACGACATAAAAACCCTCATAACAGATCTTGAGCTCCCGGTGTGTGACTGGGATGAGAAATGGATAGATGTGTACTTGGACGTCAGTGTGAATTTGCTTGATGTATGCATTGCTTTTAGCTCTGAGCTCTCACGGTTGAACCAGGGAAATCTCTTGCTTCAGTGTTTGCTTCACAATTTCGAATCCAACTCCTCAAAGCTGTTTATCCGGGCCCAATCTTCACTTGATGGATGGAGACAGCATGTTAGTTCAAAGAACCCTAGAGTTGAAAACTGTTGCACCATTTTGGACAAGCTTGTGAAGTCACTGGATCTTCCCAAGGTTAAAAACTCGGCCAAAGGTAAGGTTTTGATGAGTGCTCTGTATGGAGTTAAGGTGGAGACAATATTTGTCTGTAGCGTCTTTGCTGCAGCTTTCTCTGGTTCTGGTAAAAAGTTGCAAGATTTAGATGTTGGTGACAAATTTTTATGGGCACAAGCTTTTACTGACCTGCAGACTAGTGTGAACGGGGAAATTAGCAATATATTGTCCAGTGGACGATTACCAGTTTTGAAAGAACTTGAAGCAGTTGATACAAGTGTCAAGAAATTGTATCCCATTATCCAAGATGGTGTCAACCCTGTTGAAGTGGAAGCATTCCAGAATTCCGTTTCAGATTTGGGAAGGAGTGCCGAGAAACTTTCACAAGGACTAGATCTTCTTACAAAGGAAGTGGATAGCTTTTTCCAGTTAATTTTAACTGGGCGTGATGCTCTGCTTTCTAATCTAAGAACAAGTGGTACTGAATCTGATGGAAGGCTTGAGGGAAACGGAATAGAACGAGTTTGACGTTGATTATGTTGGAGCTGAAGTCAAACCAAAATACAGATGGGTTTGGGTATATGGTTTTCTGTTTTCCTATCTATCATAGTGTGCCGTGTTGTGTCGCTTATCATATCCAGTATATGAGTTGCAAGGAATGTTGTATCTCTGTTCTGCTGGAATGCATCTGTATAAATTTCAATGTAATGTTATTACTATATGAAAGAATGTGGTGTTTGCGGAATAGATTGTCATTTCAAACTCGATCAGGAAATACAGGAAGTTGTCGATATGACCCCTCTGCAAAAAACTAACACTGTTAGGATTTGTGGTCTTGACATACTCGGACCAATACAGATATCTTGTATATTAATTTTCTGATCAGACTTTTTGATCTTTCTAGATCCTGAAGTTATCATATGGAGGATGATAGGGGAGGAGTTTCTTCTTCATGAATCTTTCTGGGCCATCATCAACTTGTCCAGTTTTGGGTAGAGTTGACTCCCCACTGATCCAATCTACAGCTTGAGGCCCCAGGCTACAAGCAGCACAAGAAAATTGTGCTGTTGTATATATCGGTCTCTTGCCTTGTCGCACAGAGCTCAAGGACAGAGGCTCAAGAGATTTTGACAATGGCTGGGGAAGAAATCTTTCAATGCACCCCCGCACCAACCTTCACCTGAGGCAACGGATGCCAAATAAATCTGACCTTCAAACCTTAAATGATCGAGCCTGAGGCTGTGTTATTGCTCGCTCAAACTCGGCTTGATTTATGAAAAACTAAGTTCGAGTTTGGCTAAAAACATGAGTTGTATTTGAGTACTCAAATTGAACAAGGCTCAACTAAATATTTTTTTACTTTTTATTTTATCTATTTTTTATTTTTAAAAGAGGTAATAAATAAATGGATATATAATTATATAAATGAGATAATAGAGAAATTGATCCATTTCCTTTAGTAAATAAATCGACCATGTATGGAGTTGCCACCAATCTTGAGCTTTACGCCCCAACCCACAAAAGTTAAATAATTTATTCCACATACAGACCTTCGGTTGTTTACTTCTTCTGGCTATTCAAGATTGAGAGTTTCGGTTTTGCTAGAGAGTAATTTAAACTAGTGACCTCAGAGAGAGGAAGCAAGCAGTTTGTTATCCGTAAAGAGTTCTGCTATTACAAGCTACTGTTTTTAATGGCCTTGTTGGATAGAAAGTGAGATGGAATTATCTCATCTCAACTAAACAATTTCATCATTATTTATAAACTATCTCAATTCACTGTGTCTCGACTCATTTTTCAAATGAGTCCTAATTTTGTTTCTTTTTGTTTAATCTTTTTAGAGAATCATCAGCTAAATTTTCATTATTGTCAATCCAGGAGTTGTCTCTTTTATCTCTTTCTTATCTAAGTAGTTGCTCAGACCTCTTGCCTTAGTTTGTCTCTCTCTAGCTAAGAGCTATCTTTGACCGCCATTGAAGGAAGGTATGTTAACGTCTGTGTCACTTGACGTTTTCCACCCATGAAAGATAATCAATACTTGTCAAGGTTCCCTTTGGAGACCCCTATTTTATTTAAGAGTTTTCCTTTATTTAAAGCTAATTGATTTTTTTTTTTTAATAATTCTTCGGTGCATGTTCTCAAAATCATTGTCTCTATCTCTCCTCTGTAACTGTCAAAGTTTGGAACCAGCACAATTAGAATTGTCTGAATTATGTCCATTGAACTAAATAACCAGTGCCAGATTTCATTCATACTCTTTTTCTACCTATTGATGTTTGGGATTGAAATTGTTTTCTTGAAATTGTGTTTTTTTTTTTTTTATTGTTAAGGAAATTTCAACCCCCAACTCACCCTGACAAATCGATGCAAAACCGATTGGTCTGTTTTGTGTGTGTTTTGGGTTAATTTTTGGAAATGAACTGTTAAACCGACAAAAACGGTCCGAGACATTTGGTCCATCAACACCACCTCCAACACTAGTCCTAACATTGGAATGGTCGTCGGTTGCTCCACTATTTTCAAACCATCTACAGCACCATGCACCACGTCCATAGGTTTACAAGCCTCTTTTGATCAACTTTCAAAATAGTCTTTCTTTCGAGAAGCTGTTGGTTTGGTTGTCCCATCTTTTTCTACCTTCCTTCTCGCTATTGTCCTCCTCCCTTTGCCGAAAGTTAATTTGTTGCCCGACATAATATAATAGTTTACACGCAATCTGCTGGCCTGGCAATCCTCGATCTGCCACTAGCCATTACCAGGTGCCCGGGCACAATTATATATATATATATATATAAGAATATGACATATAATCATGAAATATATAAATATTATTTAATTATTTTTAAATAAGAGTAAAATTTACTATTAAAAATTAATTAAAAATTTTTTAATATAAAGTTTGTATTTACTTATTTCTTTTAAAGTAATTATATTATTTATGCATTTCACAATTCCAAATATTATATACATATAATGTGAAGACTGAGTTAATATCTTATACCCGTAATCGGATTTCACCTTTTAAAAAAAAAAAATAGAGACTCAAGGTCACAACGACATGGCTCTAAAATAAAACACCTCAAACCTTACTAGTCTTCAGTAGAAGTGTTCGTCCGGGTTTCGAATTTGGGAATCCAGAACCCGAATTCAAAATTTCCTTAAATATTTTTTTAAAAAAATTGAAAAATGTTAAGAAAAACATAAAATTTTAAACGACTCTTCAGTCCTTTAATTCCATTTTCAGCCTGCGTTTACTTTAAGCCGGCTCCTTTTTATTCTTCTTTGAAAAAAAAAAGTAGGTTTAGCAAAGAAACCCCAAAAAGCAAGTGTATGATTGATCTTTTTCATGTCTAAATACTATACTCTTTTTCATGATCTTTCCCAGAACCAACCCTCCGATTAATTGAAACTTTATCTCAAACGATAAAAAGAAGAAGATAATAATAATATGGATACATAAGGACCACACAATACTGACATTGGTTATATTTTACAATTCTTACAGTATAACAAATGCCTTCACGTAACACAGAACTCAATTTATAATACTAGGGCCACCTTAGTTAATACTTGTCCCCACTTATATTTATGTAATCTATCTAACCATAACCTTTTGCCCACGAAATGCAATGACATCATACTGTACATGTCATTGTTTTGAAATTTGTGTTCCCGTTTAAGACCAAAGATGTACGCTTCCTCTATTCTGGATGAGTTTTGATGAAAAGATAACATCTAAAAAAAAATTAATATTATTTAAAAATTAAACTAAAATTTTACCAAATATGACGAAAGTTTTTTGAAGAATCTAATGTAAATTTTTTAAGTATTATCTTTCTATTAAATTTGTACTTTTCATTAAATTTTTTAAAAAAAAATTGATGAGTTGAATATTAATACTTTTAGCATATTATTTATAGTAAAATCCATTATAATTTAAATAAAAATTTAAAATACCAATCACTTTTTAACATAGTTGATGTGGAAAACTTCTACATCTACGATCTATTTAATATGTAAAAAATAGAAGATTATAAATAGATTTTCTCTTAATTATTTGAGTTTTTGAAACAGATTGAATATTGGCTGAAAATGATGGAATGGAGCAAGACAACGCTCCTCAATTTGAGACTTTTGAAATATCTAATATGTCTATTATTGAACGTAGACCAAGGAAAGGAACCAATACTGAAATTTCTACAGAATTGGAGGACCAAAACATTCCAGAGGAAAATTCGAGAGCGGACTCACCCATTTGTTTGACAATTCAATGCCCATGCATCGACTTCAACACGCTTGACAAAGTTAACATTGACAATAAAAGCAATTCTATTCACATTCTTACACCATATATTATATTTGATTTATTTATTTATTTTGTATTCTTGTTAAATTAAATATATATATATATATATATAATGTGTGGTACAAAAATAATGAGTAAAATTTTTCGACCAGCTAAAGTGATGAATAGAATTAATCTTCAATCATCAAATTTCATATCATAAAATAATAAAAGGATGATAAAAAATTAATAAAAAATAGATTTTTTCTATTATATTCATCGCTCTCTTTCCACTGCAATGAGGCGGTATTGTCTCTTGATAATTAGATTTTTTAAATAAAAGATAATTTAAAAAATTAAAAAATGTCATATTTAATCGTGATAAATATAAAATGAAAGTATAATATGCAACATTACATTTACTCCTAGGAAAAGAAATAATTGCATTTATTTTCTCAGTATCTAATAATAATATCTTGCCAAGGCTAATTATTATTATGAAAAGCATGAATATAACGGTGATGAATAATGTTAGTATGTCCTTTCAATTTTTTAATATTTTTTTTAACCGTTGAAATACTTAGGTTTTTAAATATTTTTTTATTGATTAAAAAAGTTATTATTAATGTATTAATATATTTTTTAAAATATTAAAAAATATTAAAAAATATATGAAAAAAAAAAAGTGAATTTTGCCGTTCTCATTACCGTTAGCAGTGCAGAATTGAGAATTCCCCAATCAAAACCCAAAACAAGAAGAGGAGGAAAGATAATCACATTATTCACAGATACCACACCAATCCTCAGAAAAAAGGAAAAGTAGAAAAGTCTTCATTTCTTCACGGGTCACCCACCCAAGGCTTGTCCCACTCCAATGCCCTCTGCTCTTTCTTTCACTGGCCCCTTCTCCTTCCCAGAAGCAGCCCAAAAGGAAATTTTGAGTGTCAACTACTTTTACAACTACCTTTCCTCCAATATAGCTCTCTCCACCCCACCCCTCTCCTCCTCTCCTCCGGCTAACTTTTGCTTACGAATAAGTCAAGGGTCCCTCCGACGCCTCTAATGGATATTGGCTCTGGTTCAGGTGAGCATAATATCAGAGGGCTTCCCACCCATGGTGGACGCTACGTTCAGTACAATGTGTACGGTAACCTCTTCGAAGTTTCCCGTAAGTATGTCCCTCCTATTCGCCCCATCGGGAGAGGCGCTTATGGTATTGTTTGGTAAGAGCTTTTCTAGGTTCGATTTTTTTTTTCTTTCTTTCTTTTGTTTCTGCTTCTGGGAGCAAACTCTTTCTTGTTTCTTGGTTTCTAGCAGGGAAAAAATTAAGTAAAAAGAAATTATTTATCGAAGTGACCATATATTTAATTGAGTTGATTGTCTTGTTGGGTGTTAGTAATACTGGGAATTGTGTAGTAAGAAGCTGACTTGTTAGAGTTGGCTGTTGATTTGGTGAGATTATAGATTTTTCTCTGTGGATTAGCTTTAATGGTGAGTTTGATATGCACTGGGATCTGTATTTATTTTTTTCTTGTTATTACTGATAGCTGAAACGAGGATCATGGTTTCATCGGTTGATTTTGTATACGTTCTTGCTTATGCCTTGTGATCGTCTTGATGACCTCAGATTTACGTTGATACAGATGCTAATTATCATTACTTTCAGGTTAAAAACACTCGCATCGAAGCTGTGGTTGTTGAGAATGTCAAACAACTGGGTTATAAATTGGTTGTGGAGTAACTGACTTTGAGTTTGTTGACGATTAATATTACAGCGGACAAAATAGATTTAATCTTTCTTCTAGTCTTGCGGCCTTTATGTAATTCGGCCATATTTTTCACGCGTTAATGGTTTTGTGTATTGACTATCTTCAGTTTGTGTCTGAGTTGTCAACTCGGCCTAGGTCTTAAATGTGGGGAACTGTGTCCAGTGTTTCCTTTTTTAGATTTTTTGAATGCTTGGTTTCTTTTTAAATTTTCACTTAAACAGCCCGAAATTAATTGGGTGAAACAGATGTTCTTTTACTTTATTCTGGTTTCCTGATTTAATAAAATTCAACCTTTAACCCTAATTTGGCCATGCACCTACAATTTGTGGGCATTTGCTTGAGTTTTGCAAATGGACAGGTGTGGGTGTTGGATTTGACTCATCTGCAATGATTGCACAATGCATATGGAACTATGACGGATATGTTTTTTTTTTTTTCTAGTCTTTTGTCTACTGCTTGCAGTGTGCTCCCAGTTACTTGTGTTTAGGATGATCTTGTCAGTGTCTTGGTTTAAGCATTAAACATGATGAGATATCATGTGTTGAGAGGCTGTGTTTATCATGTGAATGATATATATTTTTGTGCTATGACGAGTTTTTGCTGTTACAACAATATCCTGAAAGAAAAATGATTTTTTCTTCTTCTTCTTCTTTCTTCAGTGCTGCTGTGAATGCAGAGACACGTGAGGAGGTTGCCATTAAGAAGATTGGAAATGCTTTTGATAACAGAATAGATGCAAAAAGAACTTTACGAGAAATAAAGCTTCTTCGGCACATGGATCATGAAAATGTAATTCTAGCCACCTTTGTCATTTTTCCGGTATCTACACATGAGTCAGCCTTGTATCTTTGTGACATATGTGTTTTGGCCATGAGTTTGGTCGTTATAAAATTTTGCAAAGTTCTTATGTATATGGCTATATTTTGAGTTTGTAAGCCCTAAACTCCAGGGGGTTTTCACTAACTGCTATTGTGGGCAGAAAATTCTCACGGGATTGGGTCATTATCTTTTACATGTAAAAGGCCAAAATGCCTCAGAACCAGTACATTTGTCAAAGTTCACTGCCATTTGTTTTGCAAAGATGGTGTAAATCCTGTCTATTGCGACAGTATTCTAAATTCTATATATTATGTATTTTCTGCCAGCTAGCGTAGTCCCTGTGTATTCTTTGTTTGTGAACCAGGGTTTCAAGGACAGACACAGTGGATTTTTGACGTATCAAGCTCATAAACCTAGATATAGGGACATGATTATTTGTGTATACCAATTATGAATAGTTTCAAGCGTATGCTAGAATTCTATCACACACACACACACACACACACACACACACACATATTACCACTCTTGTTGGTACCATTATTAGCTTTGATAAGAGAGATTATCCAGAGTGTTGCTTTCTGTTTTAGTTGAAAATATGCTTAAGGCTCCCTTTTTATCATATGCAGGTTATTGCCCTCAAAGACATCATTCGGCCTCCACAGAAGGAGAATTTCAATGATGTTTACATTGTTTATGAATTAATGGACACTGATCTTCATCAGATCATTCGTTCCAACCAACAATTGACAGATGATCATTGTCGGGTTGGCATTACTTCTATCTCTTGGATGAAGCCATAATATGAATTTACTTATAAAAAATGTTTACCATGGATTTGAAAAAAGCAGTCCAGTCTTTTTTATTTATACAATTCTGTTTTTCACCGAAGTGGGAGTTTGGCAAGGTCTACATTGTATGGATATCTGACGACTGAGCATCATCTTAATTAAATTTAAACTACCTGGCCATATATCCATATGTATGAGGATCCATTAGTATGTCCTAAAATTTTGTTCTCTTTTTAATTTTGTTATTCATCCATGCAACAGCTGGTTGTTGTAATTTCTCACAAGCCTTTAGATACAGATATGGGGAAGGGTACGAGTATCAATAGGGTTCATGATCATCACAAAAAACTGCACGAAGTAAAATACGGACTAAGGATCTTGGGCTATGCTTATTTCTATATCAATAAAATATCTTCTTACTTATTGAAAGAAAAAATACAGACTAAAGATTCATACTCAATTGTGGATGCCATGTATTTCTTTTCTCTACTCGCTTTGTCTCTGTTTCTTTTTTTTTTTTTGGTGAAGTCATGTCATCGTAAAATTGGGAGTCAGCTTAATGCAACTCCCATCTCCTGTAAGATTGAGGTTCTATACTTTATCTAATGTTTGAGTTGGTACTATTGGTTTAGATTGTTTTCTGTATCTATCCGATTTAAAACGACTAGAGTAGATTTATGCTGAATAGTATGAATTTTTCTTTGGCATTTGTATTAAACATGACAATGAACTAAAGATAAAACTTACTGGTTTATATCTTGTCCCAGTCAGCAGAAAAGGAAAATGAATAAACAAAGATAATCTTCTAATGTCTGGTAGTATTGTAACATGATTTTTGTAGCAACATATTGTTATGATTTGTTGCTATCTTTCAAGCTTGAGCTCTCATAAAAGCTTAAATTCTACCTTTGCAGTACTTTCTGTATCAGCTGTTACGAGGACTTAAATATGTACATTCAGCAAATGTTTTGCATCGTGACTTAAAGCCCAGCAATTTGCTTCTGAATGCAAATTGTGACCTCAAGATTGGAGACTTTGGGCTTGCTAGGACAACATCTGAAACTGATTTCATGACTGAGTATGTTGTTACTCGTTGGTACCGAGCGCCGGAACTGCTACTTAATTGTTCAGAGTATACTGCAGCAATTGATATTTGGTCGGTGGGCTGCATTCTTGGTGAAATCATGATGAGGCAACCCCTGTTCCCTGGCAAAGACTATGTTCATCAGTTGAGACTTATTACTGAAGTATGCCTTTTAAAACTTCCTTGCAAAAAATGTGTTATATTTTCCTTGCTGCTGGTTTACACTTACAAAAATGCCTTTGTTCCTTTTTGCATTAAGAATCTTGACCATTCTGGGTTGTTTCACCCCTATACCACATTTATGTGTCATTACTCCTGATTTTTCACTCTCTAGTGACTTTTCAATAAATTTAGAGACCAAGACTCGATTTAGATCATACAGCTGTCTGAATCCCCTCTTTGTTTTGAGTAGGGGAACCCATTCGGAAAGGTTCTTCTTCCCCTGTATTTTTTCTGTCTATGAAAATATTCCTTATTACCGGTGGAAGAAATTGCATAAACATATAACTGAATTTGGGAAAGCCAAGCATCAGTCGTCGCAAAACACAGTAAGAATTCCTCTTTTCAAAGATGAACAGAAACCACCTTGGACTATAGATAATAAGTAGGAGTGAATTGGTTGAGGAGTCGATCTGGTTTGGATGTCCTTTCATTTCCTTCTGTGGTTGACTGTCTTAGTACGTGCAAAATGACGGACTATGCATTCCTGAGTCAACAGAGCTGCTGCTGGTTTTTCTTTCCTTTCCCCACGTTTTCTTTCTCCTCCTGTCTCTGTTGTGTCTATGTTTGTACTCTGTTGAAATGAATAGTTGTTCTTTGTTTTGTTGGGAGTCAGACTGACTTTTGATAATTGCATTATTTTCCTGTTGTTGTGAGAAGCTCATAGGTTCACCTGATGATTCCAGCCTTGGGTTTTTACGAAGTGATAATGCTCGAAGATATGTTAGACAGCTCCCACAGTTCCCAAAGCAAGAATTCTCTTCTAGATTTCCAAACATGTCCCCTGGTGCTGTTGATTTACTGGAAAAGATGCTCGTGTTTGATCCAAACAGGCGCATTACAGGTATCATGAGTTCCCATCATTCATTTATATAATTAGTTTTTAACAGTTGCTTTGGAGTCATATAGCACTGTACTTACAGTAGAATTCAGGGGAGATTGTAGGGAAAAATGTTTGATTTTGTTACAAGTCTTTACTAGAAGATTTGGCTTATATGACTGCATTTCTTGTGGGCACAAGTCAAAATGATATTTCAAATTGGAAATAAAAGTGCATGTGTTGTGCCAAAGTTGTAATTGGTCCAAGAGGTTTTACAAGAAAGTAGGAAGTATGTCAAACGTTGCTGAGTTGTTTGCAGGGTGCAGATTAGACCGTTGATCCAAGGACCATTGACTACGTTGAAATAACGTGTTTTACTCATTTTGATGGAATCTTTTCCCCTTAAATGCCATTGAAAATAATTTTTATCCCTGGTCTGTTGCAGTTGATGAGGCTTTGTATCACCCATACTTGGCACCTCTACATGATATCAACGAGGAGCCTGTTTGCCCAAGCCCTTTCAGTTTTGATTTTGAGCAACCGTCATTTACTGAAGAAAATATTAAGGAGCTCATCTGGAGAGAAACTGTAAAGTTCAATCCAGACCCAACTCATTGAGGATTATGTGATTGTCTTTTGTATACACTTGATTCGAATCTGATGACTTGAACAACTGAACCAATTGGGGTGGAAAGTACAAAATACTCGCTGCACATTTTTGCCTCGAAAAAAAGTCTGTGAGATGTTATTTGTTCTTTCCATCTCTTTATCTTTGGACACTTAGTAATTCATCAGTGCCAATGAATCAGAGGCAGAATTGCTATAAAACTCAAATCTCTTGTTGGTGCTGGTTCGTCCTTCGGATGTAGGCATAGGAGTTGAGGTTGTTATGATGAACTGATGCTGCTGGGGATTTGTTTCTTATTCACCTCAATCAGCATGGTTACTAGATCAATCATCAAACAGTACAATTTTCTGAGTGTTTGGAAAGACTTGCTAGGCTGAGTTAATAATCTTTATCTCATGTCTTTGTGATTAAACTTTCTGAAACCTTGTATGTGTCACTATGTATTGCTCCTGTTTAAGCTGGTTTCTAGCAGTAGAAGATTTTATGGGAAGACTTCATTACCCGTCTATCTCAATTGATGTTTTTTTTTTTTCGTAAAGACCATTTGCATGATTCTATCATTGAAGGCTAAATTTTCTCTTGGACGTTTTGGTGGCCAAGAGAATGCAATCCCTAGCCTTATATGCATTGTTATGTTGTCAGCATCGCGTCGGTGTCATTATATATATATATATATTGTGTACATATATGATGGGATCAAAATGATCACATGAATGGGAAAATTCAAATGCATCAAACAACAATATATGTATATGCATGTGTCACTGTGTGTATGTTTATGCATGTACTTATTGGATCATATATATTTAAGGTGTTTTATTTTCGGAAGAGTTATGTGCCATATACTCTTTTCTTATTCCATTTTCGTCCCATTAAGCTGATGAGACATTGTTTATTGAAAAGAGTTGATTCAAGGATTATAGTACTAACATATCAACACAGTGGATCCAACTTCAATTAATCTGTTGACCAAGATGTGAGAAAGTCCTGACTAAAAGTTAACCCATTTGAAATCATAGAACATGTTTCTTCATTTGATTTAGACCATGAAGTGTTTGTTTATAGATATACACACAGGTGGCCTGCCATGTATATTGTATTGTACCTAGCCGCTGTGTAAGTAATTAGCTTTCTAACTCTAGCTTTCTTGGTTTGTATTCCTTTTATTTACTTATATATATATATATAAACTATTTACAGTAGATTTTATCATCCTAATCACATATGTTGATGTGACGTATTTTAAGTGATTTTTTTATGTCAATTAATTAAATCGCCACTTAAAAATGTGTAACGTGAATCTAAAATAAAGGGTAATTTAGTCATAAAACTACTTAAAATGTCGCACCGACTAAGTATTTGTGGATCATAAATTTCAAGATGATGAAAAATAATGCTCTTTTAAAAAAATAGAATACTACTACTCTCTACGACCCAATTCTGGTCACCATGTGTCTTTTTGGGGAGTTCACCAGCTAAATTCTGCTCTTTAATCCCTTAGTAAAGCATATATTGACTATGACTTTATTCTTGAGCGACAAAATATTTCTTTTTAGTGAAATAAAAGATTTAGAAAAAGCTAACCACTTAAAACTTTATAAGAAAAGGTAAAATTCTTGTTTACAAATTTTCTAATAATTTTTATAAGGGTAATGATAGGTTTATTACCATTTTACCACTTTTTTATTATTCATAATGTATTTTTTTTTGTATTTTCTTTTAAGTAATTTTTTCTTAAGAAAAAAATCTAAAAAATATATATTTTTACTAATAATTACTTTTTTAATCATTAAGTAAAATAATATTTTTTAAAAAAATTAAAAAATTAAAAAAGTAATAGAAGGATGATAAAATAAACGTTAAGTTTATCATTATTATTTTATAAATCCAAAAAGCACGCGTCAAAACTGTTTATAGGGGAATTTCCCTTTTTTGCTTGTAAGGTGTAATAGGAGGTAAGCTAAATTGTTTACTAAAATTCATCATTTCATATTGACTTTCTTGATATTTTCAATTGTTGTCGTAACATCTTTTGGTAGCAACCATATAACTACCCTCTTTATATTATTACACATGCTGAAACCAAAGTTTTTAAATAGTACTGATAATATCATCATATGTGAAATTATCATAGTTAATCAAACGAGCATTTACGGTAAGCTCGTCTTTGACCTTATGAACAAAAAGATGAAATGGTCCATTAATAAATTTCTCTTTCTAATATATATATATATATATTCGTTACCAAAACGATCTTTTTGAACGATAAGTTAACCTTCTAATTCTCCTCCTTCCCCTGGCCGCAATCTTTTCTCTCTCATCTCTCAATCTTAGAGCCTCTTTGACTCTCCCTCTCGCCTTCTTCTCATCCTCCTTCTCGTCGTCTCCTCTTCTTTTCAATTTTTTTTTGTATTTTTTATCTTGTACAATGATTTGTACTTTATTGTATGCCAAAACTTTTTTTTTTCGTAGTTTAGGATTTTCGTTGTTGTGGAATGTGAATTTATATTTTGTTGTGTATTTTTGTAAATTTTGTTGTGAATTTTTTTTTTAATTTATTTTTACAACGGGGGTGGATGGACCAATGGTCTATCCCCACCCCTGGTGTGCGGGGGTGGATTCTGGAGGGCAAACTCAGCCCATATGGGGATGGGGTGTGGGAAGGAGCCACCCCCACCCCCAAATGGATGGGTAGCACCCCTATGCATGGTGATTAACCTCCATTTTAACAGTGCTCTAAAAATAAAGAAAAAAATAAACCATTTAATTCATTCCAACTCAATAGCCACCATGGCATAAAGATGAACAGAAGGGCGTGCGTGGCAACAACCAACTCAGAAAGACTCTTTGAACCAGCAACGGCTCCTCTATAAATCTAGATTATAAAACATGTTAATAGATTATAAAACATGTTAGATTACGAATAAACAAAGGAAAATATCAAGAATTGTGCATAGGTCTACCCCATTTAAGTTTGGTTCCTCCTTAATTACATGAAAGAACAATTCTGTAATTCCATTGACACCAGCAATCATATCCTTTTCTATTGAATCGATCATTTATCAAACGGCCACCACAATTCAGTTTCCTGGTTCTCATTGTCACTCCATTCAACGGATGCTAGGCCATTTACACGGTAGGCGACTGATGTTCTCAACGAATTACTTCAATTAGCAACAATGCGTAGTCAGCATTCAGGCTTCGAAAATCTAAATGTACCTTCATTTCTCTTCCAAATTTGCAACTGATGAAAGTTTCTCTTCTAAGTCTTCAAGCAGATCATGGTATTCAGAAAATGCCAGATGCGACTGACAATCATTAATCAATAAAGAAGCCATTAAGATACGAATATACAAGTAATTGCATAATTAATTCTAAGAACATGAAAGTTTAGACGCATAAACACCTGCAGGGTAATGCTATACGCCTTCCATAACCGCATATCATGCTGGAAAAGATCGAAAAGAACCTGACAAATTTACGAGGAATATGGGTTCATAAAGGGTCTAGAGTTACCATCAGAGTCAGACTATCCATATGAGATAAAATTATATTTGGTAAAATCACTTGTCTTCCCCCTCTTTCAAATATCAATTCACATGGCACATAGATGCCTCTTTGGCAAGCATGCATGTGGATGCGCTAGAATGCTCAGCATTAATACACTTCCGCACTTGCAACAAAGTCAAAGACCTTTCTGTTGGCACAACACTAGGAGGACAAGAATCATCTGAAAATATTAAAATTTTGACTAAAAATAAATATATGAATACAAATGACAAATCAAACAACGTCCTATAATTCAGTGTCATCCCACCATCTAAACATATTTTGACATTTCTCTTCATATGCTTTTTAGCTTGCTGTACTGGGCCACTGGCTCTAATCAATGGATCAATGGACTCTCTCATTGATTTGTCGTTACCTCTTTTTTACAATTAATTGTATCATCTCTAGTGCAAAAATGTTGAAAGAGTACATTGAGCTATAAAACACCAGTAGGATAGTAATATAAGAATGCAAGCATTCCCAAAGAGGTCAAATAATTGCCCCCACCAGGCTTCACAAAATCGTCACAAATAACCCTTTGTAGGGTAAGCAAAAACAAGTGTAATTGCTGTTCCACGGTTCCAGTTTGAAAACTCTCACCACCGATTACTTTTTTGTTGTGATAAGATTTTGTCAATAAATAAAGAGGTGCACCGGAAGTATATGAGTGATCTGCCAAACTATCAAAAGGAATAAAATGTCCTTTCATGCGTTTCTCCTAGTTGATCTCAGGAAAAGTCGTACCAATTATGTGGATGCATAAATATATTAAATACCACAGTTTGTACTAAGGAAGCCAACTGTACCTCAGATCTTCTTAGAAGGGTAGCCAATACAACAATCCACTCTTTGAACTTGACGGAGCACATATGAGCCAAGAGGAATTCTGCATCCAACCGGCTTTGTAACATCCCCATTTGAAGCTGGATACATTAGAGAGTTCAGTGTGTGTGTGTGTGTGAGAGAGAGAGAGAGAGAGAGAGAGAGAGAGTGTGTAAATTTTTAAAAAATATATTGTGGAATTAGATGCCTAATCAAGCTTTGTGATCAAGCCTCTGCATCAATTCTTCTATGGTTCAAACACTTAATGTAGAGATTAATTAATGAGCACTGCATACAGTCCTCATTTTGGGGACTGCAATGCAAGCCTAGGCAATTTTATCTTTAAAAATTTTTAAAATTAGAAAAATACCACTCCTAAAATGATGTTTTTTCTCATTTAATAAAGGGCCTGCACAAGCAGTCTCCACTTGGGGACTGCAAATAAAATTTCTCTTAATTAATGGCATTTAAGAGTTTTCAGATGTTAATGCCTTTTGCCCAATCAGTTCAAGCCCTGAAGCAAAGTTCTCCAAGCGAGCAGATCCATATCTTTCTCTTTGAAGATAATCCTGCAGCACGATCAGAAAACTTGAAATATCTTCACAGTAGGACATACTATGCAGAAGAAAAACAATAGCTTTTCTTACCACCAAATCAAACTGGGTGCCTTTTACAAATGCAACAAGCTTGGAAAGTTCTTTCCCTGACATTAAATAACTAGCATGCTTTTCTAAGATATTCTTGACAGGAGCAACATGAGCACTTTGCTCTTTCAATGAGTTGCTGCTAGAACAAAGAGGGAAATAAGATCTGAAGTTAGTATCATATGGAATGTCAAAGTGACCGGGGTCTAAGAATCCTAAAAGCCATGTTGAAAATTTAACCTTTTATCCAAGGACGGCTTCCAGTAACTTGTACGGAATAGAAAATAGCCCAAGAATCTAGGAGATGATTTGTCTGAATCTGTGGATGCCTGTTCATACTCTCTTCCAGATCTCAACAAGAACCTCACCTAATAATAAAATGAAGAAGAAACTATTATCCGTCTTCAAGATATCGGTACCAATTGTCAAAAAAATCATATCATCATATCAAGCTCATACCAGCTCCCCAGCAAGCTCATATAATGATTCATCAAGCGTTGCCTGCAGAGGGTTTGACAATCATTGCCAAAATTAAACTTAAAAGAACAAACAAAAGGCGAACAAGGTTAAAAATGGAATAATTTCTGCAACGTAATACCAGTTTCTACCTGTAATATAAGTAAAGCACAGTCATGACTGACGGCAGGGCCTTCAAGTTTAGCAATTACCTGAGCATTTAAGAAAATGAATTTGATAAAACTAAATTGACAGGTTCAAACACTCAAATCACATCTAAAGGCAGAAATTTATTGTATGCGTTTAATAGTCTCAGACCAGATTTTATCATGCATTACAGCAGCGACACTTTTACTCATACTTCAGAGAAAAAAGAGAAGTTGCCTCCCCAAAATAGAGTATTTCTTACAAGTATATAACAAGCAGCAGTTCGATACCATCTCCGCTGGAGGCATTCCTCAAACAACCTAAAAATAGAAAAAAACTAGAAGTAAAAAACAAATGGATTTGAGATGATAAGAAAAAAGAACACCAAAATCAAGCATAAAAGTTGCACATGTCTGTGGTCCATAATTTGCCGCATTGTGCTTAGTTATAATATAGATGCACTTCAAACATGAGGTAAAAATATTAAATGGAAGAAAAATGACTAAAAATAAAAAGTGAAACACTGAACTCTGTTGATCTTCCTGCAGCAGAAAACAAATCTGGCCAATGTTGACCATCGGTTTTTCTTGCAACACTGACAACCACATCAAAATACTCTGGGAATCTTCTGATCAAATCACAGGTCTTCTCCAGAAGAGATGAGTTCTTAGCATATTTAGGGGCTGAAACGTGGTGCTTGTTTATGTTTTTCCTGGAGTTCAATTTACATAGTAAGCAACATGGTTTGCATAAACACAGGTAGAAATGTTGAAATTATCACACAACTTCCCTGAAAATAGAAAATTTGGAGAAATCTTTTAAGAACAAGGAAATCATCAATGCCAATAAACAACTTGATCAAGGAACCAACTAAATGTTGGTATAATGGCTCAAGATCTGGTATCAAGTTATACATTTATCAATGTTGAGGGGTCTTATTAGTAGGGAGGAACGACATTTTTACCTTTGACAAACATTAAAAAAAAAAAAAGGTAGGCACCTACTCACATTGTCTAGTCACTGTTCCCATATGTGCTAAAAGTCAATTCACTTGAGCAAGAAAGTGTACATCATGTCCCATTAATATATGGACGAGCTAAAAGTCAGATTGATTCCCTTCCTAGATTCAAACATACCTGGTTATTTCTGAATCAAATACTGTGAAAAGAAGCCATTCCAGACAATGCGAAAAATGAGGCTGTTCTGCGGATAATTGCGCCAACCGTAAAGCTTCCTCCCTTTTGTTCCTCTGGCCCAAGCAAACAAAAACTGAATTAGAAAGGACGAATATTGAAACATAAGAATGAACACAGTTATCAATATGACATATGCATGAACTTTTTAACAAACCCAAATACAGAAAGTAGCATGATTTTTAATGGCAGGGAGATATTCTTTTTTGAAGTCTACTTTTGGACCTATGTTTATTTGTAAACAAGTGTCCAATTTAAGTAGAAATATTACATACTGACAGACTCATATGTGAGGTTTCACATCCTCACTAAGGCTCTACCATCATCAGTCTGAAGTTGAAAAAACTCTATAGTTCTTTTTACAAGTAAAAGAGTTTAAACTATAGAAAAAAAAATACTCTTTTGTAACTGATATTATTAGGTGAACGTAAAATATTTTTTGTTATCCTTGAAGCTGAATTTTAAGTGCTTGACGGACCCATCCAGTAGCCCTTCAAAAGTCAATTCTATTGTGAAATCACAATTTGTTCCAAAAGCTAAGTTAATTAGATTGAGTAAAGTGTAGAGTCAGGATTCGAACTCAGTACCTCTGTTCTGATATCATGTGAAATTATCACTTGTCCCAAAGGCTTAAGCTTATGAGAAGAGGTAGATTTTATTATTTAATTTATACTTAACATCTATAATATTCCTTTTGGCTGAAATTATTTTTAACCTCATCATTTGGAGCAGTCAGAATCCATATTGATAAGCCCTACACCATTTGAGTTTCGTTTAACCTCAGTGAGCTCTAACTGGCCCACTAAAAAAGCACCACAACTAGTTATTGCATGCTTATAATGGCAGTTGTTAGGTTTGTTAAAGAGTATAACAACAAAGCAATCAGCTTGTCTCGTTAAGAATATCAATCAGTTGTCATAAATTTCCCCATATAGGAATGGTTATTAATCACGACATACACACTAAACCTTGCAATCATTTTGTTATAGACTAATTTCGGTTCATGATCAAATCATGACATACATAACAATGGAAGACAAGCTCCGATGAGCCCCTAAAAAATGTTGGGTGCTCAAAGTCGGATCATTCTATAATGTTTTATCTTCCACAATAGTTGCACATTCCAATGAACGAACATTTGGTGGAAAAAGGGTCCTTTTAGAGTAGCTTTATTTGTTTGGACAGTTCTTTAGGAAAGATTCTCGCTTTTAATTATGTAAGGAAGAGGAAGATAACTGTGTGAATTGGAACTGCATGCATTGAACAGATTGGGAGTTGACCGATCATCTTTTTGTTAACTGTGAGGTCAAGGTGGATACTGTTTCTTGGAATTCTGTTTTTGGGTTGTTTGGATTATGCCTTGTTTGGTAGATCTCTCAGAGGGTTAAAAAGGATAGTTTGGCTGTTCTCAAAACAAAGCATTGTGGAAGATCCCCCCTCATTTGTGTCAAATTTGGCCTAAGTACCTCAAAGAAGGAGTTTCCTTCTCAGCAAATAAACAATAGTTCTAGAGTTACAAAGATAAGGTTGAGATTCAATTTGAATCTCCCACAAACTCTCGACTTTTTCTTACCTAAACAATTACAAATTTAATTCAAATACAAGATAATATTAGACAACATAATCTATTAAAAAAACTGTACTTTTCATTTGATACCCTCCCTCAAATTGATGCTAGTGAGTCGACTAGCAGCAATTTGTTAACTATTGATGCCGTTGTCAAGTCAAGGCTTTGGTAAAGATACCTACTACTTGGTGTACAGTGGACACATGAGGGAGAATGATAGCTTTTGACTCAAACATCTCAGATATAGTGATAATCAACCTCGATGTGCTTTGTATGTTCATGAAAAACTGGATTGGCTACAATTTGAATGACATTGTATTATCACCATGAAGAGGCGGGGGATGTGTTTGTGCAAATCCGAGATCCAAAAAATACCACGCAACCACATAATTTCTGAACATACAACAGACATTGCTTGATATTTTGCCTTTATAGGTGACTTAGATATACAATCTTTCTTATTACACTTCCAACAGATAAGAGAATCCCTAAGAAAGACACACAATCTAGTAGTAGAACGTCGAGAGTCCGGACAACTAGCCCAATCTGCATCATTGTAGGCAGTCAAGTGAAGAGAATAACCCATAGAAAAAAAAGTCCACGATTAAAAGTCCCAAGCAGATAGCGAATATTCGATGAACAGTTACAAAATGAAGATGTTGGGAAGAATCCATGAACTTGCTAGCAATGTGGGTAGCATAGAAAATATCAGGGCGCGTGATGGTGAGATAAATCAATCAGCCAACGAAGTTACAGCATAAAGTAGGATCCAAGAGAAGTTCGCCTTTGTCTTTCCTATACTTAATATTCACCTTTGAGGAGTATCAATTGGAGTAGTATTTTCCAATCTCCCTAACTGTATTAAATCTTAAATATACTTGTGTTGATTGAGAAATAAACCATATGGCTGAGACTTAACTTCAAATTCTAAAAAGTAAGATCAATCCCCAAGATCCTTCATGTGAAACATATTATGAAGATGTTGCTGAAGTTTTTGAAACTTCCAACTCTAAAAAGTAAGATCAATCCCCAAGATCCTTCATGTGAAACATATTATGAAGATGTTGCTGAAGTTTTTGAATCAATGGTCCATTTGAACTAGAGATGATAATATCATCTACATATACCAATAAAAATACTACTCCAATATCGCCCTTGTACAAAAATAAGAAAGTATTGTACTTACTTTACTCAAAAGAAAATCCTAGTAAAATATTCCGAAATTTCTCAAACCAAGCTCAAGGAGCTTGTTTAAGATCATATAAGAATTTGTTCAATTTACAGACAGTCGTAGGGGATGAAATACACATACCAGATGGAAGTCTCATGTAGATATCTTCCTTTAGGTCACCATGCAAGAAAGCATTCTTGACATCCATCTGATGTAATTGCCAAGATTTAGAAGCAACAAGAGCAAGTAACCGGCAAACAATAGTTATCTTGGCAACTGAAACAAAGGTCTCATCATAATTTATGCCATACTCTTGGTGATTTTCCAAAACAACCAATCTAGCTTTACATCATTCTAGTGAGCCCTCAAAACAAAATTTGACTGAGTATATCCATTTACTACCAATTAGCTTGATCGAATGAGGACGTTGGACCACATCCCAGGTTTAATTATCTGCAAGTGCATTAAGTTCTATTTGCATTGCTTGCTTCTAGCACTCATGTTCCATAGCCTGCTTGTAAAAAGAGGGGAAGCAATAGAAGATAATGTAGCAGTCATAGAAGTAGGCGAAAGAAAAACCATACTGATCTGGTAGGTGGGAGACACGGGTAGATTTTCTAGGAACAAGAACAACACGAGCTATGGTAGATGTCGGATCGGGTGCCGGAAGAAGAGAATCTTGAGAAGCCATAAAAGAATCGGCCAAAAGGATGCTATGACGTCGAGTGTAGACAAAATTGGGCTTAAACCAAGCCACTGGAGCATAATAGGTATTAGGATTTGGTAAGGGTAAGGACTCGGGCTCATCATGAAGAATTGAAAAACTAGGTGAAATAAGATCGACATGAGAGAAAAAAAATTTGATTCTCAAAAAACAAAACATTCCTAAAAATTCGAATTATTCGAGCATTAGGATCATAAAAAAGAAATCATTTTTTACCTGAACTATATATAAGAAAAACACATTGAATAGATTGAGCAGTCAATTTATGTTTTTCATCTGGTGGAAGATGAACGAAACACACACAACCAAAGATATATAGATCAAAATAGTTAGGGGTGTGACCAAACAATATAGAATAGGGAGAAACATTATGTAAAACTGGTGTGGGCAATCTATTAATTAAATGGACAGCGGTAGCTAATACTTCACATTAAAACGAGGTGGAATAGATGAGCCAATAAGAAGAAGCCAAACCATATCAAATAAATGTCAATTCTCATGCTCAGCTACCCTATTTTGTTGTGGGATAGATGGGCAAGAACGTTGTAAAATAAAATATTTTTAAAAAAAAATTCTGAAATTCATGAGACATATATTCACTCCCAAAATCAGATCGTAAGACCTTGATAGAGGAAGCAAATTGTGTTTGAATGAGTGCGAAAAAGGCCGTGAAAGAGAAAATACTTCACTTTTAGTACAAAGAAAATAAATCCAAGTAAATCTACTACAATCGTCAATAAAAATAACAAAGTACTTGTAGTGAGCATGTGATATAACAGAAGATATGCCCCAAACATCACTATGAATTATGTCAAACACTCGAGAGGCATGAGAACCATGTTGTGGAAATGATAACACTTTGCTTTTGGCAAATTTGCAAGAGGTACAATCAAAAGAACTCATTTCTATTAAATTAGAATTTTTATTGTCAATTGCACTAGATTTAAACAAAGTTTGGAGTACGTTAGGATTGGCATGGCATAAACGGCAATTCCAATTCTTCAATTCCAATTCTTAGTACTTATTTTGATAGCATTACAAGAAATAAAAGGACTAGGCTTAAGAAAAGTTGAACTAGGATTTAGTGGAAATAGCCAACCCTCCTTAGGACCCCTCGTGATCATCCTCCCGAACACTCGATCTTGTACAACACAACCAGAAGATGAAAAAAAGACATTACAATTATTTTCAACTAGCTTTCCAACAGAAAGTAAACTGGAGGAGAGGTTAGCAAAAACCAAACCATTTTGAATGACAGAGGACACGTCACCCATAGCAAAAATTGGTAGTAAACTACCATTTGCCGTAAGTAATTTGAGAGGACCATCATACTGTAACAAAGTGGAATTATTAGTCATGATTTGAGGCACTAGAATCTATTAGCCAAGAATTAGGAAATGACTTTGGTTTACCTGAGATGCTTAAATCATAAAAGGCAGAAATAATAATTTGTTGTACCATATCAGGAGTAAAGTAATAGGATTGGAACCGGCAGGTACTGAAATACGAGTGGCAGCAACAGGGGCGTTAGAAGAGGATGCACCCGAGATGTTAACAGAGGTGGAATAGGCACGTTCTTGTTTTTGAGGAGGTCGAATTGGGCAATCCTTAGTCATATGGCTAGATTTTTTGCAATAATTACAAAATCTCTTCGGATAGTGGGTGGCAATGTGACCAAAGCCCTTGCAGTTATAGTACTGTGTAGTGCTATAGTCTCGATCTTTAGATTTTTTATTTTTTTTTATAAGTAATAATCTTTATTGATCAAATGCAACTAAGCAAAACCCATGTACACAGGGAGTATACAAAAATAAACCTAGTTACACTCTAGCAAACTTAAAAGTAGTACAAAATTCATGAACATTTCCTCTCTTTAGTACAATAGCAAAAAACCATTGGACCAAAGAGAGTACAAAAACGTCCCAAATTTCCCCATGGACCTCTCTTTGTTGTTGAAGCATCTCTCGTTCCTTCCCATCCATAGACACCACAGTAGACACAAAGGAATCATCCTCCACGTCGCAGCCAGTTGTTTGCACTGATGATATCGATTCTAGCACGCTAGGAGATCCACCACACTTTTGGGCATTACCCAATTCAGTCCAGCCTTACTAATGATGCTATCCCATAAGTACCTCGCCACATCGCAATGCAAAAAAATATGGTCTATTGACTCCCCAGTCTTCTTACACAAGTAGCACCATTCCACAACTATCATATCTCTTTTTCTTAAGTTGTCAATCGTCAAGATCTTACCCAATGCTTTAGTCCACATGAAAAATGTAACTTTAGGTGGCGCTAGAACTTTCCAAATTTCCTTCCAAGGAAACTCATCTGGCTGATCAATTTGTAGCACCTTATAGTATGACCTGACAGTGAATTTTTTGTTTCCGTAGTGGTTCCACAGCATACTATCCCTCACAATTCCTCCTACCTGTTGGGAATAAAGAAAGCTGTAAAAATCAGCCATCTCCGCAACTTCCCAATCTTGCAAATTTCTAGAGAGAGTCAAATTCCAATACACAGTGCCATTGGTTCTACACAGCACATTGGAGATAGCAACTTGTTGATCTTCAACTAGGCTGAAAACTCTTGGAAAGGCAGAAAAAAGGGTACTCTCCTCACACCATTTATCAAATCAAAAGCTGATTCTCATACCCTCACCAACCTTAAAATTAATGTGTTGAAAACACATTCCCCCCTTTCCTAATAAACTTCCAGAGGCTCACTTCATAAATCCCCCTAACCTCCTTGGTGCTCCAACCCCCCCGATCACATCCATATTTTCCCTCCACCACCATTTTCCACAACAACTCCTCCTCCAATTGGAATCGCCACAACCACTTTCCTAATAAAGCATTATTAAAAGTGGTCAAATTCCGCACCCCCAAGCCACCCAACTCCTTTGGACTGCACACTTTTGGCTAGCCCATTAAATAGAATTTATGTTCCTCCCCACAATAAGTCTCTAAATAATTTTTCAATCCAATTCGCTACCCCCACCGGTAAAGGAAACAAGGAGAGATAATAGGTAGGTAGATTTGAGAAAGTGTTTTGAATGAAAATTAATCTCCCACCCTTTAAAAGATAAAGGCGCTTCCAACCTGCCAATATTTTTTCAACTTTCTTTACAACCCCATCCCATATTAATTTTGCTTTAAAAGTAGCTCCCAAAGGGAGTCCGAGATACCTCATAGGGAGTGCAGCCACCATACAACCCATCAAGTCAGCTAAATGGTTGATGTTCACCACTTTCCCAACCGGGACCAATTCCGCCTTTGCCAAGTTGACTTTGAGGCCTAAGACCGCCTTAAAACATAGAAGTACAGTCCTTAGCACTTGACGTTGGTAGCTGTTTGCATCACAAAAAATTAATATGTCATCCACATAGAGTAAATGGGTGATGGAAAGCCCATTACCCACTGCAAAACCTATCAAAAAACCACCCTGGACAACAGCGTCCAGTATTCAGCTCAACGCCTCCATTACTATAACAAATAGGAAAGGAGAGAGTGGATCCCCTTGTCTCAACCTCCTCGAACTCGGAAAAAGGCCACGTGGTTTGCCATTGACTAACATGGAAAAAGGGGCAGTCGAAATGCAATGATTAATCTAACCACACCACATTTCTCCGAATCCGCATCTCTTTAACATATAAAGCAAAAAATCCAAGCTCACATAATCATAAGCCTTCTCCATATCAAGCTTGCAAAGTATCCCAGAATACCGTCCCTCAACCAGTTGTCCAAACCCTCATTGGCTATCAAAATTGAGTCCAAAATTTCTTTAGATTTTCCATGTGCTGTAAATGCCACTTGAGCAAGAGATGCAAAATGTTGTTCCATTGTACGCTAAGAAAGTAACCTTTGCTCCTCCCGAAGCAAATCGTCCAAAAAATCATCAAAAGAGGGAACTGGATCTCGATTCATCACCTGAGAACAAACATATTCAAAATTTGGACAAAGTTTCATAAGAAACTGATCCCTTCTACCAGTTTCATGCACACTTTGCACATGAGGAAGGCAAAGGCAAAAACAAAGGAACACACAATGCCATTGTATTCAGCCACAAATTTGAAAAACCAGAATAGAATTCTTCCACACCTGTCGGGGTTTACCTGCTAGGGTGGGTCCGAAGGGCCCTACCTTGGAGAGATTCCCTGACATCAAAAAAATCTAGTTGAAACCTTTGAGCGGAATTATTTGAGTGTAGATTCTTTTCAAATACTCTCACATAACCTTGGAGGTTTTGTAGGGTCGTAGATTAAGAATGATGCGGGGCTCCATAAAACCGAGTATCCAAGACATGATTTTGGTATCCTTACTCTCTCACGTAGACAGTTCCTTTGCACTTTTATGGACTGGAATAGTGCCATCAACATAACCCCCAAAACTTCTTGACAAGAAGCTGAAAGTCGAATGCCCAAGTACAATAATTTTTCCCGTAAATTTGACACCCACAGTAGTGGAGTCCATTGTAATTAAATAAAACCAAGTCAAAGAATCCCAACCAACAAATATCAGCAAGACAACAAAGAATCGGCAACCCAACTAAAATTGATGTCAACTTGAGAGGCCCAAACTGCAACCAACACTTAAGTCTTACATAACAAAAGCCCAAATGATGGAAGCGCAAATAGAGGAAGCCCAAACAAGGACCACCAACAATAGGAGTGCACTAGAACAGAAACCAAGTGAGATGTCGGCATTGAAAGAGGGAGTCCAACTAGAAACTAAGGGAGATGGTACCGAAATGCATACCAGAGGCAAAAAGATGGTGTCAAAAAGCAACACAACTAGGATCTACCTAGACAAAGCAACGGCAACCAGACAAACAAAACCCAAACGAGGCCGACAGTCCCACAAACAACATTGAACAAAGGAGATGGCGCCGAAATTAAACCCAAAACCAAGAACACGCCAAAACCCATAATCGCAGCAACAAAAAGGGTCGAACTGAAGAACCCCATTGTTCCAATGGTCACACTGCCCCAGACCACCGGAAAAAAACCAAGAGACAGTTCCTCGACACTCAAAGACTGGTGATAACACACCCAAGTCCAACCAGAACTCTTTTTTTTCTGATAAGTAAACAATATATTGATATAAGTAGGCAAAGCCCAAGTATACAAGATGGTATACAATAGACGAAACATATCTATATCGTGGGTAGATTGTTCGATACAAGGAAATCATGAAAGTTAAGGCCATGAAAATCTATAGCTAAAACCCATAACAATAAAGTGCGATAAAAGTAAGAAAGAAGCTCCTCCCTAGTCCGTTCCTTGTCTTCAAAAATTCTGACATTTCGCTGTTGCCAAATGCACCACATAAGGCATATCAGGACCATCTTCCATACTAATTTGATGGGAGTAGCACCTCCCAGAGATGACCAACTAGCCAATAACCCAATCACCGTGGCCGGCATAACCCAATGCAGTTCAATTCGGCTGAAAACATCAACCCACAAGTGTCTGGCTGATTTGAAGTGTAGTAATAGGTAATCCACAGATTCTCCTGAGTTCTTGCACATGCAACACCAGTCTGAGATAATGATCACGCGCTTTCTCAAGTTATTAGTTGTTAGAATTTTTTTCCAGGCGACTGTCCATATAAAGAACTGAGCTTTAGGAGGGGCTTTATTCCTCCAAATTTTTTTCCAAGGAAAGTGAGTGTTCGTTGGGAGTGTTAGCTCCTTATAGAAGGATCGAACTGAGAAAATACCCTTGTTCGATGATGTCCACCAGAGCTTGTCGGCTCTCTTTCCAGTTGGCTTAGTGGAATGGATGTACCTAAAAAAAATCTCAAAATTGTCCACTTTCCAATCTTGAGCTGCTCGACTGAATGTAACATTCCATTGAGCTTGGTCTCCTGATCGAATCAAGAGATCTACCATCAAGGCTTCTTGATCACAAGCTAACCGGAACACCGAAGGAAATGTGTCTTTTAGAGCTTCACTCCCACACCAATTGTCCTTCTAAAATCTAATCCTAGTTCCATCACCCAAAATCAGTTTGGTATGAGTGGTGAACCCCCCCCCCCCCCCCAACCCCACCCCACCCCCCAACAAAACCAATATTTGTCTAATATGTTTTCACAAACCCACTCCATAAGGTCCAAACACCTCTTTAGTACTCCATCCCCCCCATAGGCTACCATGTTTACAATCTACCACCTTTTTCCATAGTGCATCAGGTTCCAAAGTAAACCTCCATAACCATTTACCAAGAACAGCCCGATTGAAGGTTCTTATATTTTTTAAACTCAAACCTCCTAAAGAGATTAGCTTGCACACTTTGTCCCATTTGATTAAGTGGAACTTGAATTCTTCCCCTAATCCACTCCATAGAAAATCACGGTAGAGTTTTTCAATCCTTTTTGCCACGGCTACAAGTATGGGAAATAAAGCCAAATAATAGGTAGAAAGGTTGGAGAGGGTACTTTTGATCAAGGACACCTGACATCCTTTGGATAAATACAGTTTCTTCCAACCTACCAGTTTTCTTACGATCTTCTCTATGACTGTATCCTATATTGCAGAAGACCGAGTCGCTGCCCCCAAGGGCAACCCAAATACTTCAATGGGAGAGAGGTCACTTTGCAATCAAAAATGATAGCCAAGTGGTGTGGGTCAGTAACATTCCCTACAGGAGCAATCTTTAATTTCTCAAAGTTAACTCGTAAGCCCGAAGCCACCTCAAAGCATAAGAGAAGGGCCTTCAACACCCTGAGTTGATTTTGGTCGGCTTCACAAAACACTAAGGTGTCGTCTGCAAATAAAAGGTAAGAGATAGAGATGGTACCTCTACTGGGGTCACCAACAGAAAAGCCTAACATATAACCCTCTCAGACCACAGCTATTAGCATCCTGCTCAGAACTTCCATTATAAAGATAAACAGAAGTGGGGATAAAGGGTCACCTTGTCTCAGTCCACGAGAACTGCAGAAAAAACCAGCTGGCTGCCATTTAATAACGTTGAGAATTTTGTTGTGGAGATGCACCATCTAATCCACTTGCACCAACACTCACCAGAGGTGTGGATGACTTGGCAGGTGTCCGATGACTTTTGGATGTCCTGGCAGGTGTTCGACAATGGAACAGCCCCTATCTCCTTGTTTTGCAGTGACTCCAGCACTGTTACTAGACTCACCGGCGATGTCTAAACTTCTGATAAGAAGTTCATCTCCGGTCGATGCATTTCTACCGGCAACTTTGGGATCATTAAGACTTTGGGTCGAAAAGAGTCTACCTGGATCCATTTGGGCAACGTATCCTGCCCAATGGATCCATTATTTGCAGGTCAAACCGATTCACCCAACCCCATCTCCTTAGACCCAATTGAACCTTCTATTATCGGCACATTAATATCTTTTTGAGATGAGTCCATATACAGACCCCCATTTACCTCTCCCATTTTCAGACCCAAGCCCGAGCCCATATCCTTTGAGATTAAAGATACAACATTGCATTTCATCCAGTCAATACTACAGTGCAATCTTCCATTTGCCTTTTCAGATCAAGCAGAACTCCCATCACATTTTCCTTGTTTAGATCGGCCAAACTGTCTTCTACCAACTCCGTCTGACCTTCAATAGTCAAAGATAGCTCACGTGTTACAAACGCACCTCAAGCACCCTTCGCCTCCCTCGACTACTACAACGCTTCCTTATAGGACCTGATGGACCGCGTCCTGTGCTCCATTCCTTGCGACGAAAGAGGAGGCCTCATATATACTCTGTTTTGAATATTCGTCTTCCCCGGCTCCGAAGAAGCAATGACATCTATTAACGTAGCTTCAAAATTTTCCCAGCCTCCAATCTTCCTTCCAGTACCAGAAGCATCCTCTTTCGTTTCTTAGGGCTGAACTCTGAGATGACGAAGAATCTTCCATTAAAGTTCCTCTTCTTCTGCAGCACCAACACAAGGGCTCCTCTTCTTTGAGATTTGATGAAATCGGGGTCATACCCAGAAGCAATACCTTCCTTTATCATGGTAGCCAGCCATGTCAATGCCTCATGATCAAGGATCACATGCTTCACGAGACGAGGACTACTCTCAGTGATCCTTACCCTCCTGTCTCTTTCCATCTTAAACTCGAAGCATTTGTGATCTATTATAATGTTATTGGTCGATCCCATAACTATCTATCTATATAAAAGCTCAAACCAATCACAACTGGTTTAAAACACTGCAATAATAACAGCACCTGGATATTGTAGCATAACTACGATGCACTCGAGACATTTCATGTCAAAAAATTGTGTTAAGATGCAAATTTGAGCTCTCAGAGAGATCCTCGGTTTCCAACCAACCAGAACTCTTAAGGCGCCAATAAAGAGTAACCCCAAAAAAAAACAACCGAGAAAGAGAACTCAGAGAAGCACACAAAAAAATTCGAATGACTCTTGATACCATGTCAAATTTGGCCGAAGTGCCTCAAATGAAGTGTTTCCTTCTCATTAAATAAACAAAAGTTCTAAGGTTAAAAAGATAAGGTTGAGATCCAATTTGAATCTCCCACAAACTCTTGACTTTATCTTATCTAAACAATTACAAATTTAAATCAAATACAAGATAATATTTGACAACAGAATCTATTAAAAGAAAACCCTAACTTTCCTTTGATAGATTGATGTGGTGCATTTGGAGAGGATGAAACAACTAGAATTTTGAGGATAGCAAGAAAATGGAGTTCAAAGAATTCTTCTTTAAAACCCTTTACCATTGGATGATTGCTCATTTCAGTTATTCTCTTTCTAGCGTCCAGGACTATGTTTTTCTTTTATCTTTTTCTGGTTAGGTGTATCTCATGCGTACATCTTGTGTATTAGGGCAATGCCTCTTTTGATCATCAATAAACTTATCAAAAAATGAGTATTCATGGAAATTAAGATTCTAAATAGAACAAGCAATAAATTTGGTTAGTCCCTTTGCACTTCTTAACAAAGGATTTCCTACTTGCAAGAAAAATAAGAACAATAAATTAATTTGGTTAAGCATCTGATTAATGCCAACTAGAAAGTCAGAAAAGTTAAGATTGTAAATCAGTTTTTCTAGAAACTAACCCAAAGTGTGGTAGCGATCTAATTGAGATTCATAATTACTCAGTATGCACAAACTTTAATTTTATTGACAATGTTGAAGCCAGCCAATCATAATCTTAAAGCTGATAGTCCAGAAGTATTAGTAAATAGTCAATTGCTTTAGAAAATAATACTCCTAATTCATAGCAACACTGCAATCTTGAAAGATTCAAATCCTTAACAGGCCTTATACATACCACTTCTCAAGTTCTTGTGATTTTACTCAAGCTTTGAAATATGTTGAACTCAAGGTTTCAAATTTCGTGTAAATCTACACATGAATTTTGATGATAACAAATGAATTCAAAGAATAAAGGAGTCTCAATCTCAAGTTGTCTACACAATACAATCAAGCACATCAAGGAACCAAGCATGAGCAAGAAGGGAACAAATTCACATTAAAGTCATAGAATAATATTATAAATCTCTTAAAAAATTCGAAATTAGGATTAAGACTCAAAATTAATATTTTATCATAAAATATTAAAATACATTTTCCACATATGCATGAATATTTTGAAAATTAAATTTGAAAATTTTGAAAGATGATTGATTGTTATCTTTCACATGTGCATGATATGATTAAAGATTTGAACTTTGAAAATATTAAAATGATTGATTGTCATCTTTCACATGTGCATGACATGATTAAAGGTTTGAACTTTGAAAATATTAAGATGATTGATTGTCATCTTTCACATGTGCATGTTTTATTTGAATATTTTCAAAAGTGATGGATGTTTTTCTTGACTTATGCAAAAGGTAGATGTCTTTGTTTGAAAATTTTAAAAAGTAAAGTATGCTCATTTTGTCATATGCAAAAAGTAAAAGATTAGATTTGAAATTTTTGAAAAGTAAAGTGTGCTTCTTTTGTCACATGCAAAAAGTAAAAAAATTAGATTTGAAATTTTTGAAAAGTGAATGATGATGTTTTTGACATGTGAATCTTTTTAAATTTGAATATGAAGTCTCATATGCCTATAAATAAATCATTTGAGAGCTTCACATTTACAACACCAAGAGCATACAACATTCATTCAAAACTTTCATTCTCTCTTCTATAAGCCTTGAGCCTTAACCCTTGTTTATTTTGAGAGATATAGTTTGTGCTGTATTGTTCTTATTTCACTTATTGAGGAGTGTTTTCTGATAGCCTACCCACTATCAATTATTGTATTAGTAAAAGGGTGTGTATAATCCTTATGCATGTAGAAAGTGTTCTACACAGGGAATAATTAAATCACCACGTGTAAGGTGATTGCAAGTGTAGAAGGTGTTCTACACGGATCCTTTGTAGCGGTGTTATTCAAAAGTGTAATAAGTTTCTATCTCCACCTGAAGGAGATTGAATAGTGAATTTGGGGATCCTCAAGGGGTAGCTTGAGGCGAGGACGTAGGCAGTGGGGCCAAACCTCGTTAACATACTGAATTTGCTTCTCTCTTACCCTTACTCTTTATATTTATTGTTATTTCATATTTTGTTTATATTTTATATTGTATATTTGATTTATAACTGTTATTTTTTTAAATACAACTCAATTCATCCCCCTTCTTGTATTAGTCATCTGGACAACAAAATAACATAATTGACTAGACATTGGCCCAGCTAACATAATAAGTACAACCCAATAGCCTACCTAGTTGCCAGAAATTATTACACGCTAATTTTTCAATTATGACAAATCAACAAGGACCAACAATCTGTTGATAGGATTGCTGAATATGCAAATGAGCTCAAGCTTTAGGGTACCAGCAAGGATGGAGGGTGAGATCATAGGTTTGAGACCCACTGGATGCAAGTGTAACTTAAAGCGAAAAAAGAAAAATAAGTTCCATTGCGTTAGATGAGTAAATACAAGTGAAAAGCTTGAGACTGGGAATTTGCAACTGAGGTGACGAGGCTAGTAATTCATGCTATTTGCAGTTGATCTAGCTTCTTCAAAAATTCCAATTATGAGAATGTTGTGTATAACCACCCACCCCTCCCCGAGGGAAAAAAACTTTTGAAACACACATAAGGGTGAGTGGATGATGGCATTGAGGAAATTATAATATGCTTATAGTTTCGGTATGAGAAAGGGAAACCTCCATATCAAAGAATATTATAGAAAGGTACCTGAAGAAGGTGTCGAAGTAGGCAATGAAGTATAGTTTGAGCTTGAGGAGTTGGCTCAAAACATGGAAACTCAGTGCATGCTGAAAATGACATCCTCTGGGAAATGCCAACAACAACACCAGTATTTGGAAGAAGCCCAAGTGGGTATATCTCGCGATCAAATTCCAGCTCCGGATCCAACTAGAAATTAATGCTGAGTTACTTAATTCAGAGAACCTTGACTAACAACAGATCAAAATCTCTTACATCCCACAAGCTCATTGTTAAAGATGCAAAAACATAACTTTTCTGGATGAAAAATTAGTCAAACACATTAAATCTCAATAATTAGGAAAGTTAGTATCTCCTTTTCCAAAGGTAAGAACATCTACAGCCATATTGCTTTTGTGAAAGACAACCAGAACGTAAAGACATTTTTGACTCCATCTTAATTAAAATTACAAAAGAAGCCACATCTCTTATGGTATCAATTAAAGCCACAAACCATACAATATTAAATTCGGACATGTTTTCAATCAGTACCCCCTCCGATTTTTTCTATATTGGATGATTAGACATCCAATATAGTTGAAAAAGATAGATAAATGAAATAAAAATAATAGATAAACAGGAAAACAAACAAATTACACAAAAATTCACATGTTCTGTTCCATACAGTCTGGCGAAAAATCAAATATAGTCTTAAAGACATGCATACCTGCATGAAATCCTCCTGTTTAAAAGGTTCAATACCACGAGATGGATACCAAACCTGTAAAAATAAGCTTTCAACCAGAATCTATATCAGACAAGTAAAGATAACCAAAACTAAAGGTGAACCATAATAAAGCCGAATGATAACAACTAAGAGTATTAAAAATCTAAATAGACCACTACAGTTCATTACCTGCATTCCTCGGTGACCATAATCTAACCATGAAACTTCCTCTATTAGATTTGTTTTCTCCTCTGGACCACAAGTGACCCAAAATAATTCAACAGAGTCAGTCAGCTCTCTTTCATGTCCATCATCCAAGTCAAGAAGTGAAAGGTCCCCATTTGCCCTCAGTATTAGACATCTAGCAGGCTCTCTAAGTAACAGAGTCGAAGAAGAAGAAACATGATTGTTTGGGATGCCGTCTCTTGGAAGCCGATCAGGGATAAAACGCATGGCTGCAGGATGGCTCTTTGCAGTCATGATTGAGAGTTCCCGTACTGTAGAAAGCTGTATGTCATTTTATCACTTAAAAATCTATGAAGAATAAAGTCTCGTTAAAGAACTATCTACCATTCAGAGTGCAAACTGAAATTTCAAGAAAACAGAAAACCATTTCCAATTTTAACTCAAAGAAGAAGAACTAAAAGAACATTCCTTTACCTGTAAATCTGGGGTGCTAGAGGGTGTCAGTTCACCTAATAACTTCACATGGAATATGTGGACATCAAATGGTCTATACGTAACAAGAATGTACTCTTGATAAGCATCCATCACCATTGGTTTGGCAAGCAATGGTTTCCTACCAAGCAGTGAGCTTTGATCAAGGTGATATCTAGGATAAAAAAGCAACTCATACCTGCAATGGACCAACCAAATCTGTTAAATTATAAATAGCAGTGCCCTGCATTGCATAATAAATGAGCATCAATTGAAATGGATTATCATAAAGTACAAGCATTTCAGACAAATTTAAAAAAAAAAAAAGGAAATAGATTAACTAAATAGAACATGTAACCATTGATATCTCACATGTTAGAAGAATCAATGTAGTTGCAGACAACAACAATCTTCCCCAGCCATAACAAACCTTTGCACTGAATCTTATTTTCTTGAGTGATATCTCCAAAGACTCGCCACTTTTTTGCCCTTATATCATGTAAGATTAACCCATGGAGACCAGCAACTGCTAAGAACATTCCATCCTTGCTAGCGGCCACATGTTGAACTGGCCAATTTTGGGACATGTACGAAACCTGAGTCAAGGCAAAGCTTAATCAGAAAATTCAATATTGCAGGATATCAATTGTTTTTTCAAGTTTGCAAGTCGAATTCATAACTGGAAGGTTAAGATGTAGCATTTTAAGTTCATCAGTATCCTCGGACTGCACAACAAGCAATCGATCTGCACCATAAATCACTTGACGGACATATGTCGTGCCTGAAACTCCCCTGTTCAAGCAACATTTTCCAAAAGAAAATGCAACAATTCTCTCCGGAGATCCTTCCTCGATGGTATAAAGCCTACATCCATTTTCATCCCACTCTATCAGTGAGGTGCCCCCCATTAAAGGTTCATACTTACTATCCTGGTTTGGCTTAACCATTGGAGAAGATACAGAACTTAAACCAATTTGACGGATTGTTGACATCAAACGGCACCCAGAAACAGACCAGACAGTAAGTCCTCTTAACTTCCACCCAACTGCAAAAGCTGAATTATCAGATGTCCATGCAATACAACTGACAGAGCCAGTATCCTCCATTGAATATCTGCAAAATAACAGTGTCGACATAAAGAATTAAAACCTACCATACCTCATGATCTGTAACCTATACCCATATATTATATGACACAGACTTCAAACTATGATGCTAATGTCAATAATCCTTATCCAGCAAACTTAAAAATTATGAAGCCTAAAAGCAAACAAAACCCTTTGGTGCCTTTCTAAAATCCTTTGCTTCAAACATCTACCCTAAAATCCTTTGGTGCCTTTCTAAAATCTACTCTACAAGAGTGAGCTAGAGAAGCAAACAAAATCCTTTCGTGCCTTTCTAAAAAAGGAAGGTTCACGGTTCGATCATTTTACCAGGCTCTCATAACCCAAGACACTAATACATTCCCTTGGAGGAACTTTTTCAAGACCAAGGCACCCTTGGAAGTAGCTTTTTTGGTCTGGACAGATTCCTTAAGGAAGATCCTTACTATGGATAACCTAAGGAAATGTCTGACTCTTGTGGTGGGCTTGTGTTACATGTGCAAGACCATTTGTTACTACATTATGAAGTAGTTAGGACCTTATGGAACGATTTCTTTGCTAGAGTGGGATTAACATGGGTCTCATGCCTAGAAGCTTGGTAGACTTCCAAGCACATTCTTTGATGATGAGGAATCTTGGAATCTGTACAAAGTTCAAACGCAACCAATTTTACCCAGTGAGACACTAGACAGAGGTAATGTGTTCTCCTCACACAGATAAGGCAAATCATCAGCTTTTTCATCGATGGGACATGGCCCCTAGAAATTATTTGCTCCTAAGTGTTCAACCTTTAGACCTCGAGTGACAAATACCTATTGGGTGTATGGCACTCATATGCCTATTGGGTGCATCTAGAGGGAGAGGAATAATAGAAGCTTTGAAGATCGCAAGAGGACAATAGATAAGCTTAAAGTTTTTCTTCTTTCAACATTTTGTTCCTTTGGACATTGCAATAGACGTTAAGGGACTGAGCGTCCACAATTTTCTTGCATCGGTTGTACATTTTTTTATACGTCCTGTATACTTGAGCTATGCCTATTGTTGTTATTAATAAAATTTCTTGCTTGCTTAAAAAATAATAATTCTTTAGAGCAACGCATGGAAATCTAGGACACATTTTTTCTTTTAAACCTCTTGCAACTCAATAGTGATGAAAGAAACTATCAAGTGAAGATGAAAAAGAAATGAGGCCAGCGTAAATTAACATAAAACCAAGACGTAAAGGAATATTATCTTAAAAATCTTAGGCAAGGCAACTATTTCTTATAGCAGCCTCTGGTGATTCTCAAAATCTAGCCCTACAAAGTAAAACAGAAACTCATTATATTATGCCACTGATTTATAGATTTACTAATTTTATTCAAGCCTTACCCCCAGTCATACAAAGACACAGTACGGATAAGAGGTGTGGATTCTGCCAGATCATATAACTCAACAACCCCTCTTCTGGTACCAACAGCAAGGATTTGTTGTTCGGAAGCTACTGAAGCACATACAGCATCACCAGAGCCCAAAATTCTTTCAGCTTTAATAGAATCAGCTTGCTTTAATCCTTTCTTACTTACTGAACACAACACCATTTGTCCATCAGAATATAACACCAATAGCAACCTCAATGGAAGATTAAGTTCCAATTGAATAATAGCAGCCATCCTTGAGACACTATGGTCCTGGATAATAACTCTAGGGGGTCCACCAGAAGTGAAACCATTATCAAGAGAATTTGATGGATGAGTGATTTTACTGCTGTCACGAGAGTGGGGATCAAGTACAAATGATCCATAAAACTGTCAAGGTGAAGACTATAATTAAAAGGAAATTATTTTTTTATCAGTTAAAGCAAGTTGTAATAGGAAATTATTACAACTAGAAGAAAAATGTCTCTCAATACCAAAAGGACTTAACATCAATGCTCAAAATGTGCTGACGTGATCTAGATGAAAAAAAAAATGCTCATGCCTATCAGTATGGCATTACCTCGCCCTTCCATGAGATGCTATATAAAGATCCATTAGAAAGTCCAACTAGCAAATGCTTATTATCACATACAAAATTGCTCCTGCCAAGAAAAAATATTACCAAAAAGATATCAGTTTGAAAGTGAAGAACAGCACAAGATCAAACTATATGAAATGCTAACAAACATCATATTGTTTTTTTTTTCTGTTACAATATGTTTTTTGATAAGTAACGAACATCATATTGTTAAACATCATATTGTTAAACATCATGAAAGTCAATATTTAATTCAAAATTGAAATAATAAGAAAAATTAGTACTCTGAAAAAATAGAAACCAAGTAGGTCATATCATCAACAATATTAATGACGTTACCGAGAAAATACAATCTCATACATGGGAAATTTGAGCAAGATCACATGTCATTTACCAAACAGAACTTCCTTGAATACTTCCCTATACTTCATTTTGTTTTTCTTTTCAAGCTACTTGGATGAGAGGAAGATAGAAGTCAACCAATTTCTTAAGCTCTTCAAGAAACGTGAATCAGCCCAAAGGAACTTCCATTCAGGGCTTTATGCAAGCAAAGCAATTTTTCTTTTTTTGCTAATAAAACTTTATTTGGAGAATAACAAGCAAGTTTTGTAATCATTTACCCCTGCATGCAGACTATATTCCATCTGATTTACCTGAGTATGAAATGGAATTGATAATTCTACTATGACCACAGTGAATTTTGTGAAATTAAAAGATATCATACCATTTTTCATAAGTAATCAAAGATTGTAGTAGTAAACGCGAGGGCGAAACTTGAGTATACATGATGTAAACAAGAGGAACACTTGTGAGAGAGAGATCATAAAAATTCAGCCCATTAACATCTATAGAAGCTGCCTAAAGGTCAGTATTGAAATGTAATGTTTCAGGCTTTGTTTGGACTCTGAGGTGATCTCATATGATCTGAGTTTATCTGTGAACAGTAATATTTTGAGGGTCCCATTGAGATGCGTTTGAATGTAAATAGGTTGAGATGTGTTTGAATATATGAAATAGAATGAGATAAGTACAACTTTTTTATAGGAAGTTGAAAAAGTAGTGGGTCCCATCAATGATTGGTTTGTTATGAGTTGAGCTCAATTTTATAAACAAGCATAGCCTCAATCTCCTCCATTGTATCCTCACAATCCTCAAGATTTCTACCATTCCTTTCCCTCTAAATTCACACACTAGGCAGAAAGGGACAATCTTCCATACTGTTACAATTTGTGGGTTTCAATATAACCCTCTCCAATTGGTAAAGATGCCCAAGATATTATACAATTTTTCTGAGAGTACAAATTACAACTGACATAGCTAAAGGTTCCATTTTGTGAGTAAAGGGTACTTACACAGCCAAGTCCTTTTCTGCAAAAGGCACCTGCTCACTAAGAAGAAGAGATATAGAAGCAAGAAACAAATCAGAGGGTTGCTTCCCTCCAATCTGTATTCTTTTCTCTGTAAAATGAACCTTAAAAATTTGAAGAAAGAAAGATGATGTCTGCAAATAAAGAATAAATAATCATCAGCATGACACATCGAAAAAATGTTCCAGAGCTAGATCTGAAGTATGCATTCAACACAAAGTGTACAACATGCTACAAAATATGAAGTCATGTCTCTTTCGTCAAGAAAATTCTAATTTAGGTCAAAATCAAATCTCTTGTCATCCTAAAAGATCAATGGTATGATAATGCAAACACACTCGCGAAGGGTGCATACCCGAGAACTTAGAGCCCTGACTCTATATATTAAAATTTCCATTAAGTTGATTATGGCATATGCAATTATAAGTGTGTTTTCAAAGACTGGTTGGTTTTATTTTGGATGCTGATTTGTGATAATAGGCAAGTAGAGAAAACTGTTGGATTGGGCCCTATTAGGTCTGGTGTAGAAAAAGGGAAGAAAAAAAAAACACTTGCCAAAACTTGGACAGGTTCTATATCAGAATTTTTTTTATGGGCAAACAAAATTTTATTGGTCACAATAATAGGCAAAAGCCCAAGTATACAGGATATATACAAGAGTATTGCCTGTGTTCTTGTTTAGAAATAAAGAAATTCATGAAAGCTCATGAAATTCGTGCTGTAATGGATGGATTTGGTTCTAATGCCTTTCGCGCTGTATTTCAGCTTTAGTTTGTAATTAGGTGTTTTCTCTTGTATACTTCCTATGTACTTGGGCTATGACTAATTACGTGATTTTTTAATAAGTTTCTTATTTATAGAAAAAATACATGGAAGTTCATTCTGTCAAAACCAATTACAACTGACCAATGGAGTAAAGTATTGACCATATCAGAAATTTTAGGACCCTAGAAGCCATAAAAGCAAGCCTGCCATGTCTCTCAAAGAGCCTAGGAAAATGCTGTAATGAAAATTCACAATAGCAGCTTCTAGGAAGGGACAATGGTGCCAAGAGTCAGCAGCCATTTAAGGATGGTGTCACATAGTTTTGTTATTTAAAACCCCTAGTATTGCTGCCAAAAGAACTTGCCCTCTTTTATCATGAGCCTGTCGTCCTCTCGGCCTGACTTTCTCTAATTTCATCCTAAAGAAAACATTGGAAAAAGCATTAGAAAACCCTCCTTCAAATCTACCGCAGCTATAGGTGAGAGGAACTTTGAATTTTCAACACTTGTTCATGAATGGATCAAGAAATAGTTGCTGATTTCATTTCTATCCATCTGTCCAGATTAGAAGTCCCAAATTTAAAGCCAGGGTCTGATCATCCCTTCTCTCAAAGCTGCCACCACTTGATTGGTACTTAACGGTACAGTTCTCTTAACTCTAGAAGGCTACCATCTCTATTTATATTCCAGCAGTTAAATAAGTGTCCTATGTTTTCTACTCCTACAGTGCACTCCACAGCACATCCTTCAAGTCCTAAAGGATTCATAGAGGTTGCAATTCTTTGTTCAATCTCTAACAGAAATATCTCCCACTTCCCTGTAGTTTTTGTTTTGATTTTCGTAAAAGTTGTTTTGATTTTTTGTGTTTGGGTAATGATTGGATGAAAAGATGAAGTGTATTTTTTTAGAGTTGAAGATGTTTGCTTTGATTTTGAAAATGTTTTGAGATAGTTTGTACAAATTCTGAAAAATGCTTGAACCAAACAAGGTCTTATTCTTGGAAATGCGAGCTAAAAAGAAAAAAGAAATCATACCCATTCATGTAAACAAAAGCAGGAATAAAAATGACTCAACATTAGCAGGAGTAAAAAGGGGTTGATCGTAATGGTTATGAATGTTTTCCCTAAGTTGCAAAGGAAGGGTGGATACCATGCAAGTTAGGAAACAAGGCGAGTAGTATTAACCATCTTTTACAAAGAGATATCCAAGTTATATGCTATGATTGACCTTTCCTGTAAGCACTTTTTTATGCACCTTCTATATGGTAAGTTGTCAAAATATAGTTCTCATATGCTATTTAAACATAATGGACATATTTATGTTACGAAAGCTACATGAATAGTTTTAATATGAAAGTTATGCATGTCATGAACTCGTGATTATGTCCATTATGCATTTCATTGCTCTTATTCTGAAGATAGTTGGTGCCTATGATTTGAAAGACTTTTGGCCTATTAATTTGGTAGGTGGGATTTATAAAATCATATCAAAGGTGTTAGCTAATTGTATGAGTTTGGTGATAGACAAACTCATTTCCAAACCTCAAAATGCTTTCATTCGGGGCTGGCAAATTTTGGATTCAGTTTTGATAGCTAAAGAGTGTTTAAACAGCCGGTTAAGAGAAGGCACCCCGGGGGTCCTTTGCAAGCTAGACATGGAAAATGCATATAACCATGTATGTTGGGACTTTCTTCTCTATATGTTTAGAAGATGTGGTTTTGGGGATAGATGGTGTGAATGGATTATACATTGTGTTTCGACCGCTCGATTTTCATTTTAGTCAATGGAAGATCATGTGGATTTTTTCAGATTTCAAGAGGTTTGAGACAAGGGGATCCGTTATTTCCTTTTTGTTATTGTAATGGAGGCATTGAGTAGCATGGTAGAGGCTGCCGTAAGGGGGGATATCTTGCTGGTTTTTCAGTGAGCAGCAATGGTATTGTTAGTTCCATTTCTCACTTACTTTTAGTGGATGATACTCTCATATTTTGTGATGCTGTTAGTGACCAGATTCAAGCTCTAAGAGCAGTTTTGTTGTGCTTTGAAGCTGTTTCAGGATTCAAGATGAACTTGGGAAAGTCGGAATTGGTTCTGGTGGGGGATGTGAGTAATATAGCCTCATTAGCGGAGTTGGTCTTCTCTTGGGGGCATCATTCAAATCAAAGAGTATTTGGAATTGAGTGGTAGAGAAGATTGAAAAAATATTATCGGGTTGGAAGTGGTTATATCAAAAGCACCATTTCTAATCTTCCCACTTACTATTTTTTTCTCTTTCCACTGCCGGTGAGTGTTGCAAACCAGATAGAAAAGTTGTTTAGAGCTTTCTTTGGGATGGCCTGGGGGAGGAATTCAAATTTCACATTGTCAATTGGCAAAGGGTGATCTAGTATCCTTAGTAGAGCCGGGCCGAGCTAGGTTATGCCTAAGAGTGTGGTGGATCTACTAGCATACTAGAATAGGCCTCACAATGGCGCTCAACTGGCAGCAATGTGGCAGATGATACCTTTGTGTTTAATGTGGTTTCTGTGATCGGAAAGGAATGATATGTGCTTTAACAACAAAGAGCGTGTATTGAGGGAAATCTGGAACTTTTTTGTACTCACTTTTCCAGTAGTTTTTTGCTATTATATTGAAGGGTGGGAATGTCCATGATTTTTTATCTTCTTTCCAGCTTACTAGAATGTAATTAGGTGTCTCACTTTATATACTTCATGTGTACTTGAGCATTGCCTAGTTTCATTCTATTCAATAAAGATTATTATTTATAAAAAAAATGAATTCATGATTATTCTCGAGTTATGAAAGTTAAGATCATTCTTATGTTTTGAATGTGATGAAAAAATTCTTTTTTTATGACATTGGAACCACCCCACAATAGAGCCATTACGACTCACCCATGGAACCTGAACCCCAGGAGACTGGCATAGCAACCCACCGCCAAGACCTCCCAATTAAATTGCAATTTGATCCCAAGAAGAATCGAACCTGTGACATGTTGCTCATGCACACAAGTTCACCCTTACCACTTGGGCTACCCACATGTGGGTTTATGAAAAACTTATGTCAAGATACATATGATAATTCTCATGTTTTGGTACAAATGTTATAGGTGGATGTGCAGTTCACATTGAAGATTGTCGAGAAGGTGTGTTCCAAAAGATGTTTACATCCAACATGATGTTTAAGAATGTTTTCAAAGGTAAAACATGGTTCAAAACAATTTTACTATTTACTAGATATTCAACTCATTTTCTTTGAATGCTTTAAATGTCCTAGGTATTGATCATGAGGATTTGGCAAGCCAGGCCCAATAATGGAGACTGTGATCTAAATTAGTGTTCCACAAATAATTGTTAGGTTTTGGATTTGATGACAAGATGATATGGGTGATATTGTTTAGTTTATTTTATTTTGTTAAATTTCATACTATGGTTTGAGATTTAGTTTAGAATAATTTTACATCACTCTCATCCCACTTTCATCTCACTATATAAAATGTGGCACTTTTCTCAACCTTGGATCATCATTTACTTCTCTAAAAAATAAAAAATTCAAAGGTTTGTGGACAATGACAACTCATCATAGTTGGATGAAAGTAGAATGTGTCAAATGGTTTGAATACCATTTCTGTAGGATTTCCTTTTATTTCTATAGAATAATTGTACATAATTGTTGCCATAATTAGTAGCGCCTAATATGCTATCATTGAAATATGTACATCTACTTACACCTAATTTACACCTAAGAAAATTGATTGTTTCAACATTTGCGTCTAGCTAACATTTCAACGTTTGTGTTTAGCTAACAGAATGGGAGTGTGATATGCAGAATTTTCCTTTAGGACTTGTTTGGATATCAAAACCATCTCATCTCATCCCATTTCATCATTACAACTTTCACAATTCCCACATAAAATATAATAAATAATTCAATTTTTTCAAATCCCAAAACAATAATAATATTCTAACAATATTTTGTTTAAATTTCAACTTTCATCCAAAACTTTCTCATCTTTCTATCTAAACCAGCCCTGTTTATGAATCACTTTATTTTATAAGCATGAATCAACTATAAATTAGCTCTATCTATATTTTCCCATGGGTAAACAAGATTTTACTGATAAAAAGAATAGCAAAAGCCCAAGTTTATGGGACATATACAAGAGCAATGCCTAAGCATGTGTTTAGAGATATAAGGAATTCATGAAACGACAAGTCATTAAAATCAATTACAATTGACCAATGGAGTATAGTATTGAAAAATACTTAGCTCATCCATTGACTGCGCTTGATGTTCAAAACTTCTTTCGTTCTTCTCCCTCCAAATACACCACCATAAACATATTGGAACCATCTTCCAAATTGAGGCAATATGAGGATTACCCTGAATGGCTTTCCAAGAAGCTAGGAGGTCCATTACCCATCTTAGCGTCACCTAAGCTATTCCCACCCAACAAAAACTTCATTCTCACAATGTCTTGGCAATCTCAAAATAATCTGGCCATCTATTGTTATAACGTGACATTCCTAATCCTACAAGAAAGGGAGTCTTGCAGTGAAGGATGATTCATAAAGTCAACAACCAATAGCTTCACTTGTCCATAAGTAGGGGGTGGAGGATGAGGTAATGAATTCGGTCTAAACTACTGTTGAACTAAAGGCATCAAGTTTAATTTCCAAATAAAGGAAATTACACTTTAACCCCCAAATCACCATTTTTTCACTTTGCGCTCAAGTTATCAACTTTGATACATTGCATCCTTAAACAACCTAAAAGTCACACTGTGCACCCTCCACTAAAGATATATTCACTGAAAAATATCATGTGACTTGGGTTTCATCCATCTTAATGGTGAAATCTCTCTCTCTCTCTCTATATATATAGGTAATGGTGAAATCTTAACCAAATGGTGCACATTATAGGTTTTTGGTAGTTTTAGGCTTTAATGTATTCAATTTGGTAGCTTGGGGAAAAAATGCACAAAAAGGTGATAGCTTAGTAGGAAAAAGTAATTACTCCTTCCAAATACTTTCAAACTACTAATGCCATGCAAAATGTTGGATAATTTTCATAAGGAGACTGTGTGTTTGAATTCACTGGACCTCAGTAACAAAAGTTGGTGATATATTGAATTTTAAATTATTTTTTTTTTATAAGTAAAAATTTATTAATCAAAAACGGCAAAAGCCAATTACAAAGGAAACAAAAACAAAAACAATAAAACAACAAAAAGCCCCTCAAGACGGCCCATTAGATACAAGGAAATTATGCAGATCCATGCCATGAAAGTCCAAGGCAATGGTTATACAGAGTTCTAATATATTGAATTTTAATTTTTGCTCATTCCCTTCCAAACGTGCCACAAAACTGGTATAGCTACACAAACAGCACAATGCAGGACACCATACTCGAAGATCAAACTCCCTATCCCATTTTTCATGCTGAGTCATTCTGTCCCTTCATTTCCCAGCATAATACACAATATTCTAATGTTAATATTGAACGTTGTCGTTGCCACATCTGTCAACAAGGGAAATTACACAAAAAAGTGTCCTCTTTGTACCTAGACACTTCCCAACGAGTTACCATAAGGTAGGAGAAAGCAATTCCAGTCAATGCTACGACATAGTTTTACTGAACTGATTGAAACTTTTTCTTTGTTATTTTTTTGGGTAAGCGAGCTCATAAAAACCCATTAGTAAAATAAACCAAAAGAAGACAATAAAAAGAATGAAACACTTACAAGAATAGCGACTAATTTAGCATCAGGGCTCCAAACAGCCTGCAAATTCTCTCCCTCCCGCTGCAGCGAATCCGAATCTCTCTTGTACTTCCCCAATCTTACTTTGTGCTAAACCCCAAAAGCCCAAAAAGAACAGAGAAAATGTTAAAACCCAACAAACTCGGCTTGCCCATAACAAAAATTCTCCACGGCCACAAATTCGCAAAAACACAGATACCCCCACATACAAATACACCAAAAAAAATACGTATAAATATATATATCCTTTGTATGAGAAATTTAGTACCTGGGAAGAGCTCCAGAGCTCTAAATGAGAGGGGGAGATGATTAGCAATAGGCGATTGATGACCTTGAGGTAGATTATTCTCTGGGAAGAGGGACAGAGCCCTGGTTCCAGTGGGATCACCTGAGGCCAGCCATATGCCATATACATCTTGTTCGTCTTCTTCTTTGATTTGGTTTTTCAGTTATTGTGGTGTAGTAAAGATATGAGAATTTGGCTCGGATAGATGCTAACATATTTTGGATAGATCTTACGCATTTTCTATCAGAAAGAAACAGAATAATGCACCCATTTTCGGTTGGATCTTGACCGTTTACCATTTCTCAGTTCTGCTGCTGCTTCTTTTTTTCTTTTCTTTTTTTCTTTCCTTCTTTTTTTTATCAACTTTAAAACGGGAAATGTGAAGCGTATGATTTTTATGCAAAAATATAAAATAGAAAAAAAAAAATTCTCATTATAATTATATACTACACACTAAATTTATTTTTAAAAAATTATTTTTAAAATTATTTTCACCTAATTTCAATAACATAAAAAAAATAATTTCTGGATTTTTGGGGGGCTTTAATTATTTCGCCTCTTTTGCAAATTGCATGGTACCTATATATGAGGGTCGACCAAAGAAATCTGGGTTTACAACTTTAATTACTTTGGATTTTCTGCATATGTAGAGGCGTTTCTACCTTTCCTGGGGATATGCATCCCATGGCCTTCTATTTCGTATTTAAGTGTCATTATTTTGTTAAAATATTTTGGAGAGGAAAGAAAACAAGTAAAAGGAAAAATTAGGGAAGAAATCTAAAAAACGAAAAAAAAAAAAGGAACTCAGATATCATGCTGTACGACTTGACTTTGCCCAGTTCCCAGTTCTGTGTGCAAGTTCCTTTCTGAATCATGTTGACTGTTTCATCTCCCGTGCATGCGAGTCTAGGAAAGGAGAACAACTGAGTTTGAAAAATGAGCTTTTAGCCTAAACATTGTCTCTAAGATATGAGAAATATTACAAGTAATAGAAGGATTGTACAAAGTAAATTTACAAATTAATAGGTTTTATATAATACCTTAAATTTATTCTATGATAAAAAAAATAATTTTATAATCTAATATATTATATCAAATTATGTCAGTTTGTGAGATATTTTTTAAAGATTTTTTTGTAATTAAAGTATTTATCAAAAAAAAGATATTCTATAATTTTATTAATAATTTATTGTGACAGGATAAATGTATTTGGGACACTATAGTCGTTACCATAATATGTTAGGTCAGTGTATAATTTATCATGCTTTTTGTTGAGATTGTTTCTTTTCCTTGTCCCACATGGGTTGAGAGTGAAGGAAGAGTAATGTTTCAAAGGTTATAAAAAGAGGTCTAGCCTCCTTAATTAATTACACCAGTCAGAAATTTCTCTAGTAATTTTTGACTTTAGTAAAATTCTTGTCATTTTTTATATGTAAAAACAAGAGAGGTGAAAGTTAGAGTTTTACTAGTGGGAGAAGTTTTTGTGGGTGTCATTGGAGTGAGAAGAAAAATTGTGTGATTGTAACAATTTTTCACATAGTATATTTTCTTCTCTGGATCTGGTAGTTTTTTTCTTGTTTTGGAGTTTTCTACGTAAATTCTTGTGTTGTGTTTATTTATCTATTTTTTCTTATTATTCTGTCAAAAGTAGATCTTGACGAGGAATTTAGAAATCCAAATTCCCAACACTTTTAATGGTATCCAATTGCCAAATGAGCTTCAGTCTTTCAAGTAATCATTTCACACCTGACAATAAGGACTTAAGAAAGCAAAAAGGGTAAGACAATGAAGGTTTCATACATGCATACGGTGTCAAGCAAGAACCAGGAAGCCTGAATATCAGAAATGCATGCATCTTTGTCTAATCCTAAGTTCTTTTTTATCCAACATAATACAGTACTAAAGCAAATAGGATGGTTTTCATCTTTTTAATATTATGTAAGACTAAATCAAATAGGATAATGTTTTGTGGCAAATAGGATAATGTTTGTGGTAAATGATTTATCTGTCAGTTTTTCTTCATGTTGTGTGCTCATAGTTTGCTGTAAATTTGACACTGATATTGAAAGAAAGACTAAAAAACTATTTAGAATGGAATTAATGGACTGGTCATAAAATTATTATAAAAAAAAAAGATGCTAAAACTAAATCGGCACCCAAAAAAAACCAAATATTATAAACAATTCAATGGACACAAAATGGAAACTTGTCATCATCAAAATCACATATGGAGGTTATGACAGAGACTAATGGGGTGATGAGGACCCCCAAAACACTCCATTAGAAAATCCAAATCAAGGGTCAACTGAGTGGAAGCCACAAATCAGAGAAAGATGAGATAATATTTCAACTTTGAAGGGGGAGGGCGTGGGGGGTCTGCATGCTCGAGAAGAAGTGATAGAGAGGAGACAGACTGACAGTGAGGAAACACTTTGTTTATGCATTGGACCCTTGAAATCTTATATATATCCAGCACTTTTGGTATAGGGAAAGTAGTACCGACAAACACTTCAGTATTAAAATGATTTTATAAACATCTTAATATTAAAATATTATATAAAAATAATCTCACAAATTTAAATCACTCGTAATTTGTTAGATCATAATAATATTAATTTGTTAGATCGTAATAAATTAAAAGGATTATGTTGTGAAAGAGATCTGACAGATCATGAGGTTCATGAGATTACCTAATACCTGTGTAACTATAGTAGTTCTCAAACAGTACCTAGTTTCAACCAGTGACAAAAGCTTGAATGAAGTTTGGGGGCCATGAGTGTCTTGGGAAGGCACGGCAAAAACTTGGCATGTGGCTTAGTGTTAGATGAACTTTCATGTTCAAGGGTGCACCCTCTGGCCTACTTGGGTTGGGTTAAGTCTAGATGCAGGGTCTGCTGATGCAGCCATGATGCTTTTTATCGGTTTGGGTGGTCAAGGATTAGCACCACCGACCGATATTTGTCCTGTCTCTCTCTCTCTCTCTCTCTGCTCAACTCTCCATGGCCCCTTGCTTCTCCTTAGTCCTCCCCTCCTTATCATGGACTGAGGTGGGCATGTCCCACCCAGTTCACTAGTTCTTGTTATCACCTTGTTGATATCCACTTTTTCATTATTCATTCGTTCTTTATCCTTTTTAAGTGGGGTTTTTTTTTCCTATGAAATATGAAATAGGTCTAATTTAATTCATATTAATTTATCTTTATTTTATTATTATATTTTTTTAATTTTACATATAAAATACAAATTCTAATACAATTTTTTAAATTTCAATACATATTTTTTAAATCACATTTAATTTTTTTAAATTTTAAAATAATAATATTAAAAAATAAATTAAATTTATCACAATTTATTTTATTTCTAAATTCAAATAAGACGGTATTAAATCAAAAAAATTTATCCTCACAAGTTGACGTCAAGAACACTCCGTCGACATCACTGACATGACAAGATTTGATTTAGAAGTTTCACTCCATAACAATTTTTATCGCCATTTCATTTTGAGATTTCTCGTATTGATAATACTTTAACATTTTTTTAAAATTTTATTTAATTTGAGATAATATAATAAATCGCGTCATACTCGTCTTGCTTCAAACCAAATCTTTGAAGAAATCTTTCCATTATCAAACACTTGAAACAGATTATCACTCTTTATGCTGCAAAAACATTATTTTAACATATCTTCCTCTTCATAATGAGCCTTCAACTTTTTCCACAAATTATTATCATTCGTCTCTTGAAATACATGATTGAAAACATTAAGATAATCAACCCACTAATCTAATATATCCTATGATTTTTCTTTTGGCTCTTTCTCAGTTAGACATAGCCACAAAAACCTCTGTTATCCCTCTTGTATGACTATGAATTCACATTAAAAACAAAAAATACATCATAATTAAATAAATCTAATCCTTTGAAGACAGTGAGCCTTAAAATAGGAAAAATGAAGAAAAATAATTGAAAAAATCAATTCATTTACTCAAAAAATTGACAACAGGAATATTGTACTTTCTTTGTGACTGCTTTTTTTTAGATATTATTTATTTTTAAAGATGGGATGAAATGAAAATTAATTTTATTTTAAAATTTAAAAAAATTGTGTTGAAATTTAAAAAAATTGAATATTTTATTTTATTTTATATAAAAATTAAAAAATTATAATAATAAATTTTAAATGAAATTAAATAAATTTAAAAAATAAACAAAGTCTTAATTTATTGATGATCAGATCAGCAGAAATGATAGATAACTAATAAAGATGCCAATTAAGGGTACAGACAATAATAATTAGGCGTGAGATCATTGACAGAAACATATAATAATTACACACACTAATGAACCTTTAATCCTTGTTTTCTGAACAAATCCATTGCTTTTTGTCTTTAAAAAAGTGGTTTGTCCAATAGAGAGTGGACATGCAAGATCTTTGGGTCATCATTGCACAAATGAGTCAAACTTGTCCATGCAGAAGAAGCTCAGTAAATTGGTTTAAACTAACAGAATGATCAGGAAACATGAGCACATTCCATTTCCCTCTTGGTAATTATTAAGAAAGATAGGGCTTTCATGGGGCATAAATTATAACTAAACACACATTCAACCACACGAGTAAAAAGTGTTAAAATAATTAAAGTTTGTTTTCATAAATTAAGATGAATTAAAAGTTTAAAAAATAATAAAATATTTTTATAATATTTTTTTTAATATTAATTTTGTTTTAAGATTTAAAATGGTTATTTTGAAATTTAAGAATTTTAAATTATTTATTTTATTTTATATATAATTTTAAGAAAATAATAATGATGATATGAAATAATATGAAATGAGATAATATTATTTATGAAAACAAATTAGACGACTTGAGACTTTGTAATTTTTGTTTAGTTGCCATAAGGATCCAATTGTTAGGGAAGTTTTTCAGGCAGCATTTATGCAAATTTCTTGGATGATCTAGGGATTAACTCGAAGGATGTAAATCAAAGAAATGGAAAAGATGTAACTTTACTAATTAAAAAAAAAATCTCAAAATTGAATTATTCATACAAAATTTTTATTGGTAAGTCCATGTGGACGGTGGACACTCTGTTAACAAGTTCGGTTTCAGTTTTTAAACGTTTTTTATATGATCGTTTCTATGAAGTAGACATCTTTTAGATGAGTACAAGTTGAATAACTCCTATCAATACTAATTTTATTTTAACTCCAAATCAAAACAAAGAATTGATTTGGAAATCTTGTGACAAACCAAATTCATTTGTTGGACAAGGTCAATTACACAACAATAGAGATAGAATTAAAGAAGAGAAATATTAAATATACTTAAGAAAAATTTTTAAAAATTTTACTTTTTCACATGTCAGTTTTTAATATGTTGAAAATTATTAAATTTGAAATTCAAAATTTAAATTTTAAAAGAAAACTAATCAAATAAATCTTATAAATAAAATTATTAGTATTACTTCTCATTAAAAAAAAACTCTAAATTATGATAAGCACCCACTTCCCCACTAATTCCCAATTACAGCACGTGATACACACAAATGTGATTTTGCAACCTGCCTAGAATGGCTACAAATAGATATTATATATTACTGTAATTTTTAACTATTTTTCTAGTATTGTTTAGTTTGTCACAGTTCTTAAAAGCAGCCTAGCATGACCCAAGTCACACCAAACCACACCCACAGGCCCTTCACTCACCCCACCAATCAGTCAGTCTCCTCCACATGCTGATATCACCTGCACTACCCAAGTGGCTTCCATCCAAACCATATATGGGGAAGGATAATAATAAGTATTTTTTTACTATTATTTTATTATTTTAAAGTGTATTTAATCTTTTAATTTTTTATTATTATAAGTATTTTCTTATTATCTTTAATTATTAAAAAGAATTTAAAAATATATATAACTAATAATCACTTCTTATTATTGAGTATAATAAATAAATAATTGCAAGCCTATTATTATCTTAGAGGAAAACCCCTATAACTCACAGCCTGTAACTATATCATCTTCTTAGTACTGTAGCTGAAACAGAAGGTTCCAAACCCTTCTCTCCCTCTCTCTCTCTCTCTCTGATAACTCTGTGTATAAAAGTCTCTCCCTATCATGGAATTCTAAACGTATCTAAAATTCTCTCTTTCAAAGAGAAAGTTCGAGTTTTTTTTGTTATCCTCGGAGCTCCATGGGCTTTCCCGTCGGGTACGCGGATGTTTTCTTCCCGAACCTCCTACTCCACGGACTTTCACTTCTGGGTTTCATCCGAAGCCTCATTTTCTCTCTCTTTCGCTTCCTGGGTCTCTTGGACATCCTCGAAACCGACGTGACTTGGCCGGAAGACGCGACCCGGATGCCCGAACACAAACCCGTATCCGAACTCCTAATCCAGGAATTCCTGCCCGTTATGAAGTTCCAGGACCACGCAGACTGCGCCGAAGTCGGAGACCCGCCGGAAAGCTGCGCGGTGTGTCTGTACGAGTTCGAAGGAGGGGAGGAGATCAGGTGGTTGAGGAATTGCAGGCACATATTCCACCGTACTTGTATGGACCGTTGGATGGAACACGAACAGAGGACGTGTCCTCTGTGTAGGACCCAGTTTCTGCCCGATCATGAGATGAAGAGCGAGTTCAATCAACGGCTCTGGGCTGCTTCTGCAATACCTGATCTTTACAGTGAGTACAGTGAGCAAAGCTCGTTTTCAGGGTTCTTGTACTATGGATGATGATGATGGGGTTTTACTGAGCATTTTGAAATGTATACGTAATAATACATGCATGAGAAGTTTGTACGTAAAAAGAAAATACATATAATATATATTTAGAAGGAAAATATTTTAGGATTTTTTTTTCATTTATTTCTTCTCATGTTTTTTCTTTTTCTTGATATTTTATTTTTATTTTTAATATTGTTAATTCTCTTCGTTGTGAGATTGAAATGCAAAGGGGTCTTGAACTATATATTTAATAATTGGTATTATTATTATTATTTCTTATGGTATGTATATACATGCAATTATAGTTGATTTTTTCAAAAATATTGCGGACACTGTTAGAGACATAATTATAAATTTATAAGAATTAAAAAGTGAACAAAAATTATTATTCTAATTTAAATCCCGTTAAAATATTTTAATGAAGTAGTTAATTTTTTAAAAAAATTGTATTTTTTGCACAATTTTTCAAAAAAATTAGTCATATTTAATTAAAAGTTACTAAAAAAATTGCAAAAAAATATCAAAAAATATACTTTATTTTTAAAAGTAAATAATAAAATTAAAATTTTCTCTAATTTTTGTTATAATTTTTTTAGTAGTTTTTGATTAAATTTTTTAAAAAATTGTGTAAAAAGTAATTTTTATTAAATATAACTAAATTTTTTGAAAAATTGTACCAAAAAAATATATAATTTTAAAAAAATAATAATAATTAACTAGTTGCTCTTACGAGTTTCATCTCTCTTTTTCTCTTCTTTTTATAATTCATTGAGGGGTGTGTCGTCTTTGAATTCATGATGTCAATAATGAATTATGAGCTCTAGATATGGTAATAAATAATGAGTTTTAGATCCAGAAGCAGGACTCCTTTTGATCTATGACAACAAATTGTAGGCATACGGTGGAGCACCCCCCTTGCTGCTTTATGTAAGTGCATATATAACAATAAAACAAAACAAAGAACAAAAGATAATGAATAGGAAAAAATAAAAACCCTACTCCAATAAATTCTCATGGTTGTGAGGTTTTGTCTTCTTAAGATTGGGTTTTCACTTTTTAGCATGCTTAGAGAAGTAGATCAAACAAATATTACAGAGAGTACCACGAGATACAAGTTTAGAACAAGTTAAGTTTAGGGCAGTTCTTTTGAAAAAAAAAAGTGAGCCCACCATCATTCGGGAAAGAATTAAATCAGAGAGATTAGTCTCGTTCGTTTGATTATAAACATGAGTTATAAAATGAGATGAAAGAATTTTTCTTTCCTAGATTGCCATGCTCCCTAAAAACCATATCCTCCTTAATGAGTTAGGGTTGAACCTCTTGGACCTTAGGGCTTATTTGGATATTAACTTAAAATGAGATAATTTGTAAATAAAAATAAAATAGTTTATAAATAATAGTGAAATAATTTGAATTAAAATATTTTATTGTTATTTTGGAAAATATGAGAAAAAAAAATTGAATAGAAAAATTATTAAGTTAAAATATTTTTAGAATATTTTTTTTTTAGTTTTTTTTAGTTTTGAAATTTGAAAAAAAAATGATTTGTTTTTGTGTTTTGTTTAAAAGTTGGAAAAAGTTATAATGATTTAATAACTAGATGAAAAAATTGAAGATTTGAAATGAAAATTTTATATATGTAATGTTTGGATACTAAGATGAAATAAGACCTAACCCCCCCCCCCCCTTCACAAAAAAAAAATAGAAGGACAAGAAAAAAATTGTATCTAAGGGACTATTTAAAATTTGACAAAAGTCCAACAACAAATAATTTAACTTTTTTTTTTCTCCTATATAGATTAGTAGTACTATTTTAAAAGACCTTTACACTACACACTAGGACTGTTCACCCAATCCGATCCGACCCATTAATGACACTTTTGACCTGATACTGACACAAAAATGTTTCATTTGGCCTCTCAACCGTTGGCTGATTATCAACATTTTTTTTTATTATCTTCGGGAATCTCCATCACCACCGGGAAAGACATATCTTTACTCACCATCCACAAAAAACCTTGGCTCCCAATCCCAACAACAAAACAAAGTGGAGGAGAACACTAAGAAACACAAAATCACGACCCCAAAACAAAACTAAAGATTGAGAAGAAGAAAATATTAGAATCATCTCCAAGAACACTCAAACACAAGTCCGAATTACTGCAACGACAACCTGACTACATCTAGATGGGGTTTCTTCCAGGTATTTTCTTTTCTCAAATACCTCATATTTATTAACTTTAATTGGATTTGGATGCGTGAAAAGACCGGGAAGTAAACCCATCAAGGAAAAGCTAGTGGAGCAAATCACTTGCAAATCCTGAAGTGATTTGGGATCTTCGACTTCTTCAAATTCTCTCTACAATTCTCGCATTGAAATTAGATGAGATCAGCTAGGAGATCGGCGAGGTCTTCGGAACGAAAGGATTGGAAAGATTTAGTACAGAACGGGTCGGAGCTTAAAGCATTCAACCATTTTGAAAAGATTAGTGAAGAATAAATTTACACTGAAACGTATCAAGCAATTAATCGATACCGATAACATGCTTAACGAGTCAGGATTTTTGGGTCGAGTAGGGTTGAAAAGGCAAGCTGGCAAAATCATCAACTTCTTTGTGCAGCCTCTCTACACTCCATCTATATGACAATCTAATTTGTAAAATTCAATTTTTAAATTTATATTTTAAATCAAATTATACCACGTGCATAAGTCATATATAGTAGAAAAACTCTTCAAATAGAATTATTCTTTCTTGAATTGTCATGCTCCACAAATACCAGATCCTCCTTAATGAGTTAGGGTTGGAGCTCTTGGGCTTTTTCGCATATGTGCAATGCTTTTTCATGAGCTTTTGAGAGGTTAGAACACGCTGGCATATTCTTCCTTGGACAAAGGTTGCAAAAAGCCCAAAACGGTGGAAATCTACTACATTTTTGAACCACCATCAAATGGTCATCTAGGTATGGTAATTGCTTAGGACAAAAAAAAAATCTAGGTATGGTAAAAACATAGACTTTTAAGTTCAATTATCGAAATTGGTCTAGCACATAAAGATACATTTCTAGGCCAGGAAAAACATTAACCTACAAAATGCAAAGTCATAGCTTTGTAGACATGTTTGAAATTCAAAGGCAACCAGACTGCATGAAGAAAACAGCAGCACTAGTACAAAATACAAATTTATTAATGAAATTTACAATTATCTATATATTAAAAAAAATGGTGGTCGGGTTACTGGCGAACTCCAACAGGCAGAAGTCCACTGATAATGGAAAACCTCACATAAACAGCCACCAAATTTGCATAAACCCAAATGGTTGCAAAAGAAAATTAAAGAATTATGCAGCATATACATAATTGTAGAACTGAAAGAAAAATTTTAAAAAAAAATAGAGATGATTTTAACAAGAATGGGAGCTGGAACTTAAAAGCTGAAAATATGTTCAATCATGACTTGTTAAACAAACAAAAAAAACTGGTGCTTAATACGGTTTCTTCACCTGTAAAGGCTATTTATTTAGGTCAAGACCACTGATGGAAACCACAGGTACAAATCCAAAGCTAGGAGGGAGGTCGAAAACATGCCCATATACAGAGAAACATTCAGCATAAAAGCTGGCTTTAACAACAAGATTACTTTGAAGGTGATTTTACTAGGCATATAGACATGCATCATGGTCAACATCACTTGGGATAATTATGAGGATAGGCAGGAGCGGGAGGATATGCAGGTGGAGGATACCCAGCTGGAGGGTAACCTTGAGCATGAGGGGGTGGGGGGTAGCTATAGGGCTGCTGACCATATGCTGGCTGGGAAGGATATCCAACAGGCGGGGGAGTTGGCTGATCAATACGAGACATCTGCTGGACTGGTGGTACTGCCATCATTGGTTGTGGCCCAAACTTGCCATCTCTTTTATCCATTTCAATCTTGTGCTGGGTCTGCATTAAAAACAATTGAAATAACCATGTCATAGGAACCTTGGAATTGCAAAATCTACATGAAACTGTTTAATCTGGTACACTCCTAAAAGAACCAGATGACTATCCATCATTGGGTCCCAACCCAATTCATATGATATAATACTGGCTGTAAAAAATGATTGCACATTCCTATGGAAATTTATCTATGGGGGAAGTAGACAGTTTATGTACTGCTCCTATGATGTTGCCAATTGTACTATCCATCTGTTCAAACATAGCACAAGTATATAAAGTTCGTATGCTCTATGGTTGTTAAATGAACTTTTTTTTGTTCTCTTGCATACCTGCATACATGCACAAACCCTGCAGAAACAAACCAAGTCAATGAATTAGCAGAGATTTTGCAATTTATGTCTCTTGACTCAAGAATGGTGCATTTTAAGGCCTTACGTGCAATAAGTCAGATCAGCCAAACAGTTCAACATTTGTGAAATCTCTTGAATTTCATCACTTCCAACTATGCATGCAACTATGGAACATATACATGCAATTTGCTGGAGACAGAACATGAATCCCTGCAAAGAAGACAGTGTGTCATGCGACAAACATGTTGATGATAAAGAAGCAAAGCAAGTGCAAATTGATGGTTGGGTGGAGGAGATGTGGAGGGGGGTGCGAGTGGGGAGAGCGTGAGAGAGAGAGAGAGAGTACAATAATGCAGTTATCACATTGTGTTGTCTGTATATTGAACTCATCTTGCAACAGAAAGCGTGTCGAGGCTACTGAATTTCCAAAGCAACAAAAAACCTGAACAAAGTGAAGCAATCACACATGCAAGAAAGAAAGTGATTATTTTTTGTTACAAATTAATAAATTATAGGAGCATAAGCGAGACTTCATGCCAGGACAAAGCCAGGGGGCAGAGGGGCAATGCCCCCCAAAGCACTGAAGGCCCAAAGAAACCTGCAGGTTTTGTGAAGTACCACCCCTCAAAAAGTACCCCAAGGCCCCCTCCCCAAACAAAAGGCACCCCAGAAAGTGTTTCTGGCTTTGTCTCTGACTTCACATCTGAAAATCTCCCTTTTTTCAATTATAAAATAGTGACCATCACGAAAAGCATAAGGAAACAAAACTGTAATACCTCAGTGCAAAGACACATTTCAGGGCAGCGACTTTCTCCACACCTCCCACTGCATGGCATATAGCCAGCACAGCACGTGTACCTGAAACATATGAAAAATGAGAATTTTGCCACGTTCAATCTAATTATTGTTAGATGGAAATTCAAAGGGAAATATGTCACAGAATACCTTGACATGTCATTATAAAGAGCCCGTTTTCGAAGCAAGTAGGAAACGCAAGGACCACTATCACATAACAAAGAAAAATTATATAGGGATACCTATTAAAACAAAAAAAAACAAAAAAAAAAAGAACAAGAGCGAAAGGAATAAAATCTTCCACATCATTTAGTATTGTATTACAGTGATTACTAAATAACAAGGTCCAGATCATCTGAGTGAAAACTATCCTTATAGTTCCATTGAGACTAGCCTTGACGTAATTATATATATGTAAGCAATAATATATGTGTAAGAAACTTGGCTCTGAAACAAATATCTTGATATCTTGTCATACTACATCTATTATTGATCATTGAATACTTATGGAGCAGTATGTTAGCCCAACAAAAAAAAAATGTCCATACAAAGATTTCAATATCTGATACAAAACTAACATAGTTGAATAACCACCACCACCATAACTATTATCCTAGTTCCTATTGAAACCAAATTTTAGTTTGGCTTACATGTATAGTTTTTCACTTCAGAAGCTTAATATCCAACAAAAGGATTAATTTATGATAGCGAGAGAGAGCGAGCAGGATATGAAGAAACAGAATGCCCCCTTTATCCCCCAAATCACCCGAGTATTAAAATTTATACATGGCAACCAGTAGAACTCAGGAAAACCAATATGTGGAACCCAGAAAAACTCTTAGAGCTAGAACAAATGAAGAACGCATCACATATCAGAACACTTACCACAACAGTGCAAAGCAACAATCTGCATAACAAACAAAAAACAAACAATTTAATCAGTGATCAATGTAATTTAATAATCAAGATTATTGGTGGAGAGGCGTTCTAAGATTCTAAATCAAGTTTCCAATGTTTTTAAAAAAGCTCAGAAGTATGCATTGATATTACTCGAGAAAACAGAGTATTACTATGCTTTCCACTTAGAGTACCATATGGAATAAAAAAGAGAAAGTACATATACATGAAAATCGCAGGTCAGTGGAACCAAGTAGAGGTCAATGATTCGGTATGGTTATATATATCTTCTGGGACTCTGTCTCTCTCTCTTATTTTCCTAAAAAAAAATTCAAAAACCAGCCTTCAATTTTTAACAAACCAAGATCAGTAATCAATCGGTTTGCCTGCCTGGAAACCAAATAAGAAAAAGGGGGTCAAAACCTTCCTTTTGATCAAATATCTCAGATAAACGAATCAAACTAGAATTAACGATGAAGCCCTAGTTGGATGGAGCTATAAGTCAAAATCCAAAAGTCTCGACTCTTCAATATCCAATTCGTTTACAGCACGTTTTCAGAACCAGAAGAGTATTGGGCCAAAGCGTTTACGAGAAGAAATCACTTGAAAGAAACCAAACTGTCGCTACGAGTATAGTCTCCGTCTAGAGAACATTTAACACTCGAGTATTTAATGTTATTTTTCTTTTATTACATTTCCCCGCAAACGAACAGCACTCCACTTACAAATCAAACTTAAAACACAAGAACGCACGCACGAATTTAACACCCAATCTCACGTTAAAAATACAAATAGATATTCTCAGGAGCAAAACAGAGTCATATATGCACACTATATATATTGCTTACAAGGAGTATCGGCATAGATGGTGCTCATAAGATCGGAGTGCCAGAGATTCCGGTAATTCTGCCGGAACTGCATTTTCTCCACCTGTTTATCCATGGCAGTTGAAACAAGATGAGATAGCGATTGCAGCGATAAGATTCCAAATTAAAACCCTAGCTTCGAAGGGAAATCTTCAGCTTGGCGTTCGAAGAAGACGCGTCGTATGGATGTTTACACAGACGCGGAGTCCGGTAAGTTGTTAAGTCTGCGTTTGCGTATTTAAATGTAGAGAACGAGAGAGAAATGCTCCCAAATTCATAAAAGTACAGCTGCGACACGGAAGCTTCCATTAATAGTTGTTTGGATTCCCAGAAAAGTCTTTTAATTGACGAATCCACGAGGAGAAAACGTTCTTTCTTTTTTTTATCTGTTCTTATTTTATTAAAATAATAATTGAGTTTATTGTTTAAATAAATATTTGTTATAAAACTAAAAAGAAAACTACTACTATTGCAAGAGAAAAGAAACTCTTAAGAACTGAAACTTTCTTTCTCTCTCTATATTTTCTTATAAATTTCATTACAACTGAAGCCCATACTTATAGGCGTTGAAGTTACTATGCAAGCTACTATACAAGTTACTATGCAAATTACTATACAGATTTTAAAATAATAGTGGTGGGGTCATTCACATAATTTAGTGGTGGGACAGGGGGGCGGCGGCCGACGTTTGTTTATAACACTCCCCCTTGAATGACCACCCATAAAGAATCTGCCTCGTTAAAACCTTGCCAAGGAAAAACCCAGTGGGAAGAAAAACCAATGGCGAAGGAAAAAGAGTACAGTCTCTTTATGTATCCACAAGTGCTTTAAGATTGCCTCATTAAAACCTTGCAAAAGAAAACCCAATGGGATAAAACCTTAGCGAAAGAAAAATAGTACAATCAGCACAAGTCTTCAGGACCTTTACTCCCCCTGGAAAGTGCATGACAATAGTTTTTGAGTCTTCACATTTTAATATTCTGCACAATTTTCTTGAATGTCGCAGTTGGTGATGTCTTCGTGAATAAATCTGCCAGATTATCACTTGATCGTATATTTGATATATCCTCCTTTGATTTGAGTGATACAAGCAGCATTATCTTCGTATAAAATTGTTGAGCTATCAAGATACCACCTTTTCTTGGATATGTTGAGTCATTGATCTCAGCCAAATATACTCTCGACTTGTTTCATGAATTGCAATAATCTCTAAGTGATTTGAAGATGAAAAATAATATCTGGTTGACAAACTTAATAGAAATCTGATACCTGCAGTAATACTTAAACTCCCCTTGATAATATGCGTTAGTGTTTCAAGTAATAAGCAAATATGATTTCAGTATATATAACAAGTTAAGAATTCAAACACGATCTCCAACTAAATAATGCATTAGAGAGAGTATGATAATATTTTCATCTAAAATTTTCTCCCCATCATTCGGCGTTATTAGGAAGAACTTGTTTATATACAGCGGAAATAATATTGGAAACCATCTATGTATGATAAAAGCTGTAAAAGTTTTGAGATTTAATATTATCGGTTCGGCGGAAAATCAAATCCGCTTGACATTGTGGACAAACGAGATCTTGAAGAGATTTGAAGGCTTCGGGTTGTTGTTTAAATATAACCAATTTTACTATTGGTTTACTCCAGCAAAAATATTTCGCATTCCTCATAGATTCAGTTGTTGTTCATCCAGAACGATATTATGTCTGATAGAAATTCTAATGTCCCAGATTTAAACCACGAACATTTTATACCTCAACCACTTATATTTTCTCCTGAGGCTGTAAACACCATGATAGGAGCAGAGATATATCTATCTAGTAAATCTGATCTTGAAATTGTTGCAGCATCAAGAACCCTCAGTGCTCAATATGCTGCCTCTCTTACAACCATGTCACAGAGGCTATTGGCGAGAACGAGTGAGGTTGATCATCTTAAAAATTAAATATCTGAGTTGCATCAAACGCTTGCAACTAAAAATAGAAAAAATAAAGATTTAAAACAAGATAACAAGGAGCTGAAGAAACTTGTAGACTGGTATTCTCGTGACCTGAAAACACGAGTAGAAGAGCTGGAACGAGAAAGAGCTCAGATACAAAGTCAACAACAGCAGCTAACGGCAGATGTTCAGCATTTACAAGAAAATAGGGATAGTTGTAATTAATCTCACTGGCTTTTGAAATTATGCATCCAGCATATCTTGTAAAGTGAGATTTGAAGAGATGATGCTTTGTCTTGTTCTTATTTCCATTTCTATAAGAACCGTCTTTAGTTTCATTTAGTACGCATCAAATCTTCTTCTCATATCTATAATTCATCTGTATTTGTATTCTTATTCTACAAATTTCCAATGGCTCATCAATTTCCTTTTACTATTTCTCACCATCAACATATGAGGTATCCTTCACCTCAATTACAAGTTGATCCTGCATCTTCCGCAGGTGCAATGTTGCAGCAAGCAAATGATCTGGCTAATAAGTCAGATCGTGAAGCTGTTTATGAGCTGGTGACTCTCGGCACCCGATACTCCTCTTCTATTGTTGGATTTTCCAACCGATTACAATCCAAAAATCGTGAGATTGAGGAGCTTAACGAGAAGGTTTCTGTACTTCAACGACTCGTTCAAGAGTCTGACAAAAAAATTGCAGACTTAAAGCAGGAGAATAAGGATTTAAAATCATTACTTGCCTCTTCATTTCGACTGCCTAATCCTTTAGATAAGGATGGTACGTTGCTTTATGAAAAGCAAATGCATTTGAGAGATGAGGCTAGAAGTCTTAAATTCTTGTAACTCATCTATGAATTGAATAATAAGATCTTTCCTTTTCAAATGCATTCCTTGAATTTATAGCAACCCTTGTGATCTTTTCAAGAGTTCTAACAAGGTAAATCATCAACGTAAACTGCAATAATGACGAATCCGGATTCTGATAAAACACATGAACATATAAGATTATTCTTAAATCCTTCTTTCAATAGATACTCGTTGATTCAATTATACAACATGCGTTCGGATTGCTTTAACCCATATACAGATCTTTGAAACTTTATAAAGTACATACTCCTAAATGTACTTGGATTAGATGCTTCAAGTATCGTAATAATCTAATGATGCTTATAAATATGCAGTGACCACATTCATTAACTGCATATCTAATCCTTTTGTAATAACCAAATCAATTAAAAATATGAATGTGATTGCATTCATAACAAGGAAATATTTTTCCTCATAATTGCTCTCGGGTTTCTACAGGAAACCTTATGCGACAAATTATACCGCACAATTTCATTTCGCATTACGCTTTCGTATAAATACTCACTCATATTTAACAGATATTACACCCTTTGGTGTTTGGACAACAGGTCCAAATGCATCTCGCTTCACTAGCGAGTTTAATTTAGTTTTAATAACTGCTTTCCATTTTGGTCAATCATTTCTACGTCGACATTCTTCGATGATTTTTGGCTCATTACTTCTGGTAATATCAAGTGTTATCATATCTGTTGTCGACAACAATTTTATTTCTATCCATAAATTTTCCAGTACTCATGAAATGTATTGAGATCTCATTGTTCCTCTTCAGGGAAAAACATTTCATGAAACACCTCTACAGGATGTTCCTCTTCAGGAGATTTATACTCTTCAGGAGTTTTCTCTTCAGAAGTTATACTCTTAAAGAGTTACACTCTTCAAGAGTTACCTCTTCAGGAGGTTTCCTCTTCAGGAGGATTATATTTTATACAGAAAATACGGTCTTTTCATGAGCACCGATTTTTATTTTTCTTGTGCACCAATAGGTCTTCAACGCTTCAGGTGTATCTTAGACTCATTTATTTCTGTTTTAACAACTTGTCTTTCAGGGACTTCAATTCCTGCTTAAGCATTAACAGCAGTAATATATGATTTTACAACACCTTTAGTGTCAATAAATACATCATGTAATTGATTTGCAACACTTTGCAGATAAATAATCCTCTGAACTTTTAGTTCACATTTATTTGTAAGAGAATCAAATTTAAACAGGACTTTATTATCCTAAGTAATTTCTTGTCGTGCTTCAGGCACCGATATTTCATTATTTCAAAACATGATGAAATATTAATAAGCTTATATATAAAAACTTAGTATAAAAAAATCAAGTGCTTGGCCGTACAACAGGTACGTGACTACTGTTTAGTCATATTACATCTATGACAAACATCTTCATCTTTTTATGAAGAATTATTCTGAGGGCCTTTACCCTTATCTGAGTTTGATCACTTCTGGTGATACGATATATTTTTATCATCTTTAGTGTTGTCGCTTTTGGGACCAACACTTCTATAATTTTTCTACCACGTCTACGCTCTTAGTTTCCATTCACTTCTGGGAATTGTGTAAATTCGATATCATTAATAGGACGTAACTGGTGTAACAAAAACTCATTATTTAGCTCAATCACTGGAAGACAAAACAAAAGTTCAGAATATTTGTTGAACTTTCACTCTCGATATTGCTACTGCAGGAGCACATTCGAGGTATGAAAAATAATGTCTTCTTTTATATATCATCATCAGTGACATTTTCACTGTATAATTTTAATATTGAGCTGATTTTAAAGAGTGCAGAATATTCAATACCACTCTTAAAATCTTGCAACTTCAGGTGCAATAAATCATAATGATCTTTTGAGAGGATTACATCTTCTGGTGCTTATATCACTCTCTTAATTCATTTCACACAGTAAGATGATTTTTCATCATGAGATACACAGCATAGTCCTTCAGGGACACATGAATTCCTTCTATGATTGTATCTTTCAAGTTCATCATCATATCCAAATAGATCTCATCAAGGATCTGGATAAATAACATTTTTCAGAAATGTCAATAGTAATAAATCTCAATATTTGACATTATATTACAAAAATAAATCTGTGAATTTAATAAATATATTCACATTATCATGAGAATAAAAATAAAATTTTATCAAATAATATTCAGCAATATTACCTTTAATATTTATCTCAAGGACTGCAAATAATATATTGAAAAACTTACTTGAAATAGAAGACCACTAGCTTCAGTATCGGTAGAACCTCGTGCTGATAACGTGTTATAAAACTAAAAAGAAAACTACTACTATTGCAAGAGAAAAGAAACTCTTAAGAACTGAAACTTTCTTTCTCTCTCTATATTTTCTTATGAATTTCATTACAACTGAAGCCCATATTTATAGGCGTTGAAGTTACTATGCAAGTTATTATGCAAGTCACTATGCAAGTTACTATGCAGATTTTAAAATAATAGTGATTGGGTTATTCACATAATTTAGTGGTGGGACAGGGGGGCGGCGGCCGACATTTGTTTATAACAATATTGAGTTTTTTAGATCCTAGAATATTGCTATGGGGGACGCTGGAACCGGTCCTACAAGAAACAGTTTCCAATAAAAATATAATAAAAATTTTAAAAAATATAATAAAAAATATAATTTGAAAAACGTGATAAAAAAATAAAATTAAAAAAATAAAATAAAGAAAAGACAACAAAAATAAAGTAAAATAAAATAAAAATGATTTCTAAGGAGGCATTCAACTTCAATCTAGACAGAGTTGTCGTCGGCCACCGAAAGATGGACCCATTTCGAGTTTAAGAGAAAAATGAGAAGATTTTAAAAGTCGTCGTCACAAGAATGAGATCACTAAAGAGAGTTGGTCTCGATAATATGGGCAGTGATGTCCTTAATGATCGGCAACAACTATTTTTGTAAAGAGTCGGTCGGTAAGATTTCTCTATTACTATATAATAACATTTAAATTTTATGTCACAGTTTATTTACAACTAACTATTAAATAATTTTTTGCCAATTATTTAGCAGCGGTAGATAAAGTGTAAAGTAGTTAGTTTTGTATCCTTAAAAAAAGGTTGGTGTTGTTTCGTTGTCTATAGACTAAATTATGTATATTGATTTAGACTTAACAAGAAGGAACAGTAATTTGTACAGGCCTAGGAACATAAGACTCGTGCAAATTTTTTTTTTTTCAATTAAAATCGTTACCTTCTTATAAAAAAATTATAAAAAGCATAATAGGACAATGTTAGGGTAGATACTAACAGCATGTTTGGATTGAGAGATTAATTGAGATGTATTTTGAAAGTTAAATAAAATATTATTTTTTACTATTATTATTATTTTAAAATTTTAAAAAATTGAATTAAAATTTTAAAAATTTGAATTATTTATTATATTTTATGTGAAAATTTAAAAAATATAATGATGTGTTTGAAATGGAAATCCAAACCTAACCTTAGATGTATACTCCAAATTAAATTTAAAAAAAAAAAATACACCAGCAAGCACATTTGAAAGTCATTTTATTGTTTAAAAAAAAGTAATGTTTTCTTCAAAATATTTCTTAAAAAGAGGGCGTTATTCACAACGAACAATGTCAATTTTTTTTTGTAAGTTATTTTAAACATTTAAAAAAAATTGCTAACTTGTAAATAAAAACTTTTTCAATCATTAAAGTGTAAAGAATTAAAAAATATATAGAAACAATTCGATAGAAAAAATTTCATGGGATTTGGGAGTAATGTTTCTCTACTTAAAATTATCGGATATGAATGGTATCATTATATTCAAATTACTGTAGTCATAAATGTAGTTGTAGTTATATTTTTTTATTATGAGAGCATTTCTCGTTTTGGACAAAGTAAATTAAACAATTATCTCAAACATCCACCTTTTAAAAAAATTCCATTATTTACAAATTTTGTCATAATTCTCTCTTTGCATTCCGTAATAGAGAAGTTTCTACATTCTCCTTCCATCTAAAGTATGACAAATGATAAATTCATAATATCTTTTATAATATTTTACGTAATATATGCTATAAAGTTAGGATATTTTTATAAAAAAAAAATATTTTAATCACAAAAAAATGACACAAAAGAAAACTCACAAATTAATGTGTTGAACCCAAGATTTCAAGTCTCGTATTTACGTATAAATTTTGATGATAACAAATAATATTGAAAACTCAAACTCAAGTTGTTTACGCATGAAAAGAGCTAAACACATCAAGAAATCAAGTATGAGCAAAAAAGAGATCAAGTCTATAAATGAAACTCATAGATTATTTTTGTACATCTCTTGATAAAATTAAAAATTGGATTAAGACTTCAAATTACTCTTTTTTCTCATAAAACATCAAATTACTTTTTCCACATATGCAAGACATTTTTAAATGTTTTAGTTTTGAAAATTATGTTTTTCACATGTGTATAACATCATCAAACAAAATAATTTCGAAAATTATATATATATTTTTATAAAAACTTGAATTTATAAGAAGATTGATTATCATATTTGACATGTGCATATTTTGTTTGAAAGTCTTGAAGGGAGGTTGTGTGTTTTTTTTTTTGACAAATGTAAAAGATAGATGATTTGTTTAAAAATTTTAAAGGGTGGTTGTATATTTTTTTAACATATACAAAAAGAAAATGTTTTTGTTTGAAAAATAAATCATGCTCATTTTGTCATATATGAAAAGCAAAAGATTAGATTTGAATTCTTTAAAAAATGAATGGAGTTATCTTTGACAAATGTAAAAAGGAAATACTTTTATTTGAATTTTTTGAAAAATGAATAGTATTCTTATTTGACATGTGAATCTTTTCAAATTTGAAATTGAAGACTCATTTGCCTATAAATAGCTCACTTGAATTTTACAAAAATCACAACAAGAGTTTACACATCTATTGGTAAGTTTTGCATCATTGCTTCAAAACTCTCATTCTCTATTTTCTAAAGTTTTGAGCCTTAATTCTTGTTCTTTTTGAGAGAGATATAGGTTACGCTGTATTATTTCTATCTCACTCAATGATGAGTGTACTTTGATAGTCTATCCACTATCAACTCTTGTATTTGTAAGAGGGTGCGTATAACCCTTGTGTGTGTAGAAGGTGTTCTACACGGAAAATAGTTAAATCACCAAGTGTGAGGTGATTGGAAGTGTAGAAGGTGTTCTACACGGAGAATAGTTAAATCACCAAGTGTGAGGTGATTGGAAGTGTAGAGGGTGTTCTACACGGATTCTTTGGAGCGGTGCTACTCAAAGGTGTAATAGGTTTCTATCTCCACCTAAAGGAGATTGAATAGTAGATTTGGGGATCCTCAAGGGGTAGTTTGAGGTGAGAACGTAGGCAGTGGGGCTAAATCTCGTTAACACACTGAATTTGTTTCTCTCTTACCTTTACTCTTTATATTTATTGTTATTTTATATTTTGTTTATATTTTATATTGTATACTTGATTTATAATTGTTATTTTTTTTAAATACAACTCAATTCACCCCCTCTCTTGTGTTAGTCATCTGGGCAACAATTAGTATCAGAGCTAGAGTTCTATTATAAGATTAACTATCTTTTGAGTTAAGATCTTATGGCTAACATTGCAGCTTCATTTGATGAAAGTCAATCTAGCAGTCGGCCTCCACTCTTTTGCGGAGACAATTACTCATTCTGGAAAGTTAGAATGAGAATATTCCTTCAGGTTTAAGGTCGAGAAATCTGGAAATGCATTGTAAATGAACTTTATATTCCAACAAAAGTAGTTGATGGAATAAAGGTCAAAAAGGAAGAAGAAGAGTTTGATCGTGAAGACGATAGACTTTATATTTTGAATTTAATTGTTATGAATTTATTATATAATACTCTCAATGGTAATGAATTTAATAGAGTAATAACTTGCGCTACAGCAAAAGAAATTTGGGATAACTTGGAAGTTACTTATGAAGGAACTTCTCAAGTCAAGGAATTAAAAATTTATATTCTTACTCATGAATATGAAATGTTTAAGATGAATGATGATGAATCTATTTCTAGTATGTACACTCGTTTTATTAACATCATAAACAGCTTGACAGCTCTTGGCATTTTTATTCCAAAGTGGAGATAGTAAGAAAAATTCTCAACTCTCTACCAAAACGTTGGGAATCAAAAGTGACAGCGATTTTTGAAGCTAGAGACCTCAAGAAACTCGAAATGAATGAACTCATCGGGTCACTTATCACCCATGAGTACACATTGAAAAGAGGAGACGAAGAAAGAAAGCCAAAGAAGAACTTGGCATTTAAAACTGTTCCACATAAAAGTGAAAGTGATGAAGATGAGAAAAATGACGACAAAAATGAAGAAGTTGCGATGATAACAAGAAGAATTCAGAGGTTCTTAAAGAAAAATAAAACTCCTCTAAGGAAATCTTTCAAAAAGTTTTCCAAGAAAGATTCAGGTAAAAATGACACTTTAATTTGTTATAAATGCAATAAACCTGGTCATATCAAGTCAAATTGTCCTCTGCTAAAGAAAGATCGAAACAAAGGCAAAAAAGCAATGAAAGCTAATGGGATGATGATTCAAGTAGCTCAGATAGTGAAACAAACAATGAAAAATTAGTAAATTTTTGTCTTATGGCTAAAGATGACATTGAGGTAACAAATCTCGATAATATTGAAGATCTTTCATATGAAGAATTGCAAAATGTTTTAGAAGAGGTATATGAGAAATTTGAAAATTTGGGTATCAAGTATATTGTTTTGAAAAAGAAAAATTCTTCTTTAACAAACGAAATTGATATTTTAAGAAAAGAAAGTATTGTTTTGAAAGATGAAAATTTTGAATTGAATAAAAATAAAACTGATTTATAAAATATTATTGAAAACTTTACGAATGGAAAAAGAAATTTTGAAAAACTTCTTGGTAATCAAAGATGTGTTTTTGACAAGGCAGTCTTGGGATATATGTCAAAACAAAAATACAAACCTTATAAAAACTTCTTTAATAATCCTTTTACATCAAAGTCCAATATTCAAAAATCTTTTCATAAAAATAATTTTGTTAACAAGGGATATTATTATAATCACTCAAGTTCTTCATATATGTCACATACTATTTGTAATTTTTGTAATAAAAATGGTCATAATTATCATGTTTGCCCTATTAGAAGAAAACATACAATGACTATTAGGGTCATATGGGTACGTAAAAATATTATTTCTTCTAATACTAATAAATAAAGGACCCAAAGAATTTGGGTACCAAGAAAAATCATTTTAATTATTTTTATAGGTGTGCATGAAGTCCTCCACAAACAAAAATAAATGATTTTTAGATAGTGGATGTTTAAGACACATGACGAGAGACAAGACTAAGTTTTTTGATCTTAGATCTAAAGAAGAAGGACACGTGACATTTGGAGACAACTCGAAAGGGAAAATCGTGGGAATAGGTAAAATTGGTAATGAGTTTTCTCTCATAATTGAAGATGTTCTACTTGTTGAATGTCTAAAATATAGTCTTTTGAGCATAAGTCAATTATGTGATAAAAGATTTACAGTTACTTTCAAAATGGATAAGTGCATTATTTTGAATGATCATGATTGTAATATTTGTTTTATTGCTTTTAGAAGCAACAATGTTTATACAATCGATTTTGAAGAAATTACCTCACAAGATGCTATTTGTTTTTCAGCTCAAAATGAAACTAATCGGTCATGGCATAGAAGACTAGATCATGCCAACATGGAACTTATTTCCAAATTTTCAAAAAATGATCTTGTGAGAGGTTTACCAAAGGCAAATTTTCTTAAAGACAAAATTTGTGATGCATGCCAATTTGGTAAACAAACAAAAACTTCTTTTAAAACCAAGAAACATATTTCTACTACTAGACCACTGCAACTGATACACATGAATATTTTTTGACCAAATAGAGTTGCAAGTTTAGGAGGAAAATATTATGCATTTGTTATTGTTGATGATTTCTCTAGATATACTTGGGTCATCTTTATTGCTCATAAAGATGAGGCACATAATATCTTTACCAAGTTATGCAAGAGAATTTAAAATGAAAAGGGTTATACTATTTCAAGTATCCGAAGTGATAGGGGAAAAGAGTTTGTTAATAAAAATATTAAAACATTTTGTGATGAAAATGGTTTTGTGCATAATTTTTCTGCTCTTTGAACTCCTCAACAAAATGGGGTAGTAGAGAGGAAAAATAAATCTCTTCAAGAGATGGCAAGAACAATGCTCAATGAGAACAACTTGCCTAGTTATTTTTGGGCCGAAGTGATAAGTACTGCATGTTATGTTATAAATAGAGTTAGCTAAGGTCCAAATTAGATAAAACCCCGTATGAGCTTTGGAATGAGAAAAAGTCCAACATTGATTACTTTCATGTATTTGGATGCAAATGTTTTATTTTAAATGACACGGATAATTTAGGTAAGTTTGATGCAAAATCTGATGAAAGTATCTTCCTCGGGTATTCTACTAATAGTAAAGCGTATAGAGTATTCAATAAAAAGATTTTGACTGTACAAAAATTTATGCATGTAGTATTTGATGAATCTAATTCACTACTCTCCAAGAAATCCATTGATGAAGAAACATGAGGTATAAATAATACGAAAAGTCTCAATCTCAACAAAGAAAACATAATAGAGGAAGTCCAAAATGGAAACATCAGGAAATATCATCAAAATTTAATACAAGATGCAACCAAACAGTGGAAATTTGTGAAAGATCATCCAGTGGAACAAATTCTGGGAGAACCTTCACGAGGTGTAAGCACTCGATCATCTTTTAGAAATATTTGCAATCATACTGTTTTTCTATCTCAGATTGAACCTAAAAATATTGATGAAGTACTTCTTGATGAATCTTGGATTCTAGCTATGCAAGAAGAGCTTAATCAATTTGAAAGAAATGATGTTAGGACACTTGTTTCTAAACCCAAAAATCATACTATTATTGGAACAAAATGGGTTTTTAGAAACAAGAAAGATGAGTCCGGAGTCATTACTATAAATAAGACTCGACTTGTAGTCCAAAGTTTCAATCAAGAAGAAGGAATCGATTATGATGAGACATATGCACCAGTCGCAAGATTAGAAGTTATTCGAATGCTACTTGCATATGCTTGTTATAAAGATTTCAAACTTTTTCAAATGGATGTTAAAAGTGCTTTCTTAAACAGTTTTATAAATGAAGAGGTATATATTGAGCAACCTCTAGATTTTGAAAATCATATTTCTCCAAATTATATTTTCAAACTCACAAAAGCACTATATGGACTCAAACAAGCTCCTAGAGTGTGGTACAAGAGACTCAGTGGTTTCTTGATTGAAAAAGACTTTTCAAGAGGAAAAATTGATACAACTCTTTTCATTAAATACGAAAATGATGATATTCTTTTGATTCAGATTTATGTTGATGATATAATATTCGGTGCTACTAATGAAAATATGTGCCAAGTTTTTGTTAAGACTATGCAGGAAGAATTTGAAATGAGTATGATGGGAGAGCTTACATTCTTTCTCGGATTGCAAATTAAGCAAGAAAAAAGTGGGACATTCATCAATCAATCAAAATATATTAAGGAATTGCTAAAAAAGTTTGGGATGAAAGGTGCTAAGGAAACTGGAACACCATGAGCCCATTCACTAAACTTGATAAAGATGAATCCGGTAAACTAGTTGACTTGAAGGTATATCGAGGTATGATTAGTAGTTTATTATATTTGATAGCCAGTAGACCAGATATTATATTTAGTGTGTGCTTATGTGCACGCTTTCAATCATCTCCAAAAGAATCACATTTAATTGCAGTTAAACGCATTCTTAGATATCTTAATGGTACAATTAACTTAGGATTATGGTACCCTAAGCACACATCTTTTGATCTAATTAGCTACACAGATGCAGATTATGCTGGCTGTAAAATAGATCGAAAAAGCACTAGTGGAGCATGTCACTTCTTAGGTCATGCATTAGTTTCTTGATTTAGTAAAAAATAAAATTCTGTTGCACTATCTACTGCTGAGGCAGAATATGTTGCTACGGGTAGTTGTTGTGCTCAAGTTTTTTACATGAAGCAACAACTTGAGGATTTTAAACTTATGTACAATCATATTCCAATCAAATGTGATAATACAAGTGTTATAAATTTTTCAAAGAATCCAATACAACATTCTCGGACCAAACATATTGAAATTAGATATCATTTTCTTAGAGATCATGTGCAGAAGGACGATATTGTATTAGAATTCACTAGTACACATAATCAATTGGCAGACATTTTCACAAAACCCCTACCAGAAGATAGACTATGCATTATTAGAAGAGAAATAGGAATGATGCATGCCATAAATATCTGCTAAATACTTTTATTTCATTATCTTAAATGACCTATAGAAGCTTGAGACGTTTAGTTTCATCATTTAAATGCATTTGCTCCTTATAAATCATCATGCCATCCTTGTCTAAAGGATTAGGCAATCAAAATGAAGAGGCAAGCAAAGATTTCAAATTCTTATTCTGCTGCTTTAACTGTACTATTTTTTTTATTTGACTCGTAAACAAGTCGTTGAAATACAGAGACAATCTCGCTAAACTTCTCAATTTTGCGAGTTTTGGACTGCAACCGAGCAGAAAACGCGACGATAGATTATGAGTATCGAGTTTCGAGACCCACAAGCTCGTAAATGGCATTATGATCTGATTTATTAGCTAAATCAGTCTCTTGTTGCTTCATGGCACCCACGACAGATACAGAAATAGATTGACATTGAGGTGAAGAATACCTCAAATCTTGATCAAGAGAAGTACTGAAGGGAAATCGACGAGCCATTGAAAATTTGTAGAATGAGAATGCAAGCAAATTGCAAAGATGAAAAGAAAGCTTGATGAGAAATAGATAAAGCTAAGGATTGCTCTTATAGAAACGGAAATAAGAACAAGACAAGCTTACAAATCATGATAATATCTCATTTTTCAGCAACATCAAGCGGATCAAATCTCTGCACCTAATTGCTAGAGCTAGACCTCCAACTTTTGCAGGTTTTGTCAGACACGCGTGGCTCCGCACTGAATTGCCAGAGTTAGACTTCCAACATTTGCAGGTTTTGTCGGACATGCATGGCTCCACACCGCATTGCCAGAGCTAGGCCTGCAGCTTTTGCTGTCTTTGTCGGACACGGATAATTTTAATTATTCAACTTCAAATCTCTGGAACATCTAATTCGTCAATAACATCAAGCAGATTTAAATTTTCTTCTGCACTGAGATGATAAAATTCGGCTTCAACCTTTGCAGATTTTGTCGGGCATGGGTGGTTCCAACTTCTACTCTCTAACGCACCGTTTTATTTGGTTATTGCTTATTACGAGAAAAAATCTTACTGAAACCAATTACGGTTCCTTTTTAATGATGCCAAAAGGGGGAGAAGTCTTATACTAGCATTATACTACCCTATATATATGCTAGAATCATGTTTATATTTTTTTTTTGAAATACTAACGCATATTTTCAGGGGGAGATTAAATATTACTGCAGGTCGCAGATTTCTATTAAGTATTTGTCATCATAAAAAAGGGGGAGATTGTTGAACCCAAGTTTCAAGTCTCGTATTTACGTATAAATTTTGATGATAACAAATAATATTGAAAACTCAAGCTTAAATTGTCTACGCATGAAGGGAGTTAAACACATCAAGAAATCAAGCATGAGCAAGAAAGAGATCAAGTCTACAAATGAAATTTATAGATTATTTTTGTACATCTCTTGATAAAATTAGAAATTGGATTAAGATTCCAAATTACTCTTTTTTCTCATAAAAGATCAAATTACTTTTTCCACATATGCAAGACATTTTTAAATGTCTTAGTTTTGAAAATTATGTTTTTCACATGTGCATAACATCATCAAACAAAATAATTTCGAAAATTATATATATATATTTATAAAAACTTGAATTTATAAGATGATTGATTATCATATTTGACATGTGCATATTTTATTTAAAAGTCTTGAAGGGAGGTTGTGTGTTTTTTTTTTTACAAATGTAAAAGATAGATGATTTGTTTGAAAATCTTAAAGGGTGGTTGTGTGTTTTTTTGACATATGCAAAAAGAAGATGTTTTGTTTGAAAAATAAATAATGCTCATTTTGTCATATATGAAAAATAAAAGATTAGTTTTGAATTCTTTGAAAAATGAATGGAGTTGTCTTTGACAAATGCAAAAAGGAAATGCTTTTATTTAAATTTTTTGAAAAGTGAATAGTGTTCTTATTTAACATATGAATCTTTTCAAATTTGAAATTGAAAACTCATTTGCATATAAATAGCTCACTTGAGTTTTGCAAAAATCATAACAAGAGCTTACACATCTATTGGTAAGTTTTGCATCATTGCTTCAAAACTCTCATTCTCTCATTTCTAAAGTTTTGAGCCTTAATTCTTGTTCTTGTTAAGAGAGATATAGGTTGCGCTGTATTGTTTCTATCTCACTCATTGAGGAGTGTACTTTGATAGTTTACCCACTATCAACTCTTGTATTTGTAAGAGGGTGCGTATAACCCTTGTGTGTGTAGAAGGTGTTCTACACGGGAAATAGTTAAATCACCAAATATGAGGTGATTGGAAGTGTAGAAGGTATTCTACAAGTTGAATAGTTAAATCACCAAGTGTGAGGTGATTGGAAGTGTAGAGGGTGTTCTACACGGATTCTTTGGGGCGGTGCTGCTTAAAGGTGTAATAGGTTTCTATCTCCACATAAAGGAGATTGAATAGTGGATTTGGGGATCCTCAAGGGGTAGTTTGAGGCGAGGACGTAGGCAGTAGGGCTGAACCTCGTTAACATACTGAGTTTGCTTCTCTCTTACCTTTACTCTTTATATTTATTGCTGTTTCATATTTTGTTTATATTTTATATTGTATACTTGATTTATAATTGTTATTTTTTTTAAATACAACTCAATTCACCCCCCCTCTTGTATTAGTCATTTGGGCAACATAATGTAATATGATATAATAAGTCAAATTACAAAGTTATTTTTATTATAAAGTAAATCTAACGGATTATATAAACCCACGTCAAATTATAGGTTTGTGTTTGCGTATTTTTTTAATATTTATAGGAGTTCTCTTTATATAAAGTAATGTTAATTTTATAAGATAGTTTACAAAAATATTCTTAATTTATAATATGTGTGTATAAATATTACGAAATGTGTTGTGTATTAAATTTCCTAAAAGATATCTCAAATTCTCAATGATAACAATAAAATTAAAATTAAAATTAGGCTTGGAATTTTTTTTTTGAGTCGAGTTGAGATAATTAATATTGAAAATTGAATAAAATATTATTAGAATATATTTTTTTAATATTATTCGTATTTTAAAATTTGAAAATTTTGATTTATTTATTTTATTTTATATATAAATTTTTAAAAGTTATAATAATTAGATGAGACAATATGAGATAAGATAAGTTGAATTGAGTTAATATAAATTCAAAAAAAAAAATTCAAAATAGCATCTTATGTCTTAGATATTTAAAGGATGTTTAGATACAAAAATTATTTTAATTCATCTCCTACTGTCTCATCTAATTATTATAAATTTTTTAAAATTTTCAAACAAAAGACAATAAATAATTCATTTTTCTCTAATCTCAATAATAATAATGTTAAAATAAATAATAGTTTAATAATAATTTATTCAATTTTTAACTTTTATTTTAACTCGTCTCATATAAACTCATAAACCTCTCCAAATATCAACTATGTTAATGTAAAAGTTTGGTTAGGATTAAGTGACTAAGTTTGATGAGTTTGGATATGACTAGATGATTAAAATTATAAGAGTTTATCTTATCTTTAAGTTTATAATTTAAATGAATATAAAACACTTCAATTTTATCTATAGCTATTTTGATTTTATCAATAGGTTGTTATAAAATGTTTTAGTTAAATAAAAAATCTAGAAGTCAAGTTCCAATAGATAGATCTTATCTAGAGAAAAGTTTGAATAAGAAACTGTTAGTATTGAGAAATAAATATTAGGTATAGCATATTCCACCAGCAAAATTCGTTAGTAGAGTTCTATTATAAATCAAATTCCTATCAAATTAATGTATCAACAGAATTTTACTGTGATTCAAACTCATATGTATAATATGGATAGCTGATTCAAAAATTCAAGAGATACCAAACGAATGCCATATTCGAAATGTCAGGAGTTATCCAATATCGAAACAATTATCTGTTGAGAAGTTTCGACACTCGACACCAATAGCCTGTCAACAGATTAAATCTGATAAGAGTTTGACTCACAGTAAAACTCTATTGATGGATTTTGTTGACGGATTCTGCTTTACTTGATACTTATTTTCTCAACACAAACAGTCTCATATTCAAACTCTTATCTAGATATAATCTATCTCTTGAAACTTTATTTTTACATATTTGATTTATCTAAATCACTTTTTAAAAGTATTCACATCCGGTTCCCTACAATTTTCTCCAAATTTTAATCAAAAATTCTACTCCCTATAAATTATTCTTAAATGTTAACCATCTTTAAAAACTTATTATATCTCATCCCTTATATTTTTTATCATCTATTAAAATAACATTATTTTTTATTATTTTTTATGCTATTTTATTTCACATCATAATATTATTCTCAATACAACACATTAAACAAAAAGGTGAACAACATTTTAGAGATGAATAGTAGTCTCTCAAATATAGGAGATCATTCTTCACAATATCAAACTCTCTCCCATTTTAAAAAAGTGGATGTGAAAATAATGGGATTTATCTTATTATCGGAGATCGAATGGGACTACTCTAACAATTTATTAAAAAAAAAAATTAAATAGCTATAGATAAAATTAAAATATTTTACATTGATCTAAATTACAAACTTAAAGATAAAATAAATTCTTAAGTCCTGTTTGTATTCGTGAGTAAACTCATCTCATCTCAATTAATTTCAAACTCATCATTATATTTTTTCATATTTTTATATAAAAGACAAATCTCAATATAGTTTTTTTAAATCCCAGTATAGCCTTTTCAATTCACAATACAACTTTTTTAAATATTAAAATAATAATAATATAAAAAAATAAATCTATCTCATCTCATTTTTTAATCCAAACGAGACATAATTTTAATTATCTAATCATATCCAAACTTAGGAAATTATTAACATCATCAATAATGAATTATTCTTTATCATTAAATAAAAAAATAAATAAAAATAAAAAGCCACCAATAAAACTTAGGTTTGATTTATTTTTAAATATGAGATTAAAATAAAAAGAGATAAATTGATATTAAAATGAAAAGTTAAATAAAAAAATATTATAATATATTTTTTTAATATGATTTTTATATTAAAATTTGAAAAAATTAGATTATTTATATTATTTTATATTAAAATTTGAAAAATATAATAATTAGATAAAATAAAATAAAATAAGATTAGATGTATTTTAAAAATAAACACATCGAAATCCTGACATTGATTTAGCATTTACGTATAATATATACATAAACAACGTCCAGTCAATTCATTCCGCACACGAATCGATCCTAAAAGCCTTTAAGTTTCTTTTTTATTTATTCGAGTTTGCCATACATTGTATTACATTCTGTTAAAATTTAATATCTTGTTTGAAAGACGAGTAAGAGTACTCTTAATAGACTGGTTAAATTGTTTTTTAAAAAAATAAAAATTAATTTGAAGGGATTATTATTTCTTTTTAAAGATAAAAATATTTTTATTCTCTTTTTTTATTTTTATTCTTTTTATTTTTAATCAAATATGATAATTATATATATATATATGCAAATTTATACTTTAAAAAAAAATTAGCCAATTCAATGAGAGTCTCTAAATAAGATTACTTTAGTTTAAAAAAAATGATTTTTTAAAATAATATTTGAAACTTATATATATATATATATATATATATATATATATAGGTGGCGGGGGGATCGAACTTAATTTTCCTATTTAGAAATTAAGATTTCTTTTAGGCAGTGAGATGGAATGAACTAATTATAAATAAAAATTAAAAATTATATAAAATATTATTAGAATATTACCTTTTAACATTTTATAAAATTATATTAAGATTTAAAAAAATTGAATTATTTTTTTTATTTTTTATATAAAAATTTAATAAAATTATTAAAATGAGATGAAATGAATTGAATTGAGAATCGATATAGTTTCTCAATCCAAATAGAATATAAGTTTTATATCATCATTTAAAAAAGTAGTATTATTTATTATATTTTATTTAAAAATTTAATAAAATTATTATATAAATTAAGATGAATGAAAAATCAAGATAATTTCTCAATCCAAGCGATACATAAGTCTTACATCATCTAATTCAAAAAATCTTAATATCAATATTCGAATGTTGTCCACTCATTTTTCATGAGGATGTATCCATAAAATTTTGAACCACTAGAATCTAGAAGCTCTCATTGATTCGTTTTCTTTCATCTTTATTTTTACGAACCCAACAAAGAACCAACAATCAGAATATTTGGATGTTCCTAATTCTAGATTTAGCATCGAACTTATACTATAGCCATTTGCTTTCGGCATCTTTGCCATATTACAAACATAGAGGTTAGACTGTCCATCTCAGCCAGGTCCGGAATCCAATTATTCGGAATCCATCTCACCCAATTTAATCCTGGGCCGAAACCCACATTTCAAAATTTGAATCTACCTGTTCTGGGCCGGGTATAAAATCCAGATTCCGGATTTTTATATATAAGAAAGAGTTATTTTACATATCTTCTTTAAATTAAGATTGTACGTACAACCCCATATAGTTATGTTTAAAAAGATTTTAAAATTATAATAATATTTTTTAAAATGATGTTTTTTTTTCCTGTTTTGCCCATATACATTAATAGATTATAGGACTGTAAGTCTGTATATGTAGTCTTCCATTCAAGATTACAAATACATTTACTTGCATTTAGCTAAAAAGATAATTAGTTGTTTCTAGCTTTATTTATTCTTGACATAAAATATATATTTTTTAATTTTATATATTTTTATTACTATTGACAATGTTCAATGCATTATGGTTTTCGACATGACTTATTAAAAAAAATTTAATAAAATATTAACTTTTATATAAAAATTAGAAACTATGCTTCTCAATAACATTTTTTCTTTAAAATATTATAATAAAATATAGGCTTTTAGATTAAAAAATTATGCTTTTTGACATTATTTTTTTAAGAAAAATAATAATAACATATAGGCTTTTGTACAAAGAAAAAAAGGGTACGTAATACAACCTAGAATTCAAATTTCCGAATTTCAAAAACCTAATTTCATCCGAATTCCGACCCGGGTCATAATCCAGACTAACCCAAGCAAGGTATACTTGTTTATCCCGGATCGAAATGTGGGCGAACTGTCCCATATGGAGGACTCTGCTACAGGCAATTTAGATAAGAGAAATGCTAGATTTACCAAAAGTTTTTTTAAAAATATATTTATAAATTGATATAGTTTAATATGATATATTTTATAACATTTGTTAAATAGATTTAACGTTTTATATCAAATTATGTCAACTTATCACTATATTTTTCTAATTTTATTATTATTTTTTAATAATAAAAAGTTTGTGGCTTTCGTTTGACCGGATCTCACCTACTCTATTGTTATTCTACTTTATTAGAAAATAATAGAGAGATATGACAAATTTTTGTCTTTTGAATTTTGATTCAAGAAATTCATTCAAATTCCCTTTGATGATATAGATGATTCGAGTATATATCCGACTCACCGACTGGATCGAAGTCTAAAGAATTAAAAAAATTAAGAGAAATAATATATTTATAACTTTTTTATAATTATTTTATAACTCATTTTCAATCAACTAATAAAATCATGCCACTTTATTAAAACTAAATTTTAATATTAAAAAACTACCCTCCATTTTATAAAATTGTAAAATAATTATAAAATAGTTGAAAGGTTATTATTTTTCAAAAACTAATATGAAAAACAATTTACATAGATAGTTTTTAAAATAGTTTTCAACAAGATACTAAATATATTTCTCTCGAGAAATTATATACATGTAACTCATTTTCAACTTTTTCTAACCAATTTCACAATCAACCATTGTTAGAGTATTAAAGATGCAACTTCATTAAAAACTATCTTTCATTTAATGTAGACTTATAAAACAATTGTTAGAGTATTATAAATTTATAAGTTAACCATGATAATCATTAATAATGTTATGTAAGTTATTAGCTTTGGTAGTAAGATCAACCCGGTGGCAAAGAAATAGGCACTGCGTTTTTAAAGGGAAATTTTACTAACTAGTATAAGGCTAATTGGAATTTTAGCAATTGATTCTATGAATAATGGGATTGGCGTGGGTGTGTTCAAGACCCTTGGAAAAACCATTACCATTTTGCTTAGAGCCAATGCGCCGGTAGAGGCTTTGGATTCAATAATTAAAAGTTATGTTTTTCTGCCATGAAAACTAGGATTGGATAAATTTTTGTTTGAAAGTGACCTCTTGCAAGTGGTTAATAGTCTAAATCATCGAAATGTTAAATAGTTAAGTTTGAAAATCAAGAATATTTGAGGTATTTTCAGAATATTTTATAATTATTTATTATTTATTTTTATTATAATTCTTAATTTTTTTACTATTATTCAATATTTTATTAGGGTGACAATGGGGTATAGTCAGGCTGCACCTCAACGTCTTTATAGCCTCTCTAATCTCTTACAAAAACAAAATAAAAAATATTTAAAAATATAATAAAAAAACAATAAAAAAAGAAAGCTAAGAAAACACAATAAAATAATAAAATGAAGAAAATATAATAAAAAATACAATAAAAATGAAAATACAATTTTAAGGTAAATTCGACCTCACCCAGTCTCCGATGCCGGCGGCGACGGTGGGGGACTAGGTTCGAAACGAATTTAAAGCGGCCGAGGCACAGCGAACGTCGTCGGGGCTCGCCGTCATAAGAGTGAGGTCGCCGGCTCTCTCTAATACCGATGAGGTAGGCGATGTCACCTATCGCCACCGATGGTGGCAGGGGCTGCAAATTACATGGGTTTCAGTTGGACCAAACCCCAACTTTTCTCATTTTATTATTACTTTTTACTTACTACTATTAACAACACTTTTCAACATTCAAACTTAATCCATTTTAGGATTCGTTTGGACCTATACTTAGATCAATATCTTAAAAGGTTATGGAAAATGAGAGAAAAAATGTGAATAAAAAATATAAAATCAAAAAAATTGTTTAAATATTATTTTTATCTTAATTTTTTTTTGTATTAATATAAAGAGAGGTGTGTTATCCAACAAAATTCCATTAAAACAACTACAATAATGCTAACAAAAAAATTGGGCTACATTAAAATGCTGCCTTAGATGAAAGTGTTTGACAATCTGCTAAGTGCTAAGTGTATTTGCATAGGAGAACTTGTAAAAAAACAAAATCAAAATCCTCATCAACTAAAAAATCAACATTGTTAATTGTGTCAAAAATTATTGATTTTTTTATAGGAGTTTTATTAAAGAGCATTCATTATTTGAAAACATCTATTACATACATAAAATAGCTTAAATGAATTGACTAATTTATTCTTAAGCAAATTGATTCGGTGAAAGAAAAATTAGTCAATTTATTTGATGCACTTTATGTATACAATGAATGTTCTTAAATAATGATTGTTCCTAAGTTCTTGTAGATGATATAGATCAATATCATCAACCCCAAATCCTGTTTTCGAATCTCATGGCACCATCCATCTAAATCTTTTTTAATGTTGGTATTCTTGGAATACTTTTAGATATGTAAGAAGTGTTGAGAAAAATTATGAATAGTAGTATAAAATAGGTGAGAAATAATAATAAAATAATAAATAATAAATAATAAATAAGAGTAAAAAATAAGTAAAAAGTAATAATAAATAATAATAAAATACTATAAAAATATCTAAAATATTCTTGATATCCAACCCTAACTGCTGTTTTCTTTTCGATCCTGCGTGCGCTTCATTTCTGATGCATGCATGCAGTTGTTATATTAGGAATTAGGAAACATGAGGAAACCAGACATCTTCCTGCTGATCAATTTTGACTTTGATTTCTCAGGAATATTGAAATATATATATATATATATATTATATTTTGGGGAGAGGAAGATCAATTTATTCTGTAGAGGAAAAAAGGACAAATGTCTTCTGTTCATCATTCACACTGAGGTAATCCAATAATAGCGAAAGCAATATTGCTACAGTTGGATCCATCAAATTCACCAGTCAACTCATTCACTTTCATCCTTTATTTATTGTCCTTTCTAAGGATAAATACGTTACATTTTGAACAAAAAGCCCATTTCATCTTTTTTATTAATTAACGACGCGCCAATCTTATAATACATCAAATACATGACATCATATTAACGATTTCTTTTTTATTTTCGAATTGGCGTAATATATAAAATTTGATTTATAATAAAAATTTATTTCTCTTACCAATAATATCTTAAAATATTTTCATTAGATTGTTTAGAATTATTCTTTAAAAAATATAAATTTACACATTTATCAAAACAATTTAGTTATATTTAATTAAAAATTAAGATAAGTTTGTAGAAAAATGGAATAAAAAGATTTTTTTATAAATAGTAAAGTTAAAACTTTATCCAATATTAACCAAATTTGACAAAATTTTTAACTCTACTATTTACTTTTGAAGATAAAAAATATTTTTATTTCATTTTTTTACAAACTTCTCTTAATTTTTAATCAAATATGATCAAAATTTTTTAATGTGTTTAAAATTATACTTTTTGAAATTTAATTTTAAACAATTTAATAAGAATACTCTTATAATATTAATAGTGTAAGAAGAGCACTTTCCATAAACTTGCATATAAAGTAGAGTAATGCTAGAGAGCATCCAACACTCATCACACTCACTCACTCACATGAACAGTACACATGTACTGTTTATATGAGTGAGTGTGATAAGTGTTGGATGCTCTCTATATTTTTTCTATAAGATATACATATTGATTGGGTTGCATACGAAGGATGATTTGTGAGTAGAAAAGGTACAACTTGTGAGTTGGTTCAAGGTGCGCACAGTCAACTGTAAGTTTGATCGAAACTCAACATATGAGTTTACTTGAGTCTTGTATGATAATAAGTTGTGCTTCACAAGTTATTCGAGCTAATATTCAATAGTTGTTTGTTCGAGGTGTACTCGACACACCACTCGAGTGATGGACATAATTTTTGCCAATTAGAGTTTCCAACATTTAAAGCCATCTCCTATAAGTTAATAGTAATATTTTGACATCTTACACACATTTTTCAACAGTTTTTAAAGTATGCAAAAGATGCAAAGTATAAAGTACATATTGTGAAAGAAAGAAAAATTTTAAAATAAATGAGTTGTGATTATATGATTGTAATCTTCTTTGAATCAATAAAACTTTTATAATTTTGTAGACGTAAACACCTTCTTGAACTACATAAATTATGTATGGTGTGATTTTGATAATTGCTTTTATTTGTTTGTCATCATCTGTGCGTATTTTTTCACAATAATATTATCATAAGAATGCCTAGCTTGCATATGCATGCCTCTCTCACACGTGCACGAGGACAAATACTAGTTGTATTAAAATTGTGTATAAATCGGAATTCTATCATTGTTTCTCATTACTCATTATTTAGTTATATGTTTATAATATATTTTTTTATTTTACTTTTGTCTTATTATGTAAATGTAACATATTTATCATTATTAGATAATAAATAATTATTTAATAAATGATTATCCTAACAGTTGTAAATGTATTATTTCTATATAATGAGATGAAGTAAAATGATAGTATAATATATAGAATATTATTCGATTAACTTGTTTACAATTGCAAAAACTATTTATTGGATCATCTGCATTGAGTGCATAAATTCATTCAATGCTTATATCATGAGGGTTGAATAGTAGTTCCTTATGCTCATATTTTAGACCGAGATGTGAATGATAGTTTCTTAAATTTGAGGAGTCAATATTCATCCTTAAAAATATTATTCAAGACGTATATATCGTGTTTTATTGAGAATAGTATTATAATGTGAAATAAAGTTAGTAGTAGAAAAATAATATTAAAAAAAATAGAATAATGTTATTGTGATAAATAAGAAAAATATAGAGAATAAGATATATGAAATTTTTTTTAAATATGTAAAATTTAAGAAAAAATTATAGGAAATAAAATTTTTAATTAAAATTTAAGAAAAACTTTAAAGAGTGTAATGAAGATGTTCTTAATAAAGTAATAATGATTGTTATGTTGCCATATATGCTATCGTTCATTCAATAAGTGATAGGGGGAAAAAAAGGAGGATAAAAGGTGGTGACGCTTTTAAAGCTTTTTACCCCAAAATCTGGCACGGAATAGTTGCAACCCTTTATCAGTATTTTCGACAACTTTTTTTTGGTTCACTGGTTGTGTGTAGTCATTCTACGGATCGAGACGGAGTGCTTCGAATTATTTAATATCTTTAAATAAACCCCCCCCAAAAATGAAAAATAATCATGCATAAATACCAGATGATTGGAGTAAATTGTTTCGGTTATATATTTAATATAATTTTATTAAAAAAATTATACCTATCACCTATCTAATGATGTAAGATTCCCATCTCGTTCTTATCAGACTATTAGAATTTTTCTTTTTATTATAATTTTATAGAGGGAGATTAAGATATTTTTAAAGAGGGGATTAATAAAAAATAAAATTAATATTATTCTATAAAATTATAAAAAAATAAATATTTTTTATTTTTTATTTAAAATATATATTTTTTCGTTTTTTTTTAAAAGTAGGGATGAGATCCGTAGAGGGGGGCATGGAGCTATTAGATACTCTTACTGTACGTTTAGATGTTGAAAATATTTGAAAGTGTTTATAAATAGTAATAAAAAATAGGTTAATAATAATAAAATATTAAATAATAAATAAATAATAAATAATAATAAAATTAGGTGAAAAATAATAATAAATAATAATAAAAAATATTGAGAAGTGTTGAAAAACTTATGCTTATCAAACCTACTCTTTGATATCAAAATAGTACGATCTAATAGTACGATCTAATAACAAAATTTAAAACATTACATAAATTTTATTTCATTTGTCTATATAGTGAGAATCCAACAAAAAAAGAAAAAACAACTAGATTCCAATTATAGTTTGCATGCATGATTGAAAACTTCATTATGAACTAGGTTGGGAAATAACCAAACTAGTTTATTTAACACATCGACAATATAGGACTCTCATCGGCCTCATTCCGAGCTATCACAGCCGTCAATTTGTGGGCTGAATCAAAAGGACCCCACAAGTACGCTCAAAACGGGCTTTTCAAGTGGGCCATATGTGTTTCCCCGGCCCACTCCCTCTTATCCTCGATTTGGGCGCGTATAATCCACGCCTCCCCACTCCACCTTCCCTCTGTTGAGTTACAGCCAGGACTGGAGAACAACTTTATTTTAATATTTATGAAAATATCTAAACTGCATTGCATAATGACGAAAGCACCCTTCAGCCTAATATGTGTGCGCTTCGGCGGAAAGATCGAGTGAGGTCAAGCTCACACCTCATCATCACAGAAGCCACACACGTTGCCAACACTAATTCACAAAATAATTATGACATGCCGATCACTTCGGTACCTTTTAAAAGGGCCCCACCTGATTCTTCATTGTACCTTAGTGTGGGGTTGACTCCAGATGATTATTTCCTCACATTATTTTTTTTAACAAAAATAAATAAATAAATAGGGCTTTTGGACAGCCATCATGACGTGGCAAATCAGAAGCTTTCCTTACCCTCTCTCTCACAGGCCGTTAATTCAAGGAAAACACGGGCAAAAATGCAACAAACGGCAAAAAAAAAAAAAACAAAACAAAATCAAAACATATGGAAGGCCGAGAAAGCAAAACCCTGATTATCGAGTTCTGTGAGATCTGCAATATTTAGTGAGAGAAAGAGAAACCCTCAAAAATTCATCACAGAAAGAGAGAGAAACTCCGATAGAAAGTGCGAGAAAATCAAGCAAGAAACCAGGAGACAGCTAGCTGGGCAGCTCCCTCCACAGCTCCTAGCTCCTTTGAGATCTTTCCACCTCTTTTCTGTCTTTGATCTTTCTGTTTTTTTTTTTTTTTAATTTCAATATATATACATTTATGAGGATCCGGAAGAACGCGAAGCTCTCATCCCTGTGGTTGAGCTCATCGCACGCTTTAGCTCCCGAGTCCCTCCAGACGCACGTGTGCCAGCTCAACCAGTCGCCATGGGATGCGATTTCCTTCGGCCCAGACACCTCTCACCAGGTCAGTCCCCCAATCTCCCATTTCTTTTCATTTTAGCAGATCTATCTGCCAAAAATCCTCTTTTGTATATATCTTCGACCATTTTGAACCCCCCTTCATCTTGCATATTTTTTTTTCTCTAGGGTTTTCTTCGTCCCCACATTTAGGGTTGTCGGAAACCCTGGCTTCTTTTACTTTTTATCGTGTATTTACCTCCGAATACCGATTAGGTTAATGGGTCCTCCTCGTTTTTCTGTATAATGATATTATCCTTCGGTTCTTATATACAGTTCGAAGGAGAAGATAGCTTCACGCGAAATGCGAGCCTTGGCGATTCTGTTGGAGCTGATCAAGAGAGGTAATCTAATAAACCCTTCTGCAATCCTTCAAATTCTGATAGTTTTTTCCAATTTGTATCGTATTTTTCTCTTCTGAGGTATTAGCTAGGGTTTTCCGTTCCATTTGAAACTAGGAGTAATTATCCAAGTTTCGTCGCTGAAAATATGTAAAACTAGTCAGTGCCTGGTTTTGGCTTCAAATATTATCTATATATGACGCAGTGTTGCGTCAATGATGAACGTGGTGGCAGCGAAGGCGGAGAATATGGTTGTGGACGATAACGATATCGTCGAGAATGGCGAAGAAAGGTCTAGAAGCTGGAATGAGTTCGGGTCGGAGAAGCTGCGACTGGCCGGAGGGAGGAGCTCGTGCTGCCAGAAAACCGATGGGAAAGGTTGGCAATGTAGGAACGAGGCCAAAGAAGGTCAATCCTTTTGCGATCACCATCTGTCCCTTCTTAGGTCTTACAACAACAACACCACCATTGGTAGTCTCAGGAGATCGCCGGAAGTAGCAGCGGTCGCCGGGGCTCGTCGCGCCAGAGGTCGGGCGGGGAAGAAGGGTTCATCCTCGAACCCTTACGAATTCTATTACTACTCTGGGTTTGGCCCACTGTGGGGGAGGAAGAGAGGCGATCGAAGATCAGGTGAGAACAAGAGAAAGAATATCGAAGCCGCCAAACTCGTCGACAACAACGGCGCCGCCACTAATATTATTACTGGTACTACTACTGATCAAAGATATCAAAGCACTACTCCCTCCTCGCAATTCGATAACGGTGAGGATTACGATTACGTGGATGAGGAAGACGACGAGGAGGAGGACGACGACCACGAAAACGAGGACGCCGCCGCCAACAACGACACCGGCAAGAAGAGGATGCGGAAGCCGGTGAAAGCTCGATCCTTGAAGTCTCTGATGTAGGGGTACACTCGGTTTGGTTAATTTTATGGCGGATTTAGATTTTTGTATATGAAAATGTTCGTGTTTGCGTTTTGGTGTCGAGATTATCGTAAATTTATTTTGGTTAATGGAGGTGTTGTTTTTTAGGGTTAAAGGAAATACCTTTTTTATTTTATTTTATTTTTTTTATTTTTTAAAGTTTAACGTTGCGCTGTGTTTTGTCGCTGGTGAGTTTAGGTTCTCTCCTCAGCCTCAAACCATAGACAGTAGTAGTTTTTCTAGTGTGTGAGTCGGGTGGACCAAGATGTCAGTCAAAATGTTAATGTTTTGAACTGGAAGAGCTAGAAAGTAATTTCCGACCTCAATTTGTTTCATGGTGACGTGGCACCACATGATTCTCGTCGCAATTAATAATTATGTGATAGAATAGAAAAATGAGATGTTCATTCACAAATAAATGTAATTAAAGAAATAGATTGATGGAGTGAGTTTTATAATATTTAATTGATTGCTTTTAGCAGGTTGTACAGCTATTACATTTCAATTTTTTTAAAAAAATTTTAATATCTTTAATTATTAAAATAATATACAATTTTATTAATAATCCCTTAACTATTAAGTAAAAAAAATTAAAATATTTGAACAATAATTTTAAAGGTAATTTTGAGGTCCTCTACTAGTATTTTTTATTTATATATATATATATTCGAAATACTCGAAAAGTGTTGACTAATCCTATAGTTTTGGTAAGAATTAAGCTCTGAAAATGACTAATTAATTAGCTTTTGTAATCGAGGTTTTATTATAAAGGCCAGCAATCACTCACTTTCAAACAATGTAATTTATTCCTACTGAGCATCATAATCATAGGGTCAATTCGGCTAATTATGAGACGTGTTTTCAATGTTTTGAAGTTTAATATAAGATTGTAAAGAAAGTATTTTCTTCGTATCTGAGACATGATTTTATTTGTTGATTTCCTAGTTAATTTTTTAATACTTATATATAATTTTATGTTTTCTACATATTTACTTGTATTGCTTATATTTTAATGTTTTATTTTAACGTATTTTGAGCTTCTTCTTTTTTTCCTGTTTTCTTGTTGATTTGTTCATTTTTAAATGTAGTTTTTAAATAATTTTCGGAAAGTATTTTTTTAGTTTTTATATTTTAAAAATAATCTTAAGATCTTTATACGATTTTTGTTAGTTATTTAGAAAATTACTCATATATAAAGATATATTGTTTTTTTTTTTTAGCCATGTGACATTTCATGTTAGTATTTACTATTTCCATCATTGATAAAAGGTCAAAATCAAATAGCAAAACGATGAAATTAAAAACTAAAATAAGAAGATTATAATCCCGTTTAGATTTAGAGATGAGATGAATTGATATAAGATGAGTTATGAATAGTAATGAAATGAGTGAGTTAAGATGTATTTTTATGTATTTGAATTGAAAATAAAATGAGATGAATTTAGGTTGTTGGAAAATTAATATAAATGGATCCCACAATTTTTTTTATTGATGAATTTGTATATAAATAAATAATAATAATTTTATCCAATCACACAATAATAATTATCAATTTACAAATTTTTTCGACTTCGTAAAATGATATAAAAAATTAAATTAAATTATATTTTTAGTTAGACCATGTTAAAATTTGATAAATTATTTGATATAATTATTTTTATATAAAATAAAATACACAATTTCTTAAAATTTGACCTGGTCTATATAATATAAAATATTTTATATCAAATAAAATACACAATTTACAAATTTTATTTTTATATAAAATAATATTCCTAAAATTAGGACATGTGAGGCGTGTAACAGACAACGGGGACATTGCCAGAGATAAAATTTTAAAGAGTTGGTCGTCGGCGAGAGAAGAGTTTAAATATGCCAACGGTGTAACTAATAGTGGCCGGCGGTGCGTCAAACGAGTTTCAAATAGTCTGAAATTCATTTCGGATTTCGATCTGCTCGTGGAAAACTAATGTTCTGTTTCCGGAGTTGGGATCACCGTGGGTTGGTCACCGACGTCGTTTAATGCCGATAATGCCGGTAGTGTGTCAAAACTTGAAGATGACATCTACAGATTGAAGACGACCTGCAACAATATTAGAAATAATAATAATAATAATAATAATAATAATAATAATAATAAATATTTATTATTTATTATAATAAAAAATTAATTAAATAAATTGACATTGATATTTATATTGTTAAATAATTATATTGATTTCACTTGCACGTTGATATTTGTATTGTTAACGATCAGATATTACTTAGGTTTCGTTTGGATTCAGAAGTAAGTTGAGCTCATATCAACTCACTTCTATTTCATCATTACATTTTTATAATTTTTTATACAAAATACAAATTTTTATATACATTTTTCAAATCTCAATTTACATTTTTTAAATCTCAATACATATTTTTCAAATTCCAAACTAATAATAATAATATTAAAAAATAAATTAAACTCATCTCAACCCATCTTATTTCCGAATCTAAACGAGAACTTAATTGACTGAACTCACCTCACAAGTTGTTTTTGCACTTGTGTTTGGATGAGAGATGAGTGATATCGGACTGTTAAGGTCCCGTTTGAATTCAGAAATGAAATGAGTTGAGATGAATTTAGTTTATTTTTTAATATTATTATTATTTTAGAATTTAAAAAATGTGTATTGAAATTTGAAAAAAGTGTATAAGAATTTGTGTTTTGTATAAAAAATTATAAAATTATAATAATAAAATGAAAATAAGTTGAGATGAATTAAAATAGGGAGATACTGGGTTGTGGTCAGGCTGCACCCCAGCGCCTTTACAGCTCTTCTCCTTCCCCCTTAATTCCCTACACAAACACAATAAAAAATATTAAAAAATATAATAAAAAATACAATAAAAATAATAAAAATTAAAAAATACAAAAAATAAAAAAAAATAAAAAAATAAAAATACAAAACATAATAAAAAAGCACAATAAAAAATAAAATGAAGACGAATTTTTATAGTAAATTCGGCCACATCCAGCCCACGCCAGCGGCGGTGGGCGACACCGCCCAACTCATCGGAACCGGAGGGAGCCGGCGACCCCACCTCTGCGACAACGTACTTGGTCCAAAACGGATTTAAGGTCGTCGGGGGACGACCTCGCAGGAGTAAGGTCGCCGGCTCCCTCCTGTTCCGATGAGTTAGGCGATGTTGCCCACCACCATCGAAAACAGCAAGACCTGCAAAATGAAAAGAATTCGACCTGATCGAATTCCAAAATTCCCCATTAAAATAAATTTTGAATACAAAAAGTATCTAAATAAACAAATCGATATTTCAGATTGTTGCCTAAACCCAAATGTCATGTCATGGCTCAAATAAATTATAATAATGGGGCCTAGCTGCTTTAAGCTTCCTCACAAAGCTATCAGATGATCAGTGACAATCAGATTTTGTGGAGCAATAATAAATGCTACATAATTTCATTTGACATACAGGTCTTTTTTTATAATTCTCTAAGATGAATGGATGGGATTCTTTTTCTCTTCAGATTATATTATGTTGTCACAATTTAAAGGGTATAATTTGATCCTAAATTTGGCATATAGTGTTGTTGCATATAATTTAAAAATAATGTTAGATACACTCGTAAGATATATAAATGATGTATATTTATTTTACAAAAAAGTGAAATTCATTATTAAAGAATTAGTTTTATACCATGTGAATCTTAATTTACTCATTTTTTAAAAAGGGATTACGCAACTCTTATCCATCTCAAGATAATATCATTTTCTCATCATTCAAATGGTACGAAAATATGTGAGTTTATAATTATCCAAGCCTCTTAAAGTGAGACATTTGTATACACCTATACATAAATAATGGATATATAGATCCAAATTGATAAGGACTTGGCTTTGGAGCTATGCCCTTTTCATAAATATATGCATATAGTTTCTAAGTCATGCTAAATCGGTGAAAAAGTTGATTTTCTTGAAAAATGTGATAGGGACTATATATATATATATATATATATATATATATATTACGAGCATTTAATTAAGATTTTAATTTTTTTTTGATACATTGGGAGTGGAGGAGGGGAATTGAACCCAAGTTCTCCATTTTGGAGAAGTGGATCTCGTGTCATCAAGCCAACAAGTCTTGGCCAAAAATATGATTGAGATTTTAATTAGTCTTGAACAAAAATATTTCCCCGAATTTCACATAAAAGTAGATATGAATTTAAAAAATAAAAATAAAAATAGGAAAAGTAAGATTGAATGAGAAAGCCAATACTTGGTAGGAAAGGTACTTGGGGAAAGCCAAGTTACTTGCTTTTGGATGCCAAGAAAACAAACGGATATAGAAAAGTAAGTCTTATTATCTTATAACCATGCTTCCTTAAAAAAAAAAAAAAAAGAATTGATTGGGAATGTGGGCAAACAAGAACGAGTAAATACTCTTTTTCATCTTATATGGTGATGTGATAGATTTCAAGTGTATCTCATTTAAGTAGTTGATAAAATAAACTTCTTAGAAATATGACACATCATTACAACATTGAGGATGACCTATTTAACATGAAAAGTAACATACCTCATCAATATCACTGTGATATAATAATAATAATAATAATAATAATAAGATTAAAGAATTATAAAATTAAAAAATTTTTAAAAAAAACTTGATTGTAACATATATTTAAAAAACAAAAGACAGTAAAAAATAGTTTTTTAGAGAAAGAAGGAGAGAGAGAGAGAGAGAGAGATAAAACCCAAATTCCAAAGGACAGGTTAATTTTTGGATATGTTACAATTTCTTAGATTAGTAAACATAAGTAAAAAATAATAATAAAATTTGTTAAAAATATTTTGAAAAGATTTTTCACGCCAAACGTAGGCTACAGCTAGGCAGGCACATCGCATGAAATCCCAGTTGTAATGTAAAAGTCCCCCCCCTTTTTTTTTTTCGAAGTAAATGCTCGACTTTTTGGGTAACAGTTCAAGATTCTGAGATTACCACTGCAGAACAAAAAACAGAGCGCCATTGAATTTGGCAAGTACAGTTTGGTCTCTCCCCTTGGCTTCATGCAACTAATCTTCTGGTTTCCATGTCTTTTCTCCACCCAAAAACATGGTTCATGATCTTCGTGTTATCCAATGGCTTTTTGATGGGAAACTAACTTGTGGCGTTTGTTTTTTCAAATACTCTTCTCCCATTCAATTTTTAAAACTTTCTAAAATTTTTTATATAAAATAAAATAATTTTTTTTTCAAATTTAGAAACAAAAGTACTATAAAAAATTATATTCTATAATATTTTATAAAAATACTCTAGCCAACAAAAGATTATATAAAAACAATCTCATAAACTTTTATAATTTAATATGATTCATCAAATTATAAAATTACTTTTATTATAAAATAAATTTGATGAATCAAATAAAACACATCAATTTATGAAATTACTTTTATATCCTTTATTTATAAATATAACAGAACTCATATTTCATTCAATTTTAAACTTTTGTCTCAACTCATATTATTTAGGTACAAACAAAGTTAGTTTAGTTTCTTGTTTTAGGTAATAGTCAAAGCCTTGTGAGAAATTACACTTCCCTATTATCTCTACCCCAGCATTAAAATTAAAACCATTGACATTTTCCTAATGGAAGACATTTTTTGTGGATTTGCTGGGAGCAAGGTTGAACCCGCCCCGCCACAGCAGGCGGCCAAGTCATCCTGTGTATGAAAAACTGCAGATGTGCTGGTGTGCGTTGCATCACAAGTGGGGGGAGAGAGAGAGAGAAATGATTATCCCAGATACACAACAGTAAGCAATATGAAAGACATGGGGTTCCAGCAGTATAAATAAAAGAAAATGCTGAAGAGTCACAAAGTATCCCTGTATTAGAAAAGTAGAGAACCTCTGGTTGTAGTATCCAGGGCACCAATGTCACTTTAACACACTGCATCAAGTAATATATATGAATCAAACATGTATGCGTATCAACTTTGTCGACAAATTGTTTTAATAGGCAATTGCAAATTATGAGTCTTTCTCCTAAAAGACATCTTGCCTTCAGACATTTCACAATGAGGAAGTTTCTTCCTCCCAAGGGAGGAAAAAATGTTAGAAATATGGGAAGTGTGGGGGTTGGGGTGAGTCTGTCTTACCAATAATTCCCATAAGATCAAATTTGGGAAAACCAGCTTGTTACAGAAGTAACCGGGCAGACCTCTTAACCCCATCACAGGCAAAGACAAAAGGATTAACAAAATGCTGAAGACCCTTTGGCCACTTAGATAAATCGGATGATCAAGGATACAGTAAAGAAATCGGATGAAATTTCTTTTGTTAGTTTTGTGTTATAGGCACAGTCCGGTCTCCAAGGTAAAAACTCTGGCTCCACCACTAGTAAGTTCGCAACGGCAGGAATAAATCCTACCAGCTAATTATCTAGAAAAATAAACTACTTCAAAAATTATTACTTAAAATTGTGGAACAAAATTTTTATCCAACATGGTTCATGAAAAAGTAGTGCACTGAAGTTGTTTTTCCAATGTGCACCACAATGGCTGTTAGTTGTATATGAAATTATAAATAGTTCTTTCTAAAAAATACGAAAACTAAAACCTAGAACAGTGAGATTTAGGTCCTGTTTGGATATACAGTTCTTCTAATCTCGTTTTAACATCCAAACACTATTCAAACACTAACATTTTTGAATTTCTCTCTCATACTTTTTTATCAAATCACTACAACTTTTCTAAACTTCTATATAAAACACAAGAAACAATTTAACTTTTTTAAATTTCAAAATAAAAATAATATTAAAAAATAATATCCTAACAATATTTTAACTTTCTAATATTCTGATCAACATTTTCTCTTTCCTTTCCCAAACACCATTAAAAGCATTAACTCAAACTATTTTAATTCTATTCACAAACCATCTCACTACTATTCATAGATTTCTCATCTCATCTCATTATCCAAACGAGACCTTAATTTCCATCCGCTACAAGGTCAGCTAGATTTAGTTAAAAGAATGGCAACCATTTTTTTCCTAATAATTCAGCTCTCAGGGATCCAAAGGAAACATTGAAATAGAAATCCAGACACTTCACATTCACAAACTAACAACACCATCTGGCCAAATACAAATTAGTGGAACTATGAAAGAAAATGCAACAGACTAATCCACATCTTTAGGCTGGGAGCTTACTTGTATAAATAGGCAGCAATTCCCAAAATTATGCACAAGAGGATGATATCAATGCAGAAGTTGCGGCTAGACCTCAGCTGCATAAAACAAAAAATAATGCAAACAAGATGTGAGAGAAGGAAGGAGAAAAGAAGGATGAGGGGTTTTCTCAAAACATGGATGGATAATCTAAATTTCAAATATGAACAAAATCCATATACCTGGGTTATTGTTTCCTTCAGCTTCACATTAGCACTTTTAAGGTCAGCATTTGCTGTATCAACCTGAAATGATGTCACAACAGAACTACTGAATTTTTTTTAACATAGATCTTGCAACTTTAATTAATTGGCACTTCTATGTTGCCTACAGTGAAGAAGGAAATTCACATTTACTGAGCAATCGACAAAATTAGATAGATAATTATATGAGGACTGATATAGATTCATTATTCCCAATCAGTGCCATTCTTCCATGACAGATGATGATCAAGGGTATGGGACACTGGCAGAAAGACAAATGATGGATTACCTTATCATCGATTTCATCCATTAATGGCGCTTGTCGATCCAGTTCCTGTACATCAAATTCACATTATTACAGGAAAAACTATTAAGTGATGGAGAATGGCAAGAGAACAAACCTCATTCATGTCATGTGCCATGTTTTTCAATGTACCCAACCCTTCAGCTATAACATCCAAACCTTGATCCTGTATGAAATAAAATTGATCTTTCATGTCAGGGTTGCCACAGCAGGCTACATAAACTAAAATGTGATCCAACAACCGCAACCGGCACATTGTGATTTAAGATATTTCACGAGTCATTGGTGCCATTATCCTATAACCAGATGTCTGGCAGCACAACATTGACAGGGTTTCTAATGGGGTCCCACGTGTTAAACTCATTTGAGTTCAACTCAATTCAGTCTAATTTTAAATTTAATATTCAAACACCCAATTCTTCAATTACTAAACTCATTTAAACTAAAAACTTCTTTACACATGAGACCCACAACCTTTTTCAACTTTTTATAAATACATCTAAACTCATTTTAACATCCAAACACATTTAAACTCATTTTAGGTGGACTCCAAAAACTCACTAAACCATTACAACTCACTACTATTCATAAAAAACTAAACTAAACTTAACGTCCAAATACAATTTAAACTTGTGTGAGCATTGAGGGCGGTGATGTCGAGAAAAAGATCCAAAAAAATAATCTAAAGATGAGCTTTGAAATCAGGAAAGGAAAAATAAAAAAGGCCCAAGTAGATCTACCTAGCTCATAAAGTATTTAAACAAGAGGAGGTGCTAGAATCAAACAGCAGGTAGACAAGATTTCACAACTAACTCAATAATCAATGTTTTATCCATACTTGCCTGTTGCATTCTCCGCATTTCATACTCCTGCCTAAAGCGATCTGATTCTTCAGTTTGTTGAAAATACTCATAATACAATCTCCCATCTGGTATAGTATAATTCAACAAAATTGGTTAACAATTTCAGGTTTATGATAACCACGGTTTAGATAAATTGTTACCTGAAGTTGAGTTCAATTTGATTCCAGTATATGAGGTGGAAGTAGCCCCACCACCAGTTTGTTTAGCTCCATTAGTAGTAGAACCATCACTTATAGCATCAATCTTCTCTTTCAGTGCAAAAACCAAATCATTTCCAGTTTCGAGCTCTTCTTTTGAAAGCCCTTTGACCTAAAACAAACAAAGTATTGTATACATTAATAAGCATATAACAAGGATAAATTCAATAGAAGCAGTAGCATAAATGGTGGGTAGAATCTATCGAAGGATGGAAAAGAAAAAAAATGAAAATAGGGTTTTCCCTTCTTAAATCCAGGAAATGCTCAAGAAATCTTACAAATGCAGATCTGTATTTTTTGATCAATTAAGGCTGGAAGGCAACTATGCAATGTAGACAACCTAATATTTGGGAAACTGAAGTTGTCGTAAGCTTTCCCTCAAATAACTGAAGAAAATAAGAATCAAAGTGCAGCTTAAGTACACTCTATCCTTTCCAACATTTTCTCAGGAACCAAACAATATGAAGGGAATAAAGCTTATTAACAGACAATAATTGCATTCCCACCTCCACACACTCAACTAGATAGATATGATATGATAAAGATAAAAGTTAAAATGTAAAAACAATTTAACCTTTTTAAAAGCAAGTCTCTGCAATTTAGGGAGCTCCTCTAGCAAACGAGCTTTCGTTCGTCGAGTCTCCGCATTTATAGCAACGGCAGTAGCCCTGTTTTTCTGGGTGGCAGCCGCCTCGGATTTCTGAAAAAATAGAAATTAAACTAAAATAGTTGGTGACCCACAAAAAAGCAGCAAAGTCGCTTCTAGACTCAAAATTTTTATTTATTAAAAATCAAAGCATCAATTGCCTTGACCAGTAATTTTATTTGAAATAACACGAAAACAAAACTTCAAAATTCAAACATTTCCCTTCTTCACAGCTACAATTTTCTTAAAATTCCGAACAGAGATTGTAAAAGGGCAAAAAAAAAAAAAAACACAAAAACCAGCATGCACCGTCTACGTAAAATACGAAGTCCAACTTCCATATGTTTTTTTTTTCTTTTTCCTTTTGCCTTTCTTTCAATTTTCTGGGCAACTAAATAGAGCACGGACAAACAGAGACCTGGAAGGTGGCCTCGGCATCGGCCTCGATGACGGCGTATAAACGAGCGAAAGCATCGTCCCCAGAAACAGTTAAGTCCTTGTGCTTATCAATGTCGTATTTCTCGTACTTCTTGCAAATCGCTTCGACACGCGTAATTAAATTAACCACACTCGTTCGACTCATTCCCCACAATTTCCGTGTGTATCTGTATCAGAGTCTTTCCGGAGTTACGCGTTACTGGATTTCAGGGACCGAGAGAGAGATATAGCAAAGTTTAAGGCAGTTCTGAGTGAAGAACGTCTTCTTGTTGTGAAAAAGGTCGTTGATCACGGGTCCTCGAGAGTATCGATGATACATTCTGGCGAAGGAGAGAGGGGCTGTTACCTTGTAAAAAATTCTATTCCTTCGTCTACATGAGTCATGTTGTAACTCACGTCAGGCCTTTTTAATTATTTGTTTGTTTGTTTGTTTGATTTTATACAATATTCGTTTGATATTCTTTTATTTTTAAATATTCATCATTGATAATAGCACCGACCCAAGTTTATGATTCTCCATATCAATTGCCACATCCGGCCAGTTCACTTTAAAAAATGGTAAAAAATTTTATATCTCCGGTATATGAATTCCATCGTGGTTCTATGGAGTTTTTTAAATAAAAAAAATTAAAAAATTTTAAAAAAATATATTTTTTTATCTTTATATATTATTTTATTATTTTTATAAAAAAAATTTAAAAAATATATATAAAAAAAAATTATACTAGATAGCCGCGGCAAAAATTCCCTCGGAATATCCCTAGCACTACTCTTAAAAAATACCTCTGGCTCTGGAGTAGGAGCTATCCATCTGAACATAGCAGGTTGTAACATGATCTATGTGTTATCTGGTGTTGATCCTCATTAATTTAAACTTTTAAAATAAGTAATAATTTTATACTATACATAATTTTATATGATATCAAAACAAAAATCTTAAATTTAAATTCTGGCTTCACATTCTACTCAATTTAATTAAAATTTTATTTATTAGACTCACTAATTAAGAAGAAATCTGACACAAATAAAAAAATTATTAAGATATAAAGTAATAAAACTTATATATTCTCATGAGTTTAAACTTTTAAAATAAATGATGATTTCACAATGGGTGGGTAATTGTTTAGCAGTTTGAATGCGTGAAAACACCATCATCATGTACCTGATTTCTTCTTCACCATATATTTCTGGTAATTACTGCAAACATTTACTCAAACTCGTCTGAAGATTAGAATTCAGCAAATTGGGAATACTACTTGCATGCTAGACATCCTGAGCAGCTGTACTTTCGTCCGACAATAGGGAGATCAAGAATCTTTCTTCTAAACAGATTGGCTTTAGTAGAGACACCATCTAGGATTATTCCAAACAAAGGTTTTCATTGGACTGAGTTCTGTTAAATGCCGTCACTTTTGTTTATTTTTTGAACATTTCACTGATGTAATTAGTTAGAACAATTATTTTATATATAAAAAAAAAGAGTGATACATCTAATCACAATAACAGGGTATATATAGAGTACGCAAAAGTAATTACAGATAGAATTTTATGTCGATCTGAGATAGCCTTTCACAAATGGTAAGCACTCTTCACTATAAACAATCCATTAGAAGAAGCAGACCAAATCCTTTTGTCTTGTCTTCACGATTAAGAACATTAATTGAGAGGTTGTTGGCAGATTAATTTGGTCTCATCTCTTGGAAAACATGTTGTAGTAGAGACATATTTTACCACCCTGTGTTATGATCAATTAAATCTGCTACAAGAGAATTTTCTGGTAAACCACATATTGGGTTATAAATTAAACTAGAAGAACATCGCTGAGTCCATTTGTCCTTCCAAACTTTCCATTTCCATTACCAATTCTCCACGACAGAACCTCTTGAAGCAAACCCAGAGCAGAATGAAGGCTTCTCCACACAAGTTTTTTCTAAACGTTATTTGATGGGTGGGATTTGAAAATGTCACATGATAATTCTTATAATATTGGAAAAATAAAGGAAAGATGAACCATGATTAAAGTTAAAATTATTATTATATTATTTTTTAATAATATTATTGTTTTGAGATTTGAAAAAATTAAAATGTTTATTACATATTGTGTGAAAAATTTTAAAAATTATAATGATAAGATAAGATGAGATAATTTTTTAATATAAACATGGGCTTAAATTAATATATATATATATATATATATATTAAAAAGATTAATGTATAATGATAGAAAGAGTTTAGGACTTGTTTGGACACTTGAATATTTCATAATATCTTATAATATCTTGAATAGTATTAAAATAGTTTATAAATTATGAATAGTTGTAAATTAATTTGAGTTAAAAATATCTCTTTTTTTTTTGGCTAAAAAAAAGAAATCATTTTCTTTACACCATTCACATAAAATATCTACTAATTTCATCCAACCACCCTCAAAAACATAGAAGGCTTTAAAAAAAAAAAAACATCAATCATATAAATAAAACGTCTGAAATAACAGACTTTTCTAATTCAATATAATGCATAATTTCTAAAAATCAAGAGTCTAAAACAGACTATTCTAACTCGATACAATGTATAATTGCTAAAGAACCTTTCTCAATTTAAACTACTTCATCAACAAAATGCAAAGCTAATTTAGCCATAATATGTGCAGCCTGGTTTCCACTCCTTGGAATAAATTGAATCTGTAAAATTGAATAAAAATGTCAAAATTTTTTTTTGAATATAATTTTTTATAAGTGAAAAACGTTGTATTTTTTTTTTATGTTCGAAAGTTTAAAAAAGTTTTAATGTTTATGTATGATTAAATGAAAAGGTTAAAAGTTTATAATTAAAAAAATGTTTTATATTTAAGTGATGTTTGGAAAGTAAATATACGAGAATATCTAACAAGCCTTATCACCAAAACAAGGCCTAAAAAACATTCAAAATGATTAAAAAAAAAAAAAAAAGACCCAAAGGTGGTTCTACAATCAATTCTTTTTTATTTACAAAAACATGAGATACTACTTTTAGCTATAAAAGAATTTTATAAAAATAAATTCATAAATTGATGCAGTTTAATATAAAATTTTAAATTATAAAATTAATTTTATTATAAAATAAATCTAACAAATCATATAAATTCAAATAAATTTGAATTTATTTTTATAAAATTTATTTGTTCCAATATCATTTCTCTTAACAAACATAGCTTAAAATATGTTTTTTCATTCGTAGGATGTCATTTATGAGTAATATAAGACATTTTAAGATGTGCAAGTTCCATATATTCCTTATTTTCTGTATTCCTTAAAAATAATAAGTTCTACTTTGGATTTTTGTTTTTCTTATAAGCTTCATATTCCTTATTCTCTGTTCTTACTAAGTCATACAAAATAATAGACCATTCGAGCTGAGTCCAAAACAAAATCAAACCGTTTGAAGTCTTTGTTGGGATTTTCTAACTCATCGAGCAGACTTTTCTTTTTGGTTTCAGAAAGGCTTGGAATAGGATTAGTATTCCTAACTTAAGAAATTTGTGCTTTTATAGTTATTTTAGAAAAAAAGAATTATATATAAACCAGTGTAGATAACACATTTAATAAAATGCTTACTGATATAATTTGATTTAAAAGAAAAATTTTAAAATTTAAATCTTACCAACCAAATCTCACTATTTAAATGATGTGAACTGTGTACTGTGTAGGAATATATTTTGCTTAAATATAATATATTTTAATTTAAAAATGATAATAATATTAAATAATGAAATTTTATTGAAATTCTTTTATATGCAAAACAACTATTAATATTGTTTTGCTTAATGATATATATGCCCAAATGCAATATAAGAAATTTATTTAAACCCATCTCCTTGAATTCTATCCACCCCAGTGTATTCCAAATCTTGGACATGGTCCCATTATCCATAGATCAATACTTCCTTATTGATCATCTTGTCGGTGATAACCATAGCCATTAAGCAAAGCTTTCCTTTGTCCATCTTCTATCTATTCCTGGTTTGTTAAAGAGAAGCATTGTCAAAGTCTCTCCATTTTATCTTCCATTGTTGTGTCTTGAGAAAATTGGAACCTCTGAAGGCAGAGGACTCCTTTGCGCGGCAAAGACTAAAACCTCAATCTCTCAGGAAGAGAGAATAGGACTGTTCTTGATCAGTTGCTAATCCTTAAAGCGTGATGGCAGTCTGGTAGATCTTATTAATAGATAATTATTTCAAGAGGGTGTTAGACTCAATATTAAATAATTATATTAGCACAAATATTTCGATCTAATATGATAATACAACACTACAGAATCAAATATTTTAAAATTTTTTTATTCAAATTTTTTATTTAAATACCGTTCTTCACTTTTTATTAATTGCTTGATTAAAAGATTTATTGAATTTACTAGAGGAGACGAATTCTAAACAATGGCGTAGGAAAGTCACCTCCAACAATGACCGAGTAATGAGATACACATAATATATTTTTACAATATATTTCATAACAATATTATAAAATAAAGATATTTTTATAAAATGACGTTACTTTTATAAGATGTTTTATAAAATTCTCTCTCATAACTCATTTAGGTCCTATTTGTAGTCGTAGATGAGACAGCTCGTCTTAACTCATTTTAAATTCATCATTATATTTTTTTTTCATATTTTCATATAAAATATAATTTCTAATATAATTTTTTCAAATCTCAATATAGCATTTTCAATTCTCAAATTAACTTTTTAAAATTTCAAAAAAATAATAATATTAAAAAATAAATTCAACTCCACTCATTTCATCTTATCTCGTTTCTGAATTCAACGAGATCAAATATAATTGTGTGAAGTATTATAAATAATATTGTGTATATCACCTACCATTTTTTTTAATTTGGACTAAAAAAGAACAAGATCTGAGAACTTGTCTACAAGTGCTCTTGGCAAATATTTTTTTCTTTTTAAAACCATTGTGGACTAGGACAGTAGAATTTCATAAAATACAAAAAGAAATCCATGTTAGACGTGCTAAAGGATTTGGATTACATGTTCCATATAGCCGTCCCTGATCGCATCAACTCAAATCACCTTTCTTAAATAAAAAATTGCTGCTATGCGGAAGTGCTCAATAATTTAACTCCAAATCGATCATTTTTATTCTAAACCTCCGTTTATATTTAAAAAATAAGTTCAACTCATTTCAATTTATCTTTATTTTATTATTATATTTTTATAATTTTTTTTATATAAAATATAAATTTTTATATACTTTTTTAAAATTTTAATACATATTTTTAAAATTTCAACATATATTTTTTAAATTTTAAAATAATAATAATATTAAAAAATAAATTAAACTAATTTTATTTTATCTCATTTTCGAATTCAAGCTAAGTATAAAATTTAAAAAACAACGAAGATTGGAAGATTGGGACCAAAAGCGTTGTCCTTTCCTGAGTCACCAGCAATAATCAAATTCAGCGCCCCACATAACACGCACGGTTTTCCAAAGAAATACGGAAGGAACCTTCCCAACAGACAAAAGGATTGACTTTTAGTATTGTTTCTAGCTCTCGTAATTTACCCATTTCATATCAAATACAAATTAGTCCGGTTTGTTTTACAACATGAGTTTTATTATTTATAATTTATTTCATATTTTTAACCTATCTTATTTACTTATTTCAAATTTTAATTCATATCAATTATTTTATTTTATTACTATTTATAACTCATTTCATCTCTAAATCTAAACAATTTCAATCCTCAAAATGTTACAGGAGCAATAAAAACAAATAGAAGTGTTATAGTTCTAAAAAAATCTTATAAAAATAAATCTCATAAATTGAGATGATTATATATAATAAATTAGATTTATTTTATAATAAAAATAATTTTAAAATATAATAAAATACATCAAATCACATTAATTTATAAATTTAATTATGAAATCTCTTCCTCTAATAAAACATTTCTGAAACACACTTTGTGGCAGAAAAGTAGAACTTCCCCCATCTCAAGCCACATTTGCTATATACTATAGACAAGCCAAAATCTCAAGAACAATTTATAAACAGAGTTCTTATTTTCGTGCAGCTGGCTAAATTTTTTCCAATCAATGTCTTTGGATCCACTTCTAGTAAGATCATTGGCAGTGGCACAGTCCTAGCATGAACCATTTTCGAAACTAAAAACTTCTTGGTTCTCTTTCGCAGATGTCTGCCGGGTTTTATCTCTAAACGATCTGATAATTCCCTCTCTAGTCCCCAAACGAATTCTTTGATACTTGCTGCATGGTCCCACTTTAGACATCTCACAATAGTTTTGTCACTCTTCACTTATCGAAGCACTCCTTTCAGAACGGGAGAGGGATCGGAAATCTGGAGCTGATAGTTCTCTGTAATCCTTACGGATGCTCCAGAGGATCTCTGCACAGGTCCTCATGCTGGGCCGATTTTGTCTGTGTGGAGCCAAACACTGAGCGGCTAGTTCAAGAGTCTTTTCGAGGGCTAGGTGATTTGCAGCACTACATTCCAGCTTTGGATCCAACACTGAAACAGCATCTCCATCGGTAAACTTCTTCATGGCCTGCATTAGGGAGATCAAGAATTTTATATTCTTGTAGAAAGCTCCTATGCATGTAACTTAAATAGACCTATCCAGTTAAAGTAGATAGGAAAGCCCGAATATGTTGATGAACTATATGCCAGATATTTGATAGATAAAAATGATATTTGCAATCGTAAAGTATGTAAAAGCAGCACAATCTCTTCAAGAAAGTGAGTAAACTTGGATCCACATTAAAAAAAAAAATCCTTTTTTAATAGTAAATTTCACTGTATATGTTTATACATCTACGACTGCATTTTGCATTACTTATAAGATTATTGATGAAAACTAATTAGCGACCAACGAAGAGAGCAGAAGAGGATCATACCCATCTTGCTGTTATCCGCTCCTTGATTTCTCGTTTTGTTTCGATTGGACGTCTGCCTGTGACTAGTTCAACCAACAATACTCCAAATGAATAAACATCACTCTTCTCGGTCAGTTGATAAGTTCTGAGATACTCTGGATCCAAGTAGCCAGCAGTTCCTTTAACTTGGGTAGACACATGGGTGGCACCTGAATCAGTGTCAGCTGCCAGTCTAGCAAAACCAAAGTCGGCTACCTTTGCTCTTAAGTTTTCTGTGAGGAGAATGTTGGAAGATTTTATGTCTCTGTGAATGATAGGGTGATCTGCAAGCAAACCGACACACAATCCAGTTAGAAATAGATTCTAACAATGATGCTCTTAAACTCAAAACAACTTGCTTAATATTTTACAAGACAAACTGAATTGACTCACCATTAAAAACATGTAAAATCACTGATTATTTTAAAAGCTTAAGTTGATTAAAGAAATAGATTTTATTATTTTATATTTTAATACTCTCATTTCACTTGGGACTAGACTTTCTTTCAAGAAGTTGGCTCAACAAGTAAAACATTTAATTAAATCAAATAGGGTATACAGTCAAGATTCAAACTCAAAAATTATATTCTATGTCATTTAAAATTATCAATTATCCTGAAAATTTAAACTGATTAAGAAAAAAGATTTTATTATTTTGTTTCTTTAACAAAACATACCTGTATACATATGAAGATAGGTAATGGCATGAGCCACATCAATTGCGATATCTAACCGGGCAGCAAGGTCCAGAATGTCGGCATGAATACCTGCATTAGCTTTCCTATCAGATTTCAGCAACTCGAGCGAGCTCATTTGCAGTTGCAGTGAAAGTACAAGGCACAGAAAGAGAAACTCACAATCCAAGTGTTCTCGGAGCGTTCCATTGGGGACGTACTCCACGACAACAATCCTTTCATCTCCGTGCTCCAAACATCCATAAAACCTGACCAAATTCAAATGTTCAACCTGCGCCAGAGTTCGGATCTCACTTTGGAATTCCACCCCCAAATGCTTATCATATAAACTCTGCAAACAAAGAAATGTAACCAAAAAAGTAGTGGTTAAACCCAGAGATGTCAGAAAATGGAATCCATCCTAATGACTTTCATCAAACCTTCTTGGCACGTTTTACTGCAACAGCGGTTCCATCTTCGAGTCTTCCCTTGTAGACTGTCCCGAACCCACCTTGTCCGATCTTGAAAGATGGGGAGAAATTCCTCGTGGCCTTCAAGATATCTTCCATGGCAAATTGTATACGACCAGGCTCTCGGACATGTGTCGAGTTATTTGAACTGGCATAGACTCCAGATCCACGTCTTGATCTCTCGCTACCAGCTCTTAAACCATCAGACGCAACTAAGAAATCAACAACTCAAAAGTTCATTTTAACTCATGTCCCGAATGCAAATGAGTTCGATTTAGCATTATACCATTACAAAAGGAAGAAGATATTAAAACTCCGAATTTACTTGAAAAACCGAACAGAAAACGATTTTTGTTTCATTTCTCAATGATTTCTCAGCAATCTAACACAGGTGTCAGGAATTAGTCAAAAGATCGAAACGTCCGGTTTCGTATCGAAAGGATCAGAAATCTCAAAAAAGCTAGAAAAATAAACCGCAAAACTTCTCGAATTAACTTGATACTATTTCTTAAATCTTTCCTTTCAGTTTCCAAGTCTTTGAGAAAATTGGGATTTTACCAGAGGGAGCTTTGAAATCCTCGGAGTCCGCGAAGCTATAGGTAGAGCTCTTGTTCTCCGGCGGAGTAAAGCAGGCCACGAAGACTCCGGCGACCGATCGAGCAGCGACGGCGACCCGGCTCCGTCCGCTAGAGGTCCCGGCGGTGGAGACGTCGGAGTATGCGGAGCTGGGAGAGTAGGGGACGCGTTCTGGTGTTCTCTGGGCGCCATATGGAGACTTCCGGCCACCGTACGGTGAGTTTGGACTTTTCATTGGAAGGGAGAGAGAGCGAGACCGGAGGACGTGAAAATGGCGGGCAGTATAAGACTAACGTACGGTGAGCAATAGCGTTTACTTGTAAGACTTTAGATATATGTAAGGGTACAGACTAACGTGCGCCCGGTGTGCGCATGTTAATAGCAACCAATCGTGATAAGGCTTTCGGGCCATGGCCATGGGGGTGTTGGGAAACGTATTGATGGCAATCAACTGTGATCGCGCATCTTGAATTTAGCATTGAATGCCCAAAACTGTGATCGCGCATCTTGCATCAGCATGCTTGCTTCGGTCAATTGGGAATTGGTGTTTGTATTATTTTCAATTATTTTGGTATCTCTATTCATAGTTTATTGATCTCTTTTTAGTGAAGTTTAGCTTTAAGTCGTTTAGACACGGAATTAAAATGAGATGTGGTCATATAAAACTTAAAAATTAAATAAAATATTATTTTTTAATATTTTTATTATTTAAGATATAAAAAAGTTAATTTGTTTAATTAATTCCGTGTTATCTTGGGTTTCTTTTTCAAATTTTTTAATTTTTCCTTTATATTATTTGGCATTCTTACAAATTATTATTTTAGAATATTCGCTACCCACTAACTAACTGTCTCATTTATTTAATTAAAATTTCATTAAAAAATATCAAAAAAAAGTTTTATTTTATCAAAAATAAACCAAATATATCGCGTTAAATCATATTAATAGAAACTCTTTTTCTCTTATATATATATATATATATATTTACATGTAACTCATTTCAAAATGGAAAATGTAAAATGGTAAGAAAAAAAACATTATTTGACGGTGGGATGAAACAGAACATAATTAATAATGGGTCATGATTCGAACATAATTATACCAAATCACGCCATCTTCTATTAAATATTTTTGGATGTAATTATCCACTTTATATTATTATTATTATTTTTAATCTTCGAGGTATTTAATATGCAAATTTATTTATTCAAATAATATTTAATTTACCAAGTACGACACAGTCAAACTCAACATTTTTCTTTTGATATCTGAGTGGTCCACGTGTATATTACACTTCTTCACGCTTTATTGCAGCATTTCTCAACAATCTAGAACAGCTTATAGAAGAATGGTTCTAACCGAAGAAAAAAAAGAAAGAAAAAAAAAAGAATTGATTTAATAATTTTTAGAAACGTTCACCCTAAGCTTAATAATTTTGTATTATAAGGATAAGTTATAATAATAATAACTAATTTGTCATTATCAGAGGTAGCTCTTTTTTCTACCAAGAGTTTTGAAAAGAAAATGAAAAATTGGTTGAGCAAGAATCCTCACAAAGCTACCTCGAAAGAGATATGTATAAGTGATTGGCTGGCAGGAAAAAATGTTGATCTACTGATTAGGTTGGGTGTTTGGTCTTCTAATGGTTTAACCAATATTAATTAGGAGAAGGAGTATTTGATTGGACTGTAAAATTATTTTTATATAAAATAAATTTAATGTATTATATAAAGTTGTTTATGTTTTTTTTTTTTTATAAAATCTTTTTCTGTCATATTATTTTTCTTAAATTTGACAATATTCTTTGCCAATTATAATAAATTAAAAGTAGAGAAAAATTATAAGATGTTCCGAACTTTTCATATATTACATTTTTAAATATCTATTGATAGGATTTTTCGATTCTTAAATAATCTTATTTTAACCGTTTAGATTTCGTTTAGATTTAAAAATGAGATGAATCGAAATGAGTTTAGTTTATTTTTTAATATTATTATTATTATTTTAGAATTTGAAAAGGTTGAATTAGAATTTGAAAAATGAGTATTGGAATTTAAAAAATCTCTATTAGAATTTGTGTTTTGTATGAAAAATTAAAAAAAATATAATGAAAAATTAAAAATGAATTGAGATGAATTGAACTCATTCTTAAATCCAAACCGAACCTTAATGCATGGATGGATAATTTGTGATTTAAGAAAAGCAAAATTTATGTTTCCATGATTATAATATACATTTGATATAGAGAACTTTCTAATATATATATCGATGTTACAAAAACTAAACCATTTTAATGAAAAATAATGCATAAGATTCTAGAAACTATATAGAGTTGTCTTGTGAGTTAATCTCATTTGGATTCAGAGATGAGATGAGTTGAAATGAGTTTAATTTATTTTTAATATTTTTATTATTTTGATATTTGAAAAAAGTGTATTGTAATTCAAAAAAGGTGTATTAAAATTTAAAAAAAGTGTATAAAAAAGTGTATTTTATATAAAAAATATAAAAAATATAATGATGAAATAGAAGTGAGTTGAGATGAGCTCAACCCACTTCTAAATTCAAATGGGGCCTTAGTCTTATTCTTTTCGTTGACTTTTTACGGTAGTACAAATTCTTTGATGACTAAAGCATTTCTTTTATATAGAGTTAACTTATCAAAATATCTAAAAACTAAAGAAAGAAAAAATATTTAAAAAAATAAAATAAAATGTAATATTTCAAAGTACTGTTACAACTCCAACGATATTTTATAAATATAAAATTATAAATTGGTGTGATTTTATATAATATATTAAATTTATTTTATAAATAAAATAAATTTATAATCTAATATATTATATCAAATACCTCATTTTATGAGTTACTTTTATAAAAAAAAAATTATGCTTGTTATTTATATATATATAATAACAAAGCCATATTTTTGAGTCCATGTCTATTAAGGACAAAAGTAACCAAAAAGTAATTGATGTCCAATTTTCTTAAAGTCAAACTTCTCCGCTTATGTTTGAGTTCAGACGACTTGGCATGCTTCTTAATTTATGATCATGAGAGTCAGGAAGTACCATAATATGGAGTGAAGACCTCTCTTTCTCTCTCTCATCATCTTGAAAGAACATTATGGCTCTTTTTAGATTATAAATTTATTTCATCTTCATTTATTTTATCTTAAATTTATTATTATATTTTTTTAATTCATATATAAAATATAAATTCTAATATAATTTTTTAAAATCCTAATATAATTTTTTAAAATCTCAAAATAATAATAATAATATTTTATTCAATTTTCAAAACTTATCTCAACTCATCTCATTTTAACTTCGAATCCGAACGAAGCCAATATAAAATTTTATTTTTCATTTGAATAATAAAATAATTTTATTTTATCTCATTTTATTATTATAATTTTTTTAAATTTTTATACAACATATAATAAATAATTTAATTTTTACAAATTATAAAATAATAATAAATAATATTTTATTTAACTTTTTTATAAAATTATCTCATCTTATCTTATTATTTTAATTAGAATTTATCAAAACTTCATGTCGTGAATTATTACAAGGAGATAGACTTTGGAAATCCCTCCCAAGGCACGATTTTGTCTACATCCTTTGAAGAACCAACAATTGACAGCTTCTGCCCTCCATCCTACTTTAATTTCTCCAAAAGTTAGGAACCTAATATTCAACGCTACTTTAATGTACATGATTTATAGCGTAAATTGCATCCAAAATGTGATTTTTCAACATTTTAACCATAATTCTCTTATTACTTATTTTAATGAGACATCAAATCATTGGTAGAAAAATAAAACTAGACGACGGTCAAAAGAATGGTAACTTACATGCCGACAATAAATTAAATTATTTCCCCTACTTTTTTGGCTCAACAAAAAAGAAAAAGCATGAGACCTTTGATTAGAAGCCAATTAAACATGAAATGTATTTTTGCAGATATGGTGGACAGTCATTTTTAAATAAAATAATGGAACTTCTGTTAAGTAGAGAGTAAGGAAGTTGTATAGTTGGTTGAGGATTGCCATTGTAGTAAGAAATCACCTCTCCAAATCATTCTCTCTTTTAAGACTAAGATCCCAAACAATAGATGATTTAATATAGGAGCATTTTTTAGCAATAACACAACATCATCCAAGTCAATTAAAAAAAACTGTTGAAAGTTTTTAATTGTCCCTACCTTTTCCAACAAGACTACATGTATTAGTATTCGGTCTGTTCATCCGACTTTTGGATTCAAGAATTCAAATTCGAATGATAAATAATTTTTTTAAACCTTTTAGATCATGAAAATGTCTAAACTATTAAAAAATAAAAAATAAAATTCAGGACCGAGCCAAGCAACAGACCTAATTAGTACTCCTAACAAGATGATTTTTGTAAAATAATGCTATTCAACATCTTTTTATTTATCATCCTTACAATATTTTATAATGTAATGTGATATGGTTAGAAAAGTGTTTGTTATGCTCAATTTGTCTACCACTTATTTGATGTCATATTAAAAGATTATATTAAAATATTGACGGTTAAGAGAGGATCACGATGATATCATTGTTTTTTTTTTTTTTGATGCATTTTGCCATTTTAAAATTAATCATACCTGCATGTGTTACCATAAAAAACAACATATCTGATTGTGATGTTTAATAGTGATAGATTAGGTTTTCAAAAAAAAAAATTTAATAACTTTTGAGTTTTAAAAATAATTATTTGCATGATTTTACTAATAAACAAAGAACCCTAAAAAGGCGTCTAAATAAATAACAAAAATGTACATGATCTCTTCATAATTCAAAATACAATAGCATTAAAAGTAATAGATTCCCTAATTATGTATTCTAAACTAAAAAATATCCAACTTCAAGACGATTAAAGTAAAGAAGTGATAAAATGTATTTATATTTTGGGTGTTGATTGGCATGTGTCTATCAATACTTCCGTCTTCCAAGTTCCATCCCTCTGGGCTCTGTGCACTTCTGTTATTTAGATGACAAATTGTTGTTCCTAAATTGCAAAAGCTAAAGGCCTATCAAACCTTATAGATATATATATATATATATATATATATATGCTGCTAATGTGGAGATAAATTTGACCCATAACTCATAAAAGTAGGGTACCCTACTTTCTAAGAATGTACCACTTCGCATCAAACAGCTCCAAATCTGAAAAATGACAAGTATCTATGTAATTTCTTGTTATCATCTCATTAAAAGGGTAACTTCGATTTAAGATTGAGATAATCGAACAATTCTAAAAGAGAAAGGATAGAATTACAATTCTTTTTATAATCTTTTATACAACTATATTATAAATGAGGAATATTTTTGTAAAGTGATATATACTTTTATACATCACTTTACCAAAAGGCCCCTCATTAAATTATATATCACTTTACCAAAATGTCCCTCATTAAAGTATATATCATTTTACCAAAATACTCCTCATTTATAATATGGTTGTATAAAAAATTGTAAAAATGATTATATATATATATATTATTACTCATTCTAAAATCCTTTCTTCTTTATTAAATTTCACTCTTTTGATAAAAAAAAAATATGACTACATCTTCGAAAGAGTAACCATTGATCCAAAATTCTGAGAGTTATTAGATACTAATTTGATTAAGCATGTAACCCTCATGATCATAACAAAATCATCGAATATAAATGTGTTTTGTAAACAAAATTAAGCAATAGTTTATTGTAAAACACAAATATGTGCTTGATCAACAATGTTTAAAATTGAAATCCAATAATTATCAGTTATAGAAATATGTGTGTGTAATGAATGAGACCTATTTTTTGAATAAATTCCAGTGTCACATATAATACTTATATTTTTACTTACAATACTCATTTTGTTAGTTTTATTTTGAAATTTAGATTTTAAGTTTCAAATTTTATAACTTTCAGTATACCAATAATTGACATATGGAGAAAATTTCATAATTTTCTTAAGTAATTACCATTTTTTTTAATTGACTTTGTTGTCGAGATGACTAACACAAGATGGGAGGGTGAATTGAGTTATATTAAAAAATTAATACTTATAAACCAAATATACAAACTCAGTATTTTAACGAGATTCAGCCTCACTACCTACGTCATCGCCTCAAGGTACCACTTGAGGATCCCAAATTCACTATTCAATCTCCTCAATAGTAAGAAGAAACAAACTCAGTATTTTAACGAGATTCAGCCTCATTACCTACGTCATCGCCTCAAGGTACCACTTGAAGATCCCAAATTCACTATTCAATCTCCTTCAGGTGGGGATAGAAACATATTACACTTTTGAGCAATACCGCTACAAAGAATCTGTGTAGAACACCCTCTACGCTTGCAATCACCTCACACTTAGTGATTCAACTATTCTCAGTGTAGAATGTATTCTACACAGACAAGATTTATACGCACTCTCTTACAAATACAAGAGCTGATAGTGAGTAGATTATCAGAATATACTCTTCAATGAGTGAAATAAGAACAATACAGCACAACCTATATCTCTCTCAAAATGAATTCTCAAAATGAATAAGGATTAAAGTACAAAACTTAAAAAAGAAAGAATTAAGGTTTTGAGAAAATGATGTAAAACTTAGCAATTGATGTGTAAGCTCTTATTGTGATTTTTATAAAACTCAAATGAGCTATTTATAGGCAAATGAGTCTTCATATTCAAATTTAAAAAGATTCACATGTAAAATAAGAGTACTATTCACTTTTCAACAGATTCAAATAAAAATATCTCATTTTTATATTTGTCAAAGACAACTCGATTCATTTTTCAAATAAATCAAACCTAATCTTTTACTTTTCATACATGACAAAATGAACATGATTTATTTTTCAAACCAAATCATATTCTTTTTGCATATGTCAAAAAAATAAATAACCACCTTTCAAGATTTTCAAACAAATCATCTATCTTTTGCATGTGTCAAAAAAACACACAACCAACTTTCAAGATTTTCAAACAAAATTATCTATCTTTTGTATTTGTCAAAAAAATACATAACTACCCTTCAAGATTTTCAAACAACACATGTACATGTTAAATATGACAATCAATCATCTTACAAATTTAAATTTTTATGCATATGTGGAAAAAGAATAATAATTTTCGAAATTAAATATCTTAATAAAGTTATACAAATGTAAAAAATACAATTTGATACTTTATGAGAAAATATTAATTTTGAGTCTTAATCCAATTTCAAATTTTAAGAAATGTATAAAATTACTCTATGAGTTTCATTTGTAGACTTGTTCTTCTTTTTGCTCATACTTGATTTCTTGTTGTGCTTAGCTCTCTTCGTGCTTAGACAACTTGAGTTTGAGTCTTAAATTTATTTGTTATCATCAAAATCTATACGTAGATACGAGACTTGAAACCTTGGGTTATACAGGCTTGATCAGTTTTTTATTTATTCTTTTTCCAAAAAAATTTATCGTTTGTGTTGATAATCTTTTCTAATATAAAAAGCCTTCTATTTTCTATTTATCTATGCAAAAATAATATACATATGAATATAAATTGAAGTCTTTTTTTTTCCTAGTCATATAATAGTATATCAAGAAAAGAAGATTCATAACATTCTCTTGTGACCTCATATTGAGTTTATCCCTGAACAATGGGTTAAAGTTTGCGTAAAAATGTGTTGGATTTAGAGAATCCAAATATATGCTAAGTGTTATAAAATTAGAATAAAAATTATTATTGTAAGAGAAAATATTTGAAACTTTTTATTTTTCAAGAACTAAATTTTTCCTTTTCTTTTCTTTCTTTTTTTTCTCCTCTCTATTTCTTTTCTTTTTTTTCTTTCTTCTGCTTGTACAAAACTGAATGAAAACGTTCGTATTTATAAGCATAAATTATTGTGTAAGTTACTGTGTGAATTAAGAAAAAAATGATTCTGGTGGGGGATGGTCACATGGGTTTGTTGGAGGGGTCATTCATTGCCCCCCTCCAATAATTTATAACACTCCCCATTTTATGACCATTTATAAAAAATCTGACTCGTTAAAACCTTACAAAGGAAAAACTCAGTGGGAAGAAAAACCAATGGTGAAGGAAAAAGAGTACAATATTCTTATGTATCTCCAAGTGCTTTAAAATTACCTCATTAAAATCTTGCAAAGGAAAATCCAGTGGGATAAAACCTTAGTGAAGGAAAAAGAGTACAATCAGTACAAATCTTCAAGACATTTACTCCCCCTGAAAAGTACATGATGATAGATATTTGAGTTTTTGCATTCCAATGGTCTGCACAATCTTCTTGAATGTCGCAGTTGGTAATGCTTTTGTGAATAAATTTGTCAGATTATCACTAGATTGTATCTATTTGACATCAATTTCGTATTTCTTTTGAACTTCATGAATATAAAAGAATTTAGGTGAAATATGTTTGGTTCTGTCACTTTTGATATATCCTCCTCTGATTTGAGTGATGTAAACAGTATTATCTTCATATAAAATTATTGGGCTTTCATTGATCAAGGGGAGACCACGCTTTTCTTGGATATGTTGGATTGCTGATCTCAGCCAAATACACTCTCAACTTGTTTCATGAATTGCAATGATCTCTGAGTGATTTGAAGATGTAGCAAATAGTATTTACTTAACCGATCTCCAAGATATGACAGTATCTCTACAAGTAAATAAATATCCAATTTGAGATATACGTCTGTGTGGATCTGAAAGATAACCTGCATATGTATACCTAATCAATTGTGGAATTGATCCACGTTGATAAAATAATCTCATATCAATTGTATCATGAAGGTAACGAAAGACATGTTTAATATCATTTCAATGCCTTCGAGTTGGTGCAAAACTATATCTTGCAAGCAGATTAAGTGAGAATGTAATATCAGGTTGAGTGCAATTTGCAATATACATCAAAACTCTAATTGTACTGAGATATGGCACTTCAGGACCAAGAATTTCTTCATCGTCATCACAAAAATGAAATTGATCATTCTTCACATCAAGGGTTCAAACAATCATTGGAGTACTCAGGGGATGAGCTTTGTTCATATAAAAATACTTTAGGACTTTCTCTGTATACATGGATTGATAAATACAAATTTCATTTGGCAAGTGCTCGAGCTGCAGGCCAAGATAAAGTTTTGTTTTGTCAAAATCTTTCATTTCAAATTCATTTTTTAAATATGTATCGGTTCTTGAAATCTGTTCAGGAGTTCCTACAATATTTAAATCATCAACATAAATCGCAATAATGATAAATCTGAATTATGATTTCTTAATAAAAACACATGGGCATATAGGATTATTCTCAAATCATTCTTTCAATAGATATTCGCTTAATTGATTATACCACATGCATCCAGGTTGCTTCAACCCATATAAAGATCTTTGTAGTCTGATAGAGTATATATTTCTAGATGTACTTGTAAATGTTTCAGGCATTTTATATCCTTCAGAAATTTTCATATATATGTCATGGTTTAAGGATCCATATAAATATGTAGTGAGCACATCTATCAACCGCATTCCTTTTGTAATAACTAGACTAATCAAAAATCTAAATATGATTGCATCCATAACATGAGAATATATTTCTTCATAATCAATCCTGAGTTTCTGCAGGAAACCTTGTGTGACAAATCGTGATTTGTTCCGCACAATTTCATTTTCTCATTGCATTTTCATACAAATACCCACTTATATCCAACAGGCATTACACCATTTGGTGTTTGAAAAACAGGTCTAAATACTTCTCGTTTTGCTAGCTGAATTTAATTTAGTTTTAATAGCTGCTTTCTGTTGAACCCAAGGTTTCAAGTCTCGTATTTACGTATAAATTTTGATGATAACAAATAATATTGAAAACTCAAGCTCAAGTTGTCTATGCATGAAGGGAGCTAAACACATCAAGAAATCAAGCATGAGCAAGAAAGATATCAAGTCTACAAATGAAGCTCATAGATTATTTTTGTACATCTCTTGATAAAATTAGAAATTGGATTAAGGCTCCAAATTACTCTTTTTTCTCATAAAACATCAAATTACTTTTTCCACATATGCAAGACATTTTTAAATGTCTTAGTTTTGAAAATTATGTTTTTCACATGTGCATAACACCATCAAACAAAATAATTTCGAAAATTATATTTTTTTTTATAAAAACTTGATTTTATAAGATGATTGATTATCATATTTGACATGTGCATATTTTGTTTGAAAGTCTTGAAGAGAGGTGGTGTGTTTTTTTGACTAATGCAAAAGGTAGATGATTTTGTTTGAGAATCTTAAAGGGTGGTTGTGTGTTTTTTTGAAAAATATAAAAGATAGATGATTTGTTTGAAAATCTTAAAGGGTGGTTGTGTATTTTTTTGACATATGCAAAAAGAAGATGATTTGGTTTGAAAAATAAATCATGCTCATTTTGTCTTGTATGAAAAGCAAAAGATTAGGTTTGATTTCTTTGAAAAATGAATGGAGTTGTCTTTGACAAATGCAAAAAGGAAATGTTTTTATTTGAATTTTTTGAAAAGTAAATGATGATGTTTTTGATATGGGAATCTTTTCAAATTTGAAATTGAAAAATCATTTGCCTATAAATAGCTCACTTGAGTTTTGTAAAATTTACAACAAGAGCTTACACATCTATTGCTAAATTTTGCATCATTCTTTCAAAGCTCTCATTCTCTCTTTTCTAAAGTTTTGAGCCTTAATTCTTGTTCTTGTTGAGAGAGATATAGTTTGTGCTGTATTGTTCTTATTTCACTCATTGAGGAGTGTTTTCTGATAGCCTACCCACTATCAATTCTTGTATCAGTAAGAGGGTGTGTATAACCCTTGTGTGTGTAGAAGGTGTTCTACACGAGGAATAGTTAAATCACCAAGTGTGAGGTGATTGGAAGTAAGAGGGTGTGTATAACTCTTGTGTGTGTAGAAGGTGTTCTACACAGGGAATAGTTGAATCACCAAGTGTGAGGTGATTGGAAGTGTAGAGGGTGTTCTACACGAAATCTTTGGAGCGGTGCTGCTCAAAGGTGTAATAGGTTTCTATCTCCACCTAAAGGAGATTGAATAGTGGATTTGGGAATCCTCAAGGGGTAGCTTGAGGCGAGGACGTAGGCAGTGGGGCTGAACCTCGTAAAAATACTGAGTTTGCTTTCTCTTACCCTACTCTTTATATTTCCTACTGCTTTATATTTTGGTTATATTTTATATTGTATATTTAGTTTATAAGTATTAATTTTTTAATATAACCCAATTCACCCCCCCTCTTGTGTTAGTCATCTGGGCAACACTTTCTATTTTGGCCAATCATTTATGCGTCGACATTTTTTAACAGTTTTTTACTCACTTTCTTTATTATTTCTGATAATGTCAATAACTATTTTATGTGAAAATATGTTGTCGACAACAGTTTTATTTCTATCCAGAATTTCTCCAGTACTCATGAAATGTATTGAGATTTCATTATATTCAGGTACCTGTTCCTCTTCATGGGAAAACATTTCATGAAACACCTATTCAGGATGTCCCTTTTCAGGAGAATTTGGTATAGAAGATTTAATCTCTTTTGGAGTATCAATTATATTTTTAGTCTGTATTATGGGTATGAGTTTTTCAGGAATACCAAATTCATTTTGTATCTTTTTCGTTTAAAGAATTTTATCTTTTGCACCAATAGGTCTTCTACACTTCAAGCGTATCTTGGACTCACCTATTGCTATTTTGACAATTTGTCTTTCAGAGACTTCAATCATTGCTGGAGCATTAATAACAGGAATATAAGATTTTACTACACCTTTAGTGTTAGTAAATATATCCGATAATTGATTTGTAATACTTTGTAAATGAATAATCCTCTGAACTTCCAGTTTACATTCATTTGTAGGAGGATTAAATTGAGACATGACTTTATTATCCTAAGTAATTTTTTGTCGTACTTCAGGCACTAACTTTTCATTACCCATTAATGAAAAAGTGGATTCGTCAAAGTGATAATTCTCAAAACATGCTTTAAATATATCATCTGTAAGGGGTTCGAGATACCTGATATTAGATAGAGAATCAAAACCAACATATATCCCAAGTCTACGTTGAGGACCTATTTTTGTACGTTATGGAAGTACAATTAAAACATATACAGCACATCCAAAAGTACGAAGATGAGAAATATTAAGTTGTTAACCAAATGCATGCTGTAATGGAAAATATTTATGATATGCAGATGATTTAATTAGAATTAATGATGCTACATGATGTATAGCATGTCCTCAAACAGAAACATGTAGTCTTGATTTCATAAGTAAAGGTCTAGTAATTAACTGAAATATTTTAATCAAAAATCTAGTAAACCGTTTTGAGTGTGCGTATAGGCAACAGGATATTCAACATCTATTCCTATTGACATGCAATAGTTATCAAAAATTTGAGATGAAAATTCACATGCATCATCCAATCGAATGGTTTTAATTAGATAATCAGGAAATTTTGCTCGTAATTTGATTATCTGAGCAAGTCTAGCAAATGCAACATTTCTAGTAGAAAGCAGACAAACATGTGACTATCGACTAGAAGTATCAATCAAAATCATAAAGTATCCAAATGGTCTACTTGATGGATGAATAAGCTCATATATATCTCTGTGAATCCTTTGTAAAAAGGATGGAAATTCAACAACAACTTTTGATAGAGATGGTCTGATAATCAACTTACCTTGAGAACATGCAGAGCACGGATATTCATTGGGTAAGATAATTTTTTGATTCTTTAAGGGATGTCTATGTGAATTTTCAATAATTCTTCTCATCATTATAGATTCCGGATGTCCAAGGCGATCATGCCAAGTCATAAATACTTTGGGATCAGTGCACTTCTGGTGCACTACAACATATGATTCAATTGTTCTCATCTTTGTATAATATAATCGAGAAGATAAAGCAGTCAGTATTTCTAATACGAGCTTCTGGCTCGAAATTATTTTAGTAATAAGAAGATATTTTTTACTGTCTTCATTGATTGTTTCAATATGGTAATCATTTCGACATATATATTTAAAACTCAATAAATTTCTTCTAGATTATGAAGAAAATAGAGTATCATCAATACAAAATTTTATGCCATTAGGCAATACAATATAAGTTCTTCTGGAACCCTCAATTAAATCTGATGAACCCGATATGGTATGGACATAAATTTTGCTTAGTGTTAGATTTTGAAAATATTTCTTATCTTTAAGAATTGTGTGAGTTGTAGCACTGTCAGCCAAACACACGTATTTATTATTCAACTCAGAGATAAAAAATTCATCAATATGATCCATAATTTTACAAAATATACAAAATTTTTATTACAAATAATAAAGAAAATATATTAATTGAGTGGAACACTTCCATCTCCAATTAGGTGATCAATTCTACCATCAGGATCTTTAAAGAAATCACAAACATAAAGATGAGTGACATCTACATTTACTGAATTTAATAAATCATCTAATAATTCTACTAAATTTCTTTCAAACATTTTATTCTTTCCTTTAATAGATGTTTGATAGAAATCAACTAAGTGTCTGGCCGTATAACAGATACGTGATCAATATCTGGTCATTCTACATCTATAGCACACCTCTTCACTTCTCTTTAAAAAATTATTCTAGGGATTTTTACCCATTTTTAAGTTGTACCACTTCTGGTGATACGGTATATTATTATTATTCATTTTATTATGGTCACTTATGAACCAATATTTTTATAATTTCTTCTACCACGTCCGCACCACCGATTTCTTCTAAAGGATGCATCATTCGTTTATGGGAAAGATGCAAACTTATTGTCATTCATTTCAGGGAATGATATTAAGCCAGTAGGGCGTGACTGATGATTTTTGTTGAACCCAAGGTTTCAAGTTTCGTGTAAATCTACATATGAATTTTGATGATAACAAATGAATTCAAAAAATAAAGGAGTCTCAAGCTCAAGTTGTCCACACAATATAATCAAGCACATCAAGGAAGCAAGCATGAGCAAGAAGGGAACAAGTTCACATTAAAATCATAGAGTAATGTTGTAAATCTCTTAAAAATTCAAAATTAGGATTAAGGCTCAAAATTAATATTTTATCATAAAGCATTAAAATACATTTTTCACATATGCATGAATATTTTGGAAATTAAATTTGAAAATTTTGAAAGATGATTGATTGTCATCTTTCACATGTGCATGCCATGATTAAAGGTTTGAATTTTGAAAATATTAAGATGATTGATTGTCATCTTTCACATGTGCATGACATGATTAAAGGTTTGAATTTTAAAAATATTAAGATGATTGATTGTCATCTTTCACATGTGCATGTTTTATTTGAATATTTTTAAAAGTGGTAGATGCTTTTCTTGACTTATGCAAAAGGTAAATGTCTTTATTTGAAAATTTTGAAAAGTAATGTGTGCTCCTTTTGTCATATGCAAAAAGTAAAAGATTATGTTTGAAATTTTTGAAAAGTAAAGTGTGCTTCTTTGTCACATGCAAAAAGTAAAAAGATTAGATTTAAAATTTTTGAAAAGTGAATGATGATGTTTTTGACATGGGAATCTTTTCAAATTTGAAATTGAAAACTCATTTGCCTATAAATAGCTCACTTGAGTTTTGTAAAACATATAACAAGAGCTTACACATCTATTGCTAAATTTTGCATCATTCCTTCAAAGCTCTCATTCTCTCTTTTCTAAAGTTTTGAGCCTTAATTCTTATTCTTATTGAGAGAGATATAGGTTGCGCTGTATTATTTCTATCTCACTCATTGAGGAGTGTACTTTGATAGTCTACCTACTATCAACTCTTGTATTTGTAAGAGGGTGCGTATAACCCTTGGGTGTGTAGAAGGTGTTCTACACGAGAAATAGTTAAATCACCAAGTGTGAGGTGATTGGAAGTGTAGAAGGTGTTCTACACGGGGAATAGTTAAATCACTAAGTGTAAGGTGATTGGAAGTGTAAAGGGTGTTCTACACGGATTCTTTGGAGCGGTGCTGCTCAAAGGTGTAATAGGTTTCTATCTCCACCTAAAGGAGATTGAATAGTGGATTTGGGGATCCTCAAGGGGTAGCTTGAGGCGAGGACGTAGGCAGTAAGGCCGAACCTCGTTAACATACTGAGTTTGCTTCTCTCTTACTTTTACTTTTTATATTTATTACTGTTTCATATTTTGTTTATATTTTATATTATATATTTGATTTATAATTGTTAATTTTTTAATACAACTCAATTCACCCCCCCTCTTGTGTTAGTCATCTGGGCAACAATTGGTATCAGAGCTAGAGCTCTGTTATAAGATTAACTATCTTTTGAATTAAGATCTTATGGCTAACATTGCAGTTTCATTTGGTGAAGGTCAATCTAGCAGTCGGCCTCCACTCTTTTGTGGAGACAATTACTCATTCTGGAAAGTTAGAATGAGAATATTCCTTCAGGCTCAAGGTCGAGAAATCTGGAAATGCATTGTAAATGGACCTTATATTCCAACAAAAGTAGTTGATGGAGTAAAGGTGAAAAAGGAAGAAGAAGAGTTTAATCGTGAAGACGATAGACTTTATACTTTAAATTTAACTGCTATGAATTTATTATATAATACTCTCAATGGTAATGAATTTAATAGAGTAATGACTTGTGCTACAGTAAAGGAAATTTGGGATAACTTGGAAGTTACTTATGAAGGAACTTCTCAAGTCAAGGAATCAAAAATTTAAATTCTTACTCATGAATATGAAATATTTAAGATGAATGATGATGAATCTATTTCTAGTATGTACACTCGTTTTACTAACATCATAAACAGCTTGACAGCTCTTGGCAAAATTTATTCCAAAGTGGAGATAGTAAGAAAAATTCTCAACTCTCTACTAAAACGTTGGGAATCAAAAGTGACAGCAATTCTTGAAGCTAGAGACCTCAAGAAACTCGAAGTGAATGAACTCATCGGGTCACTTATCACCCATGAGTACACATTAAAAAGAGGAGAAGAAGAATGAAATTCAAAGAAGAGTTTGGCACTTAAAGCTGTTCCACATGAAAGTGAAAGTGATGAAGATGAGGAAAATGATGACAAAGATGAAGAAGTTGTGGTGATAACAAGAAGAATTCAGATGTTCTTAAAGAAAAATAAAACTCCTCCAAGGAAATCCTTCAAAAAGTTTTCCAAGAAAGATTCAGGTAAAAATGACACTTTAATTTGTTATAAATGCAATAAACCTGGTCATATCAAGTCAGATTGTCCTCTGCTAAAGAAAGATCGAAACAAAGGCAAAAAAGCAATGAAAGTTACATGGGATGATGATTCAAGTAGCTCAAATAGTGAAGCAAGCAATGGAGAATCAGCAAATCTTTGTCGTATGGCTAAAGATGACATTGAGGTAACAAATTTTGATAATATTGAAGATCCTTCATATGAAGAATTGCAAAATATTTTAGAAGAGATATATGAAGAATTTGAAAAATTGGGTATCAAGTATACTGTTTTGAAAAAGAAAAATTCTTTTTTAACAAATGAAATTGATATTTTAAGAAAAGAAAGTATTGCTTTGAAAGATGAAAATCTTGAGTTGAAGAAAAAGAAAACTGATTTAGAAAACATTATTGAAAATTTTACGAATGGAAAAAGAAATTTTGAAAAACTTCTTGGTAGTCAAAGATGTGTTTTTGACAAGGCAGACTTTGGATATATGCCGAAACAAAATTACAAATCTTATAAAAACTTCTTTGATAATCCTTCTACATCAAAATCCAATATTCAAAATTCTTTTCATAAAAATAATTTTGTTAAAAAAAGATACTATTATAATCACTCAAGTTATTCATATATGTCACATGCTATTTGTAATTTTTGTAATAGAAATAGTCATAATTATCTTACTTGTGCTATTAGAAGAAAACATACAATGACTATTTGGGCCATATGGGTACCTAAGAATCTTATTTCTTTTAATACTAATAAATAAAGGACCCAAAGAATTTGGGTACCAAGAATTTTTTTTAATTGTTTTTGTAGGTATGCATGAAGTATTCTACAGGTAAAAATAAATGATTTTTAGACAACGGATGCTCAAGATACGTGACAGAAGACAAAACTAAATTCATTGACTTCACTTCTAAAGAAAAAAGATGTGTGATATTTGGAGACAATTCAAAATGAAAGATCATGGAAATAGAAGGAAAGATCATCAAGACTTAGTACAAGATGCAACCAAATAGTGGAAATATGTGAAAGATCATCCAGCGGAATAAATTTTAGGAGAACTTTTACGAGGTGTAAGTACTCGATCATCTCTTAGAAATATTTGCAATCATACTGCTTTTCTATCTCAGATTGAACCTAAAAATATTGATGAAGCACTTCTTGATGAATCTTAAATTCTAGCTATGCAAGAAGAGCTTAATCAATTTGAAAGAAATAATATTTGAACACTTGTTCCTAAACCCAAAAATCATACTATTATTAGAACAAAATGGGTTTTTAGAAACAAGAAAGATGAGTCCGGAGTCATTACTAGAAATAAGGCTCGACTTGTGGCCCAAAGTTTCAATCAAGAAGAAAGAATCGATTATGATGAGACATATGCACCAGTCGCAAGATTAGAAGCTATTCGAATGCTTCTTACATATGCTTGTTATAAAGATTTCGAACTTTTTTAAATGGATGTTAAAAGTGTTTTCTTAAATAGTTTTTTTATTGAAAAATGTTTTTCAAGAGAAAAGATTGATATAACTCTTTTCATCAAGTATGAATAGAATGATATTCTTCTAATTCAAATTTATGTAGATGATATAATATTTGGTGCTACTAATGAAAATATGTGTCAAGATTTTGTTAAGAATATGCAGGAAGAATTTGAAATGAGCATGATGGGAGAACTTAATTTCTTTCTCGAATTGCAAATCAAGCAAGCAAAAAGTGGAACATTTATTAATCAGTCAAAATATATCAAAGAGTTACTCAAAATTTGAGATGGAACGTGCGAAGGTAATTGGAACATCAATGAGTCCAACCACTAAACTTGATAAAGATGAAATCGGTAAGCCAGTTGACTCAAATGTATATCGATGTATGATTAGTAGTTTATAATATTTGATAACTAGTAGACCTGATATTATGTTCAGTGTATGTTTATGTGCACGTTTTCAATCATTTCCAAAACAATCTCATTTGATTGCAGTCAAGCGAATTTGTAGATATTTTGCCATTACCATTGACTTAGAGTTATGGTATCCTAAACACACTTCTTTCGATCTTATTAGTTATTCAGGTACCGATTATACTGGTTGCAAAGATGATCAAAAAAGTTTTAGTAGAACATGTCATTTCTTAGGTCGTGCACTAATTTCTTGGTTTAGTAAAAAAAATAAAATTTTGTTGCACTATCTACTGCTGAGGCAGAATATGTTGCTGCGGGTAGTTGTTGTGCTCAAGTTCTTTACATGAAGCAACAACTTGAAGATTTTAAACTAATGTATAATCACATTCCAATCAAATGTGATAATACAAGTGTTATAAATCTTTCAAAAAAAAAAACCAATACAACATTCTAGAATTAAGCATATTGAAATAAGATATCATTTTCTTCGAGATCATGTGCAGAAAGGCGATATAGTACTGGAGTTCACAAACACACACGATCAGTTAGCAGATATATTCACAAAACCTTTACCAGAAGATAGATTATGTATGATTAGAAGAGAAATAGGTATGATGCATGTTATGAATATATCTTGAAAGATAGATCAGAGTTCATAAAAATAGAGAGATATTTTTTTAAATACTTTTACATAAAGTTGAGATTCTTAGCCTCGTGTTTGAGACACTCATTCTCTTCATATAATATCATGTCATCCCTATCCATGGGAACTGACAAGCGGAATGAAAAATGCAATAGAGATTTCAACTTTTTATTCTTCTGCCGAATGATTCCTTCCCTTGTGTGAGACTCTTGAACAATTTGTTGAAGTACAATAATTTATTCTTTAAGCTTTTCAACCTCATAATTTTTGACTTGTAGCCGCTGGAAAAAAGTAATAATAGAGGATGAGTAGCGAGTCCCGAGACTCACCAAGTCGTAGATAGCATCGGAGTCTGGCTTATTAGCCAAACTATTATTCTCTTGTTGCAACATGGCGCCAATGGTAGCTGCAGAAAGGACATGAGATTGAGATGTAGAATACCTCATGGATGCATCTAGAGGAATGTTAGAAGAATGAGCTATTGAAAAAAGAATTGAAAACTTAAAGCGAGAATATTGAAGGAATGCATATGAGTTATAGAGATGAGAATAAGATTTGATGCAAATCGGATGAACTTTAAAACTGATTTTATAGAGATAGCATAAAGAACAAGACAAACTATTGTCTCTTCAAATCTTATTAGTCAAAAGAAATATAAGATATGCTGGACACACATTGTCAAAAGTTTTCTTACTAGAAAAACGGTTCTCTGCTCCTATCATGGCATTGACGGCCTTAGGAGAGAAGATTGATGGTTGATGCGTCAAGGGTTCCTGATTCAAGTCTGGAACATTAGTGGAAGAGAATTGTTCGGCCATTCTATCGTTATGAAAAAATAGAACTTAGGTCAAGAAGCGATGTTTTTTTTTTGTATCCGATAGGTGAAAATGATTTTTTTATAGAAACTCAAAGCCTTCAATCCCGTTTGTCAACAGCATCAGGCGATTGTTTAAATCTTCAGCCGCACTAAATTCACAGAGTTAGACTTCCAACATTTGTAGGTTTTGTCGGACATGTATAGCTCCGCACCGCATTGCCAGAGCTAGGCCTGCAGCTTTTACTGTCTTTGTCAGACACGAATAATTTTAATTATTCAACTTCAAATCTCTAGAATATCTAATTCGTCAATAACATCAAGCGGATTTAAATCTTCTTCCGCACCAAGATGATGAAATTCGGTTTCAACCTTTACAGGTTTTGTCGGACACGGGTGGTTCTAACTTCTACAGTCTCTACTAACGTAGTGTTTTATTTGTCTATTGGTTATTGTAGGAATATATCTTATTGAGCTAATTATGATTCCTTTTTAATGATGCCAAAAGGGGGAGAAGTTTTAGACTAGAACATTAACATTATTTAAATTGCTAAACTTGTTATATATGCTTGGAATTATATTTATATTTTTGCTTGAAAAACTAACGCACATTCTCAGGGGGAGCTTAAGTATTAATACAAGTTTCAGGTTCTATCAAGTATTTGTCATCTTAAAAAATGGGGAGATTGTTGAACCCAAGGTTTCAAGTTTCGTGTAAATCTACATATGAATTTTGATGATAACTAATGAATTCAAAGAATAAAGGAGTCTCAAGCTCAAGTTGTCCACACAATATAATCAAGCACATCAAGGAAGCAAGCATGAGCAAGAAGGGAATAAGTTCACATTCAAATCATAGAGTAATGTTGTAAATCTCTTAAAAATTCAAAATTAGGATTAAGGCTAAAAAATAATATTTTATCATAAAGTATTAAAATACATTTTTCACATATGCATGAATATTTTGGAAATTAAATTTGAAAATTTTGAAAGATGATTGATTGTCATCTTTCACATGTGCATGACATGATTAAAGGTTTGAATTTTGAAAATATTAAGATGATTGATTGTCATCTTTCACATGTGCATGACATGATTAAATGTTTAAACTTTGAAAATATTAAGATAATTGATTGTCATCTTTCACATGTGCATGTTTTATTTGAATATTTTCAAAAGTGGTAGATGCTTTTCTTGACTTATGCAAAAGGTAAATGTCTTTATTTGAAAATTTTGAAAAGTAAAGTGTGCTCCTTTTGTCATATGCAAAAAATAAAAGATTATGTTTGAAATTTTTGAAAAGTAAAGTGTGCTCCTTTTGTCACATGCAAAAAATAAAAAGATTAGATTTGAAATTTTTGAAAAGTGAATGATGATGTTTTTGACATGAGAATCTTTTCAAATTTGAAATTGAAAACTCATTTGCCTATAAATAGCTCACTTGAGTTTTGCAAAACATATAACAAGAACTTACACATCTATTGCTAAGTTTTGCATCATTCCTTCAAAGCTCTCATTCTCTCATTTCTAAAGTTTTGAGTCTTAATTCTTATTCTTATTGAGAGAGATATAGGTTGCGTTGTATTGTTTCTATCTCACTCATTGAGGAGTGTACTTTGATAGTCTACCTACTATCAACTCTTGTATTTGTAAGAGGGTGCGTATAACCCTTGGGTGTGTAGAAGGTGTTCTACACGGTGAATAGTTAAATCACCAAGTGTGAGGTGATTGGAAGTGTAGAGGGTGTTCTACACGGATTTTTTGGAGCGGTGCTGCTCAAAGGTATAATAGGTTTCTATCTCCACCTAAAGAAAATTGAATAGTGGATTTGGGGATCCTCAAGGGGTAGCTTGAGGCGAGGACGTAGGCAGTGGGGCCGAACCTCGTTAACATACTGAGTTTGTTTCTCTCTTACCTTTACTCTTTATATTTATTACTATATCATATTTTGTTTATATTTTATATTATATATTTGATTTATAATTGTTAATTTTTTAATACAACTCAATTTACCCCCCCTCTTGTGTTAGTCATCTGGGCAATAGTTTTTTAATAAGAGCTCATTGTTCTGCTCAGTTATTAGAAGATATGATATAAGTTCAGAATATTTATTAAACTTTCTCTCTGGATACTGCTGCTGCAGGAGCGTATTCAAGGCATGAAATGTAGTATAAGTCTTCTCTAGCATATCATAATCGGTGATTTTCTCACCGCATAATTTTTAGTACTGTATTTATTTTAAAAAATGTAGAATTATACTCACTAACACTTTTATAATTTTGCAATCTCATGTGTAACACTGCATAACGAGTTTTTGGGAGGATGACAGTCTTCTGGTATTTATACCTCTCCCTTAAACTATTCCACAAAATATAGGGATATTTTATTATAAGATATTTAGTTTTTAATATCTCGTGAAGATGGTAGCGAAGGAAAATTATTATTTTAGCACGGTCCTGCAAGGACGTTTGATTTACTTCTTTAATTGTTTCACCTAGATTCATCACATCAGGATGGATTTCAGCATTAAAAATCCATGCTAAATAATTTTTTCCAGAAATATCAAGAGCAATGAATTTTCATTTTGTTAGGTTTGCCATTTTTTTACACATATAAATAATGAAATAAATATATGTATCTCATAAATATATTTTTAAAGTCACAGAGATTTTAAATAATAATCATCAATAAAATATATCAAAAATTGTAAATAATATATTGAAAAGCTTACTGAGGAATAAGACCACTAATTTCAGAATTGATAGAACCGTTGTGCTAATAACGTGTTATAAAACTAGAATAAAAACTATTATTGCAAGAGAAAATATTTGGAACTCTTTATTTCTCAATAAATAAAATTTTTCTATTCATTTCTTTTTTTCTTTCTCTCATATTTCTTTCTTTCTTTTCTTTTCTTTTTTCTTCTGTTTGTACAAAACTAAATGAAAACGTTCGTATTTATAAGTATAAATTACTGTGTAAGTTACCGTGCAAATTAAAAAAAAATGATTCTAGTGAGAAATGGTTACATAGGTTTGTTGGGGGATCATTCATTGCCTCCTCTAATAATTTATAACATTAACAACCTATGCCAAATCTGTTGATAGTGTTTAAAAAACAGAGCATACCAAACGAACACTAAGCACGACATCTTTTTGTTTTTCTTTTTCTCTATGAATGACTTCAGACTTTAGCTTCTAGGGTTCAAAGTTTCTCTCCCTTCCCTCTCACCCTCAGTCTGAGAATGGACACCGACGGAGACAATAACTTCATTTGGTTTTTTTTAAGAAGTAGCCATGTGGCAGGCTGTCCTGGAGGGGTAAATCGAGCAATCGGTATACTAATATTTCTCTTTTTATCTAATAATTATTACAATTTTTTTAAACTTAAAAAAAAAATCAATTTTTTAAACAATAAAATATATATTATATTAAAAAATTATATTTTAACAATATTTTAACTTTATAATTTTTTTACTCAACTTCTTCTCTCTTATTTTTTAATTTCTCATAAAATATTTTAATTCAAACTATTTAATTATTATTTATAAACTATTCACAAATTTGTCATGTTTTTAATCTAAGGTGAAGAAATTGCAGTGATCTAGTGCTACTGTCGCTGTGCATGTGAAGAGCAACTATTAGCAGCCCACTGATTATTTCTTTTTCTATTCAACATTCAGCCCTTTTACCCTCTCTACAACTATTTAATACATAGATCCATAACCCACAAAAAAATAAAATAAAATAAAATAAAAAATCTTGTTCAATATCGTGACACTCTAAAGAGGAAGGAGCCATATATGATGATATATGAATTAAAAAAAAATCATGGAGAAATATAAATATCTTACTATGGTCCAAAGTAGGTTCATGGTTGATGAACTTCCTATTTATCATGTAATGATTTTTTTTAGTTTTAATTTAGAAACTTTTCAACAGGATTCTTGTCTTTTTCTTTTGCTTAAAAGTGTAAATAGATAGGATTAGGTAAAAGAGGCCACCGTCTAAGGTCCTTCATTGGCCAAGGTCCCCCAAAAAGATCACTATGATTCTATAAATAAATAAATAAATCTATTAATATGAAAGACATTAATTTCATTTGATTAAGTTAAAGAAAATGGAAGAAAAGTTTATATTCCTTTTAATGAGAAATTAAGCTGAGTTAGTTTGCATCGGGTTCTTTACTTACTAAGGAAGCTAAATTAATTCATTAATGGACTGAATCGGCTTATTATCATCAAAATCTAATATATAAAATATATATATATATAAACAAAAATTATTAGATATTTTTAAAAAAATAAAAATAGTAATCGTGAGTATGTAAATATCATACAATTATATTAAAAAATAAATAAAAATTGCTGAAATTATTGGAATAACTAAAAAGTTGTCAATATGTTAATAGTTATCTTTATTGTTTTAGGTGGTAGTTTCAACCTAGTATTGCATATCAAGTTTGCATTCCTTTGATTTTAGATCTTAACGGGTTTTTATTTGATTGAAGTTTTTTATTTTAAGGAATGCTAGTGGAAAATATGGATATAGGTATTGAAAAAAAAAAGTAGGAAAAATCAATGATCATAATGATCAATTCAATCTCAGAACATTAATAATAGATTTATCAATTTTTTTTTAAAAAAAAATATAAATTTACATACATAAAAAAAAAAAATTAACCATATTTAATTAAAAATAAAAAGAAGAAGAGAAGAAGTGAATAAAAAGATTTTTTATTTAACTTTTAAATAATAACCTTTTAAAGATATATATTTATATTTTTTAAAATATAAATTTGATAAATCTATTATTAATACTCTCAAAAAGCATCGTATTAAAGAGGAGCTATTGAGAAACTCATTGTTCAAATTCAACCAAGAAATTAACAACGGCCAATTAAGGGTAGTTTTAAGAAAAGTTTATTACTTTATTTAAAATAATATGTTTTTATTTCTCAACTCATCTTAATTCTTCAGCATTGGCTACAGAAGATGTTGAGGCTTGAGAGGTGAGGGATGCAGCCGTCAATTTGTACACCTGTCAACTTGTAAATACTGCTCAGTACAAATAAGTACATATCAAAAGAAATTCGTCAACTTGCACACCCGTCATGGCGTCGGCCATTTGAGAAAGATATGAGTGGAGCGCGCACACAGTGCAAGAGAGTAGAAAGGAAACAAAAGCGAACCTTTCTACAACTTCTCTTTCCCTATTCGACTTCTGCAAGAGTTTCTCTCCTTTTTCTGTCGGTAATATTCTCAGTTGATCAATCTCTTAAGTTACAGAATTTCTTTGTATTTTTATCAATTAAGATTATTATTTCCATGCACACTCCTTTCAGTTCTCTATCTATCTGTGTCTTTGACCCAAGTTCGTATCTGGGTTTGTTGTTTTCTTTTTTGCGAATGAAACTGAACATGATTGAAGGATATGGAGTTTGAAAGTTACAATTTGTTTGTTAAAATCATCTTTTTAATTTTCAATAGATTTTGGGTAATGTTTTTTCTTTGTGGCTGTATCTGAATTTGGATAAAGTTGTTTGAATCAGTCATTTTTATTTGTGGGTTTTTTTTTCCCTCCAAAACTTCTGGAACTTGTAACGAATCAAACACTAATTATTACGAGTTTTGCTGGATGCATAGGAAGTAATTCCGACGAGCATGTGGGTGCTCAGATTTCATTACGCTTTGCAAAGAAGTTTGTTTATCTAGTCATTTAAGCATATGCATAGACACTCGCTTTTTGTTATATTTTGAAGAACTTGAAAATATGGTGTCTTGTAATCCATTTGAGATGAGAATGGTTGTGGCAGTACCCAGAGCTAGATAGTTCTCCTTAAAATGTGTTGACCAGTCTGAAAGCCTGATGCTATTTTATTTGTGTGAAATGATGACTTGTCCCAAAAGTTTAAGCTGATGAAAATAAGTAAATTTTTATTATTTATTTTATATTTTAACACTCCCCTTGCCTGTGGGCCAGACTCTCTCTCGATGAGTGAGCTCAACATATGAAATAATATTTAATTAAATGGGGTAGAGTGTGGAGTCAAGGTTCGAACTCAGGACATTTGCTTTGATACTGTGTGAAATTACCATTTATCCCAAAAGTTTAAGCTGATGGAAAGAAGTAGATTTTATTATTTATTTTATATTTTAACAATTTGTTAGTGATTTAGACGACAAGTATGGAACATGCATCAAAACTCCTAATTTTGTGCTTTAGAGCAGATTAATTCGAACTTGGATGAGGCTATTTGAATTGATTCTGTACTTGTGGCATAATTTTATAGAGATTCTATCGTGGTGGTTTCACCAGTTTTAATAGAATGGTAGTTGAAGGTTCAGTTGGCAACATCTGCAAAAGGCAGGAGGGACTTGTAGAGTTGTATGTTAGCTATTGGGCTTAATTAGGTAACAAGCGCAGTTTTCCTTTTCATTTTTATATACTTGATGAGTTTCTAGGTTTTGGCTGATGGTTATTTGTCATCAGCCATTCAATTTATCACCACTTTACACTTCTGAATTCAGGTTACAGATTGTAATCAATGTAACCAGCATACCCTCCTGCATGCAATGAAGCTAGTCATTCTAGATATTAGCGCACTAGTTAGTTTTGTGACGAGTATTTTCTTTCAAGTTTCTTGCTGACTGTGTCTGGATCCTCCATCTTGAAGTCTATGGCTAACTTAATTTTGATATTTTTCCACTTGTTTCTGTCCGTGTTTGCTATCCTATACTCCCATGTCCCTTTTTTTACATCTTTGCTCTGGGTTTTGTTTACATATAGAGAAAATTGGTGCTTGTAGTAACATCTGTTTACTTTGAATCTGTGGCATTTGGCTGCAATCTGATGCCAATAACAGAATTGCTGAACCAATCAATGGTGGTTTTGGGTGGATAACAGAAATAACTTCAGGGGATGGGAGGTTGCTGCTGTTCTTCCAGAAAAGCTCATCTGCATGGAACACCAGTCTACTACTATGTCAGCAAAATCTTCTCTCTAACTATACACGACTGGCATTATAATTGTTTTGTGCTATCTGTGTATATCACAGCTGCTCTATTTATTGCTCCAATATCATTTCCTGCTATCTTGATTGTTTGTATAAACACAGGGTTTCAAAATATACCCTAAAAAGGAAATGAACTTGTAAAATTACCCAATTTCTCTTCTAGTTTTTCTTTATTGTATTCAGATACATCAAAACGTTTTCCTTCTTAAAGGAATGTATGTTTGTCCAGAATTTGTTACATGGTACTTCGATCATCTAGAATCTGTAATTCGAGAAGCTTTTCTGAAGTTTTTATAGCTAATTTTAGGATTCTGTGAAACATTACTGGTTTACAGCCAGGACTCTCCTTAGTGTGCTGTATCTTTTGGCAGGAAATGTAGGTTTCCTTTCTTATTACCACCACCTTTTAGATTTAAAAATAATGCTAGTCTCTGATAACAGGTGGCATCTAGTATTGCAAAGTTCTATTTGATCAAAAATGTCTTGATCATGGTCTTTCTGGATTTCCAGAAAGGTTTATGATCAGACTACATGTTTCTACGGTTCTCTTGTCCTCGTAAGTGATTCCCTTGGCAAGTCCAATTACATTCCCATTGTGTGAGGAAGTCTCTGCCCTCCTTGTTGACTTCACATTGGCACAATGAACCAGATCTCATCTGATAACATGAATATTGCTGCTGGATTTCTGCTAAGTTACTTGATCTAATTAGATATTCGTTTTCCTTCCGGCCCCACATCTCCACCGGTTGCATCCATTCCCCACCTGACATCTGAATAAGGGTGACTCCATCCCAGTTGCTGGCCTGGTTTAAGTTCGGATTGGAAACCTGATTGGGACATATTCCTTTTCAATCAGTAAGATAGTTTGCATTTCAGATGAGTGGTAGAATCAACTTGACCCCACGGTAGTTGGAACCATTTGGGCTTCCTTTGTCGGTTGTATTTTAAGAGTGGGAATGGCTTCTTTGCTACAGTTTTCTTTTGAGAGTGCAGTTGATTAGGACATTTGAACTTTATGATTAGGACATTTGAGCTTTAAACTTCCTGAACACTGAAGAGCATGCCCATTTACAATTATTTCAGCTAACTATCTGTACCCATCATGAAGTGTTTAAAATCTGTAATCAAGTTGTTTTGTTACCAATATATAGAGTTTAACTAAAATCATCATTGACGTGTTCCTTGTGCAAGAACCACTGGAGTAGAGAGCAGTAAGCAAGTTTAATTTTGTCTGCTTGACTGCACTCCACAACAAGTTGTCCCTCAAAATCATATCAGATGCCCTTGAAAAATAACAAAGAAACTTAGGTATAGAATTAAGTGTGAAACCGATTTAGAAACTGGAGGCACAAATGAGTTGTGCACAATTTCCTGAATCTGGGATGATGAAAGCCATATTTATCTTTAGGTGAAGATCTTGGAAAGGTCATGTCCATGGACAATGTAGGCTCAAAACCAGCAATCTGAGGCATAGATCCTTAATTTCCTAACCATCTCATCTAAGCCAGAAATTTTGTAGTTAAAAAAAAAATCTTCGCTTGCATGATTACTCTTACGAATTTTTATATGAGAACAAGGACAAAGCAAAAACATGAGTTTGTAGTTGTGATGTTTAATTATTTCTTAGTGTTTGTTATTTTTAGAAATTAGCTTTCATATTAAAAGTGGCAGGATTTTCAAATGGCTGTCAGAAAACATAATCTGAACATTTATATCGATGCAATGGTAATTTCTTAATTGCTGGCTTCATCCTCCTTGAGTTATGATGTACTTGCATGGATTTTTCTTGTGGAAATGAGCCAAGACATTGAAATGTGCCCTATTTGGTAATGGCCTTTCTATGTCAAAAAGGCAAAAGGAGTTTGGAGTACAAGTTTTTGCTTGCTGATTTCTGCTAAATTGGGTGTAAGAAATTACTGTGTATTAGATAAGCGTAACCAATTTTTAAAAAATTTAACTATTTTCTGCAGTGTCCACGGGTTTTGGAAGAGCACGAGTCCTTGACATCTCATGATGGCATAGCATCTGCGCTCACAACAGGATTCCTGGTTGATTTGGGTCTGGATGCATCAACCCCTGACACTTACCGACCCCCTCCTGCACCTCTTCCTTACGATTTTATCTTGGGATGTCCACAATCACCGGATTCTCTCTCTGCCGGAGAAATGATTATTGGCAGTAGCTTTGGAACTTTGATTACATGTGAAGATCTTGAGGAATCAGACTGCAAAGCTCAAGCCAATTCTTTGTGTGTCTCACCAAGGAAGTTAGAAGGTCCAAATTTGAATGAGCCTATTGTATCTTCAGCGGAGGAGGAGGATGATTGTCCTATTTGCCTCGAAGGTGCATTACCAGGGAACTGGTGTTTCAGTTCATTGTATAGCCTTTCTCAGTTTGCTTGTTGTCTGAAGCATAATAGTCTTTTTTGCATTGATTTGTCACCCAAAATGCAGAGTATGATTCTGAGAATCCAAATATTGTAACGAAATGTGAGCACCACTTTCACCTGTCCTGCATTCTTGAATGGAGGGAAAGAAGTAATGCCTGCCCTATATGTGATCAGGTATCTGGTTTGCCTCTCCCGAATATATGCATTGGTTAATTTTCACTCTCTTATTATATAATACAGTATGTTCTTGGCTTTATGCCAACTTCTGCATGGATGGGCCCAAGTGTGAGCCAATCCTTTTAAAATATGAAGAAGTTTTTAAGCACTTCTCCTTTGCATCGAGTAAATTGATGGCCACCTTAATTATATTTTGTCGATTTAAATTTATTTATTTTTTATCTCAAAAGTCAAACCAAAAGAACCAACCCAATTATTTAAGGCCTGTTTGGATAGTGAGATGAGATAAGATAAGATGAGTGGAAATGATTTGTTAATAGTAGTGAAATTGTTAGTTAAAATGAGATGAGATGAGATGAGATGTTTTCATCTTACCCTTATATCCAAATGGCCGTTAATGTTTTAAACAGATCAAGCAAACCTTTAATATGATGACATACTTAATATTTTTATTGTCATCTTATTAGAATGATTATTACCTCTCTTATATTTATGTCTGAATTATAATTTATGGTTATCTTTTTTTTATCAACATGGTTTCCCTTGGCACTCCCGATAGTTTGTCCTCAGTCCTGCTGCAACTCCTATTGTCCTTACGGAGGTCGTTTCATCAAAAATGAAAAAAGTTTAAAGAACTATGAAAACTTACCCAGAAATGTTTTTTTTTTTTTTTTGGGTGTGAGATAACTGATGATGACTGTGACTTTGAACATCGGCAATCAGTAAGTGTATATACTAGAACTGCTAATTTTAGAGTAATTAGCCATGGCCTTTAGTGATAATGCAATGTATACTTCTATGATTGTAACAGGAAATGGCATTTGATAATACCAGCACTTAGTTTCTCTGATTCTCTTTCAAGATGGGTGCTTCTTTGCTCTTTGCAACCAAAGCTTTGCCAACTCAGTGTCTATATATATATATGCACAGTATTCATTTGTTTCATAACTGGTTATTTGGTTACGGTCCACAGATTTATTTGTAGTTTCGTTGCCATCTTTTTTTAAATTCTATCATCTCTGTGGAAAAATGGAACTAAAGAAACGAAGTTATCACACAAGTGAAAATAGTGCATTGGTCATTAATCTCATCTGTCACTGCTTTTAAACCTGGATTGTTGATTTCTGATATATAGAATAATAGGAATTTTTAGATTTGAACAAGGCTCCTTTAGGTGAAGTGAATGCTGGCTGGCATGTTGAGTTGCTAGATTTCTCTTTCTTGTACAGATTATACCTATTTTTATGGTGTACATAGATTTGTTTTGGTCTATGGGACTGGTTTTGTAAATAATCTTTTGATTTCGGACGGATTTAAGATTGGTGAATCTGATTGGCAGGGTACAAGTTCCACAATCTTTTGTACTGGAGTATTCTATTTATTATTTTATTATTATTATTTCACTACTATTCACCGAATATTTGAGCGAGATCACCTTGTTATCCAAACGCAACTAAAGAGTTTATTACTCAAACTAGGATTTTTAACATTTCGTTTCTGTTACTTCAATGCTAGAAGTATAGCCGTATAGGGCATACTGCTCTCCACGCTTTAGTACCTTTTTCTATTTATTTAATGGGCTTTCTGGGTAGAAATTGAATTTATTTGTAAAAATTGTTAGGTATGGTTTGGATAATGAATTGAATTGAGATGAGTTTTATTTTTAATATGAGTAGTGCTGCATGGATATATGATCTCTCTTACATTTTGCGGAATCAGTAATATGGCAATAATGTCACTTCGGTTAAAATTAAAAAAAAAATACAAAAAGAAAAGTTAAAAATGGGATGAGATGAAAATGGAAATCAGAAATATGGATGGACTTTAGACTAGAGAATGTGTACAAAATATATCTTAACACGGCATCTACGTAAAAGGTATTCAAGTCGTGTATAATTTTATTTTATTTTTTAATATTGTTATTGTTTTGAAATTTGAAAATGTTGAATTGTTTATTATATTAAATATAAGAATTTAAAAAATTATAATAATGAGATTAGTTGAATTCAACTCTTAATCTAATTACGACTAAGGGTCTAAGGTTGATGATGTTAACCAAAAACAAAACTTAAGCACCACCTCAGCTTGGAATGACGACTAATCTTTTAAAGTGTATAGAAGTTGCACCTAAGGTTGTTGGGTGCATGACCTATCGTCAGTAGTATCAAGTATGCATATTGAATTTTTGTGCAGCCGTGTTCAGTACAATGCAGTTACGTTAAGAGAAACTTTTGGGCGATTAATCATTTTTGCTCTTTTATCTTAACTTTAATGAAAATATCTTAAGGATTTAATAATATAAGAGAAACCATATTCATAATATTATATATATATATATATATACACACGCTATACGACATAAATCAGTTGTTAAACGTTAATGAACAATTTCAATATATGTAGAAAAAATAAGTACATTCCTTTTGAGAACTTCTTCTGATGGTATTTTAGATTATAAAATTTGTATAAACATGCTACTCAAACTGAGAAATACTACCGACAATTTGTACTAATTGTGCTATATTTTCTTTTAAAGCGTTCTTTTGTGTATTTAATAAAAGATATGACACTAAAAAAATAAATAAAGCACAAATGCTAAAAAACAAATTTCGGTACAAATTGTCGGTGGAATTTCTTGATGGCTCTATCAAATTTTTTTTTTCCCAATGAAAAAGGGTGATGTTAGTGGCGTACCGTTAGTGTTAATTTTTTATTTTTAAATTTTAAGTTTTTATTATTTTGAAATATTTTAAAAAAATATAAAAATATATCAATATATTAACAATCATTTTCTTAATCAATAAATTAAAAAATTAAAAAAAATTAAAATACATTGAGATGTCAAACTTGATGAACATGCCGCATATTAACATTTTTCAATGAAAAATGATATATAAACTCATAAATTTCGCGCAAATCATTTTATAAGAAAAGTAGACTCTACTGTAGTAACATTATTTTGAAACTAGTGAGTAGTAACATTATTCTTGTTTAACTATTTTTATTATAAAATACATCTAATAATAATATTTAGTTATATCAATTAATAAATTTAGTTGTGCCAAATCCCATTACGAAGTTAGTAAATGTTTGATTTTCAAATCATGATTTCAGTGATCACATTTTTCTATAAATGGAGAATAAAACATGAAAAATGCTAGGATTTCTATTTATTTTCAATTTATTTTTAAGTTTTTTTTTACATAATTTTTATATAAATATTTTTAAATAAGAAGTGATACACATATTATATTATATACAATATTTTATAAATATAAAAATATTTTTATTAAACATCATATAAAATTATCATTACTTCATTAAAATATTTTTATTTTTATAAAGTATTGTATAAAATATTATATAAAGTATTATTATATGTATATTCCTAATATTGCCCAATAACAGCTGCAGACCAAATGAATATGGACAAATATCAAAACTCTGTGGCCTTCATTTCATATCCCTGCCACGTGGTCCCACCTTTCATTCCCCAGATGACCTAATTCCCTCCCTGTTTCCAACTTTCCGCTGCTTTTCAAAGTAAAGTTTCGAATTCTGGTAGGAACGTCCAAAATTCTCCGTACCGATTGAAATACCGATGACTTTGATCTTTTCCTCCGTTTCGCTTTCGGTTCTCACCTGTTTCAGAGTATTCCGAGCATTTCCGACTGTTTCGGCCATTCAGGTCCATTCAAATCAGCCAGAGCAGCACAAACCTGTGGCTGAACCAGATACGAACCTTTTTTTCTCTTGAGGGGAAGGTTCATTTTCAAAATGGTGAGTCCTTGTTCATTTTCTCTGTTTTCATAATTTCTCTGTGTTTTTGTTTTCTAGTCTGATCTCGTTTGCGACATGGCTGTGCCTCTTTGTTCTTCATTTACTTCAAATCCCTTATCTATTTGAAGACGCTGATCATCTGATATAAATGAAGTGAAACTTAGCCATTCAGATTATCAAACTCTACAAAATCCTTCTCTGGCAACTTCTTTCAGCCATATACGAATCCACCTCTGCAGAATGTCTAACCACTGAGTAATTTTCGAACTTAATTCTCTTTTATAAATACTTTCCTCTTATGTTATCATTATTATTTTTTAAAATTTTAATATAAAATAATATAAATAATTTAATTTTTTTAAATTAAAATTAAAAATATAAATAATTTTATTTTATTCAATTTTTAATTTTTATTTTAGAGTTTACATTTTATAATTATCTTTCAGTTTTCAGTATTTCCAATTTTAATTTGTAAATTTAATGGCTCACTGCATTCTATTTTGAATAAGGCGATAAAAATAAAAATAAAATAAAATAAAATATTTTTAAAAAATATTTTTAATAATATTAATATTTAAAAAATTAAAAATTAAAAATTTGAATTAATTAATTATATTTTATATAAAAATTTAAAAATTTATAATAATTAAATGAGATGATATCAGCTCTAAATCCAAATCGGTCCAAAATCTAGTTATCCAAACGTTACAAATACAAATACAAATAATTTTCAGTTTCAATTTTTTTATTTAAGATAATTTCATATATATTTCATTTTGTTTTATCTTATTGCAACATCTAAATACTATAAATATTACTTTTTAAAATAAGGTAAAAGTAAGATAGTAATAACTAATGTGTGTATAGTATTATTATATTTTAAACTTAAAACAAGAATAAAAATTTGAAACAAAAATATAATATTTTAACAATATTTTAAATTTAGAATATTTTTATTTGATTTTAAAAAAATCATAAAATATTTTAATTTAAATTATTTGACTATTATTTATAAATGATTTTATTATTATTCATATATTTTTAATGTTTATCTTATTTCATCTCCACGTCCAAAATTGGCTTCAATTCAAAAATTTGAAAGTCGCGTGTTGGTTTTGTAATTAACCAAAAGAAGATATTTTGTAAAGCAAATGAAAATAATAATTGATATCCCTGTTTGGTTATTCAGATCCTATTCGTTGAAAAGATGGCACCTCGTGAGTGGACTTCAGAATATTGTCCGCTAGCACTAGCAGTAGCAGATCACTTTCTTTGACATGTTTTGATTTGACCAGAATATCCTCAACATAACAGTTATTCCCTTAAGTCATGTGTGTGTATACAATAATTACTAATTCGTAATATTCTTTTTTGTAAAATTACTAATTTTCTTGAATTATGATTTTTTCATCTATTTGATTTCAAATTTTTAATAACCTTAAACTATTTAAAATGAATATTAAAATAAGGATATAAAAAAATGTTGAAGACAATTTGATAGACTAGACTGATTTATATGAACATTGTTAACATCTATCAATTTAAGTTTAATGAAAAATAACGTTACACACATAACATATTTTTTATAATACATTTCGTAACATATTTTAAAATGAGAGCATTTTTATTTTTATAATGGTATTTTAAAAAAAATTTCATTTTAAAATATAATTGTGGAAGTGTTATGAAAAATGACGTGTTTTGTCATTTTTCTTCAATGAATATGTGACGATTTTATACCCTATTTTAAAGATTTTTTTTCCAACATTTTTTCCCCTTAAATTTTTAAAAATTGCAACCGCTTGAGTATTTTGACAAATTCATAGTTTTAAGGAAACATTGGTTTTCCCTTTCCCTTTATTTTCTGATTAATTACTTAAGTGATTGACACTTGTACAAAACAGACATGAAATTGACCTTTTTGCTATATATTTGGAACGTAAATAATTTCTTACTTTATGAATCCAAGCTATACTGGCGATGTCAATTTTTGTTGCAGTGCCAAATACTGAACAATTATCCTTTCATTTTAATTACCTTTTTCGTTTAAAACATAAAACTTTATTATCATGTCAATACCAAAAGAACGATATTATTTTATTTTATTCTATCATTTTTAATCACTTGGATTATTTTGTTTTATTATTTTAGTAGAATATTAAAAACAAGAAAAGAAATGAAAAGAAACTATATAATTACCTTTTTGGATTAAAAGGTACCTGAACATATCTAATATCTTTCTTAAGAATCACTTACTTCTAATAATAAAACCAATTTGCTAAATACTCTTGTACAAAGTCTTAATAACTCTAATTATCATGAAGGTATGTTTTTTGTGATCTTATGCATGAATTACATTTTCTATAAAAATTAAAAAGTAGCATTGAAGTACAAACGTAATCTTATGGACAATGTTATATACAATCTAAAAAGTTAGATTTTTTTGTAGTCTAAATAATAAATAAATAGAAAATTTTTTATTTTAAAATAAAATTTATTAAAATATTTTTATTTACAAATAAAAAATTTTTAAAAATCTAAAATTTATTTTAGTTAATTATAAAATAATAATATTTTTATGTAAATTATAATAAAGTCTACTAAATATGAATTATAAAAAGAATTATTCAAATCATTATATGATATTACAATATTTAAAAAACTGGTATTTATATTAGTTATTATGAGAATAATAATTTGTTTTTTGTTATAAAAAAAAAAAAAAAAGCAACCTTAGAGTCGTACGAGGGTGTTTTTGTAAACTCGTCAAAGTATTAGCTAGGTGAATCGGGGATTGGGCAACTTTTTAGCTGTTTGATGGCTATGAATGAAGAAAGAGGCCTGTGTGATTCATCTCTCTCTCTCTCTCTCTCTCTCTCTCTCTCGTCTTTGCAGATTCCGTTTCATTTTCCAGGAAAATGCTTTCTTGTGTACCAAACGGTGTTGAGGAATCTTACTGAAATGTCACCACCATCACCCACTCTCCCGACTTTTACTGTTCTCTTTCTATCCCTCCTCGCCTTTGCCTCAGCAACGAATGGCACCATTGTCGTCAGGGGAAGTTCTACCGCATTCCTAAGCGAAAACGGCACGTTCCAGATGGGATTCTTCAACGCCAACGGCGAGTCCAAGTGGTACTTGGGCATTTGGTACTCCTCCATCCCATCCCGGACCTATGTCTGGGTCGCCAACCGCGAAAACCCAACCAGAAAACTCGAAACGTCGACGTTCGAAGTCGACCGGTCCGGTCGGTTAGCGGTGAAAGAGTCCGAAAACCTAACGGTCTGGCAAAGCTCAAACGTCGAGTTCTCGACGGGCGTGAAGCTCCTGGACAATGGGAATCTGGTTCTGCTCACCCCGGAGGGTATGGTCTCCTGGCAAAGCTTCGATCACCCGACGGACACGTGGCTTCCCGGCATGAATCTCACGAGCGATCAGTTCCTAACTTCCTGGCAGAGCTCGTCAAACCCCTCCCCAGGATTGTATTCTTTGCGGCTGAAGACATCGGACTATGGCGAGTTCGAGCTCGTTTATAATGCCTCTAAGGTTTACTGGAACACTGGGAACTGGACAGGCAAGGCATTTGATAATGTGCCGGAGATGACTGTACCGTACATTTATAACTTCAGTTTCGTGGACCCCTTCACCCCGAAGGCGTCGTTTGGGTTCACCTTGAGGTCGCTGGATAACGGGTCGGACCCGCCATTGACCGGCTTCAAGATTAATTTTTCGGGCCGATTGCAGCAGTACGCGTGGTGGCAACGGACGGAGAGCTGGAACACGTTCTGGGAGCGGCCGGAGAGCGTGTGCCGAGTATACGGGCTATGCGGGAGCTTCGGTCTCTGCGATAGCATGATATCGAGGCCCTGCGAATGTCTACCTGTCCCTGGATTCAAACCTGTAGACGACGGGGCATGGGAGTCTGGAGACTATTCCGGTGGGTGTCGCCGGGAGAACGACAGTTCGTGTGATGGAAATGATGAGTTTGAGAGGCTCGGAGCCGTCCGTTTCGATGGGGCCGTGACGCGGTCGTTTTGGGGTGATCGGAAGGCATGCGAAAGGGCGTGTTTGAATGATTGCGCTTGCGTTGGACTATATCACGACGGGAGGAGTAGCTCATGCAAGAACATATATGGGTTGCTTTTGAATCTTCAGAATATGAGTGATGGTATAGGTGGTGCTGAAGAACAAGTACTGTATGTGAGGGTTGCCGGAGGAGGAGATAGAACGAATGATAGGAGGAAAAGGTTGAATCTTGTGGGTTTGATTGTCGGCATTGTTGGGTCGGTTTTGATTTTGGGATGTGTAGGCGTGGTGGGGTTTGTCTTTATTATAGGAAGGGGAAAGAAGAGGAAAGGAATGGACGAAGATGGTGGTTTTCCGGCAATGAATTTGAAGGTGTTTTCTTACAAAGAGCTTCATTCAGCAACTCGAGGATTCTCGGAGAAACTCGGGCATGGCGGGTTTGGAACGGTCTTTCAAGGTGTTTTACCGGATTCCTCCACTCTAGTGGCCGTGAAACGTCTGGAGAGGCCGGGCGGCGGAGAGAGAGAGTTCCGTGCAGAGGTGGGCACCATTGGGAACATCCAACACCTCAATCTTGTGAGACTAAGAGGGTTCTGCTCCGAAAACTCTCATAGACTCTTGGTCTACGATTACATGCCTAATGGTCCTCTGAGTGCGTATCTACGCCAAGAGGGGCCTAATTTAAGCTGGGATGTTAGATTTCGGGTGGCACTTGGTACTGCCAAAGGCATTGCATATTTACACGAGGAATGCAGGGATTGTATCATACATTGCGATATCAAACCCGAAAATATTTTGCTTGATACTGAGTACACTGCCAAGGTATCTGATTTCGGGCTGGCTAAGTTAGTTGGTAGAGATTTCAGCAGGGTCTTGGCCACGATGAGGGGCACATGGGGCTACGTTGCACCGGAGTGGATTTCCGGGACCGAAATTACCACGAAAGCCGATGTCTATAGCTATGGCATGACATTGCTGGAATTGATTGGGGGTAGGAGGAATGTGGAAGCACCCCAATCAGCTGGCAGTGAGGGCAGAGCTGGTGAAGTTGTGGGCAAGTGGTTCTTTCCGCCATGGGCGTCACAACAGATAATTGAGGACAATCTGGGGGCAGTAGTTGATAGTAGGCTTGGTGATGCCTATGATAGTGAGGAAGTTAAGCGGACTGCATTGGTGGCAGTGTGGTGCATACAGGATAATGAGACAGTGAGGCCTAGTATGGGAATGGTGGTAAAAATGCTGGAAGGTATGGTGGAAGTGGACATTCCTCCGGTGCCGAAATTGTTACAAGCACTTGTATCTGGAGAGTCTTTTTGCGGTGCTAAGGCCTCTTCAGGCAATGGGGTATCCGCTGTTGGTGGCTTTTATGGCGAGAATGTGTCTGTCGTGTCGGGTGGTGCTTCAGAATCATCTCTTGGGGATGCCTCATCCGCAACGAATGAGAATGTGAGTGCTTAACTTCCTAAGTTTGATGAGGTTGACTGGTTGGGCCTAATTGCATACAAGTAAGTAATGCTTGTTGAGTTTCTTTTTCATGTGAAATTGAAGTACCAGAAGCGATCTGCTGTAGATGTTTTTTTTTTTTTTTATGTAAAGCTTGATTTTGCCGTTGGGAAAGTTTCGTTTTTGGTATTGGAGTTCAATCACAAGATACCAAGTCCTACTCATCTCTTTATTCAAATGATACAATAATGTCTCTCCCTTTTCCATTTCTCTTTTTTAATTTGAAGGATCCCTTTTTGTCAGAGAACACTTCGATGGGAGAATCAGAATCACGAGTTTGATTTTGAACAACCAGACATCGCTCGATGCTAGTCCTTGTTGGTCCTATAAAAACAACGATCTTGATCTCCCTTTTTATTTTTTGTTCACCTCCTTTCCATTTTTTCAATTAAGTTATTCAGGATTTTTTTTTTCCTTCTTGATCTCTCTCTTTATGTGTGTATATATATATATTAGAGAGAGAGAGAGAGTTTGAAGTCCATAATAGATAAGAGTAGGTTGAGAGCAAACATGATTAAAGTCTAAAATGAAGTTGGGTTTGTGACTTTAGATAATCTTCGGCCTGTCTATATCTTTCGTTTTTAATGGTGGGGCAGGAAAGGTTTTGGTACAATCATGATCACAAATTTGACATTCCATGTAGGTAGATTGCAGAGGGGTATGCCCTGTTTGTTATCGCAGGTCAGAACTACAGCTGCATTTGGCTATTTTTTGTTTTTTTGCTTTTCAATTTCAATCATAAAATATAATGAGCATGGCCCACTTCAACCTACTGCGGTCTGCTGTCAACGTGAAGGATCATGGGTTTCCTTTTTCTAGTCCCAAATTGCCAACACAGTTCTCTTATTTGTTCACTCACAGCTGGTTTATGTATGGATAAATGCTACTGATCAGTCGGTTTAGAGGTTTCACTCCACACATCGGGACATGGCAAATTTGGTCCGGTTTGTCATGTCATGGTTTCACTACTACGGTGGGTTTAGAGCATTGCTTTCACTTCCCTCTTTCATCGAGCATCCACCCACCCGAGTTCTCTTTCGAGCCTGATGTGTAGCCCTTCCCAGTGCTCTCCTTTGCATGATACTAATCCAAGATTGGTCACACAAAAGAAAGAAAAAAGTTTGAATGTAGATATTAACGTAACTGGATGTAAAAGCTAAGAATCTAATTAAAAAGAGAGATCTTTCATCATCTTCAATTCTTCTTCTTTCTTTTACCCTTCTCATGGTGTATCGATTAACAAAATCTCATACAACCATTCTAAATGAAAATAAATCTCACAATCTCTACTTGATTTTCATAGAAAATAAAATAAATAATCTTAATAAAATCGCATAAAACTAATCAAGAAAACCCACAATTTTTTTTTGGAAACATTCAAATATGCTCAAAGCTAAGGCTGTATATCCGGTGTCCAAACCGGATATTCGGATCAATCCGGACCGGAACCGGATGTCTAAAAGCGGGTTGGACTCCAACCCGGTTTCACCCGAGTTGAAATCCGGATCAATTCGGTTTTTTAAAAACCGGAAATCCGGTTTCCGGATTTAAACCGGTTTTTTTTTTTTAAACTTGTTTTATTACTTTTTTTTTTTTGATTCTATCAGAAAGTTACACTCTATGTTTCCATTTCTTTCTCGGAATTTTTTTATTTCTCTTGTTGTTCACACCCCTTTGATATATGTATTTAGGAAGCTTGTTTGTTTTCCTATCATATAAAAGCCTGCTTATATTTTTATCATGGCCACTATTAACAATAATTAAGGCTATACACAACTAATTAACTTTTTAACTAAAAAAAAAAATCCACTACATATTATATTACAATTATTTTACTGATAAAAATCCACTAAAATATAAATTTATGTTAAAAATAAAATGGCAAATCCCATATGCCGCTTGAGTGCTGGATCTTCACTTGAAGCAGAAGGATCCTCACCAAAATCATCTCGCAACTTATCATCAAAATCTACAAATCAAAGAAAGTAACATTACAATTATTTTACTGTTCAAAATTTTTATTGATGTAAATTCCACATGGGATAACTTATAAAAGCATAATTGGTTTCATGAGAAACAAACAAAAACAAAAATAGAGATAATGCATAATTTGATAATCAAATTCTAAGATGAACTAAACACATATATACACTGCTAATGTATAACTATGTAACCCCTCCCAAAACAAGCAGACTGTATCAAAACCCCAAAACCAACCTACCACCACCTAATCCAGACTTGGAGCTTTAATAACAAGACCACAATGTTAGCTTTCATTTGCATTATTTCAGTGACTTTTTATTCTGTTTATAGCATAAATAGCATTACAATCAATGAAGGAAAGGGTCATACACTACTCTTGAGAATTTGTGAAACTATCAACTATGATTCTGCAAGCTCTAATCAAAGAGCAAGGAGGTGGAAGGACTTTTATCAAGAGGCAATGCGATATGTTAAGCACCTCTAGGTGTTGCAAACCATCCAAAATTATTATCAGTGCATCTTTATATACAACTGAGCATCGGAGACTTAGGACCTTCAATTTTGGAAGAAATGCAGCTACTAGTTAGTGTAGAAGCAAATAAAACATCAAAAAGGCCCATAATCTTCAGTTTATAAAACCAACCACGAAGTAATTGATGCATTGGCTGCATTGAAATTATGTCTCTTCAGATAAATAAAAACAGAGATCAACATGCAGAAAAATGTCTATGTTTTTTTAGATTTTAACCTATAAATCTTCCATGGCATAAACTTATTTAGGAAACAATACGCTTTTATGGGGTTGGATGAGATGACGGGTGAGAAATTAAAATACTTCAAATTACACTTATGATTTAGTGGCTTAAACCCATTTCAGAATACCTATAAATTAACTGATTCGGATTAAAGCTGCTATTGTATGGAATCTGTCCCTTTCCAAGATATTGAAATATATAACTCCCTCATTTCATAGCCACTGTCCTTCATATTAGCAAGAACCTTATTCAAAAATTGAAATACAAAATCCTAAAAACAGATATAAAGATACAAAATTTAAAACTATATGGTATTTAAAAGGAAAAACATCTAAGCTTATCCACTAATCAAAACATACCCACATCTAAAACTGTATTATTCTAAGACATGAAACCCCTTCACCATAAACAAATCTAAAACAAATCTAGCCAAACGAAAAACATACCCAAACGAAAAACCAAAAAGAAAAGTGCAGATCTAGCCAAACGGAAGAACGAACAGACAATAACCATCGAGATAACCTAAAAATACTCCATAAACATTCAAAAAATTTCATCAAGACCCATTTCGAGACCCATTTCGCACTTGTAACGGATGGCCAAAGTCCAAAAAACAGACCCGTCTAACCAGACATGAGAGACTTACCGAAAGGTCACCAGCGAGACTAACACGGCAAAGAGAGAGACGGCGACCAAAGGTTGAAATAGAGAGAGAGAGAGAGAGAGAGAGAGAGAAAGAGAGCAGATGAGAGTGAATCAAGGTGGGGAGCCGCTAGGGCATCGCGGGGAGAGGGAGAGAGAGCAAATGAGAGTGAATCATGTTTATTTATAAGATCTGGATACAAATCTGGATACCGGATTTTAAATTGGATACCGCATGTATGAGACCGCATCAGATTGGATAGACCCGCTTTTTAACAATTGCGGGCACCGCTTGATTAAATCCGCGCTGGATTTCGTAACCGGAAACCGGTTATCCGGTTTTAAAACCGGAACCGGAAAAAATCCGGCCCGGATGAACACCCTTACTCAAAGCCTCCACAAAATGTATCACAAAACACCCGATCCTCGATGGAGATGGTGATGCGAAGAAGAAGACACGTGGATGACGGCAAACTGACAGCAATCGGCGAGCCGAACTGTTGGGAACGGGCCAAAGTAAGCCTTGACTTTGTTACTTGTTCGTACATACGCTGAAATGGATATGGGTTTGCATTGTTCGAACTTCAAAATTGAGAATTTGAGAGGCATTTTTTCTCTATTCTGTACTCACCAAGGCCAAGAAGCCGAAGCTCTCCTTTCCTGGTGTTCAAATGCAATCTTCCCATGCACAACCGAGAAAAGTAGGAAGATGCCCAAATACGATTAGGTCTGGTCCTGTGATTTTACTGTAGCAATTAAAAAAATCATTTTGAGTAATGATTTTACTCAAGCGGTGCCCGCAAATGCAATTGTCCACGTCAAATGCAGCGCGGATTTAATCAAATGCAAATAATTTGATTATTTGCCCAAATACGATTAAGTCTGGTTTGGTCTGGTCCTTTCATTTTATAATTACAATTTTTTAAAATTCTTACATAATATAAAATAAATAATTTAATTTTTCAAACCGTTTTTGAGTAATATTACTCATCATTCTAATTTTTATCATTTTTTCATCATTCTATGATGTGGCATTAAATTATTAAAGATTATTTATTATATTTACTTATGAACTTATATCTCATGCCATATCAAGGGAAGATGAGAAAAAAGATCAAGAATAAATTTTTTTCATAAAAATAATATTAAATAAATATATTATAATAATATTATATTTAATTTTTAATTTTTATCTTACATCATCTCATCTTATTTATGAAAACAAACAAAACTTTAATGATTTCTCAAACATGAATTGAGGAAATGCTTGTAGCTATTTATTGTCTAAAAATAATATTAAATAAATATATTTTAATAATATTATATTTAAATTTTAACTTTTATCTTATACTATCTTATCTCATTTATAAAAATAAACTAGACATAAGTAATTATTCAAACTCGAATTGAGGAAATGCTTGTGGCTTTCTATTGTCCACGTCCCTTTTGTTTGATTTATATGGGGTAGAATGCTACTATAGTCAATAATAGATAGGACAGCCATTTCTAGCCACTCTTTCATGCCCTTTTGAACCAAAAAAAATTAATAATAATAAAATTTTGGGATAAATTGTAATTTTTTGGTAGTTTAGATAGGTGATTTCTTTGTTTTTTTGTCTTACAAGAAAGTTGGGTAAAACTAGAATTTCGAAGTTTTAATCAAAGCAACGAATTGCTTCATTTTTTTTTCCTCAACAACTCAACGTGACATGACATTGGTAATTAGTAGGGATTTAAAAATTAATTTTTCTTATAGGGGTTGAAAATATACAAAAGATTATCATCGTCTAAATTATACATTTTACAACAATACTACCATTCGAATGGTTGAATTTGTCATATCTAATCAATCACATTTTTTATGATTTTAGTAAGAGCATTTTTATTAAATTGGTTAAAATTTAAAGTCAAAAAGTACATATTTGCATATATATCAAATTTTTTTATTATATTTAATCAAAAATTAGTTTTGAACATTTTTGAAGAGATTGACCAAACTTTTGAAGGTAAAAAGTACTTTTATTCCATTTTTTTATTTTTTTTTCTCCTCATTTTTTATTAAATATGACATTTTCTTAATATGTGTGCAAACTTGTAATTTTTTATTTTAAATTTTAACCAATTCAATGAGAATACTTTAAATAACTCGCGTCAACTTGTATTTCAGAATGACAAGGTCCAATATGAAAAATTCTCCATTTTCTTTAGTAAACTCTATCACTACAAATGCTTTCGTCAGAGCTCCTTTTGTTTTTCTTTTATTTTTTCAATATTTATATCTTTTCATGGTAGTATTTTTTTTTCTTTCTCCCTCTATTGGTTTGATTTTGGTTAGATTTACTGCATTTTGATCGCCATTAGTCAACTCATGCCCTATCATCCTATCCTATAATTGTTGATCTACTGGGACGACATGGAGTTGCGTCAAAAAGCTCGTCGCATGGCCTCCACATGCGATTATTTTTGTGAGTAGTCTTAACGTACTGCCACGCCCTGACGTCTTCGACGGCTACATACACACGTCATACCAGCTTATTCCTCACGCCGAGATCTTCCTGATCTAGCCTACCTCGCCTCTATTCCATTGGCATGTGGTTGCCATGTGTGGGAATGCAAATGACCAATTGAATATTAGTCTATCCAATGTCGTGTTTTCCACTATATTATTACTTTTTCTAACCAATGATATGGAAAATGAACTATAGATGTCTCCATAAATGAAGGCCACATGCAAGTAGCACATCGAGTCTTGATATACATATAGGAATTTTTTACTCCTCTCAATCAACTATGCACATAAAAACAGTTAGTGATTTAGAATGGGCGGCTTGCCCAGAAACAAGGAGAGATAAGTAACAGGCTTTTGTGTATTTGTTGGTGACTCTTTAGTTAGTTGGAAATCCAATAAACAAGTGATCATTTCACGATCCTCTACAGAGGTAGAATATAGGACATTAGCATATACTAGCTGTGAGGTGGTATGGTTAATTGCATTGCTGAAAGATTTCAACATTTCACACTCCAAACCTGCTCTCTATACTGTGATAACCAATTAGCCTTACACACCACCAAAAATTCAGTTTTCTATGAAAAAGTTAAGTAGATTGAATTAGATTATCATTTTATTAGAGAAAATGTGCTAGTCAAGATCATTACTCCTCTTCACATTGAATCAAAATTCCAGCTTGCTGATATTTTTAGTAAGGCATTGAGTGTTGCCAACCATCAATTCTTATTGTCTAAAATGGACATTTTAAACATCTATACTCATCTTGAAGGAGAGTCACAAAACTCAAGTGCAGTGAGGCCCATGATAGATAGGCCTAACCCATCGAGGCCTATGGACAAAGACATCAACTTTGTTACTGTTAAGAATGTTGCTATTATTGTAGCATATGAAAATGTGCCCACTACACATAAGGATGCAATCTCAAATAGACGTGCAACGAGGGATGGGTGACCTACAAATCAGAGCTAAGTTTGGTGTGGACATGTTTTGTTTCCTAACTCTCTGTACAATGTGTATAGCTATTTATGTAAAGCAAGTTAGACTGTTTTTAACCTTTTTAGCATTCTGTATTCTTTCTAATTTAGCAGCAGAGCATATAAGCCTTGTAGTTTCACCATTATAATTTTTCTAAGGTGAAATCAAGAAGTTTTCCCTTCAAACTGAGTTAGCTCTCGAAGCTATCTCATCTTCCCTCTCATTACTCTTTGCCAAACTTCATCTTCAAGCTCCCCCCCAAAGAAATGCATGTGAACCAACCCCTAATGGGAAGCTGTCTCATCATCCCTCTCATTACTCTTTGCCAAACTTCATCTTCAAGCTCCCCCCCTCCCCCCAGGCGAGATAAATGCAGACCCTCCCTATGATTTTCTCAGCCGTGCCCTTTTTCTCTCACTCTTTCACGTCTTTCATCTACGAACATATCTCACGTTTCCCTCTGAATTTCACTGTAAATGCAACGTTGGGTTTGAGAAATTTGGATGCTTTAGTGAAATTTGGATTTGAGAAGTCTTGTAGGAGAAGTGTTCATCTATATTTGATTTTTTGAGATTTTGGGGGTGGTCTTGATTGGAATATTGTTGATTTTAATCTCTCTGGTTTTCCAGTTGTCTTTTTCTTTTTGGGGAACTGATGAACTTCAATCGAAATAATTTGATGGGTCTCATTTGCCAGCAATTGAGGCCGTGGAAGTGTAATGGATTTTGTTGGAGGTGGTTTGGAATAGGGGAGATAGAGGGATGGTCGAACTTATTGTCGAATATGGAAGGTGCACCAGAGATCGGAGGGAGGAGAAGAAGATTGGAAATGGGCTGACTTGATTTTCAATTCTTTATGGTGTGTCTATCATTTGTTATGTGTAATGTCTGAGGTGGCACTCCATTATTAGAGAGTTGTTTTTATACTATTATAAGCCGGACCAGCTAGCAGCATTGCCAGATAGAAATCAATTCTTTCATTTCTTACTCTTGTCAACAGGGTACCAGGTGACAAATGGTGGGTATCGATAACAGATGTGTTGGGCGGAGGGGGAAGAAATGCGGCAAAGAAAACGGGAGAGGGGAGGAAGATCGACCTAGGGAGTGTCCGCCGGGGGGGATTTAAAATTGGTCATCAGCAAACATCCTGTTTAAGAATAAAGAAAAAAAATTATGTTTGTAAGAAAAAAAAATTATGTGGGTGTGTATAAGTTGTGAACAGTGGTTGACTGTGTAGCATAACTCAATGGATTTTGTGTTTGCCACGTGTCATCCGAATATATATATGGGCTTTAGTTGTTTAGGACTTTTTTAATTTACTCTGGTTTTTATTATTGGGCTCGTGTTAAATCTGAATGTAATATTGATGGTTCTACCACTTCGAGAGTTGTTAAATCTGAATTTATAATTTTATAATATTAATATCAAATAATTAATTAATTATTAATAGTTTTTTTTTTTTTAAAAACTGTTAGAAGAAATACTCAGAATCCATTATCAAGATTTGAAGCATTTCTAGAGAGACTTTAGACAGGGCAATTCGATTAATTGAGTTTATTAGATACTGATAATAAATTGACACTTTAGCATTGTATAAATTTTAGTCTAGAACTGGTTGTACTATACCATGGGCATTTAGGACAAATTTAACCTGAACCCTTCTGCCTCATACAGCCTTCGACAGCCAGTGCTGAAACCAGCCCATCGAACTAAACAACCTGTGGGAATTTATTCTCATCTTACATCTCTCTCTTGAATTGAAAGGAATTTATTGCCCCTTTACTTTTGTCCCCTGGAAGAAAAAATGAAAATAGATTCTATAAAGAAGAGAAGATATTTTTATGGGATATTATCGTGACCATTTTCGCCCAGATTCTTAGGCTTTTGTGTTTTGTTTTCTCTTTTGCATTTTTCTCGTTTTTATGTGATTAACCTAATTAATTTGGGATATTATCTTGAATTAGTTAATGTTTTGGGTGGGGAGGTGGACAAGAGGGAAAGGACGTCAAAGGGAGGGAGGGGAGGTTGAGGGTTTCTATGTGCATTGCTTTTGGTCGAAATCGAAATTGGTGTTCCTGTCTAATGATCTTCTCTATGCAGGTGTAGAAAAACAGTTTGTGAGATGCTGATGTGTCTATTTTTAATTAGTGTCCATCTATCTATTGTTAATTGGTGGGCGTGCGCTGCCCAAAGTAGGACTATATAATATACAATTAAAGTAATTCCATGTCTATTTGAATATTCTGTAATAGTGTTAATTGATTAAAAAATCTTTATTATATTTGAGTTAGAGATCAATTATTTATTATCATTTGAAAAATATTAGACAGACAACAATAAAAATGCGATAAATATATAAATATACACCGTGTACACATAATTTATCTTCAATTAGTTAATGTATATATAAACTATTAATATAATCTCTTTTTTTCTGTTTTAGCTAACATTGACCTATGACACGAAACTAAATTTATATTGATACTATAGCACAAATGTTGAACAATTATCTATGCGAGCGATCCGCTTTTTTATTTGTTTTTCTCATCATTTTACTTATATCATATAATTTCAGAGAATTCTATTTAAAAAGTTTGATTCGAAAATAGGGAAGAATAAGCCAATGTTGTTATAAAATCAGAATAAAAATTATTATTGTAAGAGAAAATATTTATAATTCTTTATTTTTTAAGAACTGAATTTTCTCTATTTCTTTCTTTTTTTCTTTCATCTTTCTTTTTTTTCTTTTATTTTTTTCTCTTATTTTTCTTTTATGATACTTTGTTTTACTAAACTAAACGAAAACGTTCGTATTTATAAACATAAATTATTATACAAAGTCACTGTGCACCTACGAATTTTTAAATTAAAATATCCCCACCCTCCCTCAAAAGTCTTTGAGGGAGGAGGCAGGCTAATGAGGGATCATTCATTACTCACAATTTGCATTATTACAATACTCCCCCTTAAATGATCACCTATAAAGAGTCTACTTCGTTAACTTTGCCAAGGAAAAACTCAGTAGAAAAAAAAAACCAATGGCGAAGGAAAAAGAGTACAGTATTCTTATGTACTTCTAAGTGCTTTAAGATGTCATAATTAAAACCTTGTAGAGGAAAACCCTGTGGGACAAAACCTCAGCGAAGGAAAAAGAATACAATCAGCACAAGTCTTCAAGATATTTACTCCCCTTGAAAAGTGCATGTCGATAGATCTTTGAGTCTTCACATTCCAATATTATGCACAATTTTCTTGAATATAGCAGTTGGTAATGCTTTTGTGAATAAATATGCCTAATTATCACTTGATCGTATTTGTTTGACATCAATTTCACATTTCTCTTGCAGTTTGTGAGTATAAAAGAATTTAAGTGAAATATATTTGGTTCTATTATCTATGATATATCATCCTCTGATTTGAGTGATACAAGCAGTATTATTTTCATATAAAATTTTTGGACTACTATTGATCATGGAGAGTCCACACTTTTTCTAGATATATTGAACTACTGATCTCAGCCAAATATACCCTCAACTTGTTTCATGAATAGCAATAACTCTGAGTGATTTGAAAATGTGGCAAATAGAGTCTACTTGATAGATTTTCATGATATGGCAGTATCTCTATAAGTAAATAAATATCCAGTTTGAAATCTACCTCTATGTAGATTTGAAAGATAACCTCCATTTGCATACCTAATCAATTGTGAAGTTGATCCACGTTGATAAAATAATTACATATCAACTGTACCATGAGAGTAACGAAAGACATGTCTAATGTCATTCTAATGCCTTCGAGTTGGTGCCATACTATATCTTGCAAGCAGATTAATAAAGAATATAATATTAGACCGAGTGCAATTTGCAAGATATATCAAAACTCCAATTGCACTGAGATATAGTACTTCAAGACCAAGAATTTTTTTATTGTCACTACAGGGATATAATTAATCATTCTTTACATCAAGTGATCGAATAATTGTTGGAGCACTCAGGAAATGAGTTTTGTCCATATAAAAGTGTTTCAGGACTTTTTCTGTATACATGGACTGATAAATAAAAATTTCATTTGGAAAGTACTCAAACTGCAGGCCAAGACAAAATTTATTTTGCCAAGATCTAGTTTATTTTGCCAAGATCTTTCATTTCAAATTCATTTTTTAAATATATAGCGATTTTTGATATCTTTTCAAGAATTCCCATAATATTTAAATCATCAACATAAATAGCAATAATGGCAAATCCTGATTCTGATTTTTTAATAAAAACACATGAGCATATAGGATTATTCTTAAATCCTTCTTTCAATATATATTCACTTAGGCGATTATACCACATGCGTCCGGATTGCTTTAACCCATATAAAGATTTTTGAAATTTGATAGAGTACATACTTCTAGAAATACTTGTAGATAATTCAGGTATTTTATATCTTTAAGGAATTCTCATATATATATCATGGTCTAAAGATCTATATAAATATGCAATGACCACATTCATCAACCGCATCTCTAATCCTTTGTAACAACCAAACTAATCAAAAATCCGAATGTGATTATATCCATAACGGAAAAATATGTTTTTTCATAATCAATCTCAAATTTATGCAGGAAACCTTGTGCGACAAGTCGTGCTTTGTATTGTACAATTTCATTTTTCTCATTACGTTTCCGTACAAATACTCACTTATATTCAACAGGCATTACACATTTTGGTGTTTAGATAACAGGTCCAAATATTTCTCGTTTTGCTAGCGAGTTTCATTAAGCTTCAATAGCTGTTTTCCATTTTGACTAATCATTTTTACGTCGACATTTTTCGACGGTTCTTGACTCACTTTCTTCATTATTTTTGGTAATGTCAATGGTCATTTTATATGAAAATATGTTGTTGACAATGGTTTTATTTCTATTCAGAATTTCTCTAGTACTAATGAAATGTATTGAGATTTCATTATTTTTAAGTACCTGTTCCTCTTCAGGAAAAAATATTTCATGAAATACCTCTTCAAAATATCCATTTTCAAGAGATTTTGGGATAGAAGATTTGACATCTTCAGGAGTATCAATTATATTTTTAGCATATATTATAGGCATGGGTTCTTCAGAAATACCAAATTCATTTTGTATATTTTTCTTTCGAGAAATTTTATCTTTTGCACTAATAGGTCTTCAACACTTCAGACATGTCTTAAACTCACCTATTGCTATTTTGACAACTTATCTTTCAGGGACTTCAATCCTTGCTGGAGTATTAACAGTAAGAATATATGATATTACTACACGTTTAGTGTCGGTAAATATATCCGGTAATTGATTTGTAGCACTTTGTAAATGAATAATTCTCTGAATTTCTAGTTTACATTCATTTGTAGGAGGATCAAATTGAGGCAGTGCCTTATTATTTCAAGTAATTTTTTGTCGTACTTCAGGCACCGATTTTTCATTATCAATTAATGGAGAAGTGGATTCGTCAAAATGACAATCCTCAAAACGTGTTTTAAAAATATCCCATGTAAGGGACTCAAGATATCTAATATTAGATGGAGAATCAAAACCAACATATATCTTAAATCTACGTTGATGACCCATTTTTGTACGATGTAGAGGTGCAATTTGAGCATATACAGTACATCACAAAAATGAGAAATATTTGGTTATTGACCAAATCAAGCTGTAATGGAGAATATTTATGATATGCAGATAGTCTAATTTGAATTAATGATGCTACATGAAATATAGCATGTCTCCAAGCAGAAATAAGTAGTCTTAATTTTATAAATAAAGGTCTAGTGATTAACTAAAATATTTTAATCAAAGATTCAACTAAACCGTTTTAAGTGTGTGTATAGGCAACATGATATTCAACATCTATTCTTATTAACATGCAATAGTTATCAAAAGTTTGAGATGAAAATTCACACGCATTATCCAATTAAAATCATTACCCAATCGAATGGTTTTAATTAGATAATCAAGAAAGTGTGCTCGTAGTTTGATTATCTAAACAAGAAGTCTAGTAAATGTAACATTTCTAATAGAAAGCAAACAAACATGCGACCATTGACTTGATACATCAATCAAAACTATAAAATATCTAAATGGTCCACTAGATGGAAGAATAGGCCCACATATATCTCTGCGAATCCTTTGTAAAAAGGATGGAGATTCAACAATGACTTTTGAGGAAGATGGTCTGATAATCAACTTACCTTAGGAACATGCAGAGTACGGATATTCATTGGGTAAGATAATCTTTTGATTCTTTAAGGGATGCCCATGTGAATTATCAATTATTCGTCTCATCATTATTGATTCCGGATTTCCAAGGCGATTATGCCAAGTCATAAATACTTTGAGGTCAATGCACTTCTGGTGTACTACCACATATGATTCAATTGTTTTCATTTTTGTATAATACAATCTAGAAGATAGAGCAAACAGTTTTTCTAATACGAACTTCTGGCATGATATTATTTTAGTAATGAGAATATGCTTTTTACTGTTTTCATTGATCGTTTTAATATAATAATCGTTACAACGTATATCTTTAAAACTCAATAAATTTCTTCTAGATTGTGAAGAAAATAGAGCATCGTCAATACAAAATCTGGTTCTGTTAGGCAACACAATATAAGCTCTTCCGGTACCCTCAATTAAATTCGATGAACTTGATATGGTATAGACACATGCTTTGCTTAGTGTTGGATTTTGAAAATATTTCTTATCTTTAAGAATTGTGTGAGTTGTAGCACTGTCAGCTAGACATACATCTTTCTCATTCAACTCAAAGATAAAAATCTCATTAATGTGATCTATGATTATACAAAATATACAAAATTTTTATTACAAATAAGAAAATACATTAATTGAGTGAAACACTTACATCTCCAATTAAGTGATCAATTCTACCATCAGGATCTTTAAAGAAATCACAAATATCAACATGAGTGACATCTACATCTGCTGATTTTAATAATTCAATTTATGGTTCTACTAAATTTGTTTCAAGCATTTTATTCTTTCATTTTTTAGATGTTTGATAGAAATCAGTTAAGTGTCTGGTCGTACGACAGGTACGTGACTAATGTCCAGTTATACCACATCTATAGCACACCTCTTCACTTCTCTTTGAAGAATTATTTTGGAAGATTTTACTCATTTCTGAGTTGTACTACTTCTGGTAATACGGTATATTATTATTATCTCTTTTAATGCGGTCACTTCTGATACCAATATTTCTATAATTTCTCCTACCACGTCTACGCTACCGATTTTTTCGAAAGGATGCACCATTCGCTCTGGGAATGATGCAAACATATTACCATTCATTTCAGAGAATGATGTTGAGCCAGTAGGGCGTGACTGGTAGTTTTTCAATAAAAAATCATTGTTTTGCTCAGCTACTAGAAGAAATGATATAAGTTCAGAATATTTCTTAAACTTTCTCTCTCGACACTGCTGCTGCAGGATCACATTCGATGCATGAAAAATAGTAAATGTCTTCTCTAGCATATCATCATCGGTGATTTTCTCACCGCATAATTTTAATACTGGGTTTAGTTTAAAAAGTGTAAAATTATATTCACTAATACTTTTATAATCTTGCAACTTCAGGTGCAACCATTCATAACTAGTTTTTGGGAGGATGACATTCTTTTGTTGTTCATACCTCTCCCTTAAATTATTCCATAAAATAAATGAATCTTTTATTGTAGAATACTCAGTTTTTAATTTTTCGTGAAGATGGTGGTGAAAGAAAATCATTACTTCAGCACGGTCTTGCAGGGACGCTTGATTTCTTTTTTTAATTGTTTCACCCAAGTTCATAGCATCTAGATGGATTTCAATATCAAAAATCCATGCTAAATAATTTTTTCCAGAAATATAAAATGCAACGAGTTTCAATTTTGTAAGATTTGCCATTTTCTGAGGAATAAGACCACTAACTTCAAAATTGGTAGAACCGTCGTATTGATAATGTTTTAAAAAATTAAAATAAAAATTATTATTGCAAGAGAAAATATTTGGAACTCTTTATTTATCATGAACTGAATTTTCTCTATTCTTTTCTTTCTTTCTTTCTCTCATCGTTCTTTCTTTTCTTTTCTTTTCTTTTCTTCTCTTCTTTATCTTTTCTGATATTTCGTTTTACAAAATTGAACAAAAATGTTCATATTTATAAGCATAAATTACTATACAAAGTTACTGTGCACCTACAAATTTTTCAATTAAAATGCCCCACCCTCATTCAAAAGTAATTGAGGGAGGAGGCAAGTTAATGGATGGTCATTCATTACCCCCCTTTGCATTATTACAACAAATGTTAATTTTCTAACGCATATTTTTATATTTTGTCGATCATAATTATAGGGCCTATTTAAATCCAGAGGCCTAAAAACTCATCAGAATGAGAGCCCGTATAAGAAGAAAATAATACGGTGAGTCCAATTACTAACCCAAGTGGATAAATAAGTATAGAGTCCTGCAGAGTCAAGTAAATAAACTAATACTTAATCATCGTCACCTTCTATGGGATTTCATGCAGATATGTGATCACGTCAGTTACAGGAAGATAACTTATAAACAGAAATCACTGCAGAGGATAAGCATCACCACAAGGATTATATAAATTAGGTAACCCTCCATAAAGGGGGGACTTATATCTCTGGTTCTCAAGCTACTTTTCAAATAATTAGCGAGATTACTAACTTAGGCATTGGAGCTTTCTCAGGTGGGGATCGCTGGATCTTTTCAATTTCTTGCAGGTGAACAGTTGCAGGAGGGGAGCGAGACACGTCCTTAACATTTGCACCGTCTGTGGGATTCGTTTACAGACTATTAACGTGGTTCTCGCATGCCAACTGTAACTCGTCCTGTAGTAAGCCAAGCAACAGGAGCATCCATGAAAGCACGATTAGCAGCAACAGAGGAAAGACTGAAGAAGGCGTTAAACGCTCTGGAAGCGTTGTAGAAAGAAACCGAGAATTTTCAGCGGAGGAATGTTGAAATCAACGATACCGCCGTACCTGCTCACAGTGAGCAAGGTGAAGAAGAAGTAGATAGCAACACTGAAGCCAAACTGGAACGTACAGAGAAACAAAAGATGCACAACGAACTAAAAGATCTTACGAGAAAATATGAGGAAATAGCAAGAAAAATGGGAAGATCTTATTCAGTCAACTGCCTATTGAACCAAACCGACCTGCTATATAACGAGTGGATTATGGAGATCCCACTCCTGCCAAAATTTAAAGTTCCCCAGATAGACCTGTACGACGGGTCTAAGGATCCAGTGAACCATCTAAAGAACTTTAAAGGCCACATCACACTCTATGGTTTCCCAGGCGAGATTGCTTGCTGGGGCTTTTTTCTGACCTTAAAGGGGACAGTGAGAGGATGGTTTGTGACTCTCAAACCAAGGTCGATCGATAGCTTTGAAGACCTGGCCAAACAATTCATAACCCAGTTCATGCCCGGCAGAAGGCGTCGACGTCCAGCTGCCTACCTGCTCACGGTCAAACAGAAAGAAGATGAAGACCTTAAGAGCTACCTCATTCACTTCAACAAGGAGCGGTTGACGACAGAAGACCAAGACGAGAAGATCATACTGGCCGCTCTTCTGGGCGGAATCTGACCGCAAAGCGCATTCATGATTGAGCTAGTTAAGAAGACCCCTTCCACCCTTAAGGAATTCATGGATCATGTTGACACTTTTGTCAAACGCCGATGATACATTATAGGCCTTGGTAGATCCACGGAAGGAAAATAGAAGGGGCGAACGAAGAGGTGGACGAGATGATAATAGGATCATTGGTCTGGTAGGAACTGGGGAGTTGGAACGGATGGTGGTAGAACGGTCAAAACCCAGAAGGCGGCAAGAGTATAGGCGGGAAGTTAAAAGAAGCACCAGCCCCGAAAGAATGCACCAAGGTACCAGCCGCCAGAGTAATAGCAACTGGGCGACAGCAAAAAGAGATGGAAATAGAAACAGGGTACCCAGGTGAGGCAACAGGAGCAGATCGCCCCAAAGAGGTGACAGGAACAGATCACCCCCAAGAGATGATAGGAATAAAGCGCCTATTGGGAAAATCTGAACGATAGCTGGGTGCTTTGCTGGAGGCGGGATGTCCACATCTAGTCGAAATGCGTATGCACGAAAGGCGAGGTATGAGGAAGTCTATGTAGTGAACAAGAGGTCTAAATAGCAAAAACTCAACAATGACCGGGTAGTGAGATCCTTTGAAGAGACGGACAGGGAAGGGGTGTTGTACCCACACGATGATACTCTAGTAGTCACTTTTATCGTAGCCAATTACGTGACCAGGCGGGTGCTGATTGACAATGGAAGCTCAGCCGATATACTATTTTGGGAAGCATTCAACAAAATAGGGACCGACGCTGACCAATTACGACCTTCTCCAATGCCATTGAAGGGCTTCTCCAGTGAAGCAATCCAACCTGTTTGGGCCATCACACTTCCAGTAACCGCCGGAACTGGAACACAAATAGCGACTACCATGATCGACTTCTTGGTGGTTAAAGCTTCATTTTGCTATAAAGTTATACTAGGAAGGCAAACACTCAACCATCTTAGGGCAATAACCTCAACATATCACCTCAAGATGAAGTTCCCAATCGACCGAGGGGGGGGGATAGGAGAGTTAAGAGGCGAGCAAGCATTGACTCGAGAGTATTATGTGCAAGAACTGAAGAAAAACATGAACGAAGTTTGTATCGTGGAAGAGATGAAAAAGACGTCCATGTCACCTCTTCCACCACCCATGGTGGAAACCCAGGAAAAAGACGTAGAGACCAGAGACGAACAGAATTAGTAGCACGTCGAGGTTAATGAGCCTTTAGAGTTCATAACTTTATTCCCTAGTCGTCCGGAAACAACCGTACGAATTGGCACGAATGCTCTCCCGACGGATAGAGAAAGTCTGAAGCAACTATTAGTGGAACACAAAGACGTGTTTGCATGGAGCCATGAAAAGATGCCTGGCGTGGACAATGCCATCATTGAGCATCACATAGGGGTAGACCCTACACACAAACCGGTACGCCAAAAAATGAGGCCATTCAGTGTGGAAAAAAAAGGTCACCATCAATTTGGAAGTTGAAAGACTACACGTTGCCGGCTTTATCAAGGAAGCACACTACTCAAAGTGGCTATTTAATGTAGTTCTAGTAAAGAAGGCGGACGGAAAGTGGAGAATGTGTGTAGATTTCACTAACCTCAACAAGACTTGTCCAAAGGATAGCTTCTCCCTATCACGCATCGATCTTATCGTGGACCAACAGCGAGACACCAAACACTAAGTTTCACGGACGCCTACTCAGGATACAACCAGATACGGATGCATGCGACGGATAAGGAAAAGACTGCGTTCATAACAAATCGCAGGTTATATTGTTACCAAGTAATGCCGTTTGGGTTAAAGCATATAGGGGCGACCTACCAAAAACTAGTCAACCGAATGTTTGCGAATCAGATAGGGAGAACCATGGAAGTCTATGTAGATGATCTCTTGGTAAAAAAGCAAGGAGCCCGCCCAGCACATCCACGACCTGAGAGAAGCATTTGATGTATTACGTCAGTACAAGAGGAAGTTAAATCCTGCCAAGTGTTCTTTTGGAATCGAGTCAGAAAAGTTCTTACAATAATTTTTGTTTTAGTATTCTCATTTCAGTTGAATTCTTGAATGATCATAATTATCACATTCATTTTATTATTTCGGGAATCCCGGTGTTTGTCTACTTTCAACTCCACTAGTTCTCATGCCCTGTTTAAAGTATTAGTAATTACTTGTGGCGTCATGTACAAAAAATTGGGGGTGCGCGGAGGTCAATAGACCACACCACCCTTGAACACCAATACCAAGTTATCACACTCGAGGAATGCCTTACTAATAGAAGACCCAAAACAAGCTATCCAGCTTGCGGGGTTAAGGGAAAGGTCGGGGACCGTCTTGCTAATAAAAGACCCACCACAAGCTATCCAGCTTGCAGGGTTGAGAGAAAGGTCGCGGACAGTCCAATCCACACAAAAAAAGGGCGTGGAGGCAAGTGACCTCGCCACCCTTAAATACTAATGACGAGTGATAACGTTCGTGATGCCACAAAAAAAAAGGCGCGGAAGCAAATGACCCCGCCATCCTTAAACACGAATGACGAGTGATAACATTCGCGATGCCACAAAAAAGAAGGTACGAAGACAAATGACTCCGCCACCCTTGAACACCAATATCGAGTTATCACACTAGAGGAATGTCTTACTAATAGAAGTCCCCCAACAAGCTATCCAGCTTGCGGGGTTAAGGTAAAAGTCACGAACCACCTAATCCACACAAAAAAAAAAAACGGCATGGAGGCAAATGACCCCATCACCCTTAAACACCAATGATGAGTCTTAACACTCCCGGTGCTAGGAAAAAATGAAACTCATGGGCGCTTAAAGCAGGTATTCTCGCAAGAAAACTCCTTACCACTAGAGCAAAGACACAAATGCTTCTAGGCGCAAAGCCATCTGAAAGTCTTAAAATGAGCAACCATGACCCATGATGACATATTAAAAAGCTCATCGTCACCATTCTAATGACGACATTCAAGATTCCTTGCCGCCTTCCATAATGGCAACTAATACTTTGTGCCACGAATCACTGTAGAAGAATGATTCAAACAAAAGCAAAAGCGAAAGTAAAAACAGACAGCAATAGGAACTAAGGCAAATACTTGATGGCTCACAAAAAAGGGCAAATACCCAAACATCTCGCGGTGGGAACTTAAATACTTAAAAAGCCAAAACAAATTGAACCCCCTATGCCTCGAGGCGAAGAGAATTCATGGTGTAGTTGTAGGGCCTATTTAAATCCAGAGACCTAGAAGCCCATCACAATGAGAACCTGTATAAGAAGAAAATAATACGGTGGACTCAATTACTAATCCAAGATGATGAATAAGTATAGAGCCCTACAAGTCACGTAAATAAACTAATACTAAATCCTCGCCACCTTCTGCGGAATTTTATGCAGATACGTGATCACTTCAATTATAAAAATATAACTTATAAATGAAAATCACTGCAGAGGATAAACATCACCATGAGATCCATATAAACTAGATAACATTTCATAAAGTGAGACTTCTATCTCTGATTTTTCAGGCTACTTTTCAAATAATTAGCGAGATTACTAACTTAGGTATCGAAATTTTCTCAGGCGGAGATCACCGAATCTTTTTAATTTCTTGTAGAAAGGGAACAAGATATGTCGTTAACAATGATCATATATATTGTAACAGACGCCTTACTAAAAAATCCACACAATATTTACGCACCTTTTTGTTTTGGATCTGCAGAAGTTCGTATGGTTTCCACTACTTGATAATTCCAAAATCGTAATACACAAGCATCGTTTTCCTCCTACTATGCATTTTGCACGCAAAGCTGGTTGAAGAAATCAGGCAAACGAGTAAAGCACTACTAATACTGTAGCCGCAGGCATCAGCAACTTCACACGATATGGACAACAGAAACATCGTCGTCTGCGACAATGGCACCGGGGTACTTCTCTCTCCATTTCCATTTCCTAATTTGCGTCGTATGCCCGATCCGTCCTTGTTTTTCTCAGTTTGATACACTGAATATTTTAAATGTATATACTATCTTCTCCATTGGTATTATTTTGATGAATTGGTTCCAAAGAAAATGTTTTACTTATTTTACTGTTTCTGTTTGGGCTTGAAGGGTTTTGCTAATTTGCTCATCTTCCTGGTTTGATTGAATTTAAAGAGTTTTTCAATCTTGAATTCTGGTGTACGGCATGACTTAAGGGTTCATAAGTTTGCATTTGCACATATATTAAGGTGTAGATATGCACTCGCGATCATGCACATGCGTCGAAACCCTTGAAATAATTTGGATCGTAATCGGTAGATGGAGCTGAGCGCAGTGTACGGTTTACTGACCATTGCTAGATCTTACAGTGTCTTTTCTTTGGTGGAATTATATATGTCCTGTTAGGATTATTAATATCCTCTATATTTTTTAGGTTAGCTCCACGATAGAGTTCTTAAATGCTAACAATAATTTTTTTAGTTAGAATGTCAAAACTTTATCATCTACAATCTTAGTGTTTCATTAATTCGTTATATCTCATTAAGTAATATGCTCAAGTGTAATTCCGAACTATTTTATAAAAAACGAGATTTCGACATTAAGACTCGATTATGGAGTTGTATCTGAAGAATCTTGAAGACCTTAAGACTCGATTATGGAGTTGTCTATGAAAAATCTTGAAGACCTTGATTAGTTTGCTACATTTCTTGATAATAGTTCCCGTTTGTTTTTGTTTTCTAATGGATTGCTTCTCAAAGATGCATGCACTATTTAACTTGTATCTAAAAAAAGGATGCAATGGGCGCTAATTTTGTGAAATGCAAGAACTCCATTCATGTGGGTTGACTAAGCATAATTGCAATTATAACTTTTCTTATTTCCTTTTCTTCTTCTTAGATAGGCATTACCTTATGTATACCATCTTGTGTACTTAGGCTATGCCTATTATTACTAATACAATCTTTTACTTAAAAAAAAATATAATAATTGCAATTATAACTTCATTTCCTACCTTGGTTCTTTCTCCCTTTTTACAAACCAATTACTTCACACAGTATGTCAAGTGCGGCTTTGCTGGAGAGAATTTCCCTACTTCTGTATTCCCCTGTGTGGTAGGGAGGCCTATGCTTCGGTATGAAGAATTGCTCGTGGAACAGGAGCTAAAGGTACCCGCGGAAAAGATATCTTATTTATGTTACTAAAAACAAGAAGGATATTAGGCAATGAGTTTAAATGCAAATAGCCGTTCTGAAGCTTTTATTTTGGAAAATCTGCAGTCTTCTTCTCATATGGTTTTGTCCAGTTTATTGACTAAACCTATACAAGTTTCCTGTTATAGACATTGAGGCAAATCTAGGTCCCACAAAGGGTTTAGTATGCTCATTATGATTTTAATATTCATGTATTACGGATTCTGCTTAGTTCTTAATTCTGAAAGGTTGTTCTTTATTTCTTATTCATTTAGGATATTATTGTTGGAGGAGCTTGTGCAGACTTGCGGCATCAACTGGATATATCCTATCCTGTTAACAATGGCATCGTGCAAAACTGGGAAGATATGGGTCATGTTTGGGACCATGCCTTTTTTAGTGAATTGAAAGTAACTTTCAAGAATTTTTGGTTGCTGTGGCAATTAGTATACATGTGATTCATTCTTTCTTGATACACTTTCACCAGATCTTTATTATGTCTTCCAAAATTTTCAACAGATTGATCCAACAGAATGCAAGATTTTACTTACAGACCCACCTCTTAATCCTTCAAAGAACCGTGAAAAAATGGTTTGTGATTGTTTTTATTTTCTAAACCATTTTCTTTGGTTAAATTACCCATCATGATTAACGTTCTGAATCATCATATTTGCATCTCATTATCTACTCTTGACTTGGTTTTAGGTTGAAACCATGTTTGAAAAGTACAATTTTGCCGGTGTGTTTATCCAAATTCAAGCTGTTTTGACATTGTATGCCCAAGGTGCTTGTAGAAATGATTGAAGGTTTAAAGTTCATATATTATTTTTTTACCCTCTTTTCTTTTTAATGTCCCTGAAAAAATAGTCAAGAACTCTGAATTCCTCCATGATGACTGTCATATTTTTTTTCGGAAATACTCTAATAATATTACTCTTGCTATTTCTTTTATACATACTTCTCCCATCACTTTTTAGCATTGTGCTTTAGCATTTCTGTGGCTTCCTCACAGGTTTGCTGACTGGATTAGTTATTGACTCTGGAGATGGTGTCACTCATGTGGTAAATTTCTCAAGAACCACTTTACATCAAATTATGGTTCCACTTTTAATGCATACTCATCCTATCACTTTATACTCTTCTACTACACTGTTCCTGAAAGAGGGTAGATATGTTGCCTTATGTATTCTACATTATTAAATATACTGGAATAGAAGTTAGAATTAATGAATAACAAAGTTAAAGAAGGCAACATTGTCATGTACTTTGTATCTGAAGGTTAGTTTTAGATGATTTCACTTTATTTAAATTCAGGTTCCAGTTGTTGATGGCTACTCTTTCCCTCATCTCACAAAGCGAATGAATGTAGCTGGCAGACATATAACATCATATCTGGTTGATTTGCTATCACGTAGAGGGTGGGGCCAGCTCTATCAATAAAGTCGAAATAGTTAATATCGATTTTTGTGCCTGTATTGGAACTTCCATGTTAATTGGAAAAACCAATTTGTTTGTTGAAGGTATGCAATGAATAGGACCGCAGATTTTGAGACTGTTAGGGAAATCAAAGAGAAGCTCTGCTATATAAGGTGAGTGACCAATTTTGCTTTATGCTCTGATATCGAGGAACGTGATACATTGCCATCTAATGTTATATATGTTTTTTCACAGTTATGACTACAAGAGGGAATATCAGTTGGGTCTTGAGACCACCATCCTTGTTAAGAATTATACTGTGAGTTCATTTCTTAGTTCCACTTGATCTTTATTGGTCTTTATAATAATAATCGAAGAGATAATTCCTCTAGGAATGGTTTGACTGAAGACCCATAATTAGGGGTAGCCTCAAGGTGCTTATCCTTTTCTCCTTACATGATTATATGCATTTAGCATGCTGAATATAATCACCTCTAGATCATATTAGCAGCTTTGGATCTTATAAACTACATCAGGGGTCTGTGGGTGACAGCTTTGGATTATGACAGTCTAATTATCTGCTAATGTGATCTTCAATTTTTCTTGTTTGGATTCCTTTATTCTGAAACATTATACTCTAGTCACAAGTCATGTTTTCAACATTAAGTTAATTTATTATATTATATTAATCAGCTGCCAGATGGAAGGGTTATCAAAGTTGGCACTGAACGTTTCCAGGCTCCAGAGGCTCTTTTCACTCCAGTAAGCCTATGCATTATTTGAGTTCTATTTCCATGTCTCAATTTTTTGTCTGTGCCACAAGTGTATAAACTAAAAACTGGTTATTTTAACATGCAAAGGGTCAGACATTATGCCAGCTTTATTTTGTAGTTATTCATTGTATTCCGTGTAAATCGGTCAAATGAACTGTAATTGTCACATTTGATCTAATGTGGTTTTGTTAGAATATTTTATCTCCTGTACTATTTTTTTCCTTGGGGCAATGCAGTATTTGTGAAAGTTCATATGTGCTTCTTGCAGGAACTCATCGATGTTGAAGGTGATGGGATGGCAGACATGGTATTTCGGTGCATTCAGGAGATGGATATTGACAATCGAATGATGGTACTGTTAATATTCTGAAAAATACTATATTTATGTGTAAAAATGAAAATGAAATACCTTTCTAATCCTCGCCGGGTTTGGTAGTTTGTCTTCTCCCTTCTTTTCTCCTATAAATAAATCAACATGTTTCTCAAAAAGCCACGTACTGTTACTGTAGATTCGTCCATGCATTTGGCATTGCTTGTGTTTTCTGATCTGGCAACCACAATTAGGTTCTCTATAGCTTCATATAAATTTACTGGCCAAATTATTGTTCTTTAAATGGTTAGGATTTTTGCCTGAGCTCTTTTTAAGATGGAAACCACAATTGTGAAATTCAGACTGATGAGTAAATCTACTCTTTTTTTTTAATGACTAATGAGTAAATCTACTGCAGCCTAAATATGGGTTGATACTGTTGTCCATTATCTTCTTTGTCTTGATGTGGTTCTAAATTGTTGTGTCAATGATCTTTTGCAGCTTTATCAACATATAGTCTTAAGTGGAGGGAGCACCATGTATCCTGGATTACCCAGTCGGTAATACCGCAAATCCCACTTGAACTGACTCAGATCAATGGCATACTTTCCCCTTGTATAAAGTACTCTTGTGCTTGCTCAGACTTGCCCATCATGCCCTATGTGGGATCAGCTTCTGTTTAACAAGTATATAGCATATGTTCATGTTATGGAGTTTAGAGAAGTAGATTATCACTTAAATAAAGGAAAACTGGTGGATGATTTCATTGAGATTATTGTCTCATACTCCAGAAGCATCTCAATTTCTGTTGAAGCCATGGTTATGACAGTTCAGTTGCGATCCTTTTTTTTATAAGTAAAATTTTATCAAACAAAGGGCAAAAGCTAGTTACAAGGTTCACATGAGCTATCAACTAGGCACATTGAATACAAAGAAATCATGTAGGTCCATGCCATTGAAGAGTTCTAGCTCATTCCCACGAGCTCATTTTCAAGGTTAAAAAGGAGTGTTGTATGGATGTCATTACACACAGAGAAAGAGAACATGTTCCTAGTTTTTCTAGAATTTTAAATCTGGGGTAAGGTCTTTCTTCACCTATGTGCACGTCATTTGGTATGGCTTTGCTTTGTATATAGTTTCTTAGAACTATGCATTATTGAAATTCTAATTTTTTATTTTCAATTTTCTTTCAGTTTGGAGAAAGAAATACTGGATCGATATCTTGAAGTTGTTTTGAAGGGAAACAAAGATGGGTTGAAGGTATGTTCTGAGTTGTGTGGTACACAGAAGGAAAAAATGAATTAAATATGTTTCTGTTTGTCAAATTTGGTGGCATATTTCATATTATACCATTTATTTTGTTACTTTTTTTATGAGTATACCGTTGATTTTTTTATTTTGAGTTTGTAATCATAATAATCTGATATATAGTATCCTATTTGTGTTCCTACTTATGTGCATTATTTGTGGTTTAAATTTGAAAATCTTAACTTGATACTCAAAATTGCTTTCCTCTTGTTGTTCCCAATGACAAGATCAGGTCTGAAGCTGTTGGAAGTGGCAAATTAACTCTAATCATTTTATAATAGCTTAAAAGAAGAGGCAATGATTAGAAAGAATGCCACCTCGCATATGTTTGTGGGTGGGGGGTACTTGAATCATGGATTCAGTTAAAATCTTTTCATGTCCTCGAACTTATCTTTATACGTTCTATAAATATGCATGGTGAACAGAAACTGCGGTTACGGATTGAGGATCCACCACGAAGAAAGCATATGGTGTATTTAGGAGGTGCAGTCCTCGCAGGAATTATGAAAGTATATGCCCTCTCTCTCACTCTCTCTCTTGATTGATACATCATTCATTCATCCATGGAAAATTGTATTCCATCTTATGTCAAACTTTGCTGGCGAGTGAAGTTATCTGAAAAAAGTTTAATATGGTTGTTTACACATTAGGATGCACCTGAATTTTGGATCAGCAAGGAAGATTATCTAGAAGAGGGAGTTGCTTGTCTAAGCAAGTGTGGCCAGGCATGATTTTGTGAGGTCATTTCGCTCACTCCCTGACCTATATGAGTATTCGAGAGCGCCTTATATTACAGCAAAAGCGTGAGTTTTGGCATCCATATCACTGGGCTTGATAAACAAAATACCAATGGTTATCCCCTGGTCCAATTGAAATAGCTTGACACTTGGAAGAATTCAGAATTTATTGCATAAGAAATCTTTCTGTAATTTAAAAATGTATTGACCGTATTGAAAACCTGAATTGTTACTGAGCTTTGCTTGTTAAACCTGTGTACATTTGTGATTTTCTGTATTCGATCACGGAAACAGAAGAGGTAGATTATTTGTGTAGAAGAAAAATAGAATAATAATGAGTAGATTTCGGCAATTCAATGCGACCCAATTGATGAATTTCTTCCGATCGCCAGATTTCCTTATCTCGAGCGGATTAATGTAATCAGACAAAGCTCTTGTTTACTGTCGATGAAAAGCATAGATGGATTCAAGTTCAACCATTACCAAAAGAGGATGCTTGGGCAACGGAATGGTGTTAACAAATGGCGGGTGAATTGCTGGAGAAGCACCTTTTATTTGTAGTGAGGATTAATGTAACATCGTTTGTTTTTATGTTCATTTTTATATCATCTTATTTAATTATTATAATTTTAAAATTTCGTTTAAAATAAAATAAATAATTTATATTTTTTTTAAAAAAAATCTAAAAAATAATATTAAAAAATATTTTATAATAATATTTTATATAATTCTTAATTTTTTTATTTTAATTTATTTTATCTGCAAAAACAAACTAACCAGGATGCAATTAATTTAACTTAATACTGGCATGTGCAGTATTAGATACAGTAGTATGTGAATATGAGACCAGAGCTATAATTAAAAATATGTTTGAATTTTGAGAACGTTTTTTAAAAAGTAATTCTATAAATTATATTCTTATTTTACGTTTGTGACATTTTTATAATCATTATCCTTTGAGCAGTGCTGGGGGTGTAGCCCGACATCTTCCGAGAAGCACAGATTTATTATTTTTATTTATTTCTTTATATCTTTACATATTTTTAAAAAATTAAAAAAATTATAATATTATTAAAAAATTATTTTCTTAATCATTAAATAAATAAATAATTCTTTAATTTTGAGAGAGAAACTCAAAAAAAAAATTGGGGTCAAAAAGCATGTCTCTTATCATTTATTATCTTTAAAAAAATAAATTTAATAATTGATGGATAATATTTCATAATATTGTAAAATGTTTATGGTAGATTTGGATGTTGATGAGTATTGAAAAGAGTTATGAATAATAATAAAAAAATATGTAATAAATAATAATAAATAATAAATAATTATAATAATAAAATATTAAATAATAATAAAATATTTAAGAATACTTCAAATATTCTCATATTGCCAAATACAACCTAAACGAGGATGTACTTTATTTGGGGACTGCTACCCTCGTTACTGGAAGCTCCCATTAATGCTCTGTGTTTTTTTTTTTTTTGACATTTTTTTAATATCTTTAAACATTTAAAAAAATACTTAAATCCAGAGCAAAAGAAGTATCATTATCTACAGCCGTGACAGAAGCTCAAGAACCCATATTGCCTCTACCCTTGCCATCTGAAAATAAGGTATTCCTGGCAATATTTTCCAATTTGCTGGGAGAAAATTCTATCATTTCTCAAATAAAGGAATTTAGATAACTATCCCATAACTTCTAACTTTGGGTAGGAGAGAGGGAAAAAAAACCCACAAGCCCCAAAACAGAACTAAACTGCCCATGAGATATGAACATTGCCACTACCCAAATTATTTACAAGAAAGAAATAGCACCCACATTGGCTCCAGGAAGCAGACCACTATTTGCGAGAGATGAGATGAAACATTTCACTTTCCAAACGGCTCCTAAGTTTAAGAATTGACTTAACAACAACTATGTGATTACTTATTATGTAAAGCCCGCAGCCCAGCACAGCCCACCTCTCAAAACGACGCCGTATCACTCCCAGGTAAATGATTTCCGCCCTTCTCCTTTCTTCTTCTTTCTTTTCCTTTCTTTCCTTCGGCACCGACGGTTCCAACCCCCCTGTTTTTCTTTCGGTTTCTTCCGATTTTCACTCACCCGTTTGCCACGTCCAGCGGTTGTTGCAACAAGATGAAAGTGCTCCCGCCCACTCCTCGGATATTTAATTGGTGTGCTACGGATCTATTATCACCAGACTCTCTCCCTCCTCCTTCGGCAAACCATTTCTCTGCTGGGTCTCCTCTTCGCCGCAAGCCCTGTTTTTCCATTCACCCAAATTCGCGCCGGTAATTCATCTAAATTCCTTCTCTCTTCTCTTGCGTTTTTGCTATCCATGTAAGGTTTGGTTATGAGTTTTAATCATAGTTAATTTGTGGGTTTCCGGGGGGGATGAAGCAGAGCACAGGGAAGACCAAATCCGACGCATTAGCTGTCGTTCTTGCGGGTTGCTCTCCCTTTTCAGGTAGGTTTCTCAGATAGTTTTGAATGGGTGATTAACGTATGTGTTTTAGGTTAGAGTTTTTCTTTTAAATTTTTTTGGGTCTGTCCGAGGGGTAGTATTGGTGTGCTGTTCAGAATTTCGTTGATGAAATCTTGCCGTTGTTGGTACAAATTCTTGCTGTTTTTTTTTAGGTACTGCTATAGCCGTGGGTTGGAGTATTTTTTTTTTATAGTTGTGATGTTGAATTTTGAGAACTCGTTATTATTGTGGCTGGCTAGACCGCTTGGTTGTGTTGAAGTCAATAACCATGTTGCTGAATGATTTTTGGGTGATTGGTCTCGTGGGGTTTGTAAGCTAGAAAATTAGGAATGTATGTTCATGTGAGCGTGGGATAACAACCCGGAGGTTGGGGCTGGTCAGCACGTTATGGGTGTTGTTTGACTTAATATTTGTAGTAAATTGTAACGCTTTAAGCTAGCGTAGTTTGAAGATATGAGTTTTGCAAAATTTTTCAGAATTAGGAGCATTAGATTATCATTTTATATATACATAGATTGGGTTTGCTGGCCGTTAATGTTGAGTTTTTTTTTATAAATAGGCGACGAGAATCTTAGAGATCGGATTCCAAATTTTGATAATTCGCTACAGGAGTCAGGTAAGCGGGGCTCCTATTCTAGATTTATATAAAAAGAAAATTTGTTCGAGGTTGGTTTTTATAAAATGTGCATGTTCTGCTTTTTAAAGAAAAATGTGAAAAACAACCTCAGTATATGTTTTATGCATTCGCTCATAAAAATTTATATGATAGAGAAAATTTTCTTTTGACATGAAATGTGTAGACATGAGCAATATTTGACATGTTTCTGAACTATGCATAAGAGCGAACATGAATTTTGATGCTATCTTGTGCATGTAAAATAATATGTTTTGTTGTGTTTTTGGCTTGTATGGAAATGGATATGAAAGTGAAAAACAAGTGGCTTAATATGATATGTTTACGGAAAAACTTTTGGCATACTTATCTGTTTGTCTTTATTTCTGAATATGTTTCGGACATGATTATATGGATTCACGTGATATGGTTGGTACCTCCATGATACAATATGATAGGAATGCAATCACTTTGGAAACAAAGTGATCCTTTTTTTGTGTGTTTCTTTCCTATGTGCACACTCGGGGCTCCGAGAACGAATGAGGGAAAGTCTCACAATATGATACTGCCTGGTTTGACCACCGGGGATAGCACAACCCTACCACGGGGGTTAAACATGGTATATGTTTGAAAATGGATGAGATGTTACAGTTATTTTTGCCAAAGTGCTTTGAGTATAAAAAAGTTAGTTTTGTGTATACTTTATGAAAAATAAAGGTTCGCTCAGCTTTTAGTTGGTTTATAAGTTTTTGGAATTGTTTACTTGGAAATAAAAGTTTTTCCGTTACATGCTTAAGGATTTTATTAAAATGCTCATGATTTACATACTAGTATAGGTGTTTTGCTTACTGAGTTGTGGATGAACTCACCCCTTTATCTATATACATTTCAGATGAAGTGGAGGTCTCACCTGAGGACCAAGGTTAATATGTTGGGACCAGGATAGGCGGTCATCTTTGGGGTTGAAGTGAAGACGATATTTATTATTTTGTTATTACGTTATTTAGCATGTTTAGATTAAAGTGTTAGTAGGATTTTTGATGGGAAGTTTGTGGACTCTATATGATGGCATTATTTTATTTAATGTATGAATTTTATGGATATTTAGGATTTAATTGTCCTTAAAAATTTGGAGATGAGGAATTAGTTGTGGATTTGATCAAATATATATTTTTAGATAGAATTTGTAGATGAAAACAGGTCCAAGTCAAACAGGTTGATATTTAGGACCCCCCTTACGGGTACGGGGTGTCACATATTAATTTCAGAAAATGCATGGTTTTAATAAAAACAAATTGTTTTATGTAAAAATATGAGTTTAATTAAGTAGCTTGTCTGCTTGTGTACAAGATTGAACTTGTTTGAGAAATAATTATATAAACTTGAAAAAATAATGTAGGGATAAGCTCAAGCTGGATTAATCTCCACCCCCCCCCCCCAAAAAAAACAGCTTGATCGTTCATACACTGCTTTATTAATGTTGAACCCAATGTTTCAAATTTCGTGTAAATCTACACATGGATTTTGATGATAACAAATGAATTCAAAGAATAAAGGAGTCTTAAACTCAAGTTGTTCACACAATAGAATCAAGCACATCAAGGAACCAAGTATGAGCAAAAAGGGAATAAGTTCACATTAAAATCATAGAGTAATATTGTAAATCTCTTAAAAATTCGAAATTAGGATTAAGACTCAAAATTAATATTTTATCATAAAGCATTCAAATACATTTTCCACATGTGCATGAATATTTTGAAAATTAAATTTGAAAATTTTGAAAGATGATTGATTGTTATCTTTCACATGTGCATGACATGATTAAAGGTTTGAACTTGAAAATATTAAGATGATTGATTGTCATCTTTCACATGTGCATGTTTTATTTGAATATTTTCAAAAGTGATGGATGATTTTCTTGACTTATGCAAAAGGTAGATGTCTTTGTTTGAAAATTTTGAAAAGTAAAGTGTGCTCTTTTTATCATATACAAAAAGTAAAAGATTAGATTTGAAATTTTTGAAAAGTAAAATGTACTCCTTTTGTCACATGCAAAAAGTAAAAAGATTAGGTTTGAAATTTTTGAAAAATGAATGATGATGTCTTTGACATGTGAATCTTTTTAAAGTTGAATATGAAGTCTCATATGCCTATAAATAGATCATTTGAGAGCTTCACATTCACAACACCAAGAGCATACAACATTCATTCAAATATTTCATTCTCTCTTCTCTAAATATTGAGCCTTAACCCTTGTTCATTTTGAGAGATATAGTTTGTGCTGTATTGTTTTTATTTCACTCATTGAGGAGTGTTTTCTGATAGCCTACCCACTATCAATTCTTGTATCAGTAAAAGGGTGTGTATAACCCTTGTGTGTGTAGAAGGTATTCTGCACGGAGAATAGTTAAATCACCAAGTATGAGGTGATTGGAAATGTAGAGGGTGTTCTACACGGATTCTTTGGAGCGGTGCTATTCAAAAGTGTAATAAATTTCTATCTCCACCTGAAAGAGATTGAATAGTGAATTCGGGAATCCTCAAGGGGTAGCTTGAGGCGATGACGTAAGCAGTGGAGCCGAACCTCGTTAACATATTGAGTTTGCTTATCTCTTACCCTTACTTTTTATATTTATTGTTGTTTCATATTTTTTTTTATATTTTATATTATATATTTGATTTATAATTGTTATTTTTTTAAATACAACTCAATTCACCCCCCCCCTCTTGTGTTAGTCATCTGGGCAACAATTGATATCAGAGCTAGAGCTCTGTTATAAGATTAACTATCTTTTGAGTTAAGATCTTATGGCTAACATTGCCGCTTCATTTGATGAAAGTCAATCTAGCAGTCGGCCTCCACTCTTTTGCGGAGACAATTACTCATTCTGGAAAGTTAGAATGAGAATATTCCTTCAGACTCAAGGTCGAGAAATCTGGAAATGTATTGTAAATGGATCTTCTATTCCAACAAAAGCGGTTGATGGAGTCAAGGTCAAAAAGGAAGAAGAAGAGTTTGATCGTGAAGACGATAGATTTTATACTTTGAATTTAACTGTTATGAATTTATTATATAATGCTTTCAATGGTAATGAATTTAATAGAGTAATGACTTGCACTACAGCAAAGGAAATTTGGGATAACTTGGAAGTTACTTATGAAGGAATTTCTCAAGTCAAAGAATCAAAAATTTATATTCTTACTCATGAATATGAAATGTTTAAGATGAATGATGATGAATCTATTTCTAGTATGCACACTCGTTTTACTAACATCATAAACAGCTTGACAGCTCTTGGCAAAATTTATTGCAAAGTGGATATAGTAAGAAAAATTCTCAACTCTCTACCAAAACGTTGGGAATCAAAAGTGACAGCGATTCATGAAACTAGAGACCTCAAGAAGCTCGAAGTGAATGAACTCATCGGGTCACTTATCACCCATGAGTACACATTGAAAAGAGGAGAAGAAGAAGGAAAGCCAAAGAAGAGTTTGGTACTTAAAACTATTCCACATGAAAGTGAAAGTGATGAAGATGAGGAAAATGACGACAAAGATGAAGAAGTTATGATGATAACAAGAAGAATTCAGAGGTTCTTAAAAAAAAATAAAACTCCTCCAAGGAAATTTTTCAAAAAGTTTTCCAAGAAAGATTCAGGTAAAAATGACACTTTAATTTGTTATAAATGCAATAAACCTGGTCATATCAAGTCAGATTGTCCTCTGCTAAAGAAAGATCAAAACAAAGGCAAAAAAGTAATGAAAGCTACATGGGATGATGATTCAAATAGTTCAGATAGTGAAACAAGCAATGGAGAATCAGCAAATCTTTGTCTTATGGCTAAATATGACATTGAGGTAACAAATCTTGATAATATTGAAAATCCTTCATATGAAGAATTGCAAAATGTTTTAGAAGAGGTATATGAGGAATTTGAAAATTTGGGTATCAAGTATACTGCTTTGAAAAAAAAAATTCTTCTTTAACAAATAAAATTGATATTTTAATAAATGAAAATATTGTTTTGAAAAATGAAAATCTTGAATTGAAGAAAAAGAAAACTGATTTAGAAAATATTATTGAAAACTTTACGAATGGAAAAAGAAATTTTGAAAAATTTCTTGGTAATCAAAGATGTGTTTTTGACAAGGCAGGCTTGGGATATATGTCGAAACAAAAATACAAACCTTATAAAAACTTCTTTGATAATCCTTCTACATTAAAGTCCAATATTCAAAATTCTTTTCATAAAAATAATTTTGTTAAAAAATGATACTATTATAATCACTCAAGTTCTTCATATATGTCACATGCTATTTACAATTTTTGTAATAAAAATGGTCATAATTATCATACTTGTCCTATTAGAAGAAAACATACAATGACTATTGGGGCCATATGGGTACCTAAAAATCTTATTTTTCTAATACTAATAAATAAATGACCCAAAGAACTTGAGTACCAAGAAAAATCATTTTAATTGTTTTTATAGGTGTGCATGAAGTTCTCGACAAACAAAAATAAATAGTTTTTAGATAGTGGATGCTCAAATCACATGATGGGAGACAAAATTAAGTTATTTGATCTTAGATCTAAAAAAAAGGATACGTGATATTTGTAGACAACTCGAAAGGGAAGATTGTGGGAATAGGTAAAATTGGTAATAAATCTTCTCTCATAATTGAAAATGTTTTACTTGTTAAAAGTCTAAAACATAATCTTTTGAGCATAAGTCAATTATGTAATAAAGGATTTCCAGTTACTTTCAAAATGGATAAGTACATTATTTTGAATGATCATGATTGTAATATTTGGTTTATTTCTTTTAGAAGCAACAATATTTATACAATTGATTTTGAAGAAATTACCTCACAAGATCCTATTTGTTTTTCAGCTCAAAATGAAACTAATTGGTTATGGTATAAAAGACTAGGTCATGCCAACATGGAACTTATTTCCAAACTTTCAAAAAATGATCATATGAGAGGTTTACCAAAGGCAAAATTTTTTAAAGACAAAATTTGTAATGCATGCCAATTTGGTAAACAAACAAAAACTTCTTTTAAAACCAAGAAACACATTTCCACTACTAGACCACTGCAACTGATACACATAGATCTTTTTGGACCAAATAAAATTGCAAGTTTAGGAGGAAAATATTATGCATTTGTTATTGTTGATGATTTCTCTAGATATACTTGGATCATCTTTCTTACTCATAAAGATGAGGCACATAATGCATTTACCAAGTTATGCAAGAAAATTCAAAATGAAAAGGGTTATACTATTTCAAGTATCCGAAGTGATAGGGGAAAAGAGTTTGTTAATAAAAATATTGAAACATTTTGTGATGAAAATGGTTTTGTAAATAATTTTTCTGCTCCTCGAACTCCTCAACAAAATGGGGTAGTAGAGAGGAAAAATAGATCTCTTCAAGAGATGGCAAGAAGAATGCTCAATGAGAACAACTTGCCTAGTTATTTTTAGGCCGAAGCGGTAAGTACTGCATGTTATGTTATAAATAGAGTTATACTAAGGTCCAAATTAGATAAAACACTCTATGAGTTTTGGAATGAGAAAAAATCCAACATTGGTTACTTTCATGTATTTGGATGCAAATGTTTTATTTTAAATGATGGGGATAATTTAGGCAAGTTTGATGCAAAATCTAATGAATGTATCTTTATCGAATATTCTACTAATAGTAAAACTTATAGAGTATTCAATAAAAAGACTTTGACTGCACAAGAATCTATGCATGTAGTATTTGATGAATCTAATTCTCTACTCTCCAATAAATCTATTGATGAAGAGACAGGAGGTATAAATAATACGAAAAGTCTCAATCTCAACAAAGAGAACACAATAGAAGAAGTACAACATGGAGACATCAGGAAAGATCATCAAAATTTAATATAAGATGCAACCAAACAGTGGAAATTTGTGAAAGATCATCCAGTGGAACAAATTCTGGGAGAACTTTCACGAGGTGTAAGCACTCGATCATCTCTTAGAAATATTTGCAATCATACTGCTTTTCTATCTCAGATTGAACCTAAAAATATTGATGAAGCACTTCTTGATGAATCTTGGATTCTAACTATGTAAGAAAAGCTTAATCAATTTGAAAGAAATAATGTTTAGACACTTGTTTCTAGACCCAAAAATCATACTATTATTGGAATAAAATGGGTTTTTAGAAATAAGAAAGATGAGTCCGGAGTCATTACTAGAAATAAGGCTCGACTTGTAAACCAAGGTTTCAATTAAGAAGAATGAATCGATTATGATGAGACATATGCACCAGTCGCAAGATTAGAAGTTATTCAAATGCTACTTGCATATGCTTGTTATAAAGATTTCAAACTTTTTCAAATGGATGTTAAAAGTGATTTTTTAAACGGTTTTATAAATGAAGAGGTATATGTTGAGCAACCTCCAGGTTTTGAAAATTATATTTCTCTAAATCATGTTTTCAAACTCACAAAAGCACTATAAGGACTCAAACAAGCTCCTAGCGCGTGGTACGAGAGACTCAGTGGTTTCTTGATTGAAAAAGGTTTTTCAAGAGGAAAAATTGATACAACTCTTTCATTAAATACGAAAATGATGATATTCTTTTGATTCAGATTTATGTTGATGATATAATATTCGGTGCTACTAATGAAAATATGTGCCAAGTTTTTGCTAAGACTATGCAGGAATAATTTGAAATGAGCCTGATGGGAGAGCTTACATTCTTTCTTGAATTGCAAATTAAGCAAGTAAAAAGTGGGACATTCATCTATCAATCAAAATATATTAAGGAATTGCTAAAAAAGTTTGGGATGGAAGGTGCTAAGGAAACTGGAACACCAATGAGCCCATCCACTAAACTTGATAAAGATGAATCCGGTAAACCAGTTGACTCAAAGGTATATCGAGGTATGATTGATAGCTTATTATATTTGACAGCCAGTAGACCAGATATTATGTTTAGTGTATGTTTATGTGCACGCTTTCAATCATCTCCAAAAGTATCACATATAATTGCAGTTAAGCGCATTCTTAAATATCTTAGTGGTACAATTAACTTAGGGTTATGGTACCCTAAGCACGCATCTTTCGATTTAATCAGCTACACAGATGCAGATTATGCTGGCTGTAAAATAGATCGAAAAAGCATTAGTGGAGCATGTCACTTCTTAGGCCATACATTAGTTTCCTGATTTAGTAAAAAACAAAATTCTGTTGCACTATCTACTGCTGAGGCAGAATATGTTACTGCGGGTAATTGTTGTACTCAAGTTCTTTATATGAAGCAACAACTTGAGAATTTTAAACTTATGTACAATCACATTCCAATCGAATGTGATAATACAAGTGCTATAAATCTTTCAAAAAATTCAATACAACATTCTCGGACCAAACATATTAAAATTAGATATCATTTTCTTAGAGATCATGTGCAGAAGGGCGATATTGTATTAGAATTCACTAGTACACATGATCAATTGGCATACATTTTCACAAAACCCATACCAAAAAATAGACTATGCATGATTAGAAGAGAAATAGGAATGATGCATGCCATGAATATCTGCTAGATACTTTTATTTCATTATCTTAAATGACCTACAGAAACTTGAGACGTTTAGCCTCATCATTCAAATGCATTTACTCCTCATAAATCATTATGCCATCCTTGTCTAAAGGATTAGGCAATCGAAATGAAGAGGCAAGCAAGGATTTCAAATCTTTATTCTGTTGCTTTAACTCTACTATTTTTTTATTTGACTCATAAACAAGTCGTTGAAGTACAGAGACAGTCTCGCTAAGCTTCTCAATTTCGCGAGTTTTGGACTGCAACCGAGCAGAAAACGCGACGATGGATGATGAGTATCGAGTTTCGAGACCCACAAGCTCATAAATGGCGTCATGATCTGATTTATTAGCTAAATCAGTCTCTTGTTGCTTCATGGCACCCACGACAGATGCAGAAATAGATTGAGACTGGGGTGAAGGATACCTCAAATCTTGATCAAGAGAAGCACTGAAGGGAAATCTACGAGCCATTGAAAATTTGTAGAATGAAAATGCAAGCAAATTGCAAAGATGAAAAGAAAGCTTGATGCGAAATAGATAAAACTAAGGATTGTTCTTATAGAAACAGAAATAAGAACAAGACAAGCTTACAAATCCTGATAATATCTCATTTTTCAGCAATATCAAGCGGATCAAATCTCTGCACCGAATTACCAGAGTTACGCCTCCAGCCTTTGCAGGTTTTGTCAGGCACGGGTAGTTTCAATTATTCAGCTCTTTACAAAGTCTCATTCCGCACCGAATTACCAGAACTAGGCCTCCAGCCTCTGCAAGTTTTGTCGAACATGTGTGGCTACGCACCGAATTCTCTACAGTGTCTATTAACGTACCGTTTTTTTCAGTTTATTTACTTACTGCCGATCTTTTTTAATGATGTCAAAAGGGGGAGAAGTTTTAGACTAGAACTTTAACATTGTTTAAATTGCTAAACTTGTTATATATGCTTTGAATTATATTTATATTTTTGCTTGAAAAACTAACGCACATTCTCAGAGGAGCTTAAGTATTAATACAGGTTTAAGGTTCTATCAAGTATTTGTCATCATAAAAAAATGGGAGATTGTTGAACCCAAGGTTTCAAATTTGGTGTAAATCTACATATGGATTTTGATGATAACAAATGAATTCAAAGAATAAAGAAGTCTCAAGCTCAAGTTGTTCACACAATAGAATCAAGCACATCAAGGAACCAAGTATGAGCAAGAAGGGAACAAGTTCACATTAAAATCATAGAGTAATATTGTAAATCTCTTAAAAATTCGAAATTAATATTTTATCATAAAGCATTAAAATACGTTTTCCACATGTGTATGAATATTTTGAAAATTAAATTTGAAAATTTTGAAAGATGATTGATTGTCATCTTTCACATGTGCATGACATGATTAAATATTTGAATTTTGAAAATATTAAAATGATTGATTGTCATCTTTCACATGTGCATGTTTTATTTGAATATTTTTAAAAGTGATGGATACTTTTCTTGACTTATGTAAAAGGTAGATATCTTTGTTTGAAAATTTTGAAAAGTAAAGTGTGCTCCTTTTGTCATATGCAAAAAGTAAAATAATAGAATTGAAATTTTTGAAAAGTAAAGTGTGCTCTTTTTGTCACATGCAAAAAGTAAAAAAATTAGGTTTGAAATTTTTGAAAAGTGAATGATGATGTCTTTGACATGTGAATCTTTTTAAATTTGAATATGAAGTCTCATATGCCTATAAATAAATCATTTGAGAGTTTCACATTCACAAAACCAAGAGCATACAACGTTCATTCAAATCTTTCATTCTCTATTCTCTAAACATTGAGCCTTAACCCTTATTCATTTTGAGAGATATAGTTTACGCTGTATTATTTTTATTTCACTCATTAAGGAGTATTTTCTGATAGCCTACCCACTATCAATTCTTGTATCAGTAAAAGGGTGTATATAATCCTTGTGTGTGTAGAAGGTGTTCTACACGGGGAATAGTTAAATCACCAAGTGTGGGGTGATTGGAAGTGTAGAGGGTGTTCTACATGGATTTTTTGGAGCGGTGCTGCTCAAAAGTGTAATAGGTTTCTATCTCCACCTGAAAGAGATTGAATAGTGAATTCGGAGATCCTCAAGGGGTAGCTTGAGGCGAAGACGTAGGCAGTGAGGCCGAACCTCGTTAACATACTGAGTTTGCTTCTCTTTTACCCTTACTTTTTATATTTATTGTAGTTTTATATTTTCTTTATATTTTATATTATATATTTGATTTATAATTGTTATTTTTTTTTTAAATACAACTCAATTCACCCCCCTCTTGTGTTAGTCATCTGGGCAACAATTAAAGTTCTATCTATATGGTCGCATAATTTTATTGTTGATTTTAATTGTTTCTTGCAGTTTTATCAAAGTCATGTATTGTTCATTTTATTATATTTTTGTATATCAATTTTCTTCTTTTTGTGAAAAAACATGAATTGGATAGAACACTATTAAAGAAGAGAAAAAACAAATTTGAACAATTGCACACAAGATATATAATATTTTTATGGTTTGATACAAAGACCCGTATCCACATGTGGCGAAAATTGGAGGAAATTTTGTTAATAAAGGCAGGTTTGTATGATTAGATGAGTAATAAAATTTTCATTTTATCTCATTTTATTTTATCCCATTTAATTTTCAAGTATAATTCAAATATAAAATCTTCAAACTAATTATTAAAATTTTTTTAAACTTTCAAATAAAAAATAATTCTAACTTTTCAAATTTTCAAAATAAATTATATTATAAAATTATATTCTTACAATAATTTAATTTTATAATATTCTTATTCAACTTTTTTTCTCCTTTTTCAAAACTCAAAAAATATTCAATTCAAACTATCTCACTATTATTCACAAATTATTTTATTATTGTTAATAAAATTTTCATTTTCATCTCACTCTTCAAATTAGCCCAGATTAAAAAAAGTGGAGCATTGTAACACATCCTCAGCTTTTTTCAAAGCACAGATGGATGCAACCCTATTGCATGGTTATGCTGAAAGTTTAGGATATACCCAACTAGAGGGGTGAAGAACAACAACAAAATTGCACAGAAGTATAGAAAACTAGGAGTCAAAAGTTACTGTACACGATTGACGTCCAAATAAAAAAGAGAATTGCAATAGAAAAAATTTAAGTGCAAGCCTACTTTATACAATCCCCACTCATATAAATAATATTTGTATTATTCATGTAAACAGTTAAAATACTATTCATATGAGTGAATATTGTATAGGCCAAGTTTGCATCCAACAATGCTCTTGCACATAATGGCTATTAGGCTTTATTTGGTTTTATAGATGGTTTCAACTTTTCTCATTTTATCTTAATATTTAGATATGTTACTCAGATGACTACTACAAGAGGGAGATGAATTGAGTTATAAAAAAAATTTAATACTTATAAACCAAATACACAATATAAAATATAAATAAAATACGAAACAGCAAGAAATATAAAGAGTAAGGGTAAGAAGAAGCCAACTCAGTATTTTAACGAGATTCAGCCTCACTGCCTACGTCCTCGCCTCAAACTACCCTTTGAAGATCCCAAATTCACTATTCAATCTCTTTCAGGTAGAGATAGAAACCTATTACACTTTTAAGCAACACCGCTACAAAGAATCTGTGTAGAACACCCTCTACACTTGTAATCACCTCACACTTGGTCATTCAACTATTTTCTGTGTAGAATACCTTCTACACATATAAAGGTTATACGCACCTTTTTATAAATACAAAAACTGATAATGGGTAGGTTATCAGAATACACTCCTCAATAAGTGAAATAAAAATAATACATCGTAACTTATATTTCTTTCAAAATGAATAAGAATTATGATACAAATTTAGATAAGAGAGAATGAAGATTTTGAAAGAATGATACAAAATTTAACAATTAATATGTAAGCTCTTGTTGTGAGTTTTGCAAAACTCAAGCAAGTTATTTATAGGCAAATGAATCTTCATATTTAAATTTGAAAAGATTCACATGTAAGATAATAGCACTATTCACTTTTCAAAATATCCAGATAAAAAAAATCTCATTTTTATATTTGTCAAAAACAACTCCATTTATTTTTCAAAAAAATCAAACTTAATTTTTTACTTTTCATACATGATAAAATGAACATGATTTATTTTTCAAATCAAATCATTTTCTTTTTGCATATGTCAAAAAAATATACAACCACCCTTCAAAAAATTCAAACAAGATAATCTATCTTTTACATTTGTCAAAAAAACACACAAACACCCTTCAAGATTTTCAAACAACACATACACATGTTAAATATGACAATCAATTATCTTACAAATTCAAATCTTTATGCATATGTGAAAAAATAATAATTTTTGGAATTAAATATTTTAATAAAGTTATGCAAATGTAAAAAATATAATTTGATATTTTATGATAAAATATTAATTTTGAGTTTTAATCCAATTTTAAATTTTAAGAGATGTACAAAATTATTTTATGAGTTTCATTTGTAGACTTGATCTTATCCTTGCTCATGCTTAGTTTTTTTATGTGCTTAACTATCTTCATGCGTAAACAACTTGAGTTTGAGTTTTGAATTTATTTGTTATCATCAAAATCTATACATAGATACGAGATTTAAAACCTTGGGTTCTACAATCTCCCCCTTTTTGATAATGACAAATACTTAGTATAAATTTACGACCTGCAGTTAATACTTAAGCTCCTTCTGAAAATATGCGTTAATTTTTCAAGTAAAATATAGACATGATTCTAGCATATATAACAGGGTAGTATAATATTAGTATAAGGTTTCTCTCCCTTTTGTATTATAATACTAGTATAATACTATTAAAAGGAACCGCAATTGGCTTCAATAAAATTTCTTCCTGCAATAACCAATAACCAGATAATTGGAGCCACCCGTTTCCGACAAAAGCTGCGAAGACTGAGGCTTAACTTTATCGTCTCGGTGTGAAAGGAGATTTAAATCCGCTTGATATTTTTGATGAATTAGATGATGCAGAGATTTGAAGTTGAATAAGTGGAGTCATTTGTGTCCAACAAAGGCTACAGGACTAGTTCTGGTAATTCGATGCAGAAAGAGATTCAAATCCGTTTGACGTTGTTGACAAACGAGATTTTGTATAGATTTGAAAGCTTTCGATTTCTGTTTAAATGATCATTTTCACACATCGAATATTCATAAGAAAAATTTCTCATTCCTTATTGATCAAGTATCTGTTTATCCAAAATGATAGAATGGCGGAGAAAATTTCTTCTGGTAATCTTTCGAATTTGAACCAAGAACTGTCTCAATCAGTTATCTCTCTTGTCTCATCCAGTATATCTTGTATGTTTGATTAAGTAAGATTTGAAGAGATAATAGTGTGTCTTGTTCTTATTTCCGTCTCTATAAGAGTAATCCTTAATTTTATCTAATTTTCATCAAATATTCTTTTCATCTTTGCAATTCGCCTGCATTCTTATTCTATAAATTTTTAATAGCTCGTCAATTTTCCTTCAATATTTCTCGTGATCAATCTATTTCTGCATTTGTCGTAGGTGGCAGGTGCCATAAAATAATAAGAGACTGATTCAGCTAATAAATCAGATCATGATACAATTTATGAGCATTTGGGTCTCGGGACTCAATACTCATTATCCATTTTTTTTCAGCTCGGTTGCAGTTTAAAGCTCGCGAAATTGAGAAGTTTATAGAGATTGTCTTTGTACTTCAACAAATTTTTTACGAGTCAAATAGAAAAATAGTAGAATTAAAGCAACAGAATAAGAATTTAAAATCCTTGATTGCCTCTTCATTTCGACTAGCTAATCCTTTAAATGAGAATAACATATCGATCTATGAAGACCAAATGTAATTAAAAGATGAGGTTAGAAGTCTCAAGTTTTTTTAAGTCATTTGAGATAATGGAATAAAAATATTTAACAGATATTTTTGACATGCATCATTCTTATTTCTCTTCTAATCATACATAATCTCTCTTCTCGTAGGGATTTTGTGAAAATTTCCGCCAATTGATCGTGTGTGCTCGTGAATTCTAGTACAATATCACATTTCTGTACATGATCTTTAAGAAAATGATATCTAATTTCAATATGTTTAGTCATAAAATGTTGTATTGGGTTCTTTGAAATATTTATAGCACTTGTATTATCACATTTGATTAGAATGTGATTGTACATAAGTTTAAAATCCTTAAGTAGTTGTTTCATATAAAGAAATTGAGTACAACAACTACCTGTAGCAACATACTATGCCTCAGCAGTAGATAATGCAACAGAATTTTGCTTTTTGCTAAACCATAAAACGAGTGCATGACCTAAAAAATGACATATTCCACTAGTACTTTTTTCGATCAACTTTGCAACCAGCATAATCTGCATCTGAATAACTAATAAGATCGAAAGAAGTGTGCTTAGGATACCATAACCCGAGGTCAATGGTACTGACAAGATATCTAAAATTTCGCTTGACTGCAATCAAATGAGATTATTTTGGAGATGATTGAAAACGTGTACATAAACATACACTGAACATAATATCATATCTACTAGCTATCAAATATAATAAACTATCAATCATACTTCGATATACCTTTGAGTCAACTGACTTACCGCTTTCATCTTTATCAAGTTTGGTAGTTGAACTCATTGGTGTTCTAATTACTTTCGCGCATTCTATCTTAAATTTTTTGAGTAACTCTTTGATATATTTTGATTAATTAATAAATATTCAACTTTTTGCTTACTTGATTTAAAATTCGAGAAAGAAATTAAGTTCTCCCATCATACTCATTTCAAATTCTTCCTGCATACTCTTAGCAAAATTTTGACACGTATTTTCATTAGTAGCACCAAGTATTATATCATCCACATAAATTTGAATTAGAAGAATATTATCCTGTTCATATTTGATGAAAAGAGTTGTATCAATTTTTCCTCTTGAAATATATTTTTCAATCAAGAAACCACTAAGCATTTCATACCAAACTCTATGAGCTTGTTTGAATCCATATAAAATTTTTGTGAACTTAAAAACATAATTATGAGAGATATGATTTTCAAAATCTGAAGGTTGCTCAACATATACCTCTTTATTTATAAAACCATATAAGAAAGTACTTTTAACATCTATTTGAAAAATCTTGAAATCTTTATAACGTGCATATGCAAGTAACATTCGAATAGTTTCTAATCTTGCGACAGGTGCATACGTCTCATCATAATCAATTCCTTCCTTTTGATTGAAACATTGGGCTACAAGTCGAGTCTTGTTTTTAGTGATGAAACCGGACTCATCCTTCTTATTTCTTTAAATTCAATTTGTTTCAATAACAACATGATCTTTGGGTCTAGGAATAAGTTTCCAAACATCATTTCTTTAAAATTGATTTAGTTCTTTTTGCATAACTAGAATCCACGATTCATTAAGTAATGCTTTGTTAATATTTTTGGATTCAATATGAGATAAAAAAGCAATGTGATTACAAATATTTTTAAGAGATGATCGAGTACTTACACCTCGTGAAAAGTTCTCTTAGAATTTATTCTACTGGATGATCTTTCACATGTTTCTACTGTTTGATTGCATCTTATACTAAGTCTTGATAATCTTTCCTGATGTCTCCATGTTTGATTTCTTCCATTATATTCTATTTGTTGAGATTGAGACTATTTGTGTTATTTGTACATTTTGATTCTTTATCAATAGATTTCTTGGAAAATAGAGGGTTAGATTCATCAAATACTATATGCATAAATTCTTGTACAGTCAAAATCTTTTTATTGAATACTCTATAAGTTTTACTATTTGTTAAATACCCAAGAAAGATACATTAATCAGATTTTGTATCAAAATTTTCTAAATTATCTCTATTATTGAGTATAAAACATTTGCATCCAAATACATGAAAGTAACCAATGTTGGACTTTTTCTCATTCCAAAACTCATAAGGAGTTTTATCTAAATTAGACATTAGCATAACTCTATTTATAATAAAACATGTAATACTTACCGCTTGGACCCAAAAATAATTAAGTAAACTATCCCCATTAAACATTATTTTTACCATTTCTTGAAGAGATTTATTCTTCCTCTCCACTATCCCATTTTATTGAGGAATTCGAGGAGCAGAGAAATTATATAGAAAATCATTTTCATCAAAAAAAATTCAATATTTTTATTGACAAACTATTTCCCTTTGTCACTTTGGATGTTTAAATAGTATAACCCTTTTCATTTTGAATTCTCTTGCATAATTTCGTAAAGGCATTATGTACCTCATCTTTATGAGCGAAAAATATGATCCAAATATATCTAGAGAAATTATCAACAATAACAAATGCATAATATTTTCCTTCCAGACTCGCAACTCTGTTTGATTTAAAAAGGTCCAAGTGTATTAATTGCAATGGTCTAGTAGTGGAAATATGTTTATTAGTTTTGAAAGAAATTTTTATTTGTTTACCAAATTGGCATGCATAACAAATTTTATCTTTAAAAAAGTTCATTTTTTGCAAACCTCTCACAAGATCATTTTTTGAAAATTTAGAAATAAGTTCCATATTTGCATGACCTAATATTCTGTGCTATAACCAACTATTTTCATGTTGAGCTGATAAACAAATAACATTTTGTGATGCAATTTTTTCAAATTCGATTGTATATACATTATTATTTCTAAGAGAAATAAAGCAAATATTACAATCATGATTATTCAAAATAATGCATTTATCCTTTTTGAAAGTAACTGTAAATCTTTTATCACATAATTGACTCATGCTCAAAAGATTATGTTTTAGACCATCAACAAGTAGAATATCTTCAATTATGAGAGAAGACTTCTTACCAACATTACCTATTCTTATGATATTTCCTTTTGAATTGTTTCTAAATGTCACGTGTCATTCTTCTTTAGAAGTGAGGTCAATGAATTTAGTTTTATCTCCTGTCATGTGTCTTGAGTATCCACTGTCTAAAAATCGTTTACTTTTACCTATGGAAGATTTCATGCATACCTGTAAAAGTAATTAAAATAATTTTTCTTTGCACCCAAATTCTTTGGGTCCTTTATTTATTAGTATTAGAAGAACTAAGATTCTTTGGTACCCATATGACTCTGCTAGTCATTGTATGTCTTCTTTTAATATGACAAGTATGATAATTATGACTATTTTTATTGCAAAAATTATAAATAACATGTGACATATTTAAAAATCTTGAGTGATAATATTTTTATTTAAAAAAGTTATTTTTATGAAAAAAAATTTGAAAATCTGATTTTGATTTAGTCGGTTTATCAAATAAATTTTTATAGGGTTTGAGTTTTTTCTTTTGGCATATATCCCAAACCTACCTTATCAAAAATACATCTTTGACTACCAAGAAATTTTTCAAAATTTCTTTTTCCATTTGTAAAGTTTTCAATAATCTTTTCTAAATCAGTTACTTTCTTTTTCAGCTCATCATTTACATATTTTGAAATCATGTTTTCTTTTTTTAAAACATCAATTTCATTTGTTAAAGAATAATTTTTCTTTTTCAAAGCGGTATACTTAATACCCAAATTTTCAAATTTCTCATATTCTTCTTCCAAAACATTTTGCAACTCTTCATAAGAAAGATTTTCAATATTTTCAGAATTTGTTACCTCAAAATCATCTTTAGCCATGAGACAAAGATTTGCATATTTTTCATTACTTGCGTCACTGTTTGAGCTACTTGAATTATCATCTCATATAACTTTTATTACTTTCTTACCTTTATATCGATCTTTCTTTAGTAGAGAATAATCTGCTTTGATATGTTCAGGTTTTTTACATTTATAACAAGTTAAGAAGTCGCTTTTACCTATATTTTTGTTGGAAAACTTTTTGAAAGATTTCCTTAGATGAGTTTTATTTTTCTTTAAGAATTTCTGAAATTTTCTTGTGATCATTGTAATTTCTTCATTTTTGTTATTGCTAGGGCTGTAAACGAACCGAGTTTGAGCGAGTTGGGGTTGTGCAAACTTGGCCCGTTTATTACACAAGTTGAGCTTGGGCTCGGCTCGTTTAACTGACAAGTCTAAAATACTGTCCGAGCTCGACTCGTTTAATCCTACATGAAGCCCGAGCTCGACTCGACCTCAGGCCTATTCTCGAATCGAGTTTGGGCTTGACTCGAGCTCGGCCCGTTTATTGTAAGATCCAAAAATGAATTTTAGTAACTTAAAAATGTATTAATAAGTTGTTGTTTGGCCCATTTATGAGTCCAAATCCAAATCTAACAAAAATTTTTCATAGAAAAACAATCTATAATTTATAATAGTTTGCTAAATATAAGTCTATATACTAAAAATTTAAATCAAAATATTACATCATTAGGTCTAATTAGATCTACCAATTACAATAAATTACAAATTACAATAAATTAGCCTATTATAAAAAATTACAACAATAATTAAATTACATTGAAATACAATCTACATATAACCCACTGTCACGCCATTTGCACAACCTGTTTGTTGTGACTGGTACATTCATCTACCTCTACAAATACTAATGAGACTAAAAAAATTAGTCATAGTTTTAATCCCTTACTCAAATACTATTAAGTGTTAACTTAGTAATATTGTCAAGGGATATTTGAATAGAATTGCAAAACTTAATTTGCCTTAAAAGGTGATGAGTTAACAGCTGTCATAAATATAAAACATGTACCAAACAGTCTAAAACAAATTACATTAACATATAACAATCAGTTAAATTACATCCCATTCACCACAATCAATCTAAAATGGGTCCAACAAATAACAAATGCCATAAACATAAAACAACTAGCAAACAGTCTAAAACAGCTTACATTAACATATAGCAATCATTAAAATTATATCTCAATTATCACAATCAGTCTAAAATAGGTTCAATAGATAACATATGCCATAAATTGTAATTATAAACACATAAAATAACTGTGATATAAGTTTTCCATATGACAATCTGTCCAAAGCCCCAAACAGATTACAGATATCAATAATAATTATAGTTATAAAACATATACTACTACATTAAATAAGAAGGCCAAAAATATTTATTGAAAATAAATAGATAGTAATCATGATCAGAATTATAGATAGCAATCATAAATAGATTCAAAATATTAACAACATGGTCCTAAACATGTTAAGGCTAAAAAGCAGGTGAGGCTAAACATGTACCAAATAAATATATAAACAGATATCAGTTACCAAACAAACATATAAAAAGTCAATATAATATGAGGTTAAACTGTAAACATGTATAAACAGAATAGATACCTAATAAAACCATTATAAGTATAACAAAACATAACCAAGAGTTAAGAATATTGTATAAGCACGTGTTAATTATACTATAACATAAACCAAGAGTTATAAACATTGTGTAGGCATAAATAGAGTAAAACAAAACCCAAGTGATCTTTTGCTTAAACAAATGACAAGCATAACAAATGACATAAATAAACAGATACCAACAATAGTAAGATGGAGACTGAACATAAAAAGCGTTGAGGCAATTACTCAAACAGAATGAAAAGTCATAAATTATCAATATGGAGTGGTTGAACTTACTATGTTGACTCTGTATAAGTTTTGCCTCAGCTGAAAAGCATAGAAATGAGGGCAATTGGACAAGTAACTCATGATAAATGAGAATTGTTTCTCAAAACAAAGACCAAATAATGTAAACAAATGGTATAATCAATGTTGCAAGTGCAATTGTGAAAACAATGAAACAAGTTAATAAATAACAAGTAAAGTAGTAATAACAGCAAGGTTAAAGTAGATAGACAGAAATTAAGTCACAATCTTACAGAGAAATATATACAAGTACATGCTACATTAGAACTTCTTTTACAAGCTGCGACTTACTAGGGGTTAGGATTTACAATTTACAAATCAAAGCTACACACGAGAAGAAAATATTAGATGATTAAATCTACAAAATTTAAGAAATAGTTACGGGAGAACCAAAACATAAAAATACACAAATAATAGTATTTTTCCAAGTTGAAACCTTCGAAAAGACTCACTAAACAAATAAAAAGACCACCAAATACCATCGACTTACTAATGAAATGGAACTAGAGAAGTAATCAGTGAACTATGGATCCCAAAATCAGGGATATAGTTGGTTGGAAGTCATAAATGCTAGCATCTATGAGGGTTTCGACATTCGACGAGTGATAAAGCCTAAAAAGGAAGCAGATGATGCGTGTTTGTGAAGAAGAATGCCTTCATTTCATACACCAGTATGGATTCCCACCAAAAGTCAAGAAGATTGCGATGAAAAGTGGAAGAAAGAAACCCTAAATTGCACGACTCGTGAAGGAGAATGAGTTTGAGACAGAGGACTTGAGGGCGTGCGACTAGGGCACTAGGTGAACTATGAGGGTTAATGCAAAAAAATGAATTTATACAACTTGGATTGAGCGACCAAGATTAATTTAGAAATGATCCAACGGCTAATATTTAAGGCAAGCTTTCTGATGAACTTAACGGCTAAAATTAATCTATATGGATCCAACGGCTAAAATTTGAAATTCTGGATATAAGTGTTAAACTACATTATATACTAATACTTTTAATTTGATTATTAATATACTATGGATATTATATACTAATAATATTAATATTACATATTTATAAATTTATGTAATTATAATACTATTTATATTTAAATTATGTATATTTTCAATACAATTAAATTATATAGATAGTATAAACTATTAATAAGTGATTCTTTAAATTTAATTATAAATTTATAATACTAGTATACTAATGTTATATATTATGTAAGAGTGTACGACTATATGACTTATTGCTTAATAATTTAATACTAATAAACTCTTAATTTAGTATATACTATATTTTCAATACTATTAATTTATATATATAATATTATACTAATAAGTTAATGCTAATAAGTTTAATGCTAATAAGTTAAGATTATACTACTTAATACTTAGTGCTTAATAAGCATATTATATATTATATATATAACTAAATATATTATATAATATTATAACTATAGTATATATTAGTTATAGTATTATTATAATATATATTATATAATACTATTATATAGTATGGTATAAGTAATAGTATCACTATAACTATAATTACTAATATTAATAGTAACTATATAGTAATATTAATAGTTACTAACTATTAGTATAGACTTATAAATAATATATTAGTACTTATAGTACTAATAGTAATACTAATACTAACAAAGATATGCTAATAATAGTAATAGTAATAAGCAATAGTAATGTAGTAGTACTAGTAATATTATTAATATAGTATATAGTAATTAACATAGTATATACTACTAATATTGTATAATATATAGCATAGTAGTAATAGTTATATTTTTACACTTTTACTATTACTATATAATACTAATACTAATACTAATACTATATGATACTAATACTAATACTCTTTATATTCTATAGTTTATATATTAGTATATGACTCTTTAAATTATAATACTATTAGTAGACTTCCATCTTTATTTCATATATTTAATATAAGTAATTAGTATATATAATGACTATATACATACTTATATCTATATATTGACTCATAAATTTAGATTATTAGTCTATACGCATCATTATGTATGTTATAAAACATATATATATATATATATCGTATTTTATATGTAAAAATATATACGAGTCGAGTTTACGCATTTACGAGTCGATCGAGTTTTAAACAAGCTTGTTTACGAACATTAATCGAGTCGAATCGAGTCGATCGAACTCTATATGGGTTTGTTTGCGAACATTAAACGAGTCGGTCGAATTTTATACGAATTGTATCGTTTAATTAATGAGCCTAACTCTGTGTTTACGATCGGCCCATTTAATATACGATTCGAACCAATCTCGAGTTTTATCGAGTCGAATTCAAGCTGACTATCGAGTTGCCTGTTTGGTTTACAGCCCTATTTATCGCTTTCCTCATTTTCATCGCTTTCATTTTTATGGGGAACAGTTTTGAGTGCCAATCTCTTCTTTTGCTTTCTTTCTTCTTCTCTTCTTTTCAATGTGTACTCATGAGCAATAAGTAACCTGATGAGTTCATTTACTTCGAGTTTTTTTAGATCTTTAACTTTAAGAATCACCGTCATTTTTTATTCCCAACGTTTTAGCAGAGAGTTGAGAATTTTTCTTATTATCTCAAAGTTAGAATAAACTTTTCCAAGAGCTGTCAAGTTATTTATAATATTAGTAAAATGAGTATACATAGAAGAAATAGATTCATCATCAATCATTATAAACATTTCATATTTATGCGTAAGAATATAAATTTTTGATTATTTGACTTGCGAAATTCTTTCATAAGTTACTTCCAAACTATCTCAAATTTCTTTTGCTGTCCTGCAAGTTATTATTCTGTTAAATTTATTGTCATTGAGAGCATTATACAGAAAATTTATAACCATTAGATTCTTTGTATAAAATCTATCATCTTCACGATCAAACTCTTCTTCTTCCTTGTTGATCTTTATTCCATCAACAATTTTTGTTGGAATATAAGGTCCATTTATAATAGATTTCCATATTTCTCAACCTTGAAACTGAATAAATATTCTCATTTTAGTTTTCCAAAAAGTATAATTATCACCACAAAATAGTGGAAGCCGACTAATTGATTAACTTTTAGCAAATGTAGTTGCAATGTTAGCCATATGATCTTAACTCAACAGATAATTAATTTTATAATGAAACCCTTGCTCTGATACCAATTGTTGTCCGGACGACTAACACAAGAGAGGGAGTGAATTAGGTTATAAAAAAAATTTAACACTTATAAACCAAATACACAATATAAATATAAATAAAATACAAAGCAGCAAAAAATATAAAAAGTAAGGATAAGACTAAGAAAATTTAATATTTTAACGAGATTCAGCCCCACTGCCTACGTCCTCACCTCAAGCTACCCATTGAGGATCCCAAATTCACTATTCAATCTCTTTCAGGTGGAGATAGAAATCTATTACACCTTTGAGTAACACTGCTACAAAGAATCCGTGTAAAACACCCTCTACACTTGCAATCACCTCACATTTGGTGATTCAACTATTTTCTGTGTAGAACATTTTCTACACACACAAGAGTTATACGCACCCTTTTACAAATACAAAAGCTGATAATTGATAGGTTATCAGAATACGTTACTCAATGAGTGAGATAAAAATAATACATTGCAACTTATATCTATCTCAAAATGAACAAAGATTAAAGCACAAAATTTAGATAAGAGAGAGTGATAGTTTTGAAAGAATGATGCAAAACTTAACAATTGATGTGTAAGCTCTTTGTTGTGATTTTTGTAAAACTCAAGTGAACTATTTATAGGTTAATGAGTCTTCATATTCAAATTTGAAAAAATTCACATGTCAAATAAGAACACTATTCACTTTTCAAAATATTCAAATAAAAATATTTCATTTTTATATTTGTAAAAAACAACTCAATTCATTTTTCAAAGAAATTAAATCAAATCTTTTACTTTTCATACATGATAAAATAAGCATGATTTATTTTTCAAACAAAATTTTTTTTTTTTTACATATGTCAAAAAAACATACAACTACTTTTCAAGATTTTCAAACAAAATAATCTATCTTTTACATTTGTCAAAAAAACATACAACCAACATTCAAGATTTTCAAACAACACATGTACATGTTAAAAATGACAATCAATCATCTTACAAATTTAAATCTTTATGCATATGTAGAAAAAATAATAATTTTCAAAATTAAATATTTTAATAAAGTTATGCAAATATAAAAAATGCAACCTAATGCTTTATGAGAAAATATTAATTTTGAACTTTAATTCAATTTCAAATTTAAGAGATGTACAAAATTACTCTATGAGTTTTATTTGTAGACTTGTTCTTTTTCTTGCTCATATTTGATCTTTTGACGTGCTTAACTCTTTTCATGCGTAGACAACTTGAGATTAAGTCTTGAATTTATTTGTTATCATCAAAATCTATACGTAAATACGAGACTTGAAATCTTGGGTTTTACAATATACGATTCAAATATAAATATTTTTTGATTTCAAAATTTTTAATTTTTAATATTTTTATTTAATTATTATAAAATTTTTAAACTTTCTAACAAAAGACATAAAATTATTCAACTTTTTCAAATTTTTAAATAAAAACTATATTAAAAAATTATATTCTAATAATATCTTAAATTTATATAGATCTTGTTTAGTTATATAGATAAAATGAGATAAGAAATATGTAAATAATAATGAACTGTTTGAGTTAGGATTTTTATGGGATTTTGAAAAAAAGAGAAAGTTGAATAAAAAAATTATAAAGTTAAAAGAATGTTAAAATATAATTTTCTCATATAATTTTAGTTTTGAAATTTAAAAAAGTTAAATTGTTTTGTATTTTATTTGAAAATTTAAAAAAATTATAATGATTATGTATTTATTAGTTGAAAAAGTTGAAAATTCAAAAATTTGAAGTTGAAAAATATTTTTGTTTAAATTGTGTTTGGAAAATGAAATAAAATAAGATGAGACAAAATAATTTTAAAAATTTGTAAAATCAAACAAAGCCTTATTCAAATTTTTCTCATTTTTCAAAACTTTATAAAATATCTTAACTCAAACCATTTCACTATTATTCACAAATTATTTACATACTTCTTATTTTATCTATGTATCCAAAAGAGGCCTTAACTTCTAGTAACGTCCTCAAAGTTTTTGATATTGCCAGATGCATCATGTTAAACTCAAAATATACATCCTTCAAATTAATGTTTTGAATATTATATTGGTGGGCGTACCAGTAAAGACACTAGAACGAAATATTTTAATATCGGTATTGTTTTGTATACCATTTCGAAATAATCTATATATAAATAAATTATATATAAATATATAAAAATTATATTTCAAAATAATAATCAATATATGAGTAAATTATATAAATAAATACATATGTAATTAGTCTAGTTTGAATTAAAGTAAAAAAAATAAAATAAAAAAAGGTTGAAATCCAATATAACTGAAATATTTGTCAATACAAAATTGTTATTTTTTTATACTAGATAATTAGTTGATAGGATATATTTTGACCCTACAATACAATATCAAATTTAAAATTATGCTTATTGCTTCAAACCCTCGTATTGCTATGGCTTTTAACTTTGCGAATAAGCCATCAAGTCCACCGCCCATTGGCTCATGATGCACTTGAATATCAATGGCCAAAGATCTTTAGCCATATCAAAGGGATGCAGAAGTTCCATCAATACTTTCTTGCCCCACTTTACACCTACAACTGAAGTACATTGCATTAAAAACTATAGTCTGATGCACCTGGATGAATACATTCTCTGTCCTAAAGATAACCTTCTCCAGCATATTTAAACTTGAATAGCTAAGTTATGTTGTTCATTCTTCGTTGTTTACCCAATACAACTGTTCTTGTTTTTCTATTTTGTATCGACACTAAGGGTTTTGTTCTATTTCATTTTATCTTATTTCAAGTTTGGATTTGGTTAGTCTTGGTCCAAATATTATAAGATCAAAAGATATTCAATTTGATCCTGGTTTAGAAATTTTTCACTCTGAATTAGATTGGATTGATTGAATAATATAATATATATTTTTATTATTTATATATCTATTATTTATATAACTACAATTGTCTATAATTAATTATATAATGTATCTTATTTATATATATTATTTAGTATCAAAGTATTATTAAATTTTTTAATGTATAACCATTAACTATAATATATAATTAGTATATATTAATATATTAACATATTATAAAAATTATAATATAAAAAATCAAAAAGAGTATACGTATAAAAAGTTTTAGTATAAAGATTAAGTGGACCGGATCAGATCAACCAGAACTAAAGTGATCGGTTTGGTCCGATCCTACAAAGTACTTAGTTCGGTTCAAAATGAGAAAATCTTAGATCAAATAGGTCCGTCAGATCTATAAAACTTACCTAAAATTAATTGGACTGGACCTAACTCTTTTTAGTTAGAATATATTTTGTAATATTATTTTTATATAAAAATTTAAAAGATTTATAAAAATTATATAAAATGAGATAGTATGAGTTTGAGAGAAATTATGAAAACAAATTAATCTAAATTTAGAGATTGGTTGAAGGGTGGAATCCACAAAAATGATATTTTATGGTCCATGATTGATCTTGAGACATTTGTGGGGTCCATTGAGCTAGCTTCCTTTTCATAACTATGGTTAACCGAATCCTTCCCACAACAAGGGTAAACAATATGCTCTGAACTGAAGCATGTAGTTAATTATTAACCAAGGTAACATAACCATATCCTTATAAATAGGGTGTCGTGGCTTCTTTTATAAAACCCCTTATGGCTATGTTTTTTTTTTTCTTTTGTTGGTAATTTTGTAGGGAAAGGGAGAAAGGCCAAAGCTGAATAGGAAACGCCCACAACAGTACTCAAAGCCTCCCTTTCTTTCTCTCTCGAAGAAAAATAGTACTGGTACGTTTTTTTTTTCGTTTACTCCAATGACAATTTTCCTATTTTGGGATTTTGAAGAAGAGGGTCTGCATCTGTTCAAAACTTGAATTTTAGCCCTCCCTCTCTTTCTCTCGCACGCACCCACCCACCCACAAATATCTGCAATCAAGAGAGAGAGTGCGTGGTCATGGGTTCCAAACTGGCTAGTAGCTTTAAAGCGCTAGACTCAATATTTTCCCGCCCAAAACACCATTTACGAGCATGACCCAGATGGATGATCGGGTCCCTTTTTCGTTCATTTTTGTAGTTGGTCGTCTCAAAGTTCTTCGTCTTTCACGTCCGTTCTCCTTTATCGATTATATGCGGTTTTCATCATCTTTTTTTTTTTGTTGTTGGTTATGTGTGCTGTTTTTTTTGTTCTTTTGCTTGGATGATTTTGTTGTATAAGACTACTAAGATAAAAGAGAGAGTGATTGGGTTTTAGAGTCTGAATTCGGAATAAATGACAGGGTGGTCGATGCTAGCTGATGACGGATCGGTAGATTGCTACAAATCCCCAAGTAAGAAGCTCAAGCCGAGCTTCTGCGTCGACCTCGAACCGGCTTGTAAAGTGTCCAATAAATCCTCGGAAGCTTGCATCGAAAGCGAACGAGAACCTGACAAGCTCCGATGCGAGTTCGAAGGGTTTCTTCGAGGTTTCGGCAAGGAGATCTGCACCCAAAACACTTTTCTCCCTCTACCTCCAATGCTTGGAAATGGGCAACACTTGGATTTGCTTAAGCTTTTCTTGGATGTGAGAGAGAAGGGTGGGTGGAATGCGGTTTCGGAAAATGGGTTGTGGCATTTGGCGGCTAAAGAGTCTGGTTTGTTCGGTTCGAATCATGCTTTTCCGGTGAAGTTGGTTTACATAAAGTATTTGGATACCCTTCGGAGATGGTCGAAGAGGGCTGTCGAGAATAAGGGTTTGGAATGCGGTTTGAATAACAGCCGTGTAAGTTTCAGTGGGTATTTGATGGAGGCGCATGCTGACCTTAGAGCTTCGTTAACAAAGGCTCCGGGTGAGAAGCAGAACGCGGACGAGGAGTATCCACCTCTGGAATTGTCATCTGAAGAGGTGGAGTCAAGTGGTGGCGAAAAGTGTGCTGGTGTTGTGGGATTGTTGGGTTTGGGTTTGGTGGGAAAAATTGGTGATAATAAGAAATTATGCAATGAAGGAGAAAGAGAGGAGATAGTGTTGGATGGAGACGAGAATGATGTTATCATTGAGGAGAAACATGTGTGCTTGGATTCGAGTGAGAGTGTTGCATATGTGAAGGATGGTGGAAACCTGTGCGACAATGAGATAAATAGTTCGGTAGCTGAGCAGGATGGGGGCAAGAGATGCAATATTGATGACGATAATGTAGTGATTTTGGACCTAGGCAGATTTTGTGGTAAGAGAAAGCGGGAGTCTCTATGTGGAATGCTCAGCTGGATTACAGGAGTGGCAAAGAATCCTTGTGATCGTGCTGTTGATTCATTACCAGAATCGTCCAAATGGAAGTCTCATGGGAAGGAGGAGATGTGGAAGCAGGTTTTATTGGCTCGGGAGGCCATCTTTCTGAAAAGGCAAGTTGATTCAAGTGCTGACCAGTGGAAGGTATATGCTAGAACACCTTGGGTGCTTTGATAGTAAGTTGAATACAAGCATATTCTGGTCTTGTAATGTTCATGATTCTGAATTGGTGTTTTATTCTGTTTTAGTGAAAGTGCTAGGTGCTCTTAAGGGTAATCACATCTAGAGCTTAGGTACACAAGTGCAAGTGTGCGCCTAATCAAAGTAAATGCACATTTGAAAAAAAAGGTTGACAAAACAATATGGTAATATATTTGAAGTATTATCCGACATTACAATCAACTAATCATCGATTACATAAAATTTAAACATAACATTTCATATAATTCTTGTCTTTTACTTGTATGCATATATGATGTTTGATATCCATACTTGAATTAAATTTCTATGTTAAATTAAAAATTACCAAAAATTTCATGACCCCAAAAGCTCATAAAATGGAGGTATTGACTTCTATATTAACCCAAGCAATAAATTGTTGACTGATCTAGAAAGCTAACTTGGACTATCATATTGGTTTCAAACCATATACATAAGATATGACAACATGTAGGACCATGGTATGTAAATGATCTTCAATCTTACCTAAATACTTAAGAATATTTTGTTTACTTAATTTGGTCGCACAAGCGCGCTGAAAGCACTTTTTTTCTAAATATGCTTGCTTTTTGTAACCAAAGTGCTTCGGTCTCAGTGTATTACTGCTGTGCTTAAGGGAGCTTGCTAGTTGTAACATGGGAAAACCACGAAAACCACAACTGATTTGAATAATCCGGTGACTTACCAATTGTAGAAGTAGGATCTTTGGCAAGCAATAAGCACTTAAATAATACAATTCGAGTGTACCATCTTCTTTCTCATTTCGAGGAAAAGGTGCGGGAGGAAAAGAAAACAACGGAGGGATCCGAATTGGACCTAAATGGGAATGACATGAAAAGTCTTTTTCAAAACCTAGCATTAAGGGCATTATGACGATATACGAGAGGAATGAAGAAAAAATCGTGATTAAGTGACACCCCCTAAGTTTGCTTGATTTCATTTTGTGCTTTCTTGCACTCTTGGTAATCCCACTCAATGCATAAATGTAAGCTACCTTTTATTGGGAAAAAAGGAAGAGTATTTTTCTATACATATGTATATGAATTGAACAAAATTAATTAAAAAGAACTTTGTTCCTTTGGATAGCCTTTGTATTATTGAGCCTTCATAATTTTCTTGTTTTTTGTCGTATTCCTAGTTAGTTATTTCTCTTGTATATTTATTCAGATCTGTGTCTAGTCAGCTAATATCTATTCATTGGTAATTACTTGTTTTGTTGATCTTTATTATTGTTGACTTTTTCTAAGCTATTTTTATTATGTATGCACTGGGTTAGGGTTACAAATACATTGACCCTTTGTGGTATGCTCGAGTTGACTCGTATCATCTTCTAAACTTAAACTTGAGTTTGGTTGATTTGTTAAACGAGCCAAGGTTGAGCAAAAATTTGGGTTAATTTATTGAACGAGCAAAACTTGGTATAGGCTATTTCGCTGGAAAAAAGTCCATGTGGTTTATATCAAATACATGGTGGCCAATTCGAGTTTTGCAAGCTTCATAAATATTCTTTTTTCTTTTTTCAAATTAAGGTGCAGTTTGGATAGTGAGTTGAGATTATATGATTTTAGATGAAAGTTGATAGTTGAATAAAATATTATTTTTTATCATTATTATTTTGGGATTTGAAAATATTAAATTGTTTATTATTTTTTGTATGAGAATTTGGGAAAGTTGTAATGATAAGATGAAATACTTTCACTATCTAAACGGGGCTTCTGTTTAAGAATTAACTCTACAACTGTTATGTGATTGCTTATGAATTTATGAAAGTGCATAGTTTTAATAAAGAAAAATGGTTTTATGCAAAAAATATTAGTTTAATTAAATAGCTTGTGTACAAGATTGAATTTGTTCGAAAATAAAGATATGAACTTGAACAAAATATGTAGCTTGCCGATAAGCTCAAGATGGATTAATCCTAAAAAAAAAAAAAAAAAAAAAAATCAAATGAACACAGCTTGATCATTCATACACAGCTTAATTACAGTTCTATCTATATGGTCGCATAATTTTATTGTTGATTTTCATTGTTTTTTGCTGTTTTATCAAAGTCATGTACTATTTGGTATATCATTTTTATTTCTTTTGTGAAAAGAATATGAATTTGATAGAACACTATCAGAGAAGAGAAAAACAAATTTGAACAATCGCACACAAGATATATAATATTTTGATAGTTTGATACAAAGACCTGTGTCCACATGTGGGGATGATAGGAGGAAATTTTGTTAATAAAAGATGGAGCACTATAACATACCCTTAATTTTATTCAAAAGCACAGATGGATGCAACCCAATTGCATGGTTATGCTGAAAGTTTAGAATAGGATATATACCTAACTAGAGGGGTGAATAACAACAACAAAATTGCACTGCCATCTGAACAGAAAAGAGAATTGGACATAATGGCTCTTAGGCTTTGTTTGGTTTCACAGGTTGTCTCAACTTTTCTAAGCTCATCTCAACATTCATATACTATTCAAACACAAATATTTTTCAATTTCAAAATTTCAAACTTCTAACTTTTTTTCATCTAATCATTACAAAATTTTCAAACTTCCAAAAAAAAAAAAAACATAAAATAATTTAAAATTTTCAAATCTTGAAACAAAAATAATATTAAAAAAATAATATTTTAACTTTATAATATTTTTAGACTTTGTTTGGTTATATAGATAAAATGAGATGAGAAATCTATGAATAGTAATGAGATAATTTGTGAATAGTAATGAAATTATTTGAGTTCGGATTTTTATGAGATTTTGGAAGAGAGAAAAGGTTGAATAAAAAATGATTAAGTTAAAATAAGGTTAGAATATTATTTTTTTAATATAATTTTTGTTTTGAGATTGAAAAATTTAATTGTTTTGTATTTTGTTTGAAAGTTTGGGAAATTTGTAATAATTATATAATGATTAGATGAAAAAGTTGAAAATTTGAAATTGAAAAATATTTATGTTTGAATGGAGTTTGGAAGATGAGATTAAATAAAGTAGTTTTAAAGGTTTGTGAAACCGAACCAAGCCTTATTCAACTTTTTCTCCTTTTTCAAAACTTCATAAAACATCTTAACTCCTATTTCACTATTATTCACAAACTATTCACATATTTCTCATTTCATCTTATTTCATCCATGTAACCTAACAAGGCCTTAAATTCTAGCAGTGTCCTCAAAGTTTTGATTCTGCCAGATACACCATGTTAAACTCAAAAAGAGACATCCTTCAAACCCCTAAATTGCTATGGCTATTAACTTTGCAAATAATCCATCAAGTCCACTGCCCATTGGCTCATGATCCACTTGAATGTCAATGGCTTAAGATCTTTAGCCATATCAAAGGGAAGCAGAAGATCACCAATACTTTCTTGCCCTACTTACACCTACAACTCTAGTACATTGCATTAAAAACTAAAGTCTGATGCCCCTGGATGAACACATTCTTCCTAATGATAACCTTCTCCAGCATATTTAAACTTGAATAGCTAAGTTATGTTGTTCATTCCTTCTCGTTTACCCAATACAAGTGTTCTTGTTTTTCTATTTTGTGTCAACAATGAGGGTTTGTTTGATCTTATCTTATCTCATCTCAACATCCATACATCATTCAAATACAAAAAATTTTTCATTTCAAATTTTCAACTTTTTTATCAAATCATTACAACTTTTTCAAACTTTTAAATAAAATACAAAAAATAATTTAACTTTTTCAAGTCTCAAAATAAAAGTAATATTAAAAAAATAATATTATAATAATATTTCAACTTTATAATATTTTTATTGTAATTTTTTGCTCTCATTTTCTAAAACTTCATAAAAACACCTTAACTCAAAGCCTTTCACTACTATTCACAAATCATTTCATTATTATTCATAGATTTTTTTATCTAATCTTATCTTAACATCTAAATGAGGCCTAGGAATATCCAACCTTTTGATCAAGTTCTATGATTCCATTTCACTAATGAAAAAGGGGTTGATGTACCCCATGCCATGCAACTGCTATTAAAGATGGTGTTTTCTTCTAAACCAATGCCATAAATATTTTTATCCTCTTAGAAGCCAAACTCAATTATTATGCTCTCTTTAAGACTAAAAGTGGTCTATCCTTTTATCCCCCTTTCTCTTTTCAAAGCACTCTTACACACCTCCACACCACATCATTTGGCTGCCCATCTCCAAGCACAGTTAATGTTGATTTTATCACTCCAAAGTCATTCACATGGTTGGTGGAGTTGATGACCTATAGGGCATGTCATTGAAGTCATAAAAAAATCGACTTGTTGGCCAATGTTCATAACTCTATATGGCCACAGAAGCTCCCTTGAGCTTGGCACATGCACTTTCCTTTTGAAACTCCATCATGTCTTATAGGTCATCAATGTGGAGTTGATGATTTATAGGGCATGTCATTAAAGACAAAAAAATCGGCTTGTTGGCCAATGTTCATCACCCTGATGTTAGATAGAATGCTCAAGTATTTGGTTGATTTATAAGATCATTTACATTCTATGGTGCCACATGTTTTCATATGTGATGTATATGCTTTGAACTAGATATAATAGTCCATGTTAGCTTTCTAGATGGATTGATATTTGATTGCTTATACTAGAAAAGAAGTCAATACCTACAATTCATGAGCTTTTTAGGTTTTGATGTATTTTGATTCAACCATGTCCTTTAATTTGCTTGGCCAATCAGAACTTTCGGGAGCTTTGAAATTATTTTTTGTTCTCTTTCCACCTTCCACTCCCTCTTGCTATGACCTTTCACCTTCCCATTCTTGTGCTTCTCATCAAAGATAATTCTCTTTCCCTCTCCTTCTAGCTTTCTTCTATCCTATTCTTTCCTTTGCTTTTCTTCTGCCTCTTCTTTGTTTCTATCTAGGCGTTCTTCTTCGTTTGGAATTTGGTACTTGTCTGCAATGGAATATAGTGTTTATATAGTAGCGAAACAGTTCGTGATTATAAGTCAGGGGGGCAACTCTTATTGTTTAGTGGAGAGATGTTGGAAGTTCACTAAGGCCATGTTAGTAGAGATGTAATTGTTTGGTTGGCTAAGGCTGTGGAAGATTGTCTTAAGGTCTTGGGCAATAGGTCTCCTTATTAAATTATTAGGGTTGGTAGTAGGGTGTTCTTGATGTAGAAAAGTAAGAACTCTCATGGCAAATTTCTTAAACTCTTTGAGCTTGGTTTGGGTCTAGGCAAAGGAATTCTTGTTATTCTAGAAGGAGATAAAGGCAATGGATGGATTGGTTTTGTTAGAATGCTAAGAAACTTGGTGGTTTCAAAGTCTTCTGTTTTTCCTCTTAAAAATAGATTTGACGAAAGTGCTTTCTAATCGCCTTGGTAAGGTTATTGGAAAGCTTATCAGTAAGTCTCAAAATGCCTTTGTGAAGGGTAGACAAATCCTTGATGCGGTTCTTATAGCCAATGAATGCATCAATAGCAAATTGAAAGCAGAAAGTACTAGAATTTTGTGCAAATTGGATATGGAAAAGGTGTATGACCACATTAATTAGGATTTCCTCATGTATCTTCTTGGTCGATTTGGCTTTGGGGAAATGTAGAAGTGCTAGATTAGGTGATGTATATCTACTGCAAGATTTGTGACGCTGATTAATGGTAATCCTGAAGGATTTTTTTCGAGCTCTCGTGATTTGAGATAAGGCGACTCGTTATCTCTATTGTTGTTCGTAATGGTCATGGAAGTTCTAACCAGGATGATCTTGGCCGTAGTGGATAATGGATTTATAAATGGGTTTCTTATTGGAACCCTAGCTAGGGGTTTCACTATCGTATCTTATTTGTTATTTGCAGATGGCACACTTATTCTTTGCAAAGTTGATTGAGATCAGGTGCGAGTCTTAAAGGCCTTACTTATCTATTTTGAAGCAGTGTCGGGCTTGAAAGTGAATTATGACAAATTTGAGATGGTGCCAATTGGAAATATTGGTAATATGTGAGAATTGGTTGGAACTCTTGGTTGCAAGATTGCCTCACTTCTTATGATGTATCTGGGGCTTCCATTGGGATCAGTTTCAAGGGTAGCTGCGATTTAGGACTTAGTTATAGAAAAAGTGGAGAGGAAGCTATCAGGGTGGAAGATGATGTATCTGTTCAAAAGGGGCCGTGTCACTTTAATCAAGAGCATACTAGCCAACTTACCCACGTACTTCTTATTCCTTTTTCCTATTCTAGCAGGAGTGGCAGGTCGACTTGAGAAACTGTAATGAGACTTTTTGTGGGGTGGAATGGTGGGATGAATTCAAGTACCATCTAGTCAAGTGGGAGACAGTTTGCTGTCCTATCTCCAGTAGTGGGTTGGGTATTCGAAACTTGAAGATGTTTAATTGTGCATTACTTGACAAGTGGTTGTGAAGGTATCAACAGAAACCAAAGGTCTTGTGGAAGACAATGATTGAACACAAATATAGGAGTTTTTTTTTGGGGGGGGGGGTTGGAACACTAATGAATTTAAGGGGGCTGGTGGGGTGGGAGTATGGAAAAACATTAGAAGTAGGTGGGATGTCTTCCAGCAGTGTACGAGGATCCATTTGGGAGCCGAGACTAGAATCAGACTTTGGAAGGATACCTAGTGTGGAGGTAGAGCACTTAGGGAATTGTTCCCCACACCTTATCAGATTGCGAGTGATCAGAATCTCATTGTGGCCAAAGCAGTGGGGTTAGTAAGGGGTGGATTCATTGAAATATTACTTTTAACAAGGAAGCGCAAGAATGGGAGTTGGATAGCTTTGTGATTTTCTACAAACTCATTTATACTCAAAGACCAAACTTTCAGAATGACAATGGCTTGTGGTGGACTTCGGTGGGGAGAGGAATCTTCACCGTCTGATCCTTTTATAAGGTTCTTACACAATCTTCTGAAACTCAGTTCCCTTGGAGAAAACTTTGGTGCCATTAGGTGCCCCCAAAGTGGCTTTGTTTGTGTGGATAGCCATGTTAGACAAGATTTTCACAACGGATAACTTGAGAAAAAGGAGGATCATCATAGTGGACTGGTGTTGCATGTGCTGTAGTGGGGGTGAATCAGTGAATCATCTACTCTTACATTGCGAAATAGCTATAACTCTTTGGAATGATGTTTTTAGAATATTGCATTTAGCTTGGGTCATGCCGAAAATTGTGGTTACAATAATGACGTGTTGAACATCTCTTTGAGGTATAAGACAGATTAAAATTGTTTGGAAGATGATTCTCCTTTGTATCATGTGGTGCCTGTGGCAGGAGTGTAATGAAAGGACTTTCGAGGATAAGGAGAGATCAAGAGAGCAACTCATTGTTTTCTTTTAAGGAACTGGTCCATTGTTGTGGATTTTAATGGCATGGACTTTCAAATTTTCTTGTTTCTAACATGCCGTCTTAATAGGCATTGAGTACTTTGTAATTGGCTTTTGCCTATTCATTTTATTAATACACTTTTGCTTAAAAAAAAAAAAAACAGAGCTGGCTTTTCTAATGGCACCAACAAGGACATTGGGCTCTCTTCCCACATGCCTTTGGAGGTTGTCCTGCTTGCTAAGCCTCATCAAAATTTGCCAGCGAATTAATTTTGGAAGCTGAGGGGCAATTATGGTCTGTCTTCTCATTTGCTGTCTTTGGGCGAAGTTGAAGGGTCATTGTGGCACATTATAGCCGAATTATAGAGATGGAAGATGAGGTTGGACACGTTGATGAAGGTTGTCGATAATGGGCTGGGTATTTTCTTTGGCCCAAGCCTTGACTTTAAGTCTTTAGAAGCCCCCATCTCTTATAAGAATGCTAGCCTTGTTAATGGGCCTGTTAGAAGCCCACAATTGAGTCCTTAGGCAAAGCCTAGATTGGATTCGAAACGGGTCAGCTTTAGTCCCAGTACTTCGAAGGCTTCGACAACCATTCCCCCTCCACATAAGTCTTCGACGGCAAAAGGCAAGTTTTCCGGTGATGTTCTGACAATGCCAAGTAGTACTGTTTTCTTGAAATCTCTACCACTATCGCAATGGACTCTTTTCCTCAAACCATTGTTGCGGCGAAGTCGACAAAGTTTCCTCTTTCTTAGAAACTTCCGATAGTGGAAAGTGAACCCATTGGGGGTTGTTCTTTGGTGTTTCAGTCAAATGATACAATGGATGACTTTGTATCAAAGGAAAACTAGAGTTTTCTTTTGAGTAGTCTCCTAATAGACTATGTTGTCTTGTATATGAATTAAATTGTAACTGTTTAGATATGATAGATTCAGGAGTTTGTGGGAGATTCAAATTGAATCTCAACCTTATCTTTCTAACCCTAGAATTATTTAATGAGAAGTAACTACCTCAATTGAGGTACTTTGAACAAATCTAACATGGTCTTAGAGCAGCTTCCTAAATTCTTGCCTTTATACGATTTTTTCTCTTTCTCAGGGCTCCTTTCTAGACTTTGGTTCTCGGTGTCTTTAGACCTTAGGCTTTGGCATCTCGTGTTTCAATAGGCGTACTTCTCAGGTTCCCCTGATCTTGGTTTTTCTAGCGTTTTTGTGGCAGAGACTATCAAAATAGTGAGTTCCTTCTCTCGGCAGTTTTTGTTTCGACGTTTGTGGATTTTGACCTCATTTTTTGCGCGTTCATGGTTCCACAATTGGGTGCATCTTCTGGGTTTCTCCTTATCGGTGCTGTCCGCGTCGAACTTGGAGTTTTTTAGGTGATTTTTGGCGCCAATTGAGTGTTTTGTTGAAGTCCCTTGGGTTTTCGGTGCCAATTCTTGGAGGTTTTTGTGATTTTCTTTTTCCTAGGTGATTTTCGGCCCTCTCTATTTCCCTTTCAACCACTTTCTGTTGCTGAGCTTGTCTCCACTTGGGTATTAGCCTTGCCGATTGAGCCTCTTTCACTATTGGACCTCTGTTTGATGATGGCAGTGGGGGCTTTCTGAATTTTTTTTTTCTTTGTGTACTTATTCTTGGCCCATACCATCATGTGGTTCTTGGTTGATTTCACTTGTTCGGCACTGCCTGTGCAAGTTCAGGGGATCTATCCTGATTTTTTTACTGAAATTCACTTGGCTTATGGTTGATTTGTCTCTCCTTTATTTCATTGAGATGGACTCTGCCACTGTGTGGGAAAATTTAAGGGCTGAGATTATAGCACTATACAATGCTATATTTGCAAGGATTTTGGTCATTGTTCTTGGCATCGCAGCTCATTGGATTCATGTTCTCAAAGTTTTCACTTTTTGATGCACTTTATTCTGGGTTGTTTCTAGCAGTTTGGCAGTTTCTGTCTAGTTCACACGTTTTTTGGCATTTTTTCAGTGCTCTTTGTTGTGGGTTGGTGTCCCTTAGCTTCATCGGCATCTTCTGTTTTTCAAAGTGGTGTTTCTTGGAGAAATTCTCGGTGGTTTCTGTTCTTGGGTCAAATGTGTTTGACATCTTCGCTGTGCAGGCTCTTGGTGTTTTCGGCAACTTGATTTTGGCAATTAGCTTCATTTGTTGTTGCAGGTTCATTTTGTCGCGGATTGGGCAAATTCTATTGTCATCTATGCTTTGTTTTGGTGCCATTTGTGCACCTCTCTTGGTTTAGATTTTTCTGCACTAGGGTATTTTCTTTTGGGTTCAATTTCAGGTCCCTGTTCAATTGTGGGTCTCTCTTAGTTTGTGATTCAACAGCAGCATTAATACTTAGTTATCAAATTGCTGCTAGTCGACTCACTAGCATCAATTTGAGGGAGGGTATCAAAGGAAAACTAGGGTTTTCTTTTTAGCAGTATCCTAATATTGTATTGTATTTGAATTAAATTGTAATTGTTTAGATAGGATAGAGTCAAGAGTTTGTGGAAGATTCAAATTGAATCTCAACCTTATCTTTGTAATCCTAGAATTATTTAGTGAGAAGTAAACACCTCAATTGAGGTACTTTGGCCAAATCTAACAGTTCTGGAGAAGGATTATCAGTTTTCGATAGTCTTGTAGGTTCTTCTGTTTCAAGCCCTATCTCACCTCCCAAGATTGGGTCCTCGGACTTAGTAAGCTTAGAAGATCAAGTTTTTTGTGAGGATATGCTGGGAGTTAATATTCTGTCTCAATTGTTCCGTGTACACAATTGAATTCGATTCCTAGTTGGCATTGGGTGGTGTTGCAGAATTTGATGAGGAAGATGATCATGACATTAGTCCTTTACGCTCTCTTAATCTGGGCATTGATTGGCCTAATAGTTCTTCTGATTGGGTGATGAGGAAAGTGGATGAAGTAAGGGTTGTGGTGGGAATTTCTTGTGAAGGCTTTGAGGAGCAAATGAGAGCCTTGTTCAGTGCCATTGAGCAAGCTAAATATCCTTTAATGGCCAGGTTAGCTAACAAAATAGATAGGAAACTAAAAAGGCTGGAATCTTCCATCAATTATGGCTTCAAGAAAAGGAGCTCCTCCTTTGGTGAAAAAGGCAAAGAGAGGGTTGTAAGTGGATTGCAATGAAGCCCATGATTCTATCTTGGAATGTCAGGGGGCTAAATGACCATAAAAAGCGTCTTCATGTCAAAAACTTGTTAAGGTAGTGGAAGGCTGATAGTATTTGTTTTCATGAGGCTAAATTAAAGATTGTCAATCATGCAATCATTCAAAATCTTTGGAGTTGTAATTATGCGGGTTGGATCAAGTCAGTTTCTAATGGAGCTTCGGGATGTATTATTGTTATGTTGGATAGGAGGGTGGTTGAGATCGTTGAGCACTTTGTGGGAAATTTTTTGGTCGCTTGTTACTTTAAGAATGTTGAAGATAATGTGGAATGGGCCTTTGTCGGTGTTTATGGGCCTAATATTGATTCTAATAAAGGCCTTTTGTCGGACGAAATGATAGCTATTTGCAACTGGTGGGACATTCCGTTGTGCTTTGGAGGAGATTTAAATATTACCAGATTTTCGTATGAAAGAGATGGGACTTCCTCTTCCTTTTTCTTCAAAACTATGTTTGATTCTTCTGAACTCATTTTTAATTTACAACTAATTGATTTGCCTATGGGGGGTGGCAATTTCACGCGGTCAAATGGGAGATCTTGGTCTCGTATTGATAGATTTCTAGTTTCTTCTTCTTGGGAATGCTTTTTTCAAACGTAAGTTTGAAAAAGTTGCAGTGTATTGGCTCTGATCACATTCCCCCATCTTGTTGAATTGTGGGGGTCTTCTTAGCGGAAAAATATGCTTTAAATTTGAAAATATGTGGCTGAATGATGAAAATTTTGTTGAGAGTAAGAAGTTGGTTGGAAAATTTAGAGAACTCAAAAAAGACTTGAAGAAATGGAATGTGGAGACTTTTGGCAATGTGCATAATAATAAGAAGATCCTCATGGATCAGCTGCAAGTTTTAGAGGCTTTGGAGTTGTCAGGTCCTTTGTTTATGGAGGACTTGGAAAAGAAAAAATGCATGTTGGTTGAAATAAAAAAATTATTTCTCCTTGAAGAAATTTCTTGGCATAAAAAATCTAGAATTTTTTGGCTAAAAAAATGTGACAAATGTACAAGATTCTTTCATAAGATGGCTAACTCTCATTGTTGAAATAATGCTATTGAAGTTTTTCACATTGGAGATAATGTGGTTTGTAATAAGGATGAGATTTAAGGATAATATTGTGAATTATTATGAGAAGCTTTTTCAGGAAGAATTTTCTTGAAGGCCCAAGTTAGACGGTTTGCATTTTGATTCTAATGATCTTTTTCCAGCGAATTGGTTAGAAAGACTATTTGAAGAAGAGAAAGTACTTGATGTGGTTAAGGGTATGTCCAAGGATAACGCTCCGGGTCAGGATGGCTTTTCCTTGGCCTTTTTTCAAATTTGTGGGGACATTTTGAAGCAAGATGTTATGAAAGTATTCGCTGAATTACTCTTTTATGAAGTTCGAGAAAAGTTTTAATAAACCTTCATTGTCCTTTTTCCTAAGATGTTGAAATAAGTGATTTTCATCTCATTAATTTGGTAAATGGGATGTATAAGATTATTGCCAAGGTGCTTGCTAATCGCAATAGTGCGGTTATGGATATCTTGAAATCCCAAAATGCTTTTGTTCGGAGTTGTCAAATTCTTGATTCTATCTTAGGGCTTGTTTGTTTTGGGAGACAAAACCAAAATCCCAAACTCATCTCAAATTTATCATTACACTTTTTTAAATTTTCATATAAAATATAATAAAAAATTCAACTTTTTCAAATTCTAAAATCATTTTTTCAAATTTCAAAATAAAATTAATATTAAAAAAATATATTACAACAATATTTTATTCTTTTTTTACTTTTATCTCATCTTATCTCATCTTATCTCTGAAAACAAATAGGGCATTGCACGAGTATTTATTAGTAGATTAAAGCCGGGCCAATTGGAATTTTAGTGAAATTAGACATGGAAAAGGCTTTTGACTATGTCAATTGGGATTTCCTTTTTTATTTACTTGGGAGAATGAGCTTTGGAAAGAAGTGGTGCTCTTGGATCCGACATTATATTTTGACGGCTAGATTCTCTATTTTGGTGAATGATTCTCCAGTTGGTTTCTTCAATAGTTCTTGAGGTTTAAGACAAAGAGACCCTCTATCCCCATTTTTCTTTGTCATTGTCATGGATGCTTTAAGCCGTGTAATTGATGCAGCTGTTTCAAATGGCGTTATGTTGGGCTTCAAAGTTGGAGATGCATCTAGTGAATGCATTACTATTTCTCACTTGCTCTTTGTTGATGATACTCTAATTTTATGCGACTCTAATCATGATCACTTGCAAGCCTTGAGAGCTTTGTTGTTGTGTTTTGAAGCTGTCTTTGGGCTTAAAATCAACTTCACCAAATCTGAAATTGTTCTAGTGGGTTCTATTAGCAATTCTCATGATCTTGCCAACATTTTGGGTTGTAAGGTTTCTTCTTTACCCATTAAATATCTTGGGCTTCCTTTGGGAGCCACTCATAAAGCTGTCTCTATATGGGACGGGGTAATTAAGAAGATTGAAAAAAGACTAGCTGGTTGAAAGAAGATTTATCTTTCAAAGGGGGCTGAATTATCTTGATTAAAAGCACATTGACCAGCTTTCCCCCTTATTTCCTAGCTATTTTTCCCCTTCCTGTAGGGATTGCAACAAAAATTGAGAAAATTTATATGGGATGGGATTGGGGAGGAAAGAAAATTTCACTTAGTGAGTTGGTTTAAAGTTTGCATTCCGATGTTTTGTGGGGGCTTGGGCATCAGAAATTTAAGGCTTTTCAATAAGGCACTTCTTGGGAAGTGGCTTTGGAGGTACGTTCTTGAAAGAGATGCTTTTTGGAGGAAGATCGTCGATGTCAAATATAGAAGAATGTGGGGGAATTAGTGTTCCAAGGAAGTTAAAAGGGCCTTTGGGATGAGTTTATGGAAATCCATTCGGATGGGTTGGGGAGGTTTTGCCAATAATATTAGATATAAAGTGGGGAATGAGATTAACACTCTTTTTTGGTAAGATGTTTGGTTGTGGGATTCTGCTTTTAAAGATGTTTATCCCAATCTTTTCAGAATTGCTAGAAATAAAGGGGCCACATTTGCTGATTGGTTTCAGATACTAAACAATTTACTTCAATGGAATGTGGAGTTTATTAGGGATTTACAGGATTGGGAGCTTTGCAAAGCTTCAGATTTATTTGCTAAGCTTTATGATTTGAAGTTTGATCATTCCAAGGAGGATAAGCTAATGTGGGTTCATGATTCTAAATCCACTTTTTCTGTGAAATCCTATTACAAATTTTAAATTGCAATGGTGATAATGAGTTTCCTTAAAAATGCATTTGGAAATCTAAAGTCTCTAGTAAAGTAGCTTTTTTGGCTGGTTGGTTTGTTTTGAGAAAATTTTGACCATTGACAATTTGAGGAAAAAGGGGGCTGTTCATTTTGGATTGATGCTTCATGTGCAAGAAAGCGAGGGAATCCATTAATCATCTTTTCTTGCATTGTGAAGTGGTGACAGTCTTGTAGAATGAGATTTTTAACAGGGCTGGAATTGCATGGGTTATGCCATTGCAAGTGGAGGACTTCTGGGCAAGCTGGAACGTTTCATTGGCTTGTGGAGGCAGTGCAGATTTTTGGAGGGGTAGTCCTCTTGTGTTTGTTTTGGTGTCTATGGTCTGAGAAAAATGAGAGATGTTTTGATGATTGCGAACGTGCTTTGGAAAATTTTAGGGAGTATTTTCTTGGTTTTCTCAGCTTTTAGGTACATAATCTTGTAGGGAATGAGAATTCTTGTAATGTCTTGTCTTAACTTTTTTTTGCTATCTTGTAACTAGGTATTTTCTCTTGTACACTTCCTATGTACTTGGTTTTGCCTATTTACTTGAATAAAATTCTTATTACCTATAAAAAATAAAAAATAAAAAAATATGTTCTCGTTGTCATCGTTTATCTTTAGGCCCCATTTGGATTCAAAGTTGATTTTAACTCATCTCATCTCATTTAATCATTATTTTTTTTTAATTCTCACATAAAATATAATAAAAAATTTAACTTTTTAAATTCTAAAACAAAAATAATTATGAAAAAATAATATTGTATCAGTATTTTATTTAACTCTCAACTTTCATTTCAACTCATCTCATGTCAATTTACTCTAAATCTAACCTTAGTGAATTTGAGTGGCTGTGGTAAGAGCTAGTGAAAAGGGATAGTCAGCATGCCTTGGGTTTTGTCATAATGATTTGGATTGCATTCTGGTCATTTCAATGTTGGATTTCTCCCTTCTCCCCTTTCACATTTGAGTGGTTTTTAGTAACTGGGATCAATATGCATGCTTAAGAGCACTAGCAATGTTCTTGCTAAAATTTCCTTTTAAAAAGTACAAATTTGCATATTTTCCAAAAAAAGTTGGTCATATTTGATTAATAATGGAGAGAAAAAGATAGAGAGAAGGGAATATTTTTCTACTTGTGAATAGTAATTTTCCAAAACTCTCAATTCTCTCCACCTTTTTCTCCCCACTAATATCACAATCTATATCTCCTTATATTCTCAACTTTCTTCTCGGGCCAATATGTTGTAGGTGATATGGCTTAAGTTCCATGTTTTTGGTTGCGATAGGTCTTGAAATTATTTTTAATGCCTCAATATAAGACTTAAGTCACATGATCTATATTTCAAAATGACTAGTTAATGATACAATCGAAACATTGTAAACAGTAAAAACTTTTCATTGTCAACATCATCAGAATGAGGTATCACAGTATATCTTGCTGAGCACTTGGCAATACCTGATGGGTAGATGTAATTTATGTACCTCAACAAACAACAATGAGTTCGGGATTGGAAGGGATTTCTAATGCCACTTCCTCTGTAGATCTTCCATCATTACTGATTTCTGAGTTCCCTAAAATGAGGATATACCTGTATTTACATGTTTATCCGTTGTTCAAGCTTTCTGCCTAAGCTTTGTCTCAAAATGTATGTCAATACTTCCAACTTTCCAATGCATGTGCCTTTATCTCATTCATATGTTGTTCAAATTTGCAACAAAATGTGACTGTCTCATGTGTTTACATTGTAGAAAGCTCAGAAGATGCATCCATGCTTGTATGAGGATCAACTTGGCTCAGGTTACAATTTCAGAGAGAGATTAAGACATGGCAAGAATTCTGAGAAAACGAAGTTTCAAGCACAAGCTTGTTCCGAATCACTCTCAGCCACTCAAAGTGGCTCAGACAAAAGTCCATGTGCAGAGGTTATGGAAGATGGAGCCGATAATGGAAATACTGATTTATTCACGGAAAACTCAGCACTTGACAAATATGGCCCAAAGGGCATCTCTTGGAAGCCACGTTCAAAAGCTGAAGTGCAGGAATGGACTGGTATGACTTCCGAAAGTGACCCTAAGTGGTTGGGGACCAGGGTTTGGCCATTGGAAAAAGTGGAGCAGAGACATCTCATTGAAAGGGATCCTATTGGTAAGGGAAGACAAGATTCATGTGGCTGTGAGGTGCCTGGTTCTATTGAATGTATACGGTTTCACAGTGCTGAGAAAAAATTGAGAGTGAAACGGGAACTGGGCTCAGCTTTTTATGAATGGAAATTTGATAAGATGGGGGAGGAAGTCAAACTCGGTTGGACAAAGGAAGAAGAACAGAAATTTAAGGCTATACTGAAGTCAAATCCTCCATCTCTTCAGACATTCTTCTGGGATAAAAAGCTTTTTCCTACCAAGAGCAGGGAAGATTTGGTGAGTTATTACTTCAATGTCTTTCTTATGGAGCGCAGAGGATACCAAAATAGGTTTACCCCAAATAGCATTGACAGTGATGACGATGAATTAGAATCTGTATTAGTGAGTAATGGTAAAGGGCGGGAAGCCGAGAAGTCGCGGAGCTCCATCTTTTATTCCCCAAAGAAGCCACACAAATCTTAGACAACTCTTAATAGCAGCCAACACATATTTTTAAGCAATCAAGTGCTTCAGTGAGAATGTGTATGGCAGTTTTTGTTCTCCTGTTGAGTGTTCTTTTTGCCTGGTTTATCAATGCAGAATCACCATTACCTCTTCTATAAGTGAATTTAAAGGGTTAAAAAGCCATATTGGGGAGAAATTTTGAAGAATAGTTAAGGACAGATACTTTTTGAGATGTTTTTTGTGTATTCATCATGATTACTGACAAAAACTACAGGTACCTTTGTATACTTCTATATCGTTTTTCAGCAGTTTTTTACAACAAGGCTTAAACAGAAGCCTTGAAGATATAGGGGAAAAGGTTAAAAACTTGGTGTGCTGGAATATAGACTGTAATCTCTCATCCCTCAGAGTAAGAGCTTTGCTTTGATTTGTTTTATCAATTCTTTCTTGATTTGTTTCATTATTGTAATTTTGTAAATGTATTTATTATTATAATTATTATATTTTTTAAGAAGCTCTGCAATGATAGTAAATATAATAATGATACATAGAAAGATACATATGTATAGTTTTTCAATAAAAAATTTAAAAATATATATGTATATATAATTTACAAAGTAATCTAATATCTTTTCTTTTTAATTTATTTTTTTAATTTTTTTATTTTCATAACTTATTTTTGTCGGGATAATATTTATCTCGAGTTAGAAATCTTATTTGCTTATCTTTTTATCATTTTTTCTATTACAGGGTATGGTAATATGAGTTTTTCGGTAGTTTAATCTATCGCCACTAATTTGTACTTCCGTTTTTTCCTTTAGGCAGTCATATACAATAATAGTCGTCGTCCGTCGACACATGTATTTTGTAATGTGCAGAAATAATTACATGACGACCAATTGAAATTTGTCACAGAAAGTCTAAAATTCAAGAATATTCTTATAATCTTAAGGAAAGATAATTCTTATATCTCAACAAACATCAAGATTAAGGTGTGGTTTTTGGTGCAAGTGTTAAGTTTATCAAAATGAAAGGTTAAAAGCCCACTGGGATAGAAGGGAGTAAGAGAGGGTCTGACAATGATAATGAATTGATTAGATTAAGCAAAATTTTTATCGTTATTTTTTTTAAAATTTTTTTTTTAAAAAATGTCAATATACTGATAATTACTTTTTTAATTATTAAATAAAATAAAATTTATGAAGTGTCAAAATTAGTGAACAAAGTTTTCCATCTATTTTATTAACATGGCAAGGCTTGATTTGTTAGAAAGATATAAGATTAAAATATCTTATGAATCAAATATTGTCATATTAATAAAGTGGATAGTGTATTTTACACTCAAGATTCGTAGATGTGGGCTTAAAAATAGATTTTTAAATTCTTTAATTTTAATAATTTATTATTAATTAAGCCACGAATGAAAATCCCCCATTATTTGCATAATCTATGTGCAAGAAAAGCGACATAATCGTTGTCCTTGCATTCTTTGACCTTCCAATTTCCTTCGATTAATTTGGAAATCATTCCAAACGTTCGTACAATTTGGACTATCTTTCCATGGAACCCATATAAGTTGGTGACTAAAACCGGTAAATGTTGTTTTTCATTACATCTTAGGGGGTTGGATAAAGTGTTTTGGTGTAGAGTTATTATCCCATCTTGAATTCTCCACGCCATGAGGCTTGACAAGTGCGGTATATATTATGAAGGCCAATTTTTTTTTTCTTTTTGTGTGGTCATATACCATATATTAAATAGTTGACTCATAAATATAATATCTTTGGATATGGAGCCAATGTCGATATAAGTGTAGCTGTGAATGGCTTAGATTATATATTTTTTTTAGGGTAATTCTATGGGGTCCTGGCATTGGGACCCCTTTGTGCCTCTGTAGGTAAATTTTTTTTTTATATTTTTATGCATTTGTTTTTACAAAATCAATAAAAAAATATATGGAGATAAAATATATGTGATTTTTTTAATTTTTAATTTTTTTTTCTATATAAAAACTCCCATGGGATGCAAAGGGACTCCAATGCCAAGGCCTCAAATATTTACTTTTTTTTTAACCCCAACTAAATGGAAAAAATATCTCCAATGTGGATACGTTCTCACAAATTTGACTCAAATGATGAAGTTCACCTATAATTGGGATGATTGGGCATGGAACATGTTGTCACACCTTTGAGACCCATCAATGATTCAATTTCATTAATCAACAATTGTAGTTATACTAAATTAGCTAAAATATATATATATATATATATATATATAGTCCTTGATCTAGAATTTTATTCATGAATAAATTGAAAAGGTCATAGATGATTAATCATGGATTGAATTGCATACTTGACTGAGGAGGCATGCATTAGTTGCATTATTGGTAGATGGAGTGACGTATTCCTTCCTATCTTCTAATTTATTCACTGATAGATTTGGAATCTTTTGAATTCCAAAAGTGAAAATCAAATATGTTGTACTAGTCATAGTCATAGTATCATGTATGTCCCTTGCGGCTCTGTTGGAATTTTGGTATCAGAAAATGCTATCATTTCATTTGTATTCTATTATCTATTTTCTATAAATAAAAAGAGAGTTTCTACTATTTTTTTGGCACTTGTTGAATGGACAAACATATCATCCAAGTTGCGGTCTAGCTTCAGCTTATTTAATTACCCTTTTGGTAGTTAGGCGTCTGATGAGAATATACTTCGTGAGAAATTCTACATGCAAGTCTTATATCACATATCTCCACCTAATTAATATGTAATTTGTCATTTTTATGTTTCTAGCTTAATGTTTAAATATGTGTGTTTAAATAGAAAGACAAAAATGATAAATCTCATGTTGATTAGATATGTGATGTGAAATTTCCTTATAGCATTTCTCATTCTTTTGTTTAGGAAGGTAACTAGTCTGATTTCAAATAAAATCTAGGACCGAACTGGTAATACTGATTATGCATTTTTTAAAATCGATTACGTACTGGTTACTCCTATAAATCGATACTTTCGATTTTACCAGTTCGGTCCGATTTTTCAATTTTAATATATTGAGTATATTAGTATTACTAATGTATTTATCAAAATAAAGATATCAAGAATTTATTATGCAATAAAAGGTATTTAATATATATTAATTTTAAAACATATGATCAAATAAATATTCATGTTTAAGATTAAATGTTATGTTAAAAATTATAATATATTATTTCATACATAATTATATATATTATATATAAAAAATAATTGTATATTATATATAATATTAAAAATGAATGAAATAATATATAATATGCAAACTAGTCCAATCCGGTGTTGGAACCGATACCAAACCGGATTTGACATTTTTTTTTAAATGAAGGAATTTATTCTGGACTAAACTGATTAAAAAATCGGATCAATCGATCTGAGCCGGTTTTCGATCTATTTTTACAACCCTACTTGTGCTCGTGACATAGTTTTTAAGACTGGGGCTCTAACCTATGCATTTCGCTTTACCCATTTTGACCTTCTATTAGAACACTCTTATTAGATTGATTATTATTATAGTACAATTTTAACCCATGTGACTTAAATTTTAGTTTTTGACAATTTTATTCACATAAGTCCCACATTAAAAAGACTAATTCTTCAAATTATAATAATAAAATAATATAATTAACTTTTGGTTTTAGTTATTCACATTAAATCTTTATATTGGATTATCTATTTATGAAAATACATAATAATGAATCATTATTATTATTTTTTAATTATTTACAATTATAAAATTAATTAATTTTATCATATTTGACTATTAAATCTATTATATGTTAATTAATAATCATATTTTAATTAAATTATGAGTTTAAAAAAATAATTATTAATCATATTATATTTAAATTAAATTAGTAATCGATATTTAAAAAATAATAATTTCTACTTATTCCTTTTCCAACTAATTTTTTTTACTAATTTAATAACAAGAGGAGAAAGTAAAGTAAGAAAAAGAAAAAAAAATAATAAAATAAAGATTTGACCAATTTTGAAATTTTTTATATTTGAAATTATTTTTTATTTTGTTATTTATTTTAATAAAAAAGATTTAACTTTTGGTCAATTCAAAATAAAATAAAAATAAGATTGATTATTTAAAATCTTATTCAATTTGATTTTTACCAATCCAATAAGATTGCTATGATTTGTTTCGAATAATAAAGTTGTAGGATAGAAACGTGTTCCGAATTTTGCTGATCAGTTTGCCCTTTATTATTTGTTCAGATTACGGGCTCATAAGTAGGGGTGGCAATATATGACACGACACGTTAACACGAAACGAACACGATACGATAAAAGCAGGTTAGTGTTTAGTTTTAACGGGTTTCGGGTCAAATCGTGTCAACCCGTTAAGACATGATTTGATAACAGGTCATAACGGATCAAATCCGTTATGACCCGTTAAGAAATTTGAATTTACTTTTATATCCTTGAGCTAAACTTCAAAAACTCATAATTTAAAATTATATTTATACTCTTAGACACTTAATTATTCCATTTAAGTACTTATAAAAAAGTCATTAATAAATTAACCCATTTATTTAATACGTTTGGATTATAATTTTAATATTTTATAATATGTAGATCATATTTATGTGTTTATCATATTTTATAGTGTACTATTTATTGAATTGTAATTTTAATATTTTAATATTTTAATTTATAATTAATTTTTTATGTTTTATAACTATTATTTAAGTTTTAATATTTGTATAAAATCAATTATATTAAACTCAAACGGGTCACTAACGGGTTTGCGGGTTGAAACGGATTAGATCGTATTGTATCATGTCGTGTCATGTCATGTCATATAGTGTCAAAGGTCTTAACGGGTTTTAACGGGTTTTAACGGGTCGTGTCGTATCAACCCGTTATCTTAACGGGTCGTGTTAGGGTTGAAATTTTTGACACGAAATCCTTAACGAGTCGTATTTGTGTTAACTCTTTAAGCATTATGTACACGCCCTGACACGACACGAACACGACCTGTTAACACGTTTTGACACCCCTACTCATAAGGCAAAGAGATTCATGATGCAGGACTAATTAATTTTCACAATCCATTTGCCTGGCCGTGCCAACCGTTCCATTTTTGCCCCTTGAATTCGAAGTCCATTACCTTTCCTCTATGGTCATCAACTCTAAATTTATTCGTATTCAATGACATTTATCAGAGAGTCTTAAGAGCACTCTTATTCGATTCACTAAAATTCATCTTTTAAAAAATATATTTTTATATAAATATTAAAAAATAAGTATCATATTTGATCAAATATGACAATAAAATATGTGAAGAAAGATTCAAAAAGTACTTTTATTAATAATAAAGCTAAAACAATTACCAAAAAATTAAAATAATTATCAAATTTAACAATTGCTTTAACTTTTTGAATAAAGTTTTAATTTTATTATTCACAAAAAGTACTTTATAAACCTTTTCCTACAGATTTTATTGTCATATTTGATTAAATATGACACTTATTTTTTAGTATTTATATAAAAATATATTTTTTTAAAGATGACTTTTAACCAATTCAATGAAAGTGCTCTAATAACAAAGTGAATATGGTGGCAAGGTAAAATGCTTGCCTCTAGTAGCCTTAAGAGCATCTTCAATGAATTAGTTAAAAATTAAATCCATTAAATATTTAATTATTAGAAAATAAAATTTTAGTGTAATGGATTAGTTAAAGCTCAAAAATATTAGACTTTAGTTACAATAACTTCTCAAATTGTATAGTCTATATAATTAAATACAAATTTATTTATTTTTTATAATTATTAGCATCTTTTTTTTTTTTACCCTGAATTGAGAATTGACTTTTTCAATGTTCAATGTTCAATGTTCAATGTTAACGTTTTTTTTGTTTAGTTTAGATAATTTAATTTTTTTAAAGTTTTTTTAACTATTTTATTTTTATAGTATTTTCTTAGGTCTTCTCCTATTATGGGACCTCAGATAACTGCTTAACTCGTCTTATGAGAGAGCCAGCCGTAATTGGAATTCTACAATATCATGCTCCACAAGCTACCAACTCGTTTTGGCATTCCCGCTCTCATTCTATGTATGAAAAAAGCTTGTTTACCGTACTTGTAATGCTTGAAAAGAATTAAAACTAAAGATAAATCAAAGATCTAACTTTATTAGTACATAAAAAATCAGAAGAACTTAAAAGAGTTTATTTACAGTCAATTTAGTTACAAAGCTTACGAGATATGTTACTCGTGTGGATTTTAAAGACAATAATCACGAATAATACTATATACAATCGTGAAGTAAGTAAGTGGCAAACAATCGATTACAAAAAATAAGTCTATTATTAAGAAATTAAAATTTTCATGTAAATCTTGTATTTTTTTAAAGAATTGTACGACATTTGCATACTTCATAACTATAAATATCATTTTTCTATAAATTATGTTGAGATGAGTTTAAATTTTTAAAAAAATGAAAAAAAAAATAATGAATCTCCTTATGGATTGATTTAAAATTAGTTGAAATTATTTTAACAACTAAAGATAACCTACATAGATACGGTGCTAATACAATGAATGTGAAGGTACGAACTTTTTGCTGAACTCTTTGATCAAAAGAATTTAGCAATATTCTTTGCCTAATTAGGTGGGTTCCATTAGACAGTTAAATTATCTCTCACTTAAACTTTTCAACTGATAACAAGGGGATCTGAAATTTAATATCACCCAACAATAATGAAATACATGAAACTTTAATATAAAATGTCCATCTAGATTTATGTGATGACTAGGAAGGCAAACGATTGACACGTGGTTTTAGTCTATGGGTGTAACACTCTTTTTTGGCATGTCTAAGGGTGTAACTTGGACTTGGAGTAAGCTGCAATAACATATGCAAACAATTATACTTGAAAATTCCCTTATTTAGAAGCCAATGTAATCTCTCTAGTGAATGAATATCACCTTCAGGAGAGTAAAGAGAGAAATATTATTTATTGTTTTAATTATCATTCCCTTGTAATAAAATATTAAAATAATGATTTATTAACTTTATTTATTTATAAATTATGATAATTATCTAATGTCATATATTTTTTTTTCTAGGCAAGTTAAGTATATATTTGTAGAAAAAAAAAGTATATATTAGATAAATTAACGGATTACAAGATTCAAGTTCTATTAAGATAAGAGTTCTCTACAGTTATTCCAAAAATCTAATACACAATATAATAAAAACAAAAAAAGGAAGCCAAAAGTATGGCTTCCAAAAGAGGAGCTCTGGAGAGCCAAAAAATGGCTCATGCCCATAATTCCAATGATGGGAGGGACCGCCTGGAGACGATTTTAGACTGCAGCAAGAAGCCGCAATGGTAAGGTGTGTGTTGCACCGTATTAGTTTTGGCAGACTGCGAGAGACTTCTGTTTTCACTATCTTTTGATCTTTGGTTTGGAGAAGTAAGAACATATGGAGGCTAGAAATAACACCGAATCGCTGGCAGATGACCTATAGCAGTGGTGGCGCGTGTGATACACATAGCCGGATCAGGGAGATCAAGTGTTGTAGAACCCATCGGGATGGCGTGTGGGCCACATAGTCGCTCTAGGACGACGTTACGCGCGTGCGATGCGCACGACAAGGACCAGGTATGCGGCACATGCGCCTATCGGAACCGCAAAATCACCCCCTTGACTTATAGATTGACGGTTGTAGAGATTTGTGGGATGGAGCGTGCGGGTTGTTGAAGGTCGATAAATAGCGGATCAGCGAGGAACAACTTCGACAGAGAAGCCGGGTAGAAACTGACAAAAAATAATAAAGGAAAGACACAAAAAGTAAAAGAAACGCAAATGAGGGAGAAGATGTGGCCGGAACCAAAGCTCCAAGACTCCCCCACCCAGAGGGAGAATTGAAATATTATGGATTTTTGTCGAAAATCACGAGTGAGGGATAATGTGAGAGAAGTTCTTGCTTTTTTCAACTCCCTTATTATCTAATGACATATTAATAGATGATGAATATTTTTTTAAAAAAATAATATAATAATAAATTTTGTCTAACCAAGTTGAACAGAAAAGAATCCCCACATGTATACATGTGCTTCACCCACCCATCAAGCTATACCTTTATATTCAGAGGAAACACACAAAAAAAGTTGCTGGTCAAAGATCAAGTTGCCAAAAAGACGTTGGCCGGCAGATAAAATATGCTACATTTTTTTCATCTTTCTATGTTTTTACCCATGGCATTTGCACCTTTATAATTTTAAATCACTAAAAAAATTTAGAATGGTTTCTGCATAATATTTGTTTTTTTTTTTTTTTGTATCAGCATACAGTTTGCCTTGTGTTTAAAGCTTAAACCCACCAAATCTAGACCTTTTTTCTGTCTTTATCTTTGTTTTTAGGTGCCCTTTATAATTCCAATTTAACTACTTTTATAGCTAGCATTAGTTGTTTCTAGCTACAGAAATGCAAAATCAATGGCGTTTGGATGAATGGAATGAGAGCATTCATGAGTAGTTTGGATCCTTTCCACGATAAATATTGAAACTTTAAGGAGTTCTTTTTAAAAACGCTTCGAAACCTTAAAAAGAAAAATAACAAGATATGATTTTTAAAATCTGTTAAAAAAAAGTAAAAAAAAAAAAAAAAGAGAAAGAAAAGTAAGACAAGGGAAAACAAAATCTTTTCAGAATAGAAGGGAATAAGGCTAATACTAAATAGCCGTCAAATGGGAAAGGGTGGCAAGGGAGGAATATGTAACTTTTCCGGGTCCTTGTTGAAAAATCCCCCTCTCCATTATCATCTCCTATAAGTTTCAAGTACTGAATCCTGAATGAATTGTCTTTACCTTTTTCTCTAAGCTGTACAAGAAGTTCAGCTGACACCTTCCTCCTTCAAAGACCGCTGGAAAGAGAAACGTTGCCACAATTACGAAGAAAAACCATGTCTTCTCCAAGCAAACGCCGAGAGATGGATTTGATGAAACTGTTAATCCTCTAATCAATAATCTCTCTGTTTATCTAGAATCTCTTTTGGGTCCAAAAAGTTCTTACAGTGAATTTTGACCCTTTTTTTCGAATTTTCTATTTTTGATTTTTACTAGGATGATGAGTGACTACAAGGTAGAGATGATCAACGATGGCATGCAAGAGTTCTATGTTGATTTCCATGGACCCAGCGATAGTAAATCTTCAATACCGCTATTTGTGTTTTGTTTTTTCCATTTTTGGGTGCTTTTGCACGAATTTTTAAGCTTTACCGATGGTTGCTGTAAATGGGTCTTTGTTATTTTTGTTGAATCTTTCTTATTTTAGCTACCTCGACCATATGGTGATGTTTATAAGCTCTAGATTCATAGACAGGTGATGATAGAAAGATGCAAAAATTATCAACTCTCTCAACTTATATTTCAGAATTGTTTTTTAATTCTTTGATCCCCCGACTTTGTGCAATTTTTGGGTTTTAGGTACCAGTCTGCTTTTCCGCGTTTTAGAAAGCAAGTTAGTGAGTTGTATTTGATTTCTATATTCACATACCGGGGCCTTTTGGTTGAAATGTAGAACCATTTTACCCGGTAGAGATTAGCTAAGGACTTCTTTATAACATCGGTGGGTTTGTTGGTTGCTATTTCTCAATGGCTTCAGAAGTTTTTATACTAGATTGGGAATGGGGTTGTACAGTTTTGAGAACTGGTGTTTTTCCTCCATTCATATGATGGATCCTGGCAGGCCCTTATCATGGAAGTGTGTGGAGGATAAGAGTTGAGCTTCCGGATGCTTATCCTTATAAATCTCCATCCATAGGCTTTATTAATAAGATCTACCATCCAAATGTCGATGAAATGTGAGTATACATGTTAAGAACCTGTATATTTTGTATTCGCCGGTTGACCAAATTTGTTAATTTTAATAGGAATTGCGTGCAAGAGTGATCATATTGTCTGATATTATTTCAGGTCAGGTTCAGTTTGTTTAGATGTTATTAATCAGACTTGGAGCCCCATGTTTGGTAATTAAACTAATTGAGCATTTTCATTGAAATCACAGTACTTTTTCCCTTACAGTTTAGGTGGTTGGAGCTCTGGTCTCATATGTTGACATCGATGTTTTGCAGATCTTGTAAATGTGTTTGAAGTATTCCTACCACAGCTTCTGCTGTACCCCAACCCATCAGACCCTTTGAACGGAGAGGCTGCAGCTTTGATGATGCGTGACCGAGCTGCTTATGAACAAAGAGTTAAAGGTAGTGATCATTTTTAAAGTTTTTGTTACTTGGTTATGCCTTATATTGTTAATATACAAGGATGAAAAATTGCAAACTTGCTTCATGTTTCTCCAATATTTACCCCTTGTTTTCAAATTCTTTTACAGAGTACTTTTAATTTTTTTGGAGGTATTTAACTTATGACATTCATAGTTTAGAGCTAGAGCTGCAGTACTTGAGGCATGGCCTTTTTCAATCATTATGTTTTTCAAGGGAATGGTACATAACTAAATATGTTTCTTGTGGATTCTAAGTGGGTCGCAGAGTAAAAAGTGATTGCCTTGCTCCTTGAATGATCACTTCAGTTTTGGGAACTTCACACATATAATTTTAGAGAATTCAGTTTACATTATTCAATATTAATAATCTTATTAACATGCATACAATTATGTGCGCACATCATTGTTTTCTCCGAGACGTGAGATGTGAGCTTATACCAATAAACTTTTATATATATACATATAATTATAGCAATAAACCTAAATTATCTTATTAGTGCTAGTTCCAACCATGCTTTTTTGCCAACAACCAACGCAGCTAAGGGTTGGACAGTGATAAGGAACCTTCAAGTCAAATGACTGAGGCTGAATTATCTGTATTTGGTTAGCAAAATAGTTTCTCCCAATGCCATGGAGTTCTGACCGGTATGCAAGTAAAATGGCAAAATCTTGTTTTGTTTGTGTTATTGTAAATGGTAAACCTATCTTATTTTCTACATTATCTATTAGAAAACTCTTCAAAGCAAAGAATACAAGTTCAAGCTTTTTTTTTGGCCTGTTCAACCTTAAAATTGGTGTTTTAACGCATGAAAACTTGACAACTGTAAAAGAATTTACCTTCATGTACCTTACAATTGTGCATTGTGTTGGTAAATACTTCTTTTATCATTATCATTAATGTTCTTGTTAGTTTTCATTTCTAATGGTTCTTCATCATGCAAACCAACACCTGGCATTTTTCGTACAACTAGTATTATAAATTATGATCAATACTTTGCTAATAAAAGTTAACAATAAATTTAAATAAAAACAAAGATGTATATTTACACGTCATCATGCCTAGAGTAATGATGCTTCCTGGCATGGCACCCCATACTGAATTCAAGTCATAGCTCAATTTTTTTAGGTCATAGCTTCATTTGAATGGCATGTGAGGACTTTTATTACTCTGAAAACCGAAAAAGAAACAGAAAAGATATAGATAAACATTGTTAACTGAACTCTCGTGGTTCTGGTAGTACAACCATCACCTGTATTGGCACTGGCAATATATGCCAACACCATTACTGCATTGATGCTTCCTATTATGCTATGTTAACAAAATTGCCAACCTGCATACCCCATTTCCCTATGTCTTCATTTAAAACACATTAGGACCACCCTTTCCTCTACCTTTTTATTGCCATTCCCACTCTGCTTCCATAGGCTCTGCAACCACTACCATCAATGCCAACCCCCACCGACATCACTGAACTATCCTGCTTAGCGCAAAATGGAGCCCAAAGGCGCTCTCTCTGAAATCTTGTGCTTGTATCTTTGACTCCTTAGGGCTATAGACCTATTTGCTGACATATAGTAAAGTGGTATCATCAGGGAAGGTTGAAAAGATCCTAAGAGAAAATTAAAGCTCATGTTTGGTAAATTACCATGCGCATACCCACTGAAAACTGCAGGCATAAATCAATGTGAAATTGATATGGCAGAAAAGATTGTGCCAATGGTTGAAGGTGGCTGCTTCTTGTGTTGATGATGGTGGATGCAGTGATGTAAAAGTGGCTGTTGATATGTGGGTTTGATGATGTCATTGGCAATATATGAATAACGTGATAGTAATAGATGTTAGAAGAACAGAATATTCTCTGAAAGAAGCATAGGCTTTAAGAATTTTATTGATAGCTCGTGTCTAATCATGTCTTTATTGCCTTTTTTCATCTTTTTTATATTGCTTTCTGAAGAAAGAATAGTATTTTCAAGGTTTAATGCATGAAATACATCAGTGGTAGAGTTGTAGATCAGTGACCCTACTTGGAAGATCTGTTCAATAAGGGTGCATTGCAAATAAATAGTTGCAAGTCAGCCAACTCAACCCCACTCTAGGCGAGTCGGATTTGGGTTTGCTTTGTGATGCCCATTTAGGTCATGCTTTTAAAACTAAATTGATGAATGACTTGTGTATTTGGCCACATTGGATTGGTGAAGGAACATTTCTAAGGTAGTAACAACTTAATGCCATCAGGTTGTCCTAGCCCACCTGTAAAAAGGAAGTGAATCGATATTACTGTAATCCAGATGTTGTGCTCTTTACTGAACAAAGCTCAATCTGAGAGCTCTCTGGCTGTTGTTACTGTTAGTCACTTTTCTATTATGGTAGATTCATATTCCTTGACATGTAGGAGGCATTCGGCCAAAATAGGTCATTGGCCTAATGGCGATTCCCACCGTCCCATAGGGATGGGGGCATGTTGCTTGTTTCGTTAGTGTAGACAAACAACCAGAAGACAAAGTTATTTCAATGAAATTGCTCTCCATTTGTTATTTTACATATAAAAATATTTGCCCTCTATTTGTTGCTGATTTTGGCTGACTCCGTTGTACATGGAATGACTTATAACTTTTTTTGACCTAAACATTGTCTAGATGATGAGCTGTGTAGCTTTTGCTTTGCATTTCCCATAACTTTAGGGGTACATAACTTCATGTTGCTTGTATTCTCTCTCTCTATTCAGAATACTGTGAGAAGTATGCCAAGCCAGAAGACATTGGCGCTGCCCCAGAAGAGAACTCTACTGATGAGGAACTGAGTGACAATGAGTCTGATTCCAGTGATGACCAAATAGCAGGCAAAGCAGATCCATAGGTGTTCGGGGGATGTCCTTTAAACTTAAATCTCTAGTTGTAAATGGTGTTTTAGCCTTTCGTTAATTCATAAACCTAACTCCAATGAATATAGAATTGTTCATAGGTGTGGAGTTCCATACCTCTATTAATTTCCTGTCATTGTAAATAATTATACTTTCCATTCATGCTGTGATTTTTCATTTGCTTTGTTGTTGTCGTGGTTTCCATAAGATTAAGGGCATGGTACAATTCAATCTCATTGTGTAATTGAAAGATCTCTCTCTCTCTCTCTCTCTCTCACAAGTTTTACGAGAACTGCTCTTGCACTTGAACAATTGATGCAAGAATTGATGGTGTTAGATGTCAAACTCAAGGCCATTTGATGAGTAACCTATAACAACGATTTGAGTAATGAAAGAGCAATATTTCAATGTTCATAGTATCAATTTTTCTTTCCCCTCTGGACAAGATAAACTTCTATTGATCAAGAAAGCCAGAGGTACAAAAGATGGGAAGTGATGAGGGACTTTCTCCTTTATTTTCCGGGATTGGGACAAAAAAATAATATAAAGCACTCCAGACAACAGCAGCTCATTTTAAGTGGTTTTTATATATTAACCATTTATATATAAAATCTAAGATTAAAAAAATAATGCTTTAATAATAATAATAAGACTTAATTAGTAGAAAAATAACTTTTCCAATCTTATGAGAGCTGAAGGGAATAATTCCATTTTGAGCCGACTGGATACGTCCCCCACCTTCCCAAACGAGGCTGCTGCCCAACTCCAGCAACTATGAACTCTACAAATTTAGCAGAGGCCAAAGAATTCACAAACCAAACCATTGGAAGGTCAAATAATAATGGCTGAATGCCTCTGCTCTCACTTTCAGTAGCCCATACTCTAACAGCTAAGGAGTTTGCCAATTGAAAATGGCAACTGGAGATGATCCTTTCATTATCCTTTTGTTCAAGATTATTGTTTGCAATCCAGGAAGTATGAGCATTCTTATAAATGTAAATGGGTTTCCTTTGCCATAATCTCTAGCGCTCGATACTTCTATCATCAGAGTCAGACAAGTACTCATCCTCATTAATGAAACAACAATATTTCTAATTAGGGTGATGCTAGGGATGCTGGGGTGCAGTCGGGCTGCATCCCAACATTTTGCAGCCCACCCCTTAAACCCTTATAATTGTTATAAAAACACAATAAAATATATTAAAAATACAATAAAAAATATATAAAATATATAAAATTTAGAAAACACAATAAAAAATACAATAAAATAAAGAAAACATAAGAAAAAACACAATAAAAAAATGTAGATGAATTTTAAGGAGTTTCGGCCTCAACCCAGCCCCCGCCGCCGCCCGTAGTGGTGGGCGACACCGCCCATTCCATTGGGACCAGAGGGAGCTGGCAACCCCACTCTTGTGACGGCGAGCCCTGACGACCTCTGGTGTGCCCCTGGCGACCTTAATGGATCCATTTCGAGTTTAAAGCCGTCGGGGGCACACCAGAGGTTACCGGGACTCGCCGTCGCAGGGGTGAGGTCGCTGACTCTCTCCGGTCCCGATGGGATGGGCGATGTAGCCCACCGCCGTTGGCAATGACGGGGGCTGCATTTGGAGGGGGTTTGGTCGGACCGAACCCCAGGTTTCCTCTTCTAATAAAGCACCAATTTCTTCTTTTAAAATGCTTAATAGGATGAATGAAATAACTCTTTATAAAAACTAGGATACTTTTGTTCTTAAGTTGTATGGGATTTCTCAGCACGCCCCCTCACGTATGGGCCAGTATTTCCAATACCATCATCGTAGATAAGTCGCAAAAGTCTATAATCGATCATAAGTTAACCTGTCTTTGATTCCATGAAAAAAGTCATGGACCTAACTATCTCATAAAATCGATTCAATAAGAAATAATTACTCGTTCCTTATAAACATGTCAAAGACCTTATCCACAAACAATACAAAACTATTCCTTAACAGTTCCATATAAGATTTTGAGGGGTCTTTGAATTCTAAGAAATCTATCTTCTCGTCGACCTTAAACGATAGCATTTTTTGAACTCGTCCAGCAGTCAATACCCATTCTTTCCATTGGCAATCCATAGATATTATTTCCCCTTTCTTCCCATCAGGTTTTATTTTCGCCCTCATTTTAGCATCCCATTTCATCAAGTTCCTAATTGCCTAAAAGATAAACACAATACAAGTACTTTGTGTGCTGAAAAAGCCTGAATATGCGCTCGTGTACGGGTGGGTATCCCACAAATGAATATGGCAATCTAAGCCTCCACTTGCCATATATCAACCGTCGGAGCTAACATCCAGTGCTAAAACATGTCATCATCGTCGTCCAAGAAGTTGCTCTCTATCACATCACTCTCCTTGTTAATCTTCGGCTATTTCTTCAACAAATCAGTGATGAAAAAGGAGAAAATCTCTTTCCAATTCTTACTCCTCTTGAAGCCACTGAAACTCTCTTCTTCTTCATGATCTTCTTCTCAAACTTTGACTGGCTTAAAAGGTCTTCGGGACTTGGGGCCGGGGCGTAGGGGCATAGATCCGAGGTCATTATACACACACACACACACACACACACACACACACACACACACATATATATATATTGCTTGAAGGTGACCAACGTGTGTTTCACAAAAAGAATAAAAAACTAGGGCTTCATCTTACGTGGCATTTGGTTCATGCAAATTTAACATGGCTAATGATGAAAAATCACAAAAGGCCAAGATTTTAGAAAATTTAAAACACAAAAGATAAATGTTAAAAAAAAAACACAAAAGATAAAGATAAAGAATAAGAAACATATCAAAATATAGTTTTAAATAAAAGCTCAAAAAAAATTATAAAGAAAAAAATATATGGAATCCTTAAAGCACTCCTAATGGAGTAACTAAATGTTTACCTTTTTTATAAAATATAACTCAAATTTAACTAAAAATTTAAAAATCACACTCCAATGGAATAGCTAAAATATATTTTTTTTTTTATAGGATGAACAATATTTGTACTACATATAGCACAATACTGTTCATCCTTCAAATATTGTTTTATTATATTTTTGTTTCTTTGCTTCAGGTGGTCTTCAACAGTTATGACAATCTCATGCAGGTGGTCTTCAACAGATATGGCAATCTCAGTTAGATTCGACCCACCGCCGACCAAGGTTCGACACACTGCCGGCATCACTGGTATCAGACGACGCCGGCGACCAAACCCTCGACGATCCCAGCTCCGACTGACTTTCGGTAGCCTCCCACGCGCAGATCGAAGTCCGAAATGGGTTTCGGGGGTTTCGGACTATTTGAAACTCGTTTGACCCATCGCCTGCCATTAACGTTTGCACTGCCGACATTGTCGAACTTGCCTCACTTTCGCGATCAACTCCGTAAAATTTCTTCTCCAGCAACAGTGTTTTTATTTTTTAATTTGTAAAATAAATTTTATTAAAATAAAATATGAATATTTTAAAAGCTATAGAAAAAAAATAAAGATTTTGATAGATGGTGTATTGTAAAAATGAATAGCTAAAATGAAAAAAGTGAGTTTTTGACTCTTTAAAATAAATGAAAATTAGCTACTCCATTGGGAGTGCTCTTAGAGCACTCACATCCCTTCTCCCATAATTTTCTACAAATTTTAACCAAAAACTCTATTCCCTATAATTTTTTCTTAAATTTTAACTATTTTCAAAAAACTTCCCATATTCCATCTCTTATACTTTCTCTCACATATTAAAATAACATTGTTTTATTCTTTTTTTATTACTTTTTTTCTCTTACCTTCGTTTTCATTCTTAACAACTTATTCTTTTCGTCTTTTTCCTTGTTTAAATATATCCAACTTCAATTGGCTACAAAAAAAAAATCCTGTATAAAATATTTTGGATTACAAGATTTTTGAGTACATAAATTTAATATGATAATAAACTAACCCAAAAAAAAATATTTAAGAAGTAAAGGAATAAGTACCAAAAAAATTAAAGGAATAAGTACCAAAAAAAATTCTAAATCCACTTAAATTTACAAAACATCCATACAATTAAGTTATATAATTACAATTCAAGGGGTGCTATATATCTCACAATTTCTCAAAATATAGTAGCATTACGATTAACCAACTAATAAAAATGAAAAATAAAAAATCTGTCTTCTCCATCGTTCGCTTACGTCTCTCCCCATCAATTTCTAAACGGTGTCTGCTATTTTGGACATCCAATGAGACTTATATCTTCAGAAGATTATTCTTTAATTTATTAATTATCTTCTATCCATATGGAGGTATTTCAGGGTCATACCAGCAAAAGAATCCGTACGCCTGTCCAACCTTCACTGAATTTACAATTAATCATAAATATTTACGAAAAGAAATTTTGGGAATTAACTTGAATGGTTGCGAGAACTAATGGCATAATTTTGATAACAAAAAAATTGGCGGCCATCATTCTCGTCAATGTGTATTGTTCATCAACAAGTCTTAATGCCACAAAAACACACTAGGTATTCGTTGCGACGTGTGTTTCCTAAGCATGACATATTGGTTGTGCTACTACTTAATACAGGTATTGGGTTATTTTTTTGCTTCAAGTTTGTAGAAAATAAAATAATAGAACACACATAGAATCTATGTAGACACGTGATGGTATGTATATTAATTGTAACGAGGCTCAGAATGATAAAATATTAACGTAATATCAGTTGCCCGACATGAGGCATGCATGAATGGCTGCAAAATCGTAAAAATTGGTTGCCAATTGCTGGTCATCTAGGCTTCACGAATTACCCCGCTATATCGATGTCTCCCCATGACCGAACACTCGTTAATTGAGTCTACTCATCACAGCCTACAGCCTAGACGTCAATCTCCTAGAGAGACCCAGTACAAAGTCAAACACCCAAAATCAAATAACTAATCGTAAATACACAAAATGTAGCAGGACAGCTCGATTTAGCACCAACATGCATAAAAAAGTACAGTGATAATAGTTTAGTGAGATGAGGGATATAATATAGAGTGAATGTGATGAAGCAACGCCTAGCAATTAAGGAAAAAAAATTATCTTCAAAATATAGAGGGATATAATATCTATGTTCTAGTGGATACACGAAAAGTTATGTAATACAAGTTTTGACCATATTTTAAAATAGTCTATGTTTTCATTATAAAATAAACTTTTTTCAATAAATTTAAACACTAGGACATAGAGATAAAATGCGATCCTATTAGTAACAAATGAATTTCAAATATGCTAAAAAAACAAATTTCAAAGGTCTCTAAAGGTTAACATGAACCCTTGGAGCATGCTAGGCAAAGCTGATTTAAACAAAATCAGCACAGAGGCAACAAAGGACCATAGCATTAGCATGGAATAAACTGGTTTTAAATTTGGTAAAGAAAGTGAATTAAAATTTGGTGAAGAAATCATAACATTAGATTAGCAGGCTTGAACTCTTGGAGCAGGCTTAAACAAAATCATAGCATTAGCATTCAAACTGGTTTCAAACTTGGTAAAGAAAATGAATTAAAATACGTTGAAAGATTGATTCCCAACCATAATTCTTTACTGTTTAAACTAACGCAAAACATCTAAAGCCACAAACTCATAGAACATCTAAAATTAAATCATGTAGAACTTATAAGCATGTATATTGGGGAAAAGAAAAGAGAAAATAAAGTCTTTCAACACCAACAGCTAAAGTTAAATTATATAAACTAGTGCGATAATTACAAATATAGAGCCAAAAACTCGTATAAATTTAGAGGGAAACAAATTCCAAGCATCTAATTCTCAAATACCCTCAAAATTCATGACTTAAGAAATGATACGAACAAGAGCACAAACTGGTTGAAGGAAATATGATCATCCTATAACATCCACACCAAGGAAACAATCAGCACAGAGGCAGCAAAAAACCATAACTCCTATAATATCTACACCAAAGCAAAATTAAGCAACAATCCACAAAGTCTGTTCTAATAGGATGGCAATCGCCAACAACAAACCATAACAATCAGCACATGGGCAAGAAAATATGATCATTCTATAACACCCACAACAGGAAAAATGATTGGCAGTGACCAAATCGAAATCTTAACAAACCAAAATTCCAAGTTTTGGTAATGACAGCAAAATATAGGGATTAAATAAACTAACATATGCAACCCTAACCCTAGTTTCAAGGTCAATCATCAACTTAATCGACATCAAAGACCCACGAAATCCACAACAATATAAGCAAAAATCCAAAAGGGAACCAATCGAAATGAAAGAGACCCATGAAATTCCATAAAATCAAGGAGCACGGTAACCCAAAATCAATTCAATCGACAATAATATAAACCCTAAAACAAACCAAAATCAACCATTGTTAGAGAAATGGAAGGGTTCAACGTAACCTTAGAGAGGGGGCTGGAAAATCGCAAAACACGAAAAATGTGATTGCTTTGATCTTACCGATATGAAATAAAGTGGAAGTGAGGAAGAAATCGCTAGCAATGGAGCACAAGAACGAAGACAAGAATAACGTAGGCTGTAGTGGAAATGGCTCGAGAGAGTGAGAGATGGTGCGTGGGATGGTTGTCGTTGGAGTTAACCATGAATAGTCGTCTCTCATATATGAGAGACGGCTGTTCATAAGGTCATTCTGATAGATACCTCGGTCAAGTCCCCGATCACCTAAGGGTTCCTCCTTGCGTTGTTGCTCCCTCCAATGATCGAGATAGATCCCAATGCTTGGTGATAATCACGTGGGTGATGGTAAGGGTAAAGTGAAATTAAGATATGTGGAGCAAAGGGTAAGTGTTTAGGCTTAAGTATTCGGCTATGGGGGAATATGGTGCACGGCAATGGGCTTGAGGGGTGTCGGCGAGATGAGTGTTTGCTAGGGTTCTGGAATGGCCAAATGAGGCTAGGGCAAGAGGTTGATATGATGATTCCTACAATTCAGGAGAGTTGAAGTTTAGGGAGATTTGATGATGGCCGGTTTTGGTAATGGCCAAGGTGGTGGACGGCTTGGTGGATTGGGCTAGGGTTTGATTTAATCAATTAAGGGTTGATTGATAAATCAATTAAGCGATGAAAAAACGAGAATTTATGAGGTGGCACTAGGGTTTTCAGCAATGACAATCTTGCCTTGGCCGAATATGGGTTTGTTATGGAAAGTGGATATTGTTTTGATTTGAATTAATTTGAAATTGAGGGAATGAGGTGGCCGGCTATGTGGAGCTTGTGTTGGTCGAGATAGGCTATTTATGAAATGGGAAATATTTGATTTAGGTGAGATAAGTATGGAAAGATATGGGGAATTAAGTGGCCAGCTAGGGTTTTGAAGTGGTTGGGTGTGTACGGGCAAATATGGAATGTGGTTATTTAGGGTTGGCCGAATATTGCTTAGGGTTTTGATGGGGCTGCCATTTGGGGCTTTTGGACAAAGGAAAAATGCAAGAATCTTCAAGGCAAATGGATGAACAACCAAGAAAATTATTGATCACTCAATGCTTATGGTGAACACGCCAACCACGCAACACCAAGGGTGGTTCGGCCTTCACTTTTCAACAAGCACCAACAACTCTTTAATGATGCAACACAAACACCCACTCACACTTGATGAATTCAGAATTCACAAGGGTTGTGAATTTCGAAATCCTTAATGCACTCACACTCAATTTCTCAAATCCACCAATAGGATGAATTCGGCCTCACTCACTCCAACACACTCAAACAATGATCAATCAACAAAACAACTCAAGACACCAAAGAACCCGAAATTGAACAATACCTCAAAATAATTATATAAACGGATAAATGTGAAACACACCGATTCACGAATTGTATAGTGAGTTTCTCTTCAAAAAGATTCACGAATTGTACTCTTTGAATCACAAGTGCCTAAGTACTGAATAATCCAAACCACTAGGTAAGTGGCCGGCCTAACTCTTCTTAAGAGCAAACTCAAATGTTAAAATGCCAAAAGATCCCTAATGCAAACCTAAAAGTTCTATCTATATTGTCTTATAACTTAGAAATCCCTAATAGGTCCCTTACTAAAATAAGATAATTACTAAAATAACCAAGTGCAATTAAATAAAATAAACAAGTAAATAAAAGATAGGTAGGCGCCACATGCATGGTGAGGCCGTGGTTTGCATAGCTCCATGGTGGGTTAAGGTGATGCAAGGTCCACGGTCAGGCTGGTCTTCATGTTATAGTCTACGTGGCGTTTGGTGGTGTGCGTGACATGGAATTGTGTAGGGCCGACTTATGATAATCATGGCAGAGTGCCATGTATGGTTCTGGTGGTAGGCATAGGATTAAGGCGCATTACCTTGGTGTGGCCCAGTCAAGTTGCTTGGGCAGTGGTCCTGCATGGCCCAAACTGGGTAGCGGGGTGATGAACATGCATGGCTCAAGCTGGCAGTCTGGGCATTGGGTATTGCATGGTGCGGTCTAGGGCCGCGCGCTGGATAGCATGCATGGTGTGCATGTTACTGACCTGCTCCGCAATGCATGGATTGGAGCCATGCGCTGGATGACATTCCTTGTGGGCATGCCACTAGCCTGCTCTGCATGGCGTGGGCTGATGTCGCGTGCTGGATTGCGTGCCTGTGAAGATACGCCACTAACTTTACTAAGTGGTGCTGGGGCGCGAAGGGATGTGCGCCTGATGAGGCGTAGGCACACACGCAGGCATGCGCACATGTGAATGCATTGTGGGGCGTGCTTATGCGCATGCAGGGCTGTGTGTATGCATTGTGCGTAGCTAATAGCTTCTATGGTTGCCTGCTGCGTGTCAAGACCTTAATTAAGGCATACGTGCAGGCTAGTCAAGTGACTGTCCTGACTCTCTAAGGGCCGTGTCGAGGCCTGATTCTAGACAATCCTCTTAGAGGTTCTGACACATCCACCTAGTTAAAATGGGAGACTAAATGTGGGGGCCAAAATGAGTTTGGTTCCTAAATAATAACTAAAACAGTAATATAAAAAGTCAAATGTAAATATTTTAGAATCTAATTTTAGCTAACATAAAAAGCTATTTTCTTATTAAACGTCTCTTATTTCTTATATTTTCATCTTCTCCTTTTAATTTATCATTTTAAAGTCTTGAAATGACTATTTTCTTTTTTTAATGCATTTAAAAAAAATTAAGTACTGCATGCGACCTGTTGAATAGCATGTCATGACGTAATTGCATTATTGCCAACATGCGGCAAGACCAACCGATTGAACACCAATTGAATTCTGACCGAGTGACCAATTTGATCTTTCATAAAATCACGGGGAGAAAAATGTCTTCATAAAAAATTTTCTTTAAAATTTTTTAATATTAAAATAATATCCTTATTAAAACAGTACTTTTTCTCATTTAATAAAAAATTTGCATATTGCAATCCTCAAGTGAAAACTGCAAATAGAATTTGTCAAAAAGAATATTCAATTAACAACCGACCAGAGTAATTTAACTTCAAAATTAGTATTTAAAACATGATAAATACTTTAACTATAAAAGAATTAATTCTATAGAAGTAAATTAACAAACTGACATTGTTTGATATAATTCAATATATTATAAAATTATTTTTAATGTAAGGTAAATCTAATATATAACACAATCAAATCACTTCATTTTGTAAGTTAGTTTTTTTGTAAAATCTCTTTTGTGCCTATAATCTCTTAAAACATACTACTACATCATGCGTGACTTAAGAATAACAGAATATCAACTTGAGATACATTGATTCGTGCACTTTTTGCACTTCTACGAGATTGTCCAAATCTGTTTTCAACAACTGATCCCGGATTCACGAAAGTGGTTTAACACTACGCGAAAATCAAAGAAAATCACCTAAAATAGCAGCAGCTAAAGTCTGCCTATTCACCTCTTCCCAAAAATGGAACAAAGGGGTGAGAGAGCTCAGATGAAATATGCATGATGATGCGCCAGAAAACTTGTATGAAATTAAACAACAAAATCTATACTTTACAAAAGGTTTGGGCCATTAGGGGCCATCCATAATATCTGCAAGGAGCAGATACAAAAAAAAAAACTATTTGATTTTGAAGCATGGCGAGGGCCTGAGAGATACAATGGAGGAACAAAGACCTATTCTATTATTAACAGTAGCCAATTGCTCAAGTACAGGGCAAAGATTGGGTGGGGGGGGGGGGGGGGGGGCACCTCAACTAACTAGGAATAAATTTTTGCTTTACCTCATCTACACTAAAGTCATACATGGCTCGGCCTTCTTTTACCGGAATCTGTCCTCAACCGCTTTACAGGATTTGCCCAACCAACAGTTCCTCCATCCCCATTTGTCGGTTGAGCGGGACCAGGTTGGTTGTTCCATCCTTGCGGATGAGTGGTTTGTTGGGTCTGTCTCGTGTCCTTCGGCACTGAACTTGGAGCTGGACTTCTCATACCACGACCCATGCTCGGGGGTGAAACAGGGCCAACCGATCCAGTTCTAGGCTTCACCACTGATTTCTCCCGGTCTTTTCTCTTCTTCTTACAGATTACCAGCTCTCCTGGATGAGTAAGTAGTGAAGGATCATCCTGCTGATATTGCTCCCGATTACTGCCAATTCCAGCCCCAAGCCTTGAATCCTTCTGGGGAATATGGCTTCTCATTCTTGAGTCTTCCCCGCCAGATATTTTCCCACGTTGCAGTACCTTCTGTGGAAGGCACGTGTCAGGTTCCACCTCATTTACCAACTTCTGTCTCTTGCTTGGGCCAACAGTTGCTTGTCTTGGGGAAGGAGCAGAAGTTGTAGAAAATGTACCCGAAAAGGAGAGCGCATTTCTGGCTTCTCGAAAATCTGTGTCGGGAAATGCAATCTTCAATATATCAAAAAAGAGATCATGCACTTTCCTTGCTTCAGATCTCACCTGTGCATCAAAGTTACAGAGTGAGAATATGAATCCCATTCTTTCTTCTTCTTTTATTCTCTTTTTAAGCAAAAGGATTATGAATTCATTCGGGATTTTTTTTCTAAGTAATTTCACTCATGATATTTTGGGAATAGAATTACCCCTAGCCTAATAAACGAAATGGAACATAATTCAAAGCAATGCAGGTGGAAGTTACTGAGATTTAACACGCAGAAGCAATTCTAGAACAGGATCAGAAAATCAGGAAAACTGATTTGTGTTTGGCAGCAACTCCGGAAAAGTTCTGCTTCAAACCTTACCAACTAAAACTTGAGTTTTGCCAATACAAATTAAATTTTATTATATTTCTGATAATTTTTTTATAGGTCCAAAAATAACTTTGTAAAATTCTGATGATTAATTTCTTTGATCATCGATTTGTTGCAAAAATAATGCCCAAACTAAATATGAGAATTTGGAATCAACCATTGGATCTTGAAATTTGTCTTTTTTCAACCCAAAAGCAAAGGAAGCAAGATTTTTTAAAAAAAAAAAAGACCTTAATTCTGACACGCCTGCTATTTTCTTATTTCCTCAACTTACTTTGGTCAGCAAACAGCAGAGAATGAAATTTCACCTAGGAAATCCAGAAAATCCATAGTCCAATCCCATACCAAAATATCCTGAAACTTTCTAATGAAACCTAATCATCAGGGAAAAAAAGTAACTCCGTTGTTAACATGACTGAGGGATTTACCAGTTTAGAAGTAGTAATTAATTGGTATCAAATACTCTCACTCTGAAAAAAAAAATACTGCCAGTCTTACTCCAGCGCAGTGCTGAGTCAATAACCAAGTATTGAAATCAAAATCTTGACAACATAAGGACAGTAGCATGTCAACTTACGTGAACATTCTGGAGCACATACATTCTAAAGTTTTGGCTTGACAAACACACCAGGAATGGTATTGTTGCTCTCTTATTGATTACTTCTCATTTTTTATTTATTATTTGTTTAACATTAAACTGCAGGATTCACCTCCCTTTAAGAAAATGGTTTGATAGATTTCAATAGTGGGACCCACATCACTTACCCCTCCCTCTCCACTCGAATAAATTATTAAGATATGAAAGGCCTCACAGATCACGAAGGGTTCTTGCTAGTAACAAGAAGCAAAGTATTTGTTCTCATAAATAGCTGAGTCTACCTCACATCATAATTTGCTTGTATCCATCATCAGTGCTTAGTGACTGTTAGGCGTATTCTGTGTATACTTCATGTGTCCTAGGGCTATGCCTTTTTTATTAGTAAAGTCTTACTTTTACTTATCAATAAAAGTTTTTCCTCACATTACATATAAATTAGCATGCTATAGTTTTTAATAAAGGTTTAAAAGAACTTAAAAACAATTTCTGAAATGTAGGAGCACTTAAAAATACAAACATGTTTCCATACTTTTTTATGAAAGAAACTTTAAGGATCGCAAGCGATCAATAAACAAGCTTAGAGTTCTCTGTTTTAATACTTTATTCCATTCGTCAATAGTAATAAATTTTAATGGCTTGAATCTCCATGATTTCCTTGTATCACTAGACACTCATAGTTAGGTTTCACTCTTGTGTACTTGGAGGCTATGCCTCATCAATAATAACTCTTGTTTTACTGATTAAAAACAAAAACAAAAATACTTATATGACATAAATGCTTCCATATAGTTGCTTTCAGTACACACCATCGTGACCATATTTAATGGAAGATACTAGATACTAAATGCAACGCATAAGGGAGCAATCTTGTAAATGAGCAAAGAGCAATCATACCTCATGTGAGAAGCCATAAAAATGCATTGCACTTTTCAACATGAACTGCACATCCAACACAAGATCCATCACTCCATTGTACTCTAATCTGTCAATACGCTGATCGATCTTTCGTAAATCCAAAATATTATTTCCCGATCCACCCATGTACCCAGCATTCTCAATCCTCTTCCACAAATCTGTTAGCAAAGGTATAATTTGAGGACCTTCCTTACCGATTTTCCTTTGGAGCTTGCTAATTACACTCTTGCACTGCATGTAGAAAACTTTTGGTCAAGTCCAGTACTTTATTGTGTTACCAGACTAGGACAATGAAATAAAAACATATAAAGATTAATTCAACGCAAATTATTCTATGTACAGACTTCCAACTTATAAAGTTTTATCATATTTATAGTAGAACTGATGATTTCAGGAATAATATATTAGAAAAGCCCCTATAACAAATCCTGAGAGAAGGATGTGCCAACCAAGCTACTTTCTCAGCGGGCCCCAGTTAAGACAAATATAATGCTTGTATCACCTTGTTTAATCAGAAGCTCCTATTGTCAACGCATATTATTCTCTGTGCACAAAACTCTCAGCATTTTCACATAAATAGCAAGACACAATACTAGCTATGATTAAAAACGACAGAGAGAGAGGGAGAGAGAGATGTTGATCGAATGAATGTAAAATTAGCATAGGTCATAACAGTTAGTCTTAACAAGTTCAAATCTTCGATTTTTCTCATCCATGGTTTGGATCAAACCAAACTCCATAGTTATTCATATGCTGATGGCAAGAATCTAAAATTAGCTTTGGTCATGACAGCTGACCCTTCACATGTTCAAGTCTTGATTTTGCCTATGGTTGGTCTAAATCAAATTGTATAGTTAGTTTCCAATGTGTCTGTGTTTATGTTAAGTTGGGAGTGCTGTTACTACAAAGGCAGCGTAAATAGGGGAAAAAACACACATACAAGGGCTATAGGACACAGAGACAAAAAAACAAACAAACAAGCTAACACATGATGGCTTCAATATGTGATGGCTGCAATAAGAAACCTACCATGCAGATAAAGGACGTAAGCTTCACCGAAGATAATCACGAACAAAACAAAAGCCAACTGACAAGTAGTAAAAAGAAACATCGTATATGCTGAATTCCAAACCACCAATCATGATTTCCCATCCCAGCCACAGACAAATTTTAAAAGAAAATATTTAGGAAAAACAACAGGAACTACCAGATATTATCTATCACATCAAGATTTATAACATTTACAGATATAAGGTCAATCTAAAGGCCATACCCTTCTCTGGATGCTGTCGGGCATCTTAGTGCCAAATGTTTTTGTCCCCCTTGAATCCATAACTTTAGCATCCCAACTTTCTCTTGACTGTTCAGCAGCATCTTCTGCAGGAGTAGACATACAATTTAATCTGCTAGATTTTGGCAAATCATGCAATTTCAATGCACTAGCGATTCTCCTTGATGGCAAATTTCGCCTAATTTTTGAGGATGAGTCATTTTGATCATGCTTAGAAGCACTGGACTCTCCGTATGGTTTTGTTCCAGGATGCACTTGATACTTATTTTCTGCTTGCAATGGCAACAGAGATGAATCTCCATGCTCGAAAGATTGTATTTCATTGCCAGACTTCTCTGGCCTTTCCATTGTATGACGGGGACGGACCCGAAGACTGCGTTTTCTTTTTATTTTGGGTTGCAAAACCTGCTCTTCCTCACCGTCATCACGGTCATGAATCCAACTTCCAGATTGTTGGTGATCCATGTGAGAATCTCCAGACACTGCAATTTCCCCTTCCTCTAGTTCATCTGGCTGGCAAAGATTTAAGAGGATAAACTTGAGCAAATAGCAAAAAATAGCCACTCCGATAAAAATGTTTCAACACAGAAGAAAAGATTCTTACCAGCCTTTTTGAGAGAGAACCTGGCCTAGCATCTAAAGCAGACAGGGAACCAAATTTCTGGGAAGAAACGGAAGGTGATACCATCTGTGTCAATCTTTGACTGTCTGACGATGATCCCAAGGAACCAGCTGGTTCCAGCATAGGGTTGTTTTTTGTGCTTTCTGAAGCCTGGGGATACTCAAACTCACCACCACAAACTGGACCCTCCTCTTCTGATTGGTCTTTATTAATTAGCGGTGCCTGAACAGCACCACCAAACTCATCCTCTTCAAACTCTCCAATTTCTCCCTCTTCTTCATGTATAGAGTACCCATTTCTCTCATCTGAACTTGCTTCAGAGTATTCCCCATTTTCATCATCCAACTCCTTATAATTAGGATTCTTTCTTCCTTTGGGCCGTCCCCTTTTCCTCTCAGTTTTTGGAGATGAATCAGAACCCACTTCACTAGATTCCATGCCAACATTACTAGCCAATAAAGTGTTTTTTGATGGTCTTTTTGAAAGAGCTGCAACAGTGGAATTTACTTCTCGAGTACTTGCTCGAAGCCACTTTGGTACCTGGTCATACCGCGTCATCTCTTCAGCCCAATCTAGTTCCTCATCCATTTGATCAAACAATTCAACTTCCTCTTTGCTCCTGGCAATCATGCGATTAACCTCTTGCAGTGAGGGAACATCATGGACAGTTTCTTGATACCTCTCCTCATCATGCAATAATGTCTCTAGCGTCAGGCGTCTCTCTTCATGTGTTGTTCTCTGGTCAAAACGCCCAGCATTGATAACCTCATCAGCCATATCAATTTTATATTGTTGAATGTTGTTTCTTATCAGGCTCTCAATAGACCCCACATAACGATCCTTACCGGCAAGGTCATCCTCCATATCAACAGTACCTCCATTTCTTAGTTCGTCTTCCTTTTGATGGCTAGAGATTTTATCGACAACTGCTTCCATATAAATCACTTTGACTTCTCTAGTTTGTCCAATACGGTGGGCTCTAGCAACTGCCTGTTCCTCATTTTTAGGATTTGGATCGGGATCATATATGATAACTGTGTCAGCAGATTGAAGATTAAGACCTCTACCAGCTGCACGAATACTAAGCAAGAAAATGAAGCAGTCAGAGTCTGGGCTATTAAAGTCCACAATCGCAGATTCACGATCTTCTAAACTAGTTGTTCCATCAATTCGTCTGTAGACAAGCCGTCGCCATTGCAAGTATTCCTCCAATATATCAAGGAGTTTTGTCATGGTACTAAAGAGCAGTACTCGATGCCCTGTTCTATGAAGTTTAATAAGAACCCTATCCATGATCCACAATTTTCCACACGATCTGACAAGAAAATCCTTAGAGAAGTCATTGAAATATGGGTAATTGAGCAAGGGATGATTGCAGGCTTTACGAAGCTCCATACATCTGTTATTTAGAGTTCTATACACCTTAGCCTGGTAATTTGGGTTTTTTTGAACCCTGCGCTCTTCATCTTCAGGATCAACGTGAAGAGTACCAGTGGATTTGATCCAATCATAAATGGCACTCTGAATAGCTGACATCCTGCATTTTAAAACTATGGAAACCTGCAATCCAGCATTGTCGTCAGAAATCAGCCAAAAAAAAAAGGATACAACTAGTACCACCACAATCATACCTTAGGCGGAAGTGAGCCTTCCACATCTTCAACACGACGCCTAAGCATAAAGGGCTCTAGAATTTGATGAAGTCGGTGGATGATGATAACCTTTTTTTCAGTCTCCAGCCAGTCATCCTCTGCATTCTGCGTAGGACCTTCCTTTTGAAAGGGTTTTGAGAACCAATCATGAAATGCTTTTCGATTATCAAAGACTTCTGGAAGAAGTAGATTTAAAAGTGACCAGAGTTCCTTCAAATCATTCTGCAACAGAAAGATCAAACCATGTTCAACCAAACTCAATCACTCAAGTAAAATATAAGGAAATAGATAATCAAGTAGATCATTGAATTCTTTGTTGCTTTCTTTAAAAGCTCTACATTTATTGTCACATTCAAACAAATAGAGGGATTAATTTAATGTCTATTCTTCACTCAAGAATATGTGAGAAATCTTTCCATTCCTGACAAAAATCCCAGATTGTATAAATGGTACAGAACTGTTTCTCGTTAGAGCCTCAGCAACAAACTTTACCAATCATAAGTCCAATTTATTGAAGATCAGAAACATGTTGAGAATTGGCCTCATTTAAACAGAGAAATTGAAATGTTAGCAATAATGCAATGCAAAGCAGCCAAAGAGCGATGCAAGAGCTACAAGTTCATTAAAACAAGGCAGGAAAGGAATGTTATATGCGGGTCTGAGTTTTCACTCGAAAACATGATGATGGGAGAGTAAGCCAAATTAACTATAACATTGTGTAGGATTACATTTCTTTTTGTTTTTCATAAGTAACCAAATATTCTATTAAATAAACTCGTAAAACGCACCGCCTGAGTACACGAGGAACACCTAACTAGGATTAGGAAAGTATACAAAAATGGCATGAAGACTATGCGCCATTAAATCTATAGAGGCTGTCCAAAGGAGTAATCTTCAAGAAAAAAGATGAGTTCTTCCATCATGCACTTGCAATCCTCAAGTTTTCTGCCATTCCTTCCCTCCTAGTGTAGACATATAAGGGCAATCTTCCATACTACTACAATTTGTGACCATAAATCCCTCTCTAATTGGCAAAGATGTCTACTATATCCTTTTGAGCATTACCCAAAAACCCAACTCAGCCAAGGTGGTCCTTCCATAAGGCACTGACAGTCTCGCAATGGAGTAAAATATGGTCAGCTGTTCCCCACTCTTCATGCACAAACAGCCCCAATCTATCACAATGATATGACTTTTCTCTAGGTTATCCATGGTAACAAGCTTCCCTAAGGATGTTATTCAATCAAAAAAACTTTCCTCGAGGACGACATAGAGAACAAATCCGATTTTGCTCTGCCTCAAAATATCAAAGTATCATCTGCCAAATCTTCTATCAAAAAAACAAATATCATCTGCCAACAACAAATAAGAAATGTTAAGAGTTACCCAATTGGTGCAAAAATCAGGCATAAAGCCACTTCCAACCATCGTAGGCAACATTCTACTAACGCCTCCATAACAATGACAAAAAGAAGTAGGGACAAAAAGCCCTCTACCTTATACCGTGAGAACTATTAAAGAAGCCAACTGGACTACCATTCACCAAAACTGAGAACGTTGCTATAGAGGTTAAATATCTAATCCAAGAGCACCGTCTCTCCCCAAATCCACACTTCTCAAGCAAGAATAGTTGGAAGTCTCAATTAACGTGATCATAAACTTTCCATATCTAGTTTGCATAAAATACCTAGATCATCAAATTTTAATCTATTATCTAAACATGCATTGGCTATTAGTACCTGATCCAATATTTGCCTTCTCCTTCCAATTGCATTTTAAGGTCTCAAATTAATCCTCCCCAAGACCAACCTAGGCGGTAGGCCTGTTCATCCGGGTCGGGTTGTACCCGGCCCGGTTTGAAATTTTAATATATTTCTTAATATTTTGATTTTTTTTTAAAAAAAAAAATTGAAGAAAATTTTAAATCCAGGTTCCGGATTCCCAAATCCGGAACCCGGATAAACACCCCTACCAGGCAGTTTGCTAGAACCTTGGAGAAAATTTTATACACCCCATTTACAAGAATTATAGGCCAAAAATCCTTAGCATTCAAAGCCCCAACCTTCCTGGGAATAAGCGCAATAAAAGTGGCATTGAGGCTTTTCTCAAACTTCCCAAACAAGAAAAATTCCTGGAAGACCTTCATCAATCGATAGAAAAACTATCCAGACCAAGTGCTTTGTCTTTACCATCCTCACCACTTCATGAACCTCTGTCTCATCGAAGGGCCTCTCTAGTTAGGAAACACACTATTGCTCAATGGTCTCAAAAGCTAGCCCATTGAGCTTTGGCCTCCACGCCACTTGCTCGATAAGCAACTGTTAAAAAAAGAACAGCAACATGCTCCTTAATCACAGGAAACTCCATGAAAACAGCTCCATCGATGTCCAGCATCTCAATGTTATTAGTCCTCCTATTTGAGTTGACCACTCTATGGTCTCTTTCAACCATAATGCTCGAGATTTTTAACACCATGAACTATCCTCCAACAAGGTAACCCTCTCAAGTTCCAAAAGTAAGTCTACCTTCCAAGAGAGTTCTTCCAAAAATAGTGCTTCTCCAACAGAGACTTCTTATGAACGCCTATATCTCCGAGAGATTTTACATTCCATATATTTAAATCTTTTTTTGAAGCTTTTGAGTTTACTTGCAAAAATGAAACTCAGAGTGCCATGGGTCTGATATGAAGACCAACATAGCCTAACCCTTTCCACAAAACCCTTCAGTTTTTAGCCCCACATTCTCGAATTTGAAGTACCTCCACCCTCCTCGAATCTCCATAATCCAACATGATAGGAAAATGATCCAAACAAAGGTGAGGTGGTCTTTTATGATATAACTCTGGATAATGAGTTTCCCAATTTGAGACAAAATTCATCCAATCTAGACCATGTTTGATTGTTTGACCACGTGTATGCCCCACTCATATGAGGAATATCCACCAAACCCAAATTAAATATGAACTCTGATAACTCCATCACTGCAGGCTGAAGCATACTCTCTCCCGATCTCTCACTTGTGTAGTCAAAGGAAACTGAACTAGGCTAACATTGCGGCAAAGAATTTGGAGGAATGGTTTCATCTGCCATCTCAATACCTTCCCTTGTTTCCCACTGCAATTCCCTCAACTCCCCTATCTCTCCCTCAAAAAAGAGACTTGCACTCCCAATCTTGATCCTCATTAGTAGTTGCCACCATCCATAAGGCCCCCACCTCATTACCTTCTAGATATGAGGCTGAGAACTCTCCCCTGATCTCAATACAAAGCTCTTGTAATCTTCATCTTTCTAAAATTCCTTTACCAGAGATGACACCACCTAGGACTCCAGTGGAAGAGCTTCCCCACAGTCCATCCTAGCTTTCTGTCCATTTTGGGCTAAAGATCCAACACAGGATAGTGAGTTTTCGGAATGAACTGCTTTTGTAATTGTTATAAGCTCCGTTGCCAACTCTAACTCTACTACCTTCTTCATCTAGACCACCAGTAACGATTCATTGGCTTGTCGTGAGTCAGTCGGAACAATCTTCAGCATGATTGGCTGGTCCCGAAGGGTAGAAGGCTCTGCTATACTCTCACGCCCTCCTCTGACCCACCACACGGGTTAGGTTATGTCAGCAAAACCCAACCCTATTTTAGCCTTCCCTTTATCCCAACCCACTACTTGAGGCCTATTGGAGCTGTCTATCTCATTTTTAGCCCTAGGCTTCATACGCTACTGCCCATTTGCCATATCTAAGCTTGACACACCAACTAACAGGTTAAGAAGCTTACAGGGCCGCACTCTACACCGAAGGCTTGGTTTTGAAACAAGTTATCAAGCAAAATTCAAATGCTGATGAGAAGAGAGTATCAGTAAGGAGGAGAAGGTGAAGATAAGAAAGATAGGGTGAAGGTATTAGCTCCAATTAGAATCACCAAAGGTAGCCATTAGAGAGAGGGATCTAGAGACAAAATTATGCTTTGGACTACATTTCTTTTTCAAAATGGAAGTGTCATCCAATTATCTTTTGAATAGTAAATTGGAACTTCATCCATGCTCAAAACTGTCAGAAAGAAACAGCTATAAAATTCAGTTTAGCTGGGCTTCACGACTGACCAAGAACTAGGATTCAGTTTAGCTACACTGCAGACAACTTTAGTTAATGCTTCAGCTTCAGTTAAGCAAGCCAAAGCCATTCAGCCAATGACAGTTTGCCACCCACAAATGAGTAGAAGTTGCACAATGCATGTATGCATATTAGATAAGAGTAGAGGTGTAGTAACCAGTCCAATTCGGTCCAAGTTTGGACATTTTTAAGAACCGAACCGGTATACACCGGTTTTCGAAATTTAAGAACCAATACGGAACGATTCAACACCATTCTGGTTTTTCCAGTTTCAGTCAGGTCCGATTTTTCTGGTTTTTCGAATAAACAAAATCATACTCCAACAAAACCATTAGGATCAAGCGCTTACCACTAGGCCAAAAGCAATTGTTGTTAGCAAAGGCACAACTTTATTTCCTTATACACTTTGGCAGAGCAAAGCCCCACATCTATACGTACTATGGGCGAGCATGAGGGGCTTCGCAGTGCACACAAAGTGCACTAGCAGGTTGGGCTTTCAAGCTCCGATAGACTCCCATAAATCTAGCGAGGCCCTAAGGGAGATCAGTAAATCCCATAATCCAACAATCTCCCCCAGCGACACGCAAGGGACTCGAACCCGCAACTTCGCTCTGATACCACTTATTTGGACCAAGTGCTTCCCACTAGGCCAAATGCAAATGCCGTTAGCGGAGGCACAACTTTCTTTCCTAATACACTTTGCCAACACAAGTCCCACATCTATACGTGTTGCAGGCGGGCATGAGGGGCTTCGCAATGCACACAAAGTGCATCGGCGGATTGGGCTGTTGAGAACCGATAGACTCCTATAAGTCTAGCGAGTCTCTAAGGGAGATCGTTGGATCCCATAATCCCACAAAAAATTTTGAAAGTGATTTGACTCATATCCCTCATTTCATGTTATATTAATGTTATATTAATTTTATGTCATAAAATTTTAAGTTTATATGTTATATCAAAACTCAAATGTTATATTAAAATTTATAAAATTAATATATGTTATATCATAATCAAATGTTATATTAAGATTTATAAGATTAATTTTTATGTCATATCAAATATTATATTAATTTTATGTTATAAGATTAATAAACATGAAATATGATTTTAAAATTTCATATTATACTAATTAGGAATTTAGCATATAATAAATATAATATAATACAAAAAAATTATACAGAATATATACAATCATATAGATATTTTTATAGAAAGAGAAATGCTACTTATCATCCCCACACCACACGTCAATATGTGATTTGTCATTTTCCTACACCACATCCCATGTGATTTGTCTTATTTAAACACAAATATTTACATATCAATATGTGTATTTAAATAAAATGACAAAAATAACAAATCACATGGTATGTGGTGTAGGGGATAATAAGTAGAATTTTTCTTTATATATAATACAAAAAATCAAAAATAATATACATATACCGGTCTGGTTTGGTTCGAACCAATATTCTAAAAACCAAAACTGGAACCGGATTGGTTTTCAACCGGTTTTGCTAAATAAGAACCAGTACAGGACCTGACCCGTTCCCCCCTTTTTTTACAGCCCTAGATAGGAGGATATTTTAGAGAAAATGGGATAATAATAGAGTGGAAGATAATTTTCAGTCCTAGGGCATGCAAGCCTCACTCAGTACCTATGAAAAGAAGTGGGGGCATGCATGGCAGCCACATGAAAAAATCCACTTTCTTATGGTGCGCTCCACTTTTTTCAAAGGAACTTAACAGGACTTACACTTTAAGGTTGTATCTAGCTTTTCTCTAATATAGTTACCATGAAAATTGAAAATCGACCGAGGTTGCTAACCCTCGACAATTTTGCTAGGCTTAGTCAATGTCATAGATACACACATATATATACTAATTTTTTTAGAAAAACATATGCATATAAATACAAATGCCTCACAACCTCTATCGTCATGAGTTAAATAGCTGTCATAACAGACCTGTAACGGTGTCCCAGTCAGTAGCAGGCGCCTCTGGCAGCGATATCTATCAAGATCACGTGCTAAAACCGATTCCCTATCCTTCATCCGTTGTGCTTCATCAATTATGATATACTTCCAGTCAATTTTTGAAAGTTTTGAACGATCATACATTATAAACTCATATGTTGTCACAAGGATATTAAATTTCAGAGCAGAAACCTCCTATGAGAAAAAAAAAAAACCAACAAAATACAAAATGTTAATCAATTTATGAAAAACTCAAAGATCAAGTAAATAAGTAAAAACATGCTTCTTACTTGAGAAAATAATTTTGATCGTTGATCCTTCCCACCAACATAATAAATGCATGACACAGATGGCAGCCAACTATGAAGCTCACTCTGCAAGTGAACTCAGCTAGCCACGTTAGCTACCAATGGAAAGAACGAGTCATTAACATGCAAACTAAAATAAACTCACCTTCCAGTTTACCAGAACAGCATTTGGAACTATTATAAGATGTGGGCCATAGTTCCCTTTGAACTCCATCAAGTAAGCTATCAATGCCATTACCTATACACGAGATCTTATTAAAAATTGGACAAGAGTATGAAAATCATATAGTATGTCATTTTATATATTTCTAAGGTACATTCTAACAGCTTCAAATTAACTAAAGCCCCAAATAAACCTTGCAAACATAAAATAATGGACCGTCATGTCGGAATTCGTGGAGTTGCTCACAACTAGAAACATGATCAATGGTCTTTTTACTCCAGGGGGAGCAAGACTGGAGCTTTAAATGCAATAAAAATTCACCTGTACAGTTTTCCCAAGACCCATCTCATCTGCCAAGATTCCATTTAATTTATTGTTATATAAAGATAGCATCCATTGCAACCCAACCTGCAGATTCATACAAAAACTAGCTTATAAACTGGCTTGATACATTAGAACGAGTACTAAAAAATAAAAATAAAACCCTAAAACATAGCACCATACAAGTTGATAGTCTCTTAACGTTCCAGTACGTAGCATTGAGGGTTGCCTCACGACCCTTTCATTCACAGCATGGGCAAGAGTATAGTACCTGGTGACAATCAAGAGGACCAATTAATTATGGAAGTCTTGTATAGGATCAAGAAATTATTAAATTATAAAAAATAATAACAAGTAGAATATTGTCAAACTAAGAAATACAATAAACAATTGTTGCATAGTTACAATCAGAATCCACAGATAAAACATAATTTCTCGATATAATCCCATCAGTAATTTATAATATGAAGCACAAGATTAGAGAGATTTACTTGCTAACAGATGAACCATCCTTAGGTGCATTCATTTCCATGAACTGATTTCTTATCATTACTTCCTTCCCAGCACATGTTGCAGCTGCCCTAACCTCTTCTTCGGAGAGACCCTTTTGTCAAAAAATAAAAGGCTATGTAAAAAAAGAATGAAACCACCCAAAATTGCCTCTGTGATGAGCCCAAAAGAAATACTTTTTTTATTTAGAAACAACTGGCATCATTCCAAAAAATATGAAAATGGAAAAAACAAAAGTATACTGATAAAAATAATGCTTAGGGACCGAGACAAACACAGAAAGAGATCATGGGAGAGAGAACAAAGCATGCCTGCAATCGTGCAGCTACTGCAGCGGCATTTGCTGCCTCCTCTACCTCCTGTTGATTTTTGGCAGCAGTTATTTTATTTCCCAGTTTATGTAGATATTCTTCTGTCTGAGTCAAGAACGATGAGAGAACAGCATATCTCTCTGCAGCCTCACCTGGGATGCTTGTCTGCTGCTCCAGCAACATCTCCCTATATCTTTCGACATCATTATTCTTCAATGCCTCCATCCTCTTATTCCTATCATCATCCTTTCTTTTAGAAAACTCCCTCAACATTCTCTCGTGATATTTGGCAACTCCCCTATTACGTGCAGTTCGTGCATCACGGATGGCCCAGTGAGTCTCAAGAAGCTTCTTACGCCACTGGAAGGTGGATTTCAGTTGCTTCTCTCTTGCAGCTTTCTGAGAGGCCTGTACTTGTCTGGTGAGTTCCATACGCTGACGCTCACAGAGTCGGACAAACTTCCTATATGGCCTGTCAGGCATTGCCATTATCTCCTGTTGCTGCTGATCAATTTCATCCCTTAACCGGGCCTGTAAATCTGAAAGTCGAAGCTTTTTCTCTTCAATTTGCAACCTCAAGACAAGATCCGGCCTAATCCTTTTCCTCTCTAAGTTTACTGCCAGTAGACCACCAATCTTTCTTAAATTTTCGGATCTTTTCTTGGTAAGCACTTCCACACCTTCCTCAAAGAGAAGGTCTTTGACATCATATGCCAATGTTAGATTATTATTGTTATTAACCATCATGGCCGATCCAAAGGAGTCATGTTTCCTGGTGAAAAAGGGGAAATCAAATAGGGGTCCATGATACTTTCTGGTGGAGCCAATGTCCTTTGGTTGAGGAGCAGTGCTCGGTTCTGCAGGTTTCTTAATTTGCGCTGCATCAGATACAGCTCCCTGTGGTGCAATAGACTTTCCTCTATCTGCTGGAAAATCACTTCTAACTGAAGGCCTATGAATACCACGTTCAACATCCTGGTCTGACTTAACAGAATGTACAGTGGATTGCTCCTCATCTTTTCCAGCAGATACTACTGGTGGAGGATCCTTCATTACAACCGGCACACCTTGCATGTGAGCTGTGGTGACGGTTGCTTTCTCTTCTCCCCCGAAAGCTTCCTCTGTTAGGAAACTTTGTCCATTAATTGACGTGACAGCATGCGTAGTTTTCTCGTTGGACTCCATTTGCCTCGAATAGTCAGCCACAGCATTCCCATCAGATTTATCCTGATTATTTCCTCCTGTAGGAGGCAGCTTCTGCTGCAGCTGAAGCTCAAGAGGTGGTGGAGCAATCGCCCGAAGAAGTTCTTGGGGGAGACCAGGGTCTCCTTTCTGTCATTCAACAGGAAATAGGTAACACCATCCACTCAGCAATAGTGATGGAGATCAAAGAGTACTCAAGAGTGAAAGAAAGTCAGCAAGAGACACACATACACATAGGCAGAGAGAGAGAGGGACAGGGGGAGAGAGAGAGAGAGAGAGAGAGAGAGATTGCAGACCTTTAACCGTCTAAATGCTAGGATTTGTGCTTTAAGCACATGCAATTGCTGCTTGGTGAAACCAAAGCGCTGCTGAGGTGTCTGAATAGTCGATCCACCTTGTGAAACAATATTGTTGCCAGAGGCCCCATCATTAGAAGGAACTACAGCTTGTGGAGAAGTTCGATTTGATGGCCTGAGGTACTGCATCTGCAGTGCTTCAGGGCTACTTTTTGAATTTTTCACACTAGAAGAATGATCAACGCCCTGGCTCATGTTGGAAGATGACTGTGGGGGATGCATTGGAGGCATTCCATTACCAATCACAGCAGGCTGTCTAGAAGGGACCTGATTCTCTCTGCCATGAGTAGAAAACTGCTGCAATGCAGAGTTGTTAGCATGTTTGACAATGCCAGCATTTGACGTAGAACCAAAAGGGCTGGGAGAAACAGTCTGCCTAGCCCTTGCAGAGCCAGACTGACCAGATATATCACTTGATGAATTAGCATGGGGAGAACTCTCACTAGCAACTGGTGGAGAGGTGACCTGTTGTTTTGACACCGGAACAGATGTTGACTGTCCACCCATGTTACTTTCATTTACTTTTTGCTGTGTAACCATCCTAGATTGCATCATTGGAATGAGCTGCGCCATCAAGTGGGCATTTGCAGGCAGTGAGAGATCAATACCACGCTCAAGTGCCCACGAATGCATTGCCTGCAAGTGGGCAGACATCGTGAGCTGGTTGTTTGCCGTGTTTTGGATATTCTGCTGAGCTTGTGATGCTTGCAAAGGCCTCACCATATTTCCGGGTACTAATTGCCCAATACCTGTTGCCTGGGTTGAAGGCTTTGGCTCAGTCCCCTGCTCAGAGGCTGATTGTTGTCCTTGATCCATCTGCTTTTCACCACGACCAAATTGTTCAGATGAGTGTTTTGATGCCGACACCTGAGCCTGAGTATGCCCCTGCATGGATATGAGATCCTGCATTTTAGAATTCCCCATTCGCATGCCCTGGTCCTTCCCGGATGGAGGGCCCAATATTCCCATCTTAGCATGCTGCTGGGACTGCAAGGCCAGAGCCGACTTTTGTTGAGCAGCCTGGAAAGCATACTGAAGATAAGCTTGATGAACTGGATTTAGCACTTGTGGCTCAACAGCTTGACCCCTATGTGGGCCCTCCTGAGAGGAACCATGCTGTTGAGCCAACTCAAGGAGTTTCCTAGACTGTTGAGGCAGCTGCATAGAACCAGGAGATGAATTGAAATTGTTCCCTGCCATAACTCCTTGGCGACTAGCTTGGTATGCTAGAAGGGCTTCATTCCCTTCAGTTTTTCTATTCAACTGTTGTTGAAATGACTGCATGGAAGACAAAATGGAGACAAATTATGGATAATCAAACATAATTAGTATTAGGTATGAATCCCAATTCATTAAGACCCGATGCCGGGTTACAGACAGAAAATGACCCCAAATTTCATTTTCATGGAAATGATTCCAAATCGCTTCCAAGCAAGTACCAGCAATTGAAAATCAGAACACATTTTTTTTTAAGTGAAAATCACAACACATGCAAAAGCGCCACAGGTTAATCATGAATGACATAGTCAAGAAGGCAAAAAACAAAGAAATGAACGAGTATGGACACATACTTTAAGCCAGCGAGACAACTAGAGATCATTGTTTGGAAATGCAATATTGCAGCTCATTGCATCATGTTAGTTTTCTTTCCTAAAATCATTATTAGTAAGTTCTGATATTTTTTATCAGTTATTAGTAAGTTATGATATTGAACCATCTTCTCTGGCGTCTATCAACTTCTATAGGATTTAATAAATGAACTCAAAATCCATATTCACATGAACCATATGACAGTGACAATTTTTTCTCTATATACCTCTCAACATATTCCATATAATGAAAAAAAAGGTACAACTAAAAATCATAAAATATAGACAGTAGAGTTTTAAAAAAATAACAAAATGGACATGATCCCCATAATTCTAGAACACGCATGGTCCCAGATTATGAATGCTAAATGTCAAACAAAATTTGAAAGCAGAACGACGTTGGTGCCTGGCTACAGTTAAACAGCTCAATGTTCAATGCAACCATTAGTTCTCATTCTCTTCCAAATAAGACGTGCCAACTTTGTCCCTTAGAATACCTACTACACCCCTACAAGGTTTATTAATTACAAAATCAAATCCCATACATTTACAAAAACACTTCCAAAACACACATTACAACGCAATAATCAACCCAGTTAATGACACGATCCCTTACCATCGGTTTTCCAAAAATGAATCCCAATTCAATCAATGTTCCACAAATTAAACTCTTACCCATCTACAACACTCCCAGCTCCAAAAGTACGCATCCCAATTCTAAATTTTTTTGCCAAAATCGAAGCCTAACCTTTTGCAAGTTAAATCCCATGTCGAAATGCACATCTGAATTCAACCAAGTTCTCACAAAATACTTCAACTAGACCAAAAGAAACTCTCACCTGCCTGGACCCTATTTGCTGCTGCATCGAATCGAACCCCAAGTGCGGTGTGGACACGGCCGAGGAGGACGAGGACGGCGAAGCAGCAGATGAATTTGATGCCGCCCGCCCTGCCGGGCCCATTCGGCTGGGCCCACCCCCACCTCCACCACCGGATTGCATGCAAAATCAACCCAAATTCACCACAAAAATAATCTTTTTTTTTTTAGAAAATTCAGAGTTGGGAAAAAAAGAACCCGCGAAACCCAAAATCCCTCCAATTTTTAATAAAAATCCATTTAAACCCTCCGATCCCAACGTTAAAAAAAAAAAACCTGAATTTCTCTCTCTAACTTCCACCAATTCTCTCTCTCTCTCTCTCTCTCTAGCTCCCTCAAAAGCGGGATTTTCGGAGGAAATCGAAGATGGATCTTCGCGACGGAGAGGACCGCGAACTTAACGGAATTGCTGATTCTGACTATATCTGTCTCTTTCTCTCTCTGTCTCTCTCACTCTCACTTGGGGTATTGCACCCGATTCCCCCCACCAACGCTTCAGTCAAGCCCTAATGGGCTTTCTTCTCTTTTACTATTTTTAATTTTTCTTGTCTTGACTTGTTCATGGCTTTACGCTCTTCTAAGTTCAATGTGCTCTGTAGGGTCCGGTGCCTACAGTTAGAACTTTACCCATCGGAGTTATGCATGAACTATTGACCCTTTAAAATCCTCATTATTTCGAAAGAGCCCCTCAAATATGTCCAATTTTTTAAAAATAAAATAAAAAAATTAGGCCTCATTTATTTGAAGACACATATTTTTATCTTATTTTATCAAATAATTATTTTTATAATTCATATTTAATAGATTGCATTACAGTCCACATAAAAATACTCTTATTTTATAATTAAATAAAATAAATTTTTAAATTTCTAAAAAAAATTATTTATAAATAAAGATATTTTAATCAATTTTATTTTAAAATTAGAGTTTTTCTATTTGTTTATTGTTTAGATTGTAAAGATGTCTAATTTTTTAGACTGTATGTAGCATTACTCCATTTTATCTCATATAATCATTACATTTTTTTCAAATCTCAATATAAAATAATATAAACAATTTAATTTTTTCAAAACTCAATATAAAAATTAACTTATCTCAACTTATTTTTATTTTATTTCAAATCATTCTTTAATGTACTTTGTACTATCAAAGTTGTTAATTTAGTAAATATTTATGAGAAGTGTTAATATTAGGGTAACTTTGTTTTTTATTTTTATAGGAGGTAACTTTGTTATTTGTTCACTATTGGTCATGTGTTTTTATGAACTAATACACACTTTTCATTAATTGATTTGAATAATTTATCTCATAAGCTTATATTATAAGATTAATAGTCTTGAATGATAAAATTAAGATTTTATAATATATTAATTAGCAATTTAGCATATAATATATATATATATATATTGTATAGACCGGTCCATTTATAATTTTTAATATAACATTTGATATAATATCTATATTTTAATATTATAATATAAGATTTATATAACATAAAAGTTTAATATTAAGTACAAACATTAATATTAAATTATTAATATAAACTTACTTTTTATATATATACTGTTTTGGCGTAATAAATTATAACATGTATATGTTAATAATGGAGTAACGTGCACGATACATCTGCCTCCTTGGGAGAAAATAAGGTAACAATATATATCAACCATACATGGATAAATAAAATAATATACACATAAATCATAGTAATATACATGCCAAAATAAAATGAGCTAACTTTGTAATCGGTTAAGTATTAGTCATATTTTTTTATTTTTTTTAGATCAACTATTTAAATAAAAATTACAATATTTTTCATATAGCAGTTTATGAACTGGCACAAGCTTTTCATTAATTAATTTGAAGAGAGATTTATCCAATAGACTTAACTCAAAATTGTTATGTCATGAGGAGTTATTTCTCAAAATCAAAAGTTCCAATAAGGATAAAACATAAAGAGTTACAAGATCAAATTTTCCCTAATTTGGTAAATAGTTATATGAAGGGTTACATATAAGGGTAGCTTTGTAGGCAGTTCAGTACTGGCCAAATGTTTTGACTTTTTATTTAAATGTAAATAAAAAGATATAATATTCTCCACCTAATAGTTACACTTTTCATTAATTAATTTGAACTAAAGTTTTTATGCATTGGACAGTCTGAAAGATGAGATGAAATGAAATGAGATAAAAGTAAAAAAATAAATAAAATATTATTATAAGATTTTTTTTAATATTAATTTTATATGGGATTGGAAAAATGATATGAGAATTTAAAATTTTTGAATTTTTTATTATATTTTGTATAAAAATTAAAAAATATATAATTTTAAATTTTAAATATATTTTAAATTTTAAATTTCATCTCCCAAATTATACAAGACCTAAAGAGTGTAAAAAAATAGAAAGTTGGTTGAACCGGATGGGATCGGATCAGACAGGATAGGTTCAGCCCGATTTATAAGTAATCTGATGCAATTCCAATTCTTAGTGTATGTTTGGGATTGTGGTGAGAAATATTGCTTTTAGCTTAAGGCTTATAGCTTAAAGCTTAATATAATAAGCTCTACTACTAAAAAGTCATTTACTGTTTGGGATCCATATGTTTAAAGTACTTTTAGAGTTAGTTACGATAGTTTTTTAAAAATATATAGTTATCTGCATGAGCTTTTTGATAAAAACTCTAATTTTGTGCTTATTGAAAAAGCTGATTTTTAGCTTTTTCAACCGATTAAAGCGCTTTTAATAAAGTTACTCAAACAGCTCATTTTTCTTTAAAAGCACTTTTAACTACTTAAAAGCATTTCTAAAGTTTTGAAACGCAATCTCAAACATGCTCTTAAAATTCGCAATTAATCCTAAATTGCTGTTGGACTGGTTTTTATATTTTGAAAGCCACTTTAAACCGTATCGAACCGGTATATATTTATAATCTTTTATATAATATATTATATACTAAATTGGTAATTAATATAAAAGGAAATTCTAACCTTATTATTCAACTTACAAGATATTATATCAAATGTTAGATATAAGATTTATATAAAATGTAAACAGGTTTTCCTAATTTATTAATTATTTAAGAGAAGTGTTAGATATAAGGGTAGCTTTGTAGTCTGTTCAGTACTGATCACATGTTTTTATTTTTTATCTACACTAAATTTTAAATAAAAAGATATAATATTTTTCATATATCAATTTATAGACTCCCACACACTTTTCATTAATTAATTTAAATAGAGATTTATCCAATGGCCTTAATTCATATTGTTATGTCATGAGGGATTATTTCACAAAAACAAAAGTGTCAATCAAGATAAAACCCAAGGGCTTGTTCACACCAAAAAAAAAAAAAAAAGATAAAACCCAAGGAGTTAAAATATCAACTTTTTCTTAATTTAGTAAACATTTATAAGAATTGTTAGATATACTAGTACATTTGTAGTCTGTTCAATACTGATCATATGTTTTTTTTTATATATTACATGTTTAAACAAAAAGATATAATATTTTTCATGTTGTAGTTTATGAACTGATAACTCAAATTGTTATGTTATGAGGTTATTTCTCAAATATAAAAGTGTCAATCAGGATAAAACATGAGGATATACAAGATCAAATTTTCCTAATTTAGTAAATATTTCTTGGAAGTGTTAGATATAAGGACAGCTTTATAGGATGTTCAGTATTGGTCATATGTTTTTATTTTTTATTTACTTTAAATGTTTAATAAAAAGATATAATATTTTCCATATAAAAAGATATGAACGGTCACACTTTCCATTAATTAATTTGAATAGAGCTTTTATCCAATAGGCTTAATTTAGGGAGAAAAATAGAAAATCGGTTGAACCACATCTGACAAGAACAAACTGAGGGCTTTGGTCCAACTTATAAGTGGTCTAGTAAGGTATTTTTGAAGTGTTGGGGGTCAAATGGGCTGTTAGGAATTAAAAAACAGACCACCAATGAAAGTTCAACACATCATCAATCATCAGAAATAAACGTAAAGCCGAACCACACCTGATGAAGTATGAGAATCTACCCCCTTTCCATCAAACAAACCCTAAACCAATTTCGGCGCCCCCTTTCCATCGAACGAACCCTAAATCAATTTCAAGCCTAATCTCGACTCCATCTCATTTCCCTTCGCACGACCCTCATCTCAATTCCACACTCGATCGGTTGCCAAATTCTTTCTTCCCGACATAATGTAAGTACATTTCTATGTTCAAAAACGTTTATTTCGTCGAATTTCATCGATGTTTTTCCCTATTTGAGATTATCGTTGTTTGAATTGTTGGGAATGTTTCCTTGTTAGGGTTTTGTGGTTTTAGTATTGTTAAGCTCGACTAGTAATAAAGATGCTCGTGTGAGTTTTGTAGAATTTGTTGTCCAGATGACTAACACAAGAGGGGGGGTGAATTGACTTGTATTTAAAAAAATAACAATTATAAATCAAATATATAATATAAAATATAAACAAAATATGAAACAATAATAAATATAAAGAGTAAGGGTAAGAGAGAAGCAAACTCAGTATGTTAACGAGGTTCGGCCCCACTGCCTACGTCCTCGCCTCAAGCTACCTCTTGAGGATTCCCAAATCCACTATTCAATCTCCTTTAGGTGGAGATGAAAACCTATTACACCTTTGAGCAGCACCGCTCCAAAGAATCCGTGTAGAACACCCTCTACACTTCCAATCACCTTACACTTGGTGATTTAACTATTCCCCGTGTAGAACACCTTCTACACTTCCAATCACCTCACACTTGGTGATTTAACTATTTCCCGTGTAGAACACTTTCTACACACACAAGGGTTATACACACCCTTTTACAAATACAAGAATTGATAGTAGGTAGACTATCAAAGTACACTCCTCAATGAGTGAGATAGAAACAATACAGCGCAACCTATATCTCTCTCAACAAGAACAAGAATCAAGGCTCAAAACTTTAGAAAATAGAGAATGAGAGCTTTGAAGAAATGATGCAAAACTTAGCAATAGATGTGTAAGCTCTTGTTGTAAATTTTGCAAAACTCAAGTGAGCTATTTATAGGCAAATGATTTTTCAATTTCAAATTTGAAAAGATTCCCATATAAAAAACATCATCATTTACTTTTCAAAACAAATCTAATATTTTTACTTTTTGCATGTGACAAAAGGAGCACACTTTACTTTTCAAAAATTTCAAACATAATCTTTTACTTTTTACATATGACAAAAGGAGCACACTTTACTTTTCAAAATTTTCAAATAAAGACATCTACTTTTTGCATAAGTCAAGAAAAGCATCCACCACTTTTGACAATATTTAAATAAAACATGCACATGTGAAATATGACAATCAATCATCTTAATATTTTCAAAGTTCAAACATTTAATCATATCATGCACATGTGAAAGATGACAATCAATTATCTTAATATTTTCAAAATTCAAACCTTTAATCATGTCATGCACATGTGAAATATGACAATCAATCATCTTTCAAAATTTTCAAAGTTCAAACCTTTAATCATGTCATGCACATGTGAAAGATGACAATCAATCATCTTTCAAAATTTTCAAATTTAATTTTCAAAATATCATGCACATGTGGAAAATGTATTTTAATGCTTTATGATAAAATATTAATTTTCAGCCTTAATCCTAATTTTGAATTTTTAAGAGATTTACAATATTACTCTATGATTTTAATGTGAACTTGTTCCCTTCTTGCTCATGCTTGCTTCCTTGATGTGCTTGATTATATTGTGTGGACAACTTGAGCTTGAGACTCCTTTATTCTTTGGATTCATTTGTTATCATCAAAATCCATTTGTAGATTTACATGAAACTTGAAACCTTGGGTTCAACAATCTCCCCCTTTTTGATGATGACAAATGCTTGATAGAACCTGAATCTTGTATTAATACTTAAGCTCCCCCTGAGAATGTGCGTTAGTTTTTCAAGTAAAAATATAAACATAATTCCAAACATATATAACAAGTTTAGCGATTTAAACAATGTTAATGTTCTAGTCTAAAACTTCTCCCCCTTTTGGCATCATTAAAAAGGAATCATAATTAGATCAATAAGATATATTCCTGCAATAACCAATAGATAAATAAAACGCTGCATTAGTAGAGACTGTAGAGAATTCGGTGCGTAGCCACACGTGTTCGACAAAACTTGCAAAGGCTGGAGGCCTAGTTCCGGTAATTCGGTGCGGAAGGAGATTTTGTAAAGAGCTGAATAATTGAAACCACCCGTGCCCGACAAAACCTGCAAACGCCAGAGGCGTAGCTCTGGCAATTCGGTGCAGAGATTTGATCCGCTTGATGTTGCTGAAAAATGAGATATTATCATGATTTGTAAGTTTGTCTTGTTCTTATTTCCGTTTCTATAAGAGCAATCCTTAGATTTATCTATTTCGCATCAAGTTTTCTTCTCATCTTTGCAATTTGCTTGCATTCTCATTCTACAATTTTTCAATGGCTCGTAGAATTCCCTTCAGTGCTTCTCTTGATCAAGATTTGAGGTATCCTTCACCTCAGTCTCAATCTATTTCTGCATCTGTCGTGGGTGCCATGAAGCAACAAGAGACTGATTTAGCTAATAAATCAGATCATGACGCCATTTACGAGCTTGTGGGTCTCGGAACTCGATACTCATCATCTATCGTCGCGTTTTCTGCTTGGTTGCAGTCCAAAACTCGCGAAATTGAAAAGCTTAACGAGACTGTATCTGTACTTCAACGACTTGTTTATGAGTCAAACAAAAAAATAGTAGAGTTAAAGCAACAGAATAAGGATTTGAAATCCTTGCTTACCTCTTCATTTCGATTGCCTAATCCTTTAGACAAGGATGGCATGATGATTTATGAGAAGCAAATGCATTTGAATGATGAGGCTAAACGTCTCAAGTTTCTGTAGGTCATTTAAGATAATGAAATAAAAGTATCTAGCAGATATCCATGGCATGCATCATTCCTATTTCTCTTCTAATCATGCATAGTCTATCTTCTGGTAGGGGTTTTGTGAAAATGTCTGCCAATTGATCATGTGTACTAGTGAATTCTAATACAATATCGCCCTTTTGCACATGATCTCTAAGAAAATGATATCTAATTTCAATATGTTTGGTCCGAGAATGTTGTATTGGATTCTTTGAAAGATTTATAGCACTTGTATTATCACATTTGATTGGAATGTGATTGTACATAAGTTTAAAATCCTCAAGTTGTTGCTTCATGTAAAGAACTTGAGCACAACAACTACCCGCATCAACATATTCTGCCTCAGCAGTAGATAGTGCAACAGAATTTTGTTTTTTACTAAACCAAGAAACTAGTGCACAACCTAAGAAGTGACATGCTCCACTAGTGCTTTTTCGATCTATTTTACAGCCAGCATAATCTGCATCTGTGTAGCTGATTAGATCGAAAGATGTGTGCTTAGAGTACCATAACCCTAAGTTAATTGTACCACTAAGATATCTAAGAATGCGCTTAACTGCAATTAAATGTGATTCTTTTAGAGATGATTGAAAGCGTGCACATAAGCACACACTAAACATAATATCTGGTCTACTGGCTGTCAAATATAATAAGCTACCGATCATACCTCGATATACCTTCGAGTCAACTGGTTTACCGGTTTCATCTTTATCAAGTTTAGTGGATGGACTCATTGGTGTTCTAGTTTCCTTAACACTTTCCATCCCAAATTTCTTCAGCAATTCCTTAATATATTTCGATTGATTGATAAATGTCCCACTTTTTGCTTGCTTAATTTGCAATCCGAAAAAGAATGTAAGCTCTCCCATCATGCTTATTTCAAATTCTTCCTGCATAGTCTTAGCAAAAACTTGGCACATATTTTCATTAGTAGCACCGAATATTATATCATCAACATAAATCTGAATCAAAAGAATATCATCAATTTCGTATTTAATGAAAAGAGTTGTATCAATTTTTCCTCTTGAAAAGCCTTTTTTAATCAAGAAACCACTAAGTCTCTCGTACCACGCTCTAGGAGCTTGTTTGAGTCCATATAGTGCTTTTGTGAGTTTGAAAACATGATTTGGAGAAATATGATTTTCAAAACCTGGAGGTTGCTCAACATATACCTCTTCATTTATAAAACCGTTTAAGAAAGCACTTTTAACATCCATTTGAAAAAATTTGAAATCTTTATAACAAGCATATGCAAGTAGCATTCGAATAGCTTCTAATCTTGCGACTGGTGCATATGTCTCATCATAATCGATTCCTTCTTCTTGATTGAAACCTTGGGCTACAAGTCAAGCCTTATTTCTAGTAATGACTCCGGACTCATCTTTCTTGTTTCTAAAAACCCATTTTGTTCCAATAATAATATGATTTTTTGGTCTAGGAACAAGTGTCCAAACATCATTTCTTTCAAATTGATTAAGCTCTTCTTGCATAGCTAGAATCCAAGATTAATCAAGAAGTGCTTCATCAATATTTTTAGGTTCAATCTGAGATAGAAAAGCAGTATGATTGCAAATATTTCTAAGAGATGATCGAGTGCTTACACCTCGTGAAGGTTCCCCCAGAATTTGTTCTACTAGATGATCTTTCACAAATTTCCACTGTTTGGTTGCATCTTGTATTAAATTTTGATGATCTTTCCTGATATCTCCATTTTGGACTTCCTCTATTGTGTTCTCTTTGTTGAGATTGAGACTTTCCGTATTATTTATACCTCCTGTTTCTTCATCAATAGATTTATTGGAGAGTAGAGAATTAGATTCATCAAATACTACATGCATAGATTCTTGTACAGTCAAAGTCTTTTTATTGAATACTCTATAAGCTTTACTATTAGTAGAATACCCGAGAAAGATACCTTCATCAGATTTTGTATCAAACTTGCCTAAATTATCTCTGTCATTTAAAATAAAACCTTTGCATCCAAATACATGAAAGTAACAAATGTTGAGCTTTTTCTCATTCCAAAGCTCATAGGGGGTTTTATCTAATTTAGACCTTAGCATAACTCTATTTATAACATAACATGCAGTACTTACCGCTTCAGCCCAAAAATAACTAGGCAAGTTGTTCTCATTGAGCATTGTTCTTGCCATCTCTTGAAGAGATCTATTTTTCTTTTCTACTACCCCATTTTGTTGAGGAGTTCGAGAAGCAGAAAAATTATGCACAAAACCATTTTCATCACAAAATGTTTCAATATTTTTATTAACAAACTCTTTTCCCCTATCACTTCGGATACTTGAAATAGTATAACCCTTTTCATTTTGAATTCTCTTGCATAACTTGGTAAAAGCATTATGTGCCTCATCTTTATGAGTAAGAAAGATGACCCAAGTATATCTAGAGAAGTCATCAACAATAACAAATGCATAATATTTTCCTCCTAAACTTTCAACTCTATTTGGTCCAAAAAGATCCATGTGTATCAGTTGCAGTGATCTAGTAGTGGAAATATGTTTCTTGATTTTAAAAGAAGTTTTTGTTTGTTTACCAAATTGGCATGCATCACAAATTTTGTCTTTAAGAAAATTTACCTTTGGTAAATCTCTCACAAGATCATTTTTTGAAAGTTTGGAAATAAGTTCCATATTGGCATGACCTAGTTTTCTATGCCATAACCAATTAGTTTCATTTTGAGCTGAAAAACAAATTGTATCTTGTGAGGTAATTTCTTCAAAATCAATTGTATAAACATTGTTACTTCTAAAAGCAATAAAACAAATATTACAATCATAATCATTCAGTATAATGCACTTATCCATTTTGAAAGTAACTATAAATCCTTTATCACATAATTGACTTATACTTAAAAGATTATGTTTTAAACCTTCAACAAGTAGAACATCTTCAATTATAAGAGAAGACTCATTACCAATTTTACCTATTCCCACGATCTTCCCTTTCGAGTTGTCTCCAAATGTCACGTGTCCTTCTTCTTTAGATCTACGATCAAAGAACTTAGTCTTGTCTCCCGTAATGTGTCTTGAACATCCACTATCTAAAAACCATTTATTTTTTTATCGTGGAAGACGTCATGCACACCTATAAAAACAATTAACATGATTTTTCTTGGTACCCAAGTTCTTTGGGTCTTTTATTTATTAGTATTAGAAGAAATAAAATTTTTAGGTACCCATATAGCCCTAATAATCATTATATGTTTTCTTCTAATAGGACAAGCAAAATAATTATGACCATTTCTATTACAAAAATTGCAAATAGCATGTGACATATATGAAGAACTTGAGTGATTATAATAGTATCCTTTTTTAACAAAATTATTTTTATGAAAAGAATTTTGAATATTGGACTTTGATTTAGAAGGATTATCAAAGAAGTTTTTATAAGGTTTGTATTTTTGTTTTGGCATATATCTCAAGCCTGCCTTATCAAAAACACATCTTTGACTACCAAGAAGTTTTTCAAAATTTCTTTTTCCATTCATAAATTTTTCAATAATATTTTCTAAATCAGTTTTCTTTTTCTTCAACTCAAAATTTTCATCTTTCAAAACAATACTTTCTTTTCTTAAAATATCAATTTCGTTTGTTAAAGAAGAATTTTTCTTTTTCAAAACAGTATACTTGATACCCAATTTTTCAAATTCCTCATATATCTCTTCTAAAACATTTTGCAATTGTTCATATGAAGGATCTTCAATATTATCAAGATTTGTTACCTCAATGTCATCTTTAGCCATAAGACAAAGATTTGCTGATTCTCTATTGCTTGCTTCACTATCTGAGCTACTTGAATCATCATCCCATGTAACTTTCATTACTTTTTTGCCTTTGTTTCGATCTTTCTTTAGCAGAGGACAATCTGACTTGATATGACCAGGTTTATTGCATTTATAACAAATTAAAGTGTCATTTTTATCTGAATTTTTCTTGGAAAACTTTTTGAAGGATTTCCTTGGAGGAGTTTTATTTTTCTTTAAGAACTTCTGAATTCTTCTTGTTATCATCGCAACTTCTTCATCTTTGTCGTCATTTTCCTCATCTTCATCACTTTCACTTTCATGTGGAACAGCTTTAAGTGCCAAGCTCTTCTTTGACTTTCCTTCTTCTTCTCCTCTTTTCAATGTGTACTCATGGGTAATAAGTGACCCGATGAGTTCATTCACTTCGAGCTTCTTGAGGTCTCTAGTTTCAAGAATCGCTGTCACTTTTGATTCCCAACGTTTTGGTAGAGAGTTGAGAATTTTTCTTACTATCTCCACTTTAGAATAAACTTTGCCAAGAGCTGTCAAGCTGTTTATGATGTTAGTAAAACGAGTGTACATACTAGAAATAGATTCATCATCATTCATCTTAAACATTTCATATTCATGAGTAAGAATATAAATTTTTGATTCCTTGACTTGAGAAGTTCCTTCATAAGTAACTTCCAAGTTATCCCAAATTTCCTTTACTGTAGCACAAGTCATTACTCTATTAAATTCATTACCATTGATAGCATTATATAATAAATTCATAGCTATTAAATTCAAAGTATAAAGTCTATCGTCTTCACGATTAAACTCTTCTTCTTCCTTTTTGACCTTTACTCCATCAACTACTTTTGTTGGAATATAAGGTCCATTTACAATGCATTTCCAGATTTCTCGACCTTGAGCCTGAAAGAATATTCTCATTCTAACTTTCCAGAATGAGTAATTGTCTCCACAAAAGAGTGGAGGCCGACTGCTAGATTGACCTTCACCAAATGAAGCTACAATGTTAGCCATAAGATCTTAACTCAAAAGATAGTTAATTTTATAATAGAGCTCTTGCTCTGATACCAATTGTTGCCCAGATGACTAACACAAGAGGGGGGGTGAATTGAATTGTATTAAAAAAAATAACAATTATAAATCAAATATATAATATAAAATATAAACAAAATATGAAACAATAATAAATATAAAGAGTAAGGGTAAGAGAGAAGCAAACTCAGTATGTTAACGAGGTTCGGCCCCACTGCCTACGTCCTCGCCTCAAGCTACCTCTTGAGGATTCCCAAATCCACTATTCAATCTCTTTTAGGTGGAGATAGAAACCTATTACACCTTTGAGCAGCACCGCTCCAAAGAATCCGTGTAGAACACCCTCTACACTTCCAATCACCTTACACTTGGTGATTTAACTATTCCCCGTGTAGAACACCTTCTACACTTCCAATCACCTCACACTTGGTGATTTAACTATTTCCCGTGTAGAACACCTTCTACACACACAAGGGTTATACACACCCTTTTACAAATACAAGAATTGATAGTAGGTAGACTATCAAAGTACACTCCTCAATGAGTGAGATAGAAACAATACAGAGCAAGCTATATCTCTCTCAACAAGAATAAGAATCAAGACTCAAAACTTTAGAAAAGAGAGAATGAGAGATTTGAAGAAATGATGCAAAACTTAGCAATAGATGTGTAAGCTCTTGTTGTAATTTTTGCAAAACTCAAGTGAGCTATTTATAGGCAAATGATTTTTCAATTTCAAATTTGAAAAGATTCCCATATCAAAAATATCATCATTTACTTTTCAAAAATTTCAAATCTAATATTTTTACTTTTTGCATGTGACAAAAGGAGCACACTTTACTTTTCAAAAATTTCAAACATAATCTTTTACTTTTTACATATGACAAAAGGAGCACACTTTACTTTTCAAAATTTTCAAATAAAGACATCTACTTTTTGCATAAGTCAAGAAAAGCATCCACCACTTTTAAAAATATTAAATAAAACATGCACATGTGAAATATGACAATCAATCATCTTAATATTTTCAAAGTTCAAACATTTAATCATGTCATGCACATGTGAAATATGACAATCAATCATCTTAATATTTTCAAAGTTCAAACATTTAATCATGTCATGCACATGTGAAATATGACAATCAATTATCTTAATATTTTCAAAATTCAAACCTTTAATCATGTCATGCACATGTGAAAGATGACAATCAATCATCTTTCAAAATTTTCAAAGTTCAAACCTTTAATCATGTCATGCACATGTGAAAGATGACAATCAATCATCTTTCAAAATTTTCAAATTTAATTTTCAAAATATCATGCACATGTGGAAAATGTATTTTAATGCTTTATGATAAAATATTAATTTTCAGCCTTAATCCTAATTTTGAATTTTTAAGAGATTTACAATATTACTCTATGATTTTAATGTGAACTTGTTCCCTTCTTGCTCATGCTTGCTTCCTTGATGTGCTTGATTATATTGTGTGGACAACTTGAGTTTGAGACTCCTTTATTCTTTGAATTCATTTGTTATCATCAAAATCCATTTGTAGATTTACATGAAACTTGAAATATTGGATTCAACAGAATTATTTATAGGATCCGTTTGACTCAACTCACAAATAAATGGTTAAATTTGGTAAACTTCGTGGTGTATTTATAGGATCTGTTTGACTCATATCAACTCCTCCTCATTTCTCCTCCTTCAAAGCACACTTGTTTTCGACTCCAACCAACTCAAGGTAAGTACATTTCCCTATTCAAAAGCGTTTCTTTTCGTCAGATTTTGAAACATCTATAGTTGTCACTATGCTCATTTTGAATTTCTGGGGTCTCTATGCTGTTGTTTTTCACTCTGCTTATTTTGAATCACTCTGCTCATTTGGTAAAGATGCTCATGTGAGATTTGTAGAATTATTTATAGGATCTATTACTCTGAACTCATAAATAAATTAACATCATTCCTCTCTAGAAGAAATTAAAGTCCTTGTTTTGGATTCACAATCCAAAAGCATCCAATTGAGGTTAGTGTCTTGGTGTAAAGATATGCTTGCTTGTTTAGGTTTTTATAAAATTGGAAGAAAAACTTTATTCAAATTATTTGAGGTATCTAAATCTAGCAAATTTGTGGTTGGAACTGTAAAGTTTAATCATTTTAGTTGCCTGAGTTTTTATGATTGATTTGTTAGTATGAGACTATTGTCTCTAGGGGGTTTAGGCTGCCAATATTAAGATCTCTTGAGATATTTTGTCATCACTATGTTTCAAGTTTCTAAAAACAATAATTCTAAGAAATATCATATTATGAGCCAGGTGCCTTAATGAGAGAGTGATATTGTAAATCGACCTATGCATGTTTTGTTAGAGATCCAACTCAAATTGCATATCCTTACCTCATAAGATATGAATGGATGTTAAGGTTGTGGCTTTAAGATCCATTACTTGTGTGTATCATGTTTTTAATGAAGGATATTGTTGCCCAGATGACTAACGCAAGAAGATAGGTGAATTAGTTTATATTAAAAAATTAAGACTTATAAACCAAATATACAATATAAAATATAAACACAATACCAAACAGTAGGAAATATAAAAAGTAAGGGCAAAAAGAAACAAATTTAGTATTTTAACGGGATTCAGCCCTACTGTCTACGTTCTCGCTTCAAGCTACCCATTGAAGATCTCAAATTTACTATTTAATTTCTTTTAGGTGGAGATAAAAACCTATTACACCTTTGAGCAACACCGCTACAAAAAATTCGTATAGAACACCCTTTATACTTGTAATCATCTCATAATTGGTGATTCAACTATTCCTTGTGTAGAACACTTTCTACACACACAAGTGTTACACACACCCTCTTACAAATACAAGAGTTGATAGTGGGTAGATTATCAGAGTACACTCCTCAATGAGTGAAATAAGAATAATACAACACAATCTATATATCTTTCAAAATGAACAATGATTAAGGTATAAAACTTATAAAAGAGAGAATGAGAGTTTTGAAAGTATTATGCAAAACTTAGCAATTGATGTGTAAACTCTTGTTGTGATTTTTACAAAATTCAAATGAGTTATTTATAGGCAAATGAGTTTTCATATTCAAATTTAAAAAGATTCACATGTCAAATAAGAGCATTATTCACTTTTCTAAATATTCAAATAAAAATATTTCCTTTTTATATTTGTCAAAGACAACTCTATTCATTTTTTCAAAAAAATCAAACCTAATTTTTTACTTTTCATAAATGACAAAATGAGTATAATTTATCTTTCAAATCAAATCATCTTCTTTTTGCATATGTCAAAAAAATACACAATCATCCTTCAAGTTTTTCAAACAAAATTATCTATCTTTTACATTTATCAAAAAAACACACAACTACCCTTCAAGATTTTCAAACAACACATGCACATGTTAAAGATGACAATCAATCATCTTACAAATTCAAATCTTTATGCATATGTGAAAAAAAATCAAAATTAAATATTTTAATAAAGTTATACAAATATAGAAAATGCAATTTGATACTTTATGAGAAAATATTAATTTTGAGTCTTAATCCAATTTCAAATTTTAAAATATGTACAAAATTACTCTATAAGTTTCATTTGTAAATTTGTTATTCTCTTTAATCATACTTGATTTTTTGATGTGCTTAGCTCTGTTCATGAATAAACAACTTGAATTTGAGTTTTGAATTTATTTATTATCTTCAAAATTTATACGTAGATACGAGACTTGAAACTTTAGGTTCAACAAATATAATGGGAGTTATCATACTATTAATAGTGCACGTAGAATCTATATACATTTTGATTTTCTGTATTATTAATTATATGGTAGCTACGCCAAAGCAGTGGCTAGTTTCTTCTGTTATGAGTTATTTCTTCCTTGACCTTTTTGGGTAGAGTTTCAATATGTTATCTATGGCTGGTTGAGATAATAAAGTGGGTGATTGAAAGGTCATTTATATGCTGCTGGTTGATATGCTATTAGTATTGATGATTTTTTCTTAAATCATGGCTGATCATTTACTTCTCATTGTTCTTAAACCATCTTAAATCATGAATGGCTTTTCAATATGATGATAGGAAATGAGATGTTCAACTTCTCATTCTAATTCAAGTTCTTGAACTACAAGAGAGGAAGACAAAGTTGGTTTGGAGACTATACTTTATTATTGTGGCCACCCAGCAAATCTACGAATTTCTAGAAAATCTTATAGTTTAGGTAGAAGATTTTATAATAGTCATAACTCTTATAATCAATGTGGCTTTTTTAAGGGGGTTGACTTTCAATGTGAGCAAAACAATTGTTGTATGCTAATATTGGATTTAGCTGAACGGAGGTAGGATAGGGTACTACGCATCGAAAAATTCAAATTTAAAACAATGGAGAATAAGTACAAGATCTTGAGTTGTGAAATTGTTATTCTTGTCATATATATATATATATTTTAGTAGTTTGTAGTGTAATTTTTATATTTCTAAAAAATGACAATGTATCTCAGGCAAAACTAAGCCTCATGTAATCGTTTGTACCTTTTCTAAGACTTTAGTAAGGTTACTCCTATTATTATAATATTGGTGGCGTGATGTGTTTTGATGTAATTTTGTTGGTCACATAGATTATTATGCGATTAATGCATGTTGTCTTAACTATTGTACTTAATATGAACAATATTCATGACTTCTTGCAACTCTTTACAGTTTGATTATATAATTAGGTGATTTGCTGTAAATTATCTATATACACGGACTATGTCCATTTCATTATCATTAATAAAACTTGCCTTGTCTAAAAACAATTATAAAAAAAATAAATTGCAAAGCAATAATAATGCTTACTTTTTTTCCGACAATATTGTGTAATTATATAATATACGCTATTTATTATTTGTATATTATTTAGTATTAAAGTATTATATTATTTAATAATACTTATTATTAAGTATAATATATAGTATTAGTACTAGTATACATTAATAGTATAAACTATAAATTTATAATAGTATAATGTATTATTATAGTTAAACTAACTATAATAGTATAATATTATTATTTAATTCAATGTATAACTATTAACTATAATATATAGTATTAGTATATATTAATATATTAATAGTATAATGTATTAGTATAGTTAAATTAACATGTTAGTATAGGTATAAATTGTAGTATATATATATATAATATAATGTATATGTATAAATCATAGTATAAATTTATAATATTTATACTATGGTTATTATTTAGTATCAAAGTAATGTTATATTATTTAATGTATAATTATTGACCATAATATATAATATTAGTACTAGTATACATTAATAAATAAAAGTTATATTAACTATTAACTATATATTAATATATTAAATACTATTATAAATTTATAATAGTTATAACCTATACTATTATAAATTTTTTTAATATCATATTTTTAAAAATTTGCTATATAATTTTGATGTTCTCTCATTCTCTAATTAATTTTTATAATTGGGTATGGTGCTACTGTGTATAGTACTACAGTACTACTATAATATATAGTACTAGTATATATAGTATATATAGTATAGTAACTATAATATATAATACTCTATAACAATAAATTTATAGTACTACTATTAATTTATATATTAATAATCTATAACTATTAAATACCATAATTATAAATTTATAAATATATAGCTATTAATTAATAAAATAATAATCTTTAACTATTAACTATAATATATAGTTACTACTATTATATTAATATATCAAAAACTTTGGTTAATTTTTAATAGTTACTACTATAATAGTATAGTACCACTATAACATATAGTAAATGTTGTATTTTAACTAGTACTATAACATAATACGAATATAGTTATTACTAAATATTAAATACTATTATAATTTTATATTATATTAATATTAACTACTATAGTTATTACTATATATCAATACCATATAATACTTACTATATTAAAAGACCACTTTTAAAAAAATAAAAAAAGATCACTATTATAGTTAAAATTATAATCACTTTTAAAATTATAAAATTATATTTTTAGCTATTAACTATTAAATTTCCACGACATTAAATTTATAAATTAATATATAGTACTATATATTAATTTATTAAATACTATTATATTTTTATATTAATTATAACTTATAGTATATTTAGATTCTATATACATTAGTATTAATTAATACTATAAAGTACTTACTATATTAACTATATTATTAGTAGTTATAGTACTACCATAATATATATTATTAGTACTATATATAGTATAGTAACTATAATATATGGTACTCTATAACTATAGATTCATAAATATATGACTATTAATTTGCTAAATAATAATCTAGAACTATTAACTATAATATATAGTACTCCGATATATAGTACTACTATAATAAAATTAATATTATTATAATAAAATTAATGATTAATGTTTACTATACTATATAGTACTACTATATTATATAGTACTAGTATATACATTAATATTAATTAATAGTATATTATATTACTATATAGTACTATTATAATTCAATGGTATTTATAGCTATTAACTATAGTTAAATTATATTCACAGCTATTAACTATTATAGTTAAAATATATATAAAAATAAAAAAATAAAGATCACTTTTAAAATTATAACCATAGGCCCGGCATAAATAGACGTGTATTTTCAAATTAAATTTCCACGACGTTAAATTTTAAAACTTCAAAATTTTTATCTCTTATTTTTTGCATAATTTTTCTAATTGGGTATTTTTCCCTGTTTAAAACGTTCAGTTAAAAAAATGAACTTGTATAGAACAGTCACATCCATCACTACAATAAACATTGGACAGAAGAATTGAATATATAATATTAAGAAAATGGTTATAGAAAGATCATATATTAAACAACACGTCTTAAAAAAACAACTGACATGTTTCTACTTCACTTTTACAATAATCAATATTTGTATTATTCACTATTACAATAACATCCATGTTTCAATAACTAATAGGGTTACAAAAAATAACAGTCATATTTTTACTTCAGTGTAATTGTGTGCCATTTTTCTAAACAAACTTCAAAAGCTTTACAACCTTCCTAAAATATGAGAGAAAAATCTGATTAGATTACAAAATATATTTCAAACAAATAAATATTAAATTCATTTTTGAACATGACTGACTTAAGCAAACCTCTATCAGTTCTCCAAATTAGTGCATAGGTGTCACAAATTCAACATGTCTTTCAAGTATACCCCTAATGTTCCCACATAAATATTGAATAATATACAATAAATATTTGATAATAATAATAATAAATTAAAAAACCTACAATAAGACCCACGTTCATGAAGAAATTGATCACCCTAGAGTACTCTACATGTTTCATTTGTTCAGACCGATGTTTATTCTATACGTAATTCAACTATCTCACTTAATTAGGGGGTGGGTTATCAGTCCTAACCTAGATTATTGTAAGTTGAGCTTATTGAATTATCATGACTTGGAAGGAACCTCCCTCAGTGAAGAGTTTGATTTCAATTTCAAATTTTTTTTCCCTTTGTCTATTATCGGCTTCTTTGATAATTATGCTATGTGTTTTTTAATTTTTCCAAGATAGTCCTGATATAGATTATTATGCTAGTATAATTTTTGGGGATTAGTTTTCATGCTAAAGTTACAGGTGTTTCAAGGCCTTTTTATCATATATAATCTAAAGACGATGATAGGTTTCAAGGCTTTGTTTATTTTATCTCTGAAAACGGCAATAATTTTACAGGTGGAAAATGTGAGTTCTGACTAGCAATCAACTAGTTTAGGTGATTAAAGTGGCTTAATTCAAATTGTTATGTCATGGACTCATGGGGGTTTATTTCTCAAAAACTAAAGTGTCAATCACGATAAAAACACAAGGAATTAAAATATCATTTTTTTTAATCTCGTAAATATTTATGAGAAGTGTTAGATATTTCATATATTTTTATTTTTTTGTTTACATTAAATGTTTAAATAAAAAGATATAATATTTTCCATGAAGCAATTTGTGAATTGCCACACACTTTTCATTTTTCTTTTTTTGTAAGCACACTTTTCATTGATTAATTTAAATAGAGACTTATCCAATGGGCTTAATAATATCTATCGAGAACGAGGACTTGAGAGTAATATTTTGAATACCATATTTGTGAATGTATCAGTCAAAGCATTAAAACGAAATATTTTAATATTGGTATCGTTTCGTGTATCGTTTCGAAACAGTCTATACATAAAAAAACTATATATATATAAAAATATATAAATTGTATTTCAGAATAATAGTCAATATATTAATAAATTATATATATAAATATATATGTAAATAATCTAGTCTAAATTAAGATAAAAAATATAAATAAATGTAAAAATAAATAAATAAATAAATAAAATCTCGAAATCTGGTACAGGCCGGTACACATGGCCAGTATGACCGAAATACTGGCTGGTACGAAACATACCCAATTTCTGTACCGGTCACTACTCTGGTACGGTACATACCAACGGATACGAAATTCAAAACAATACTTGAGGGAGTTTAAATTTAATGATATAATTGATATAAATGATGGGAAATGATACTCTTCCCGAGAGTCCGATGAGTTGGTAGATTCTGATGAATAATAATAGGTGTGGTTTGGATTAAGAGATGAGTTGTTTTAAATTTATCATTATATTTTTTTTAATTTTTATATAAAATATAATAAATAATTTAATATTTTTAAATCTCAATTCAATTTTTTTTTTAATTTCAAAATAATAATAAAATTAAAAAATAATATTTTATTTAATTTAAAGAATTTATCTCAACTTATTTCTGAATTATATTCTATTCATCCTAGTTTAGAATAGACTAATATTTGTTTTGATTGGATGATGAGAAAGATTGATGAAATTAAAGATCGTGTAGGAATTTCATGGGATGGATTTGAAAAAATAACTTAAGACTCTTCTCATTCTCATTGAGGAAGGTCAACTATCTTTGGCTAGATCATTCCTTAAAATGATAGGGAAATAAAGAGATTAACATTTTTAATCAATTATAATGTAAGGGAAAGGAGTGCGTAAAGTGAAAAAGGCAAGGAGAGGACAACCAATAGTTATTATGGAACTAAAATTTATTGCATGGTACGTTTGATTGTTGAATGATTTCCAAAAGCAGCTTTGGATCAAGAATTTAATATGAAAGGGGAAGGCTGGTTTATTTTCATAAATTATCTTATTTTATTTTATCTTAAATTTATTATTATAATTTTTTAAATTTGTATATAAAATAAAATAAACAATCTAGCCTTTTTGAATCTTAAAATAATTTTTTCATATTCTAAAATAAAATTAATATTAAAAAAGTATATTATTCAATATATTTTTTTAAACTTTAATCTCATTTGATCTCGTCTCATCTTAAAAAATAAATAAAATAATTGAAATTCATTAATAAATAATTATTAATAGTTTGTGGAGTTGTCCATATAGATGGGCCGGCCACAATTGTTTCTAATGGGGGCGTTAGATGGAAATATTGTTATGTGGGATATATAGGAGGGTTGTGAAATTGGTGGAAGAATATGTAAGAAAACTTATGAAGGCTTGTCATTTCAAGACTGTAGATGACGGATTTAGATGGACATTTAAGGGTGTGTATGGCCCCAATATGGATAGTGGTAGGAGATGATGAAATGGCCGGTCTTTTGTTGTTTTCCTTAGTAATTTGGTGAGGATTTCAACATTATTCAATTTTCAAGTGATCATTTGGAGGAATCACATCTATCTTCTACAATGGTGGATGACTTTTCAAACCTTATCTTGGATCCTTTCTGAAAGGGTGTCCAACTCATCCAGACTCGAGACTAAAAGGGTTATCAGGCTCAAGGCCCGTAATCTGCACCCACCACCACGCGGTGTCCGAATTCAACTAGGGAAACTGAAACCGGGGACGATCCAAGTCCCTGGTTATCTCGACTTCGGCCGAAGGAGATTAAATAGGTTTCGAGGACACGCTAAGACCAGAACGACGGTTCACGTACTGATATATCTCCTGGACCCGCTTCACATCAAGATCACTCCCGCATTTATGAACGACAGACAACCGCCGGTCTACAGATCTCCCCTCTTAAATGCGGAGACACTATAAATACACATCATTAATTGCTAGATTGACGAAATATACAGCGGCATTTAATTCCCCTTTCCAAAAGGGTCTAATTGAGCATTAAATGGAGGGATACTCAATTAATGCGATGAGACCGACCGAATCAAACCAGATTTTTCCTATCGAGGATGACGATCGAGTGATGTCCCGATTTCCAGCTCTTTCATCATAAAGACTCTCTTTCCAAGGGAACACCTATAAATAACACCAAATCAGCGACGAAAAGAGGGTACATTCTCAAATTCTCTTATTCCCTCTGCCATATATTTTCTTCCCAAAACTAACTTGATCGTCGGAGTGGTTCCGGACCCCGATCTCCCTTGTTCTTGTTTGCAGGTTTCTACCGGACGGGATTTGGTAAAACGGACAGCAGAATACGTCCTTAACAATGGCGCCGTCTGTGGGATCAGTTTGTTTCTGATCAACGTACTTTTTGCATGTCTACTCTACCATTGTCCCAAACGACCAAGCACGACCAGCAGACAGACCCGTCGATAGAAGAAAGACTAGAAGTATTGGAAGAAATGGTGAGGAAGCTGAAGGAGGAGAATGCCGCCCTTCGGCAACCACGCGAAGAGGCATCGGCCCGTAGCGAAACCAATCTGGGAGAGAATGTGAGCTCCCGACTTCCTGAGGAGAGCGAGGTCTCTGAAGGAGAACAACGTCGGATGCACATCGAGTTAAAGGAGTTGGGGGACAAGTACGCTGAAATGGCAAAACTAATCAACCTGACAGCAGGGCACCTCTCCTCGCAGGGAAGCATAGGGACACCCTACAGTGCAGACTGATTCTCAAATAGTGTTTCATCAAGTACTCGGCCAATACATCACCAAGAGCGAAAAATTGAAAAAATATCTGGAGCTAGTATGCATCGAGAGAGATCGATTCAGATACTTCCGTTTACTACCGATCCCAAGGGAAGAAAATCATATAGCAGATCGACTGGCAAAAATAGCATCAGGAAAAGATGAACATCCGCCCCCAGAAAACACAGAGATCAGAACAGTAGATACCCCCTCCACCGGCAGCGAAGTCAGAGTAGTGGCCGTTGCAGATGCCGACTGGGCAACCGATATCACAAAATATCTCCGCACAGGCACATTACCTCCTGACCCGGGCCAGGCCCACAAGATAAAGAATAGATCGGCCAGATTCACACTAATTGACGGATCGCTGAACAGAAAGGGTTTCTCTGAACCACTGCTCAGGTGTGTGACGAAAGAAGAAGGGCAATATATACTGGCCGAAATCCATGAAAGAATCTGCGGGGCTCACACGAGGTCTAAAACATTAGCCGCCCGCACCACTCATGCAAGGTATTACTGGCCGTGTTTGTTCCAGAAAGCAAAAGAGTTCGTTAAAAGATGCCCGAAGTGTCAAGAGTATAGCCCAGCGTTACATTCCCCATCGGAGGAACTCACTTCGATAACATCCCCCTGGCCCTTTGATCAATGGGGATTAGATCTTATAGGACCATTCCCAGTAGGGAGGAGTAGAACTAAATTCATTATAGTGGCAGTGGATTATTTCACGAAGTGGGTAAAGGCCGAAGCCCTCGTCAGCATCACTTCTCAAGCCATCGCAAAATTCTTATGGAAATCAATTGTTTGCCGGTTCGGGATACCTCAGAGCTTTATATCAGACAACGGAAAGCAGTTCGATTGCAGTCATTACCGAGAATGGTGCTCCGAGTTGAAAATCAAAGTGAAGTACTTTTCTCCCGGCCACCCGCAGGCTAACGGGCAAGCCGAGGCAACCAACAAAACCATCCTCAATGCGCTAAAGAAAAGACTCGGAATGTACAAAGGGGCTTGGGCCGATGAGCTTCCAGGAGTCCTATGGGCATATCGCACAACAGTCTGAACCCCCACGGGTGAAACACCGTTTGCCCTAACATATGGCTGCGAGGCAGTAATTCCAGTCGAAGTCGGGATGCCTACGCTACGGGTCCAGCACTATGACGCTGCTACCAATGATGCCAAGATGATGGAACGCTTAGACTCCTTAGAAGAACACAGGGAAGAGGCCGGTATCCGACTTGCCAACAACAAACGCAAGACAGAACAATACTTCAACAAAAGAGTAAAGCCGTGCAACTTCAAAATCGGGGACTTAGTGCTAAAACAAACGGGCATTACAACTCCAGCACAAGGAAAACTAGGACCAAAATGGGAAGGGCCTTACATAGTGACGGCAACAAACAGGCCCGGATCTTACCGACTCAAAGACAGCTCTGGAACCGACTTACCCCACCCCTGGAATAGTGAGAGGCTTAAGAGGTACTATGTGTAACATTTACTAATGTAATTTACTTCTTGAAATTATAAAAAACCCGATGTTATTCATATCCAATGCATTATAAATTATAAAGTTCTCAACAAACACTCGCAATCCCACGGGGTCGGTCTACCCACCCACGCGATGTATCCTCTTCGGAATCCCGCGGGGTCGGTCTACCCACCCACTCGATGTATCCTCCTCGGAATCCCGCGGGGTCGGTCTACCCACCCATGCGATGCATCCTCCTCGGAGTCCCGCGGGGTCGGCCTACCCACCCACGCGAAGTAAAAGCTCTCGAAATCTCGCGGGGTCAATCTACCCACCCACGTGATGTATCCTCCTCGGAATCCCGCGGGGTCGATCTACCCACTCACACGATGTATCCTCCTTGGAATCCTACAGGGTCGGTCTACCCACCCATGCGAAGTGAAAGCTCTCAAAATCCCGCGGGGTCGGTATACCCACCCACGCGATGTATCCTCCTCGGAATCTCGCGGGGTCGGTGTACCCACCCACGCGATGTATCCTCTTTGGAGTCCCGCGGGGTCGGTCTACCCACCCACGTGAAGTGAAAGCTCTCAGAATCCCGCGGGGTCGGTGTACCCATCCACGCGATGTATCCTCCTCGGAATCCCACGGGGTCGGTCTACCCACCCACGCGATGTATCCTCCTCGGAGTCCCGCAGGGTCGGTCAACCTACCCACGCGAAGTAAACGCTCTCAGAGTCCCGCAGGGTCGGTCCACCCACCCACACGAAGCAATTCACAACTCCTAAATCCCGATCTTAAGAACGCACAGTACGCTCGGTAAAATTTTTTCTTAAGTTTACACTTAACCAAAAATTTCGCAGGGTAAAGACAGAACAAACAAAGCATCTAAAGAAAGATTAAATTCGAATGTCATATATATTCAGTCATACAAACTCGCTCGAATCGAACTCGAACGTCATGTTCAGTTACAAAAAAAAAAAAAAACTTATACATCGACCAGGTCAAGCCTCAGGAGGGGGAGGAGGAGGATTCAAGTCGTCAAAAGGAGGGTAGCCACGCTTCCCGATCTTCTTGACATATCTCTTCGCGGCCTAATCTGGACGAAGAGACTTTAGACTTATCTTCCGAGGATCGAGCTGAGGGTCCACCAGAAGCTGGGCTCCTATCCGGCGGAGGCCCTCGGCTTAGCCATACCCCCACGCGGAATTACGAATGGCCACTACTCGAGATATTTGCTGCTTGGAATCGGCAATTCTCGAATGAGCCTCTTCTAAAGCGCGGCGAGCCCCCTCCAGCTCGAACTCTTGAACAGCCCAGATTTCCTCGGACTGTGCCAGCTCCACTCCCAAAGCAGCTAGTTCTGCCGTCCGAGCAGTTAGCTCGGACTGAAGAAGGATTTTGTCCTGCTCGGTGGCCGATCTCGCGTCTACGAGGTGGGCGTTGCTCCGGTGGGCTGTCGCCAGTGATTCCCGGGTCGCCTCCAATTCGGCCTGAAGAGAAGAGTTGGCCTTCTCCAGCCTGCTCTTATTCGCCCCTAACTCCTCGACCGTCTTGATCAGCCCCCTGCAAGTTTCCTGCGATAGCTCGAGCTGGTCCCACGCCTGCTGCAACTTGTAAAGCCCGAACTTGCAGACAGTTCCGAGCTCATTGTTGAATTCGGCGAGCTCGGCCAACTCAGAACCCACAGCCTGGGATATCTCCTTGGCGACCTGAACACTAGGAAAAGAACTTAGCAACTCGAAAAGAAAAGACCATGCAAAATTTGACAAAGTCTACCGGTCAAACCTGAGTAAGTAGAGGCTCCAGCATCAAGGCCACTCGGTCGGAAGCATCCGCCTTGACTTGTTCAAAACGAGAAGGCCGCTCTGAACCAGCTTCACCGGCTTGATGTCCTCCTTCCGAATCTAACTCGAAGAGCCGACCGAGCACCGCGACCCCACTTTGAAATCGAAAAGGAGACGGGGGTCGGGGAGGAACTTCCGAGTCCGGGGATGGATGCACATCCTCAAAATGAACCCCTGAAGTCGACCCCCTTTCGAAAGTCGGGGGTGGACGCTCAGGAGATTCATCGGGCTCGATGGCAGGTCGCCCGCCCTCGTCTGAGGCCTCCACATGGCACCCTTCCACTGGAGTACCGGACCCGCCCGACCTCTCGGGGACGGCCTCTTCTCGGTGTCTTTCGTCTGAAGCCCCCTGCTGACCGACTCCCCCACGGACGCCCTCGGAGTCAGCCTCACCAAAAACTTCATCTTCCCCCTCGGAAGCATCCGAATGACGCTCGGAAGATGAAGGAGGGGGGGTGGGCAATTGATTCTCCCTGGCAACTTGCTCCTCCGACTTCTGTCGGAAGACTTGCGCAAAAGGCATGGCCCCCGGAGTCAAGTCGGCAGCACGATCCAAAACCTCCTGAAAGGCACGATCTATCTCTTCTCCATCTGAGGACTCAACCCCGGCCAAATAGGTCGCTTCGATCTGGGCTTTCATAACCAACCTTCCGGCCTCAACCCTTATTCCCTCGGTCTGTAGGAATCGAAGCCCGTCCGAGGACTACGATGAGGAAGCCTGCTCGGGACAGCAAACGGGAGAGTCTGTGGGGGCAACACGTTCGTCCGGATCCTCAGCGCGTGGACCCTTCCCCTTCTTCTGTTTCTTGGGACGGGCACCACGGCTCGGAGTGGCTTCGCCGGCTCGACTCTTGATGCGTCTCTCTTTTTCTACCTCCCGATCAGAGGCCTGCTTGCGAGAGGAGGTAGGAGGCTCTTCCGAAATGTTGAAGAAGCTTTGACCCTCGGTGTAGGACCGGTCTGGTCGGGTCAGAAACTCCTCAATGTTCTCCTCGGTGAGAAGATTGTCGGATCATAGCCGGTCGGGATCCTCTGCCCCCCAAGAGAGGACTGCCTTCACTCTCCCAGTTTCTTGGGCCGTAAGAGCAACCTCCATGTGTGTCTGGGAAGGGAGGAAACCCCAATCTTTCTGAACAGGGAAATCATTCCCCTCTCCCTCCGGAAATTCCCACTCCCTGCCCGAGACAAAGAAAAACCTTTTTATGATAGTCTCGGGCACTCGAATGTCTCTCTTCCATTCGAATCAGTCTGCACTTCGACTTTATTTGGAAGCCAGCAACGTTCCCGTCCCGATGGAGGAGCCGATACATCGAAAAAACTCCCGAGCAGTCAAGTTGGGGTAGTGATCGTTCTTCCCAGAGAGAACGATCCGAAACGCCACACAAGTGGCCAGCAAAATACGCCACCCGTTCGCCATGAGTTGGGCAGGGGCCAAACCCAAGAAATGCAGTACTTCACGAATGGGCCGGATGAAGGGAAGGCGGAAACCCTTCGAAAACATGAGAGAGAAGAGGACAACCTTCTGTGCCCTCCCATCGCATTCACAAGCCCTAACGCCACCCCTGGGGGCCTCTAGGGTATGCCGCCAGGAAACACGATATTTCTTCCTGAGCGTGTCCACATCGGAAGACTGCATTGAGGAAATCCAACCATTACCGGCAAAGAAAGGGCATGGGTCAGAAGAAGCCATGGGAGCAAGTGGAAAGGAAAGCAATGAGAGAACAGAGAAAGCAGCGAATAACGAAAGCAAGAAACAATGGCAGCAGAAAAACAGGGAAGCAAACGAAGGAGGAAGGACAGTGAGAAGACCTCTGGGTAATTTATACCCAGAAGCCAAATTTAAAGCGAATGGGAAACGAAGCGACGTCGGAACCGTCACCTCAGACGTGACTCTTGGGAATGGAAGGCACGCCCTAAACTGACCAATCAGAGGTAAAAAGTGTGCACCAAAATGACAAGTCAATTAATGATGGTCACGCGCATGCGTATCACTATTTAATTGCGGACCACTGACGGTTCGGGAATCGGAACGACGGCATAATTAAATTTTGAACTACATTAAATGCCTGACACGGAATATGACAAGTCACGATTCGGCATTCATTGATCAGAATTCAAATCGTCCCCCTGAAGTTCGGTCAGTAAATGAAACGACATACCAACAGGGACCACCCGAGTATATCCGACCCCGTATTTTCGTTCGGAAGGAGAATTAAAAGAATATTGCCCGGTATTGAAGGATAGTACAAACAAAGAAAAAGAAGACCCTAGCTCTAAAACATTTGGAATTTCCATAGAAATACCTTCGATAAAAACTCGCGGGGTACTGAAAGGGTGTCCAACTCATCCAGACTCGAGCCCAAAAGGGTTATCAGGCCCAAGGCCCATAATCTGCACCCACCACCACGCGGTGTCCGAATTCAACTAGGGAGACTGAAACCGGGGACGATCCAAGTCCCTGGTTATCCCGACTTCGGCAGAAGGAGATTAAATCGGCTTCGAGGACACGCTAAGGCCATAACGACGGTTCACATACTGATATATCTCCTGGACCCGCCTCACATCAAGATCACTCCCACATTTATGAACGACAGACAACCGCCAGTCTACAGATCTCCCCTCTTAAATGTGGAAACACTATAAATACACATCATTAATTGCTAGATTGACGAAAGATACAGCGGCATTTAATTCCCCTTTCCAAAAGGGTCTAATTGAGCATTAAATGAAGGGATATTCAATTAATGCGATGAGACCGACTGAATCAGACCAGGTTTTTCCTATCGAGGATGACGATCGAGTGATGTCCCGATTTCCAGCTCTTTCATCATAAAGACCCTCATTCCAAGGGAACACCTATAAATAACACCAAACCAACGACGAAAAGAGGGTACATTCTCAAATTCTCTTATTCCCTCCGCCATATATTTTCTTCCCAAAACTAACTTAATCGTCGGAGCGGTTCTGGATCCCGATCTCTTTTGTTCTTGTTTGCAGGTTACTACCGGACGGGATTTGGTAAAACGGACAGCAGAATACGTCCTTAACACTTTCAATTTAACTTTTAGCCATAGGTGATTTCATGTGGCCTAATGGGAGTACATGTACTAGGTTGGATAGATTTTTTATTTCTTCTTTCTTGGGAAGTTTATTTTCCTGATTTATGTTAAAAATGCTTCCAAGATTATGTTCAGATATACATACATATATATATATATATTTGGACTATGAGGGTATTAATGGAGGGCTTAGACACTTTAAATTCGAGAATATGAATTGGAGTAAATGGGTTTTGTATATAGAGTGAGGATTTGAAGTTTTCATACCAATTTTCTAGTACACTTAGTTTGGTTTTGACTGAAACACTAGGCTTGATTTGTTTTAAGAGACAAAATCAAAAACTTCAAACTCAATATTATATATTTTTTAAATACTCATATAAAATATAATAAAAAATTCAACATTTTCAATTTCTAAATTTACTTTTTTAAATCTCAAAATAAAATTAATATTAAAAAAATATATTACAACAAAGTTTTATTCTTTTTTTAATTTTTATCTTATCTCATCTTTTCTTATCTCTGAAAACAAATCAAGTCTTAAAACCTTAAAAATGACTTGAGAAATGGAACGTGGAAGTATTGGGATTGTGGACTGTTAGAGAAAGGGTCTAGGAGGAGGATAGGAGGCGTTGGGGGAACTTTAGGAGGAGGATAGGGAGAGAAAGGGTGATGTGGTTGCTGATTTATATAGAAAAGATCATTCTTTTGTGAAAATTTTTTGGAGTAGAAAATCTCTAACCCTTTGATTAAAGGAAGGTGACAAGGTACAAAGTCCTCCACTAAATGGCTAATTCTCATTAAAAGGAAAAAATAATGCTATTGAGTCTCGACTCATTTGCCTAATAAGGAAATCGTCATTGAAATTCGTTGGGTCTCGAATGATTGGAAACACTGGTGATTAAGTTAGTCCTTTTTATCTTTAGATATATTCAAGAAAAAGTGGATGAAAGTGTTTTCTTTCCTTCCTTCATCCATTTTACTGAGTGGATGGTTATTTCTTGAAAATGAGGCTCAATGACCATTGTTTGCAGCTCTACGTGGTGCAACTTTGTTGGCAAATGATGACATACCTACCTGTATTGGTCATAATGATCGAACTTATAAAGATATGTACAATGAATTTGAAATGTCTTCTTATTAGCTCCACGAGAGAATTTGAAATGTTTTCTTATTATATAATTTGTGCTCAACCCAAGAAAATCCCATTGAATTCTTATCTAAAATTGAGAGTTTCAACTGAAAGAAAAATAGATGCATGAAATAGTTTTTACATTAATTATCATTAATCCTATGAACTTTTTAGACAACATTAAAAGAATAATGTTATGTACAGTAGTAAAATACACAAACATTGTATAATCATTTTAAAAGAGAATGTGATTATTATTAAAAAATTAATTTTTCTTATGTGGATCAGATAGTTACTCGCTTTTTAAAAAAAATTGTGTAATATTTGCATACTCCACGACTATAAATATTGTTTATCAATTAGTAATTACCATAAGTCACTCTTTCAAGTCTAATTCCGCCATATTACATCTTGGCTACTAACCTCACATATAAGTCCAACATGACACTTAAGTATAACCAAATCAAACTAATCTCTAGACCTTTTTCCCATCACATCCTTGTTCAAAATATTTGTAATAAATACACCTTAAAAAGAAGTTGTAAGGTGTTGAGTGCAACTTTTATATTTAGTTGTTTGAACAAGTTGACGCTTATCCACCCAAACCCAAGGCATTATTATATAAGTGAAAACTTAATAAAACCTTCTCGATTTTATCCATTATGACCTATTGAATTAATCTTAATTACTGATTTTTACTAAGGATAACCTCAAACTTAAAAAAGCCCAAATTATCCACTATATAAAGCTACTTAATGGCCTCACAATCTAAAAAATGGGCATTTTTCAGATTTTTCTCAATTGTGAGAATGATTTCTATTACTAAATTGACATTGGCAATGTGTTTACCGCACCTAATAAGAAATATGACAATATGCTTGAGGTACCATCTTAGTTAGCTCGATTGTATAATTTAGGAGACGAGATTACAATGACGCTAAGAGTCTAATATATTGATTTGACATATGGCAAGATTCTCCAAATAGAAAATTTGGATTCAAAACCTCCACTCCCATCGTATATATATATATATATATATATATATTAAAAAAGAGGATTATAATAAAGTGTTGATGTAAAATTTGGTAGTTGGCAATTTTCTAGTGAAAAACCTAATATAATTGAGTTGTAACTAAATGTGGACAGAGTACACTTGAAGAGGATCAAAATGGCTCGAGAAAAACCGAACACAGTGTTCTCGCTCGACATGGCGCTCGAGCGAAGTCCAGGCAGAGACTTCGCTCGACCCTCGCTCGACATGGCGCTCGAGCGAAGTCCAGGCAGAGACTTCGCTCGACCCTCGCTCGACATGGCGCTCGAGCGAAGTCCAGGCAGAGACTTCGCTCGACCCTCGCTCGACATCTCGCTCGAGCGAAGTTAAGGTTTCACGAATTTCTCTAGGGTTTAAGCGCCGTTTCAGGAGGTGGCTTATAAATAGATCCTTAAGTCTTCTGCTGCAGGGTGGAGAAACACAGAGGAAAAACCAAGGAGCCACATTTCATCCCTTGAGAGAAACTTCTCCATTGTTTCAAAGATCATTCTCTCTTGGATTATATTACTCCCTCACAACACACATTCAAACCTTTAGTGAGTTCATTGGAGTGGACGTGGTCATCAAGCTGGAAGAGTTCTTCAAGGAGCTTGGATGAAGAAATCAAGTTGTTCGTGTGAGAAGCTATAGAAAGGTCGGAGTTCCGGCACTACATGCGTGTAGAGATCGAGTGGGTCACTCGTGGTGTTGCAAGCCAAGTTTAGTTGCTACAGTGGGTTTGTGAGTGTTTCTAAATTTGTTGTAACAAACTAAAATTTCTATAGTGGATTAGAGGTGGTGTCTTACACCCGGAGTGGTTTTAGATTTTGAAGAGGTTCTTCAAATGAGTTTCCACTTCGTAACCAAAATCTGTGTGTTGATTTCTTCGTTGATTGCTTGTTTATGTTGATTAATTTTTTAAACTGCCATAGTTTCTGTTATACACCTATTCACCCCCCCTCTAGGTGTGTAAGGTAATTTGCTATCGCTTTTTCAATTGGTATCAGAGCGGGTACACTTCGTTAGGATTAATCTCCTGAGTGTGATTCTGCTTTGGTGGTCAAAATGGATAGGTCTCAATCCCTCTCATCACCACCATATTTTGATGGTAGCAACTATGCTTATTGGAAAGTTCGAATGCGAGCGTTTCTTAAGTCTATAGATGAACGTGTGTGGGTGTCCTTGATAAGAGGATGGAAAGAGCCCGTCACCATTGTTAATGGAGTAGAAGTTCCCACAGACGTGGACAACTACTCAAAGGATGAGTTGAGTGAAATTAACTGGAATAGTAAAGGCCTAAATGCAATTTTTATGGCCGTGTCTCAGGAGGAGTTCAAACGAATCTCCATGTGTAATACAAGCAAAGAGGCATGGGACATTCTTGAGATCACTCACGAGGGAACTAGGGCTGTAAAAAATTCTAAACTCCAAATGCTTACCACCAGCTTTGAGGAAATTAGAATGAAGGAGGATGAAACATTTGATGTCTTTTATGCAAGATTGAATGACATTGTGAACTCTCAGTTCAACTTGGGAGACAAAATCCCAGAAAATAGAGTTGTAAGAAAAGTCCTCAGATCTCTTCCTGAGAGATTTCGTCCCAAGGTTACTGCAATTGAGGAAAGTAAAGACTTGGATGTCATGAAAATAGAAGAGCTCGTGGGTTCCCTGCAAACTTATGAACATACTCTGCCATTGGATAGGAAGAGCAAGTCCATTGCTCTTAATACAATTCAAGAGGACTCAGATGAGTCATTCGATGAATTAGCAATGAGTGACAGAGAAATAGCATTTTATGCTAAGAAGTTCAGAAAAATATTTGTAGCAAAAAGGCACAGGAGCCAAAGACCAGAGAAGAAGAAGTTTGGGAGATATATTGAGGGGTCAAGCTCAGAGAATAAGGAAAGAGCCTCCAACGATTACATTAGGCCTAACAAGGACAAGACACGAGTACAATGTCATGAATGTCATGGATTTGGTCACATTCGTTTGGAGTGTGCAAATTATAAGAAGAGCAAAGAAAAGGCAAAGATTGCCTCTCTAAGTGAAAGTGAGTCTGAATCAAGTGACTCATCTGGCAACTCCACTCCAAAAAGGAATCTCAACTACATGGCTTTTACTTCTTCCGTTGGAGACATAGATCAGTGCAGTGAACAAGCTTCTGATGATTGTAACATACCGGAAGATGAGTCCGAGTGTGAAGATCAACTGCAAGAAATCTATGAAAAACTTTACAATGAGTGCGTGAAACTGAGAAAAGTCAACAAAGCACAGACTGAAAAGATAAATCAGTGCAAACAAGAAAATGATGAGCTTCAAGGCAAACTAAATGAAGCCTATATCTTGACTGACCAATTACGAAAGAAAAGTGAGGCTTTGGAAGATGCTATGGAAACTAAGGAAAATGAATTAACCCAGCTAAAGGGAAGATTGCAAGCCTTTTCCACTGGAAAACAAAATCTGGACAAAATTCTAACTCTTGGAAAGCCCTCAGGAGACAAGAGTGGAATAGGATATGTTGGAGAAAAGTTTGAAGTGGGTACGAGCTCGAAAACTCCTCAAAACAGCATGGTGAAAAATCACTCACTAGCAAAGGGAAAGAAAGTTTTACATGCACAAAAGTTTATTTCATCTCAAGAGAAACAAATAGCTCACAACACGAGACCCGTGTGTCATCATTGTGGAAAGTTGGGTCATGTGAAAACAAATTGCTTGAGATTTAAAAGACTCACCAGAAAATCTCCTAAGGATGACTTGCTTTTCAGGGGACAGCAAACCTACAGAGAAAATTGGACATGTCATAATTGTGGCAAGTATGGACACATCCGACCAAACTGCTATGTGCTTAATAAGTTTCCTGTGAGAAATGAAAAGAGAGACTCAAGAAGAGGTCACTTCAATTTGTGGGATCAAGTCATGGCACTCACTAGACAAAATGACTTTCTAAATGCCAAGGTAGACAATCTGACAAGTACCCAGAAGACTGTGCGAGTCAACTCTCCAAAAATCAAAAGAGTGTGGATCAAGAAGGAGAAAAGAGCCACCTGTCACATAGCTCACATTGCCTTGAAGACCCAGAACAACTCATTGTGGTATCTTGACAGTGGGTGTTCTCGACACATGTCCGGTGACAAAACTCTTTTTAAGACAATTGAAGAGTACAAATGTGGGACAGTGACATTTGGAGATGGTGGTAAAGCGAACATAATTGGGAAAGGTGAAATTAACATTACTGGACTACCGGCATTGAGAGAAGTTCTGTATGTTGACGGATTAAAAGCGAATCTTCTTAGCATAAGCCAAATGTGTGATAATGGTGCTGAAGTTCGGTTTTCAAAAGATATGTGCATTGTTTCTGATAACAATGGACAATGCTTGATGCAAGGAATCAGGACCTCTGACAATTGCTATGGTATCGCTCCCACTTCACAGTACAGCTGCAATAGTACTAAAAGTGAGGCCACTACTCTCTGGCATCAAAGACTTGGGCATGTTAATCACAAAAACTTGTCAAAGATTGCTAAGAAAGAAATGGTGATTGGACTGCCCGAACTTGGGAAAGTGGAGACATCTGTTTGTGGATCATGTCAAGTGGGAAAACAAGTTCGAGCAGCCCACAAGAACACAACAGATATCCTGACCAAAAGACCCTTAGAGTTGTTACACATTGATCTTATGGGACCCTCTAGGACTGAAAGTCTGGGGGGAAAGAAATACATACTGGTGATGGTAGATGATTTCACCAGATACTCTTGGGTAGAATTTTTGAGGGAAAAGGGTGAGGCTTCAAATGTGATAAGGAACTTATGTAAGAAGCTTCAAAATGAACAAGGGAACCCTATTGTCAGAATCAGGAGCGACCATGGACGAGAATTTGATAACTCAAGTTTAGAGAAATTCTGTGATGAAGAAGGCATTCGTCAAAAATTTTCTGCTCCCATTACTCCACAGCAAAATGGAGTTGTTGAAAGAAAAAATCGAGTTATCCAAGAAATGGCTCGAGTTATGATGCATACCAAAAATGTTTCTGCTCATTTTTGGGGTGAAGCTGTGAACACAGCATGTCACATTGTGAATAGAGTCTACCCTCGACCCAACACTTCTCAGACACCATATGAGCTGTGGAAAGGAAAGAAGCCAAATGTGAAGTACTTCAGGGTGTTCGGGAGTAAGTGTTACATTTTGAGAGATAGGGAAAATCTGGGTAAGTTTGACCCAAAGAGTGATGAGGGAATATTCCTTGGTTATTCCAGAAACAGTCGTGCTTACAGATGTTACAATCTACGCACCCAAACTGTCATGGAATCCATCAATGTGGTTATAGATGATTCTCCTAAAGAGAAGTTGAATCAAAATCTAATTGATACACCAAGTAGAACTGAAGAGAACTCTAGTGAACTTGATGAAGATCAAGAGACCTCATCAACTGAGAAAGTTCATACTCACAAGGAGCCATCTTCGAGAGTGAAGCTAAACCATCCTCAAGATAATATAATCGGGAATGTAAATGAAGGGATGAGGTTGAGGAAGAAAGTGATAAGTCAACTAGCTCACTCATGTTACATCTCTCAGATTGAACCAAAAAGGGTGGAAGAAGCCTTAAAGGATGAGAATTGGACAAATGCCATGCATGAAGAAATTAATCAATTTGTGAGAAATGATGTGTGGTACTTAGTCCCAAGGCCTGAAAAGCACAATGTTGTAGGTACAAAATGAATTTTCAAGAACAAATCTGATGAAAATGGAATGATTGTACGGAATAAGGCAAGATTGGTGGCACAAGGTTATGCCCAAATGGAAGGAATAGACTTTGATGAGACATTTGCACCAGTGGCAAGGCTTGAGTCAATCCGAATACTATTAAGTGTTGCTTGCCATATGTGTTTCAAACTCTATCAAATGGATGTAAAGAGTGCCTTCCTAAATGGGATCCTTCAAGAAGAAGTGTATGTAGAGCAACCAAAAGGTTTTGAGGATCCAAAATATCCTAATCATGTCTACAGGTTGAAGAAAGCCCTGTATGGTTTGAAACAAGCTCCCAGAGCCTGGTATGAGAGGCTAACTTCGTATCTTTTGGAGCACAAGTTTCTGCGAGGAAGTGTGGATAGGACACTTTTTATCCGGAAAGTGGGTGAGGAGATAACTGTAGCTCAAATATATGTGGATGATATTGTGTTTGGATCATCCATTGATGACCTAGCTCTCGAGTTTGCAGAAGAAATGAAGAATGGATTTGAGATGAGTATGGTGGGTGAGCTAACGTTTTTCTTGGGACTCCAAGTAAAACAGCTAGATGAAGGATTGTTCATATCCCAGTCTAAATATGCAAAGGACCTGCTGAAAAAATTTGGATTAGATGGGAATAGCCATGCTAGAACTCCCATGAGCACAAGTGTAAAACTTAGTGCTGATGTGTCAGGAAAGGGGGTTGAGCAATCTCTGTACAGAAGCATGATTGGGAGTCTACTGTATCTCACTGCTAGTAGACCTGACATAGCTTTCAGTGTTGGCGTTTGTGCTAGATTCCAAGCAAACCCCAAAGAATCTCATCTTGTGGCTGTCAAACGCATACTTCGCTATGTGAATGCTACAGTGAATTATGGAATTTGGTACTCCAGAGATTCCAATACTGAGCTTGCAGGCTACTCTGATGCTGATTGGGCTGGAAATGCAGATGATAGAAAGAGCACTTCAGGTGGATGTTTTTATATGGGAACAAATCTTGTTGCTTGGATGAGTAAGAAACAAAACTCCATTTCTTTGTCTACAGCTGAGGCTGAATACATTGCTGCTGGGAGTTGTTGTACTCAATTGCTGTGGATGAAACAAATGATTCGTGACTATGGTATTACTCAAGGTGTGATGAGCATCTATTGTGATAATACCAGTGCCATCAACATCTCTAAAAATCCTGTTCAACATTCTAGGACCAAGCATATTGACATTAGGCATCATTTCATTCGGGAACTTGTGGAAACACATGTAATTACTCTTGAGTACATTCCCACCGAACATCAATTAGCCGATCTTTTTACCAAACCATTAGATGGTCTTCGTTTTGAGTGTCTTAGAAAGGCTATTGGTATTTGTGCCTTAACACAAGAGATGTAACATGCATTTCATACATTGCATGCATATCATTTTTTTTACATTGTTATTTTTCTTGTCTTCATTCTCTTCTTTGTTTTTCCTCTGATTTATTTGCCTTTTCTTCAATGTGATGCATGACCTTACTACTAGACAGCACACTTTCAAGCATGTGTCTTGTGAAAATTGTATCATAGGCTTATGTTGCAAAGGTGGAAGATGTGTGTCACCTTAAATATGCATTTTGCAGCACACACTGCATGCCTAGCTCAATCTCTTGACATTTGACATTATGTGAGACTTTGGGGAGGCAATCAAAAGTGTAAGGGGGAGCCTTACGAGTGATCAGAATTGACCTCGGGCTAGATGACCTGTGTAAGAACCTTTGTATCCAAAAAAAAAAAAAAGGGAAAGAAAATGAAGAGGCTCTATTATTGTATTAAATAAAAAAAAAAAGGGGCAGAAAGAAAGAAAAAGGGCCAGAATAGAAATCCTGACTCTGGTTCTATTAGACACAAGAAATTAGGTCCTAGCAGCATTGGGTTTGACTTTCTGTGCTTTGACGGGTCTCCCAAGCTCTTATGGTTTCTTGTTTAGCCCAACCCCACTCACACCTCTCGGTTAAAATTTCTTGATTGAGCAAGAGCACTGTCTAAACACGCATAGTCATATTAATTGTGACATACAGTCTGTATCCTTGCGTGGCATTTAGAGTATGATATTATTTTACATTTGCTCTGCTATGAATTTTTTTTTAAATTGTCCCCAAGCTTGAAGTCACTAAATAAATAAATAAATAAATAAATAAAAAATGGGGCTGGAATTTCGCTTGATGTCTCGCTCGACCATAAAATTTCGCTCGAGCGAGAAACCCTATATAGCGCTCTGCATCACGCGATAAACAGATATCAGTTTCTAAACACTTCTCTCACATTTCCCTCCTCCCAAACACTCAATCCACGCCTTACTCTCTCCATTTTAAGCAAGAAAAAGGATCTCATTCACGGTAAGCCTTTCTTCTATCCTTTTCTTCTTCATTCTTTTTCTTTTCTTTTCTTTCTCGTTTCATTACATTCATGGGTTGTGTTTGGATTCCATTTTTTTTCGGATTTGTTTTTAGACACTTGGTGGTTCATTTTTGGTATGGATGAACCTATTAGCATAGTGTTGTATTTAGGGAGGAATGGGATAATTAATTGGGTGTTAAACTCATGATTGCACAGCATGCACACTACCTGTTCGATGAAATGCCTCAATGAAAATTTGTCTTCCATTTTGTCTCTTCTTTGGTGCATTGCTCTTTAGACAAAATGTAGGTATCATTCATAGTCTGCACACCTTGTCTAGAACATTATGGGTCACATTTTAGGCATGTTAGGCATATAAGGCATTTTAGGCATGATGGACATCCATCTCCACATCATATCATATATGTCTCACTGTCTGTACTTGGTCCATTTACAGCTGCCATGGCATCTCGGCGTGTTCGTCCTCGCACTGCCCCATCCGCCTCTCGGACTTACTTCCACAGTCCTCAAGCTGAGGAACTCTACACGCAGAACTTTTCCCATCGCTCCATTCTTGTGGAACGTGAAGTTCTTCTAGGTGAGTTTCGGGATACATATCCCATTGTCCCTCAGATTTTTGAGTCGCGCCAGTGGCTTGCTTTAACCACTGGTCATCCCGCTCCCTCGGTGGAGTTGGTCAGGGAGTTTTACTCGAATATACATGACATCTCAGAGGGAACGTTTCAAGTGGATATCCGGAATATCACTTTCCGGGTGACTCCCGATCTTGTGGCAAATTTGCTGGGGGCACCTCGAGTAAACAATCCTATTTATCCCTATCTCCGTACCCCAGCTCCTAGCAGACCTGATTTGGGTCGCTTTCTCACCAGGTCTCCTATAACTTGGACTGGGATTCCTCCTCTAGCGACTAAGTCGTTTCCTCATGTGTACCAAATTGTGAGTCGAATTGTTTTGACAAACATCTACCCTACTGGACATTATAGTGACATTGGTCCGGATCGTGCCCTTCTCTTACATGCATTGCTCACTGATGTCCCTATTGATTTGGGCGGTCTTCTCTGTCGGGTCATGATTGAGGCCCATATGTCGTCAAACCTTCGAACTGGTCTTCCTCTTGCCTGTCTCATTACGAGGATAGCCCTGTCTAAGTCTGTGTCAATCCCTCCCCAGGAGCTTAGAGTGAGCCTGAAGACACCGATTGGCCGGAAGACCATGCAGCTAAGTCAGGCGCATCTTCCTAATGTTGAACCCGCTCCTACACATTCTACCCAGACCGGACCTATTCCTCACGCTCCTGAGACCAGCTCGGGTCCTTCCAGCTCGGGTCTGATGCCACCAGCTACAGAACCATCCAGGCAGACCATATTGGACTTTCTGATTAGCATTCAGCAGTCTGTGACCAGCATGGATACTCGCATTGATAACCGACTTAACAGTCTTGAGACTCGGGTCACTCAATTGGATACTCATCTCAATGCTCGGTTTGACACACTTGACACTCAAGTGATTGAGCTTGGAAATAAAGTTTAGCATCTTCTTGCTGATGAGGAAGAGACTGATGAAGATTGAGACCCCTTGCCATTTGTGACAAAAAGGGGGAGTGATAGGGGGTGGAGTAGCTAGATTTAGGGGGAGATAAGCTACTTTGTAGGGGGAGTAAATAGTAGCTTGTTGTTCTTAGTTTTACTATGTGATTATACTCTTGATGTATTCTGTGTTGGACTAATTGCTATTGAAGTTTTAGTGTTAAATTTTTATGGCAAAATTTCCTTACTTCTGAGTTCATCTGTTAAATTTCTTGCAAGTGTTTTCTGTTGGTACGTTTACATGTTTGTTAAGTGTGCAGATACTTCACTTGCCAAGACTAAACCTACATGTGGAAGTCCTGTTGTTTGTGTGTGATAGGATTAGGTCAAATGTATAGGTTAGAGGTTTTGTCACAGAAATGCCAAAGGGGGAGATTGTTGATGTAAAATTTGGTAGTTGGCAATTTTCTAGTGAAAAACCTAATATAATTGAGTTGTAACTAATGGTGGACAGAGTACACTTGAAGAGGATCAAAATGGCTCGAGAAAAACCGAACACAGTGTTCTCGCTCGACATGGCGCTCGAGCGAAGTCCAGGCAGAGACTTCGCTCGACCCTCGCTCGACATGGCGCTCGAGCGAAGTCCAGGCAGAGACTTCGCTCGACCCTCGCTCGACATCTCGCTCGAGCGAAGTTAAGGTTTCACAAATTTCTCTAGGGTTTAAGCGCCGTTTCAGGAGGTGGCTTATAAATAGATCCTTAAGTCTTCTGCTGCAAGGTGGAGAAACACAGAGGAAAAACCAAGGAGCCACATTTCATCCCTTGAGAGAAACTTCTCCATTGTTTCAAAGATCATTCTCTCTTGGATTATATTACTCCCTCACAACACACATTCAAACCTTTAGTGAGTTCATTGGAGTGGACGTGGTCATCAAGCTGGAAGAGTTCTTCAAGGAGCTTGGATGAAGAAATCAAGTTGTTCGTGTGAGAAGCTATAGAAAGGTCGGAGTTCCGGCACTACATGCGTGTAGAGATCGAGTGGGTCACTCGTGGTGTTGCAAGCCAAGTTTAGTTGCTACAGTGGGTTTGTGAGTGTTTCTAAATTTGTTGTAACAAACTAAAATTTCTATAGTGGATTAGAGGTGGTGTCTTACAGCCGGAGTGGTTTTAGATTTTGAAGAGGTTCTTCAAATGAGTTTCCACTTCGTAACCAAAATCTGTGTGTTGATTTCTTCGTTGATTGCTTGTTTATGTTGATTAATTTTTTAAACTGCCATAGTTTCTGTTATACACCTATTCACCCCCCTCTAGGTGTGTAAGGTAATTTGCTATCGCTTTTTCATAAAGGATAACATAAATAATATATTGAAATTCAATTGTATCAAATTAAAACTTTTATAAAATTAAAACTTTATATAGCGCCTTCCAATTATTAATTCCTTTTTAGAACAAAGAAACAAAGAAATTCATTTTCATAATCAATCATAACAATATTTTTCTTTCATTACATTACTTATTTAGTTTCGACTTCTGATTTCGGAGATAAGTTGTCCATACCCGATCCATTTTGAAAATTAATAAATAACACTTATTTTGTTTTTACCATTAAGATAAATGGAAAACAGACTTGCTACCTATAAGTTAGTTTGCAAACTGATTTGCGTATTAATGTCACTATTTTTATATTCAAAATTCAACCATATTTATTATTTTCATGAAAGTTGGACTTTCTAACTAATCATATTGGATAAGTATATATATTAATATGCAAAATTACTTACAAATAGATTTTTCTAATAAAAAAAATCGATGTCGAGTTAGAGTCAAAATAAATTTACTTAGAAAATTTATGAAAGGAATTTTTTTTTTAAAAAAAGTTTTGTGAAATTCCTTTTTGTGATAACATATTTTAATAATAGTTTTTTAGTATAAAATATCCAAACTCCATGGTCGTGTAAGTTTGTTCACATACTCTTTATTTTTATTAATTATTAAGATATTTATATCAGTAAAGTCAAGATGCCCATGCAAAGAAAGGCACATGAAATTTCACATGATTAGGAAAATCACATGTCATGCGTGGCATATTCTAACATGCACCTCTGGTGCGCAGTTTAAACACTCCACCTGGCACCCCCGCTCCAAAACCTCTTTATATTGCCCAAACTACCCCCTTCGTATCTCTCAAAAAACCAAAAAAGCCATGCGAAACCACGAAATCATTCTTCTCGTCCTCGTTATTGTACCCTTCATTATTTCCCGAAATACCGACTTCGTCCGCGTCGCCGATGCGGCGAAGCGAAAGGTCCACATCCCGGACGAACTCGACGACGTCGTTGATGATGAGGAGGACGACGCCTGGAAGCAATGGGGCAAGAAATCCACGCCCCCTCCAGAGTCTGATGTCCGGCCGTCCGATTTGTCGGAGATGTCGGTGACGGAGATCCAGGCTGAGATGATGAAGATGCAGTCCGGACCTACTATGGGGTTTGTTAAACTCCGACTCGGCGTTCGCCGGTCTCGGGTAATGAAACTTCTTGGTTCTTGATCGATTTGATGCTCAAATGTGAACTGGGTTCGTCATTTTATGAATCATTATTTCTGGGTTATGGTTTCTGTGACGAGGAGTATATCAATATTGTTTGGTAATATAAAGGAGCAGAAATTTTTAAGTGACTATTGAAAAAATGAGTGTTTGACTGTATGGCCCAAGCAATTTTATCGTTTGAGCTAATTAGCAAACTCAGCTTTTGAGCATGGAATCGGATTTATATTTGTTGTTTTATTAAATCATGCGAGAATTTATAGGGTAATAGATATAGGATCTGGATTTGGGATCCCCTCGAAAAAACAAAGTTTGGACTTTTGTTATTGGGAGGGGGCTACAGTTCGAGTTATTAAATTTTAAGTTATAAATATTTTTTACTTTCTGAAAGGATGAAAAGGTTGATGTGTTACCATCATTCCTATCTATTCTGAGTATTTGCCGGTTGTGAGACTAATTAGAAAGAGTTTTGAAAGCTTCATGCTGCCCAAATTGGAAACCTGCAGAAGTCTAATTTCGGTCCCCTTATTGCTATCTTTATATGTTTTCCTGTTCTTGTATGCTGATCATTGTTTAAGATGCCATCTTGTACTGAAGTGATGGCTTTCTAGTTTGCAGAGAAAGGAACAAAATGAATGTTTCTAGTTTTTTTATTTGAAATCGTGTTGTTTGCCATGCTATAATAGAGGTAGACTTTTGTTATGGATTCAACTGAATGTGAATTTATTTAATGGTGCTTTGCTTTTGTTTTGTCCAGGATATGGTGGCTGAAACTGCTATGAAATGGACAAAAGTTCTGAGAACTGGAGCTATCGAGGCAAAGTTCATGGGTGTTGATCTGAGCACAATCATGTTCACCTTAGAAAGAGGCCAAGATACAGCTGAGGTATGCATTATATCTCTAAGTCGAAAGAGATTAAAATCCATTTAATGTTGGTATTTTATAACTAAATCTGCTGAAAAGCTGGCTCATAAGTTTTAGATGTACTAAGTCCAAAGTGGTTAAGATCCATTTGCTGCTGAGATTTTGCAACTATATCTGCTGAAGAGCTTGGTCATCATCATGTGTGCTCGAGGAAGACAGCAATTCTTTTTGCTCTTACAAGAAGCTAATCGTCTCTCCTATAAACTCTGGATGGTGAATGTCAATATAAAATAAGACTTTTCTCTCTGTTTCTGTAATCATCAATCAACAAATGATCTGTATCATTAACATGGAAAATTTTCCTTTGTATAGACCATGATTAAAAGATTGCAGACTTTAGGAACTACACATAAATCCAGCCTTGACTGTTGCATAGGTGTTTTGAACTAGAATAAGGCTTGCTTTCTTAAAATTCTTAGTACATCCTTTTTGTTTGATAATTATAATTTTCCGTCTTTGGTTTCTGATACTTACGTTCTTGATGCTTCTTTTCTAATTTCCCAGATGAAGGATTTTGTGTTGAGCCAACCAGAGGCGTATGAGATCAAGATTGGAGATCAAGTTTTTCGAAGGCCTGGAGATCCTCCATTAGAGGAAGTTCTTGCAAATCTTCAAAATGAGAAGAACAAGGTGGATAATACAAGTCCCATTGAGAATGACAATTTTAAAGAAGAGTTGTAGTTGACTGATAATCCTCCTGGTATGGAAATATTAGTTTATTAATGGTGTTTTTAGTGAATTTGTAGTTTCTGATTGCAGCACCTTTGTCTCCCTCTTTGTTTCTTTCATCTCACTTACCCATAACTTCCGTTCAAGATACTGGTTATATTCTTCGATCTTCTTCTTGGTTCCACTGTTAAGCATCATCGTTTGGTCCAAACAGGAAATGTCGTCTTCTTTCGATGGGATTTTAGATTTTATGTATCAGATTATGTTACTGTATTGGGCATAAATGACTCGTGCAATTATTAACATTTGTAAATAATAGTTGGTATTTCAAAAACAAACTCTTCAAGAGCGCTAAGGATCTGTTAGGATGTTTGGAACTTGGACTGATTTAATTTTAAGTTGAGTCTAACATTAAAACATCTAATTTTGAAATCACTAAACTCATTTTAACTCAAAACATCTTTCTACACGAGACTTACAATATTTTTTAACTCTATTTTTTTATATGTAAGACTCACAATTTTTTTTTAACTTTTCATAAATATTTTTAGACACATCTAAACTCATCCTAAGTGAGCCTATCTAAACTCACTTCATTATCTAAATTTATTATTATTCACAAAAAAAATCAATTTATTTTAAAGAAACGAAACACATATTACTATTTTACAACTATTTTATAACATTTTTTTATATTTAATTTTTTTTAATTTTTAATTTTATTTAGTGATCAAGAAGGTAAATATTAATAAAATTAGATATTTTTAATTTTTTTTCTTAATGATTAAGAATGTTAAAAAGATACTTAATATAAAATGATAAAAAATAAAAAAAATTCAAATACACTAATAAATTATAAAATTATTGTAAATTGATAATATGTATATTGTTATGAAACTTAAAGAAAGGAACTACTATTGTAAAAGAGAAATAAGAAACTCTCTTGAAACTCTTAAGAACTCAAGCTTTCTTTCTCTCTCTATTTTTTTCTTATGAATTTCATTACAACTGAAGCCCCTATTTATAGGCTTTGAAATTACTATGCAAGTTACTATGCAAGTCACTATGCAAGTTACTATGCAAGTTACTATACAAATTTAATATAATAGTGGTGGGGTCATTCACATTATTTAGTGGTGGGACAGGGGGCGGCTGCCGTCCCTCCACTAAATTCATTACACTCCCCCTTGAATGACCACTCATAAGGAATCTGCCTCGTTAAAACCTTGCCAAGTAAAAACCCAGTGGGAAGAAAAACCAATGGCGAAGGAAAAAGAGTACAGTCTTCTTATGTATCCACAAGTGCTTTAAGATTGCCTCATTAAAACCTTGCAGAGGAAAACCCAGTGGGACAAAACCTCAGCGAAGGAAAAAGAGTACAATCAGCACATTTACTCCCCCTGAAAAGTGCATGACAAAAGATCTTTGAGTCTTCGCATTCCAATGTTATGCACAATCTTCTTGAATGTGGAAGTTGGTAACGCCTTTGTGAATAAATCTGCCAGATTATCACTAGATCGTATCTGCTTGACATCAATTTCACCTTTTTCTTGAAGTTCATGAGTATAAAAGAATTTTGGTGAAATATGTTTGGTTCTGTCACCTTTGATATATCCTCCTCTGATTTGAGTGATACAAGCAGTATTATCTTCATATAAGATTGTTGGGCTATTATTGATCATGAGAAGTCCACACTTTTCCTGGATATGTTGAATAACTGATCTCAACCAAATACACTCTCGACTTGCTTCATGAATAGCAATGATTTCTGAGTGATTTGAAGAAGTAGCAGATAGTGTCTGCTTAACAGATCTCTATGATATGGCAGTATCTCCATAAGTAAATAAATATCCAGTTTGAGATCTACCTCTATGTGGGTCTGAAAGATAACCTGCATCTGCATACCCAATCAATTCTGGACTTGAACCACGTTGATAAAATAATCCCATATCAACCGTACCATGAAGGTAACGAAGGACATGTTTAATGCCATTCCAATGCCTTCGAGTTGGTGCAGAACTATATCTTGCAAGCAGATTAACTGAGAATGTAATATCTGGTCGAGTGCAATTTGCAAGATACATCAAAGCTCCAATTGCACTGAGATATGGTACTTCAGGACCAAGAATTTCTTCATCGTCATCACAAGGACGGAATGGATCTTTCTTCACATCAAGTGTTCGAACAATCATTGGAGTACTCAGGGGATGAGATTTGTCCATATAGAAATGCTTTAGGACTTTCTCAGTATACATGGACTGATGAATAAAAATTCCATTTGGCAAGTGCTCAAGCTGCAGGCCGAGACAAAGTTTTGTTTTGCCAAGATCTTTCATTTCAAATTCATTCTTTAAATATATAGCGATTTTTGAGATCTCTTCAGGAGTTCCCACAATATTTAAATCATCAACATAAACTGTAATAATGACAAATCCGGATTCTGATTTCTTAATAAAAACACATGGGCATATAAGATTATTCTCAAATCCTTCTTTCAATAGATATTCGCTTAAGCGATTATACCACATGCGTCCGGATTGCTTCAACCCATATAAAGATCTTTGTAGTCTGATTGAGTACATATTTCTAGATGTACTTGTAGATGCTTCAGGCATCTTATATCCTTCAGGGATTTTCATATATATGTCATGGTCTAAGGATCCATATAAATATGCAGTGACCACATCCATCAACCGCATTTCTAATCCTTTTGTAACAACCAGACTAATCAAAAATCTAAATGTGATTGCATCCATAACGGGAGAGTATGTTTCTTCATAATCAATCCCGGGTTTCTGCAGGAAACCTTGTGCAACAAGCCGTGCTTTGTATCGCACAATTTCATTTTTCTCATTACGTTTTCGTACAAATACCCACTTATATCCAACAGGCATTACACCCTTTGGTGTTTGGACAACAGGTCCAAATACTTCTCGTTTCGCTAGCGAATTTAATTCAGCTTCAATAGCTGTTTTCCATTTTGGCCAATCATTTCTACGTCGACATTCTTCGACGCTTTTTGGCTCACTTTCTTCATTACTTCTGGTAATGTCAAGGGCCATTTTATATGAAAATATGTTGTCGACAACAGTTTTATTTCTATCCAGAATTTCTCCAGTTTTCATGAAATGTATTGAGATCTCATTATTTTCAGGTACCTGTTCCTCTTCAAGGGAAAACATTTCATGACACACCTCTTCAGGAGGTCCCTTTTTAGGAGATTTATATTCTTCAAGATTTTCCTCTTCAGGAGGTTCTGGAATAGAAGATTTAAGCTCTTTAGGAGCATCAATTATATTTGTGGCCTGTATTGTGGGTACGTGTTCTTCAGGAACACCAAATTCATTTTGTATTCTTTTCCTTCTGGGAATTTTATCTTTTGCACCAATAGGTCTTCCACGCTTCAGGCGTATTTTAGATTCACCTATTGCTGCTTTGACAATTTGTCCTTCAGGGACTTCAATCCTTGCTGGAGTATTAACAGCAGGAATATAAGATTTTACTACACCTTTAGTGTCAGTAAATACATCCGGTAACTGATTTGCAACATTTTGCAAATGAATAATCCTTTGAACTTCCCGTTTACATTCATTTGTAGGAGGATCAAAATGAGACAGGGTCTTATTATCCCAAGTAATATCTTGTCGTGCTTCAGGCACCGACTTTTCTTTACCCATTAACGGAAAATTTGATTCGTCAAAATGACAATCCTCAAAACGTGCTTTAAACATATCCCCTGTAAGGGGTTCAAGGTATCTAATAATGGATGGAGAATCAAAACCAACATATATCCCAAGTCTACGTTGAGGGCCCATTTTTGTACGTTGTGGAGGTGCAATTGGAACATATACAGCACATCCAAAAGTACGAAGATGAGAAATATTTGGTTGTTGACCATATGCAAGCTGTAATGGAGAATATTTATGATATGCAGATGGTCTAATGCGAATTAGAGATGCTGCATGAAGTATAGCATGTCCCCAAACAGAAATAGGTAGTCTTGATTTCATAAGTAAAGGTCTAGCGATTAGTTGAAGCCTTTTGATCAAAGACTCAGCTAAACCGTTTTGTGTGTGTGTATGGGCAACAGGATGTTCAACATCTATTCCTATTGACATGCAATAATCATCAAAAACTTGAGATGAAAATTCACCTGCATTATCCAATCGAATGGTCTTAATTGGATACTCAGGAAATTGTGCTCGTAGTTTAATTATCTGAGCAAGAAGTCTAGCAAATGCAACATTTCTAGTGGAAATAAGACAAACATGTGACCATCGACTAGATGCATCAATTAGAACCATAAAATATCTAAATGGTCCACTTGATGGATGAATAGGCCCACATATATCTCCGTGAATCCTTTGTAAAAAGGATGGAGATTCAACAATGATTTTTGAGGGAGATGGTCTAATAATTAACTTACCTTGAGAACATGCAGAGCACGGAGATTCATTGGGTAGAAATATCTTTTGATTCTTTAAGGGATGCCCATGCGAATTTTCAATAATTCGTCTCATCATTATAGAACTCGGATGTCCAAGGCGATCATGCCAAGTCATAAATACTTTAGGGTCAATGCACTTCTGGTGCATTACCACATATGATTCAATTGTTCTCATTTTTGTATAATACAATCCAGAACATAGAGCAGGCAGTTTTTCTAATACGAGCTTCTGGCCCGATACTGTTTTAGTAATAAGAAGATACTCTTTACTGCCTTCATTGGTCGTTTCAATATGGTAATCATTACGACGTATATCTTTGAAACTCAATAAATTTCTTCTGGATTGTGAAGAGAATAGAGCATCATCAATACAAAATTTGGTGCCATTAGGCAACACAATATAAGCTCTTCCGGAGCCCTCAATTAAATCCGATGAACCTGATATGGTATGGACATAGGCTTTACTTAGTGTTAGATTTTGAAAATATTTCTTTTCTTTGAGAATTGTGTGAGTTGTAGCACTGTCAGCCAGACATATATCTTTATCATTCAACTCAGAGATAAAAAGCTCATCAATGTGATCCATGATTCTACAAAATATACAAAATTTTTATTATTGATAGAAAGAAAATACATTAATTGAGTGGAACACTTCCATCTCCAATTAAGTGTTCAATACTACCATCAGGATGATTAAAGAAATCAGATACATCAAGATGAGTAACGTCTACATCTACTGAATCTAATAAATCATCTGATGGTTCTACTAAATTTGCTTCATGCATTTTATTCTTTCCTTTAACAGAAGCTTGATATAAATCAGCTAAGTGCCTGGCCGTACGACAGGTACGTGACCAATGTCCAGTCATTCCACATCTATGGCACACCTCTTCACTTTTCTTTGAAGAATTATTCTGAGGATTTTTACCCCTCTCTGAATTGTACCACTTCTGGTGATATGGTATATTATAATCCCTTTTAATGTTGTCACTCCTGGGACCAACATTTCTATAATTTCTCCTACCACGTCCACGCCTCCGATTTCTTCTAAAGGATGCACCATTCACTTCTGGGAATGATGCAAACCTATTACCATTCACTTCAGGGAATGATATTGAGCCAGTAGGGCGTGTATTGTGGCTTTCTAATAAGAGTTCATTATTTTGCTCAGCTACTAGAAGACATGATATAAGTTCAGAATATTTCTTGAACTTTCTCTCTCGATACTGCTGCTGCAGGAGCACATTCGAGGCATGAAATGTAGTAAAAGTCTTCTCTAGCATATCTTCATCGGTGATTTTCTCACCGCATAATTTTAATACTGAGCTTATTTTAAAAAGTGCGGAATTATACTCACTAACACTTTTATAATCTTGCAACCTCAGGTGCATCCATTCAGAGCGAGCTCTTGGGAGGATAACAGTCTTCTGGTGTTCATATTGCAGTTTATTTAGATATTGCAGTCTTCGTTACCTTCATGGTACGGTTGATATGGGATTATTTTATCAACGTGGTTCAAGTCCAGAATTGATTGGGTATGCAGATGCAGGTTATCTTTCAGACCCACATAGAGGTAGATCTCAAACTGGATATTTATTTACTTATGGAGATACTGCCATATCATAGAGATCTGTTAAGCAGACACTATCTGCTACTTCTTCAAATCACTCAGAAATCATTGCTATTCATGAAGCAAGTCGAGAGTGTATTTGGTTGAGATCAGTTATTCAACATATCCAGGAAAAGTGTGGACTTCTCATGATCAATAATAGCCCAACAATCTTATATGAAGATAATACTGCTTGTATCACTCAAATCAGAGGAGGATATATCAAAGGTGACAGAACCAAACATATTTCACCAAAATTCTTTTATACTCATGAACTTCAAGAAAAAGGTGAAATTGATGTCAAGCAGATACGATCTAGTGATAATCTGGCAGATTTATTCACAAAGGCGTTACCAACTTCCACATTCAAGAAGATTGTGCATAACATTGGAATGCGAAGACTCAAAGATCTTTTGTCATGCACTTTTCAGGGGGAGTAAATGTGCTGATTGTACTCTTTTTCCTTCGCTGAGGTTTTGTCCCACTGGGTTTTCCTCTGCAAGGTTTTAATGAGGCAATCTTAAAGCACTTGTGGATACATAAGAAGACTGTACTCTTTTTCCTTCGCCATTGGTTTTTCTTCCCACTGGGTTTTTACTTGGCAAGGTTTTAACGAGGCAGATTCCTTATGAGTGGTCATTCAAGGGGGAGTGTAATGAATTTAGTGGAGGGACGGCAGCCGCCCCCTGTCCCTGAAAGATAACCTGCATCTGCATACCCAATCAATTCTGGACTTGAACCACGTTGATAAAATAATCCCATATCAACCGTACCATGAAGGTAACGAAGGACATGTTTAATGCCATTCCAATGCCTTCGAGTTGGTGCAGAACTATATCTTGCAAGCAGATTAACTGAGAATGTAATATCTGGTCGAGTGCAATTTGCAAGATACATCAAAGCTCCAATTGCACTGAGATATGGTACTTCAGGACCAAGAATTTCTTCATCGTCATCACAAGGACGGAATGGATCTTTCTTCACATCAAGTGTTCGAACAATCATTGGAGTACTCAGGGGATGAGATTTGTCCATATAGAAATGCTTTAGGACTTTCTCAGTATACATGGACTGATGAATAAAAATTCCATTTGGCAAGTGCTCAAGCTGCAGGCCGAGACAAAGTTTTGTTTTGCCAAGATCTTTCATTTCAAATTCATTCTTTAAATATATAGCGATTTTTGAGATCTCTTCAGGAGTTCCCACAATATTTAAATCATCAACATAAACTGTAATAATGACAAATCCGGATTCTGATTTCTTAATAAAAACACATGGGCATATAAGATTATTCTCAAATCCTTCTTTCAATAGATATTCGCTTAAGCGATTATACCACATGCGTCCGGATTGCTTCAACCCATATAAAGATCTTTGTAGTCTGATTGAGTACATATTTCTAGATGTACTTGTAGATGCTTCAGGCATCTTATATCCTTCAGGGATTTTCATATATATGTCATGGTCTAAGGATCCATATAAATATGCAGTGACCACATCCATCAACCGCATTTCTAATCCTTTTGTAACAACCAGACTAATCAAAAATCTAAATGTGATTGCATCCATAACGGGAGAGTATGTTTCTTCATAATCAATCCCGGGTTTCTGCAGGAAACCTTGTGCAACAAGCCGTGCTTTGTATCGCACAATTTCATTTTTCTCATTACGTTTTCGTACAAATACCCACTTATATCCAACAGGCATTACACCCTTTGGTGTTTGGACAACAGGTCCAAATACTTCTCGTTTCGCTAGCGAATTTAATTCAGCTTCAATAGCTGTTTTCCATTTTGGCCAATCATTTCTACGTCGACATTCTTCGACGCTTTTTGGCTCACTTTCTTCATTACTTCTGGTAATGTCAAGGGCCATTTTATATGAAAATATGTTGTCGACAACAGTTTTATTTCTATCCAGAATTTCTCCAGTTTTCATGAAATGTATTGAGATCTCATTATTTTCAGGTACCTGTTCCTCTTCAAGGGAAAACATTTCATGACACACCTCTTCAGGAGGTCCCTTTTTAGGAGATTTATATTCTTCAAGATTTTCCTCTTCAGGAGGTTCTGGAATAGAAGATTTAAGCTCTTTAGGAGCATCAATTATATTTGTGGCCTGTATTGTGGGTACGTGTTCTTCAGGAACACCAGAAGGAAACTGTTATTGGGAGGATAACTGTTATTGCAGTTTACGTTGATGATTTACCTTGTTAGAACTCTTGAAAAGATCACAAGGGTTGCTATAAATTCAAGGAATGCATTTGAAAAGGAAAAATCTTATTATTCAATTCATGATGAGTTACAAGAATTTGAGACTTCTAGCCTCATCTCTCAAATGCATTTGCTTTTCATAAAGCAACGTACCATCCTTATCTAAAGGATTAGGCAGTCGAAATGAAGAGGCAAGTAAGGATTTTAAATCCTTATTCTCCTGCTTTAAGTCTGCAATTTTTCTGTCAGACTCTTGAACAAGTCGTTGAAGTACGGAAACCTTCTCGTTAAGCTCCTCAATCTGACGATTTTTGGATTGTAATCGGTTGGAAAATCCGACAATAGAGGAGGAGTATCGGGTGCCGAGAGTCACCAGCTCATAAACAGCTTCACGATCTGACTTATTAGCCAGATCATTTGCTTGCTGCAACATTGCACCTGCGGAAGATGCAGGATCAACTTGTAATTGAGGTGAAGGATACCTCATATGTTGATTGTGAGAAATAGAAAAAGGAAATTGATGAGCCATTGAAAATTTGTAGAATAAGAATACAAATACAGATGAATTATAGATATGAGAAGAAGATTTGATGCGTACTAAATGAAACTAAAGACGGTTCTTATAGAATTGGAAATAAGAACAAGACAAACCATCATCTCTTCAAATCTCACTTTACAAGATATGCTGGATGCATAATTTCAAAAGCCAGCGAGATTAATTACAGCTATCCCTATTTTCTTGTAAACGCTGAACCTCTGCCGTTAGCTGCTGTTGTTGACTTTGTATCTGAGCTCTTTCTCGTTCCAGCTCTTCTACTCGTGTTTTCAGGTCAAGAGAATACCAGTCTACAAGTTTCTTCAGCTCCTTGTTATCTTGTTTTAAATCTTTATTTTTTCTATCTTTAGTTGCAAGCGTTTGATGCAACTCAGATATTTGATTTTTAAGATGATCAACCTCACTCGTTCTCGCCAATAGCCTCTGAGACATGGTTGTAAGAGAGGCAGCATATTGAGCACTGAGGGTTCTTGATGCTGCAACAATTTCAGGATCAGATTTACTAGATAGATATATCTCTGCTCCTATCATGGTGTTTACAGCCTCAGGAGAAAATATAAGTGGTTGAGGTATAAAAGGTTCATGGTTTAAATCTGGGACATTAGAATTTCTATCAGACATAATATTGTTCTGGATGAACAACAACTGAATCTATGGGGAATGCGAGATCTTTTTGCTGGAGTAAACCAATGGTAAAATTGGTTATATTTAAAACAACAACACGAAGCCTTCAAATCTCTTCAAGATCTCGTTTGTCCACAATGTCAAGCGGATTTGATTTTCCGCCGAACCGATAATATTAGACCTCAAAACTTTTACAGCTTTTATCATACATAGATGGTTTCCAATGTTATTTCCGCCGTATATAAACAAGTTCTTCCTAATAACGCCGAATGAGGGGGAGAAAATTTTAGATGAAAATATTATCATACTCTCTCTAATGCATTATTTAGTTGGAGATCGTGTTTGAATTCTTAACTTGTTATATATACTGAAATTATATTTGCTTATTACTTGAAACACTAATGCATATTATCAGGGGGAGTTTAAGTATTACTGCAGATATCAGATTTCTATTAAGTTTGTCAACCAGATATTATTTTTCATCTTCAAATCACTCAGAGATTATTGCAATTCATGAAACAAGTCGAGAGTATATTTGGCTGAAATCAATGACTCAACATATCCAAGAAAAGTGTGGTATTTTGATAGCTCAACAATTTTATACGAAGATAATGCTGCTTGTATCACTCAAATCAAAGGAGAATATATCAAAGATACGATCAAGTGATAATCTGGCAGATTTATTCACGAAGACATCACCAACTGCGACATTCAAGAAAATTGTGCAGAATATTAAAATGTGAAGACTCAAAACTATTGTCATGCACTTTCCAGGGGGAGTAAAAGTCCTGAAGACTTGTGCTGATTGTACTCTTTTTCCTTCGCTAAGGTTTTATCCCATTGGGTTTTCCTTTGCAAGGTTTTAATGAGGCAATCTTAAAAGCACTTGTGGATACATAAGAAGACTGTACTCTTTTTCCTTCGCCATTGGTTTTTCTTCCCACTGGGTTTTTCCTTGGCAAGGTTTTAACGAGGCAGATTGTTTATGGGTGGTCATTCAAGGGGGAGTGTTATGAATTCTGTAAGTGGAGGGACGGCAGCCGCCCCCTGTCCCACCACTAAAATTATGTGAATGACCCCACCACTATTATTTTAAAATCTGCATAGTAACTTGCATAGTGACTTGCATAGTAACTTGCATAGTAACTTCAACGCCTATAAATATGGGCTTCAGTTGTAATGAAGAACTCAAGCTTTCTTTCTCTCTCTATTTTTTTCTTATGAATTTCATTACAACTGAAGCCCCTATTTATAGGCTTTGAAATTACTATGCAAGTTACTATGCAAGTCACTATGCAAGTTACTATGCAAGTTACTATACAAATTTAATATAATAGTGGTGGGGTCATTCACATTATTTAGTGGTGGGACAGGGGGCGGCCCCCTGTCCCACCACTAAATAATGTGAATGACCCCACCACTATTATATTAAATTTGTATAGTAACTTGCATAGTAACTTGCATAGTGACTTGCATAGTAACTTGCATAGTAATTTCAAAGCCTATAAATAGGGGCTTCAGTTGTAATGAAATTCATAAGAAAAAAATAGAGAGAGAAAGAAAGCTTGAGTTCTTAAGAGTTTCAAGAGAGTTTCTTATTTCTCTTTTACAATAGTAGTTCCTTTCTTTAAGTTTCATAACACGTTATCAGCACGACGGTTCTGCCAATTCTGAAGCTAGTGGCCTTATTCCTCTGTAAGTTTTTCAATATATTATTTGAAATCTTTGATATATTTTATTGATGATTATCTGTGTAAATTTATAAATATATTTTCTGAGATACGCATATTTATTATTTATATGTGTAGAAAATGGCAAATCTTACAAAATTGGAATTTGTTGCTCTTGATATATCTGGGAAAAATTATTTATCCTGGATACTTGATGCTGAAATACATCTTGATGCAATGAACCTGGGAGAAACTATTAAAGAAGGAAATCAAGCATCCCTGCAGGAACGTGCTAAAGCAATGATTTTCCTTCGCCACCATCTTCATGAAGAATTGAAAACTGAATATCTCACTGTAAAAGATCCCTATATTTTGTGGAATAATTTAAGGGAGAGGTATGAACACCAGAAGACTGTTATCCTCCCAAGAGCTCGCTCTGAATGGATGCACCTGAGGTTGCAAGATTATAAAAGTGTTAGTGAGTATAATTCCGCACTTTTTAAAATAAGCTCAGTATTAAAATTATGCGGTGAGAAAATCACCGATGAAGATATGCTAGAGAAGACTTTTACTACATTTCATGCCTCGAATGTGCTCCTGCAGCAGCAGTATCGAGAGAGAAAGTTCAAGAAATATTCTGAACTTATATCATGTCTTCTAGTAGCTGAGCAAAATAATGAACTCTTATTAGAAAGCCACAATACACGCCCTACTGGCTCAATATCATTCCCTGAAGTGAATGGTAATAGGTTTGCATCATTCCCAGAAGTGAATGGTGCATCCTTTAGAAGAAATCGGAGGCGTGGACGTGGTAGGAGAAATTATAGAAATGTTGGTCCCAGGAGTGACAACATTAAAAGGGATTATAATATACCATATCACCAGAAGTGGTACAATTCAGAGAGGGGTAAAAATCCTCAGAATAATTCTTCAAAGAAAAGTGAAGAGGTGTGCCATAGATGTGGAATGACTGGACATTGGTCACGTACCTGTCGTACGGCCAGGCACTTAGCTGATTTATATCAAGCTTCTGTTAAAGGAAAGAATAAAATGCATGAAGCAAATTTAGTAGAACCATCAGATGATTTATTAGATTCAGTAGATGTAGACGTTACTCATCTTGATGTATCTGATTTCTTTAATCATCCTGATGGTAGTATTGAACACTTAATTGGAGATGGAAGTGTTCCACTCAATTAATGTATTTTCTTTCTATCAATAATAAAAATTTTGTATATTTTGTAGAATCATGGATCACATTGATGAGCTTTTTATCTCTGAGTTGAATGATAAAGATATATGTCTGGCTGACAGTGCTACAACTCACACAATTCTCAAAGAAAAGAAATATTTTCAAAATCTAACACTAAGTAAAGCCTATGTCCATACCATATCAGGTTCATCGGATTTAATTGAGGGCTCCGGAAGAGCTTATATTGTGTTGCCTAATGGCACCAAATTTTGTATTGATGATGCTCTATTCTCTTCACAATCCAGAAGAAATTTATTGAGTTTCAAAGATATACGTCGTAATGATTACCATATTGAAACGACCAATGAAGGCAGTAAAGAGTATCTTCTTATTACTAAAACAGTATCGGGCCAGAAGCTCGTATTAGAAAAACTGCCTGCTCTATGTTCTGGATTGTATTATACAAAAATGAGAACAATTGAATCATATGTGGTAATGCACCAGAAGTGCATTGACCCTAAAGTATTTATGACTTGGCATGATCGCCTTGGACATCCGAGTTCTATAATGATGAGACGAATTATTGAAAATTCGCATGGGCATCCCTTAAAGAATCAAAAGATATTTCTACCCAATGAATCTCCGTGCTCTGCATGTTCTCAAGGTAAGTTAATTATTAGACCATCTCCCTCAAAAATCATTGTTGAATCTCCATCCTTTTTACAAAGGATTCACGGAGATATATGTGGGCCTATTCATCCATCAAGTGGACCATTTAGATATTTTATGGTTCTAATTGATGCATCTAGTCGATGGTCACATGTTTGTCTTATTTCCACTAGAAATGTTGCATTTGCTAGACTTCTTGCTCAGATAATTAAACTACGAGCACAATTTCCTGAGTATCCAATTAAGACCATTCGATTGGATAATGCAGGTGAATTTTCATCTCAAGTTTTTGATGATTATTGCATGTCAATAGGAATAGATGTTGAACATCCTGTTGCCCATACACACACACAAAACGGTTTAGCTGAGTCTTTGATCAAAAGGCTTCAACTAATCGCTAGACCTTTACTTATGAAATCAAGACTACCTATTTCTGTTTGGGGACATGCTATACTTCATGCAGCATCTCTAATTCGCATTAGACCATCTGCATATCATAAATATTCTCCATTACAGCTTGCATATGGTCAACAACCAAATATTTCTCATCTTCGTACTTTTGGATGTGCTGTATATGTTCCAATTGCACCTCCACAACGTACAAAAATGGGCCCTCAACGTAGACTTGGGATATATGTTGGTTTTGATTCTCCATCCATTATTAGATACCTTGAACCCCTTACAGGGGATATGTTTAAAGCACGTTTTGAGGATTGTCATTTTGACGAATCAAATTTTCCGTTAATGGGTAAAGAAAAGTCGGTGCCTGAAGCACGACAAGATATTACTTGGGATAATAAGACCCTGTCTCATTTTGATCCTCCTACAAATGAATGTAAACGGGAAGTTCAAAGGATTATTCATTTGCAAAATGTTGCAAATCAGTTACCGGATGTATTTACTGACACTAAAGGTGTAGTAAAATCTTATATTCCTGCTGTTAATACTCCAGCAAGGATTGAAGTCCCTGAAGGACAAATTGTCAAAGCAGCAATAGGTGAATCTAAAATACGCCTGAAGCGTGGAAGACCTATTGGTGCAAAAGATAAAATTCCCAGAAGGAAAAGAATACAAAATGAATTTGGTGTTCCTGAAGAACACGTACCCACAATACAGGCCACAAATATAATTGATGCTCCTAAAGAGCTTAAATCTTCTATTCCAGAACCTCCTGAAGAGGAAAATCTTGAAGAATATAAATCTCCTAAAAAGGGACCTCCTGAAGAGGTGTGTCATGAAATGTTTTCCCTTGAAGAGGAACAGGTACCTGAAAATAATGAGATCTCAATACATTTCATGAAAACTGGAGAAATTCTGGATAGAAATAAAACTGTTGTCGACAACATATTTTCATATAAAATGGCCCTTGACATTACCAGAAGTAATGAAGAAAGTGAGCCAAAAAGCGTCGAAGAATGTCGACGTAGAAATGATTGGCCAAAATGGAAAACAGCTATTGAAGCTGAATTAAATTCGCTAGCGAAACGAGAAGTATTTGGACCTGTTGTCCAAACACCAAAGGGTGTAATGCCTGTTGGATATAAGTGGGTATTTGTACGAAAACGTAATGAGAAAAATGAAATTGTGCGATACAAAGCACGGCTTGTTGCACAAGGTTTCCTGCAGAAACCCGGGATTGATTATGAAGAAACATACTCTCCCGTTATGGATGCAATCACATTTAGATTTTTGATTAGTCTGGTTGTTACAAAAGGATTAGAAATGCGGTTGATGGATGTGGTCACTGCATATTTATATGGATCCTTAGACCATGACATATATATGAAAATCCCTGAAGGATATAAGATGCCTGAAGCATCTACAAGTACATCTAGAAATATGTACTCAATCAGACTACAAAGATCTTTATATGGGTTGAAGCAATCCGGACGCATGTGGTATAATCGCTTAAGCGAATATCTATTGAAAGAAGGATTTGAGAATAATCTTATATGCCCATGTGTTTTTATTAAGAAATCAGAATCCGGATTTGTCATTATTACAGTTTATGTTGATGATTTAAATATTGTGGGAACTCCTGAAGAGATCTCAAAAATCGCTATATATTTAAAGAATGAATTTGAAATGAAAGATCTTGGCAAAACAAAACTTTGTCTCGGCCTGCAGCTTGAGCACTTGCCAAATGGAATTTTTATTCATCAGTCCATGTATACTGAGAAAGTCCTAAAGCATTTCTATATGGACAAATCTCATCCCCTGAGTACTCCAATGATTGTTCGAACACTTGATGTGAAGAAAGATCCATTCCGTCCTTGTGATGACGATGAAGAAATTCTTGGTCCTGAAGTACCATATCTCAGTGCAATTGGAGCTTTGATGTATCTTGCAAATTGCACTCGACCAGATATTACATTCTCAGTTAATCTGCTTGCAAGATATAGTTCTGCACCAACTCGAAGGCATTGGAATGGCATTAAACATGTCCTTCGTTACCTTCATGGTACGGTTGATATGGGATTATTTTATCAACGTGGTTCAAGTCCAGAATTGATTGGGTATGCAGATGCAGGTTATCTTTCAGACCCACATAGAGGTAGATCTCAAACTGGATATTTATTTACTTATGGAGATACTGCCATATCATAGAGATCTGTTAAGCAGACACTATCTGCTACTTCTTCAAATCACTCAGAAATCATTGCTATTCATGAAGCAAGTCGAGAGTGTATTTGGTTGAGATCAGTTATTCAACATATCCAGGAAAAGTGTGGACTTCTCATGATCAATAATAGCCCAACAATCTTATATGAAGATAATACTGCTTGTATCACTCAAATCAGAGGAGGATATATCAAAGGTGACAGAACCAAACATATTTCACCAAAATTCTTTTATACTCATGAACTTCAAGAAAAAGGTGAAATTGATGTCAAGCAGATACGATCTAGTGATAATCTGGCAGATTTATTCACAAAGGCGTTACCAACTTCCACATTCAAGAAGATTGTGCATAACATTGGAATGCGAAGACTCAAAGATCTTTTGTCATGCACTTTTCAGGGGGAGTAAATGTGCTGATTGTACTCTTTTTCCTTCGCTGAGGTTTTGTCCCACTGGGTTTTCCTCTGCAAGGTTTTAATGAGGCAATCTTAAAGCACTTGTGGATACATAAGAAGACTGTACTCTTTTTCCTTCGCCATTGGTTTTTCTTCCCACTGGGTTTTTACTTGGCAAGGTTTTAACGAGGCAGATTCCTTATGAGTGGTCATTCAAGGGGGAGTGTAATGAATTTAGTGGAGGGACGGCAGCCGCCCCCTGTCCCACCACTAAATAATGTGAATGACCCCACCACTATTATATTAAATTTGTATAGTAACTTGCATAGTAACTTGCATAGTGACTTGCATAGTAACTTGCATAGTAATTTCAAAGCCTATAAATAGGGGCTTCAGTTGTAATGAAATTCATAAGAAAAAAATAGAGAGAGAAAGAAAGCTTGAGTTCTTAAGAGTTTCAAGAGAGTTTCTTATTTCTCTTTTACAATAGTAGTTCCTTTCTTGGCTGCCGTCCCTCCACTAAATAATGTGAATGACCCCACCACTATTATATTAAATTTGCATAGTAACTTGCATAGTAACTTGCATAGTGACTTGCATAGTAACTTGCATAGTAATTTCAAAGCCTATAAATAGGGGCTTCAGTTGTAATGAAATTCATAAGAAAAAATAGAGAGAGAAAGAAAGCTTGAGTTCTTAAGAGTTTCAAGAGAATTTCTTATTTCTCTTTTGCAATAGTAGTTCCTTTCTTTAAGTTTCATAACACGTTATCAGCACGACGGTTCTGCCAATTCTGAAGCTAGTGGCCTTATTCCTCTGTAAGTTTTTCAATATATTATTTGAAATCATTGATATATTTTATTGATGATTATCTGTGTGAATTTATAAATATATTTTCTGAGATACGCATATTTATTATTTATATGTGTAGAAAATGGCAAATCTTACAAAATTGGAATTTGTTGCTCTTGATATATCTGGGAAAAATTATTTATCCTGGATACTTGATGCTGAAATACATCTTGATGCAATGAACCTGGGAGAAACTATTAAAGAAGGAAATCAAGCATCCCTGCAGGAACGTGCTAAAGCAATGATTTTCCTTCGCCACCATCTTCATGAAGAATTGAAAACTGAATATCTCACTGTAAAAGATCCCTATATTTTGTGGAATAATTTAAGGGAGAGGTATGAACACCAGAAGACTGTCATCCTCCCAAGAGCTCGTTCTCAATGGATGCACCTGAGGTTGCAAGATTATCAAAGTGTTAGTGAGTATAATTCCGCACTTTTTAAAATAAGCTCAGTGTTAAAATTATGCGGTGAGAAAATCACCGATGAAGATATGCTAGAGAAGACTTTTACTACATTTCATGCCTCGAATGTGCTCCTGCAGCAGCAGTATCGAGAGAGAAAGTTCAAGAAATATTCTGAACTTATATCATGTCTTCTAGTAGCTGAGCAAAATAATGAGCTCTTATTAGAAAGCCACAATACACGCCCTACTGGCTCAATATCATTCCCTGAAGTGAATGGTAATAGGTTTGCATCATTCCCAGAAGTGAATGGTGCATCCTTTAGAAGAAATCGGAGGCGTGGACGTGGTAGGAGAAATTATAGAAATGTTGGTCCCAGGAGTGACAACATTAAAAGGGATTATAATATACCATATCACCAGAAGTGGTACAATTCAGAGAGGGGTAAAAATCCTCAGAATAATTCTTCAAAGAAAAGTGAAGAGGTGTGCCATAGATGTGGAATGACTGGACATTGGTCACGTACCTGTCGTACGGCCAGGCACTTAGCTGATTTATATCAAGCTTCTGTTAAAGGAAAGAATAAAGTGCATGAAACAAATTTAGTAGAACCATCAGATGATTTATTAGATTCAGTAGATGTAGACGTTACTCATCTTGATGTATCTGATTTCTTTAATCATCCTGATGGTAGTATTGAACACTTAATTGGAGATGGAAGTGTTCCACTCAATTAATGTATTTTCTTTCTATCTGTAATAAAAGTTTTTATATATTTTGTAGAATCATGGATCACATTGATGAGCTTTTTATCTCTGAGTTGAATGATAAAGATATATGTCTGGCTGACAGTGCTACAACTCACACAATTCTCAAAGAAAAGAAATATTTTCAAAATCTAACACTGAGTAAAGCCTATGTCCATACCATATCAGGTTCATCGGATTTAATTGAGGGCTCCGGAAGAGCTTATATTGTGTTGCCTAATGGCACCAAATTTTGTATTGATGATGCTCTATTCTCTTCACAATCCAGAAGAAATTTATTGAGTTTCAAAGATATACGTCGTAATGATTACCATATTGAAACGACCAATGAAGGCAGTAAAGAGCATCTTCTTATTACTAAAACAATATCGGGCCAGAAGCTCGTTTTAGAAAAACTGCCTGCTCTATGTTCTGGATTGTATTATACAAAAATGAGAACAATTGAATCATATGTGGTAATGCACCAGAAGTGCATTGACCCTAAAGTATTTATGAATTGGCATGATCGCCTTGGACATCCGGGTTCTATAATGATGAGACGAATTATTGAAAATTCACATGGGCATCCCTTAAAGAATCAAAAGATATTTCTACCCAATGAATCTCCGTGCTCTGCATGTTCTCAAGGTAAGTTAATTATTAGACCATCTCCCTCAAAAATCATTGTTGAATCTCCATCCTTTTTACAAAGGATTCACGGAGATATATGTGGGCCTATTCATCCATCAAGTGGACCATTTAGATATTTTATGGTTCTAATTGATGCATCTAGTCGATGGTCACATGTTTGTCTTCTTTCCACTAGAAATGTTGCATTTGCTAGACTTATTGCTCAGATAATTAAACTACGAGCACAATTTCCTGAGCATCCAATTAAGACCATTCGATTGGATAATGCAGGTGAATTTTCATCTCAAGTTTTTGATGATTATTGCATGTCAATAGGAATAGATGTTGAACATCCTGTTGCCCATACACACACACAAAACGGTTTAGCTGAGTCTTTGATCAAAAGGCTTCAACTAATCGCTAGACCTTTACTTATGAAATCAAGACTACCTATTTCTGTTTGGGGACATGCTATACTTCATGCAGCATCTCTAATTCGCATTAGACCATCTGCATATCATAAATATTCTCCATTACAGCTTGCATATGGTCAACAACCAAATATTTCTCATCTTCGTACTTTTGGATGTGCTGTATATGTTCCAATTGCACCTCCACAACGTACAAAAATGGGTCCTCAACGTAGACTTGGGATATATGTTGGTTTTGATTCTCCATCCATTATTAGATACCTTGAACCCCTTACAGGGGATATGTTTAAAGCACGTTTTGAAGATTGTCATTTTGACGAATCAAATTTTCCGTTAATGGGTAAAGAAAAGTCGGTGCCTGAAGCACGACAAGATATTACTTGGGATAATAAGACCCTGTCTCATTTTGATCCTCCTACAAATGAATGTAAAAGGGAAGTTCAGAGGATTATTCATTTGCAAAATGTTGCAAATCAATTACCGGATGTATTTACTGATACTAAAGGTGTAGTAAAATCTTATATTCCTGCTGTTAATGCTCCAGCAAGGATTGAAGTCCCTGAAGGACAAATTGTCAAAGCAGCAATAGGTGAATCTAAAATACGCCTGAAGCGTGGAAGACCTATTGGTGCAAAAGATAAAATTCCCAGAAGGAAAAGAATACAAAATGAATTTGGTGTTCCTGAAGAACACGTACCCACAATACAGGCCACAAATATAATTGATGCTCCTAAAGAGCTTAAATCTTCTATTCCAGAACCTCCTGAAGAGGAAAATCTTGAAGAGTATAAATCTCCTAAAAATGGACCTTCTGAAGAGGTGTGTCATGAAATGTTTTCCCCTGAAGAGGAACAGGTACCTGAAAATAATGAGATCTCAATACATTTCATGAAAACTGGAGAAATTCTGGATAGAAATAAAACTGTTGTCGACAACATATTTTCATATAAAATGGCCCTTGACATTACCAGAAGTAATGAAGAAAGTGAGCCAAAAAGCGTCGAAGAATGTCGACGTAGAAATGATTGGCCAAAATGGAAAACAGCTATTGAAGCTGAATTAAATTCGCTAGCGAAACGAGAAGTATTTGGACCTGTTGTCCAAACACCAAAGGGTGTAATGCCTGTTGGATATAAGTGGGTATTTGTACGAAAACGTAATGAGAAAAATGAAATTGTGCGATACAAAGCACGGCTTGTTGCACAAGGTTTCCTGCAGAAACCCGGGATTGATTATGAAGAAACATACTCTCCCGTTATGGATGCAATCACATTTAGATTTTTGATTAGTCTGGTTGTTACAAAAGGATTAGAAATGCGGTTGATGGATGTGGTCACTGCATATTTATATGGATCCTTAGACCATGACATATATATGAAAATCCCTGAAGGATATAAGATGCCTGAAGCATCTACAAGTACATCTAGAAATATGTACTCAATCAGACTACAAAGATCTTTATATGGGTTGAAGCAATCCGGACGCATGTGGTATAATCGCTTAAGCGAATATCTATTGAAAGAAGGATTTGAGAATAATCTTATATGCCCATGTGTTTTTATTAAGAAATCTGAATCCGGATTTGTCATTATTGCGGTTTATGTTGATGATTTAAATATTGTGGGAACTCCTGAAGAGATCTCAAAAACCGCTATATATTTAAAGAATGAATTTGAAATGAAAGATCTTGGCAAAACAAAACTTTGTCTCGGCCTGCAGCTTGAGCACTTGCCAAATGGAATTTTTATTCATCAGTCCATGTATACTGAGAAAGTCCTAAAGCATTTTTATATGGACAAATCTCATCCTCTGAGTACTCCAATGATTGTTCGAACACTTGATGTGAAGAAAGATCCATTCCGTCCTTGTGATGACGATGAAGAAATTCTTGGTCCTGAAGTACCATATCTCAGTGCAATTGGAGCTTTGATGTATCTTGCAAATTGCACTCGACCAGATATTACATTCTCAGTTAATCTGCTTGCAAGATATAGTTCTGCACCAACTCGAAGGCATTGGAATGGCATTAAACATGTCCTTCGTTACCTTCATGGTACGGTTGATATGGGATTATTTTATCAACGTGGTTCAAGTCCAGAATTGATTGGGTATGCAGATGCGGGTTATCTTTCAGATCCACACAGAGGTAGATCTCAAACTGGATATTTATTTACTTATGGAGATACTGCCATATCATGGAGATCTGTTAAGCAGACACTATCTGCTACTTCTTCAAATCACTCAGAAATCATTGCTATTCATGAAGCAAGTCGAGAGTGTATTTGGTTGAGATCAGTTATTCAACATATCCAGGAAAAGTGTGGACTTACTATGATCAATAATAGCCCAACAATCTTATATGAAGATAATACTGCTTGTATCACTCAAATCAGAGGAGGATACATCAAAGGTGATAGAACTAAACATATTTCACCTAAATTCTTTTATACTCATGAACTTCAAGAGAAAGGTGAAATTGATGTCAAGCAGATACGATCTAGTGATAATCTGGCAGATTTATTCACAAAGGCGTTACCAACTTCCACATTCAAGAAGATTGTGCATAACATTGGAATGCGAAGACTCAAAGATCTTTTGTCATGCACTTTTCAGGGGGAGTAAATGTGCTGATTGTACTTTTTTTCCTTCGCTGAGGTTTTGTCCCACTGGGTTTTCCTCTGCAAGGTTTTAATGAGGCAATCTTAAAGCACTTGTGGATACATAAGAAGACTGTACTCTTTTTCCTTCGCCATTGGTTTTTCTTCCCACTGGGTTTTTACTTGGCAAGGTTTTAACGAGGCAGATTCCTTATGAGTGGTCATTCAAGGGGGAGTGTAATGAATTTAGTGGAGGGACGGCAGCCGCCCCCTGTCCCACCACTAAATAATGTGAATGACCCCACCACTATTATATTAAATTTGCATAGTAACTTGCATAGTAACTTGCATAGTGACTTGCATAGTAACTTGCATAGTAATTTCAAAGCCTATAAATAGGGGCTTCAGTTGTAATGAAATTCATAAGAAAAAATAGAGAGAGAAAGAAAGCTTGAGTTCTTAAGAGTTTCAAGAGAATTTCTTATTTCTCTTTTGCAATAGTAGTTCCTTTCTTTAAGTTTCATAACACCAGATAGAGGCAAGCCCAAGCCCACCTGTGATATTGTCCGCTTTGGCACCTACGGCCTCACGGGTTTAAAACGCGTCACAAGCAAAGCCCGACAAGCACCCTATAAGGCACTCAGCGAGGCCGAACGGGAGCGATGTGGGAACTTCAGGTTCACAACACACCCCCCCATCGCGACCTGCATGGGCCACCAGATAGAGGCAAGCCCAAGCCCACCTGTGATATTGTCCGCTTTGGCACCTACGGCCTCACGGGTTTAAAACGCGTCACAAGCAAAGCCCGACAAGCACCCTATAAGGCACTCAGCGAGGCCGAACGGGAGCGATGTGGGAACTTCAGGTTCACAACATATATCATTGCTCTTTATTTTAACTTAATTCAACAACCTAAAGAATCCTAGACATGGTAGCAGAAACCTGAGGCTGCAACTTGTTTGGTGCTGCCTGGTGGCTATGAGTAATTCTATAGGGAGGAGATTTTATGTAGTTGATGCGGAGTCTGTTGATGTGACATCACGATTTTGGTTTCTCTCTCTTCACAATCGAAGCCCGAAGGTTGAAGATGAGTATTTTAAATTTCTCTTTCTACACGATTTTGGGATCCTGTTTTGATTTCGTTTTATTTTGTTTTAAATAAAGGCTGATGTGCGCCACATCAGTAGACTCCCGTCGACTAAATAAAATCGTCTAAGAGATTCCAATGATCAACCATACACGTATTTCCAACTCTAACCAATATTGCTCTGATTCTTACAAGATTTGCTAACATCGTACATTATCCCCTCATGCAACTTCTGATGAACCTCCACAAATATCACACACACACACACACACACATATATATATATATTAAAGCGCAGTGGGCAAGGCAAACAATGATCTATATAGAATACATATGCTTCCAGTTTTGTAAAAATAACCATTTTCAACTTTCTTTTTTCTCCTCTTTTGAAGAAGAAGAAGAAGAAGAAGAAGAGAAGAAGAAGAATTTTCAAAATTATAGCAACTTTGGAAATTTCTTCAATCTTCATCACCCCTCCGAGGATGATCAACTGTTTTTGTAATTTACTAGGCATAGCCTTAGTAAATCTTTGCGAGTATGAGAGTTTCTTGAGATCTTCATTGACATGGCATCACCTGTTGAAAGTTCGGGATTACACTTGGTTTCCGAAGCCGGGTTTACACGAAGTCAACTTGTGGATTTGCAATCATATAGTTTTAAGTTTAATATGAATATGACCAATTTAATTAGATAAGCGAATCTCATAAACTTGACACGATTCATTTTAGATTACGGGTAATACAAGATAAACTATATAATTTGTTTTATAAAAACATTATGTTGGGTTGACTAAGTACAACCAATTTCATATAAAGAACTTAGATTGATTCAAATATTTGATCTAACTATATTAACAAATTTTCATATTTTTCAAGGCCCCATTAGGATAGTTAAAAGTGTTTAATCTCAACTTATCTCCTTTCATATCATTGTTGCATTTTTAAAAAAAATTTCATACAAAATATAATAAATAATTCAACATTTTCAAATCTCAAAATAATAATAATAAAAAATAATAATTTTTTATTTAACTTTCAACTAAAACTGTCTCACCTCATCTCACTATCCAAATCGCACCTTAATCAGTAGAAATATTTATTCGAGTTGTGGTAATCTGACTCCGGCACCATAACACTTGATAGCAATGAACCCTGCAGGGCCCTTCCCTCTGGCTCCTTGAGAAACTTCTTATCTTCCATGTAAGCTTGAATCTCAGCAATGGCTGCTCTTAACCCAGACTCTTCACGTGCTTTCAGTGCTTCCAGAAAGTTGTTAGAGATGATACTCAGCACCTTCATGAACTGAGATTTGTATTTTCTGAAGAGAGCAAACCCTGCCATCTGTAAGAACAATAAGATTTAGAAATGAAGTTTATGCAAAGAAAAATTCTACTCATCATCCATTTTCTCATCATCTCCTGATTATTCCATAATATGGCATTAAATGATGAGTTTACAAGTAAAATAAAATAAGTAGTTTCCAATAATTTAATAAAACATCATGGGTAGGCCTTTTCATCTAGTTCTGAAATTTTCTTTATTTTTTAATAATTTTGACATTTTCACTTGAGAGGTTTAAGAAAATTCTGGATCTGGAATCCGGATGAACATGCATAATCTTGGGATGATGATACGATGATGAAAAAGAAGATAATGAATACCATTATTCTTAATACTTATGCAAATATTTATGCAAAAGAGAATAATGTTTGTATGTTAACATACTTGCAGGAATGCATTTAGAGCAACGGCAGTATATCTAGTGGCAGGCATAGTGTTTAAGAACCGTGCAATCCATGCCCAACCTTCTTTCAGGCCATGTATGTTCTGGACACCCTGCACTTCTGTCTGCCAAAAAATGATTCTTGGTAAAAGCTGCTTTTCGTGAACTTCCCAATAACTAAAAAGAAAGTTTCCATCATCTCAAAAGTCCAAACCATGGGTACAAACCTGAACGAGGGCCCCATACAGTTTCATGTAGGATTCTAACCGTCTCAAATAGTCCTCAATGCTCTCAATCTTTCCTTCTGTTTCTCGGTATCCAATGGCCTTGTAATAAGCTTCTTTAGATTCAAATGCCGACTGAAGTAGAGATAAATAATTTAAATCCACACAGTAGCAGCAGAATCCAAAATAATAATAGCAGTTTTTAACAAGTGGTGGTAGGGCCAAGAAATTTAAACTTCCCACCTTGTTATTTTATTGGATTGGTTAACCACTTGAACATATATCCATATAATTAGTGAGATTTAGAATTCTCATGAGCTAGAAATAACTTGGTCTGGATGGTTACCGTCATGCTCATATAACCATTCAAAATTCCACTATAACAATCAATGCTCAATTCAGGCATTGCAATCTCTATTTGGTTTGTCTATTATTTATTAAGGGCCCGTTTGAGAATACAATTGTTCTCAAATATTCTCAGATATTTCCTTTCCAAACATTACTTAAATACAAAACACTTTTCAATTTCAAATCTTTAATTTTTTGATAAGAGATAATTATTATTAAAGAGATCGACAAAAGTCTATCCCGTGTACATAGGATTATTTTTTTTATCTAATCATTACAATTTTTTCAAACTCTCAAACAAAACACAAAACCTTATACAACTTTCTCAAAATTTTAAACAAAATTATACTTGAAACAATATTTTAACCTCATAGTATTTTTTTTTATAGAACCTCATAATATTTTTATTCAACCCATTTATAAAAAAAAAAAAGTATGTTTATTCAACATTTTCTCTCTTCTTTCCCAAAACCCAATAAATTATTTTAACTCAAAACTATTTCACTACTATTTGTCAATGGATTCTCCTTTCCTTATTCCAGCTTTCCTTATTTTATCTCTTACGGTTAAGCATACAACTTTGACAGAGTATAGTTTCCTTGTATAGAACTAGAATCATATGGGAGTTTCTTTCCATGTATAGCATCCTTGTATAGTCTATATGAATATACAGAACGCTGAAGGCCAATTACTTCGGCCATTCTCATACAAACCTAATTATTGACACTATTTATAAACCCTTTCACTATTTTCACAGATATTCTGAAATATTCTTAGTTTCCAAACCAGTCCTAAATCTATCTGGATTTGGTAGGTCAACCAAGCCTCATCCTGTTTATTTAAAGCAGGAACATCCACCTCATAAGAAACTCTTAAGTCGATCAACCATATGTAAAATCCTTAAAAGTATTGACAAACGCATCAATGCTACCCTTCCCTACCCTACCTTCCTGTCACTCTGCAAACAACAATTGTTGATGTGACACGTTTTTCCTATACATCCATATAGTGGTAGTCACATACTGGTTTTACAACATCAGAATATGTGGAGACATGTGATTTCCATATTAAAATTAATTATCAAACGCATGTGCTTTCATCTGTTCTGGTTTTGTGACTGCAGTCTGCAGGAAAGTATTAATTGCTACAGTTGCAGCAACAGGTGATGTTTACACGTGTGATGAAGAGAAGGCAAAGATAACCGGTTCACCTATGAAGGGTGGGTGATGAGTGCAGAAGCTGAAGACAAAAGGATAAGCCTATTGGGGAAACAAGTTCCTTTAGAAAAAAATGATTTTTATTTATTGGTACACTGTCTAACATGACATGAGAAATTGCCCTCAAACAATGATGGATTAATTGTCAAAGCCAGACCTAAAATAACCATATTGATGGTAAATAAAGTTCAAGTTGATATACATCACCTTTGAGTAAATTGTGTGCTTTGGAACAGTGTAAGTGCAGGCTCGGTGGAACTCGGCTAGAAGGAGATCCATTGCATGTGGAACCTGATTCACGTATCATCGAAATATAAGCAACTAAATATAATATGTACAATAGCTGCAGATTTGATTAAGTCCTCTTCCCACCTGACTTACTCCTGACCCGGGAATGACCAGTTTGGAGATCAAGATGGCGGAAGTCTATATTTAAATAAATACTAATTCAAGGAAAGGATCATGCAACAACCTCCTATAATCATAGCTGCACAGCATATGCACATACATATAGATGAAGAAATGTATGCAGGTTTCCTTGAGATTAGAGCTGCTGTGACAAGAATGTATGATGTGAATGCTTTTGCTCTATACTAGTAATATCAGTGTCCGTATCTGTGTATTTCCAAATTCATGAACTCTAAAACCTTTATTCCAATTTCATACAGAAAAAAAAAAACTCCATGAAAGACCCGTAGAAGTAGCCATATTTTGAAGTTCAAAAAACGAATCTTTTAATTATTCCAACCTTTGAGTAGTATCCTAATGTGTAGAAGAAACTAAAACATAGGAAACAGTAATTAACCCATGAAGGATCTCTATAATCAATGTACATCCTTGCCAATCAATTAAACACATCATACCTGTGAAATAACAAGAACAATCACATGGCCACATGCAAAAGCATCATTATCTGGGCTTTCACAACGAGAGACTACCTGCACCAAAATTGGTACCAATATTGTATTCTTAAGCTCACTGGTTACATATAAAAACACAAAACAAAATAACTTTTATTGTCAATATCCTGAAGTATAAATTCTAAGATCATATGATGGGAAAATGTTCTGAGCCAAAGAGCTTCGCAAGACTGCCATCAATTACTTTCTTTTAATTTTTTTATCAGTATTTTGTTATCAGTAACTAATTTCTTAAAATAAGAGGAAGTAATATTGAAATCCTATTGTCAGAAAATCTCATAATTTTAACACATTACATGGTAATATAAGGGGCAGTTGCACTTGCAGTTTTGTAGTATGCACATACACCAGATTTCCTTTTATTCTGTCTGAAATTTTACACTACAATGGTTAAATCTAATTTCAAAGTTCTACATCCTCCTTTGTTTTGGTATGTAGGTGATGTAAGATTGATGCTGTTTTTCAATGCAGTTTCCATATAATAGCAGAAATCCCATATTTTCCATTTTGAAGCATTTTCAACATGCATGTCCCTAGTTTTCTCTCTATCCTCTACATTCTCTGAACGAACCAAGCAAAAGAATGAATCAAGATGGGAAAAAAATGTCTCTCTGTGACCAAATACTTGAAATTACCTTCTTTGCAAATGCTGCAATGCTGATCGACTGAGGGCAAAGAGGATCATTGAAAATCTTTAATATTTCAAGCGACTTTTCTCTGCAAGTTGTAAATTAATAAAGCCAAAAAATGTTAGTGTTATTTCAAAGAATTCTGTCCAAATGAAAACAATGAATGAAACTAGAATTTGAATTCTTTAATTACTGGCTTATATATTTCTCAAAATTGTCTGAGTTCTGCACATATCGTCCATGATTAGTTTCGAAACTACTGATTGAATCTAAAGTTTTTGCATTGACGCAGAAGGCAGTTCCATTCATATAACTGAGAGGAGTTGGAAGGTTATGAAAGAGATGATTATGGGGATGTACACGGTGGACTGGTTCACTAAAATGTTGGACTGTTTGACAGGCAAGAAGAAGTAATTCTATGCTAATTCACTGGATGTTAAAGCTTTATTGCTAAGACATGCTACTGCCCATGGTCGCTACATGGCACAAGTGGAATGTGGAGGTGGTGTACAACCTCCATACTCACAACCTCAACCAGCTTGATCGGTCACCATGATTCTTTTAGTTCACTGCTTTGAATGATACAGTTAAAAAACCAAATATGCCAAGGGGCTGGCACTTAATTTACTGGTCCAACCAGGCAGTCTTATCCAATACAGTACAGGGCAAAAGTCCACTCTAAGACAAACAAAAAAGAAGTAAATATCACTGTCAGGGTGAGCCACCACACAAATCTGATTGGCTGGTGTGAAGAGCAGAAAAATAGGATGCAGGGTGAGTTGGGTTCAAGAACACAAACACAAGAAAATAAATAAAAGAAAAAGAAAAGATATTTATGTACAAGAGTTAGATAACAATTTTTACTAAAAAGTCTAATCACAAAATATTAGGCTAGATTAAAATGAAAACTAAAATCAACTCACCTTACGATCTCTTTTGTCCCACTTATTTGTCTTATCAACCTAGCAATATGTCTTTCATAGCTGCTGAAATCCTAACAAAAAATAAGGCCATGTCACTCAATGATATAAAGGATGCAAGTCAACATATCTAAAAAAGTAGCAAGATCCTATATATTGCATGCTCAGAATTCCGTAGATTATGGCCATGACAACAGAAACATGACGAACTCTAACACCTTGTTTTGTTAGGTCATTTTCCAAAAATTTCTCAAAAAGATAAATCAAACCAAACATCTTTAAATCTAAAAAAATACATTCAACTTTTCATCCAATCATTACCCAGACATCATGCAAACACAAAAATCAAACAAACCCCAATACAAAACACATAAAAAAAAAAGATTATTCAAAATTTTCTCAACCTTACACAAAACCCAATAAACACTACATCTAAACTTTTCTCACAAAATCACTCAATTTTCTCAAAAATGAAGAAGCCAGATATGGCCTAATCTACGACCAACAGTATCGAAGCATGAATCATTACCTTATCTTTCTCTCATTTTTTTTATAAGTAGTTACTTTATCCTTCTCCATGAAAGGTCCAAATAATTTTTTCTTTTTACTTTTGAAGATAAGGAGAGAACACAAGAAGAGCTGATTGTTTTCTTTTACAGAACTCTGTGTACTTGGACCACTGCCTTAGACTTCAATGGCATGGATCTCCATGATTTTCTTATTTCAAATGTGCCGTCTTGATAGGCCATGAGATCTCTTGTAATTAGCATTTCCCTCCCATTTATTTAATGAAATTTTACTTATAATTTTTTTTTCTTTTTAAGTATAATATAAAGGTCTAGAGAAAATTATGAAAACTCATTCCAATATTTCAAATCTTAATCTCTATAGATCTGGAAATACCTTATTGTGAGTTAACCTCAAAGCCTGGTTACTTTCCTCCACCTGCTGAAGTTTTTGTAATCTCCCCTCTTCTAAAAGAAGAGCACTTTCAGCAGCCCTGAGAACATTACCTGCCATCACATTACCATTTAACCTCTGATGAGGAAATAAAAACCTTAACTGAAATAAGTCACTATGGCCCTGTTTGTACTCAAAGACGAGACAAGCTCGTCTCAACTGATCTCAAACTTATCATTACACTTTTTCATATTTTCATATAAAATACAAATCTCAATACAGCTTTTTCAATTCACAAGTCAACTTTTTCGAATCCTAAAACAATAATAATATTAAAAAATAAACTCAACTCAACTCGTCTCGTCTCGTCTCCAAATCCAAACGGGGCCTAAACGTAATACGCAAAGCATGTTAAAAATAAGGAATACCGTTTGATTGTGGGTTTTTTGATTCATCAGATGGAAATCTTTTGGATTCATTTGACATTCCTGAATTGGCATCCAGTTGGCGTCCTGCAGCTGCTTCTTGTGCCACCCCAGCAGCAACCTTTGCTGCTGTTTCATTAGCTTCCCTTTCAGCAGCTTCTTTTGCCTCTCTTCTCTCAGCTTCTAAAGCAACTCTTTTTGCTTCCTCGGCTCTAAGTCTTGCCTGCATTTACAAAATGCTTTTATCGCTAATTATTTTTATGCATTCCCTGTGACTATTAGGTATATAAAAGTAAATCAACACTTTCAGATTTACCAGAAAAGGGGGGGTCAGCAAGTTGGAGGTAGCGAAAAAAGGGAATGCATCTGATGAAGAAATGGATATTCATTTCAAATAAAGAACAAATTACAACCAAAAGTGAGGAATGTTTTCCTTGCAGAAATATAGAACTCCTTTTTCTTTTTCTTTTTTGATAAGTGAAATATAAAACTCTAAGTCCATGTTTGGGAAGTGAGATGAGTTGAGAATGTTCTCATCTCAAAACTTCTCATAATTTCCTTCCTAAACATTACTCAAAGACAAAACACTTCTCAATTTAAAATCTTCAACCTTTTCATCTAATCATTATAATTTTCTTAAACTTCCAAACAAAATACAAAAAAACAATACAACTTTTTTAAATTTCAAAACAAAAACATAAACAAAAGTTAAAAACTTTATTATACTTTTATTCAACTTTTTCTCTCTCCTTTCGCAAAACCCAACAAAACATCTTAACTAAAACCATTTTACTACTATTGACAAACTATTTCACTACCATTCACAGAATTCAGGTCTCATTACCCAAACATAAGACAATGTCATGATGAGACAAAAAAAAACTAGAATGGCATGCACATTAAGCACGTTGGGTTGGAGAATGTGATGATATTGAATCAGTTAAACAGAATAGTGTTAGCATAAAAATACAGATGAAACCCTCCCTCACCCCTCCCAAAAAAAAAGTGTTACATAATCTACTGGAGTTCCTGTTTGTGCATATTCTAAAAACTGACAAGATAACATGGTACCAAAAGATATCTACAGAAGCAATCAAGTCAACAAACCTCAGATTCTGCTCTAGCTTTTTCTTGGCGTATTTTTTCTTCTTGAAGAGCCTTTTCCTTTCTTTTGGCCTCTTCATAAGCTGCATCACTTCTTATCTTTCTTTCTTCTATTTGTGATCTCAATTCATGGTCCCGCTGAACAGCAGTCAAATGATTATCAAGTGCTTCTGCGCTTCAATGAGTGCAAGAAAATACAATCATTGATATGACCCATAGTTAAGAACCCAAAAAAGGAAGAGTAAAAAAGGAAAATGCAAAATGTAATTTAGACTTCCAAGACTAGACAGTACAAAAATTATATCATGCTCCAGTGAGAAGCAGCAACAGATGCCAAAACAATGTTTACATGCTCAAATGCCATCGTTTGACAACAGCAAAACAAATGACTGTTCAATATTCAACACTTATTGCAGATCTTATAGACTGACATGACATTAATTTTCAAATATCTTTCTTGAATATGCAATTGTAATTTTTGTTGGCAGAGGAAAAAATATATTAAGTCGATAAGACAGAAATCTAGACGATCGGGTGAATCAACAGTAACTAAAAATATTTTATTATGCCTTAAAGTTCACTTTGTAGGTCTATAGAAAATAGTAGCAGGAATTTAGTATAACAGGCAAAGGAAGAAAAAAGTCATGACAGCAGAGACTAGGATATTCCAAAAACTCAACCATGTCTTCGGTCAGGAAAAAAAGAAAATCGTTGTAACAAAGAATAACTGGTCTTACATCTTGCGCTGATATTGAGTATCAAGTTTCCTATCAATTTCCCATCTTGCTTCTCTATATTTCTCAACTCGAGTGAGTGCAGAAGCAGACTTTTCAGTTTCACCCATCAAATCTGCCTCTAGTGCAGAAATTTTGCTCCTAATCTTCTCCTATTAGTCAATCAAAACACTAGTTTATTACTGAAACATATACAACAAGAGCATTAAAAGAATGGGTTTCTCTACATATAACAACCGAGAGGTCAAGGAGAGCACTTTCTACGATACTACATACCTTAGTATCAACTTGATGTTCATATGTTAGTTCACATAAAGCACTTTCTACCAATCCCACTTCATCCATCAAGTAGGACTGGAACTCAAGAGCCAACTCATCATCAGAATCATCACTGTTAATGAAATGTAATAGTAAGTGCAAACGCCATCATTGAATATCTTGCAAAACATGGATATCCTACATTACAATGCCTGGACATGGGTAATTAAGACATGATTGCGAAACAAGTAAAGCCCCCCAAGAACATTTTCCATTTTGACATAAAGTTGCCCACAGGAAACGGAAGAGAAGTTGGCACCTCAAATAATGTTTGTCACAGTTGAACCGTTTCACAGGCACTAATCTTCGATTGTCCTCACCATCACTTTCAGAATCCTCCATCTCATCCTCGAACACTCGCATTACAAAAGGCCTAGGACATTTGTCATCACTCTTCTCATTTGAGAAGTCTCTAAACAAAGTTGCAGATGGAAAAAGGCTCAGGCTAGCAATAATTATCAGTAGTTATATACTTATCAAAAAAAAAAAAAATCAGTAGTTATATATATTAAAAAAAAAAAACATCAAACTGCCCCCATTGAGAGCATTGACAAAATGGCATAGATAAGAAATCTGATACCGCAGTCTTGATTTGGTGAAACGTGCAGGAACCTTTGCGGAGGTATTGAGCTTCATTTCCAATGAATTAAGCTCTGCTAATAAAGCATCAAAGTTCCAATCTGGCTCAGGGTCCAGGGCGATTCCATCAACACTTTGGGGACAACGAAGTTCCAACTTCATAGCTCCCCTATATATAATGAATCACCATCAATTGAAAGAGCATACAAAACAAACAAGCAACAAATTTTAAATGAAGAACAGAAACAATAATTCTACACAGAAGCCTCACACCCGCACACCCTCCACATTGGCAATGAGCAAATTCTCATTTTTGCCTTATGGTTTCAAACAGATGCTTTTGTGGTTTCAAAGTCTCCCTTGCTGACCCCCTTTTCTCCTCAGTGGAAAACACCAATTAGGGTTTCAATAATTTTCACCTTCAGTTCAACGCCACTTTGGGTCTCAAGGGCAGTGGCCATTCAGGCAAGCAACAGTAATAGGGTTAGATGTCAATCCGAAATTTCCCAATAGAAGTCTTAAATGCTAAATTTTCTATCATGCTATAAATACAGGGAATTTTTAGTTTTAATAGCCATCATCAATAACCAGGATAAAAAGAAGCATTTTCCCTATCATAGTTTCTTGCGTCCAAAACTCCCATCTCAAGTAAAGGCATAAATTTAGAGAATGTACAAACAAAGAGAGAAATTTTATAAAGAAAATCCAGGGTACGCAGAAGTTACTTCAACATAAATATAGAAAACTAAGAGAGATGTAAAGAAAATCCGGGGTATGCAGAAGCAGTCGGTCAACAGTTCAAAAATTGTGGGCAGATGAAGTGGCGGAAGCTCTGGTATTGCGGGAAGTGGCGAGGGCTTCAGAAGTTGGCGTTGATGACGTCGTTAGAGGCTGGTAGCGATGTGCAGCAGGGTCTAAAATCTAAAGATTGGAAATTGATTGGGAATTCGATGAAGGCAAAATGCTGGGGGTTGAATAGCTGAGCTGCTAAGCAGACGTTTCTGTTTAAAACAAGTTCGTCGCCCTTTTACTTTTTAAAGCTGTGTTCGCCCTTTTACTTCGTATATCAGGCTACTGTGTAGCAGAACTCGAACAGAAAAGGAGGAATGTTTCATACTTTCTGTTGCTTTGATTTAGGAAATACAGAAAATAGAGAATTGTCTAAATCATAATCTCTAACTGACTTCGACTTGTTTCTGCTGCCAAATTCTACACATTCAACGTTGTTAGTATTCTAAACAATCAAATAGATTGAAGGAGAAAGATGGTGAACTCACGTTGTCTAAAAGCTCCAAAGAGCCTTTCGTTGTGAATGCTTCGAAATGGAAGACTGCTATGGATCAAGGAGAAAGGCTGATAATTAAGGCCTTCAAGGTTTTTCTGATTATGCTTTTCGCTCCTGGTGCCCTGGAATTAGGTTTTTGAACGGGGAGACCGTTGCATTTTCCGGGGCTTTTTTTTTTTTTTTTTGTTAAAGTGTAAGTTGCGTGCCGATGAAGTGATGATGGACGGTCGGATTGTCCCCAACTTCAAAAGTAACTTAATTATTTTGAATTATCTTTTAACAATAAATATAGTTAAAAAAATACAATAAAAATTAAATTAAAAATTAAAAATATAATAAAAAACACAATAAAAAAATAAAATAAATATAAATTTTAAGAAAATTCAACTTTCAGCTAAATGAAGCCATCGTTAGTGGTAGTGGACGACATCGCCCATGTTATCGAAATCGTCGCGGACTCATTTCAGGTTTAAAACCGTCAGGGTTTCGTCAGAGGTCGTCGGGAGTTGCCGTCACAGGGGTGAACTTGCCGGAACTCGCCAGTCTCGATGATATGGGCGGTGTCGCTCACCGCTGCCTCTAACAGCAGGCTGTTTTTCTTAAAAAAGTCGGTCGGACTGACTCCCAGATATTTTTTTTTTTTTTTTACTTTTCTATAAGAGAAAAATTGGAAATGAATCGGGCTATTAAAGCTAGAAAAATAGCTCCAATAAAATGATAACACGTAAGCAACTTATAGGATATGTTTGTTATTAGAGATAAAATTAAAATTTTAAACTCATCTCAAACCCATTATTAGAGCATTTTTATTAAAGTCGTCAAATTTTTTTTAATTTGTATTTTTTGCACACATAAAAAAAAATTTAGGTATATTTGAATTTACTATTTATTTTTGAAAATAAAAAGTACTTTTTGATATTTTTCTACAATTTTTTTCTCTATTTTTGATTAAATATGAGTGGATTTTTTAAATATATGTGCAAGAAGTATAAATTTAAAACAAAATTTTGATGACTCTAATGAAAATGTTGTTACACTTCAAATCTTCATATAAAATATAATAAAAAATTCAATTTTTTTAATTTCTAAAATTACTTTTTTAAATTTTAAAATAAACTTAATATTAAAAACAATATTAAAATAGTATTTTTATTTTTATTTCATTTAATTTTATCTTATTTTATTTTTAAAAACAAAGAAAAGGGCTGGACATCAGTCCACTGTTTGGAACATTAGCAGCAGTCCCTCTCAAAAAGTGGCTTTGGATGTTTCAAACAGTAACTATTGTAAATCTTTTTTCAAAAAGAAACTGGGCCATATTGTTTAAAATGATTAGCATAGATTGTGTGCACAAACAGTCCCCTCCGTCGTCTTCCAGAGATTCCAAACAAAATTGCATATTCTCTTCCTCCAGCTTTTTTTCTACTTTAACCCATCTGCTTGCCCACACTTTCTTCTTCGTTAACCTTGTCTTTCATTCATAGTATTGAATTCCATCCCATTCCAGTCTGTTCCGGTTGAATTCCAACCGTTTCGATTCAAATTTCGATCATTTCAATCATTATTCCGGTTTAGATTATTTTTATAATTTTTTTTTGTGTTTGAATGACATTTTTTTAATTTTAAATTTAGATAGTATTTAATTAATTATAGAATATAAAATATATTTATATATTTTGTAATTTTAAATACATATTTTTTTTAAATATCATTATTTTTTAATATTTTATCTATTTATTTATTTTTGTATCTCAACTTAAGTTTGTATTTTTTCAACTTATAATCATTTTATAAATTTTCAATTCTTTTAATATGTACACATATACATAATATACACTTAAATATATATATCTTTATTCTATTAATTATTAGTTTATATATATATAAATATTTATTATAATATATAATTAATCTCAAAACGACACATCGGAATAGACTAGTACCAAAATATTTCATCCTAATACTTCAACCAGAAATGTCACAAGTAGAAATTCAAAACTTTGCTCTCATCCCTCTCCCACTCTCCTTCTTGTCTCTATAAAACCTCTATTTGATTTTTTTTTCTTTTGTCTAGTTTTTTTAATTTAATTAAATTCAAGTTATTGAGTGCCCAATTGTGATTCTTCTCTACAGTCGTTATCAGAAGAATCGTGATGAATGCTGAAAGGGATCAGAAATATTTACAGCACCTCAACAGTACAAAAGTAGACAAGATTTGACCAGGGGTGATGTGGGTTGTCAGGAAAATAAAGAGAGAGATAGGAACAAAGTAAGGAAGTGATACGCACATACGGCTAAAGTAAAATATCTGACTGTCCAGATATTTTACTTGACTATAAAATGATTCGAACTGTTGCCCAGATGACTAACACAAGAGGGGGGGTGAATTGAGTTGTATTTAAAAAAATAACAATTATAAATCAAATATATAATATAAAATATAAACAAAATATGAAACAACAATAAATATAAATAGTAAGAGTAAGAGAGAAGCAAACTCAGTATGTTAACGAGGTTCGGCCCCACTGCCTACGTTCTCGCCTCAAGCTACCTCTTGAAGATCCCCAAATCCACTATTCAATCTCTTTTAGGTGAAGATAGAAACCTATTACACATTTGAGCAGCACCGCTCCAAAGAATCCGTGTAGAACACCCTCCACACTTCCAATCACCTTACACTTGGTGATTTAACTATTCCCCGTGTAGAACACCTTCTACACTTCCAATCACCTTACACTTGGTGATTTAACTATTCCCCGTGTAGAACACTTTCTACACATACAATGGTTATACACACCCTTTTACAAATACAAGAGTTGATAGTAGGTAGACTATCAAAGTACACTCCTCAATGAGTGAGATAGAAACAATACAGCGCAACCTATATCTCTCTCAACAAGAATAAGAATTAAGGCTCAAAACTTTAGAAAAGAGTGAATGAGAGTTTTGAAGAAATGATGCAAAACTTAGCAATAGATGTGTAAGCTCTTGTTGTGAATTTTGCAAAACTCAAGTGTGCTATTTATAGGCAAATGAGTTTTCAATTTCAAATTTGAAAAGATTCCCATGTCAAAAACATCATCATTCACTTTTCAAAAATTTTACTTTTTGCATGTGACAAAAGAAGCACACTTTACTTTTCAAAAATTTCAAACATAATCTTTTACTTTTTGCATATGACAAAAGGAGCACACTTTACTTTTCAAAATTTTCAAATAAAGACATCTACCTTTTGCATAAGTCAAAAAAAGTATCCACCACTTTTGAAAATATTCAAATAAAACATGCACATGTAAAAGATGACAATTAATCATCTTAATATTTTCAAAATTTAAATCTTTAATCATGTCATGCACATGTGAAAGATGACAATCAATCATCTTTCAAAATTTTCAAATTTAATTTTCAAAATATTCATGCATATGTGGAAAATGTATTTTAATGCTTTATGATAAAATATTAATTTTGAACCTTAATCCTAATTTCAAATTTTTTAAGAGATTTACAAAATTACTCTATGATTTTAATGTGAACTTGTTCCCTTCTTGCTCATACTTGCTTCCTTGATCTGCTTGATTCTATTGTGTGGACAATTTTGAGCTTGAGACTCCTTTATTCTTTGAATTCATTTGTTATCATCAAAATCCATTTGTAGATTTACACGAAACTTGAAACCTTGGGTTCAACAATCTCCCCCTTTTTGATGATGACAAATACTTGATAGAATCTGAAACCTGTATTAATACTTAAGCTCCCCCTGAGAATGTGCGTTAGTTTTTCAAGCAAAAATATGAATATAATTCCAAGCATATATAACAAGTTTAGCAATTTAAACAATATTAAAGTTCTAGTCTAAAACTTATCCCCCTTTTGGCATCATTAAAAAGGAATCATAATTAGCGCAATAAAATATATTCCTACAATAACCAACAAATAAATAAAACGCTGCGTTAGTAGAGATTGTAGAGAATTCGGCGCGTAGCCACACGTGTTCGACAAAACCTGCAAAGGCTGGAGGCCTAGTTTCGGTAATTCAGTGCGGAAGGAAATTTTGTAAAGAGCTGAATAATTGAAACCACCTGTGCCTGAAAAAACCTGCAAAGGCTGGAGGCGTAACTCTGGCAATTCGGTGCAGAGATTTGATCCGCTTGATGTTGCTGAAAAATAAGATATTATCATGATTTGTAAGTTTGTCATGTTTTTATTTCCGTTTCTATAAGAGCAATCCTTAGTTTTATCTATTTCGCATCAAGCTTTCTTCTCATCTTTGCAATTTGTTTGCATTCTCATTCTACAATTTTTCAATGGCTCGTAGATTTCCCTTCAGTACTTCTCTTGATCAAGATTTGAGGTATCCTTCACCTCAGTCTCAATCTATTTCTGCATCTGTCGTGGGTTCCATGAAGCAACAAGAGAATGATTTAGCTAATAAATCAGATCATGATGCCATTTACGAGCTTGTGGGTCTCGGAACTCGATACTCATCATCTATCGTCGCGTTTTCTACTCGGTTGTAGTCCAAAACTCGCAAAATTGAGAAGTTTAGCGAGACTGTTTCTGTACTTCAACGACTTGTTTATGAGTCAAACAAAAAAATAGTAGAGTTAAAACAACAGAATAAGGATTTGAAATCCTTGCTTACCTCTTCATTTCGATTGCCTAATCCTTTAGACAAGGATGACATGATGATTTATGAGGAGCAAATGCATTTGAATGATGAGGCTAAACGTCTCAAGTTTCTGTAGGTCATTTAAAATAATGAAATAAAAGTATCTAGCAGATATCCATGGCATGCATCATTCCTATTTCTCTTCTAATCATGCATAGTCTATCTTCTGGTAGGGGTTTTGTGAAAATGTTTGCCAATTGATCATGTGTACTAGTGAATTCTAATACAATATCGTCCTTCTGCACATGGTCTCTAAGAAAATGATATCTAATTTCAATATGTTTGGTCCGAGAATGTTGTATTGGATTCTTTGAAAGATTTATAACACTTGTATTATTATATTTGATTGGAATGTGATTGTACATAAGTTTAAAATCCTCAAGTTGTTGCTTCATGTAAAGAATTTGAGCACAACAACTACCCGCAACAACATATTCTGCCTCAGCAGTAGATAGTGCAACAGAATTTTATTTTTTACTAAACCAGGAAACTAGTGCACGACCTAAGAAGTGACATGCTCCACTAGTACTTTTTCGATCTATTTTACAGCCAGCATAATCTGCATCTGTGTAGCTGATTAGATCGAAATATGTGTGTTTAGGGTACCATAACCCAAAGTTAATTGTACCACTAAGATATCTAAAAATGTGCTTAACTGCAATTAAATGCGATTCTTTTGGAGATGATTGAAAACGTGCACATAAGCACACACTAAATATAATATCTGGTCTACTGGCTGTCAAATATAATAAGCTACCAATCATACCTCGATATACCTTCGAGTCAACTGGTTTACCGGTTTCATCTTTATCAAGTTTAGTGGATGGGCTCATTGGTGTTCCAGTTTCCTTAGCACCTTCCATCCCAAACTTTTTCAGCAATTCCTTAATATATTTCGATTGATTGATGAATGTCCCACTTTTTGCTTGCTTAATTTGTAATCCAAGAAAAAATGTAAGCTCTCCCATCATGCTCATTTCAAATTCTTCCTGCATAATCTTAGTAAAAACTTGGTACATATTTTCATTAGTAGCACCGAATATTATATCATCAACATAAATCTGAATCAAAAGAATATCATCATTTTCGTATTTAATGAAAAGAGTTGTATCAATTTTTCCTCTTGAAAAGTCTTTTTCAATCAAGAAACCACTAAGTCTCTCGTACCACGCTCTAGGAGCTTGTTTGAGTCCATATAGTGCTTTTGTGAGTTTAAAAACATGATTTGGAGAAATATGATTTTCAAAACCTGGAGGTTGCTCAACATATACCTCTTCATTTATAAAACCGTTTAAGAAAGCACTTTTAACATCCATTTGAAAAAGTTTGAAATCTTTATAACAAGCATATGCAAGTAGAATTCGAATAGCTTCTAATCTTGCGACTGGTGCATATGTCTCATCATAATCGATTCCTTCTTCTTGATTGAAACCTTGGGCTACAAGTCGAGTCTTATTTCTAGTAATGACTCCGGACTCATCTTTCTTGTTTCTAAAAACTCATTTTGTTCCAATAATAGTATGATTTTTGGGTCTAAGAACAAGTGTCCAAACATCATTTCTTTCAAATTGATTAAGCTCTTCTTGCATAACTAGAATCCAAGATTCATCAAGAAGTACTTCATCAATATTTTTAGGTTCAATCTGAGATAGAAAAGCAATATGATTGCAAATGTTTCTAAGAGATGATCGAGTGCTTACACCTCGTGAAGGTTCCCCCAGAATTTGTTCCACTAGATGATCTTTCACAAATTTCCACTGTTTGGTTGCATGTTGTATTAAATTTTGATAATCTTTCCAGATATCTCCATGTTGGACTTCTTCTATTGTGTTCTCTTTGTTGAGATTGAGACTTTCCGTATTATTTATACCTCCTGTTTTTTCATCAATAGATTTCTTAGAGAGTAGAGAATTAGATTCATCAAATACTACATGCAGAGATTCTTGTACAGTCAAAGTCTTTTTATTGAATACTCTATAAGCTTTACTATTAGTTGAATACCCGAGAAAGATGCCTTCATCAGATTTTGCATCAAACTTACCTAAATTATCCCTGTCATTTAAAATAAAACATTTGCATCCAAATACATGAAAGTAACCAATGTTGGGCTTTTTCTCATTCCAAAGCTCATAGGGGGTTTTATCTAATTTGGACCTTAACATAACTCTATTTATAACATAACATGCAGTACTTACCGCTTCAGCCCAAAATAACTAGGCAAGTTGTTCTCATTGAGCATTGTTCTTGCCATCTCTTGAAGAGATCTATTTTTCCTCTCTACTACCCCATTTTGTTGAGGAGTTCGAGGAGCAGAAAAATTATGCACAAAACCATTTTCATCACAAAATGTTTCAATATTTTTATTAAAAAACTCTTTTCCCCTATCATTTCGGATACTTGAAATAGTATAACCCTTTTCATTTTGAATTCTCTTGCATAACTTGGTAAAAGCATTATGTGCCTCATCTTTATTAGCAAGAAAGATAACCCAAGTATATCTAGAAAAATCATCAACAATAACAAATGCATAATATTTTCCTCCTAAACTTGCAACTCTATTTGGTCCAAAAAGATCCATGTGTATCAGTTGCAGTGATCTAGTAGTGGAAATATGTTTTTTGGTTTTAAAAGAAGTTTTTGTTTGTTTACCAAATTGACACACATCACAAATTTTGTCTTTAAGAAAATTTGCCTTTGGTAAACCTCTCACAAGATCATTTTTTGAAAGTTTGGAAATAAGTTCCATGTTGGCATGACCTAATCTTCTATGCCATAACCAATTAGTTTCATTTTGAGCTGAAAAACAAATGGCATCTTATGAGGTAATTTCTTCAAAATCAATTGTATAAATATTGTTGTTTCTAAAAGCAATAAAACAAATATTACAATTATGATCATTCAAAATAATGCACTTATCCATTTTGAAAATAACTGTAAATCCTTTATCACATAATTGACTTATGCTCAAAAGATTATGTTTTAAACTTTCAACAAGTAGAACATCTTCAATTATGAGAGAAGACTCATTACCAATTTTACCTATTCCCACGATCTTCCCTTTCGAATTGTTTCCAAATGTCACGTGTCCTTCTTCTTTAGATATAAGATCAAAGAATTTAGTCTTGTCTCCCGTCATGTGTCTTGAACATCTACTATCTAAAAACCATTTATTTTTATTTGTGGAAGACTTCATGCACACTTATAAAAACAATTAAAATGATTTTTCTTGGTACCCAAGTTCTTTGGATCCTTTATTTATTAGTATTAGAAAAAACAAGATTTTTAGGTACCCATATGACCCTGATAGTCATTGTATGTTTTCTTCTAATAGGACAGCCAAGATAATTATGACCATTTCTATTACAAAAATTACAAATAGCATGTGACATATATGAAGAACTTGAGTGATTATAATAGTATCTTTTTTTAACAAAATTATTTTTATGAAAAGAATTTTGAATATTGGACTTTGATGTAGAAGGATTATCAAAAAAGTTTTTATAAGGTTTGTATTTTTGTTTTGGCATATATCCCAAGTCTGCCTTGTCAAAAACACATGTTTGACTACCAAGAAATTTTTCAAAATTTCTTTTTCCATTCGTAAAGTTTTCAATAATTTTTTCTAAATCGGTTTTCTTTTTCTTCAACTCAAAATTTTCATCTTTCAAAACAATATTTTTTTTTCTTAAAATATCAATTTCGTTTGTTAAAGAAGAATTTTTCCTTTTCAAAATAGTATACTTGATACCCAATTTTTCAAATTCCTCATATATCTCTTCTAAAATATTTTGCAATTCTTCATATGAAGGATCTTCAATATTATCAAGATTTGTTACCTCAATGTCATCTTTAGCCATAAGACAAAGATTTGCTGATTCTCCATTGCTTGTTTCACTATCTGAGTTACTTGAATCATCATCCCACGTAGCTTTCATTACTTTTTTGCCTTTGTTTCGATCTTTCTTTAGCAGAGGACAATCTGGCTTGATATGACCAGATTTATTGCATTTATAACAAATTAAAGTGTCATTTTTACCTGAATCTTTCTTGGAAAACTTATTGAAGGATTGAAGGATTTCCTTGGAGGAGTTTTATTTTTCTTTGAGAACCTCTGAATTCTTCTTATTATCATCGCAACTTTTTCATTTTTGTCGTCATTTTCCTCATTTTCATCACTTTCACTTTCATGTGGAACAGCTTTAAGTACCAAGCTTTTCTTTGACTTTCCTTCTTCATCTCCTCTTTTCAATGTGTACTCATGGGTGATAAGTGACCCGATGAGTTCATTCACTTCGAGTTTCTTGAGGTCTCTAACTTCAAGAATCGCTGTCACTTTTGATTCCCAACGTTTTGGTAGAGAGTTGAGAATTTTTCTTACTATCTCCACTTTGGAATAAACTTTGCCAAGAGCTGTCAAACTGTTTATGATGTTAGTAAAACGAGTGTACATACTAGAAATAGATTCATCATCATTCATCTTAAACATTTCATATTCATGAGTAAGAATATAAATTTTTGATTTCTTGACTTGAAAAGTTCCTTCATAAATAACTTCCAAGTTATCCCAAATTTCCTTTGCTGTAGCACAAGTCATTACTCTATTAAATTCATTACCATTGAGAGCATTATATAATAAATTCATAGCAGTTAAATTTAAAGTATAAAGTCTATCGTCTTCACGATTAAACTCTTATTGTTCCTTTTTGACCTTTACTCCATCAACCACTTTTGTTGGAATATAAGGTCCATTTACAATGCATTTCAAGATTTTTCGATCTTGAGCCTGAAGGAATATTCTCATTCTAACTTTCCAGAATGAGTAATTGTCTCCGCAAAAGAGTGGAGGCCGACTGCTAGATTGACCTTCACCAAATGAAACTGCAATGTTAGTCATAAGATTTTAACTCAAAAGATAATTAATCTTATAATAGAGCTCTAGCTCTGATACCAATTGTTGCCCAGATGACTAACACAAGAGGGGGGGTGAATTGAGTTGTATTTAAAAAAATAACAATTATAAATCAAATATATAATATAAAATATAAACAAAATATGAAACAACAATAAATATAAATAGTAAGAGTAAGAGAGAAGCAAACTCAGTATGTTAACGAGGTTCGGCCCCACTGCCTACGTCCTCGCCTCAAGCTACCTCTTGAGGATCCCCAAATCCACTATTCAATCTCCTTTAGGTGGAGATAGAAACCTATTACACCTTTGAGTAGCACTGTTCCAAAGAATCCGTGTAGAACACCCTCTACACTTCCAATCACCTTACACTTGGTGATTTAACTATTCCCCGTGTAGAACACCTTCTATACTTCCAATCACCTTACACTTAGTGATTTAACTATTCCCCGTGTAGAACACCTTCTACACACACAAGGGTTATACACACCATTTTACAAATACAAGAGTTGATAGTAGGTAGACTGTCAAAGTACACTCCTCAATGAGTGAGATAGAAACAATACAGCGCAACCTATATCTCTCTCAATAAGAACAATAATTAAGGTTCAAAACTTTAGAAAAGAGAGAATGAGAGTTTTGAAAAAATGATGTAAAACTTAGCAATAGATGTGTAAGCTCTTATTGTGAATTTTGCAAAACTCAAATGAGCTATTTATAGGTAAATGAGTTTTCAATTTCAAATTTGAAAAGATTCCCATGTCAAAAACATCATCATTCACTTTTCAAAAATTTTACTTTTTGTATGTGACAAAAGACGGACACTTTACTTTTCAAAAATTTCAAACATAATCTTTTACTTTTTGCATATGACAAAAGGAGCACACTTTACTTTTCAAAATTTTCAAATAAAGACATCTACATTTTGCATAAGTCAAGAAAAGCATCCACCACTTTTGAAAATATTCAAATAAAACATGCACATGTGAAAGATGACAATTAATCATCTTAATATTTTCAAAATTCAAATATTTAATCATGTCATGCACATGTGAAAGATGACAATCAATCATCTTTCAAAATTTTCAAATTTAATTTTCAAAATATTCATGCATATGTGGAAAATGTATTTTAATGCTTTATGATAAAATATTAATTTTGAGCCTTAATCCTAATTTCAAATTTTTTAAGAGATTTACAAAATTACTCTATGATTTTAAGGTGAACTTGTTCCCTTCTTACTCATACTTGCTTCCTTGATGTGCTTGATTCTATTGTGTGGACAATTTTGAGCTTGAGACTCCTTTATTCTTTGAATTCATTTGTTATCATCAAAATCCATTTGTAGATTTATATGAAACTTGAAACCTTGGGTTCAACACGAACAGATGAAAGAAGGGGGACTCTGGCCGGCTAGAACAATTTAGGTGGTCTCTTCTTCTTCAACCTTAGCTTCCCCATATTTCTCCAAAAGCAGCACGACGAATTTATATAAATATTCATCTATATTTTTTCCTACACAGTGAGTTATGATAGACTGTAAAAATCTCCAATATAGTGGATTCTCATCCCCAAATACCCGTGGACGTAGGCATCCACCGAACCACGTAAAATTGTGCGTCCATCTCTCTTATTTCATCTGCTATTATGTATGTACAGTCACGCCAGGATCTCACTAGGAGCTCCAAACGATCTCAAAGGAAACCCAACTCGCACCAGTGGGTTGGAAATAATTCTTTCTCTCACCCCAACCCGTTGGCCAATTTTTATGACCTTAACAGTGGCGCCGTCTGTGAGATTCGATAATCAGTAGTGAGAAAATGATAATTTTCTAACCCACTAAATAAACGTATCCGACCGACCGACTCAACAAAAATTTTCTCCAGATAAGTGTGCTCGACCACCTCATTCTTATTTTTATATTTATTTATTTCTTTTCTTCTTTGTCATTGACACGGCCAGAAGAGTGTTGGCATCAGCTCGGTCAGACTTATGCTAGGCCATCTGTCTATTTACCTTCCCGACCCAGGTGCTCACAAGAGCCACAAACACATGCATTAATATGTAGAGGCCCTGAGCACAATGCAGAAGTATAGTGTACTGTACACTTAAAATGCACAGTACACTTAAGGACACAATACACATATGTTGTGCATGCATTGTACACGACCCCTCTACGTACATTAGGCATGCATGTACAGTGTGCTCGGCATGCATGCATCGGGCTCAGAAGTATGCCGAAAGGGCATCCAAGCCTGGTAATCCGGCGCCACGAGCTCGAAAAGGAGGCCGGAGGTCAGCCCCGTGATTGTCGGCTGCTTCTACCTCGACCAGAGACTACGCCCGAAGGTGTGCTTAGCCCCCCGGCGGTCACGCCGGAAAACTGGAAATGCATTCTCCAATAGCCAAGTGGTGCCGGAAGGAGGGGAGTGGCGCCATCACCCACCGCAGGGGTCGTTGGTGTATTCTGTCCCTGATGAAGCTACTCCCGACCGGTGGCTTCGTCGGAAGTGGCGAACCCATCACAACCAAACTCTCGCACAGCAACTACGGTAGAGCCCAATCCCGTTGGGGCATGGCTGGCCCGCCGGCAACTCTCTTGGAGTCGCCGGCTCTGTCTGACCTGCCCGATGGGTGGTCGGTTCATCGGTGACTACCTAGGCAGTCACCCACTATGCTTGAAGCTCCCCTCTCGAAATTCCCTTACTCAGGAACCATGAATGAACACCATCCTAGTTCGGAAACCTCTAGTCCAAGTCTCTCCAGCTCGAACACCAGCTCGGGATTCTTCAACTCGAAAAGGTCCCTCGGAATTACCCTCTCGGGATTCATCTCTCACACTCGGAAGAACAAGCTCACCACGCCCTCACAAATCACTCTTTCGGAAGCATGCTCATACCACACAGGTAATGGATCTCCCTCAGCTCGGGTTCGCTAACACCACCCGCTTGGGACCCTTCATCTCTCGAACCAGCCCAACCACTCGGATACACCTCTCGGACCTCCACCACCGCTCGAAAATACCTCTTGGAAGCACTTCTCGGATCTCCACTGCTCGGGAAACATCAATCTCGGACTCCCTCAAGCTCGGACAGACCGAGCACTAGCTTGGATTTTTTCCAGCTCGAATTTCTCTCAGCTCGGATTAGATTCCCTCATCTCGGAAAAGTCACCCTCGAAACCTCACCCTTCATGCTCAGGAGCCCATTTACGCTATCTCACATTATAGGCTTATCAACTATAATGCTCGGATCCGACCACGAACATCATAGGTTTCCTTCCAAAAAAGACAAAGAAGTCTCAGGACTAGGAGTACTGTAACAGTGTCCCACAACTCAAAACTCGCAAGCTCGGGAACCTAACTATCACAAACACTATATCGGATTCCGACCCAACTCACCATCACGCGGGCTCACACACCCCTCATCTCATCCAGTCACATAACATACCCACAACTCACCCTTTGAGCCACTTAGGACATGCCTCGTGAACGCACTCGAGACCCTCCACGACACTCATGCCATAATGGATCATATGCACGACTCAACTTCACAGGCTTCATCAGCTCAAGAGTCCACCGAGCTCCCTCCATCTCTCTCAGGACCTGTCACGTGGCCCCACGCTCAGGACTCACATCACTCATGCATATGCGGGCCAAACACCTTACACACATCCAGGAACTCGCCTCACACATGAACCCACATCATCACACTCGACAGTTATTCATCTAGGAAAAACTACTAGTCTCTGTGCTCTTGGAACTTTCCTGGACCCATTTACATGGATCCATTCCTCAGGACATGGGATTTTTTACCCGCTCGGGACCAATTATGCCCCCTTCGCAAGCACACCAGCCTTAGAAAGTTATCAGGAACTATATTAAGCAGCTTGAGTTCTCGTTTGTTTGTAAACTCGGGGATCACCTCGCTCATGGAAAACTCACAAGCTCGAAATATTCATGCTCTATAAGAGCTATCTTCCTCACCTTTTTGTAGGAATCAGGCAACCGCCACCCATGCCTCGAGACTTGAAACACGACACTCGGGAGTTAATGCTTAGGATCTCACAGCTCCTCGCTCAGGAGTCAACGTTCAGAAATTCATCACTCGACATTCGACACTCGAAAACTTTTTTCCACAGACAAAACTACATCAGTTTGTCTCTCTTATAATATGTGAATGTATCTTTGTACTGATAAAATTATTGCCTGTAGCATGGGACGTCGACGCGTTATCACCTCCCGCGGGGTCGGTCTGCCCACCTACGCGAAATAACAGAATTCCGCGGGGTCGGTCTATCCACCCACGCGAAGTGACAGAATCCCGCGAGGTCCTAGGCGATGCACTCCCGCCGGGTCTCACGCGATGACACCTCACGTGAAGTCAATTAAATCCCGTGGAGTCCTAAACGATGCACTCCCACCAGGTCTCACGTGATGATACTTCCCGCGGAGTCCTAGGCGATGCACCCCCACCAGGTCTCACGCGATGACACTTCCCGCGGAGTCTTAGGCGATACACTCCCGCCAGTTCTCACGTGATGACATTTCCTGCGGAGTCCTAGGCGATGCACTCCCACCAGGTCTCACGCGATGACCTTTTCCACGGAGTCTTAGGCGATGCACTCCCGCCAGGTCTCATGCGATGACATTTCCAGTCAGGTCTCACGCGATGAAATTTCCCGCTAGATCTCAAGCGGTGACATTTCCCGCCAGGTCTCACGTGATGACACTTCCCATGGAGTCCTAGGTGATGCACCCCCGCCAGGTCTCACGCGATGACACTTCCTGCAGAGTCCTAGGCGATGCACTCCTGCCAGGTCTCATGCGATGACACTTCCCGCGGAGTCTTAGGTGATGCACTTCTGCCGAGTCTCATGCGATGACACCTCCCGTGGAGTCCTAGGCTATGCACTCCCATGGGTCTCACGCGATGGCAACACCAGACGGGTCTTATACTATAACGGAATAGGCTTTGCGCCCTCCTCACAGCAACATCCCTCTCAAAAGGCTCGCAAGGTTGTTAGATTTACCACAACCCTTTCGACGACTCGCAAGGTTGTTGGATCAACCACGTCTTGCTCAAAAGCTCGCAGGTTGTATGACCATCCACAAACTACAAAAAATCCACCCACGCAAAGATTACTAAGGTCTTCCCTTAACATAGCTCCACAGCAACATTTTACACAATCAGTATTTTCTCGGGATTCAGGATACAAAACTACAAAGACAAAATTCTCATTAAAGTATCTTTGATAAGAATTGGCGGGGTACTGATAGGGATCAGAAATATCTACAGCACCTCAACAGTACAAAAGTAGACAAGATTTGACCAGGGGTGATGGGGGCTGTCAGGAAAATAAAGAAAGAGATAGGAACAAAGCAAGGAAGTGATACGCACATACGGCTAAAGTAAAATATCTGACTGCGCTATAAAAGAACTCGAACAGATGAAAGAATAGGGACTCTGGCCGGCTAGAACAATTTAGGTGATCTCTTCTTCTTCAACCTCAGCTTCCCTGGATTTTTCCAAAAGCAGCACAGCGAAATTATATAAATATTCATCTATATTTTTTCCTGCACGGTGAGATATGAGAGACTATAAAAATCTCCATTATAGTGGATTCACATCTCTAAATACCCGTGGACGTAGGCATTTGCCGAACCACGTAAAATTGTGCGTTCATCTTTCTTATTTCATCTGTTATTACGTACGTACAATCACGCCGGGATCTCACCAGGAGCCCCAAACAACCTCAAAGGAAGCCCAACTCGCACCAGTGGATTGGAAATAATTCTTTCTCTCACCCTGACCCGTTGGCCGATTTTTATGACCTTAACAAATGCAAGTAAAATCCATATTTGCTTGTTTCTCTTTTTTCTGTCTCATTTGTTTGTTTGTCGAGAAAGTGTGAGAATTATTTTATTTTTTGAGGGTTACGTTGTTATATAATTTTGATTTCCAAGAATTGAAAACCTGGTCAATTGGACCAAATGGATGTGCAAAGTCGAAGGAAATGATTTCTAGAGAGATGGGGGAGATCTATTTCTTGGTCATGCATTTTGCACATAGACGACTGGGTGAGAGTTTTTAACTTTTAAGAGCCAATACCCATGGTCTTCCTTGAAGATTATGCTTTTATTTGGTTGATACGATTTGAAATCTCAAGCCTGGTTTGAAAGAAAGGATGAAATTTACTGTAACAACAGATTCACAGTTAATCTTCATCACTCTCAGTGTTCTCGGAGTCATCGACGTCGATGGCAGCTACCTTACAGGAACTAATCTTTGACGCTGGGTCTGGGTTATATAGATAAATAATTTAGTGTGATACACTCCATTGACTTAATGTGAAATAAATGATAAAAAAAGTGACATGTCACTCTCTCCATGAAGAGCTGTTTTTCAAGCTTTAATAGCCGAACAGGTCCTAGCACTTCTCTTTTTGAAAATGAGTTCATACTTAGAACGGCAAATCCGATTCCATAAGTTTAACAGAAGGAGCCATGTACTTCGAAATTATTCAGCAACGATTGGTGTTTGGGCAGAGAGATCGAGTGAACTGTCCAAATGGGCCTCTGGAGAGGTGGACCTCTATCAACTTTGGCTGAAGACTCAGTCAGATTTGAGTCAAGAAAAGGTCACCAAGATAGTAATGATTCTGGCAGACATATGATATAGGAGAAATACGGTTATTTTTCAAGGCACATCTAATAGCCTGAAAATAATCCATCAACAGAGCAAAACATATGTTGGAGCTATTCCTACAAGCAAATCAGAATGGAAGAGCACACTGCCAAAGTGTTCAAGATCACAGGAGGAATACAAGATGGCTTCAACCAAGTGCTAACCAGATAAAGATGAATTATGATGCAGCACTGGATAAAATAAATAAGAAATTGGGAATAGGAATGATAGCAAGGAATAATGCAAGTGAGGTGATGTTTGCTTCATGTGTTGGTAAAATATATGCAGGTGATAGTGAGCAACTAAAACTTTAGCATATTGGAAAGCCATGGAGATAGTTGCTGACTTGCATGTACTTAAGGCAAATTTTGAAAGAGATGCTCTAACAATCACAAAAGTCATGCAAAGTAAATATGTTTATAATGGCAGAACCTACCAACTTGTGCAAGACATCAAGGAAGTACTGTCGTATAGGCCAAACTGGATGGTAACTAGTGTTTTTAGAGAAGGCAACAGTGTTGCTCATAACTTAGCAAAGAAGGCTACAAAGAATGAGTATGAGTTACACTGAATAGAGGAAATGCCTTATGAGTTTATGCCTATGATTGAGCGAGATAAACCTTGTAATGAGCTATGCTCACAAGTTTATCAATGAAATGACACTATGGTTTGTCTAATAAAAAAAGTTTAACAGAAGCAACCAATAATGAGCTGACACATCTCTAAATGTATAGTAAACAGTTGCACCGCATCACACCATAGCAAAAGCGGAATCAAAATCTCACTTGTGTGTATTTTTCTCTGTGAAGAGACCCACTTCAACACCTTGCAAACTTTCCTCTTAAAACAAAACTTGCAAACTTTGCATGTCGTACGGCCTTAGAGACCGGCATTTTGTCGAGTTAGTTCTAAAATTATAGATATTTTCTTGCAACTCTGGTTCAATCTCCAATTTTGTGGATGGATGGTTAGCAAAATATTTAGATAAATTTGGATGCTATTATTTGGAGTAAATCGGATGCACCTGTAGAAATATATTTTCTTTTTTAATAAAGAACAAACAGAGATGCATCTAATTACATTATAAGATTGGAAAATGAAAATAAAAACTCATGAATAGTCCATGTAAAATAGTCGGAATGCATTCAAGCAAGGTAAACATAAAAAATTTCAAATTTTCTTTGCAGTATGCTTCCTGTTATTAAAACACTACGCATTCATTTTCATCCAAATACATCACATAATGCACAAAAAAATCAATCAACTTCCATGCAAAACCCAAAAATGGAAGAGAGAAACATAGACAAGACACCAAGAAAAGGAAGAAAGGAAAATGAGAGATTCGAGAGAGGAGAGTATCAAATGAAGGCCTCTGATTTCCTCAATCAAAGATAAGTCCGGAATATTACAAAAATGAAGTGAAGTCAAGTTACACTCGTGTGCAGCTATTTATAGTGCACAGTAAATAATATAAAATTACATACAAGACCTTACTAACTTATACAATAACCTGACTTATTACATAGGTAAAAAAGTAATTTTTACATCTTATAATACCCCCCTTCAAGATGGAGAGTAAATTGAATGTACTCCCATCTTGGAAACTAAGTATTGAAACTGCTGAAAACCAAAAGCTTTGGTAAGGACATCAGCTAGCTGATGCTGAGAAGCCAAATGAAATGTCTTTATAATTCCAGCTTAGATCTTGTCTCTGATAAAATGGCAGTCAAGCTCTATGTGCTTGGTTCTTTCGTGAAAAACTGGATTTGCAGCAATATGTAATGCCGCTTGACTGTCACAAAAAAGCTGAGCACTGTTAGGATGAAGAACTTTAAAATCAGAGAGAAGAGATAAGAGCCAAACTATTTCACAAGTTGTGGAAGTCATCGCGCGGTATTCAGCCTCAGCTGAAGACCTTGAAACAATTGGTTGTTTCTTTGTTTTCCATGAAACTAAAGAATCACCCAAGAAAATGCAGAAACTAGTGGTTGATCTTCTGCTGTCAGGACAAGATACCCAATCTGAGTCTGCAAAAGCTTTCACGGTTAGTGTGTTTGTAGCAGGAAAAAACAAACCAAGACCAGGGGCATTTTAATGTACTGTAATACTCGGTATGCTACATTCAGATGAGGGACCCAAGGCTGATCCATATACTGACTGAGCCTTTGAACTGAGTAAGATATATCTGGCCGAGTAATAGTAAGATAGAGGAGCTTGCCAACCAGCCTTCGGTATGCAGTAGCATCTGGAATCAATTCACCTTCATCTTTACTAAGTTTTAAATTTTGCTCCATAGGGAAAGAAACTGGTTTACAAGCTAAAAAACTAGAATCTTGTAAAACCTCAAGAGCATACTTTCGCTGACATAAAGAAATCCCACTAGAAGATCTTTCCACTTCTAATCCCATAAAATACTTAAGGGAGCCAAGATCTTTGAGCTTAAACTTAGCATCAAGTACTGACTTCAAAGAATTTACAGCAACCAAATCATTACTAGCAAGCAAAATGTCATCAACATAGACTAGTAATGCAATGAAGGAAGAACCAGCAGACTTGGTAAACAGGGAATAATCAAATCTGGATTGAACAAAACCCAAGTCTATTAGAGTGGTGGAAAACTTAGAAAACCACTGTCGGGATGCTTGTTTAAGCCCATAAAGGGATTTATTCAGCTTACACACTTTAGACCCCCCTTTAGTGTGAAAACCAAGAGGTAACTTCATATACACATCTTCAAAAAGATCACCATGTAAAAAAGCATTGTTCACATCAAGTTGAACAAGATGCCAATTTTGGACAGCAGAAATTGCTAACAAGGTTCTAACAGTAGCCATTTTAGCCACTGGAGAAAAGGTTTCAGAATAGTTTAACCTTTCCTTTTGAGAATAACCCTTAGCAACCAATCTCGCTTTATATCTCTCTACATTACCATCTGTACAATATTTAATCTTGTAAACCCATTTATAGCCTATGGGTTGTTTTCCAGGAGGTAAATCAACAACAGTCCAGGTATAATTAAGTTCTAAAGCAGCTATCTCAGCAATCATAGCATCTCTCCATTGAGAGTGCTTGACTACTTGATGATAAAACTTAGGTTCAACATCAGCAGAAATAGCAAAAGCAAAAAATTTATGACCCAAAGACAAACGATCATAAGAAAGAAAATTACTAATATCATATTTAATGGAAGAAGTAGAACCTGCTGATGAAGCTGATTGAGAGTGTGCAGTAGAGGAATTGCAATAATAATGTTGCAAAAAACCAGGAGCTTGTCGGATTCTAGTATACCTTCTTGATGGAATAGGTAAAGAACTATTATTGGATGAAGAAACAGGAACTAATCCTTGACCAGATGAAGAACCAGAATCTGGTTGAGAACTAGAAACTAATTCTTGACCAGATGAGAACTGATCAGGAAAGGGAACTGTTGAAGGTACAGCATTAAAATCAATTATTGAAGATTGAGAAGGAAAAGGAAGAGGAACAGAGAAATTATTGTAGGATTTCAATTTAGAATTGGAAGATTGGAAAGGAAAAACATGCTCATGAAAAATAACATGTCTAGAGACAAAAAACTGATGAGTGCTTATATCATATAATTTGTATCCTTTAATTCCAAAAGGATAACCAAGAAAGATACAAGCTTTAGCCCTAGGATCAAATTTATCTTGGGACCTTTGTAAAGTAGAGGCAAAACACAAACATCCAAAGGTTCGGAGATGAATATATGAGGGAGAGACTTGAGATAACATTTCTATGGGAGACTTATTATGAATAATAGGGGAAGGAAGCCTATTTATTAAATAGGTGGCTGTGAGAACAGCATCACCCCAAAAACTGATAGGCAAATGAGATTGAAATAACAAGGCTCTAGCAACATTAAGAATATGTTGATGTTTTCTCTCACAACAGAATTTTGTTGTGGAGTTTCAACACAACTAAGTTGATGAATAACACCTTTAGATTTGAGATAGGAAGATAAAAAAAATTCAATACCATGATCAGTACGAATTTTTTTTTATCTTGACATCGAATTGTGTTTTAATAAGTTTGAAGAAATTTTGAACAAGAAGAGAAACTTCAGACTTACTTCTGAAAAGATAGAGCCAAGTTGCCCTAGAGCAGTCATCAACAATTGTAAAAAAAAATTTGTATCCTTCAACAGTAGAAATAGAAAAAGGACCTCATACATCACAATGAATAAGATCAAAAGGAGAATCAGAAATGTTATTATTATTTGGAAAAGGCAACTTTCGCTGTTTGGCCAATGGACAAACAATACAAGGATCACTAGATACAACTAGATTAGGAACAAGTTTATTCAAAAAAGACATTCTAGAAACAGACGGATGTCCTAAGATATTATGCCAAAGGTGAAACAAAGAACATTTAGTAGAACTGAAACAAGCAAGGGATATGGAAAGATTACTGGTGTTACAAGGCTGAGATTGAAAAATTCCTGGTTGTTGCAAGATATAAAGTCATCCAAGCAGCCTACCCACTCCAATCAACTTCGAGGTGATCAGGTCCTGTATTGAACAAGAATTAGAAGAAAAGGAACAACAAATGGAAGACTCAGTTAGCTTACTTACAGAAATCAAATTGCAAGTAAAATTTGGAACACATAAAACATCTTGAAGAATAAGATGTTCAGACAAATGAACAGTACCAATATGTGTCACAGAGACACATTGATTATTTGGTAATTTGACAGATTTATTAAAAACAGGGACAACATTGATGAAAAATTTGATAGAAGAAGCCATATGATCAGTGGCTCCTGTATCAAGTATCCAAGGAGACTTATGATTAAGAACATTTGAAGAAATAATACCAGAAAAAGAACTGGAGGATGCCACGACAGCATTGGCAATAGGATTAGATTCATGAGACTTATGCTGAGAATTGAGATTCAGCATAGACAACAGCTGCTGATATTATTCCTTCGTCAAAGAGAAAGGAGATGCTTCAGTAGAATCATTGCTAAGAGCAGTTTGATTAGCCATGGACTGCTGTCGTGGCCTCTGCTTGTACCCCGGAGGAAATCCATGGAGCTTGTAGCACTTGTCGATGATATGACCAGTTAATCCACAATGTTTACAAACTGGTCTGTCTTTTTTGGAAAAAGACTTAACAAATCTGGAGGTATCAGAGATAGCAGCAAAAGCATGTGGATCGACAACAGGGGGAGGAAGAGAAATCCCTCTCTGTTGTTCCTCCTGAAGAATTAGTGAAAAAACTTTATTCAAAGGAGGTAATGGCTCCATCAAAAGAATCTGAGCCCTTGCAGAGGAAAAGGATTCATTGAATCCCATAAGGAACTGCAAAATACGTTCCTGTTGAATGTAAGCATTCAAAACACGTACAACGCCACAAGTACAGAGTGGAATTGGTTTGTAATTAACCAATTCGTCCCAAAGAGCCTTCAACCGAGTGAAATAAGCACTAACAGATAGTTGTCCTTGAGACAAAGAGGAAATGGAATTCTGAATCTGAAAAATTCGAGGTCCATTTCTCTGACTAAATCTTTCTTTCAAATCATTCTAGATCTCAAGTGCAGTAGAAACATAAAGCACACTAGCAGCAATTTCAGGTGAAATAGAGTTAAGAATCCAAGAAATCACCATGTTATTGCAGCGTGACCATAAGGAAATGTTCGAATCAGTAGATCGAGGTTTAAGAATCGTACCGTCGACGAACCTTAGCTTGTTCTTCGTAGAGAGCGCCATAGTCATCGATCAAGACCAAGTATGATAGTTGTCTCCGATCAACGGTTGTGTAACAAGAACCACGCCAGGATTATTGCCCGAATGGAGAAAAAAAGGACTAGTAACATCTTAAGAAGATGAAATAGGAGGTGGTGGAGGGGAAGAAGGATTTTCAGAAGACTCTAGCGCCATGAAATCAAAGGAGAATCAGAGGAATTGAAGAGAGAACGAGAAGGGAAAAGAAAACCCTAGTTTCTCGAAAACGCGACTGATACCATATCAAATGAAGGCCTCTGATTTCCTCAATCAAAGATAAGTCCGGAATATTACAAAAATGAAGTGAAGTCAAGTTACACTCGTGTGCAGCCATTTATAGTGCACAGTAAATAATGTCAAATTACATACAAGACCTTACTAACTTATACAATAACCTGACTTATTACATGGGTAAATAAGTAATTTTTACATCTTATAATAGAGAAAGGTTCTGACCATTGGTAATGTGAAATAAAAGAATAAAATATGATATGATCAAACTACAAAAACAGGTTGAATATGAACCAAGGATGCGAAATAATGTAGCCCAAAGCTAATTTGTTATGATCTCACATTGATTAAGAATGAGATTTGTTGATGGTTTATAAGTCCCTAAGCACCATCTCCTTGAAAGCTGGTTTTCAATAGTGAGTTATACCCAGTGGATTCATAACAAATGGTATCAAAGTCGCCGCATCTCAAGACTATGTTGCGACAGTTGCAATCGTGCGACATGGAAGGTGATGCCGGCATAATAGTGTCAATCCGAAATTAGGAAAAACCTAGTGCACAGCCAACTCGTGTGGGCACTGGGACTGTTGTGGACGTTAGTTGTAGAGCGTGGCAATTCTTATGATCCCACATCGATTAAATATGAGATTGATTGGCAGTTTATAAGCCCCTTTATAAGCCCCTACTTTATAAGTCCCTAACTCTCCTTATAAGTTGATTTTCAAGAATGAGTTCTACCTAGTGGGTTTATAACATAATTTTATTTGCATTTGTCCAATCCAATGAACGTGTTTTTTTTTTATAATTTTAGGCAATTTTTTTACTTTGATAGCAAATGCCTAATCTAATGAGGATGCTCTCAAAGAATCTTTATACATCTCATTCTAGATTAAACTTGAGGTGGCTACTGGTTCTCTTTGATCTCTACTCTACTACAAGCATTTTTCAAGTTATCATTATTTATTATATCAATTCCATCGCTTGGGAGTTGGTTCCATATGATGTACCCTTCATACTATGACAAGCCCATATCTAAGAACCCTAGAAAGAGTTCAAAAATTAAGACTGAAGTCGCAATTTATGAGATGGACGAGAAAATATAAAATTTAATAGATAAAAAAGGTCTAAAATTTAATATTCTTATAAAATAATCATGTTATGTCAGCAGGAGTGGATATCCTTCATACTTACATGTATAACTTTTCGAATGAAATGCATTTGAAAGTTATAACAATCCATAATGATCTTCAAATGAATGAGGTGTGCTACAACTACAAAAAGATTATACAAAAATAATTCTATAAACTAACGTAATTTCATATGATTCATTAGATTTGATTTACAATAAAATTATATATACAATCTGATAAATCATATCAAATCACATCATTTTATATGATTTGAACCTAATTATAATAACCATATCAATCTTGCATGCGGGTTAAAGTTCTGTGCATGATCATGATTTATTCCTTGGCACACATTTTTCTTGCAATATCAATTGCAAAAACAGATATAGTTTTCCAAAATCTTGGCAATATGACTAGTCATCAGGATGAAACAAACCCTAATAGAACCAAGGAAAAAAAAATAGTTTGGCCTAAGTCTCCTCAAATCAAAGTTTTAAATACTGTATCGGTGAGCGTACTAGTCAAGGCACTGGAACGAAATATTTTGATACCAATACCGTTTCGTGTACCGTTTTAAAATAGTCTATATATAAAAAATTATATATATAAATACATATATAAACTATATTTTAAAATAATAGTCAATATATATAAATATACATATAAATACATATATGTAAATAGTCTAGTTTGAATTAGGATAAAAAAAATTAGCAAGAAATGAAAAAAAAAAATTCAAAATTCGGTACGGCCGAAGCAGGACGAAATGGCCGAAATCTGCAGCAAAATGAAACAAACTATTTTCTATATCAGTCAACTGGCCGGTACGGCATATTTCGACTGTACTTACTGGTACAGTACGAAATTTAAAATTTTACCTGAAACACAATGTTTTCTCACAATCCATTTAAAGTTGGGTCACTCAGTCATGGAATAATGTAGTTCAACCTCCCTTGATTAATAAATTAAACCTCACGCCCTGTTTGGATTTGGAGACGAGACAAGATGAATTGAATTTATTTTTTAATATTATTATTGTTTTGAGATTCAAAAAAATTGACTAGGAAATTGAAAAAGCTATATTGAAATTTGAAAAAGCTGTTTAGGATTTGTATTTTATATGAAAATATGAAAAAAAATATAATGATAAGTTTGAAATGAGTTGAGACGAATTCGTCTCGTATTCGAATACAAATAGTGCCTCAATCATTGTTAGCAGTGTCGGACCTATGAAGGGGAAGGGGCCACGACCTCCCCAAAAGTTTGTAAAAAATACATATTAATATTTTATGATTATATAATATGATATTAATATCATTTTGTGCTGGCTTCCTTTTTAAAAAATTATCTTGACCCCGTTACGAAATTAATTTGTTTGTTTAAAAGAACACAAGCTATAATTTTAGACATTGTGTTTTTTTTTGTTTGATATATCTGTGTGATTGTTTTTACGGTATTTTAATGATATATTATTTTTGGCATATCAAATACTCTTTTAATATATAAATTGTATTAAACATATTTTATTTTTATTTTAAATCTTATTATCAAATTATTCTATACAGCATGAAAATTTATATAGAAATAAAATAAAAATATTTTGTTATGGTTTTAATTTTGCTTTACACCCTAAAACAAATTCCAAATTTCGCCATTGATTACTAGGAAAATGTGCAAATGCCAATCACAGTCAAACGTACTTGTTAAGACTTGAAAATGAAAATGCTGAAAATAATATAAGTTTGATTAGCATAACAGATGGGAAAGAAATTTCCCTTATACAAAATTAACTTGTAACTATACAAGCTGGCCCAAATAATTTGTTGATATTGTATTCCATAGGCCTGCGTAACCCTACATGCAAGAGCTCCATCTACGACCTACGTCCACCAAGAATGAAAAGAGGGCTCAGGACAGCCATGATACCTCTAATACTTATGTTAGTATATGAAGACGAGAAAGCTCAAGGAATGGAGAGTAAAATAGGATAGAGATCAAAGAGAGCCTTCAATAATGTGCATGGGGTATTTATATACATGACTGAGCATATCTTCTGGCAATAGGGTTTGAGACTTCCTAACCACTAGCACGCTAGTACTTGGGTTATCCCAAATATCCTCGCTCTGTGCCACTACTGATTCTCAAGTGCGGTGTGTGTGTCCTCGACACTCACCACAGGCTTCTTGCATGGATCCTAGACTGTGGCCTAGGCCCTAGGCCTCGAAATGCCTTGGGTCGATCCTAAGCTTAGATTATGTATGGGTATTGGCTGATGACTTGGGCTGACTCAGTCCAGCCCACAAGCTCAAAAATTACCCCACACATAAGTCATGGTTTATATACAAGGAAAGAGAACATTAATAATACACCAAAAATAGTTCCTTAAAATTGACAAAACTTAAAAAAAAAAAAATATATTTTTTTAGGAAGCTCGGAAAACGTAGAATTTGTTAAGGAAAGAAATTGACATTTTAGAACAAAATAATAGGCAACACAAATAACAATCCAGGCCCAAATTGAAATAAAATACAGAGAACAAACCTTTTGACGTTGACGACAGAGCGATACAAAGTGATGATAATGACGACTATGAGGAAACGAAGCTTCGATTGACAAAGGAAGAGTTACAAGAATACATCAGCTATAAAAGCTCCAACATATATATATATATATATAGAGAGAGAGAGAGAGAGAGAGAGTAACATTGGGTATTATAAGTCGACGACAGAGCAACAAAAGTGATGAGGACGACAACCACGAGGAAATAGAGCCGATAGAGAAAAAGTTATAGGTAGGAGAGAGAGAGAGAGAGAGAGAGAGAGAGAGAGATCGGATGCATAGAGAAATGATTTTAAACCTCATTATAAAATGATGCTTTTTAAAAGAAAAAAATAATATCTTCATTAAAAATAAAACAGATTACAAATGAATTATATGATCAAACCAAACAGATTGAGTAGCACTCATTGAGCATAATCCATCCACATCCCAACATCTTCGACCTTCCAAGTTCCAAGCATATCTTGCCAAATGGTGAGCAACTTCGACCTGAAAAACTTCACAACTCATAATCATCATTTTAACTTCTTTTAGTAGATTCTCCAAACTCGACAAAGAATCCTATCTTGCATGTAGAGCTTCAATCATAATCAAACTAGAGAAAATCCTACAAACTAGTCAAGCTTATTTTAGCCAAATAACAGCCCACCAGTAATGTAGTGATATATTGGCTATCTATCAAAATAATATTGTGGATGAACCGCACGAAATCTCGTCTTTTCCATTTCGCATAAATCTCTCATCCTACAATTTTGCATATTTTACTTTTACATTACCCTTTTAGAACACTAACAATGGTCTTACTAAAGTCCATTACAAAGTCAAAATGAAAGTAAAGTGATCAAATAAGTCTTACATTGGACTTGCCAAGTCTAAAATTATTTGAATTTGATGAATAGTAAATTATTCAAACTTGTCAAATATAGAAAGTTACTATTCATTCTCCATCTTAATATTTTATTTTACTTTAATATTTAACATATTAAAATTAAATATATTTAAAATCACTAAAACTTGCTAAAAATTATTTTTTGGCAAGTTTATTATTAATTAATATATTAAGTATATAAAATTAATATTTAATATCTCGAATTGACTATTATTCGCAATATTAAAAAAAATTAATATATGATTTACTAAAATTAATATTTAATATATTAAGTTTATTTGCAAAAAAATTTAATTTTTTAATTAAAATATATAATATTATATTATTATTAAAATCTTGATTTAGCTAGATCAATGTGGGACCCTTGACTAAAACTATATGCATTATAACTAAGAGAGTGAATTGAATCTCTCACTTTAGACCTAGCAATAGTCTATTGCTAATACTCTTACAAGCTTTGCAGTTCACATGAAACCAAAGTCCCCCTCTTGCAGCCTTCGATTGTAGTCTTTTTGTTCTTTTCTTCATGGAGCGCTTCATCGAATAAGGCCCGAAAGGTTCTTGATTCTCATAAAAATGAGTGCTGAATTTACTCTTTCCTCATTGTAAATTTCTTGAAATATTTTCCTTGGCTAAACATATTTGTATTCTTAGTTAGGACAGAAGATACTTGAAAAAATTTAGACAAGCATGTGAGGTAAAGAACGCCATTAGTCTTTTCCTCTGAAAACCAGCGACCATAAATAATTTTGATTCAATTTAGTGGATCTGCAAGCAAATTGGCACAAATGTCCATTATAAGAAGAATTGGGTCATCAATAAGTCATGACCACTTCATGGGTTAGAAGCCTATTTGGATTTTACTTTTTACTAGATGTATAGAGGAACGGAATGATGCCACTAACATAGTTATGGCGAACTTTAGGACAATTAACATGCAAAGTTTTCTTTCTTCCCCCCCTCCCCACTTTTCCCTAATACTAGTTCTAAGCTCAATTGGATTTCTATGCGCCGCTTTTGGTGAAAATTTATTTCGAGTCAGAAAGTAGACCTTCGGACTAAGAGGTGGGCGTCCAGCATCGGAATGAGATTTGTTGACGTCGGAAAGAAATAGACTGAGGTGGGCTCGGAATGGCGATTGTGATGAAAGGGAGAACAATTTCGAAAGATGCTGACAAGTTTACGATTCTCTGTGAGCGAATTAGTCTATATTTTGTGTAATGTCTACCATGGCTATTAATTAGTGGAGGGCTGATTATCATTTTGTTTGAATTTAGAGATCAGTTGAGATGATTTTTAAAAGTTAAATAAAATATTATTATTATTATTTTAAGATTTTAAAAAATTAAATTAAAATTTAAAAAAACTGTATTGAAATTTGTATTTTATATGTGAATTTAAAAAAGTATAATAATAATTTTAAAAATAAATTGAAACGAACTCAATTCGTCTTTAAATTTAAACGAAGCCTATATAAAAAAACAGCCCGACCAATCAGAAGTATCTCTCATCAAACCATCACTCTCAAGGATAAATTTTGAGATTTCCAATTGAACACTGAATTAGAAGCCGCGAAATATGGCTAACAGTAACAGCTCCACAAATGCTGGATTCACCACTTTATTCCCATGCTTGCGCACAGCCAACACAACATTCCCTTTGTCATCCCTTACAACTACTCCAACGCTTACCTTATGAATATCAAAAAACATTGCATCGTCCAACTTTAAAGTATCTATAGGTAGAATATGCCAATGCACAGCTAGTCCAACTTTAAAGTTGGAACAGATCTGGTTTTTTTTTTTTTTTTTTTTTTTATAACGATGTCATTTTTTTAGTTTATAAGAAAGGGCACCATTTTGATGATGTATCAACTTTAATATATATATATATATATATATAACCCGAGTTACTAGGAACCTGATAGTATCACATATGGAGTCCTTAACCATTTAAGATTTTTTTATTTTATTTTATCATTATAATTTTTTTAAATTTTATATAAAATATAATAAATAATTTAATTTTTTTAAAATTATAAAATATTATTATTAAAAAAAGAATATTTTTACGATTTTTATTTATTTTTATCTAAAATCATCTCCTCTCTAAATTTAAACAGATTAATTTAACGTTTAATTCGTATTAAATTCATAAAAGGCATTTACCGAATACCGATATCGCCGGTTCCTTCGTCTCTTTCCCGATAGACAGTTCGGTATAAATTTAAGTTAGAACGAGAAAAACGCTTCAAAAAAATATATATATTAGAACGGGAAAAAGCTCTTATTTTCTGCGCACTTCGAGGCTGTTTCAAGTCTTAGACGGAGTTAGACCCCATAAGAACGTCGTCGTTGTCATCCCCTTTTTGTCTTTCGGTCGATCTCGTTCTGGTTCGATTAGGTTGCTATACTTTCGCTGCTTTGTCTTCAATTCTCATCGATTCTTTCAATGAATTTTATACTTGATTGTTGATTTTTGTTTTGACTGCTGGGCCCTGATTGTTCGGGTTCGATTCTCTTTTATCCTCTTTTTTTTTGTTGGGGTGGGGGGGTTAATTTCAGGATCTATTTGTTGATTCATATGGTGTTTGAATCCTATGTTTACCTTTCTGCGAGTATAACGTATATTTTCAATATATTTATTCATATGCTAGGCGAGTTGGTCGCCCCCCAGCGGGGGTTTGGTTTATAGTCTAATTTGAATCGAGTGTTTTTGTTGGATAAGGTGGGATTTACTGCAGGATTCAATTATTTATGGTTGAAGGAATTTGGTTAAAAGAAGCAATTGTTTGTCTGGTTCTTTTACTGATGATCGAAATTGAAGTCTTTGACATGAAACGTGATTTTTTTTTTGTATGTTTTTGTTATGGGATATGATATATTTGGCCTGGAAACTGTATGTGTTTGTGGATAAACAAGATAAGTAATCTGCAAATCACTAATTGTACCCAAATAACTGCAGAAAGATTAGTAGAAAGTCCATCGTAGCATTTCTACTTTTTGAGAGAATGGATCGTGGATGATGAAAATATTTTTACAATCAGGATTCCCTGCGTTGAAATTTCTCTGTGGCCACTTGATTGCTTGTAAAGTATTATGTTAACTTTGTCTGCTGAAACGGAAGGTAGATGAGTATTTTAAGAGAAAGGTATTGGTTCTGTGACGTAATTGAGTCCCAGGATTTCAATAAGTTTCCATTCTTCTGTTTGTTTTGATGGGCCATTTTTATTTGGGATTTAGATCTTTTTATTGTTACCGTTGTTATTTTATTTGTTCGGGTAAAACTACTAATATTATTGTCATGTTTTTGGGTTTGGCAAGAACATGAGAAGTGGATCCCTTTGAAGCTCTTGACTTGATGGTTCTTTATGATTACTTGTGACCATTTGTTGACAAGAAAGAAAGTGTAGCTACATCCGAAGACTGAAGTTATATTATTTTCCAAAATGTTCCTTAAATTATACCTCTTAAGGGACCCTTTTTTATTAATTTAAGTTAATTTTGCGTTGTGAAACAGAACTGCCAGTAGCTTTTCTGCTTTAATACCATTTTAAGCATTAATCCATATTTTACTGCCCTTCTTACCGTTTTTTGAATTTTAAGTTTTATTTTATTTTTGCGTTTTTGAAAAATATTAGAAATAAGGAGTGAAGGATGGCAGATAATGAGGAGGAAGAGCAAAATGCCACACGTGGGGCCGAATGGGAAGTTGTGTCACTTTCAGCATCAGCATATGCCGCTGCCCCTGGCCCAAAAGAAGCTGAACTGAAGGATGATGACAGTGGTAATGTTTACCAAGAGGATGATGCTGCAGAAATATCTCGTGCTATGTTCATGTCTGGTCATTTTGTTTTTCCACCAAGCCAGCATGAGAATTTGCCATTGGAACTTGATGACCGTGAGATTCATAAGAAACAAGGAGGCAAGGATGTGGCATCTGAATTTGATATCGTAGAAGCTGGTAGAACCAGTGGAAAGGATGATGAGAATTTGACCTTTAAAGGTTTAACTGGTCCAGACGAGTTCCCAGGAGTAGAGTTTTTTGATGAAAAGGGTTGTACATTATCCATCCATGGTACAGATTTTGAAGAAGGCACTACTCGCCAAGGATTAAATTTGATCGAAAAGGAGCAAAGTATATATAATGATGCGACATATGGTTCTTTACACTCTGAGACAGCTCTTGGTGGCTCGACTACATATGGTGAGAACATGGCCGTACCTGGACTAAATGAGCAAGGCTTGGATTTTTCTCCAGACATTTCATTATCTCCAGTACCTACAATAGATGAGAAGCATGATGAGTGTGACCTTCCTTGTGGAGCTTGGTGGAAGAGAAGGGCTGCTTCCCTGTATGCTCATGCAAAAGAGGCGAATACATTTTGGTCTATTTTCATTGCTGCAGCTGTGATGGGTCTTGTAGTACTTGGGCAGAAATGGCAGCAGGAAAGGTGGCAGGCTTTGCAACTCAAATGGCAGATCAGCATTAACGAAGAGGTATTTTTTCTTTTGATGAAGAGGTATACTTAATGAAATTGATTGGCTATTTAATTTTTGTCTGATCGTGCCTATAAAAGACTGGATAGTATGTTTGATTGAGAAGTTATTGCTTGATGTATTGGTTTATTAAAATATGACATGGCTGGATCTTGCTTTTTTTTTTTTGTCAGTAAAAAACATTTTATTGATCATAAGAATAGGTAAGAGCCCAAATATGCGGGACATACAAGAGCAACACCTAAGCATACTAGTTTAGGATCTTGCTCGTTTTACTAGAACAATTCTCATAGAGGTCCAGTACTTGACCTTTTTGTGTGACAATTAATAGGTTAAGAAGCTGAAATAGGTTACAAAACCAGTTTCATTGGGCATGGAGAATACATATATTTGGAAAACATGACTGTGCATGTGGGAGTGGGGATAATATCAGAAATTGAGATTCAGAGCAGTAGTGCTTATTCTTATAGGTTCTGACTCATGAAAACTGTAACTCATCTTTATGCTTGAGCTATTGTAAAGAGACATAAACGTTGGCTAATTATAAGAAGCAGTGGGTGAGGCAACCTTCTTGCTGGACCAACAGCTAGAAACATTACTCTAAATTTATAATTATGAGGTGAATCTTAAGATATTGGACCTGATGTGTTGGCACTTAAAGGTGTTAGCTTGGGGTTGACTATTTTGTCTAAAAGTATCTGTAGATTCTTTTTATAAATTGGTCTAAGCTAAGAGGGTTAATAAAAATTCAATTGCATTGATATCAAACCGAAATCAAACTGAAGTGTAAAAAGAATAATATTTTGGATGCATAATGTAAAGGCTAGGAGCAGCTCTTAATTTCTGATGGTGATCGCATAAGTTTTTGTTTTCTGATGTCATATTTGCTTTACAGAAGAGGATGAAGTTACCAAAGAAATGATAAAGAAAAGTGGTCTTGGACTATGAAGCGCTGAAGTGGGACTCGTAATTACAGCTATATAATTTAATTAACAATCAAAGTTCTGGATCTCTCGTATTTATTTAATTTACTTTCATTTTGGAAATTCTTTATTAATGTCTCATGTTATTTGGTTCCTCTACATTCACCACTTATTAAAACCCCATCTCAAAGAAATTTACACTTAATTGTTTAAGTTGACCTATGGAGAAAGTTTATATTCTAAAGGGTGCAGTATTTGTTTCACCTGATTATTTTATATCTAGGTTAGTATATGGGATTTCTATCTTCAATTTAAGCCAGCTTCTAGGATGTACTTTACGTCAATTGGATCTCAATCTTGTGTATTTCCTCCGTTAACTCTTATGTGCCAGTCTACAAATTTTGCATTTTTTGAGTGTTGTACTGTTTCCCCCTTTTTATTCTCCTTAACCTTGCCATCTACTGATACTGGTTCTTTTTTGGTTTTCTATTTTTCTATTGATGTTGAAAGGGGAGGAGGGGCAGGATGCTGGGTCCCATATATCGACTTAAGGATGTGATAGTTGGCGGTCACCACCGCAGTTCCCTGATCAGGGGTAGCTCCTCAAGTGAGGCGTAAGATGATGATGATGAAAAGGCTAGAAAGATAGATATGTTAGGGTTGAAGTGCTAGTTTGTTGCTGAGTGTGGTTCCACTTATTTTTCTAATGACAAGCTACATGGTAAATATGTGAGTCTGATATTATTGTTCTGTACGTTGATGGTACCCCTTTTTTTCCCTTCTTTTTTTCTGTTTTGATTTGTTTTGTATAGTTTTGAGAAATCATATATCTTCTCAAAAAGTTAAGTTGCTCATGAATTGTCAGCACAAAAAGAAAGGAAAATAAAAAGTCGTAAATTTTCCTTTGTTTGCGCTAGTGTTTGTGGTGGTTTAAGTGCATCAAGCGTCCTTTGGAGTGGAGATGGGAGGGAACAGGTTTGATAGGGTTAGGCTTAGCAATCTGTACCCTCACTGATAGTGACCTGGAATTATATTCTCTAAGAATAATTATATTAGCTATATTACATTCAATTTTATTGCTTAGGATTGTGGTAGGAGTCTTAAAAGATGTTTAAATAGTCTTAAAAATTCTTTAATGGAAAAATTAGGTTATTTGGATGTTACATATTTAAGTACTTTTTAATCTCAAATAAGGTAAAATGTACGTTTAAAGAATATGTAATTTTGATGCTTTTTCTCAAACGTGTTTTTCTAAATAAAGAAGAACATAATTTGAATTTTAAAAACACTTATCAATGGATGAAAATATCGATATAATTTTAAGATAAATACAGCTATCAAACTTTAAATGATATGGTGATAAATTTTTAAATTTTAAATAATCATCATTTTTATTTAAGAAATAATTGTCTTAATGTGTTTTCAAATAAATGTAATATGTTTGAAAGTAATTTAAATATATGGTTATTAAATAGTAAATGATTTTTTAATAATAAAATTTATTATTTAAATTATATTTTTCACATCGCAATCCAACATTGTGTAGAACAGATAAAACTGATAAATGGTGTAGATGTGCTCTTCCCATCAACGGATGAGGGATGGAAATGACAGCTGTATGCGAGTGTAACATGTGTGCTGCATGGGCCCAAACTCAGATTGACAGGTGGAAGAGAGCAATAGGTGACAAGTTTAGAGTTTTATTTATTTATTTATTTATCACAGACAAGTTTAGGGCTTTAAACAAGAGGTATTTTCAGTATGGTACTAATCGGTAGAGGAAAATGATATGGGTGCCGGTGGTATTGAAATGGTAGGGAGTTTCCCTTCAACTTGAAGAGTTGTTTTGGTTGTTGCGTGGTGTGTAATGGAGTCTCTTTTTACATGTCAAATACTTTTCCCTCAAATTATAAGCACATAAAAAGAGAAAAAATAATAATAATTTGAAGTTTGATCTCCCGAGATGAACTCAAGTGGTAAAAACTAGAAGACTTCAGTTTTGATAATATACTCCTTTTAGGTCTAAGGTTTGAATTCTCTTACAAACCATTTTAACTTCTATCATAATAGAGAAACTTCCCTTTGAAATACAATTGAGGTAAACTTCTTGAAAGAATGACTCCAGAGCAAGCCAACATTTCTTGGAAGTAACAAATTACTTAAAAAGAGTCCAGATCAAAACAAAACTACTCCTGAAACTACGCTAGACAGAATATGATATATGCACTGGGGATTTTTTTTTTTGTCAATTTTTATTTTGGTGTAATCAAAATTTTGTAACTATTTATCCTCCACTAAGCAAGCCACCAGCTTCCGGCTCCTTGTTTTAATGGGTACTTAAAACACAGGGACAAGCCAATAACTGCTTATTATGTCTCACTGTTTGTCTTGTTAACCCTAATCAAAAGGTCACATTCCCACCAATTTTTTGGACAAATTGGCAGTTGAAGAATCTAGTTTCACATTCCCACCAATCAAACAATGGATATATGTTCTTTAACAAACAGAAAATGCAGGTTCACAGTGAAAGAAAGTGAATTAGAAGCAACCATAAAGGCAATCACTAAGGATGCATATCAAACTAAAATGTCAGAGCTCCCCCAAGAACTTGGATAACATATGTTGCTGCTATTTGTTGGCGTGCAGTAAATATGTTGTAGATTCATCAACCACAGAGAACTTGAGTTGTTAACACCATGTAAAAAGAAGAGGAAAATTCCCTAGCATTGATCTCTTTAAAAAAAAAAGTATTTTAGGTCAAGACAAAAGTTGCCGGAACAAATGTAGGGCCTCAAAAGTTGGTATAAAAACTTGAACTGCAGCATCTTAAGCCTTATTTGTCCAGGAAGGTTTTCCCTAGCATGTGAAACTCCTGCTTTTATTTTTTTCCATCCATTTTCCTCCAGGTTTATGTCCTGCTCATCCTTGGTTATGTATATATCTTTCATCTCTTCATTACTCGATCTCTATCGTTATGTTGGGTGCATCTTGACGTCCTGACATTCTTGCATTTTCCTATTCAAGAATCCTTTCTCCAGTTGAAAAGAGGTTCCAGACCAAGGTGCCTATGAGGTACAACGCAACAGCCACCTTGAACACATCATCCCAAGAACCTGCAAGATAAAGAGTTGGAAGAATACATTAAAAAAAAAAGCAGAAAATTAAGAAGAAAATCAAATATTAAAAGCTTATAGCAGCAAGTTGCTTCCCTTGCTCCCGCCGTATTGGAGCCACTTGTCGGGATATCAACCACTCAGGCCTCAGCAGGACTCCTGATCAAAGTGGCACCAGTACACACCAGAGCTCCTATTTTTTTCCTTATGAAGTTGGGGGTGAATGATTTACCTCGTTGGAGTATGTAACCGGTTGCAGCTGTACCAAAGACACCAGCAAGCACTCCGGCCGTATTCGAGAGTCCCAACAATACTCCCTGTCATTGAAGTTTCCAAGTTTTTGGAAGAATAACTACTGTAAGCTTTTACTTTCATAGAATTTCAACTATTTTCCAGCTTCAAATAAATTAATTACATTTTGCTGAAAATAAGTGTTGAAATATTAAACTAGTCATAGACCCGCACAATGCAGGGAAATAATATAATATATTTAATTATAAATAATATATAGAGTTTTTTAAAATATTTTTTCCAATAAATATATATTGAGATTTTTTTAAATATGTTTGAATGTTTAAAAAACGTATAAAATGTTTCAGGGTTCGTATTATACCATCTACCACAAAAATAAGACAATGTTCAGGAAGCCATCTTTGTGAACCCATTTATTTCTGCTATATCATCAGATAATAAAGTTAGTCGTGTTTGCATACTCTTTCTCACGTTCATTTTCCTCTTCAAAAGAAACCACATTTAAAAAACTAAGACTCGTAATTCATAAACAAAGAAAACTAAGACTAGTAATTTTGAGAAAAAAATAAACATTAGAAACATTATTAAATATATCACTTTTCACCTAATAATTAGTTTTAAATAGAAATTATTGATTTAATATTGTTCGATTAATTTCATATATTATTTATTTTTCATTTTATAATAATAAAATGAGATAGTGGAAGATTTCATGAGAGTAGCGTTTATTCGTGGAAAATTATATGTATATAGATATTCACCACTTCCAATCAGTTTAAAATTCTGCATTCAAGATTCCTCCATTTGGTACCCACCAATTCAAGTTTTAGTCATTTGGCATCCACCTATTCATTTTTAGCAGTTACTACAAAACATTGTTCAACTTTCAATAATTCATAAGCTCGGTAGAACATTTTATGATGGGAGTAACATTTCAGAAAGCAGAATGGGAAGTGGTTTATTATTTAGCGGCATGTAGTGCATTAAAAAAGATAGAAAAGACTCACAGAATAGCGTGGTCCAATGTCTTGGTGATTGGAATAGAGACCAGATTGTGAAAATGCATCAGATCCCTGGGCAGAAAAAAGCATGTGTTAATCAATCAGATTTTAAAATTCCTAATAGAATGGAAATTTGAATCTAATTTCACAGCCTCCATGAGCATTAGGGTTCTAACAGGAACTGCTTCCAAACTACCATTAGACATATTATGTGAGAACACAAGAGGTGCATGCTGGAATTCCTTTACAAGTTGGCACCCTGGGAGTTATAAAGTTGTGACTTAACTTACATCTATTCTAAAAGACAGTTTATTCTAATTTTGGTAACTGTATTCATAGTGCTTTGTTAGACTGCCAATTTGTGTTCATAGGGCTTCGTTTCTGGTCGAGTTTAAGCTCAAAAGGTGTCCTGGTACCAACCCCATCGCGTGAGCCATATACGATAGAGCATGAACACTAATTTTCAGAGCTATTTAAATAGCTCCAACTGTATAAGAAGGGTGTGAAGACTAGCTAAGGACGTCAAAACAATGACAGGAGCTCACATGTTTTCTTTTAGAAACCTCTTTTTGAATAAGCAACAGAAATATCATTAAAAAGCATAAAAAACGCAATCCAAGTAAATGGGACTGGGAGATATACAAGACAGCCACCTATCTAGAAATAGAAAGAGATCAAATATAGTCATGGAAATCAAGCCCATTAAAATCTATAGAGGCTGTCCAAAGAAGAAGGGCATTGAAAGTCTTGAGCTCTTCCATTGTCCATTTTTTTTATCGTTTTAAGAAACCAACGTAGCTTGACATCCAAACTGTGCTTCTTTGCCGCAAAGGCAATGAGGGGTCTACTCATACTGGCATTCTGTTTCTAATTCGACTGAGCTTTTGACTTTTCTGGCTCTTAAAACTAAAACTATGCTATCTTTACCATGACCAATTTATTTCTTTGTTTGGTAAATTTTGCAAATAGCTTGCATATTTATTGCAATACTTGGATTGTTTCTTTGCCCTGATAAATACTTCAGTTGGTTTTACTCACGATCATTTTATTTCCATGATTATTAATAATTCTGTTGAGAAGAATTGAATAATATTTTCCAGGAAAAATGGTTAATTAATTAGAGAAAAAAATAGAGGGGTTGTGCTTTATTTTCTGTTACTTGCTTGTTATTAGTGGATTTTTGGCAATGAAGAAGAATTTTTGAAACACCATAAACTTGAACTCGGCTTACAGCAATTAATTCTATTGCACCCACTGGTTGAAAATACAGGTCAATATCCCCCACCAACAAAAAAAAACAACAATTTCCTCCTCTGATCTAGGGTGATAATGATGTTAAACTAGCTCAAACCTGACTGCATGCCATGCATAGCACAGCCATAGCAGGTGTCTTGACATGGCTCAGCTGCGTAAGAAAGAAGGCTGGGCCCAAAAACCCAATTGATTGCATGATCTGCAAAATGAAAAGAATATGAAGCTGGATTATTTTCAGAAGTGAAATAGGAGAATCATATTATATAAATAAATGATGAGAAATGGGTTACTGCAATCATTTATTTCATCTTGAAAAGACTGCAACAATAACTCTATTTGAAACATGATTAAACTGTTACCTGTAGCATGCTAGCATAGTTTGTGTTAAGAACTACATCTAAATGTTCATTCATCTGATGAATAAAGATCATCTTCCAGAAAACACATAGTTTAATTAATATATGGACTGTATCTAGAAGCTCATCCTAGAATGGTTGCTTGGTAATGCTGTTCATATACTAGCCAAATGGACAATACCATTGTAAATCAATAATATGTATGGTAAATGTACAGACCAGTAAGGCTCAGAATAGTAAACCATTAGAATCGACCATAGTATCATGTGTTTGTGAATGTTTGTGCATTGTTACCATCTATGAACTCGATAGTGTACATTATGTTTCATGATCAATGTTCATGAAATCAAACAAATATTGAATCTTGCCTTACGAACTGTTGTTATGGAAAGACCTCTGCTCACAAGTGTGTCTGCTATCCAGCCTCCAATATTGGCAAAAACAGCCATGGTCAACCATGGCAAGACACAGAAGAGCCCAGACTCCATAAGGTTGAACTTCAAAACCTGAAAAAAAAAAAAAACAAGATTAGATGGGGACAAGAATAAATTGGTTCATTTATATCGAAATCATATTGTTAATGTGACAGTACATGATGGTTGCAAAATTCATGGTCATTTGTCAATTCAAATTCAGAAATTTGACATTCTAGTGAACATCTCCATTGATTCAAGACTCAAAAGAAATGGAAGCCAAATTGAAGAAAGATGCATTGCTAACATCAAGCAGTTCTCAAGAAGAATAAGTCACATAATAAATATTTCTGACTTTGTGATTGACTATACTAGATATGGGTATATTTTAAGTTTATTGGCCAAATCTCAATATCAACAATCACAAATTAGATTCTAAGGGCTCGTTTGCACACTTGGAATATTTCAAAATTCTGTGAATAGTAGTAAAATAGTTTGAATTAAGATGTTTTATTGGATTTTAGGAAAGGGGAGAGAAAAGGTTGAATAAAATTATTTTTTATTGGCACCTGGTGTCCCAAAAGAACGTCCTAACTAGTCCCGGGAAGAATAAAAATATTATCAAGTTAAAAAATTACTTGAATATAATTTATTATTATTATTATTATTTGTTTTAAAGTTCGAAAAGGTTGTATTGATTTTTGTGTTTTGTTTTAAAGTTTGGAAGAGTTGTAATGATTAGGTAAGATTAGATGAAATAGTTGAAGATTTGAAATTGAAAAGTGTTTTGTGTTTGATTGACGTTTAGACCCTGCAGGGAAAGGAATCTTCACTGTCTGTTTCTTCTATAAGGGTCTCACTCAAGGACCTGAGATTCAATTTTCATAGAGAAAGATTTGGCGCCATAAAGCACTCTCGAAAGTGGCTTGCTTTGTTTGGACAACTTCGTTAGGCAAGATTCTCACAACGGAAAATTTGAGGAAAATGAGGGTTATTTTAGCATATTGGTATTGCATATGCCGTAGTGGGGGTGAGTCGGTGAACCATTTTCTTTTAGTCAGGGTTTTTTGGAATGAGGTTTTTAGTAAATCGAATTTAGCTTGGGTAATGCCAAAAACCGTGGTAGTAGCTATGGCGTGTTGGACTTCTATACGAGGCAGGCAACAGATCAAAGCTGTATGGAAGATGATTCTCATCTATATCATGTGGTGGTGTCTTTGGCAGGAGCATAACGAGCAAATTTTTGAAAACAATGAGAGATCACGAGAGGAGCTAGAAGTTTTCTTTTTTAGAACTTTGTGTACTTAGACCATTACCTTGGACTTTAATGGCATGGATTTTCATGATTTTCTTATTTCTAATGTGTCAAATTAATAGGCCAAAAGATCTTTTGTAATTGGTGTTTGCCCTTCCATTGATTAATAAAAATTTTACTTATATAAAAAAAAGCTGATGTTTGGGAAGGAAATTGTGAGAAGTTATGAGATTTCTCATCTACTTATGGAATCATGAGAGCTTGTGGCTTTTGGCAATGTATATGCAAGATTGAGGTAAATGGTAGTTTGAATATCCTTTTAAAGCATCCTTGTTGGTTCAAAAGGGCTTGGTACTAGTAGAATTAGTGCATCATCTATACATAAAAATTTTAGGAAACCCATAGTTGTAGAGATCATTGCGCATCAAAATCAAGGATGTAAGAAGACAATTATTAATCAAAGACTGCAGAACAGATTTCAACTCAAAGCTGGTCAGTCTCCTAACAAAACAATCATACTAGTAGACAGAAATGCTGATTTGATTCCACATGGGTGAAGAAATCATCTGCACATCCGTTCTCTGCTTTTCAAACTTGGATATGTCCACATAAATGATAGAATAATAGTATCATTACAAAGAAATGTATGTAGCTCATTGGATTGAGTTTATGGGAAAGTACCTGATTGTAGTAAGTAGGCATCCATGTCAATAAAATAAATGTTCCCCAATTATGGCAGAAATGGGAGACTATAAGAGCCCAAACAGGTGCTTTCGATAAAATCAATTTCCAAGGGATGACAGAAACGGGTTCCTTCGAAATGTTACCACCCAAGATAAGTCTTTTCTCCTCCACACTAAGTTCTGGGTCTTCTTTTGGTGAGCTATATGCCTGGGAAGAAATCATAAATAAAGTGAGAAAGAATGTTACTGTTTATTTACATTCCATGATATCCAAAATTCAACTTAAACATATCAACTACATCATTTGCAGCCTAAGACAGGAAATCAATTTTTTTTTTTTTTCTTTTGGTGGGGGAGTGGAGAATAGCTGAAGAAAGCAAATCTTACTTTTCTTAGCCATAACGCAAACCAGATACTTCCAAGGGAGCCAAATGAGTAAAACACAGATGGCCACCCAAACCTTTGGATAAGAGCAGGAGAGACAGCCAACCCTGTGACAGAGCCAAGATACATGCCACTGTATACTAGTGCAAGTGCTCTGCTTCTCTCTGACACGGGAATCCACTTAGAGAGTAAATTATTCATTGCAGGCATAGCAACACCCTGTGAAGAAAATTGCTCACTGTCAAGAACCAAAATCTTTATCTACTTACCAATATAAGGGTAAAAACTATCTCTAGGAACGAAGAAGCTTATTTACAACATGGCTCAAAGAGCAAACTTAAACTTTCAAAGCATCACTGGAATAGTTAGAAAAATGTAGAGTATCTTGAGCTGCAAAATCAATATACTAGATCCAGATGTTGTACAAGTGCATAACCTGCTATGCGTACGGATCTTCTTTTTCTTTTTTATTTTTTATTTTTTTCATATCAGAGTTATCTGACTACTTTTATTTTTGAGTAAGTTTAGTTTGTCCTTGTCTTGCATTGCTGAAAATATCATGTCTTTCTTTTGTACAAAGCATATAGCAGTTTCATAAAGCAGAAAGAAATTTCCTTAATTGGCCACATTATTTTGGGGCTAACACATTTAGACGAGTGAACATTAACAGAAGAAAGTGAAGTGTTGGAAGAGACCAACCTCACCAATTCCCATAAAAGCACGCATTGTAAGCAAAAAAGGAAGCCCGATTCTTGCTGCAATAGGTGTCAAAATTGTTGCTACTGACCACCAGACCACTCCGAAACCTAATACCAGCTTCCCACCAATTTTATCCGCCCATATGCCTCCAACAATCTATATGCCAGAAAGGTGAAAAACAATCACAGTTACATTCAAAAAGTTGAAAAGTAGAGTTTCTCACCTAAGTGATGGGTATATGCATGCTTGGAGCTTGTAGACCAAATATTTTCAAGTGACAAGTCACATGGACAAAACCTCATCTATCAAGACCAGTAATTTAAATGTAGAAACTTGACTACCTGCATGGTGATGCACTAATGCCAAAGTACTCCAGGTATACCATGTCAAACCTGAGTAAGTAGGTATCCCCAGAAAAAGGAGGACTGGATTAAGCCAACTGTTGCGCTGTTCCAGTTGAACTCCTTCGACATTGGAAGTATAGCAATGCTCATATTCACCTACAGTGATAACTCAAATTAGATAGCAGTAAAAGATATTACTTATATGGCAAACACGTTTCTTGTGGGCATCTTGGATGCATTGCAGTGTTCGAGTTCACCAAGACAAGAATTGTTAAGTTACTACAATTTAGAGATATATCCTAGTCTAGACTTCTTGTAAATATCTCGAGATGCCTCAAAACTCAATTGGGGATACCCATTTATAATCAAAAGTTTCTAGAGATATGTGACCTGGAAACCTGATATGAACTCCAAAATCCATGATAATACAGATGAGGCATATAATTAAACAAACAGATCCATAAAAATACCCACACGGTCCATGTTGCACAACAGAAATGCAGTAAAGCAGAGCAGCACGATCACCCAACGCTTGGGAAACTGCTCCCACCAAGAAGATGCTTTGGGCACATTTCCTTCCACTAAAACAGATTCACTCGACTCTTCAATTGATGTCAGTGATTCCACCCTTGCATCTGTTATGTCATCCTCCTCAGACTTGTAATAAGCACAGGTTCTGTTTGATCTCTTAACATGCTCAGAATACCCACTACATGTACTCAGCCCTATTGGTTGAATCTGCTTGCTTCGAGCAGAATATGAAGAAATATAGCACCAACACTGCCTACAGAATCTTTGCCTAGGGTTGATGCCACAAATATTTGGCAAGGGAAATGGACAAGAATGCTTCCCTTCATCACTTAGTCTTCCTATGGGCTTTGAAAATTTCGCATCTGAGGTAGCAAGAGCATGATGAAATGGTCCATACAAGCATCTAGATGCAGCAATATTTTCCCTTAGACTTCCCGACTGTTGGTAGAACATATTTGTATGTCCCTGTCGTGGTACACCAAAAGCAACACCTAGATGCCCTCCTCTCTGATGTGAAATAACATGTTCTGTTCGACATTTTCCTGCGAACATTAGAACCTCGAGTGCATAAAAAAATATTATAATATACGAATCTAAGAAGGAAATTTCCAAATATAATGCATTGTAGCATTGCTACTGCAGATACCAAAGGTTGCTACTGCAGATACCAAAGGTTGCTACTGCAGATACCAAAGGTTGCTAATCATGCAAAAATTCAACTTATGAAGTTTCTGAAAACTTGTCAGCAAATGCTGTAATAGAAAGTTGCTTGTAACACTCTTAAAACAAATCAAACTAACAATCCTCCTCCTATCCTCCATATTATTGATACTTTCCATAGGGTGAGAGTTTTTAGCCTACTCTAATGAGCCAGATCCCAGAAAGCTTCTAGTGAGTAAAGAATTTGGATAAGGAAAGGAAAGAAACTATAATTTTTCAGAGTATACCAACTTCAAATCCATTTGTTTCCCCAAAGCAATCACTGAATTCTTATATGGCCAACTATTCAAAACAAGGAGTGATAGAGAAGTTGTTAGAACAATTGATTATAAATGAATATCCAGGGACAGAGCTACGGTGACGTTAGTGGGGGCAATGCCCCTGCCATAATTCCAAAATCATTGCAACTGACTTGGAATATTTGAACTAATTAATATTAATTATAAAGAGTTTAGAGAATGATCATGCATTGATAAAATAGTGAAAGAAAATTAAGTTACACAGGATTATTGATTGACACCAATGAAAGAAAATTCTCACTCTGCCACACTGCATAGCTGGTAGCTCCGTGTACTTTTCACAGAGACATAATTATATGCAGTTAAAAAGAGGAAAGTAGATTAAAAAAAAAAAAGAAGCAGGAAAGGGTAGCTTTTGAAAATAAAATATTATGCAAGTCAAAACGGGTAGAGAAAAGTTCCATAGCAAACCAAGTCTCATAAAAAATTCCACTTCAAAAGATGTTCAACACTTCTTTCGCACCTTATTTATTTGGTTCTGTTAAAGTAATGCTAGGGACAAGCCCATATGCATAAGCCTTGCGCAAGCTTTTTGTAAAAAAAAAAAAAAAAAAATCTATTCATTATCCATTTTCTCATCATCCTCTCAGATTATTGAAAGATAACGAAAGTTGCCGCAGAGGAAATATCAATAATTTAATATACAAATCCAAATGTACAAATTTCTTACGAGTCTTTTATAATAAAGTGGATCCTACCATGAAAATAAAAAATTTAAAATTAAAAAAAAAAAAAAAAAAAAAAAAAAAAAAAAGAAAGAAAGAAAGAAAGAAGGAAAGAATGATGTTCCCAACACTGAGGTCCATATTAGCCTAAGAATTGCATGAAGCTTGATTATTGAACTCAATCCACAAAGCACGCAAAAATCCATAAAATCAATCCTGTTCTACTTATCTTCCATTTCAGATTAGAATCCAATTCCCCATTGTTTTCCACATGCAAAAACAATCCCACAAAATTCCACAGAAAAAAACGACAACCATAGTAATGGTATGGATGCAGGTTTTCAGAACCCATGGACCTGATGACTTCCCGAGGAAAACCAACAGTTCACAAAATGCAGTTACAGAACCCGCTCAGACCGGAGTAAGATATACGAGGATACACAATCAAAGCAAAAAATTATACATAAAGCAACAATAAATAAAAAAAAAAACATGATTTTATCTAAACCGATACCTGAGCCGATAAACGAACCGAAATTGTGGTTCGAGATGAAACCGCCGACGGCCATTTTTCTTCAAGCAAAAAGCTCAATCAGAGGAGAGGGCTCGAAAAGCTCCTATACCATCTCAGAGTTCGAGTCTAAAGAAGGGACCAAAGCTCAAGTATCGGCAAACGACTCCATTTCAGCTTTCTTCGTTCTCTCTACTCTAGTCGTAGACCGGCACAGAGCAGAGAAGATAACCAGAGAAGCGGGAAAAATCTCGGTGGCGTTAGTAACTTAATACACTAGAGAATCGGGGGTCGAGAGAATGACACGTGGCGCATCATCCTCTTCATGAAAGGCTCCGGACAGAAAAATGAGGAAATTATACTAGTACCCCTCCATGCAAGGCGTATCTACTGACAGTGTCTGAGCCGTCTCGGTTTTGTAGATTTCACCAACTACCGAAGAAAGGGGCGTTTGTGAATAGAGGGTAACATGATGGGTACTTTCGGGACTTATTGGAATATTCTCACATAAATGTTTACAGCTTAATGCTTATGATGTCTATAATTTAAAAAAGGTAACAAATGTTGATGGGGGCAACAAATCCGGATTTTCTATTTTAAAATTGATTATATTGAGATTCAAAGAATTTTTATGCTTTTTTTGTGAGTAATATTTGTCTATATTTTGTTGTCTTATAAATTAGTCTTGTGCATGATATCTTATAAGTTAGAGGACAAGAAAATCAGGCTTTAATTAATTTCCTTTTGTTTTTTCAAGTAACAATTTATTGAAAGAAGTAAATAGGTGTAGTCTAAATATGTCGAAAAAGTATATAAACAACACACATTTAGGACTTGTTTGTTTTTAGGAATATTAAAAAAATATTTTATAATAATATTTTATTCTTTTTTTAATTTTTATCTGGTATCATCTCATTTCATCTCTGAAATCAAACAAAACCTTAATTATAAAATTATGAGTTGGAAAGTGTTACAAGAAAATCATTTTAGCAAACTACATTAAACACAAGTTGAGACCTAAAGAAACAAAAATGGAAAAAGAAACTTCTAAACTTATATGTAGAATGCTCAATTTCTTCAAAACATCGACCATTCATTTTAATACAGATACACCACATGATATATAAAGGAAAACATTCTTCATTCATCTGCTATAAGTGAATTGGCCTTACACCCTTACCAAGCAGCAAGCAAATCAACTAATCCTATTGGCCATTACCCAAGCAAAAATCGTTCTATTGAAGATAATTCGAAACATAATTACCACCTCACAATAAAATAAAAGGTGATCTATCGATTCTATGCTCTTTATTACATAAACAACAGCCGCCTATTACGATAAGACCTCCCATCCACGAATTATCCAAAGTCAATTGTTCTCAAGAAGTGTAGTCCATCCAAAAAAAGAAATACTAGGTTACAATTTGTTTGTTTTCAGAAATGATATTGAAATAAGATTAGAAGAATTGAGATTAAAATTAAAAATTAAATAAAATATTATTATAATATGATTTTATTTTAAAATTAAAAAAAATTAAATTATTTATATTATTTTATATTAAAACTTGAAAAAAATATAATAATAAAATAATAAGAGATAATCTCTAAATAAAAACAAGACTTTATTTTTGTAAGTACACTTCAAAAGAAACATCGCACAGTAAACTTCCTACTCATTGTCTTCATCCAATGCATCATGTCCACCGTAGTACTAGTATTGCCAATATTCAAAGTATATGATAGATTGGAAACAATCATAAACAACTATTCTTTCTTAATCATGAAAACTCATACACCAAAGCCTCTCTTCACGATCAATAGACTGTTGTGCCTAATGCTGTCCAGAAAACAAACATAAAATAGATAGAGACAATATTGAAATGGTTCGGCAATTTGCCTACGTCCACTGGAGCAGAAACTTACTATTCAAAATATTTATACAAGATTACAAACACTCTCAATGCTTCTCTATCTCTCAAATGGCACTTACACTCTCACACACTCAAACACTTCTTCTTGTTGTGATGATTTTAGTTTCAACATTCCTCTCCTATTTATAGGAGAGGTTGGACTTCTCCCTCCATGTAACATGAGCTGGAGATGCTCAAATTTTCCAATACACATGGTAGTTCTCATCACAATGTGGAATATCACCACATGGGTAGACCTCAATATGAGTTGGAGAATATCAACACATGGGTGGTCCTCAACAATCACCCCCTCCACCCAAGTGTGCCATACTAGGATACTACATGTTGCATCCTTGCAATGATTTCACCTCCTTATTGAAATGTTCGTTTGCCATGAAAGATTTCCGCTATCAAATGCGCCCTAAGGCGCCAATGCACCCTTAGGTGCTCAGCAGTGTGAGATATTAATCAAGTCCAAGCAGTGTTGGAACTTGATTCCAGTGACAACTTTTGTCAACATATCTGCTGGATTATTTTCAATGCCAATCTTCTGAAGTAGAATGTCCCCTTCTTCCAATATCTCACGTACGAAGTGGAAACGGACATCTATATGTTTTGTTCGAGAGTGATAAACTTGATTCTTGGCCAAATGAATTGCACTCTAACTGTCACAGTAAACTGTAACTTTTTGCTGCTCAATTCCCAAATCTGTTATCAGTCCTTGTAACCAAATGGCTTCTTTTACGGCTTCTGTTACAGCCATATACTCAGCCTCTGTGGATGACAGTGCAATCGTAGACTGCAAAGTTGATCGCCAACTAACTGGTGCTCTAGACATAGTGAACACGTATCCAGTTGTCGACCGCCGTTTGTCAAGATCACCTGCATAGTCTGAGTCAACGTATCCAGTTACTAGATTATCTTCACTCTTCTCGAACTTCAAACCAAGATCTACGGTTCCTAGAATATACCGTAGAATCCATTTAGCCGCATGTCAGTGCTTCTTTCCAGGATTATGCATATAACGACTGACCAAACTGACGGCCTGAGAGATATCAGGTCGTGTACACACCATGACATACATTAGGCTACCAACAACACTTGCATATGGGATAATTTTCATGTAGTCCCACTCTTCATCATCTTTAGGAGACTGCAATGCACTGAGCTTAAAATATGGAGCCATTGGAGTACTCACAGGCTTCAACTTTGAGTCCATATTGAAGCGTTGCAATACTTTCGTCAGATATTGCTTCTGAGTAAGGTGAACTGTACATTTCACCCTATCTCTGCTGATCTCCATCCCCAATATTCTTCGTGCTTCTCCTAGATCTTTCATTTCAAACTCATGAATCAACTGAGTTTTCAAACGATTTATCTCCACCTTGCTTTTACATGCAATCAACATATCATCTACATATAAAAGCAAATAAATGAAAGATCCATCTGCAAGTTTTCTGAAATACACACAATGATCGTATTGGCAACGAGTGTATTTCAGATCCATCATAAAACGGTCAAACCGCTTGTACCATTGCCGAGGTGACTGCTTCAGTCCATAGAGAGATTTCTTCAGTCTGCAAACCAGTTTTTCTTTACCAGTTTCTTTAAACCCTTCTGGTTGAGACAGATAAATCTCCTCTTCCAGATCACCATGCAAGAAAGCTGTCTTCACATCAAGTTGTGCTAACTCAAGATCATATTGTGCAACCAAAGCTAGCAATATCCGAATGGATGAATGCTTCACAACAGGAGAGAATACTTCACTGTAGTCAATTCCTTCTGTCTGAGCGTAGCCCTTGGCTACCAATCTAGCTTTGTATCGAATTCTATTTTTAGCAACTTGATCATCTTTCTGATTAAAGATCCACTTACAGCCAATTGACTTCTTTCCTTGTAGTAGTGGCACAAGTTTCCAAGTCTGGTTCTTATGAAGAGACTGCATCTCCTCAGTCATCGCCTTTATCCATTCATCATTTTCACTGGATTGTATGGCTTCTCTGTAAGTGGTGGGGATCTCACCCCCTTCAACTGGTAGTGCATATGTCACGTAGTCTGCATAACGTGTCGGTACACGTTTCTCTCGTCTCGATCTGTTGGTTGCTATTGATTCAATTTGACTTGGAGGTGCTGTGACTGGACTATCAACCTCCTCTTGTCTGTCTTCTCTTGAATCATTTGGAGTGATAAACTCCACCTTCTGTGAATCACCAGGTGTTTCGCCATCATAGCTGTCTTCATTGGAATCTTTATGCTTATGTGACTTAAGCATCTCAGATTCGTTGAAAGTAACATCTCTACTGATAATTACCTTCTTAGACTCTATGCACCAGAGTCTATACCCTTTTACACCAGAGCTAAAGCCCAAGAATTTTGCTTTCTTGGCTCTAAGGTCAAGCTTACTTTCTTTAGCATGATAGTAAGATGGACATCCAAAAACATGTAAAGAGTCATAATCAGTAGCATGTGTACCTTTCCACATTTCAATGGGTGTCTTCCCGCCATTGGCAGCTGCGGGTAGTCTGTTGACGAGGTGGCATGCATATGTCACAGCTTCAGCCCAAAATTGTTTACTGAATCCAGCATTCAGTAACATACATCGTACTTTCTCTAGCAAAGTACGATTCATCCGTTTTGCCACACCGTTTTGCTGAGGTGTTCCTCGTACCATGAAATGTCTGACTATTCCCTCTCTCCGGCATACTTCCATGAAAGGGTCTAGAGTATACTCCCCTCCATTATCTGATCTGAGCCGCTTAATTTTTCTGCCGGTCTGAGTCTCAATCATCTTCTTCCAAACAAGAAAGATGTTTAACACTTCATCTTTATTCTTCATCGTATACACCCACACACGACGAGAATAATCATCTACAAAAGTTACAAACCAATGCTTACCTCCCAAAGATGCAATTTTGGTAGGTCCCCAAACATCGGAGTGTACATAGTCAAGTATCCCCTGTGTATTGTGAACAGCGGTTCTGAATTTGATCCGCGTCTGCTTGCCCAATACACAGTGCTCACAAAAAGACAATTTACCAGTCTTGGCACCTTTGAGTAAGTTTTGCTTTACGAGTGTTTGCAAAGCTTTTTCTCCAGCGTGTCCCATACGCATATGCCAAAGTCTGGTAGTGTCAGCATCAGTCTCATCTAGCTTCTCACAACTTGTACTAGCTCTTCCAACAACAGTACTTCCCTGCAAGAAATATAGGTTTCCTCGCCTCAAGCCTTTCATAGCCACCTAAACTCCCTTTACCACTTTGAGAGTTCCGTCTTCAATAGTGATTCTGAATCCCTTTGAATCCAGAGATCCTAATGAGATAAGATTTTTCCGCAAGTCCGGGACGAATCGAACTTCGGTCAGAGTTTTGACAGTTCCATCATGCAGCTTCAACCGAATGCTCCCTATCCCTCGAGTCTTACAGGCACTGTCGTTGCCCATAAGTACTGCTCCACCTTCAATCTCTGTGAAGTCAGTAAACCAGTCCCCATTGGGACACATATGATAGGTGCATCCGGAATCCATAATCCATTCATCAGGATGACAAATCAATGATGAACCTGTCAAGGCAATGTCTAGATCTTCATCTCTGTCTGCGACATTTGCTGTGATTGGTTGATTCTTCTGTTGTCCCTTCAATTTGGGACAATCATTTTTCCAGTGTCCTTTGTCGTGACAATAGGAACACTCATCTTTGACGAGTTTTCTGCCGACTGATGAACCACGTGATGTGGCCCGAGTTTTCGATTGAAAACCTTTCTTCTTTCCGGGATATCTTGACCACGATCTCCCTCTTGCTATCAGTGCTTCACTTGATATATCTAACTGTACCTGCTTATCCTTTTTTCGGTACTCATTGCTAATCAGAGAACTAGATACATCATTAAAACTAATTTTCTCCTTCCCATACAATAATGTTGTAACTAAATGATCATATGTATCGGGTAAGGAATTTAACAAAAGTAAAGCCTTATCTTCATCTTGGGTTTCAACATCCAAGTTTAGTAGATCAGCAAGAATTTGATTGTAACTATTCAAATGTTCAGACATATTAATACCTTCACGAAATTGGAATCTGAAGAGCTTTTTCTTCAAATGCAAACGGCTCTCAATGCTTTTCTTCATGAACTTATCCTCCAATTTCTGCCAAAGTTCATTTGTATTTGTCTCTCTCATGATAAAATACTTCTGATCTTTAGTAAGGCACAAACGGATTGTACTACAAGCTTGGGTGTTAAGCTTCCTCCAATCCTTTTCTGACATATCGTTGGGTTTCGCTTCCAACGCCATATCCAACTCTTGTTGGATCAAAACGTCCATCACTTCACATTGCCACATACTAAAGTTAGAAGTTCCATCAAACTTCTCAACTTCAAACTTAACATTTGAAACTGTGGACCTACGCCCTGAATTACTGACATTTCCAGAGTTCTTAACTTCCCCAACACCTTCCATATTAATTAAGAAACTTTAGAAGATAAATTTCGAAATTCTAACCGTACGGATGAGTCTGGAATAATCCAAATAGTTGGAAAGTACTATTTGATCGTCGAAATCGGACTCCAAATGGCTAAGATCAAGCTCAAAATCAGATCTGAAAATCGGACGGTCCAGATCTGTTAGGCGCTTGTGATACATGCTCCGACCTTCAAATGACGCGTACGGGCTCCTCCGATGTTCGTTTTCGATGCCGTTCACGGCAATGGATCCGTCTTGATGAGAGGAACGTTTTGGTGTGATCAAAAGTTGATTTCGAGCAACTGAAATTTTCTGGATAGCACGAACCGAAGCTCTGATACCAATTGTTGTGCCTAATGCTGTCCAGAAAACAAACATAAAATAGATAGAGACAATATTGAAATGGTTCGGCAATTTGCCTACGTCCACTGGAGCGGAAACTTACTATTCAAAATGCTTATACAAGATTACAAACACTCTCAATGCTTCTCTATCTCTCAAATGGCACTTACACTCTCACACACTCAAACACTTATTCTTGTTGGGATGATTTTAGTTTCAACATTCCTCTCCTATTTATAGGAGAGGTTGGACTTCTCCCTCCATGTAACATGAGCTGGAGATGCTCAAATTTTCCAATACACATGGTAGTTCTCATCACAATGTGGAATATCACCACATGGGTAGACCTCAATATGAGTTGGAGAATATCAACACATGGGTGGTCCTCAACATAGACAACTGGAAAAGAGAGAGAAACATAGCCTTAAGGACTGAATCACCACACCAAAAATCATGCCAAAACCTGACCTTGGATTTATTGCTAATTGCAAATTAATGAAGTGAGCAAAAGCCTCCCATCCATTTATTATTCTTTCACAAACCTACACCATGCACACTTGTCACTTCATTCGAACACCAACTCCCTCTCAAGCTCCTTACTTTAACTCAATAATAATCGTCTGTCTAAACTTCCATTTCTCATGATACTTTCGTAACTAATTTCTAATGAGAGTCTTGTCAAATTTTTTTTTTGGATAAATAAAAGTAATAATTTTATTAATATGAATATAAAAAGGCATAACACAAGGCCTTGCCAAAACATTTAACATTTGTAATATTTTTTTTGGAGCGATGCTTGGAAAATAAATTGTTAGAAGTTTATATCTAGTTATAATAATCGTCCGTAAAGACTATCATTCCTCATGGTACCTTCGTAACCAATTTCTAACTAGTCTTGCCAAAACTTTTTTTTTTGGATAAATAAGAAATAATTTTATTGATATGAATAAAAAAAGGCATAACCCAAGGCCTAGCCAAAATATTTAACATTTGTAAAATTTTATTTTAGAGCAATGCTTGGGAAAGAAATTGTTAGAAGTTTATATCTAGTTATATTATTTTATAACGTCTCTTAATAAAAAATGATGGACATCTTTAAAGACATTGCAACAATGCCTTATACGTTGGATTTTGTAGCCTAAAGGTGTTAAAACGTGTCAACAAATCGTGTTCATGTTGTGTCAGAACATGTACATTCTGTCTAAAGGGTTAATATGAACATGATCCATCAAGACCCTTTGATACTACCGACACAATTTGACTTATTCCAACCCACAAAATTGTTAGTGACTTATTTGAGTTTAACCTAATTGATTTTATACAAATATTAAAATTTAAATAATAATTATAAAATATAAAATATAAAAAAATAATTACAAATTACATTCCTATAATTACAATATAATATAAAGTACCCTATAAATTATGATAAACACACAAATATAATCTATACATTGTAAAATATTAAAACTGCATCCTAAACATAATAAACAACAATGAGATAATCCGTTAATGACTCTTTATGAAGTACTTAAATGAGATAGGTAAATGTCTAAAAATATAAAACTAATTTTAAATTAGAATTTTTTAAAAATTTGGGTGAAGGGTATAAAATTAAATTTAAATTTCTTAACGAGTTATAACGGTTTAACCCGTTAACAACTCTTTAAAAAGTCATATCTTAACGAATTAACCCGTTTTGACTCAAAATCCATTAAAGCTAAACTATAATCCACTTTTATCATATTATATTATTTTGGATTAATGAGTTTGTCATGTCACATATTGTCACCCTTGCGTTACATTACATTTTCATTTTTTTAAAATAGTTTTGAACATCTATAAAAATATTATTTTCCATCTTTAAATATTTTCTATGTATATATTATATATATGAAAGTAGTTGTTTATTATTTTCTCATTCGATTAATATATTAATAAAATATAATCTTTTAAAAATCCTATATATTTGTTTTTATTTGAATATTTAAAAAAAATATTAAATTATCCTATAAAATATTTTGACTAAATCTTTCAATAAAAAAATTAATTTTTTTATTTAATGATAAAGAAAGTAATTTTTAATATTTTTTAAATTTCTTTATTTTTTAAAAATACTTAAAAAAAAAAGAAGTAAAAAGTTTTGTACTCCTCGGATCAAATTCGGGCTAGCACCAGTCTATCACTTAAGGTCCATATCTTTAGGTTAACCCGCAAGTGCTGTCACGAGCGTGCGGCGACGTTTATCGGAGATACCATAAAAAACATAAAAATTAAAATTTTGCAACGATAATTTCAGTCACAAATACATCTGAGTCTCTCTCTCTCTCTCTCTCTCTATCTCTATCTCTATCTCTCTCTAATTTATCCATTTTGGATTTGCCGACCACCGCCATATCCCTGCAATACGAAGGTTCCGTCTTTTCATTTCCGAAAGTTGTGCAATTTCTTCCACTTTCTTCTTCCTCTGTTCACAAGGTACATGCCAACTTCATATACATGGACATGCTTATCTACAATTTGCATTGCGAATATATGAATATATATATATATATACATATATCAATATCTCTATATTTATAAATATGCGTATGTATCATATGTAAGTTATAGTACATCCTTCTGTTGGATCCTTGCAGCGGTAAAAATATCAGAAAATAGAGCCTTTATTTGCATAAGCTGGCATTTAAGGATTTGCAGTTTATTGTATGGTTAAGTCAACATACGTTTCATACCCCCCCACCCCCCACACCCCCTTCTCTCTAATCTAATTTACGATGGCTTGATAATTTTTTATGTTATTTTTACATAAGTTTTTTTAATTTTTAATTTTTTACCCAAGCATTATTCTATATTCTTCTTTTTGGTTGCTGATGAAGAGGAAAAGTGGTTGAAAGTGACTGAAACACATCATTCTCCAAGATGTTAACAACTAGTACCTTCCCAATATATTTGCTCTCTAATAGGATGCGTTTGATTGGTGAATAACTGTTGGGAAATGTTGAGAAAAATAAATTTAAATTTTGAAATGTGGATTAAATTTTTGGTTGGTGAATAACTGTCGCGTACCTGCTCTCCTAATGCAGCCATGCGACTATGTGGCTAAGTTCGATGGAAATTCGAATTTGCTACCTTCTCTGTTTTGTTATTTTTTTGCTTGCTACTAATGAAATTTATTATTGAACATTAAAATCATAAAAAGAACTGGTATGAAGTGCAGATTTTGATCTGGGTGAGTGGGAAATTAAGAAATGACAGGCTTAGGATTGAAAATGAGTTGAGAATTCACGAGTGTGCCAATTCAGGACTAGTTGAAATGGTTTTACAGAGTGTAATGGGAAGTGAAAGAATACTATTGGCCCAAGGGATGCGAGTATATTACCTATGTAAACTGGTCAGGATCTTTTTGTTGAGTTGAGTTGAAGGTTGAAGAGTCTTAGCTATTGATAATTTGATACTGCTTTTTGTTCAGTGCTTCTAGTTTCATTTTCTCCAATGTGCGTGCTTGGGAGTTTATTTCTAGAGAGACACTAAGTGTGGAAAGAGAACGCGAGACCAGGGTGTTCAGAGTTAATTTTAGAGATGCGGTGATACTGGCCTTAGGAGCTTAAACGTGTTTTAATAAGAGGATGAGTTCGGATCCAGTCCGAGAATGTTTGGAAGTTTTCTGTTTGGTTTCTGTACAAGGCTATGATGGGTAAGAATTGCAACCATTTTCCTTGGAAGGGTATATTGAGTAAGGTGCCTCTCAAGGTTGGTCAGCTTTTCTGGGGAAAATCCTAACTTTGGATAATCTAAGGAAGCGACAGATTATATTTGTTGATTGGTGCTGTGTAAGAAGAATAGTGAATCCATTGACCATTTGTTGCTTCATTGTGAGGTGGCCAAGGCCTTATGGGATGAGATAGTCAGCTGGGTCAGACTTGCATGGTGACGCCTAGGAGGGTGGTGGATCTATAAACCAGCTAGAGAGGTCTCGAAGTGGTAGTTTCCAAATTGCTGCAATTTGGAATATGGCTCCATTATGTCTTGTGTGGTGCATTTGGTTGGAGAGGAATGACTTGAGTTTTGAAGATAGGGAACATTCTCTGGAAGAACTAAGAAAGATTCTTTTCTCAATAGCTTATGGCTTCTTTTATTGATTTCAGTGGCACTGTTTTCATGATTTTCTTGTTTCTTTTTTAAGCCCCCAACTTCTTAAGCCCCCAATTTCTTTTTTTAACAACATGGAGATGTAGTGGAGGACATCTGGATTTTTTTGTGTATTCTCTCTTTCCAGTGGCCTTCTGCTATTGTATTGAAGGGAGGGAATGCTCATGTGTTTTTATCTTCTTTCCAGCTTACTAGAATGTAATTAGGTGTCTCACTTTGTATACTTCCTATGTACTTGGGCATTGCATAGTTTCATTCTATTCAATAGAGATTATTACTTATAAAAAAAAATTCTACTCTCCAAGCATTCATTTGCAATTAAAATAGAGTCTAAAATTTGTATTCCCCTCACAAAGGCATTTTGTGATTTTAAAATTATCCTCTCCATCACCCTGCTCAAATGGTTGGCCAGCATCTTAGAAATGATTCTATACACTCCATTAACCAAACTAATAGGCCAAAATCTCATCTCCACAGCCCCTACCTTTTTTGGAATACAAAACTCTTCTCAAACCTCATATACGAATGAAACTAAGCAAACACCTTCAGAATATGTCCTCTAAATATGTCCATCATGCTTAAAAAAAGGCCAAAGAACCCATCCGGACCCTTAGCCTTATCCCCATCCATACCTTTAACCATATTAAGTACTTCTTCTTCAAACTCTCTATTAACCATCTAACTTATGCTAAACAACATATTTTTTTTAAATATAATATATATACACATAAAACGTAGGGGTGGGAAGGGATGTTATTTACGGATATTTGCATGTTTAAACCTGCACCTGCCTGGCCTACAGGCTTACCTGTTTATTACCTCTGCGACCGGGCAGGTTCTGCAAGTGGGCTGTGTATGGGTCACCCTTTTCCCGACCTATGTGCCCCACTATCTCCTTATGGGGATGAGTGTGGGTACCATTAGGTCAAAGGCCATTGGCCCGTTATGAGGTTTAGATCTTTGAGAATAAGAATTTAATTCTTGGATTTTTAATTTTGTACTTCTACACATGGTTGAATGGGCTTAAACTAATCGTTATGCTTTTGTAGTTCAATTGCAAATTAGGAGAGTTAGCAAATTCACAAATGAAAATAAATGCACCGTCAAATGAAAATGTACAAATGCACTGTCAAAAATATATGTATGCACTGAATTTTGTTAGGAATACGAGAACGTGAATCTATAATTTATTGTATTGTTTTTTTTTTCTAATTTCTTCATTGCTCTCATATTTATTTATTTTTTCTCAAACTTCTGATTTTTTTTGTTACAGTAAATTTGCAGAACACTGGGCCCAATTAATTCTTTGTGGTTCGTCTGCATACTTCAAGGAAGCAAATGTTTGTTTTGTGGTTGGCAGGATTGCATACTTTTCCTGCTTTTTTGCAGTTCATCTTTGTATTCTAATAACGCTTATCGGGATTGGTGCTGGTAATATTGTTGATGGAGTTGGTGTATTATGGCTATCATTGTGCATAATCATTTTATATTAGAAAGCTGGATTGCTTAGGAAAGGAGGGTTGTCATTTGGCCTTCAGGAGCTTTTCAGTCTTTGGAAAAGCGGTTACACTTCTATTGGAGAGGAGCTATATATACATTCACCATTCTTGGTGTTTAAAAATAATTGGAAAAATGTCAGAACTTGATGTAGCAGTTATTAAACCTGAGGTATGATACTTTTATTCTGCTTCATTAGCTATTGTGTAGGACAGTTTTTTTTTTTTTTTGATAAGTAAACAATTGTATTGATAGAATAGGCCAAGCCCAAATACACAAGATGGATACAAGAAGTTAAGACCTAACTAGGTCGTAGAAGGATTGTTTGCTACAAGGAAATCATGAAGATGGAGACCATTGAAATCTATAGCTATAGTCCATAAAAATAAAGTATAAAAAAGAAAGAAACTAGCTTCTCCAGTGTCCGTTCCTTATCTTCAAAAGTTCAATCATTTCGCTCACGCCAAATGCACCATAAGATACAAAAATGAGCCATCTTCCAAACTTGTATGATGGGAGTAGATCCACCAAGTGATGACCAACAAGCCAATAAGTCTAATATTGTGGCTGGCATTACCCAGTACAAACCTACTTAGTTGAAAACATCCACAGGTGTCTAGCCATCTCACAGTGTAGTAAGAGGTGATCCACAGATTCTCTAGATTTCTTACACATGCAACACCAATCTGTGATTATGAAGCGGTGTTTTCTCAAATTATCAATAGTTAGGATCTTACCCAGGGTAGCTGTCCAAGAGAAGAAAATGGCTTTGGGGGGTGCCTTATTCCTCCAAGGAAAATGAGTGTTTGTTGAGGGCATTAAGGTTTTGTAATAAGACTGAACCGAGAAAATGCCCTTACCTATCAAGTTTCACCAAAGCTTGTCATCTCTCCTCCCAATCAGCCTCATAGAGTAGATATGAGTAAAAAATGCCTCAAAACTGTTAACTTCCCAATCTTGGGCCGCTCTGCTAAATGTTACATTCCACTGAACCTGATCACCCGAGCGAATCATAATGTTAGCCACAAAAGCTTCTTTATCAGAAGCCAGTTGATAAACAGAAGGAAAAACATCCATGAGGGCTTCCTCACCACACCACTTGTCCCTCTAGAATTTTATTCTCAAGCCCTCACTTAGAACAAGTTTCGTATGGCGATAGAAGATCCTCCAACCTTGTTTGATGTGTTTCCATAACCCCACTCCATGCGCCCCAATCACCTCTCTAGAGCACCACTACCCCCACAAGCCTCCATGTTTATATTCAACCACTAATTTCCAAAGAGCGTCCAATTCCAAATTATACCTCCATAATCATTTATCAAAAAGGGTCTGGTTGAAAAGTCTTTTGTTTTTTATGCCCAAACCACCAGATGTTAAAGGCCTGCATACCTTATCCCACCTAATAAGATGGAGCTTGTTTTCTTCCCCCATCCTACTCCATAAGAAGTCCCGATAGAGTTTTTCAATCCTCTTTGCAACAGAAGCAGAAATGGGAAACAAGGATAAAAAATATGTAGGTAAATTGGATAGGGTACTCTTGATGAGAGTAACCCGACCTCCTTTAGAAATATACAATCTCTTCCAACCTGCCAATTTTCTTTCAATCTTCTCTATCACTGGATCCCATATCGCTTTAGCTCGCAAAGATGTCCCCAAAGGTAACCCCAAGTACTTCATCGGAAGCGAGGCAACTTTACATCCCAAAGTATTTGCCAAAAGATGAGGGTTGGTGACATTCTCAATTGGCGCTAGTTCTGATTTCTCAAAGTTGACTCTCAATCCTGAAGCAGCCTCAAAGCACAAGAGAAGTGCCTTCAACACCCTGAGTTGGTTCTGTTCAGTCTTGCAAAAAATTAAAGTATCATCTGTAAAAAGTAGGTGAGAGATAGAAATAGTGTCTCTAGAGGGATCACCCATAGAAAAACCCCTCATGAAACCCTTATGGACCACAACCTCCAACATCCTACTTAGTGCCTCCATGATAATAACAAAGAGAAGAGGAGATAGATGATCTTCTTGCCTTAAACCTTGGGAACTACTGAAAAAACCAGTCAAGCTATCATTAACAAAATTCAGAATTTTGCTGTTGAGATGCACCATCTAATCTATTTACACCATCTTTTCACAAAACCACGTTTCTCCAACAAAAAGAGTAGGAAATCCTAGTTGACATGGTCATATGCTTTCTCCATGTCTAGCTTGCAGATAATCCCTGCTACACCCGCCTTAAGTCTGCTATCTAGGCATTCATTAGCTATAAGAACTGAATCTAAGATCTGACAACCCTTCACAAAGGCATTTTGTGGCTTTGAGATGATTTTACCTAAAGCTTCCCTTAACCGGTTTGCAAGAATTTTGAAGATGATTTTGTAGACTCCATTTATTAGGCTTATGGGTCTAAAATCTTGTACATCAGACGCACCACTTTTCTTTGGAATCAAAGCAATGAAAGTGGTGCTAAGACTTTTCTCAAACTTGCCTTCCAAGAACAATTCCTGAAATACTTTTATAATGTCCGCTTTCACAATCTCCCAACAAGTTTGGAAAAAACCCATCGAGAAACCATCTGGTCTTGGTGCCTTATTACTTGTCATTTTCCTTACAACCTCAAAGGTCTCATTCTCCTCAAAATGTCTCTCCAGCCAAAAAGCTGTCTGTGGTTCCATTGAGTCAAATGCAAGTTCATCCGATTTGGTCTCCATCCCTCTTGTTCTGTAAACATCTGTTCATAGAAATCCACCACATGATCCTTTATAGCAGAAGATTTTGTGCACTCTACACCATTGATGTTAAGCAAATCAATGGTGTTATATCTCCTGTGAGAGTTAGCCACCCTATGAAAAAATTTTGTGCAACAATATCCTTCCTTAAGCCAAAAAGCTCTTGACTTTTGTCGCCACGAGATCTCCTCAAGAGAGAGTACTCTTTCCAACTCATAAACCAACTCTGACTTGTGATAAGTTTCCTCTTGCGTAAGGGCTCTAGCCTCGAAATTTCTTTCAAGACCTTGAAATTCTTCCTCCAGCTTTTTCTTGCGTTCCCCTATGTCTCCGAAGGATTGTAGATTCCAAAGCTTTAAATCAAGTTTGAGTGCTTTCAATTTCCCTGCAAGACCAAAGGATGGTGTACCTTGAAAATGATAAGTGGACCACCAATTTCTAATTATGTCCACAAAGCCTTCGGACTTGAGCCACATGTTTTCAAACTTGAAATAACGGCGCCCACTTTGTATGCCACCGCCGTCCAACAAGATAGGAAAATTATCCAAGTAAAGGCGAGAAAATCTCCTTTGGCACACCTCGGGATAATGAGATTCCTACTCTGGCGAGATAAGAAATCTATCCAACCTGGACCAAGTTTGGTTGTTGGACTATGTGAAAGAGCCACCTATAAGGGGAAGATCCACCAAGTTTAAGTCGAATATGCATGAAGAAAAATCTGTCATAGCAGGGCGCGGTCGACCATCTCCAGATCTCTCACTAGGGAACCTGGTAATGTTAAAATCTCCATCAATGCACTAGGGGAGGTCCCACCAACTGTGTAAAGGAACAAGTTCATCCCATAAAAGGCTTGGGAGGCTATCAGCATTAGGCCCATAGACACCTGCGAAAGCCCACAAAAAGTTATCCACCACTGCTCTAAAAGTGACGGCCATAGAATATTCCCCAACAAAAACCTCAACTTTCTCCATCACTCTTTTATCCCACATCAACAGAATCCCACATCAACAGAATTCCACCCGAAGACAAGACAAATAGAAACTGTAGGACAATTTTCAACTAGTGAATCTTAAGAGATCAAAGCTTGTAGTGTTGCAAGTGTGAAAATGTGCACTCCTACACACATGCATGCATGTGCATTGATACATAGATTGAGCGATTTGAACTTTTCTATTTTTTGCTGGGACTGGTAGAGTTGAAGACAGTGTTGATGGCTTTCGCCCTGTAGAGAAGTAAGTTATTGTATGATTAGGATGATGATGCTTTTCCTATGAGCGTAAACTTTACCCAATGCTACACCACCTCTATACGATCTTGATAAATGCTAAACTTTACTTAACAACACCTTCTTACGATCTTAACAAAGCCCATGGATGGGAGATCTGAACTCGAAACTTTGTGCAACCACCTCCCAACTTTGCCTCAAATTCGATGCTTTAAATATTAGTGGTCATGTGGAAGAGAACGGATGTCATAATATTTGTAAAGGGATGCGGGAAGATAGATGAACAGTTCTGAACTGATGTAAACAGTAAGGAAAGATGCTCTGTGATTGTTATATATGCATTATACAAAGTTCAAATCCTGACGCAGCTTGATATACATGTAAACGAGTCAAAAAGATAATCAGTTTTGTTCAAGGTTGTTACTGATTAAATAAAAAATATGTTCAAGGTTGAGCCCCTTTTTTAGCAGTTCTTAATGCTGGCAGTTACTTTGTTCTTTTTTCAGCCTCAGTTTCTATTTGTCTTGTATTTTAGTTTTAATAATGATCCTGAAGCTGTTTGGTACTAAAATGCATTTGCAGATGATAAAGTCCTATATATGGCTTCAGACTGCTGATGGTTCAATTCAAGAAGTGGAGCAAGAGGTTGCCATGTTTTGCCCAATGATATGTAATGAAATCATTCAAAAAGGCATGGGATCATCCAAGACTTATGCAATATCTCTGCCACAACGAGTTAATCTTTGTATGTTGAGCTTAATTCTGGATTACTGCAGGTTTCATCAAGTAACAGGACGCTCTAACAAGGTTTTACATAATTCTGACTTCCGTTTTCCTTTTGTCGGGATGATGTTCTTTCCTTGGTTGAGTCTAGGCATATTATAAACCTGAGAGTATATGAGTTGTAGCACAAATGGTACCTCCTCCTCCTAGACGAACAGGGTAGAGACTGAGGTTGCGGGTTCAATATTTGTTTGGCGTATGTGTAACTTTCCAATAGGAAAAAGTGCAACCTGAGAAATTTGGATCGGTTCTTTAGCTGTTTCTTCATCAATAATTTATTCAGATTAGATCATACAATTTTTGGAATCGCTAACCGTGAATGGCAAAAGCTGAGTGTGACTTCAGTTTGTTCAATTGCACAGGAACGCAAGTCTTTTGACGAAAAGTTCATTAGGATGGACACAAAGAGGCTCTGTGAGTTGACATCTGCTGCGGACAGCCTCCAGTTAAAGCCTTTGGTTGATCTTACAAGTCGCACACTTGCGCGAATAATAGAAGGGAAAACCCCTGAGGAAATTCGTGAGATATTTCATTTGCCCGATGATCTCACAGAGGTGTTTGTTGTTTCCGAGATCTGTTTGTAGTATGCACTTTTCATCTCCTCCATTGATTCTAATGCAACCCATTATCCAGGAAGAGAAATTGGAGCCCCTAAAAAACTCTACAGACGATCCTCGTATTCGACTATTGAATAGATTGTATGCAAGAAAGAGGAAAGAACTTAAAGAGAGAGAACATTTAAAGGTGATTCCCCATTTTCCAGCAAATGTGTTCATGCACCACTAAATACACAAAACTGTATAGGAGGTTGATGACAATTGGACCTGCCATATGTTTCAGAATGTTGAAACTGAGGAAGGGCGTGTTGATGACCGTTCAGTTGAAGATCTTCTGTCATTCATCAATGGAGGAAATGGAGGTATACATGTATGTTTGTCTACTATATGTTGTATGATAGTTCATGGGTTTATTTTATCACTTTTAACAATATATGTGGAATTTTGCTGACTGGCCCTAAACTGGACTTCTCGACAATGCATAAGTATTAACTGGCATCACTTTTGGCACATGACTGTGTGAAGGCTATATTAACAAAACCACCTCATAGACTGCAATGCATACTTCTCCTTTGGGAGAAGGAGAAAATCAGAACATACACACAGGCTTAAATAAGTGGGGGACATGTTAGGCCTCGTTCTTTTGAAACATGAACCGTTGATTGACAGATGATTTGTATGAATTAAAGTGATTTTTTTAAAATGATAGTGTGTTAAATCTTTGTATAAGTTGTATTGCTCATTTTGGATGTCTGAGTTGATAATGGTTTCTGTTAGAGAGTTGCAATAGAGAGCAAACAGTGCAAGGAACTAGGGTTGGAAACTTGTTTCTGATCCTGACTGGATTTTCTGATGTCCTTTACCTAGGAACATGAGACTTGATTAGCTTATGCTTTAGCCCCTCCAAAAATCATATAAGAAAATATTATGTTGATGTTAATACAAAAATGTAAGCAATCTACTGGAGTGACTTATTATAAAATATAGGTTTTTATATCACCCCAAAAAACAGTACTAATAACTCGGTATTTTTTATTCTATAAGTTCTTTTTTCTGTGTTGGTTGATATTTTTAATTTAGTTATAAAGTTTTGCTACTGACAGTTGGTGTGAAGTCCCGTTTTAGTTATAAAAAAAAAAATTATAAAACACCAATATTTTTTGTGCTAGCTGATGTGGCAGACTTCTACATCAGTGATGTCATAAACAGACTTATAAATAGATTTTTAATTATTTTAATATACCACTGTGCTGGAGAATTTAGAATTTGCTACGCATACATGCATACATCTTAATTATTGCTTGTATTTTTTCCTGGATTTCATGTTCCACTTCTTACTGCACATTGTAGTATTAGAGATTCTTTTGAAGAAAATGGGCTCTGAAGTGTAGCTTCTTAGTCTTTTCTCCCTAATTTATTTCCTTTTGAAGGCCTCATTAGAGGTAAGGAAATTGTGTTTCACAGATTCTAAGGTGCTTAAAACTTCCAAGAGTAAAAAGAAGAACAGGAGAAGAAAGGAGCAACAGAAAAATGCTTCAGTAGACGAATCTATTGAAAGTCATGAGAAGGTCTGAACCATCTTATGGCTGTATCTTCATTTTTCCTCAACCGATCATTGAAACTTGAATACATTCCTTAAAACTGCTAAGTTACTGATATTTTTCTTCTCATGTTTTAGGATTCAAATGGTCTTAATTTTGTATGCAATGGTACCGGAGTTGACAAGTTGCAGCCCCATCCTGGTGAGACATCAACATTACCATACGTGGAAGATGACACTTTTCCACATAAGGTTGAGCTTGATGAAGGTGATATAGATGATGAGATTGACCCTGCACTGAAGGAGAAAATTGATAGGTGAGCCAAACAAGTTTTCTGGCCATGGAATATATTAGCATTCCTTTTTTTAGCTTGTGGCACTCTGATTGTGCGGCGAGTACGTGAAGCTAACAGCTAACGAGGGTGTAATAGGACTACCCTTGTATATTTCTATGTACAAGGTAGCCCTATTATCCATTTCATCCTTTCTATATCTCTATTCCCTATATCCATTTCATTCTTCCTGATACCATTGTAAACACTGTTGAAGGGCGATGGAACTTTGTATGAAAAGTTTTCTTTTTACTAGGGTTGCAAATATTGCTTAAAGAGGTTGTTCCAGCTGAAATGATTTTGGTCTGGACAAAATACAGTGGGTATTTCTTCTGAGTTGTTCTATGATCTTGAAATAGTTTTTAATTTGTTAAGTTAGTATGATTTAAGCTGGTGCTTTTTTTGAACTAGGCTTCAACTTTTCCCCATTTGGCTATTATTCTTATATTTATCTATTACAGAAGAATGCCCTTGAGGGTGGGCATATAGTAATTATCTAAGCATTGCATTTCAAGTATTTTACAATCGCTGTATTGATGTGCCATTGCTTTCATTTCCTAGATTTTGTGCTATTGCTTTTGTGGTCAGATGCATAAGAAGAAAATAACTTCATATAAGAAAATTTGCTGAGGATAACAGGAGTCGTTCTGTTAGAATTATTGCCTGTTATCTGTCTTGGACTTTTTTATGTGATGGTAGAATTTGAAATAGTTGTGCGCCTCATCTCCTGCCTTTTCCATCTGATTTTTTCCTGAGACTGGAAATGGATGAATTTGATCCATTTTTTTGTGGCGGAGAAGTTGATACACATAGTTGCTCTCATTTTTGCAATCCCCATAACCATATATGTGGAATAGAAGCATGCTTCAGGACCCATGCCCCATCAGAGGATTCATTTTGCCTCAGCATCCATTTTCATTTCATTTTTTGGAAAGGAACTTGGTCAAATAATAGCCAGTTAGAAAAATAATTGCATCTTTTTGTCGTGGTTCTATTTGAACATTTATTTATTTGTTCTTGTTGTCCATCTTAATATCTTTTCTGACCCAGGGAGGTGGAAGATTTTGCTCGTAGATTGAATTCAGACTGGCCTGAAAGGATGCAAGAGATTCTTTCTTTGGGTCAAGAAAGAAGGCCAGTAAATGAAAATGGATCCTTAAGGAGATCTACTACTACGGTTACTCTACCCTCACTTATGAAAGTCTCTCCATATTGTTTTGGTCAAGATGTGCCTTCTACATGAACCGTTCTAATCCTTTGTGCAAAACTAGTTGCCTGCTTCTTTTTGGAAAAATAGCAAAATTGCAAAATTCATCCTTTCTAACGTTTCATTCTTGAGTAATGTGTTCTCTTTTTTAAGTATTTAATTTTTTTTTTCCTCTTGTTTGCATTGTGTGTAATTAGTTGTGGTGTTGAGAGTTGTGAACCCTGACATTCTTTCAAACCCCTTGCATGTGCGATGCCTATTAAATGTTGGGGAATCTCTTGTCATTAGCTGTAGCCGTGCATGACTGAGGATTTATGCCCTCATTGGTTACCATGTGATAGCCCTTGATGCGTTAGTATCACCTGTTGTATGTCTTCTTTCTTGCCCATGATTTGAAGCTTGATGTTGGCAGTTCGAGGCCAACATGGTTTTATTGTGCAATTCACCAATTGAAAATTATTTAGTATCTCTCTATAATCTGATTTTGTTCTTTTGAATTATGAATGTTCTACAACAAATCTGTGTGTTTTTTTTTTTATGAGTTTCACACTCCCCCCTCCTCCCCTGTTCTGGCAAAGAGAAATTTATGTTCATTCACAACTTTTCTTTTATAAAATCTTTAATCTTGTAGACAGATTTGCAGGAAAATTATTTCTAATGATATGTAATCTCATTTAGGTTCATGATTTGAGGATGAGGGAGGGGTCATTCTCTTTTTTATCTTTCATCATCATAATCTACAGCACTCATGGAATCATTTGTTTGCATGAATAGGACCAGACCCGGAATGGAAATGATATCTAAAATATGGATGCGCTCTCAGATTGGCCAATGGCTGAAACAATTTTGACCAGATGATGCTTACAGACACACTTAGAGAGTTAGTATTGTTTTTTATGTGGATTACACGAGAGTTCATTTTTTTTTTCTTTTAAATAAAAATTCTTTTCTTTATTATTTTTCTTTTTCTTTTTGTTTGGGTTGGCTGGTTGGTTGGTTGTGCTTAACCCGGATGGAATTTTGATTCTGGGTACAACCTTGTATTCTGAGGGAAAGAAATAGCAAAAGAAAAAAGAAAATTGTGTTTCCTGAGCCAACCATGCTCAACGTCACATGTTTGTATATAGTGGTAGTTTCTTACCACTAGAAGTCTAGAATCGTTTGCTACAAATTTTTGCTCTCTTTTTACGTGATTACTAAACAATTGGATTTTGTATCTGATCAAAGTTGTCAATGTCATTGATGTTTTGGCTCTGTGTTTTCCTTTTGGAAAATAATTGTTGCACACGCCGTGGGGGAACCTGTGTACATGCCGGCCATGTGGCCAATTAAATGAAACAGTGTTTGATTTTAAACACATTGGCTCCCCTCGTCTAACTACTAAATGGAATGGTGTGTTTTAACCAATTTAATCTTCAAACCCTAGAGCTCTCATCAGTGATCTTCAGAGCTTATCTCAACGATCTTCAAACCCTCGAACGGCAACGCTCCTTCCGATCACCTTCTCCTCGTTTGCTCTCCTCCACCATCTTCAAGCACAGGTAGCGATCTCCTTCGATTTCATTTGCTCTCCTTGGCAAACTTCAAACCCTCAAATGGTGACGCGAGTGTACAGGTAGCGATCTCCTTCTCCTTATTGGCTTCTTACACATCTTCTCCTCTTTCTGTAGAAATTCAATATTATTTTTAGTTTATATGTTGAGATGAAAGATTTGTTTGTATTTATGCTTGAATATTCGTTTGTGTTAGATTTTCTGATATTTTTAGTTGTGCATAAAAAAATCAAAGATTTCATTTCGTGGTATGTAATGTGAATTTTAAGAATTGGCTTAATTTAAAAGAAAGTATACCGAAATAGCACAATAAATAATCCTTAGGAGTTGTTTTTTTTTTTAAATAATATACGGGTTGATGTGGCATCAACGTGTATTTTTAAATAATATACTAGGTACACCATTGCGTGTGTACCTAGTAGTACTCTTTTCTTTTTTGTATCCCCTTCAAAGGCAATTGTGGCTCTTATTATTATTATTATTATTTATTATTATTATTATAATTCCAAAATTAGAGAACTGGCTTAACAAATACTAAATAGAAGAATTCTACATTTGGCAGGTCAAAATACAAAATTTTCTTTATTTCATATAAAAAATGATAAATACAGTCAAGAACTTGCAAATAATATGCAATCGCTTTAAAATAAAGTGAATATATATGATTCACGTGAAGAAATTTTATCTTTTTTAATAGTATACTTCATATTTTTTCAAAACGATTATACGCTGCTTGTATATCTACTATTGTAGTATCATTACTCCCAAACAAGTTTTTATTCGTTTTGGGCTGAGCTTGAGCTCAATGCGAAATTAGAATAATACTGCACACGCAGATAAATGCTGAAATCCATACGGTATTCCTGGTTTAAGACTTTTTTTTATTTTTTTACTCCTTTATCAGTTGCTATTTGAAGTTATAATCTAGTAACACAAAAACGGATACAGTCCTACGTATACCCAGGTTAGAGTTCCCAAATTCTTGCTTACCCTAAAACTGTCAAGACAATTACAACAAGAATGTTTCACGGTTTGAATTTATTGGGAGGGTTGGAGTTGGATGTGTGGGCAAGGCCATTCCGGCTCTCCTCTAGACCAAAGGATTTTAAGCTCACCTCTCCTCTTTCCCAGAGTCAAAAAAGTTCCTGCATCAATGACCAAATAATTGAGTTAAAAGAAACTGGTGCTTTATCATCTATCAATTACACTAAATTCCAACTTACCTAGTGTGAAAGGAACAATGTAAAGCAAAGCCGGTTGGCCGTGACCGTCCATCAAGTTCAAAGCAACATATGTGATGAGGAGACCTGTGCGATAATGGCCGGCAATGTGATCAACAAAATCAAAACAATTTGAGAAAAACTAAAGCAGGGCATTTACAGCATCATGTATATATTCTGTGTGCACAAGTTAATGTTCAGTGCTACTGTCGAATGACTTCTCGACATTAAAACCCTATCTCTCTTCCAGCACATCAATGTGTCAAAGGGTTGAGAACACTATTCTTGAATAACTTGGAGTAATATACTACTCTCATATTTCATATACAGGAGAAAAACAAAGTCGGATGAAAGTAAGAAATAAGAGTGGCAAGGAAAAAAGAATGTACCACCCTCAGATGCGTGATCAATGAACAGTGCAGTAACATTTTCCCATTTAATAGTTATCATATCACAAATTAGTGAGTGCATACTGATGAACATTCCCTCTTTCTAATTGTGGCATGCATCTAAGATTTGTGCAATGGGTAGTCAGTATTTTTCCTTGGATACCAACATAGTTTTTCCAGTTGCCTAAAATTTCTTGAAAATTTCCAGTATCAAGACATTTTCTCAAGGCACATGGGGGACGGGGGCATGTTTCCAGATTTAGTAGCTCATACCTAAACCGTAAGCAGACATTGCCCAAAGGAAGTACCCTGATCGAAGACTCTTCTTTGCCAACCAATCATACCTGTCAAAGTTTCCCATACAATTGTTAGAATATGGAAGGCGTTAGACACTGAACTGTCTTTTGCTCTCCATTTTAAACATATAAAAGAAAAAACACTCAAATATACCAGACCAGACCAATAAAGATATATACTTGAAGATAAATATAAAGGTTCCAGGATGCGCCCTCATACATATAAATTAGCTTATTAACATATGCCTGGCTCCTTTAAAAGTTGGTATGTTCACCCCCGTGTTGTTTAGCTACTAAATATACATAAAAAAAGCCTTACAATTTATGAAAAGTTTAGAATCATTGCACGGAATAAAATGCAAAGACGATGCAAAGTTTAGAATCAACCAATGAGCTCTGGCTCAAATGGTTACATTTTCCCCATAAGAATGAACTGGAGGATGAGGTTATGAATTCAATACCCTGTTGGGGGCGTGCAAAACTTAGGAAATTTGGTCAATAATCCCTTGTCCTTTGACTAAGTTGAGATTCCCCCTTGTGTTTTTTAAGGAGTAGTGCACTTTGTTTTTGAGGAATATATCGCCTGTGCTAGTCCTTAAGAAAGGCTATTCATAACATAGGAGGTACTGAGAAAAATTTCTATTGATAAAAGAGAGAAAGAAAATAAGCAAAAATTCATATATGGCATCAGAGCTTGAACCTTAATGAAAAGGCTACAAGTAGTCCTGGTAAAATAATGTCACCAAATCCTATGATGCTGTAGCCACCCCAAGGATCATACATCCGGGGAATTTTTAGTAGCATTGGGATACCATCCCCTCCACTCTTATCACCCCGAGCTACCTGTATAGAAGATGAAGCATGAACAATTATAGGTACTCTTTCATTCGGCAGACTGATGGCGCTACTGAGAAGGATAGATGTTTTTGAACTACTCACCACTATCATCACGCTCTCATGAAACAACGGTTTAGAAACAAATACCCAAAAAATGTCGTACAAGAAGGCACAACTGAGGAGGACTGTTCCAACCTGATTACAAATAAAACAGGAAGATGTCAATCTGAATGTCCCCTTAAGATTGAATCAAGCAAATACTTGCCAACTAACGTTAATACTCCTTCAAAAGACAAGAGGAGAGATAAAGGGGGTACAACAAGACTATCAGAATTAATATCATTTTCTGAACAAATAATGTTTTCCCCATTGTATGTCTTATTTTTATAAGAAGATATTTTATTGATATTGAAATAGGTATGTGTTACTTGATTTGTGTTTCATCAAATTTTCTGTTAGTGCCGCATTCTCATTTTGACCTGTGTTAATACTCCATGCTCAGGGGCTTCAACCTCTCTCAGATAAAAGTATAATACCATAACTTAATACTTATCAAAACAAATAATTTCATAAAAGTAATACAAGTAAAAATCATTTTATGTTTCTTTTCTTCAGAAACAATGAAGAGCAAGTTGATGTTGGAAGCCTTGAACCAGAGAAAGCTGTGAAGAAAGATTACAAGGATATTCTTGCATGACTACCAAGCAGTAGGGGGATTATCATATAATAATCATGCAATAGCAAAGCCTGCAGATTTCTCAAACTAGTTACCACGAAAACCAAACAAGTTCGAATAATTACCTTGAGATTTGGGACACGAACAATTTGAAGGACGGTGATTATTAGTGCGATACCCTGAGTGCAGGGGAAAAATAAGGTTACCATGAAATCAGTCGTCCCCTCCTATTTACTTACAAATTAAAAAGAAGCTAAAAGAACCAATATAAAACGGGAAGTTAATAGAAACTTTTTTCTTACAAGGACATCTTGACCAATCCAAGCATACGAGATTTTGCGAAAGCAAGCCCAAACAACAGCAAATGCTATGCAGAAGGGGGAAATGGCCAATGTCAGATATGACACAGCTCCAAAGAAGGGTACTTTAACAGATGTCTGTCCCACATATTCAAACCATCTGAAACTGCAATTGTTTGGTTGTCAATCCCATGTTATGGAAGATCTACTAACTAAATAGTATAAAAAAGAAAGAAAATATACAGATCAAACACCAGCCATTCTCCAAGGAAATCCTCTCCATTCTCCTCATTCACTGTAAAATAGGCAATAATGGTTCCATGGAATTCTCACATTTAAACATGCTTTTCCAAACACATAATTGATGTTTTGGTTTTTGTTGACCTCACAGGAAGCATGTCGTGTGACACAATTGAGAAGTGCTAGGTCTACAGAGAGAATTATTACAATAAATCTTATAAATTGGCATGCTTGATCTAAAAAGTCGACTGTAAAGCTCTTTTTATTTGTAAGATAGATTTGACATACCATATCAATTCATGTCAGTTTGTAAAAGTTTTTGTAATTCTCATTGTGGACCAAACATTTTTCGACACGAATTATCCTATCTTATCATTTTTTTTAAATTTCTCAGATGTATTACACTGACTGGGAAGCTAATGGCACCAACAATATGATGGCAAACATATATTTTTTGAATTTAGTTATTGGTAATAATATGATGGCTACAATATGGATTGCAATCAAAGCGTCACAATCAGCAACTGTTTGCAGACAAGCTGTCAGGGATATAATCCCAACACCTGGAAAATACCACATTCTTTGAGTCTAATTCTTTACATTAAATCTTGAGTAATTTTTTAAATTTCGTGCTCTACTCGATTTATTGCATTCTAGAAATAGAAATAAAATTGACAGAAGAGAGAAATCTAGATGAAGGAACAAAAAAAATCCACAATAAAAATGATTGGAAGATAAAATACATGCTTTCCTGAAAAATAGGTTCATCCTAGTGAGGTGACATTGGTAACTCCCAAAAATGAGACGAATAGATCATTTATCAAAAACCTCCACTGCCCCACTCTTTGAGAAGAATACATCACATAAAATTTTGAATGAAAAGCTGAAATGAAAACCAAAAAATCCGAGAAAGAAGAATATATTTACCATGATAACAAAGTAACCAAGCAGGTTTGCAGGCCCTGTAAGAACAAAGAGCCTACATGGTTCAGCATAAATCTCCAACAAATGTCCAGAATGATATGAAGCTTAGAAATCCAAAATCACTTCAAAGGATATTTCTAGAGAATTCACAAACAAATCACCCCATGAATGTGAACAACTGACATGCAAAGCAAACTATCTAGACGGTTTGCAAATGTATACGATATTTGGACTACATTGCCTGATGACATTGATGCATTAATGACTTCAGTCATAAATATAGGAAACGGATATTTCTTTTTTATATATCACAAAGGGTAAAGAGATAATGTAATAACGCAGGGAAAGTTAAAGCTGCATCCGAGCTTATACTGAACTTGTCAAGGTTACAATTGGAGCCCCTTAGAATTATTATTATTATTATTATTATTTTATCGGAGTCCCTTAGAATTATTATAAAGGACAACTTCTCCAACCCAAGCATTGTGCGATTTCACTTGACCTTCTTATACTGAATTCAAGGTATTAAAGAGGAGCTAGAGTTTGAAACTCTCTACTTCAGTGTGACTATATTACGACCAATACTTATTGGAGCATCTATTAAAAGGTGCATAGACAAGCCTTGGAGGAGCTCTCTATATGGGATCAGATGCAAGGGGTCTGCAGGTGCTCTTTTGCACTAGGCTGACCCCTCGATAGGAATTATTGTTGCAAGTCTCGTCCCCTTAGCATCATGTGCACGAAGACTTGAGGATATAACCTCCCATCCGCCAAATATTATAGGACTTAACTTTAACACTAAGCCAACCACTCCATGGGTATAAGACAGAGATTAAAATGTAAAGAGAAATAGGCTTTTGTAGGTAATGTTGGAATTTAATGCAGAAGTTACAAATGCATATGCTTAACAGCAAAGTAGCTCTTAGTTTGGTCTCTAGGAAAGAAATACTCTGACTGTAGTCATAGTCAATCAAACATGCATATCATAGAAGACACACACCTCTACTCCGCCAATGCAAAACAGAACCACCAGTATCTCAATAAACTGTTTTGACATAAGCTTGTAAAGCATAACTAGGAAGCCTGAAGCAATCACAACGAATAGAATTGCTGTTATTGTATTGATTTCCACAAAACCACTAGAACCAATGCCTTCCAAACTTGTGATTTCGTCTGAACCATCCTGCAATCACAGCACCAATCCATATGTCAAATGATAGAATCAGTGAAAATTCAGCAATGATTCAATCAATCCCAATAAAAGAAAATCCTATTTCAAAAATAGCAAAAGAAGATCTGGAAAACAGAAGGTGACCTTTAAGAGCTTGTCCCGCTCAATAGCTGCTTCTCTGGCACTCCATGCAGACCAATACGAAGCACATAAGATGGTACCAACAGCCATAAGCCATAAAAACACCTCTGCAATGTCAACCGCTGGACGCAGTGGAGAGTATAGCTGCACAAGCACTAAAAGAAGCAACCATGCACACAAAGAAATTAAAAAGATAGATCAGGTAGTACCGAGTATTTCTATGATAAAAACTTCCAAGCATGGAGGGGCAAAGCCAGTTGTCAAACTAAGTTTTGATGAATATATGCAGAAAAAAGCCTTACCTGTAGAGTGGTTCTGTAAATTTTTTTCCAAGTTTACCCCAGCGTCTAGTGGAAGCATAACCACAGGTATATGTACATATATATTGGTTTCATTGTCATCACAACCCATCTTAAAAAGCTCTGCATGACAGAAGGAAATATTTCTTAAAAAAAGGTTTAACATGACTGTTTTGAAGATTGTTAATTAGAATTACAAGCAAGCATTACAGTGATGACACCCTTTCAGCACTTGCAATCGACTGCCATTTCCTCTTACTACCGATCTCCCATTTCAGAAATGGGAGACATTTCTTACTCTTTCATTTAATAGGTACACAAAAATATTTGAATCAAATGAATAGGCGTAACCCAAGTACATAGGAAGTATAAAAGAGGAAACACCTAGAGAGAGTTCAGAGCTTGATAGAGAAACAAGAAAATTATGAAGGCTAGCTCTATTGAAATCAATAACAGATGCCCATAAGAATAAAGTAAAAAAATATTCTTATGAGATCTTCCACAGAGCGTTCCCTATCTTCTCAAAATAATATTCTTACGAGATCTTCCAAAGGGTATTCCCTATCTTCTCTCCATCCAAATGTACCACATAAGACATAAGGGAACCATCTTTGATACCGCTGCAATTTGGGGATTACCTGTAGACCTCTCCAGTTGGCAAAGGAGATCCACCACCCTTCTAGACATTACCCATGCTAGTTTGGTTATGCTGAAAATATCATCCCATAAGGCCCTAGCCACCTCAAAATGAAGTAACAATTGCTCTTGCTCTATGGATTCACCACTTCTTTTGCACATATAACATCAATCAACAATAATAGTCCACCGCTTCCTTAAGTTATCCATGGCAAAGGATTGTTCCAAGAGAAGCGGTCCAACCAAAGAAAGCAACCCTAAGAGGCACCTTGCTCCTCCAAATACCCTCCTTTGAAGGGCTGTAATTCTGTTTCTTCATGGCCTTGTGCAAAGAGCGGACAGAGACTTTCCCACTCACTGATTGAATCCAAACCATCTTATCCGCCAAAAACTACCAGAACTCATAGAGTACAGAAAGGTGAAAATTTTCTGTAATAGCACCCGTCTCCAATCCTCAGCAGCTCTACAAAAACCAGACTACAACATTTCTTACTCCTACCACTAATTTGACGTAACACGCATTTAATTTTATCATGGATATTTTTTTTGGTACTTCCAACGGTAATAGAGAAAATAATGTAGACAACAAGGAACACAAATCATTTTGCATTTCCTACACTAATGCCCATGAAAAGTGGTTACATAACAATGGGGAACTCTAAAAGCCATGGCATACATATTAACAAACAAATTGTAAAGACCGTAATTTAAAGAGCATGCCAACTTTAACTGAAAGGAAGATAGAGGATCTAGATCAGCACGCAATGAATCTTGTAGAGAGAGAAATATCTCAGAACTTGTATATATGGGATTGTTGGTTTTTTTACACTATTGTCTTCATTCCACATTGGTGAGGAATGGAGGAGAAGCAAGGCCTAAGGCCTATAAAAGGAGGCTCAGGATTACATAAGGCATTGAAGGGCAGACCAACCCACGAAGTCAGCAGTCTGCTGGAGGTGTGGATAATCTGGAATGGTGCTACTTGTGTAAGAACCTAAAGAAACAAGCCAGATGACAGCTGACAGCCTAAGAAAAAGAGAGGGGATTGTAGTGGAATGGTGCTACTTGTATAAGAAAAGTGGAGAAACTATTGATCACATTTTTCTGCACTATGATGTGGCAAGAGAGCTATGGGATGGACTACTTAGGAGGGCTGATTTATCTTGGGTCATGCCCAAGAGTGTTGTGGATCTCCTAGCATGCTGGAAAAGGTACCATCAATGCGATAAAATGGCGACAACGTGGCGAATGATCCCTTTATGCTTATTATTGTGCCTATGGATGAAAATAAATGAGAGATGCTTCAACAACAACGAGAGAACCATGGGGGAAATTTGGAACTTCTTTGCATCCTCTTTGGTTCAATGGTTTTCTGCTATTGTACTAAAGGGAGGAAATGTTAATGAGTTTTTGAGTTTTTTTCAACTTGCTAGAGTGTAACTAGGTATCGCTTTTGTATACTCCCTATGTACATGAGCTTTGTCTAGTTGTTCTCATCAATAAAGATTATTACTTATAAAAAATAATAATAATGCCAATTACACCTCATGCCCTATTAGGAAAGTTATACCATAATTTCTTAACAAGGTTATTTTTTACATGGGGCTAAAGTGAAATTTTTGAAATTGATTTATTCTGAGTGGGTATGCTTTTATGGTAGAGCATGATAGCAGAAGTTATGATGATCTTTGTTGAGGTGGAGTACGGTTGTAGGATCAACCAAAATCGTAAGGTAGAGATTACTGAGTTTTTTGTTCTTTTTGTCTTTATCCCACATTGGCGGAGAATGGAGGAGGAGTAAGGTCTAAGGCCTATAAAAGGATGCTCAACTTCCTTGGCTAAGTGCACCAGTCAAAGCTTAGTTAGTGATTTCTTATTTTAGTAAAATTCTTCTGTTGGCCTTTATTTATAAAAGAGGAAGAGGTAAGTGTTAAAGTTTTACTAGTGAGAAAGTTTTGTGAGTATCTTTGGAGCGAGGAGAAAATTTTGTGATTGTAACAATTTTTTACACTGTGAATTTTCTAATCTGGGTGTGGTATTTTTTCTCCTATTTTTGAAATTTTCTACTTAAATTCTTGTATTGTTATTATTTATCTATTTTTTTAATATCTTAGAAAGGTAGATCCTAAGGGGTTAATTTAGAAAGTCCAGATTTCCAACAGGGATAGAGCTGGTTTGACTGCACTAGAACATGAGATGAGCAGCAAATTCAACAAATACATCGAAAAAGCAGAAGATATTTATGCAAATACCAGGATCACTGTTTATTATGAGGATGGCTGAAGCACCAGCAGATTCAGCGATATTTGCCTTATTTGTGAAACTGCAACCTCCACGGTGCACCATAATGACCTCCCTCGTAAGCTATCAAAAGGCAAGGCACTCCGTATAATGCATCCATTAGATAAAAGGATTAAATATTACAGGTACCAATCAAGCTTCACATGCGAATTAATTAGTCTCTAGTAGAATCAAATTGAGGAACATCATATAGATGTTTCAGAAGAAGAATACATTATTCTTGGGAGTACTACAACAATCTGGAGGATCGGCAAGAACAACTCTAGTATGATTGGCACGATTTGCCTTTGTTTCCAAGGTAGGGCCAAATCGAGCACCAACACCAACATACTCATCGTCTTCTACACCGTTAATCCATGTTGGGACTTTTACCTGGGGAACAAAATTGCATCAAGCTTGTTACGTCACAGCCACCTTGATCTGCTACAGTAAATAAGCACCATGGACATGACAAGCTTAGGCTCGGTTTTGTTGCCAAGAAGCAGAGTAAAGAGAACAAGTTTTAGGTTTCGAATATTCAGGTTTACTGCTAAAAAACGGGTAAAACGCATTACAAGTCAATAAAAAAGATGTACAACAGTACACAAATTAGTTGACTGAGTATTCTGCTTCCCGTTTTGTATGTTGAACTTTTGCATCCACCAAAACAAAATCAAGTAACAATTGATCATCTCCAATAACCTAAGCAAAAATATCTTTCTCATCTTTAGTAACATAAGGCAGTTTATAATATATAACGAAAAGAGTTTTCTTCCTCTTCAACTCTACCCAGTCCTTGTTCCCGACTCTCCTGAACTGAATTCCGCATTTCATTTCTCAAAATCCGAAAAAAAACCCCAATAAATGAAAAAAAAAAAATCCTCTCGTTCCTTTTCAATTCTTTTTCCCAGCCAGTTTTCTCAGCAAACAAACAAAAGTAAAGTGAAAAAAAAAAAGGAATTAACGAATATTCAGCCAAATCGATCGAACAGTAATCTTCGTAAAAAATATAAAAACTTCTTTTTGTTTTATCCCTACTATTCCTTATCTCCCTCCATAGCTGTAAAGTCTTTGTTCGTGCTACCAGAACAAAATGGAGGGAAAAGGGAACAGTAAGTCCAAGAAAAAAAAAAAATGAAAAAGAAAATTCCACACTCATAAATCTCCCAGAGGAGCGAGGAATTAGCTAGCTGTTTAACGTTTTATCCCATACCAGAACGAAGTCGTTGTCGCAGCCAGGCCGCTTGGGAGGGACGTTGTCGCGGTGAACCACGTCTCCGGCCGACCCAAGAGACATGCTTAGGAGTAAAAGAACTCCCACCATACACGGAACTATCGGAAAATCCATCGAAAAATAACTTACGAGCTTAAATTAGCTAAGTCAGAGATTCAAGAATAAAGAAGGTTTATAGAGAGAGAGAGAGAGAGAGGGTCGAGGAAGACGAGGAAATGTGAAAGGAAGAGAGACGTAACGGAGACAGGGTGGTAGCATCGTCGACATGGATATACATAAAAACAAATATAATTTAATTTATAACATGGGACAGTGCGTGTGTTTCAGTTTAAACGCCTTAATTCAAACCCATTGAATAATGAAAGTTGAAGCATTCTTCCAATCAATCTCATATTATTTTATTATTATTTACAAATTATTTAGTATTATTATAAAATAATCTTAATATTCAAACGACATCGAAATATTTTAAAATTGTTATTTTAAAATTGTTATTCTTAAGTCGATGACAAAGCTCATTACACCATCTATTTATATCATTTAAATGATAATAATCTTATTTATAAAATTTAAATTTTAAAATAATCTTTGTATTTTAAAATTGTTATTCTTAAGTCGATGACAAAGCTCATTACACCATCTATTTATATCATTTAAATGATAATAATCTTATTTATAAAATTTAAATTTTAAAATAAACTCAATATTTAAAACACTTTTTTTCTCTTTTTCTATAAAGAAGGAATATTAAAATTAACAATTTGGACATTTGGTAAAAAAATATTAAATTTTCACATTAAATAGTTGCACACCAACTATTTGAAGAGAAAAAAATATATTAAAATATTATGTGAGGGGATGTGCAAGTGTGCAATCATACAGTAATTGTTGTCAAGCACCTCCCTATATTAAATATTTTGAATTTTTTCCATGTATCTATTATTTATGAATAAGATAAAGATTCTCTTCAAATTATTTTATAAATTTGAGATTCTAATTTAATAGAAGATAGATACATTATATGATTATTTTTTATAATATAATATTATTTATCTAAAGTTTCTGATTAATTTAAATCCGGAGGTGAATTCTGCCATTGAGATTGAATACTTATAAGTTTTTAGTGTGGTGCTTATCATGTTGTACATTTAATATTAGTTTATTGTATTATTCAAAAAAAAAATAGTTTATTATATCAATAGTTACCCGTCTGAGAATTTAATATTAGAAAGGATATATATATATATATATTTATATATATAAATGATATACATACAATCATTCTCAAAATATTTACACATTTATATTTTTAAAAAAATAATATTTATAATTATAAAGTGTGCAAATTTTACACAATTTTTTTTTTAAAAGTTAGTAAGTATGAAGTTTTTATAAAAAAAAATTATTTTTTAATAATAAATTTCATTCTTTTTAGAGATTGATTATGCAGTAATTGTGCACTTTAATCTTTATAGCTATATATATAATTACTCATATTTACTGAGTATTTTTATTAAATAACATAAAAACCGTAATGCCATTTTATAGAAAAACCCACTATTTAAAATAATTATATAAAAAACTATGAAAAACACTATTTTATCCAAAATGATGTCCTGAATAAATCTCCCGAAATATAAAAAAAGATTATTTTTTTATTTAGTAATTAAGGAAGTATTTTTTTAATAATGATGTAAATTCTTTTCTTTTTTATATAATATATAAAACTATAAAAAAAAATAGATGAAAAAAAAGAATTATTTGGCCTTTTCGGAAGATGTTCGTACCACATCCTTCGGTGGATGCAGCACCCCCTCAAAAACTATTACAAAAATATATATATAAACAAATATTATTTTTAAAGAAATATTTTAATTATAAAAATTATATAAAAATAAATCCAGAAAATGATATAATTTGATGTATTATATTAAAATTATAAAATTATTTTGATTATAAAATGAATCTAATAAATATATAAAACTAAATTAATTTATAATTTTTTTATATAATTGTTTTTAATATAATTCCTGTGTATAATCCCGTCTACTTTTAGAAGGTGGGAACTGGAAAAGACCATGATCTCTCGCGGACGAGTTGCAGCTTAGTAAAAGGGCAAAGGCGCGTGGAATGACGTCTTATTCTTTGACAACTTGTCTGAACGTAACATGTCGTAGGTTGTGCTTAAATTGTGAAATAATTTTAGATATTTAACGAAGAATAATACAAAATAAAAAAATAATAATAATAAAAATGACAACTAATAATAGAATACTTTCAAAACATTCTGATTCTATTACTCAAATGCAGTCAAACTCTGTAGAGATACTTCAAAAAAAATTAAAAAAAAGGGGGCAAAATTAATTATTAAAATGCTGCCACTCTTTTTAAAATAGTAAAATCTATTATTAGAAAATTAATTACTTTTTTTTTTGTAAATCTGATATTTATTTAATTTTTTAAAAATATACTTATAAATTTTATGATATGATTATTATTTATTGCTCAGCTCAGTATCTTACGTGCCGGCATTATTCCCATTGCCGATCTATAAAGTCAAAAGCTATAACCAATAAATAAGTGTAATTTTATTAAATTTTCTAAAATTAAATTTTAAAAAGTACGTATTTTTACATATATCAAAAAGTTAATTTGTACAAATTTTTAGTTTTACTATTTATTTTTAAAGATAAAATATATTTTTATCTTTTTTTTCACTTTTTTTTCTTTATTTTTGATTAATTATAATTATAATTTTTAATATATATATAAATTTATATTTTTTAAAATTTAATTTTGACCAATCTAATAACAGTATTCTAAATGCATGGCTGGACCAATGAGAGTTAAAGTGGGGTCCACGCATTATTTAGATATTGTATATTAGAAAGTCTGCATGCAAGCATTTTGCCAAACAAATAAAAAACATTGCAGTTTGCATTTTGATCCTGCAAAATCCTACAGACTAAATAATGAAGTGAAATAAATACGACAAGAACGATAAGAAAGTAATTAAACAATGTTAAGATTTATGTGGTTTGATAATTTATTTATGTTTATAGAGCTGCAGATTATTTTTATTACTTAAAAAATGACACAATATATTTTGGACACTCGTGTGTTTCATTTGGCCACAAAGGCCTTTTACATCTTATATATATGGTGGTACGATAGAAAATCTTAATTTTAGTTTTCCTACTATCTTCGTTCAAACGAGTAGTGAGCGAATTATTCGGCCTTGACTTAACTAAAGTTGCATGTCGAGCATACGTCGAGCAAAATTCTTTGTTTAGGCCGTGCTCAAACGGCATGTCTAGCATACGTCGAATGAAGTTACTGTCTGGATTTCGCTCGAGCCATTTGTCAAGCGGCTCTCGAGCAGATTTGATCCAAGCTCCATAAATCTAACAATAGCAACTTAAATCTTGATTGTCTTTGAATAAAATTTATAAATTTACTGACTCAAAAAATGGAAAACATTTTATCTAAAATTCATAAACAAGAAAATTTTATTTTGTATTAGACTTTCACATTTATATGATTATTATAATTTTTTATTCCTTTTTGGGTTTTGTTTTTGGCCAAGACACGTGCGGGTGCCATAGCATTTGTTTCTTCTCTAAAGGACTAACCAATATGTAAAGTTCAATGTTTACTTATTAATGTCACTAACAAGAATAGGCTGAATAGCAATATTAGTTCAAGACTATCCAGCTTTCGAAATGGCTTGAATAACTTGTAGACAATCATCCTTGAGTATGATATTTGTTAGCCCCAACTGAGATCCAAAGATAGTTATTTGAAGAGTCCCAAAAATTTCTACAAAAATAGTAATGGATCGAGAAATAAATTCCTATTCATTCTTATAGTATCGAGCAAAACTCTCTATTTGAATTCAAAGATGATTATTTGTAATGGAGCGGGAAATAAACTCTTATTCATTCTTTTAGTGTCGGGTCGGGCACATGGTTATTTTGAACAGTCCTACTCATAAGGATTATGATTCTTCTTTCTCAATTTTAGCTACTATCCCAATTCTAATCGTGCATAGAATTTTGTAAATTGCAACATTGCAATCGAACTTAATGGAATTTTGTGGAGGAAGTATCCAGCATTGAGGTTAATTTCTAGTAGCTTCTAATGAGCTTAGCCTGCCTTCGTTTGTTATTGCTGGAAGGCTATCCTTTAGTTTTCTCTTGAATTTCTTTTCGTAGATGATAAATACCCCTTGCTGAAAACAGTATTTATTATTAGTTAAGAGTCAGAAATACATTTTTTATTTTATTAAATTTAAATTTAATCATTTTAGTCTTATTAATCTGTGGATTGTCTTTCTTATGATTGGTTTAGTCAGTTTGGTCAGGTAGCTGCAAATAATGACTTCAAAGTTTGACCATTGACATATTTAATTGTTCGTTTTTTCCTTTTAGGTTAAATGTATAATCAGTCATGACATCTATGCATTTTAAAAATTAAAAAAAAAAACTGCTGAATTTCTAATTTTCAAATTACTCCCAGTGTTTCTCAAAAGTTACAAATAAATCCTTCCATCCAATTCCAGTTAACTTTTCTAACATTACAAAGGTGACGTGGCTCAATGTACACACATGGACCAATTAGAAGTAAACACATGGCATTGTTAATTGTTCATATTATTTTATTCTTGTTTAAGGTGTGGATGATGCAAAACTAAAAATAATTATACATGTCAACTTTTGATTGGTCCACGTGTATAATTTGAGCTATATTTTAAAAAAATGCAGAATTCTTTTACAAAGTTGTGAAAAAATACTTATTTTTTTATTTAATCAAAATTTTTTAAGGAAATTTCACGTTCTAAACATCAAGTAGAGAGCTGAATAGCTAAAAAAAAGAATTAAAAAAAGTGGCTTAAAGCCATAACTTGAACCAATTCATGATTGAGAAGAAAATTTAGTGGCAGGAATAAATATGCCATAATTTATGAAGTTTTTGTATTTTACATTAAATAGAGTTTTATAGATTTTTGTTTTTATTTTTAAAAGGAAAAAAAAAAACTCAGGCAATTTTTTAAGAGAAATCCTAAGGGTCGGTTGGGTTGACCCCCATTAAAAACAGTCCGCCACTTCCGGTGGTAGTGGGCGACACCACCCATGCCATCGAGACCGGCAGGTTCTAGCGAGTTAGGACCCATTTTAGGTTTAAGGCTGCCAGGGACACACCGGAGGTCGTCGGGGCTCATCGTAACAAGGGTGAGCTCGCCAGTCTCAATGGCATGAGTGTTATCGTCCATCGTTACCAACGACAGTTCTGTCTGAACTGAGGCCGAAAGTTCTTTATTAAATCATCATTATTTTATTTTTTTTATTGTGTTTTTTCTTATTTTTTCTTCATTTTATTTTTTATTGTATTTTTAATTTTTAATTTTTAATTTTTATTATATTTTTTATTATATTTTTTAAAATTAAATTATTTTTAACGCTAAAAACAATCCGATCAATCTCCAACACCACCGATTTTTCAAAGTGCCAACTTCTAAATATTGGCCTTAAATACGGTCCACAAGGAACATTGGAAACCGTCATTAGGCCGATTTGGATTTGATTTGAAGGTTTGCTGAGGTTAGAGTTTGGTAAACGACAGCATTTGATGTGACCCAAATGGCTATGTGGATGATGTTTTAGGGCTACTTTTATTCTTCAATTTTGACTTTCATACATATCTACAATCTCTTGGAAAATTTGTCCTTCTATACGTGTGTAACACATTACTCTTTTCCTGTGCATAGCAAAAAATTTGTACCTACCAAAAGCATTCAGATCTGGGTAATTTCTGCTGTTCAGACTGCTAAAAAAACATTAGAATAATAATAAAAGTTTGGTTGGAATTGCGTTTCAATCTTTAAAATATACTTTTAAATAATTAAAAGTATTTTTAAAAAAACATATTTAATGACTTTATAAAAAATATTTTAATTAGTTAAAAAAATTGAAACTCAACTTTTTCAAAAAATATTAAATTAATTTTTTTTATCAAAAACCTTTTTTCAGATAATTATATATTTTGAAAAAATTATTATAATTAATTTTAAAAGCCCTTTAAATAAATATTTACCAAACAATAAATAACTTTAAAAATATAAAACTTATTATAATTATAAACTCTAAAGTTATAAATTATATTTTTCACAATTCCAAACGTGAATTAAATCTTGAGAATCTCATAAAAGTAAAAGTTAAAAGGGTGATATTGGGGTCCGACCGAAATGTAGCCCTCATAAAAATACAATAAAAAAAATAAAAGAAAGAAAACATAATTAAAAAAAAAATAAAAAAATAAAATAAAGATAATTTTTTAAGGGAAGATTCGACCCTCGGCCAAACCCCTCCACCACCGGTGGCGGTGGGCGACACCGCCCATACCATCGGGACCGACGGGCTACGAATCCATATCAAATTTAAGGCTGCCGGAAAAAGGTGGGGAGTCGCTATTACAGGAGTGAGGTCGCCAGAACCCGCCGGTCTCAAAGGTATGGGCAGTATCGCCTATCGCCACTAACGACGACGAGAACTCCATTTCCTATGAGGTTCGGTCAGATCGAACCTCAGGTTTCCTCAAGCTAAAAAGGCAAACCCCACGTCTTTTTTTTGGAATATTTTACTAAATCAAGAATAGATATAATGAAAAATAATACTATTTATCATCGTTTCCTTCTGATATAATATCATATGATTGACAAATACAATCGTCTTGGCGTTATGAAAATTGCATGATATTACCATATGAAGGATATAGATTTGCTGTGTTATATACAAAGGGATCAAAATATCATGTAATGAGGAGTTGTATATTCTATACAACAGGATTTAGATATTTTTGTGTCTCATATCCAACATAAACAAGAAAAGGGATAGGAAATTTTATGTTTCTTTCTGTAAGTAAAAACTATATGTATAACCAAAGGAAAAACAAGAAAAGATTTCAATGTTGTTGCAGCCATTCCTGTATGGCAGAACGAAGCGCGTGGTTAGGGACAAGATTGCAGTGTTCAAGCTTCTGATTTGTCATTGGTGAAGTATTCCGCCCGCTGTCGAGCCATCCTCTCAAAGCTTCTGCTTCATATGTAAAACCATCTGCCGCCACATGTGGATCTTGCATGACTTCCTGCAAGTTTGGGAACAGCATAGCAATTTATATGATGACAACTAAATCCAGTGAAGGATTGTGTAGTAATAGTTTCCCAGAAACATTTCAGATCCGATCTATATTCATCGTTGCAGTCACCATTAAGAACCAAGTCTTAAGTAATATTAAAAAAAAAAAAGAAACAATAGACACTGGAACTTACATGGAAAATGGGGCAAAGAAAATATGTAGGAGGTTGGCATCGGTTATCAGAACCTGATCGGAATAAAGATGAACCGCCGCATGAAGCTCTCATCGGTTCAAGTACCCTCCAGACATCAGACGATAGATCTGGCCGGTTCTTTCGGTTCATCTCACAACACCTCAATGCTAAATGAGTCAACTGTTCAGCCTGTACAAATGGCCAATCCCCAGCCAAAGGATCCAAGAGGTCTTTCAACTTTCCAGAATCTAATGCATATTGCACTTCTCTTGTTATCCCCAAAGCTGGCCTTCCAGTCAATAACCGTAGTAATATAATCCCAAATGAATAAACATCTGACTTTGGAGTAAGCTCTCCTGTGGAAAGGAACTCAGGATCCATATACACAAAAGTACCCTTTGGGTCAGTTCTCCAAACCTCTGTTGCATTCATGTCTGAACTTCGACCATGAGATAATAACCGACAGATACCAAAGTCACTTAGTTTGCTTACAAAGTTAGCATCCAGGAGAATATTGGCGGGTTTCAAATCGCCATGTATTATGCTGTTTGGTTCACAGCAATGAAGAAAGATGAGGGCAGAGCACAACTCTGCAGCAATGCGTATTCGAATTTGCCATGGTAAGGGGGGACTATTGTCCTTGCAGATGAGTCTATCTTCAAGGCTTCCATTTGGGAGGTACTCATAGATAAGGGCCCATGCTTCTTGGCAGGCTCCAATGAGTGTAACTATATTGGGATGCCTCAGCTTACTCAATACCTCAACCTAACACATCAAAGTGAAAAACTGAAGTCATACACTGCCAAACTTGTCAACAAATTAAGTTCTGTTATTAATGAACAGATACCTTTTGTTATGGTATCCTTTCTGAAATTAAGGAAGAATAACCATAACGGAGTATGGTCAAAAGAAAAGGAAAGAAAATCATATTGAATAAGAATGAAAAATCTAGGTCGCCCGTTGGGCAATGAACTTTTAAGCAGTATTAAACAAACAATAGTGTACAAATGAGAAAAGATGAAGGGTTAGAGAAACCATAGCCAATTAAGACCTATACCACTTAATTACAAATATTATAAAATATGATAAAGGGCAACAGATCACCAAAACATGCTTTCATAAAAACTGGGTCAATTCCGCTGGAGCACAATGGAATGATAACACCTCCTTCATAAATTTTTAATATTTTCTAAGCTGAGGCATTGATCCTGTGCAATATGTAGGAAGCAAGTTTAAAATATAATTAAAAAACCGTACCAACTAGGTCCCAGTATCATTCATAACAATAACCATGTGAACGACAATTACACTTGTAAGGATTCAAATTTCAACTCTTTATTTTTTTATATAGGTAAAAAGTCAGAAAAAATTTCAACTCATTATACGATAAACCATAGCAATTAGCCCAATATTTATGACTCAAGTATGTGATTCAATTTATCTCCAACTAAATACGCAAAGTTCGAATCATCTCACCTCCTGTTGAAATTCCGATGGGCCTTGCAAACTATGAGAGTTCAGCATTTTTACAGCTATCTGGGTGTGACGCAGTACACCTTTATGAATTGTCCCATATCCCCCCTCTCCAATCTTCAGGGATGGATCAAAGTTTCGAGTAGCTTCTTCAAGCTCTGAGAAACAGAACTCGGAGAAAAACTGATGCATGCATCTGCTTGAGGTCTCTCCTTGTCTCTTCCTCAACTCCTCAGCTTCTTTGAGTGCATTGTCACGCTCTGTCTGCAACTCATCTTGTTCTTTTTTATAGTTTTGCAAGAGGTCCACTGCAGCGATAATCTTCTGCTCCAACTCCTTTGCCATCTGTTCAGATGTTGCAATTTGCATCTCCAGTGATGATTTCTGATCCAAGGCAATCTGAAGTTCCTCCATGACTTTTTCATCCTGGTTTTTCATCTTTCTGAGTTCTTCTTTTTCTTCTGCTAGTGCTTCCTCAATTTCTTTCCTTTGCTTCAACTCCTCAACATATAAGCTTTCTGATGCTTTAGCCTGTAAATGCATAATTGGAAAGTTGCATTGGATAATGAGAATTTTAAGTTTACACTCTCAGATATTCCATACAAGCAACTTAATGCAATCTAAGATGATGCTACCCACTCTAAATAGTCAAAAACACATTGCTCTAGATAGTGTTATAGATTCTCCAACTCTTAGATGGACCATCATGAAAGCATCAAAACTAGATCTAACCAGCTTTTACAGGAAGAAGGTAATGTCATGAGCGAAGAATGTCCATCCACTTGTATACTTCCTGTGTACTTGAGCATTGCCTAGTTTCATTCTATTCAATAAAGATTATTACTTATCAAAAAAATTAACCATCTAAGAAAAAAAGAATGTCCATTTACTTGGTCCACAAAAACTGTTCTCCATCTTGTTATCCTAAAAATGTTTACAATACATGATATTCAAGTAGGGCGTGTGTAGCATGCACACAAGACTGCTACATAGGATGTAAAGTGATGGGGAAGATCATTCTAAACCTCAAAATGCATTCGTTAGAGGCTGCCAAATAATAGATTCTGTGCTGATTGCCAACGAGGTTTTAGACAGTCGTATGTGGGAAGGGATCCCAGGGGTCCTTTGTAAATTGGATATGGAAAAAACGTACGACCATATTAATTGGAATTTTCTACTTTACATGCTTAGTAGATGCGGATTTGGGGACAAATGGTGTGGCTAGATAAGACATTGTATTTCTTCTGTTAGGTTTTCTGTCTTAGTAAATGGGCAGCCTTGTGGTTATTTTCAAAGTTCAAGAGGCTTGAGGCAGGGGGACCTGTTATCTCCTCTTCTTTTTGTTCTTGTTACGGAGGCCTTGAGTCGTATGATGGAGGCTATTGTGAGAGGAGGATTTATCATAGGATTCTCGGTGGGTACCAATCCTAATGGTTTCACTTCAATTTCACACTTGCTTTTTGCCAATGATACCCTTATTTTTTGTGACGCCGTTGGGGGGGCAAATCCAAGCTTGAGGGCTCTCCTGCTTTGCTTTCAAGCCATTTCCGGATTGAAAGTAAACTTGGAAAAATCAGAGCTGGTTCCGCTGGGAAATGTTCACAATATTTGTCATTGGCGGATTTTTTGGGGTGTCATATTGCCAACCTGCCCTTGAAATATTTGGGACTTCCGTTAGGGGCATCTTTCAAGGCAAAACACATTTGGGATGGGGTGGTTGAGAAGATTGAAAAGAGGTTAGCGGCATGGAAAATAATATATTTATCTAAAGGGGGTAAAATTACGCTCATAAAGAGCACACTCTCTAATATCCCAACCTATTTCCTATCTTTATTCCCTCTACCATCTAGGGTGGCTAACCGCATCAAAAAGTTATATAGAGCCTTTTTGTGGGTTGGGTTGGGAGAGGCTTCAAAGACTCCCTTAGTGAGCTGAAAAAAGGTGTTGCCCGCTTGTTGATGGAGGACTAGGTGTTCATAGTTTGAGCAGTTTTAACAAGGCGTTGTTGGGAAGTGGCTTTGGAGATTCCATAGGGAAGATGATGCATTGTGGAGGGGGGTGCTTGCTAGAAATTATGGAAGTGACTGGGGAGGTTGGTGCTCCAAGGAATTTCAGGGATCATAGGGGGTGAGTTTATGGAAGCATATCAGAAAGGGTTGGGGCTATTTTTCAAAACATGTCAACTTCAAGGTTGGTGATGGATCCAAGATCAGATTCTGGTTTGATGTTTGGCATGGAGATATCGCCTTATTTAGAGCCTACCCGGTTGTCTTCAGATGGGCCACCAACCATCAAGGTTCAGTTTCAGATTTCATGGGCAACTCTAATGGGGTGGTGCCGTGGGATGTGAGCTTTTCCAGATCTGTCCAAGACTGGGAAGTAGAGGAGGTGACTGATTTTTTCAGATTTCTGTACTCAATGGAGTCTAGAGGCCAGAGCAGGGATCAATTATGTTGGAGTCTTACAACTAAAAAGTTTACCGTTCAATCCTACTACAAGGTGATGTTAAACCACCAACATATTTGTTTCCCTTGGAAGCAGATATGGAAGGCTCGGGTCCCATCTAGGGTGGCTTTCTTCGTATGGACAGCAGCTTTAGGGAATATCCAAACCATAGATAACTTGAGGAAGCGTGGAATGATTGTCATGGATTGGTGTTTTATATGCAGGAAAGAAGCAGAATCCGTGAACCACCTTCTCCTACATTGTGAGGTGGCAAAAGGGTTGTGGGATGGAGTACTTGGTCGAGCTGATATGAGTTGGGTTATGCCAAAAGCAGGGGTTGATTTATTAGCAAGCTGGTCCAACCATTCTTCTTCCCCCCAAGTGGTTGCTGCATGGAATGTGATTCCTTTGTGTATTATGTGGTGCCTTTGGTTGGAAAGAAATGAGAGGTGTTTTAATGATAGAAAACATAATATAGATGAAATCTGGAAGTATTTTACTAGTACTTTGCTTAGTTGGTCTGCTGCTATTGTTCTTAATGATGGGGCAGTCAATGAGTTCTTCTCTTCTCTTTCTTAGCTTTGGTCTGTAACTAGATGTTTCTTTTATATACTTCCTGTGTACATGGGCTACACCTACTCCTTTATGATGAATAAAGTTTTAACTTACAAAAAAAAAAACATAGGATGTGAATATCACCTTTATTTGACTTACTAATTTCTATATTGGATGCTGCAACACATTGGATTATCAGAGATATTCAAATAGGAAAAGAAAGAGAACATGATATAACTGTTAATGCAAGGACTTGATGTGATACGACCATAGTGGGCTAAGCCCATGATGTAGGTAGCTTAGGCGCATCTTTTTTTTTTTTTTTGATAAATAAATGCGCTTCTTATTAACATTAATTATAATACACACTTAAAGGAGTTGCATAGAAAATACAGAGGATCTATACAAACTCATTGTAGCCTGTAGTAACAAATAAAACTACATAATCCATGGTATTATACAAAGTGTGGCCAGCAGCATTCCCAGGTAATTAATTATAAAGTAGATAATTTCTGATTTTTTTTTTCTAATTCACATTAACAAAATGCATTGTAGCCTGTAGTAACAAATAAAACTACATAATCCATGGTATTATACAAAGTGTGGCCAGCAGCATTCCCAGGTAATTATAAAGTAGATCATTTCTGATTTTTTTTTTTCTAATTCACATTAACAAAATGATCTACATAATGGAGAGCAAGAATGAATTACCAAGAATATATTAAAAAAATTACCCTGCGTATGGCATCAATGGCATTTTTTTCAGCTTTCCCACGATTGACAGTCTCTTGAAATGCTTCTTGCTTTGCATTTATGGCCTCTGCCATGGCCTTTTCAAGGTGGTTATAGAAAGTATCTTCTATACTTCCATCCTGTAAAAGAGTACAGTCCTTAAAAAACTTACATACATTTAAGTCAATGATGTATTCAATCAATGAAAGAGCGAGGTGATATGCTTCTCAAAAAATGCTTGTCATCATCCTTTTAGCCATCATTTACAACATGTTGTCATACTTATCTATCAATTATTTTACCATATCAGTGGATAATCAGAGAATGATGGTCAAAAGGATGATGAATAGCACTTCATGATCCTCACAATTCCAACTCAAATCATGTACATACTCCATAAAATATACATGTATATCTCTAAAAAAGTTGAGCACATACCAGTACACTGGGAGGAGAGGAGTGACGAAAATCCTCTTTAGATTGAGGAACTGCACTTAAATCTAATCCAGACTCACTTTCCTCAGTTTTTTGACATGGAACCAGAGTCATGTCAGTATAAGAGATTGTTGAGTGACTAGACCCCAGCGAAGCACTTCTGCTAGACAACACATACATTTCACTGGTACGCAGACTTGAGAAACCTTCAGTATTAGCAGGGGAAGAATTTGTTTTTTCAATAGCTCCATATTTCTCAATATTGGCAGACCGTACTCTTCGCAATGGATCTTGAGTTGGATTTGTAAGATCTACTTGTGTATTATGCCCTACTGTAGCCAATCGTAACTGTAAGTGGTTTAGTTGTCCAGTCTCAATGTTTGGACTTGCTTGCGGCAATGTAGAGACAACCTCCATATCAGCTCCATGTAAACTAGCTTCCCTGTTTGGGTATGGCATTTGTATCAGTGATGTAGGAAAGAAGGCTAGATAGAGTTGAGTTTACTTGCATGGACAACATCATCAAAATCAAGTGATAATCAAAATCTTAGAGCCAATGGAAAGCTTTCGTAGCAGTTTAAAGTACACAATCTTCCTGATAAAAAAAAAAAAAAAACTGAGCAAGCATTTCCTGGCCATAAATATAACCCATAGATTTTAACACTTAAAAGCTTCTCCTCTGGGAACACATTTTTTTTTTAAATATATATTTGCATATTTTTCTCAAAATATCAGCACATACTGGTGTAGCAAACATAATACTGAAGACATTGATCCAACCTTGTGTGGATCAGGTGCCCCTTGCAGACAAACTGAATGTGACAGGACCGAGGCGCTTGTTGGCATACATAGATAGCTTTCTTAGACTTCAGCTCCATCATTTTCCTGCAATTTTAATCAGCAAGGTAAATAATCTCAGTACATAGGTGAATATACAAGTTTCAGTTCAGAAGATCCTTGGTTGGGATTGACTTCTGACTTGTTATATATGGACTACACCAGCACCATGAGAGAAAATGGTGAATATCAAGCAGCATGATGCGCTTTTAGCTTCCTTAAAAGGAAAAAAAAAAAATTCTAGAAATTAGGATGCATCTTGTACACTTGATTTCACATATTAAAAACAAGAACAATAGTATCAAACTAATAGTAGGCGGAATCTACCAATCAAAACCAACCCTCTTAAAAAAGGATTTCCATAGAGGCATGCAAACTTTTTTACCATACGACCTTAGACTTCTGTTCTCAATTACTTATTACCATTTTAGTTTGAATAGGCTACCCAAATACTCTTCAGCCTTCCCATGGTGCCAAATGTTTCTTTCAATTAATAATTCAGCTCACAGCTAATACAGTTAGGACCAATGAACCATCTGTATATGGTGAATCAACAAAAATATATAGTACATAGAGCATCCACAAGAATCACACAGTTGCTTTGATATCTTGTAAGATCCCCAATGGATGTTTCTACAATGATTAACATAATTAGGCACATGAAAAGTACCATGATGAGCTTGTCTGCATCTCTACAGTGTAGTTTTTACCTTGAATAGTGCTTGTCTGCAGCTGCTCCCATGACGAGCTTCCTGATTCCATGCTGGGAGATGAGTTCCACAATTCCCTTCTCAATGCTATCCATTTCGATATGTAGTTTCTCAGCCCGTACCTATAATAAACTCAGCAATGCCAAAACATATTGATTACAAGAACGAAACGAAGAAGAAAAGGATCCCCTTGACGTAAGACCACCACTCCTGCCATTTAAAAGTTTGATAATTCCAACTTCATATTCAATTCTATAACGTTTAGCTTCACAATTTTTGTATTCAGTTCATGATCATGATGGAACATAATGAAGTTGTCTGTTATAAGAAAACAAATCTTTAAAAGGCATAACAATTGAAAGCAAAAAGATCATAACAATTAACAGAAAGAAAAGGCAGGTCCAATACCCCCACTTGACGACAGATAAGAACATAGTCAGCCAGGATCTTCTGCATATTTTGTCTCTCGAGTTCCCTGTATGCCCTGACTTCCTGTTCCTTCATTGAGCTTGCTGGAAATTTTGTTCCCACTAAAGATCAAGAATAAAGGTCAATATAGAATGTTTCCGATAACTTATAGCAATAAGCTGGTAATTCCAAGACAAAATCATTACTGAAATCTCATCCAACTAGATAAATGAATATAAATTCTTCAGCCAAGTTTCAGTCTCCAGAATATGAGTTTAAAATTGCAGCCAATTCAATAATACTGAGATTAAACATTTTTTTTCCTGAAACTTGAACCCAATTTCCAATAAATTATTATTATGATCAACTTTCTTGTCCAAATTTTCAGCCAATATAATTCAAGGGACGATTCTAAATCCCATCCCCCCCCCCCCCTTTTTCTCTCTCTCTCTCTGTCTGTAAAATAATTACAAGTTCCTTAAAATAAGAACATGCCTCAGAAGGCAAACCGTGCAATTAACTGTGTGGCATGTGAATATGCATATGTATTTTGCAGACTTACTCATGGGTATCATTTGTGCAGGCTGATGTACATGAACGATGCAAACCTTCTTCCCCCCCGAGTTATGTAATGTCCAAATCACTGTTGATTTGCTCTCCTTCACATCTTTTGATACAGCTACATATATTATATCTTCAATCATGCGTGCCACCGATTCCCTTCCATTCTCTCGCCTGCTTCCCATAGATCCTGAAACCCCAGTATCAAGCACTCTTAAGGAATCCGCCCTTTGTGTCAGTGCCGGCACAGAACTCAACACCGCCATGTTATAATCACCGGATAACTCAAAACTGGAGACCCCAAACCTTTGAATTTGCCTCTCTTTCTCCTCTACAACTCACCTTCAAACGGGAAACTTTATCTCCAAATCTCCAAAAAAAAAAAGAAAATCTTCCCCAATTATGGGGATTGCCAATAAAAATCCCAAACTACCCAATTCAGTTTTCTCCCTCCAAACCCAATCAAGCTTCTGCTACCATTTTAAAAAGCCTCTCTCTCTCTCTCTGTGAAAACTAAAAAAAATCCCAAAACTTCACTCAACCCAATACAGCATTCTTTCCCCCGAATTCAAACCCATAAAACTCCTCAAAACAAACAAGCCAAGTTCTATATCATACTTGTAACACAAATCTCACCCAAATAAAACCAACAAACTCCCCTTAAAATCCCCTCTATCTTCGGGAATCAATACCCTGTCCTTTTAATGGAGATCTTCCGAGGAGAGAAAGTGAGCCTCGGATTCAGAGGAAATTGAAATCTTTGGAAAGCGGAGTTGAAAGAGGGCTGGTGGGGTTGGTATTTGAGGTCTCTATACATATGGTTTGGAGCAAAAATGATTGCTTGTCTGGAGCTCCAGTGGCTGCACCACACAACAACCAGACTCGTACACAATCAATAGATAAATAAATGGAAAAAAGAACCTTATCAAGCTATAAAAACAATCAAATTGGGCATACTTTTTCTCCGTAGAACCCTTCTACTGTCTTTCTACGGACCTTTTTATAATTTTCTTCTTTTTCTTACAAGAGAGACGTCGATTTCTTCGAGAAGAAGATTCTAATAAACGCGAAAGCGGGGTCTTATTTTTGATGTATGATCAGGCTCATTTGTGGTATATGCTTTTTATAATATATTATCAGCTTCTTCAAAAAAAAAAAGGCGAAAGCGGGGTCCAACAGACCGAATTAGGACCAGACCGAACTAGGACATGATAATTGATAATTGTAAGAGAGAGGAACTAACATGGGGTGGGCGCCTACCCTGAGCACACTTCAAGTTCCAACGAAACGTAATTATCACTATCAGCAATCTTAACTTGAGCAATTAGAACTTTTGTTACAGTCGGAAACTAATCAGTCTATTTGATATTGATAGTCTATTCGGTATTTGTTTGATTAGATTTGAATCGAATTTGTCTCCTACAAAAAAATCTCCATCCATGAAAACGGGTATTCGCTCCCTTCCAATAAAAGCAAAAGAAAAAATAGTGGCACATACTCGACTAAGAAAAGACTCCTTGCAGCTTGTTTCAATTAATTCGATAGTTCGATTGGATTAAAGTTTAATTTGAGTTGAAAAATAAGGTAAATTGAATTGAAATAAATTTTAAAAGTTGAATAAAAAATATATATATATATTTAATATTATTATTATTTAAAAATTAAAAAAATTATATTAAAATTTGAAAAAATTATATTAAATATTAAATTTTATATGAAAAAATATAATGATAAATTTAAAATGAATTGAAATGAGCTTAACTCATCTCTTAATCCACATCGGACTTAAAGCTCTTTCATATATTAAAAATATATACATAAACCTATATATATACACACATATATAAATTATTTAATAATATAAGCATATTACTTTTGTAATTAAATATAATATGCAACCTATTAATTTATGTTTATATATTGAAAGATTTCATAGCTATTTTATATATTATTATGTTGCATATTAATATATTATTATGTAGATATAATATATTATTATTATGGATAACTTGTTATATATTAACTATTTATAAAATTTTATAATTTAATAAAAGTTCTACTTATTAGTTGTACAAATTCAATATTATATATTTTATTCATCTAATTTATAAACTATTAAATCAAATAAATAATAAATAATCCAGTTTGAACTCGAAGTTGAGTTAAAAGTTTAGTTTATTGAATCAAGTTTGAACAAAGAATAAATAAATATCTCGAGTTCGAACTTGAGTATTTAAGTTGAACCGAGCTCCACAAGCCAAAGACCAACTTGGCTCACCCGATTACAACCCTATTTGAGGCAATGTAATTTTATGACAATTTTTCTCTAAATTAGATTGGATGAAGTTAAAAAAAAATGATACATGTCATTTATATTTTGTTTGGATATTAAGATGAGATGAGTTGTAAATAATAGTAAAATGATTTGTAAATAATAATGACATTGTTTGAGTTTAAATGTTTTATGGAGTTTTGAAAAGAAGAGAGAAAAGTTAAATACAAATATTATAAAGTTAAAATACTATAAGAATATCTTTTTTGGAGATTTTAAAAAAATTGAATTACTTTTTAAGTTTTGTTTGAAAGTTTAAAAAGTTGTAATGATTAGATAAAAAAGTGAAGATTTAAAATTAAAAATTAAAAATTAAAAAGTATTTATGATATTTAAATATTAAGATGTGATGAAATATTTTACTATCCAAACTAGGACTAGAGAGGTTTTGATATAAAGTTGAGATGAAGATGAAAGTTGAACTAAATAAAATATTATATTTGTCTTAAAATTTGAAAAAAGTTGAATTATTTTTTATTTTTTATGTGAGAATTTGAAAAAATTATAATGATTAAATAAGATATAATGTGATGATTTGAGAGGTTCTCTGAATCCAAACTACCAATAATTTTATTATTTTATTATTGTGTTTTATTTTATTTTAATAAAAAATATAATAAAATAAATACAATAAAAAAATATAATAAAAAATATAATAAAAAACACAATAAAAAAATATAATGAAAATGAATTTTATGGAGATTCGACCCTCAGCCGAACGGAGCTGTCAAGGTAGCGGTGGGCGACACCGCAAATTCCGGCGAAACGGACCCATTTCGGGTTTAAGACTGCGGGACTTCGTCGAAGGTCGCCGTGGGTCGCCGTCGCAGGGGTGGACTCGCCGAAGCCCGCCGGACCCGATAGTACCGGCGGTATTGCCCACCACCACCCCCAACGGCGGGCTGCTTTTAATATAGGATTGGTCCAATCGACCCTTAACTTTTTCCATATATATATCTACTTTTTTTAAAATTAATATACACTGCTTGCAACTCCATGATTATAATTATTATTTATCAAATATTCAATTAGGAAAAAAAGAAGAGAAAAACTAGAGAATGGATCATAATTTTAATCCCAAATATCTTGGCAAGACCAAGATGATCATAAGCAATATTTGTAAGCATGTATATATGGTACTTGATGCTCTGAAATTAACTGTCGTGGCGTGTAATTTGATGGAGAATTAATCCACTACGGACTTCCTCATCCTCTAAATTCTCAGCTAAGATCAAAAGACGAGTTTTTGACGACACATATCCAATACACACAATTAATAGTGCACCCGTACACAACCTTATAAGCAGTATATAAGTCGAACATTATAAAGTAATAATGTATACAAGAGTTTTGAAATGTACATTAATATTACTTATATATTATTTTAAAAATCAAAATGATTATTAGGAAAAAAAAAAATTATATAAATATCATATTTAAAAAACTTATATAAACATTATATTTACTCACGTGAAAAAATGTCGTGCATGCAATAGTAGAAGCGTCGGGGGCAACGCGAAACTGATGTTAGGAACTAAGGAATCTCATGCAACTTATTATTTCCAACGAGAAGATAAACAGTCAAAAAAAAAGAGTAAGCCGTCTGAATTTAAAGATGAAGAGATCAATTGAGATAATTTTAAAAGTGGAATAAAATATTATTTTTTAATATTATTATTTTAAAATTAAAAAAATTACATTATTTATTATATTTTATATAAAAATTTAAAAATATATAATAATAAGATTGAGATGATATAAAATAAGTTAAAATAAGTTATGAATACAAACAAAGTTTAAGAGTTTATACATCCTGTAATAAAATATACATGGAATAATTATTATACATTTGTTCATAAATGAGTTCATTCTGAATATTATTTTTATATTATTTATTTATTTTGTTGAGAACATGAGACGCAGGTCAGTCATAATCTCAAACTAGACTTGTGTTTAAGTAAAACTCAATATTTGAGTATTAAGGTCTAATTAATTAATATTTTTTTAATATATTTTAATAAGATTTACAAAATACTGATATTTAGAGATCAATTCATGAAATATATGATATCATCTTAATGTTTAAAATCGGTTTGGTTTAGATTTAAAGATGAGGATCATGAGATAAAAGTTGAATAAAATATTTTTTTTAGATTTAAAAAAATCGAATTATTAATTATATTTTATATAAAAATTTAAAAAATTATAATAATAAAATAAAGTAAAATAAAATAAATATTTTTTAAATCCAAACATATTCGACCAAGTTTAGGTTTGTATAGTAAGAGTTCTCCAACATTCTTTATTATTCTTTATTATTTTATTATTATTATTTTTATCTATTATTATTATTTTCTATTATTATTTTATATATTTATTATTATTTATTATTTATTATTACTCATAAATATTTTTAAACAGTTTCAACATTCAAACAAACCGACTTGTCTAGCTTCAACTCCTTTGTCTAATCTGGATTCCTAATTTTTTATGCCACTGAAAACCCTGTACGGATCTTAATTTAATGAATTCGTAAAAAATCTATATTAGTCACATCTACCGAATTGACTATAAAACCTTCATTTCCTTTTCAAATTCCATTACGTCGTAATTGTGATATTATTATTATTATTATTATTATTATTAGAGTAATGGTAGACATATTATTAATTTATTACTTATTTATTATTTTTAGTACATTTATTATTTTTAAATATTTTTAAAATATTTTTAATCATTAATTTAAAAAAAAATACAATTTCACTAATAATCAATTTTTTAACTATTAAATAAAAATAAAATATTAACAAAATTTTAAAAAAATAGTAAAAGAATGGTAAATGATTAATAAGTGTATCATTATTCTTCTTCTTATTATTATTTTGAAAGGATGTGATATTATTTATTAAATGAACTTACTTTTGTAAAAATAAGGACATATTTGATGTTTCATAAATAATATAATACGAACACCATGATATAAGTTTAATACGAGAGTATAAAGTACAATATAACTCAATTTTTAATGTATGAGGCTTTACGGCAATTTATCTTTCAATAAATCTTACTTACCATACATAATCTTGCAAAATGGCCGCTAATTAAGATAGATATTGCATATTTTCTGCCAGTTACAACATTACTCTTATAATGTGTTCAAACAATGTGTAATTCGATTAATAATTTTTCAGCAATTTTTCCAAATACTTTTTGTTGAACCCAAGGTTTCAAGTCTCGTATTTACGTATAAATTTTGATGATAACAAATAATATTGAAAACTCAAGCTCAAGTTGTCTATGCATGAAGGGAGCTAAACACATCAAGAAATCAAGCATGAGCAAGAAAGATATCAAGTCTACAAATGAAGCTCATAGATTATTTTTGTACATCTCTTGATAAAATTAGAAATTGGATTAAGGCTCCAAATTACTCTTTTTTTCTCATAAAACATCAAATTACTTTTTCCACATATGCAAGACATTTTTAAATGTCTTAGTTTTGAAAATTATGTTTTTCACATGTGCATAACACCATCAAACAAAATAATTTCGAAAATTATATTTTTTTTATAAAAACTTGATTTTATAAGATGATTGATTATCATATTTGACATGTGCATATTTTGTTTGAAAGTCTTGAAGGGAGGTGGTGTGTTTTTATGACTAATGCAAAAGGTAGATGATTTTGTTTGAGAATCTTAAAGGGTGGTTGTGTGTTTTTTTGACAAATACAAAAGGTAGATGTCTTTATTTGAAAATTTTGAAAAGTAAAGTGTGCTCCTTTTGTCATATGCAAAAAGTAAAAGATTATGTTTGAAATTTTTGAAAAGTAAAGTGTGCTCCTTTTGTCACATGCAAAAAGTAAAAATATTAGATTTGAAATTTTTGAAAAGTAAATGATGATGTTTTTGATATGGGAATCTTTTTAAATTTGAAATTAAAAAATCATTTGCCTATAAATAGCTCACTTGAGTTTTACAAAATTCACAACAAGAGCTTACACATCTATTGCTAAATTTTGCATCATTCTTTCAAAGCTCTCATTCTCTCTTTTCTAAAGTTTTGAGCCTTAATTCTTATTCTTGTTGAGAGAGATATAGTTTGTGCTGTATTGTTCTTATTTCACTCATTGAGGAGTGTTTTCTGATAGCCTACCCACTATCAATTCTTGTATCAGTAAGAGGGTGTGTATAACCCTTGTGTGTGTAGAAGGTGTTCTACACGGGGAATAGTTAAATCACCAAGTGTGAGGTGATTGGAAGTAAGAGGGTGCGTATAACCCTTGTGTGTGTAGAAGGTGTTCTACACAGGGAATAGTTGAATCACCAAGTGTAAGGTGATTGGAAGTGTAGAGGGTGTTCTACACGGATTCTTTGGAGCGGTGCTGCTCAAAGGTGTAATAGGTTTCTATCTCCACCTAAAGGAGATTGAATAGTGGATTTGGGAATCCTCAAGGGGTAGCTTGAGGCGAGGACGTAGGCAGTGGGGCTGAACCTCGTAAAAATATTGAGTTTGCTTTCTCTTACCCTACTCTTTATATTTCCTACTGCTTTATATTTTGGTTATATTTTATATTGTATATTTAGTTTATAAGTATTAATTTTTTAATATAACCCAATTCACCCCCCCTCTTGTGTTAGTCATCTGGGCAACAATTGGTATCAGAGCTAGAACTCTATTATAAGATTAACTATCTTTTGAGTTAAGATCTTATGGCTAACATTGCAGCTTCATTTGGTGAAGGTCAATCTAGCAGTCGGCCTCCACTCTTTTGTGGAGACAATTACTCATTCTGGAAAGTTAGAATGAGAATATTCCTTCAGGCTCAAGGTCGAGAAATCTGGAAATGTATTGTAAATGGACCTTATATTCCAACAAAAGTAGTTGATGGAGTAAAGGTCAAAAAGGAAGAAGAAGAGTTTAATCGTGAAGACGATAGACTTTATACTTTGAATTTAACTGCTATGAATTTATTATATAATGCTCTCAATGGTAATGAATTTAATAGAGTAATGACTTGTGCTACAGCAAAGGAAATTTGGGATAACTTGGAAGTTACTTATGAAGGAACTTCTCAAGTCAAGGAATCAAAAATTTATATTCTTACTCATGAATATGAAATGTTTAAGATGAATGATGATGAATCTATTTCTAGTATGTACACTCGTTTTACTAACATCATAAATAGCTTGACAGCTCTTGGCAAAGTTTATTCCAAAGTGGAGATAGTAAGAAAAATTCTCAACTCTCTACCAAAACGTTGGGAATCAAAAGTGACAGCGATTCTTGAAGCTAGAGACCTCAAGAAGCTCGAAGTGAATGAACTCATCGGGTCACTTATCACCCATGAGTACACATTGAAAAGAGGAGAAGAAGAAGGAAAGTCAAAGAAGAGCTTGGCACTTAAAGCTGTTCCACATGAAAGTGAAAGTGATGAAGATGAGGAAAATGACGACAAAGATGAAGAAGTTGCGATGATAACAAGAAGAATTCAGAGGTTCTTAAAGAAAAATAAAACTCCTCCAAGGAAATCCTTCAATAAGTTTTCCAAGAAAGATTCAGGTAAAAATGACACTTTAATTTGTTATAAATGCAATAAACCTGGTCATATCAAGCCAGATTGTCCTCTGCTAAAGAAAGATCGAAACAAAGGCAAAAAGGCAATGAAAGCTACGTGGGATGATGATTCAAGTAGCTCAGATAGTGAAGCAAGCAATGGAGAATCAGCAAATCTTTGTCTTATGGCTAAAGATGACATTGAGGTAACAAATCTTGATAATATTGAAGATCCTTCATATGAAGAATTGCAAAATGTTTTAGAAGAGGTATATGAGGAATTTGAAAAATTGGGTATCAAGTATACTATTTTGAAAAAGAAAAATTCTTCTTTAACAAACGAAATTGATATTTTAAGAAAAGAAAATATTGTTTTGAAAGATGAAAATTTTGAGTTGAAGAAAAAGAAAACTGATTTAGAAAATATTATTGAAAACTTTACGAATGGAAAAAGAAATTTTGAAAAACTTCTTGGTAGTCAAAGATGTGTTTTTGATAAGGCAGGCTTGGGATATATGCCAAAACAAAAATACAAACCTTATAAAAACTTCTTTGATAATCCTTCTACATCAAAGTCCAATATTCAAAATTCTTTTCATAAAAATAATTTTGTTAAAAAAGGATACTATTATAATCACTCAAGTTCTTCATATATGTCACATGCTATTTGTAATTTTTGTAATAGAAATGGTCATAATTATTTTGCTTGTCCTATTAGAAGAAAACATACAATGACTATTAGGACCATATGGGTACCTAAAAATCTTATTTCTAATACTAATAAATAAAGGACCCAAAGAACTTGGGTACCAAGAAAAATCATTTTAATTGTTTTTATAGGTGTGCATGATGTCTTCCACGAACAAAAATAAATGGTTTTTAGATAGTGGATGTTCAAGACACATGACGGGAGACAAGACTAAGTTCTTTGATCTTAGATCTAAAGAAGAAGGACACGTGACATTTGGAGACAACTCGAAAGGGAAGATCGTGGGAATAGGTAAAATTGGTAATGAGTCTTCTCTTATAATTGAAGATGTTCTACTTGTTGAAGGTTTAAAACATAATCTTTTAAGCATAAGTCAATTATGTGATAAAGGATTTACAGTTACTTTCAAAATGGATAAGTGCATTATATTGAATGATTATGATTGTAATATTTGTTTTATTGCTTTTAGAAGTAACAATGTTTATACAATTGATTTTGAAGAAATTACCTCACAAGATGCGATTTGTTTTTCAGTTCAAAATGAAACTAATTGGTTATGGCATAGAAGACTAGGTCATGCCAATATGGAACTTATTTCCAAACTTTCAAAAAATGATCTTGTGAGAGGTTTACCAAAGGTAAATTTTCTTAAAGACAAAATTTGTGATGCATGCCAATTTGGTAAACAAACAAAAACTTCTTTTAAAATCAAGAAACATATTTCCACTACTAGACCACTGCAACTGATACACATGGATCTTTTTGGACCAAATAGAGTTGCAAGTTTAGGAGGAAAATATTATGCATTTGTTGTTGTTGATGACTTCTCTAGATATACTTGGGTCATCTTTCTTACTCATAAAGATGAGGCACATAATGCTTTTACCAAGTTATGCAAGAGAATTCAAAATGAAAAGGGTTATACTATTTCAAGTATCCGAAGTGATAGGGGAAAAGAGTTTGTTAATAAAAATATTGAAACATTTTGTGATGAAAATGGTTTTGTGTATAATTTTTCTGCTCCTCGAACTCCTCAACAAAATGGGGTAGTAGAAAGGAAAAATAGATCTCTTCAAGAGATGGCAAGAACAATGCTCAATGAGAACAACTTGCCTAGTTATTTTTGGGCTGAAGCGGTAAGTACTGCATGTTATGTTATAAATAGAGTTATGCTAAGGTCTAAATTAGATAAAACCCCCTATGAGCTTTGGAATGAGAAAAAACCCAACATTTGTTACTTTCATGTATTTGGATGCAAATGTTTTATTTTAAATGACAGAGATAATTTAGGCAAATTTGATGCAAAATCTGATGAAGGTATCTTTCTCGGGTATTCTACTAATAGTAAAGCTTATAGAGTATTCAATAAAAAGACTTTGACTGTACAAGAATCTATGCATGTAGTATTTGATGAATCTAATTCTCTACTCTCCAAGAAATCTATTGATGAAGAAACAGGAGGTATAAATAATACGGAAAGTCTCAATCTCAACAAAGAGAACACAATAGAGGAAGTCCAACATGGAGATATCAGGAAAGATCATCAAAATTTAATACAAGATGCAACCAAACAGTGGAAATTTGTGAAAGATCATCCAGTGGAACAAATTCTGGGGGAACCTTCACGAGGTATAAGCACTCGATCATCTCTTAGAAATATTTGCAATCATACTGCTTTTCTATCTCAGATTGAACCTAAAAACATTGATGAAGCACTTCTTGATGAATCTTGGATTCTAGCTATGCAAGAAGAGCTTAATCAATTTGAAAGAAATAATGTTTGGACACTTGTTCCTAGACCAAAAAATCATACTATTATTGGAACAAAATGGGTTTTTAGAAACAAGAAAGATGAGTCTGGAGTCATTACTAGAAATAAGGCTCGACTTGTAGCCCAAGGTTTCAATCAAGAAGAAGGAATCGATTATGATGAGACATATGCACCAGTCGCAAGATTAGAAGCTATTCGAATGCTACTTGCATATGCTTGTTATAAAGAGTTCAAACTTTTTCAAATGGATGTTAAAAGTGCTTTCTTAAACGGTTTTATAAATGAAGAGGTATATGTTGAGCAACCTCCAGGTTTTGAAAATCATATTTCTCCAAATCATGTTTTCAAACTCACAAAAGCACTATATGGACTCAAACAAGCTCCTAGAGCGTGGTACGAGAGACTTAGTGGTTTCTTGATTAAAAAAGGCTTTTCAAGAGGAAAAATTGATACAACTCTTTTTATTAAATACGAAAATGATGATATTCTTTTGATTCAGATTTATGTTGATGATATAATATTCGGTGCTACTAATGAAAATATGTGCCAAGTTTTTGCTAAGACTATGCAGGAAGAATTTGAAATGAGCATGATGGGAGAGCTTACATTCTTTCTCGGATTGCAAATTAAGCAAGCAAAAAGTGGGACATTCATCAATCAATCGAAATATATTAAGGAATTGCTGAAGAAATTTGGGATGGAAGGTGCTAAGGAAACTGGAACACCAATGAGTCCATCCACTAAACTTGATAAAGATGAAACCGGTAAACTAGTTGACTCGAAGTTATATCGAGGTATGATTGGTAGCTTATTATATTTGACAGCTAGTAGACCAGATATTATGTTTAGTGTATGCTTATGTGCACGCTTTCAATCATCTCCAAAAGAATCACATTTAATTGCAGTTAAGCGCATTCTTAGATATCTTAGTGGTACAATTAACTTAGGGTTATGGTACCCTAAGCACACATCTTTCGATCTAATCAGCTACACAGATGCAGATTATGCTGGCTGTAAAATAGATCGAAAAAGCACTAGTGGAGCATGTCACTTCTTAGGTCGTGCACTAGTTTCTTGGTTTAGTAAAAAACAAAATTCTGTTGCACTATCTACTGCTGAAGCAGAATATGTTGCTGCGGGTAGTTGTTGTGCTCAAGTTCTTTACATGAAGCAACAACTTGAGGATTTTAAACTTATGTACAATCACATTCCAATCAAATGTGATAATACAAGTGCTATAAATCTTTCAAAAAATCCAATACAACATTCTCGGACCAAACATATTGAAATTAGATATCATTTTCTTAGAGATCATGTGCAAAAGGGCGATATTGTATTAGAATTCACTAGTACACATGATCAATTGGCAGACATTTTCACAAAACCCCTACCAGAAGATAGACTATGCATGATTAGAAGAGAAATAGGAATGATGCATGCTATGGATATCTGCTAGATACTTTTATTTCATTATCTTAAATGGCCTACAGAAACTTGAGACGTTTAGCCTCATCATTCAAATGCATTTGCTCCTCATAAATCATCATGCCATCCTTATCTAAAGGATTAGGCAATCGAAATGAAGAGGTAAGCAAGGATTTCAAATCCTTATTCTGTTGCTTTAATTCTACTATTTTTTTGTTTGACTCATAAACAAGTCGTTGAAGTACAGATACAGTCTCGTTAAGCTTCTCAATTTCGCGAGTTTTGGACTGCAACCGAGCAGAAAACGCAACGATAGATGATGAGTATCGAGTTCCGAGACCCACAAGCTCGTAAATGGCGTCATGATCTGATTTATTAGCTAAATCAGTCTCTTGTTGCTTCATGGCACCCACGATAGATGCAGAAATAGATTGAGACTGAGGTGAAGGATACCTCAAATCTTGATCAAGAGAAGCACTGAAGGGAATTCTACGAGCCATTGAAAAAATTGTAGAATGAGAATGCAAGCAAATTGCAAAGATGAGAAGAAAGCTTGATGCGAAATAGATAAAGTTAAGGATTGCTCTTATAGAAACGGAAATAAGAACAAGACAAACTTACAAATCATGATCATATCTCATTTTTCAGCAACATCAAGCGGATCAAATCTTTGCACCGAATTGCCAGAGCTACACCTCCAACTTTTGCAGGTTTTGTCGGGTACGGGTGGTTTCAATTATTCAGCTCTTTACAAAATCTCCTTCCGCACCGAATTACCGGAACTAGGCCTCCAGCCTTTGCAAGTTTTGTCGAACACATGTGGCTACGCACCGAATTCTCTACAGTCTCTACTAACGCAGCGTTTTATTTATCTATTGGTTATTGCAGGAATATATCTTATTGATCTAATTATGATTCCTTTTTAATGATGCCAAAAGGGGGAGAAGTCTTATACTAGTATTATACTACCCTGTTATATATGCTAGAATCATGTTTATATTTTTCTTGAAATACTAACGCATATTTTCAGGGGGAGCTTAAGTATTACTGCAGGTCGCAGATTTCTACTAAGTATTTGTCATCATCAAAAAGGGGGAGATTGTTGAACCCAAGGTTTCAAGTCTCGTATTTACGTATAAATTTTGATGATAACAAATAATATTGAAAACTCAAGCTCAAGTTGTCTATGCATGAAGGGAGCTAAACACATCAAGAAATCAAGCATGAGCAAGAAAGATATCAAGTCTACAAATGAAGCTCATAGATTATTTTTGTACATCTCTTGATAAAATTAGAAATTGGATTAAGGCTCCAAATTACTCTTTTTTTCTCATAAAACATCAAATTACTTTTTCCACATATGCAAGACATTTTTAAATGTCTTAGTTTTGAAAATTATGTTTTTCACATGTGCATAACACCATCAAACAAAATAATTTCGAAAATTATATTTTTTTTATAAAAACTTGATTTTATAAGATGATTGATTATCATATTTGACATGTGCATATTTTGTTTGAAAGTCTTGAAGGGAGGTGGTGTGTTTTTATGACTAATGCAAAAGGTAGATGATTTTGTTTGAGAATCTTAAAGGGTGGTTGTGTGTTTTTTTGACAAATACAAAAGGTAGATGTCTTTATTTGAAAATTTTGAAAAGTAAAGTGTGCTCCTTTTGTCATATGCAAAAAGTAAAAGATTATGTTTGAAATTTTTGAAAAGTAAAGTGTGCTCCTTTTGTCACATGCAAAAAGTAAAAATATTAGATTTGAAATTTTTGAAAAGTAAATGATGATGTTTTTGATATGGGAATCTTTTTAAATTTGAAATTAAAAAATCATTTGCCTATAAATAGCTCACTTGAGTTTTACAAAATTCACAACAAGAGCTTACACATCTATTGCTAAATTTTGCATCATTCTTTCAAAGCTCTCATTCTCTCTTTTCTAAAGTTTTGAGCCTTAATTCTTATTCTTGTTGAGAGAGATATAGTTTGTGCTGTATTGTTCTTATTTCACTCATTGAGGAGTGTTTTCTGATAGCCTACCCACTATCAATTCTTGTATCAGTAAGAGGGTGTGTATAACCCTTGTGTGTGTAGAAGGTGTTCTACACGGGGAATAGTTAAATCACCAAGTGTGAGGTGATTGGAAGTAAGAGGGTGCGTATAACCCTTGTGTGTGTAGAAGGTGTTCTACACAGGGAATAGTTGAATCACCAAGTGTAAGGTGATTGGAAGTGTAGAGGGTGTTCTACACGGATTCTTTGGAGCGGTGCTGCTCAAAGGTGTAATAGGTTTCTATCTCCACCTAAAGGAGATTGAATAGTGGATTTGGGAATCCTCAAGGGGTAGCTTGAGGCGAGGACGTAGGCAGTGGGGCTGAACCTCGTAAAAATACTGAGTTTGCTTTCTCTTACCCTACTCTTTATATTTCCTACTGCTTTATATTTTGGTTATATTTTATATTGTATATTTAGTTTATAAGTATTAATTTTTTAATATAACCCAATTCACCCCCCCTCTTGTGTTAGTCATCTGGGCAACACTTTTAATTCTCAATCTAAAAGTTACTTTTAAAAAATTGATCTCTCAAATATCTTTAGCCTACTCTTTTTATAATATATACATACAAATTCAGAACAATTTAATCAAGAATGATTTTTATTTTTTAAAGAGTAAATATGAGATTTACATTAAAAAAAAATTAATATTGAACTTCATTCTTTTTTAAAATAATAATACAGCGCTTTCATATTTTACGACTTTATATAATATTATTTTTCTTTATTTTACTGATTAACTCTTACAAAACTCGCTAGATGCTTATAGTGAAAATATTGATGTGGAATGCTAATTATGCATTTTTATTTTTAGAGCTTCAAAGATGTACAAGTTTTGCATACTTATTTTGAAAAAGTAAAGTATTTATTAAAAAATAAATTTTTATCTAAATCTTAAATTTATATAACTTTTTTCTAAAAAGAGTGCAATTTGTATATTCTGAGACTATAATTTATAAACATCCATTTTCTTTTGATAAAGGGTTCAAATTTAAAACATTACTAGATTATCACAACAGTTATTCAAAATTATAGAGACATAAATTAATAATTTACGGACACGCCAAAAGATTTGGCAGTTTTTAATTAAACCTCTAAGAAATTCTCAACGGAAAATTTATTGGTAAATAAATAAATGGATAAACCAAATAGCTGGGAGGAATATTCTTTTGATCCTCTCTTTATACCGTCCTCTTGGACGGGTTATTTCCACTTCAAGTCCACGTGGTATTGTTTTTGCCGTTGGGTTTTGTCTGTTCTGTGTGGCCAGGTCAACGGTTCAACGGTCTCCAATTGGAGGATAATCAGTTCATGAATAAAAAAACAGAATCAAATTATTATTTTTTTAATGTCCGGTTTAAGGTACCAACTTGACACTGTAGATGTTATAGCAATTAACAAGTTTGAATATTTATTTTGCGATTTAAAAAAATTCAATTAATTTTTTTAATATTTATTTAAAAGTTTAAAAAAGATGTAAGAATTGGATAATGATCAGACGAAAAAATTAAAAATTTATATTTGTAATATTTGTATTGTTTCATGTAGTATTTAAATATTAAGATAAAATAAAATATGATAAAAAATATATTTCTATCCAAATCAAGCCTAAAGTTCTACATCTTCTTCAAAAAACTTTAAACTGAAAGCAACATTCAACATATAAAACTAGGGAGTGGGGAATTTTTTTATAAATATTTAAAAGTAATATTACATATAATTATGAAATTGCAAACGACGTATAATCGTTTTGAAAAAAATTAGAGTTTATTATTAAGAATTTTTTATTTTTATGTGAGTTATATATATATATATATTCACTTTTTTTCAAAATTATTGTACGCTTCTTGCAATTCTATAATTGTAATTATTATTTCCCATATATTCAAATAAGAAATGAAAGGAAGAGAAAAACTAGATAATGGATCATAATTTTAATCCCAAACATATTGGCAATACCAAGATGATCATAAGCAATATTTGTAAGCATGTATATATGGTACTTGATGCTCTGAAATTAACTGTCGTGGCGTGTAATTTGATGGAGAATTAATCCACTACGGACTTCCTCATCCTCTAAATTCTCAGCTAAGATCAAAAGACGAGTTTTTGACGACACATATCCAATTCACACAATTAATAGTACACCCGTACACAACCTTATAAGCAGTATATAAGTCGGACATTATAAAAGTAATAATGTATATATGAGTTTTGAAATGTACATTAATACTTATATATTTATTTTAAAAAGCAAAATGATTATTAGGAAAAAAAATTATATAAATCTCATATTTAAAAAATTTATATAAACATTATATTTGCTCACGTGAAAAAATGTCGTGCATGCAATAGTAGAAGCGTCAGGGGCAATGCGGAATTGATGTTAGGAACTTAGGACTCAGATGCAACTTATTTCCAACGAGAAATTAAACAGCCAAAAAAGAGAGTAAGCCGTTTGAATTTAGAGATAATGAGATGCGTTGAGATAAATTATAAAAGTTGAATATTATTTTTTAATATTATTATTTTGAAATTAAAAAAAATTTGAATTAAAATTTGAAAAAGTTAAATTTTTTATTATATTTTATATAAAAATTTGAAAAAGTATAATGATGAGTTTGAAATAATATAAAATGAATTAAAATGAGTTCTAAATATAAACGAGGCTTAAGAATTTATATATTCTGTAATAAAATATACATGAAATAATTATTATAAATTTGTTCCTATATGAGTTCATTGCTAATATTATTTTTATATTATTTATTTATTTTGTTGAGAACATGAGACGCATGTTAGTGATAAATCTCTAAAGGATATGAGTCAAGTCTAATAAATTTTTTTTATTATTTATACTAATTTTAATATTTTTTTTTTGTAGAAAAATATGAAATCTCTAAATGACGCTGCTGTAGATTCATCTGATGAATTATCTGTCAACGATGCTCAGATCCTATATGAAGTTCTCGGATCACGTTCTGGATATTGAGGGGCTTAGGGTGTTGTGTGAAGCCATCCTCCAACTTATCATCATCTTTTAAGGCTAGATCCAATGAAGACAAAACTAAGAAGTTAGAAACAGCACAGTTTGAGATAGAACGTTTGAGATCCAAGGAATAAGAGTTGTTGATCAGATTAGATAAAACAGCAGAGTTAGAGTTAAGAATAGAATAGAGACTGGAGTCGAGGACTCGAGCAATTTTTAAAAAATGGCAGAGAATGTCTCAAAACATTATGTCACCATCACGATTTTAAAATCTATTTTTTTTTATTAATTGTACATTTATTATTCTATTTAATAATAATATTTGAATAAATTTGATGTGCAAATTACATTTTTATTATAATAGTAATGAATCTTATAATTAAATGTGATGTGTATAGCAGTATCTTGCGAACAACTTTTGTATTCATTTGACAAGATAATATCTGTTCAAACAACTTTTGTATTCGTTCGAACGATAAATTATGATTTAAAATTCGTCCGAACTAAAAAGAGTCCGTTTGAACATGATTTATATTCTAATAAATTTATTCGTTCGAACAGATAATATCAGTCCGGACTCTAACCTTGTTCGAATAAGGCAATTTGTTCGAACGAAATATTTATCAGTTCGAACGGAAACTGTAAGTTTGGACGGCTGAAATTTTTGTCCGAACGGATTTGGAGGGGCAAGTGAGATTTCGTCTCTAAAAATTATTTTTAGGGATGAAATTTACTTTTCATCGCTAAAATTTTTTTGAGACGGACTTCTCGAAACAAATTTAGGACGAAATTTTTTTATCTCTAAAGATTTTTTGTGATAAAAAATCTTTTTTTCGAGACAAAATAATTTGTCTCAAAAAACCTATTTTCTTATAGTGAATCCCAAACTAGACTTGTGTTCAAGTAAAACTCAATATTTGAATATTAAGGTCAAGTTAATTAATATTTTTTTAATCTTTTGTAAAAATTTAAATCTCATCCACATGTCTCATACATTCAAATATATTCCTCTACATAATTATATCAAAATATATTTTAATAAGATTTACAAAATACTGATATTTAGAGATCAATTCAAATATATAATATCATCTTAATATCTAAAATCGACTCGATTTAGATTTAAAAATGAAATAAGATGAGAATCATGACTTTAGATAAAAGTTAAATAAAATATTATTAAAATATGAATTATGAAGTATATTTTATGTAGAAAATTAAAAAATCACAATAATAAAATAAAGTAAGATAAGATAAGATAAGATAATATATTTTTTTAATTCAAACAAAATCTAAGGCTAGGTTTGAGAAGTAAATATTTTTTAATATTTTTTAACATTCTTCATTATTATTTATTATTTTATTATTAACTTTTATCTATTTTTATTACTATTTATTTATTTTATTATTATTTAATATTTTATTATTATTTATAAACTTTCTCAATATTCCTCAATATTCAAACGTAATTTAAGACTTGTCTAATTTTTTATGAATTAGTATAATCTGGATTCTAATTTTTTATGCCACTGAAAACCCTGCACGGATCTTAATTAAATGAATTTGTAAAAAATCTATATTAGTCACATCTTCCGAATTGACTATAAAATCTTCATTTCCTTCTCAAATTCCATTACGTCGTAATTGACTATTGTGATATTATTATTATTATTATTATTATTATTATTATTTTGGAAGGATATGATATTATTTATTAAATGAACTTACTTTTGAAAAAATAAGGACATATTTTATGTTTAATAAATAATATAATACGAACACCATGATCTAAGTTTAATACGAGAGTAAATGTACAATATAACTCAATTTTTAATGTATGAGGTTTTACGACAATTTATCTTTCAATAAATCTTGCTTATCATACATAATCTTGCAAAATGGCTGCTAATTAAGATAGGTATTGCATATTGTCTGCCAGTTACAACATTGCTCTTATAATGTGTTCAAACAATGTGTTCGATTAATAATTTTTCAGCAATTTTTTCAAGTACTTTTAATTCTCAATCTAAAAATCATTTATACTTTTAAATTTGATCTCTCAAATATCTTTAGCCTATTCTTTTTATAATATATACATACAAATTCAGAACAATTTAATCAAGAATAATTTTTATTTTAAAAAAAGAATAAATACAAAATTTACATTTAAAAAAATTAATTTTTTAATATTGAATCTCATTCTTTTTTAAAATAATTGTACAGGACTTTTATATTTTATGACTGTATATAATATTATTTTTCTTTATTTTACTTATTCACTCTTACAAAACTCGTTAGATGCTTATAATGAAAATATTGATGTGGAATGCTAATTATGCATTTTTATTTTTAGAGTGATAAAGATGTACAAGTTTTGCATATTCATTTTGAAACAGTAAAGTATTTATTAAAATAACAACTTTTTATGTAAATCTTAAATTCATATACTTTTTTCTAAAAAGAGTGCAATTTATATATCCTGAACTATAAACATCCATTTTCTTTTGATACAAGGGTTTAATTTAAAACATTATTATATTATGATTTATCACAAGATTTATTCAAATTTCTTAAACTAGAGGTAGAAATATAAAAATGACAAAATTATAGAGACATGAATTAATAATTTACGGATACGCCAAAAGATTTGGCAGTTTTTAATTAAACCTTTATAAAATTTCAACGGAAAATTTATCAAAAAGAAAAAGAAAAATCAAATAGGTGGGAGGAATATTCTTTTGACCCTCTCTTTATGCTGTCCTCTTGGACGCGCTATGTCCACCTCAAGTCCACGTGGAATTTTTTTCGCCGTTGAATTTTATCTGTTCTGTTCAGCCAGGTCAACGGTTCAACGGTCTCCAATTGGAGGATAATCAGTTTATGAATAAAAAACAGAATCAGATTATTATTTTTTTAATGTCCGGTTTAAGGTACCAACTTGACACAGTAGATGTTATAGCAATTAACGATTTTGAATATTTATTTTTAAGCTTAGTTTATATATACTTTATAATAACATGTGTATTTTATGTCTTGGATGAGGTAAGCCATATAATATTGTTAATTAGCTTCATTTTACTATTTATTATTCTTTTAATTATCTTCTATCATTAATGGATTTGAGATTAAATTATTAAAAAATTACCCATCTAGTGAAGGAAAGAAAAATAAAAGAGGACATCCGATGAATTTGTTCGAGTTAGGAGCGTAATAAATCCGGTTTAATATAATTATAGATAATTTTAAAACCCGGTTTGAAAATCCAAGAACCAATAATAACGATTCATCACCAAAACTAGAATTACATTTCTTTTAATTTCAGACTCATTTTTTGATTTACTGCTTATACGTGTGACACAATGTAAGTTTAGTATCATAATGTTTTAATATTGTCTAAACAAGTGGCTTTCCGTAGTCCAACTGGTATAAAAAGTAGTAGTCTTGTGAAGCCACGATTGTGAAAATGGACATTGTAATTAGGAGTGATGATTTATATAATTTTTAAATAGGCGAGTCTCATGCAATCTTTTTGTAAAAAAAGTGGAAATACCATGAAAAAATATAAAAACAAATATTATTTTTAGTAGGATCTATTTTTTTACAAAGAGCATGCACAAAGCTCACACATTTTAAACTTGTACCCAGTATAATTCTGGAAGTTAGTAATTTCTTAGTGTGTGTTGGGATTAGACAACTAGGATTTAGATATCTATGATTGCTGGGATTACCTTTAAGGTTTAAGACTTCCAATGGTGCCACATATATGGCTTTGAGATTGATAATATCACAGTAGGGCACGAGTCTTGTGCGCTGGTTTTGAGTAGGGTTTGAAGACTGTAAGCTAGTAATTCTAGGAGTCTAGCGCATGAGCTATTAGTACGTATAACCTAGGTTTAAGATTCCTTCTCGTCATACAATTGTAAATGATAAATTATACAGTGTGTATAGAGAATTATTAAAAGTGTTGTAGTCATTTCATTATTTATTTTTTAAAAAGAATGTATGATGCTTACACAATCTATATTGTGTTTAGCATTACTCATGATATATAATATATTATATATGCCACATATATGTGTGTCTAGATACTATATTATTATGTCAATCAATTCAAGTTACTAGGCTTCATCAATGTTGTTCAGTTAGTCAACCAATGCATAAAAAATGCAACATTTTATAATCTTCATCTCATCTAAAAAATGTGTAGAAACTAGAGGAAAAAAGATATAAATGTGTAAGATTTTATTTTATTTTATTATTTTATTTTTTTATAGATCACAATAATAATGGGAGAGAAATGGGGCTCTGCCCCCTTGCTACCTCGCACAGCTCCCACAATGGCAAGGCAATGACCCCCTTTGCCGAATGTGGGGGACAGAGCAAATATGACTCTATTATGAATATCCCTTACTCTGCATGTGTATATATAACCTTATATATTAAACAAAACGATGCTATTTTATTTAATACGTATTATTCACCTCTCTCGACTCTCTTCTCTCATTCTCAAACTTACACACTTAGCTCTCTTGCTCTCTCTTTCTCTCTCTTGTCACTACCTATCCACGGGTCTCAATGTCGTCCTCGCCTCACGCTGTATGATCCAGAAGAGTATATGAGATAACTAGCTAGTATGGTGGTAGAAGACAAGCTACCCTTTCGATTTGTGTAGGGTAAAGTGTTCTACACATACTCTAAGTACTTAGAATCTAGGTTTGAGATTCCTTTTCACTACATAGTGGCAAAAGGTGTTGATGAGTTTGCCTAAAGACCAATACATGAAAATTGGCCTAAAATTTAATGATGTATTGATGTCATATTTTGTTGAGACCGATTGGCAGTTAAACAAAAAAGTCCCCAAGTTTTGAAAATTGTCAATTATAAGGGCGGGACCATTGAGAAGACATTGAAGGTCACAATAGATGGATAAAAGTTGGAGATGGTTGTCACAGTAATGGTTGATAATGCTTATTCTAATGATACCGCTTTGTTATATCTCCAAAATAAGCTTAGTGAAAATAATAAGACAATCATGGATTGTGAATGTCTACACGTGAAATGTGCTACACATATGGTGGTAGAAGACAAGTTAAATCTTCCGCTACAGTTGCCGGAAGAACATAAAGGCCATTCTCAACGGGAGCTTGGAGGAGCACCTCCTGGGAATGTAAATCCTTCACAAGGAAACCAGATGAGTTAAACTCAAAATAAACGAAATTATCCAAACAGAATTGATGAACATATAGCAAGTTGCAATTAATTAAAGGAACATGAAGTAATTGGTGAAGAAGAAAATTGCCAGAGGGTGTTGGGAGTAAGCCTGAGCTGGAGTGTTGAATCGTAAGGGAATACCTATCACCAACTGTCACTTGATCTGGACCTTGATAAGGTGTGGAGGTGAGATTTAACTTGGAGAAATCATTAGTAAAGTTAGTAGATGCAACGATATCAGGAAACCAACTAGAGGTAGGAATGAGGGATTGTTGAAAATTAGTATTGTTGGCAGAAAGAGATGGAGGAGGAAGGGGTTGGAAAGCATGGTCAAATCTATAGTAACAGGAGATAACAGAATGACCAACGCGTTGGCACAGTTGACAAGTCGTACGAGTTGATTGCTGTGAGTGAAAGAAATTAAGAGCAGAGTTGGATGGATAGTTATGGCTACCACGACCGCAGCAAAAACCATGGCCATGACCATGGTTGGCTGGATTGGAAGGAGGATGAGTAGTAGTGGCATTGGCAGAGAAAGAGTTAGCAGATATAAGAGATTAGGTTTGGTGAGCTAAGCACAATTTATGATTGAGAATGTATGAATAAACTTGAGAGATAGAAAGAGATTCGGATCGTGTGGTGATGGAGGTAACGACTGATTCATAATCGGTGCCAAGGCCAGTGAGAATATAGATGATAAATTTAGAATCGGATAGGGATGACCAGTGGCGTTGAGAGAGGAAGAATAAGCCGTGTCTTTGTGAAAATAGGTTGAGATGGAATCTAAGCCTTTTTTGAGAGTGGCGAGCTATAGTTTGATATGCATGAGGTTAGTTGTTGTTTGAGCAGAGTAGAGAGTGTGGAGTTTTTGACAGATTTCATAAGAGGAAGAGCAACCGAGCACATGAGAGAGAACAGTGTCGGTGAGGGTAGAATAGAGAGCAAATATGAGGAGTTGATCTTGAAGGCGCCATGTGGTATATTCCGGGGTGAGTTGTCGATGGTGGGAGGAAGACAAAGGGTGGTACCGTAGACAAAACAATAAAGCTGATGATTTGGGTTTGCCAAATGAGATAATTATTAATGAAGAGTTTGATGGTGATGAGTTAGGCAGTGGAATTTGTGATAGAAGGGTTGGGTGGGTTGAGTTTGGATGATTCCATGATGATCGGAGAACAGTTGTGGAGACATTAGTCTATTCCAGCTCTGGATACCATATTCAGACAAAAGGAAATAAAACGAATACCAAGTGTTTGATGAAATTCCTCAACCAACATTTCATATTCATTCTAAAATTATAGAGTACAATTTTTCAAATGAATGTTTGCACACAGTGCTTCGATCGATATATAGAAAGTGAAAACAATTATTATAGAATCATTTAGAATATGCTAATGCAATCCTATATGTCAGATTACATCCTTGCATTTTGGTGTGAGGACACGCTGGAAGATTTCTTTGAGAACGTATCCTCTGTGGCAGATTTACTTGTTCTCACATGATGATGATCATCCACTTCCCCATTATTTTATCAAATTAAATAATATAATCCACATGATCATTCACATGATGTTTATTTTATGATCAACTGATCATACGGCCTTAATTTTCCTTTTTTTTTAAAATTTATTTTTATACTCGATGCAATCATAAATTAGTAAATTTTATAGAGAATTAAAGATCACGGCCCGACTTCTATTGGTTATTTTTACGTTGATTCTTTGTATAAAGAGCTTTTGGAAGATTTGTTTTCGCAATGTTTAGATCAGATAATGCATTAACATTGACACTTTTCTACAAGTTATATATACATATCTATATATATATATATATTAAATTTGTTTATTTTCTTACGCGTACTTAACTATTCCTCTAGTAGTATTATATATATTTTTTTTCGTTTTTCAGTTTTCAATATAAAAAATTATCATAATATATACACTAAAAGAAAATTATTTATTCATGCCTACTTATTTACTATCAAAATAACTATTTTTTTTTATTGAAATGAGTATGTTTTCATAATAAATAGTTATCTTCAATTATCATAAATAATTTACCATAAATATTCGTTTTTCTATATATTATAATTATATGAGAATATATGAAAGGAAAATATTATAAGCCTCCACAAATTAAACGTTTGAATGTCTAGAAGAACGTTAGATACAATGAACGTTTGAATGCCAGAGACTTTTGATATAATGTGGAATAATGTGTGAGATAACATTTGATATTCCACCTTGGCGAGTAGTAAGCATTAATTGCGACTTCCAAACACGTATATATGTTTAAGTTATGACGCGATAACGCGTACGAAAATTATAGTGAATTAAATACATAACAAATTTAAGGTCAAATCACTCTGACTTGGGATAACATGTCTTTGTTAGTTAGTAAATAATAAGAGCCATGAAAGGAAATTTAAAATAAATATATTTTTTTTGTTGGGTTCATTAGAAAGTTTATAAAATTAAATTTATAAATTAATGTGATTTAATATAATATATTATATTATAAAGTTCTCTTTATTGTATAAATCTAACATATCAGATCAAGATATATCAATTTATAAATTTATTATTGTTAAATTCCATCATGGCATAATATTGTACATACCCAATAAGCATTTCTTTCTCCACAAGAAGTTATATTATAATTAATTAATGTGTTGATCTACATTTATATATATATATAGAGAGAGATATTATATTTCTTATAGATCTGCTAGCTTGTTTATTACAGAAAACAATTAGTTAATAATCAGTATATATCACCCAAGCAGGAAAATCGAAATGAGGTAGACAAGGAATATAGGAATTGACTATTGAGCCATATTTGACCTGAGAGGAAACCTTATAATTAATTAAAAGACAACAAATGTTGTGGCCATCATGATGTGCTTGTTTCTCGCATGTTCTGACTCATGCATTTCTGAATTCAAATATTCAGGAATAAACGGCTGATGCATGACGTTCATGATCCAAAGGGAAGCTTCATGCCGAGGTTTTGATCATTGGCAAGAAGGTCAAAGTTTGGAACTGTTTGGATTTATTATATGTGAATTGATTGTACGGTACAGAAAAGACCTGTTACCACATAAGAGCATCTCCTTCACATTCTTTAAATTTTTTTTTAAATTTTAATTCCATTTTTATAATTTTTTTTTAAATTTTACTCATCTTAAAAAAAAACTTCATATACCTCATTACCTTTACTTTCTCTCATTTATTAAAATAACAATTTACCATTTTTTTTACTTTATTCTCTTACCTCTATTTCCATTTTCAACCTCTTATTTTATTATCTTTTTCCTATTTTTAATATTTTCGACTTCAATTAAATTCAACAAATTAAATATAATAATTTATTATGAAAAATATGTGGGATGTTATTATAAAATAATATATTAAAATTGAAAAAAGTTTGGATTTTTTTTTCTTCTCTAGTGTATAGTAAGGAGAAATTAAAAAACAAAAACAAAGATAAAGGAAGAAAATAAAATCTAAATAAATCATAATTACAATTGAATCTTTATATTAGTCAAAATTTACCAAAATACATCACAACTACCACTAACCAAGGTATTGAAATAATAATAATAAAAGTAGATTGTACTATTTTGCATTTACATCTCTCTACATCAAGTTATAATATATGCCTATTCGTTTCGACCTCTTTTGAAGTTTGTATCTTCTGAAGGTCGGTTTTTAGGCGGGTCATCCCCATTTTTGCATACTATGGTATTTTTGAGTTATACCAATAAAAAAACCTGCATGACTACCCAACCTACTCGGTTGACAATGACAAAGAAAAAAGAAATTAGTTTAATATAACAACGTCGAATTTAAGTTCTCGAACATCCGAAATACATATTACATTTAAGAGATAGATTCAGTTATCTCATAGTTTTGGTAATTGAGAAATTGTTGTTCGTCATTTTTCTCAGTATGCGTGGCGCGTCACATACTTTAATACCACAGTAACATACTGGGTATTTGATGCGGTGAATATTTGTTGAGCGTGAAGATGTGGCCGTACTACCACTAAAGGTTGGCATATTTGGTTTGGAATTTTTTTAATGTTTTAGATTTGTAGACAAACGTTGAAAAACAGGGGCGATAAATTACCCAACTTATAAATGTGTGTGGTTCAATAATCGAGACTCATGTAGGTTTTTCTAAAATTACAGCATGCAAAAGCCAGAGTGCATGAATGGCTGCAAACTGTCAAACCCCGATTGCTGAATAGTGACCTTCCGGGATTCACAGATCATCTTGTCGTAGTCAATGGATCTCTGACCTAACAACTATGAATGATTACCCACTCATCATAGCCTTACGTTAATCAGCAATAAATCATTCCTAACAGACAAATAATGGATCACATCTCAAAGACATAAGAAATATGGATACCGACTATGGGGGTGTCTAGCTAAACGTGCAAATCCCAACAATAATAAAAAAATGGGTCTTAAATTTTACATAATATCTTCAATATAAATATGAGCTCACTATATGCACATCACAACCCATTTACTCTAGGCACACAACAATACTATAGGGGTCAGTCAATGCCACGACACCAACCAAGAAAATTGGTCAAGCAATGCCACATAAATATGTACATCTTGTGTTAGTCATCTGGGCAACAATTACAGTAATAATGAGAGGAAAATGAGACTTTGCCCCCTTGCTACCTCGCACAGCCCCCACCATGGCAAGGCAATGACCCCCCCTTTGCCAAATGTGGGGGACAGAGCGAACATGACCCTACTATGAATATCCCTTACTCTGCATGTGTATATATAATCTTATATATTAAACAAAAAGATGCTATTTATTTAATACGTATTATTCACCCCTCTTGACTCTCTTATCTCATTCTCAAACTTACACACTTAACTCTCTCACTCTCTCTCTCTCTCTCTCTTGTCATGACCTACCCACGAGTCTCAATGTCGTCCTTGCCTCACGTTGTATGATCCAGAAGAGTATATGAGATAACTAGCTAGTATGGTGGTAGAAGACAAGCTACCCTTTCGGTTTGTGTAGGGTAAAGTGTTCTACACATACTCTAAGTACTTAGAATCTAGGTTTGAGATTCATTTTCCCTGCACAGTGGCGAAAGATATTATAAAACTATACATGGTGCATAGAAAACTGTTGAAAAACTAATAGGCGTTGATGAGTTTGCCTAACAACCAATACATGAAAATTGGCCCAAAATTTAATGATGTATTGATGTCATATTTTGTTGAGGCCGATTGGTAGTTAAACAAAAAAGTCCCCAAGTTTTGAAAATTGTCAATTATAAGGGTGGGACCATTGAGAAGACCTTGAAGGTCACAATAGATGGATAAAAGTTGGAGATGGTTGTGACAGTAATGGTTGTTAATGCTTATTCTAATGATACCGCTTTGATATATCTCCAAAATAAGCTTAGTGAAGATAATAAGACAATCATAGATTGTGAATGTCTACACGTGAAATGTGTTACACATACTCTAAATCTTATTATGATCGATAGTTTGAAAGATGTGCATGATTCAGTTGCAAGGGTGAAGACTGTAGTAGGGTTTGTGAGATCCACATTAGCATGGCTTGATAAATTCAAAATTGTTGTAAGGGTAGCATGTATTGAATACAAGAAGGAGTTGTATATTGATGTTCCAAGAAGGTGAATCCAAACCTTCTTGATGTTGGAAACGACCAGAGAGTTTAAAAAAACCTTTCAAATATTGGGTGAGGAAAAATACAATAATTAAACTATTTTAGTGATGAAAGGTGATTGGGCAAGCCTAATGATAATGATTGGGTGGTTATTGGAATTCTTGTAGAATTTTTGAGACATTTTTGTGAGATTACAAATTCAATTTTCATCTTTTTATATATTAGATCAATGACTTTATTCAATATGTTAAGTGAAAGAGCAATTGGATGAAATATGTAGGAGTAACCAAATAAGATTGTGGAAAATAACAATGAGCATACGAGTTATATATGATATGTAGTGGGAGGATTTGAGTAAATTAAATATATTCCTATATGTTGCCATTGTTCTTGACCCAATACAAAATTAATAACATGGTGTATGAATTGACATTGGTGAAAGGGAAGACATGGGCGTATCATATTGCCATAAGAGTTAAGAAAACTCTTAAAATATTGTTTGATGAGTTTGTCGGACTAAAGGTTAGCAATATTCCAGCATCTACACCTACCGCATTGTATAGGTTAGGCTAGGGTGAGAGGTTGGGATAAGGTACGGAATTTTATTAGCTTCGAGACATACAATTAGAGTTGAATAGGTACTTCGCGGAGAAAATACACCCATTCACGCATGAGTTTGATATGTTGTCTTGATGGAAGGTCAATGCCGTCACACACCCTATCCTTTGAAGACATAGCTCATAGTACTTTGACCATCTCTATTACCACAGTAGCCTTAGAGCCAGCCTTTAGCATCAGGGCCCATATTAGATCAATATCGGAGTCCACTTTCTCCTATCGCTATAGCTCATTGATTTGTATACAAAACTAAATTAAAGGAAAGAACATTCATATTCCAAATGTGGTAGACTTAATAGAGACAAAGAAGGGGACGGGTGGTTCACAATATGCATCTGGTAAGAGCCTTTTACCTTTGACTATTACAATAATATTACTTTTGCTTATAATATATTGTGTTAAAAGTCAAATTTAATTGTTGTAGGGACAACTTAGACAAATGCCCTTACGTTTACATTGGTCGCAATATGATTTTTCTGTCCGATCCACTTTTAATATTAGTTTTTATAATAATCCTCTTATGTATTCTTGGTAATTAGTATGTATAAATGTTTATTGTTTGTAACTCTAGTCGGTTTGCTTGTAATTTTTTTTTCTAATTTTTGTAGTCTCATTGTCACATGCCCATTTCCAGTTCCAATGATTTCATCTTCAATCTCAATCTCATAATAATTTGTACTTTTAGCTTTGCAATTTTATCACATATCTATATCATATTTATATTGATGATTTTATTTTCTTATTTTTTTTCAGGTTTTATAGTTTCTCATCGTTTGGTTACCAAACTCTCATCAACTCACTTAATCTCATCATTACAACTTTTTCAAATTTTCATACACTTTTTCAAATGCTCATACATAATATAATAAATAATTCTACTTTTCAAATCTCAAAACACTCATAATATTAAAAAGTAATATTCTAACAATATTTTATTCAACTTAACTCAACCCAGTTCAGCTCAATTTAACTCGACATTCAAACACAATAGCCACTTGGCCTAGTTCCAACTTTAATTCCAGGTTTTCAATGATCTTAATTGCAATCCTTGATAGTTTCACTTGATTTGTATTTGTAGTTTAAATTTTTAACTTCTTTACATATCTATGCATTTTTTGTAATTCTAATTTGTTTTCTTATTTTATAATAATTTTAGATTAATTTATATTATTGTAAGAAAAATCTCTATTTATTGTTCCTATTTTGGCCACTCTTTATGCACGTCCCATGTGGCTAGTTAGTGAAATAAATCGTTTCATTTAGACGGAAAATGACTAACAATGCCAATAAAAAGCACGTTAAACACCAATAAGAGATCCCTTCCCCCTTCCTCTGAAGCCCCTTCCTGAGTTCGTCCCCCCCCATCCCTCACGAGTTTTGGCCCTTTCCTCTCGAGCTTCATCCGTCCATTTTCTCCCAAGGCCTAACTTCATGAAAACTTCTTATGAAGACATCCAAAAACCTCTAGAAGCTTCAAGCATGGAAAAGATTCAAAGCCTAACTCATACAAAATGTTTTTTTAAGTCATGTATATTTATCAAGTTCAAAATTTCAACTTTCTGCAACATTAAAATAATTGTTTCTCTCAAGGAAAGTGCATTGAACAACAGAAACTTACCACACTCCCTCCTGGCCGAGATATAGAGAAGACAAGGTCACTGCCCTCAAACAATGGAGCAACTTGATACCACTCTACTGGACTGTTGTAGCATTACCAGAACTGTACAATGTCATATATATATATATATATATATATTTGAAAAATATTGTCTTTTCCTTAATGCTTTAGTATAATATACTTTGAGAGGTCTGCATGTATAAGAGATTATTATTCTTGTATTCTTTAACAACTTCAATGAGAACAAAGTAGTTCATTTTCCCCATTCCAGTTTTTCTCTCTTTGCTTCCAAATCTTTAACATGGTATCAGAGAAGGTCTAACGATCTTCCTTCTTCATTCACATCTCAAAACTTTTCTCAAACACTTTCAGTGTGTGTTGCATTCACCCTTCAAAACTCCTCATTCCTTATCAAGACTTTCCTCAAACACCTTTGGTGCACAGTCCATTTATCATTTCGTTCATCATCAATAATGGCAGCCGAATCCTCTGTTCTCATATCACCCACAGAAGACCTAACCAAACCCTTCTACTTTCATCATAGTGACAATACCCACACCATCGTAATCTCGCCTCCACTCACGGGACCCAACTATATCTCATGGAACCATTCCTTCACCTTAGCCATCTCAATAAAAAATAAGTTAGGGTTTGTCGATGGAAGTATCTCAACCCCAAAACTCTCCGATCCACTCTATGTATCCTGGTTGCGCTGCAACAATCTGATACTTTCATGGATTCTTAACTTCATTTAAAAATAAATAACTTCAAATGTATTTTACATCAACTCTGCGAAAGAGGTTTGAGAGAAGCGCAAAACACGTTTCTCTCAACCTGATAATGTTCGAATATACCAACTACAACAACGGCTTGAAACCATCGTTCAAGGAACTCAGTCAATTGGTGAATATTTCACCCAACTCAATGCCGTATGGGAGGAGTTGCGCAACCATTGACTGTTGCCATGCTACTTTTGTAGGCTCTGTACGTGCAAGGCGCTTGGCTCAGTTGGTGAGGTACAAATCTCAGGTTATGTCTTTAAATCTTTGATGGGTTTGAACGATTCTTATGAGAGTATCAGGAGACAAATTCTTCTTATGAGTCCTACTTCTTCTTTGGACAAAACTTTCTCTATGATCCTGCAAGAAGAGAGACAGAGGGAGGCATACATGCAAGCTCTTCCTGTGACAGAATCCTCGGCAATGGCAGTAATCAACAATTAACCTAAGAGAAGAGAAAATGCTGATGTTACATGCCAACACTGTGGAAAGGTTGGGCATGCTTGAGAGAAGTGTTATAGACTTGTTAGTTTTCTACCAAACTTCAAGTTTACAAGGACCAAGCAAGGGCACTCTGACAGTAACACCTTCACTCCATCTCATGCAGCAAATCAGATCCTCTCTCAAGCTCAGCAACATGGGGAAACACCATACTTATTGTTGCTTCATGATTTCCATTTGAGTAGATCTTCAAAATTTTCATTCGGAAGATACTCATAGATAAGGGCGTAAATTTTCAAGCAATATCCAAAAAGTTTCATAAGACTGGGGTGCCTTAGTTGACTCAATACACAAATCTGATAAAAAACCAACTTGTCACGCAGAATGCCAAAATTATCATCCAAATTAATCACATTCTTTTAGGTATAATTTGTACCAATTGAACTGAACCAAACAGAGTAGGAGATTCAATAAAATTTTATATTTTTCTCTAAACCTGTTATTAATCCAGATCATAATGTAGTATGAAACCTATCAGAAAAGCTAAAAAACCAACCAAGGTCTATTTTCAAATAAATATGCCAACCTTCATTTGGAATTTTGGGGTGCCTTGTGTGCCACTAGACTCTAGCCTCTTTATGGCAACCTTGATATGACACAGGAGTCCTTTATAAACGTTTCCATATCCTCCTTGTCCAATTCTCAGGAATTCATTGGAGTTTTGAGTGGCTTCTTCAACCTCATACTGTGAGTATTTGGAGAACGTTCGCATCTATCTACTTGAGGCCTCTCCTTGTTCTTCTCAGCCCTTCAGCTTCTTTAAGTGCTTTATCAAGCTCCGAATGCAACTGAGCCCTCTCATTTTGTAAGTCTTCTATTTTATAAAGCTCCAAGTATTACATAAGTTTTGTTCCCATTTATTTTGGGGCCAGCTTGTTTATTTCATTTGATCCGCTTTTTAAAGTATTGTCATTATGTCATATGGAAGATTGCCAACTTGTCTCTTTGGAAGAATTGTGGACTGTTGGTGTGTTTGAGATCTCTGAGTAGTTTTTTTTTTATAAATAAAGGGTATTTAATGTAAGTCGGTACAATTTTTTCAGCTGGGTCAGAACGATTAATGTAAGTAGTTTTATATAAATTAAGGATATTTAATCTAAGTCAGGCATGATCACGTACCGGATGCCGATGGTAAATACGTGAACCATTCTGGACATGAAGCATGTTGTCTCACCTTTTTTTTTTTTTCGTCTCACTTCACACTTGCTATAATGTTGCCTTTTAGCACATGCCAGAAAGTTTCTAGACAAACAAATTAATATTATTGTTTATTAAAATTAATATTTAATATAATAAGTATATTTTCAAAATTAAAAAAAATTATTTTTTTATATTAAAATATATAATATTATATTATTATTTAAACTTTAAAATGATTAGACCAATGTAAATCCCATAATTAAAATATATAAATTATAGCAAAAAGAGTAAATTTAGAGTTTAGTTTAAATTTAATAATAATTAGACCATTACTAACGCTCTAAATTTGTACATTATTTTTTGAAAGTTTGGCGCGCTGGAAGGGAGACATTATTGACAGGTGAATAATACATTTATGGTGGGATCCAATTATTTTACATCTTCTAAAATATATATACATATATATATATATATATTAACATCTAAATACACTTAAAACTCTTTTTAAATAAACTATAGAAGATTTAATTAACCATCTCAATTCATTACTATTTATATAAAATTCAACTCAATTCAACTTAGGCCTTATTTATTTTCTCAACTTATCTAATCTCATCTTAAATTCATTGTTACATTTTTTTAAATTTCCATACAAAATAAAAAAATAATTTATTTTTTTTAAATCTCAATACAATATTTTTAAATTTTAAAATAAAATTAATATTAAAAAAAATATTACAACAATATTTTATTTTATTTTATTTTATTTTTTTTTATCTCATCCCATCTTTTTTCATTTCTAAAACAAACATGACCTTAGTTTAACATCTAAATACAACCTTATTAATTTTTGAAAGTTACTAACAAAATCTGAAACAAAAATTTTACGGAAATTAAAAATACTATCTTTAAATTAAAGCTAACATATTAAAAATGTGAGTGAGTGTGATGAGTGTTAAATGCTCTTTAGCATTACTAAAAAAAAAAAAAAAAAAAGCTGTTGATTATCACGATCTAAATCTTGGCAAAGAATTTCGAATCTCGATGATCCATTTTAAACTCACCATACTAAGCCTGTTTTGGAAACATGCTAGGCATTAGAAAATTGCTTAGCATGACAATAAAATTATTTCCATGTATAAATGCTGCATAATAATAATAAAAAAAACTCATAAAATGACAAAATTGCTTCCCTCCATGAGCTATTAAAATATTCAAGGTGGAAAGAACATTTTGGCAATCCAGTGATCTATAATCCTTGCAGCATCTGTCTCAATCAATCAAATATAGAGAATAACAAAGTTTGATGCAAGCAAAGGGAAAAATCAAACACATCTACCTGATTCTTTGTTTCGCATCGACAGTGAGATCGGATCAGATTAAATAAAATATTTTTAAAATATTATTTTTTAATATTAATATCTTAAAATTGAAATAATTGATTAATATATTATATTTTATACGAAAATTTTAAAAAATTATAATAAAAAATTAAAAAAAATTTATTTTTATATCCAAACAAAACTTAAATTTCTGTGTATGTATATATAGACATAATCTTTATATTATTATTTTTTGGAGATGTTTAGGTTTGGACCATTCTTTCTGGGCCAAACCATAATTAATTCTTATCCTATTTTTCGACATTATTCATTCGTAACAACTGTAGAAATAACTTGAATGGTACAAATATTAATATTGCCTGTTAGCATCATATCAGTTTGACATTTATAATTTGCTGAAAATTGTCGGATTTAGTACACAATCTTATAAATAATGAAAAATCTATGTACGAGTAAAGTACCAGCAATCTGCGTGCCTAATACGGTCCAAGCTGAATTAGTTGCCAAGTCTCAGCTATGAGCCGTCTTAAGTTTAAATATAAAATGCAGCCAACCGGGAAGAAGACAAACCCAAGAAAGTCTTTGTGATTAGAATGACTTCATGGAATATTGTGCTGACGGTTAAATTTATAATCTTTCTCATATTATTTTATTTAATTATTATAATTATTTTTAAAATTTTATATAAAATAAATAAATAATTGAACTTTTGTAAATTTAAAAAAAAAATAATATTAAAAAAATATATTTTAATAATATTTTACTTAACTTTTAATTTTAATTTTTTTATAATCTCAATTCAACTTATTTTATCTATTAAAACAAATAAAACATAAATTAACAATCAGAATTAGTAAATTTTACTTCTGCAAATATCTTGGAAATTCCGGGACAAAGGGATACATCATATCTAGCAAGAATATTCACTAATTATTTTTTTTAAAATCAGCATTCTAGGTTGCTTTGGCGAGTGATTCAAGTCAAGAAGGGAGGCCACAACTGCATGCTGTCAGATTTATTATATTTCTTGCAGTAGTAGAACTTCCAGGAATTAGCTGGTGGATCATGTAGAAGTTGAAGTTACTTAATTTTAGGCCCCGCTTGTATTGGGAAGTGAGTTGAGCTCATCTCAACTCACTTCCATTTTATCATTATATTTTTATAATTTTTTATACAAAATACAAATTTCTATACACCTTTTTCAAATCCCAATACACATTTTTCAAATTCCAACACACATTTTTCAAATCCCAAAATAATAATAATATTAAAAAATAAACCAAATTCATCTCATCTCCGAATCCAAGCGGGGCTAGTCATTTTGAACATCTTTTTTTTTTTTTTTAATTTTTTTTTTTTTAATTTTTTGGCATAATTTTGAACATCTTAAATGAATTTAAGTTGGAGGAATAATTTATAACATGCTGAGTACTGGTTAACCTTTGACATATATAGTTCCATATGCCTGCATTTCTATTAACTATATATTATGTATATAGAATTAGTCAAAGATTCTAAAGTAGTACTGGGTCATTCACCCACGTGTTGAGAAGATCATGATATTTTGACCATGAAATCTGAGGAAGAACGTGTCGAGTGATTTAATGAAATTTGTTGAATGTTTCTACGTCCCAAGAAGAATTTATAGATGACTAGACTATCAAAGTGAATTTAATGTTGCCTTTAAGATTGATCGATGCTTTTGACTATAACGCGAGTTTCATGTGTTCTATGGCGTATATTATGATCAGTTTTATGCGCCGCCGTATTCAAGTTTTAGGCTCCATTTAGAATTTAGATTGAATTTAGATTAATTAATTCAATTTAATTTTAAATTGAATATAACATTTAAGTACTTAATTATCAAATTACTAAACTTATTTCAATTTAAAAATTTAATTCAAATAAAATATTTTTCAACTTAACATTTTTATCAACAACCTTTTCTAATTTATCGTAATTATATTTAAATTCATCTCAACATCTGAACTTATTTTAAGAAAATTTAAGAAAATTTATTTTATTATCTTAATTTATTATTATTAATAAATAATTTAAATTATCTTAACTTAATTCAAGTTAATATCCAAACGAGCTTTTAGAATGCCGCGCGTGGCGTTTGAAAGACTTGATCATCAACTTGTATCTTTCAAATCTTCTGATCGTCTGCTCATGATCCCACGTTGACGTGCGGGAGGCCATGCGTAGGTCGATGCACAATAATTTTTGTAGAGCTCTTTTATTGGTTGTGACCTCTACTCCAGCATAATCTAAAGTCCACCGTAAAGGGTAAGCTTTGAATTGATATTACCATTGTGCCCCTTTTATTCCAGATGGGATTGGACTCCCATGGGCTTTGTTTAGTAACGGACTTGATTTTAAATTGGAGTTGAATTTTGTTAAATGATTATGAATAGAAATGTATGTTATTGGGCTGGATATAATGGATATAGTGTGTATTTTTATGGGTCGAGATCACGTGTTTCTTTGGATATTATTATAAGACCAATAAAGTCAACACCTCTCAACTTTTGGTTAGTCACTATTGTACAGAACCCAATTATTGTTCACTACCCAAAGGTGACGTTATTCACTAACCAAATTTACGCAAGTTTTGGGTAGATTTCTGTTTGCAAACACTTCCGATCAACTTTTGGGTCTAGATCACTTGTTTGTTTGGAAAAAAGGAAGGCTGGGAATCAGCCGGCTAATCACACATCATAGATATATATTTTTTTCTCTAGTGTGCAGCAATACACCGCACCGGTTGCTGCACAAAGAAATAACGCAAAAATCAAAGTATTGGAAGGTGATGATATTTTAGGATTTCAATGATTTTGAAACATTAAGAAAACATAAATTTTTATATCTCAAGTTTTAATAAAGTAGTATGTGCTAAATTAAAAATTTATTTAATTTAGGTAAGTTGCATGACTATTTTATATATGATGATTGATATTCCTTTGGCACTATTGTGAGAAAATTTAGAGAAGCTAAAGAGTTAAGTAAATGAGATTCTTATGTTGGACTTTGCATAAAAGAAATAGTTTATTTTGAAAAAATATGCATGTTTTGTTATGAAAATAAATTTGAAATAAAAGTCAGTTATTTGTTATGCATTACTCATGAAATCTGTATAAAAGAGAAAAATAATTCTATAATGACTGGTGTAGATATAAACAATATTTTAAAGAAACATTCATTTCTCTTCTTAAAAGATCTATTAGGAGAAGCAGAATAACTTTTTATAAACACTAAAATGAGTTTGTTCCTAAGTCGTGTGAGACTTCTCAAACCCGCCCCATGTGTGAGCTTGTATTTTCGATACCATCAACGTGGGTAGGTCTGATAGTACCCCATTAAAAACCGCCCTAGATCATGCCTTGACACCGCTATTGGAGGGTCAAGACAGTCACTTAGTTAGTCTGCATGCATGCCTTGGCTTAGACCTTGACACGCAACAAGCAACCATGGAGGTTACTGGTCGCGCGCAGCCTATGCGCCCAGCTAAGCATGCGCTCTTGTGCGCACACTTGCATGTGCACCTGCGCACCATGACCCGCGCACCCCAGTGCGCCCCAACACCACCTAGCATGGCTAGTAGTGTGCCCTCACAAGCACACCATTCAGCGCACGGCGCCAGCCCGCGCCTTACAGAGCAGGCTAGTGGCATGCCCACAAGGCATGCCATCCAGCGCATGGCTCCAGCCCATGCCTTGCAGAGCAGGTTAGTGGCATGCACACCATACATGCCATCTGGCGCGTGGCACCAACCAGCACCTTGCAGCCCACAGTGCTCAGACTACCAGCTTGGGCCATGCATGACCATCACCCCGGCACTCAGCCCGAGCCATGCAAGACCACCGCTCAAGCCACCTGACTGGGCCACACTACCACAGCACGACATCACCTTGGACATATTATAAAGCCTAGGCATGTCACCATACCATGCACACCATCAGAGGTCAAACAACCAGATGCCATGCAGACAAACGCCACGCAATTTAGTCTTGCCGTGGACCATGCCACATCATAACCATCATGTACCTAGCATGCCACGGCCACACATTCATTTGGGCGCCTCTCACTTATGTTTATTTGCTTTATTTATTTATTTGCATTTGGTTATTTTAGTAATTATCTTATTTTGCTAGGGACTCATTGGGGGTTTCCAATTTGTTAGACTCTATAAATAAAACCTCTAGGTCTTCATTTCATATCTTTGGACAATTTGAGAATTAGACTTTTGCTCTTGGAAAAGAGTTAGGCCGGCCACAAGCATTGTGATTTGGAATTCGGTGTTTAGCACTTGGGCTTCCCTAGGGTACAATTCGTGAATTCCTTTGGAAGAGGATCATCGTGCAATTTGTGAATCGGTGATCCACATCTATCCTTTTATTTGTTTTCAGTTTATTTATAAAAATCTTGAGGTTATTCATAAAAATTGTTTTGGTGTTGTGTGTGTCTTGTTGGTTGATTTCATGTTTTTGTGTTCTTGAGTCGTTTGTTGATTGTTGAGTGAGTTTGTGTTTGTGAGACCAAATCTACACCACTTGTGGATTTGAGAACTTGTGTGTGTGCCCTTAGAGGAATTTGAAATCCTCCTCCATTGGGAGATTCGGATTGCTCAAGAGTGTTAGTGTTGAGTGTGTATGATTGATTGAAAGAAGTGTTGAAGACTTGAAGAAATTGCTTGTGCCGAAACCCCTTGGTGCCTTGAAGGAGTTGGCTTGTTCTTCTATGGTCTTTTGTTCAATTATCATTTGATTGTTCAATTGATCAATTAAGTGTCCCTTTTGCCCCAAAGCAGCCCACGACAACCAATCCCCAAACCCTTGAAGCTTACGGCCAAAGGCCATACAACCCTAGCCAACTTATTTGCCACTTTTGCCCTTTAACCTAGCCGGCCACCTATCCCCATACACTCCTATATTTTCTCACTTAAATCCACCACATCCCTCACCCAAAATAAGTCAATTTCGTGCCCCCTAGCCCTTGCATGACCGGCCACCTCATTTGAATTTGAATTCAATTTGATTTAAATTCAAATCAAACCAAATTCCTACTTTATCTCATTCGGCTATCATCATCCTTTACCCTAGCCTAATTCCACTTTGCCACCTTATTAAATTGCCACATCACACTTTGATTGGTCATCAATTGAAGAAGAGAACCAATCAAAATCAGCCCCATCATCAAGCACATTCGGCCACATAAGCCCTAGCCATTGCAGTCTACCCTAAATGGCTATAAGCCATACTCCTACATTTTAGGACTTATCCAAAACCATTCAAAACCCTAGATCCCTAATCCTAATTGACTTGGCCGAAACCCTAGAGAAACCTTAAGCAATATTCGACCACTTTATGCCCTAACCAAACCCCATCTAGCCTAAACACCAATAGCCTACCCGAACACCCCAAATTCCCTTTAGTCGTACATCACTTTGCACCTAACCTAGCCAATCAACCTCTCATTCACCCATAACTCTACTAAATCTTAATCTCAATTAACCCTTTCCCTCATCCAAAAACAACCCAAATATCGGTCACAACATGCCTCCACCAACCGGCCACTCAACTCTATCCCAAACTCAAATTAATTCAAAATCAAAATTTTTCACTTTCCATAAATATCTCACTCAGCCATTCCATCCCTAGTTATTGCCGAAATTCTCCACTTGCCACATCACCAAATTAACCTTTAATTCTCTCAAATGATTAATCAATTATCCAATTGATTGAATTAATCAAATCTTATCCCAAAATAGAAGCAATACTCGGCCAAGAACCCTACCTCATTGCCGCCCACTTATCTTGCTAAAATCCTAATTCCTACATTTTAGGAATTGTCCCAAAACATCTCAAAATCCTATCCCACCTAACTCTAACCACCTTGGCTGAAACCCATCTTCCCAAATCCTAGCTAATTGACTTCCAAACCCTAACCTAATCTCAATCTCGAAATTTCCCTTAGCCTCCACTAAAACCCTAACCCTACTACACTATATGACCCATAGTCTTTACCAAAGAGACCCCAATAATAAGCCTACCCAAAGGACATTCCCCTAAACCTTTTATACCCTAATCTACCACTCAGCCACCACATCTCCCTTCCCATTACCATAACCAAGACTACCATAGCCTAAATATCACCTTATTACTCCAAACACTTAACCATCCAACCCTATTGTCGTACACCACTCTACCCTACCTTAGCCAAGACGAACTCAATCAATTTCTCTTAACCACCTCAATCTCATATTACCCTTTCATTCATTTTTGGTGCACGCGAACCATCACAAGCAAAAGGAGCCTTACTCGATTATTGAGGAGCAACAAGGCGAGGAGGACCAGCTTAGTTGAGTGGGGACATGACCGAGGTCCCTATCAAGGTCGTAGGAGTTCATCATCAACGTGGCATTTTTGGTATTTTCCTTTACTCTCTCTCATTTGTGAGCCAATTTTTTGTCGTACTCCTACAAATGGATTTCATTGGATTAATGAATGGAGCGTATTGTTGAAAATTTTGATTTTGATACCATAAAGAAACACTCATTTCTCTCCTTCAATGCCTAATAGGAGAAGTAGAATAACTTTTTATAAAGACCAGGATGAGTTTGTTCTTAAGCTGTGTGAGACTTCTCAACATATTTTGGCATTTTATTTTTGAATTGTGCAAAAAGATCAAATATGAAATCTGAAAATTTGTATATAGTTATGTGAAAATTATATGATTATGTTCAATACTTTGTTTTGATATGATGTGATACCTGAAAATCTTTAGCATAACATTCTGATTCTACATCTGGTTCTATTTCTGCTCTACTCTAACCTTATTCCGTGTTTAAAACTGTGGTCTCTACTTAGGTTGGAACCGACATCTTTTTCTTTGAGTGCACCCACTTTGAAAACAAAGTAGTTTTAAGTATGATTTTTCCTGTGTGAATACTCGGGATTCCAAGAATGATAAGGGAAAGATTTACTTCAATCTCTATCCAGTTTGGCCACTAGGGGTAACACAACCCTACTACGAGAGTTAAACATGACATTTGTTCTGATATGATGCTCTAATATAATATGATATGATAAGATGATGATGAAGTTCAATTATGTTATACCAAATGATTTTTGAATATGAATATTTTAAACTGTGGCTCTGATTTTTGTTCTGCACTCAACTTTTGTGAAAAGACTCATTTATATACTAATATATGTTCTTTATTTATTAAGTTGTTAATAACTCACTTTTTATCTCCACAATATTTTCAGATATTTTGAAGGTTTCATCTAAGGATAAAAAACAGGTAGTATGGTTAAGACTATGCGAGTATAATGGATTAAGTGCAAAGAGGGTACTTTGATTACTAGAGCATTGTATCCAATAGATAGATTTGTTTGGTTATGTTGGCTTGGTTTATTGGAATGTTTTGAGACTTTATGGTGTCTTAGATTAATTATACTGGAATGGTTGATGTGACACAATGAGTATATGTCTTATAGAGAATTTGGGGTATATATACTATGGTCGGAAGATGATTTTAGGTGACTGAAATAACCGACCTTCGGTATGGGGCGTTACAATTTGGGTGACACACAGAATCTATTCAAATAGAAAGTGGATACAGTTTTAAGAAGATTAATGCGTGACTTCAAAGAAAATGCTCTGGAACGCAGAGGATTGACATTGATGCTGCATGCTTATAGCATGTCCCAAAGGACCCTCAATGCCTACACAAGAATCCTTTCCTCACTTGCATATCAACTGCGTCCATCCTGTCTATGTGAAGACAGACTTCAACTGGAATGCAGGATGCTACTTTGATCGAACCCAAGTGGCCAAGTTTTGATTGACATTTTCTCCCCTTTTAGCAAGTCAAGATTTAACTATTATTGTTACTTCTGCAAACTATTACTTTTGTGCTTCAAAGTTGTTAAGGTCTTGGCTATGAATTTCCTTTATTTTTCTCCACTTGGGAAGATAAAAAAATTATTGTGTTTATGCAGTGTTGGACAACAAACTCATATTCATGCAAAAGAAAGTTTGATTCAGTTCTTTAACTTAGCCAACCTCAACATAAGCTCTATCACAACTTTGGTTCATCCAAGGGTTGATTTTCCATGAAAGACACGTACTGCTTAGATGATTTGAGCTCGACTTTGCACATTTCTAAATAGTAACAGAAACTGTGGAACCTAAATTTTCAATTTTTTTTCCTTCTACTTTTCCTCTGTTTTCTCAGAAACCAAGCAAATGAAGTTGTTCCTCTGATTAGCTTTATATACAAAATTTATACGATAAGGTCTAAGGAGACCGTTGGTAATATTGATATTCAAAACCCATCTGAGATGGGGATGAGGCTTCACAGTTTACATGAAGCACTCATTGGTTCAAGTACCCTCCAAACATCTGATCCAAGTTCTGGCCGGTTCTTTCGGATTCGGTCACAACACCTCAATCCCAAGTGAGCCAATTTCTGAGCAAGCACAATTGGCCAGTCTCCGGCCGAAGGATCCAAGAGGGCTTTCAGTTTCCCAGCCTCCAAGGCGGATTTCACCTCGTTTGCTACCGAGAAGGGAGATTTCCTAGTCAACAACTGTAATAAGATGATTCCATATGAGTAAACATCTGACTTCATAGTCAACACTCGTGTCTCAAGGAACTCAGGATCTATGTAGGGCAACGTGCCCTTTGCATCAGTTATATGACAGAGGGTTGTGTTGCTTGAATTTCTATCTTGGAGTAACAAACGGGAGATTCCAAAGTCGCTGAGCTTACTAACATAGTTGGTATCAAGGAGGATATTGGAAGGCTTCAAATCACCATGTACAATGCCATGAGGCTGCTTGTTATGAAGATACAGGAGGACCGAACACAATTCTATGGCGATTCTTATTCGAGTTTGCCATGATAATGGAAGACTGTTGTCCTTGCATTTGAGTCGATCTTCAAGATTTCCATTCGGAAGATACTCATAGACGAGGGCATAAATTTCCAGGCAATATCCAAAGAGTTTCACAAGATTGGGGTGCCTCAGTTGACCCAATATACGAATCTGATAAAAAAACCAACTTGTAGGACAGAATGCCAAAGTTATCATCCAAATTAATCACATTTTCCAAGTATGATTTGTGCAGTTGTGTTAAAAAAAGTATGCAATCATATCAAGAAGTTGAACGCCCAAAAATGTGTACCAATTGAACTGAGCCCAATAGAGTCGGAGATTCAATAAAATTTTATATTTTTCTCTAGCTTAGTTATTGATCCAGATCATAATGAAGTATGAAACCTACTAGAAAAGCTAAAAAAACCAACCAAGGTCCATTTTCAAATAAATATGCTAACCTCCATTTGGAATTCTGAGGTGCCTTGTGCGCCACTAGACTGCAGCCTCTTTATGGCAACCTTGGTATGACACAGGAGTCCTTCATAAACGTTCCCATATCCTCCTTGTCCAATTTTCAGGGATTCATTGAAGTTTTGAGTGGCTTCTTCAACCTCAAACCGCGAGTACTCGGAGAACGTCCGCATCTGTCTACTTGAGGCCTCTCCTTGTTTTCTTCTCAGCCATTCAGCTTGTTTTAGTGCTTTATCAAGCTCCAAATGCAACTGAGCCCTCTCATTTAGTAACCCTTCTATTTGTCTGTTCAATGATATTTCCCGTTCATGAGAAATTTGGAGTTCTTCCCTGAGTTGGTCCCTCTCATTCTTCACCTTTTTAAGCTCTTCTTTCTCTTTTGCCAGCACTTCCTCAATATCTTTTCTTTGCGCCAACTCGTCTTGGACCTGTTGATAGGATTACTAGCAACTTGCATAAGATTCTGAACTTTTTCAAATTCATATACTTATTGTTCAAACATAGTGAATACTATTTTGCTTTTTCTCATTCCTGTCTTATTTAGGCCAGGAATGAATAAGGCAGGAATGAGAAAAAGCAAAAGAGAAAGAAATGAACTTTGTAGTACATGTCAAAGAGTGTAAAAGAAAATCTCTCTATGTGAAAAAACATGAAAGAAGTTTTCAAATAGTTCAAAGGTTTACCCTGCGTATAGCCTCAAGTTTATCTTTTTCTGCTTTCCGACGCTTGAATGCCTCGTTTTCAGACTCTTCCATCACTTGTTGAAGTTGCTCATAAAGAGAATTGTCAAAATTTCCATCCTGATAGTATTCAGTGAACATTTAAGTTTTAGAGTTGGCTTTTTTATATTGTTTGCTCATTGATTATATTAGATAAATAATCCTAAAGAGGAAGTAAAATCACTTCTAACATATATATATATATATGTTGGACATACCATAAAACTGAGACCACCAATAGAAGAGCGTCCAGATATGCTACTTGCAGAAGAAATCACAGTCGGACTTCGCTGAAGTGACGGAGATGCCAATTCAACTGTAGAAAAACATATTGAATAACCCGAAACCGGAGAGAGGGCTTTCAAATCCAGACCATTTTCATTCCCTTCAGTCCATGAAGACAGAGTTACATTAATCCCTTCTCTGTAAGAACTTCTTGATAAGCCATCCCCTTCATCAGAAATCTCTTCTGCATCCAACCCTTTCTTTGGAGATGGAAACTCTTCACTACCTTTTGTGAAAGGAGTTTCCACCATTCTCATTCCACTACTGTCCCTATTGTGCCCCACTGTAAGAGATCGTTCTGGTAAGTACTTTGATTGGCCTATTTTCATGCTGTCCCTCTGCCCAATAGTAACTGATCGTGATCTCAGTTGGTTTGGTTGTCCAGCCTCAGTCTCTTCCCTCCCTTTCCTATAAAGATACATAAAAAGACACGATCATCAGTATTAGCACGACAGCCAAACATATTTCAATAATGTCAACTGTCAAGCATTCTGCTGACATAAATATCAGGCATAAATATTTCAAATAGCTCAGAAAGCTTCTCCTTGAGGAATTTACATATTTATAAAGATATATGTCAAAAACTCTGTAATTAACCAAAATTTATGTGCAGACCTGGTGAAGATGAGGTGGCCTTTGCAAATAAATTGTATATGACAGAAGACAGGTGCTTTTTCGCGGACATATTTTGCTTTAGTAGACTTGATCTCCATCATGTTTCTGCAGTGGAGCAGTAGCAAAGCAATTTCAATCCTAAGGTGAATGAAAAAGTTTTACTTCTGTAAACCAATGGTTGATATTAAATTGGTGAATATGCTGATATGAAAGCAGTTCTAATTTGGTTTGTACCTCTTATAGAACTTCTCTACTGCTGCTCCCATGACAAGCTTCCTAATCCCATGACTACTAATGAATTCTACAATTCCCTTCTCAATACTGTCCATTTCAAAGGGTTCTTTCTGTGCTCGTACCTAGGTTTCAAAAACCAGAATGCCAAAATCAATAAGAAATATCAGCAATAACCAGAATGCCAAAATCAATAAGAAATATCAGCAATTGCTTTAGTCCAGCATCTGAAGAAGAATTCTTCCAGTCGGTTGAACTGTCAATGAAAAAACTTGGAAGTTTTTAACTATCAACTAACAACCCCAATTTGGATAATTATACCCTGTCATATATAACAACAATAACATTTTGATCTAAACAAAGGAAAACCACCTATTACTCATAGGGAGAACATAACACACAACAATTGATGCTCTTTGTTAGAAAGAGACAAGTCATGTGGACTCTACAACATTTAATATTGTCTATTTGAGATTTTCGGGCAGTGTAAACCCTATATGAGCATGAGAACTGCTACAAACACGAAAAAATTACACAAAAGTAAATCCACAAACTGACGTGACTTAATGTAATGCGTTAGATTTACTTTACATTTTCACGTACTACGTTAAGCGACGTTAGTTTGTAAATTTACTTTTGTATAATTCATTTGTAGCTAAAGTATTTCTTGTTTATGAAATATTTGAAGTTTTCATAGCTAAAACTAAACACCTTTTAGGTGCCGGGCAAAACACACGGTAGAGAGAAGCGTTGTTCCTAAGATAGCTTTCATCAAGAGTTCTGTTTTAGAGCACAAGTTCTTAAAAAAAAAAAAAACACACACACACACACTCACAAACACAGAAAGAAAAAAATTGTAACGAAAAAGAACATAATAAAAGAGACAAAGGAGGAGGATTTAATTATATACCCCCATTTGGCGACAGAAAAGAACGTATTCATCCAGGATGCCATGCATTTTTTGCCTTTCAGTTTCCCGATATTCCCTCACTATGCTTTCCCGCAATGAGCTTGCTGGAGCTTTTCCACCCACTGCAACCCAGAAAATCTCAGATAAATTCCACTTTAAGATACTGAAAAGTAAGCCAAATCCTTCAACTCAAAAGCAAAATTTTCCGTGATCTTTACGATTTGTTAACTGGGAAATGCAATCGATTGTTTAGCAACCAGTTTCTCCTAAACCGCCAAATTATCAGAATACAGGTCTCCTCAACTTCGGTCGATTCTTATATATATTTCCTTATTAAAAATCCTATTTTTACAACATCAAAAACCGAATTCCCTTCAAAACTTATAAGGTTTTATATGCGTACATATAATCGAATTTGAGAGTTTCGAATAGGTCTCCGAATAATGTTACTCATTATCCATTTTTTTTTTTTATCGTTCTATCATCATTCTATAATGTGATACTAGATAATTAAATATTATTTATTATATTTTATTTGTGAAAAAAGAACAATGAGCAGAATTTCTTTTGAAGAAAAATTATTTTTGCATGTCGATGTAAAGGGCGCTTCCTTCAAAGAGATAGCATAATATAATTTGAAACAAAATTTAACCTTGATCCAAATCAAATTTTGACATGTTACCAAGAACCAAGATTATTGCAGAAAGACTGGCTGTATTTAAGACTTACTACCAAAGGGGATGAGCTGTGCAGGCTGATGAATGTGAAGGATGACAATCTTCTTCCCTCCAGAGTTTTGTATTGCCCAACAAAGGATTGATTTCCACTCTTTTGCATCTTTTCCCAGAGCAACGAATATCGTATCCTCTGAACTCTCTTGTATACTACTTGCCATATATACTTCTGGGAATCCCAATAAAAACTCTACAAATTAACCCAATATTATCTACAGGTAATGGAAAATTCAAACTTGAAAAAATCTGATTCCAACAATATTGTTCTTCAGAAGTCTCCTTCAGCTTTTCTCTATTTAAAAAAACAAACCTTCCGAATAGAATAAAGAATCAAATCCCAGCTAGCAAAGAAGACGTGAGAGAGCTCAGAGAGAGACAAGACTTCGTAAAAGCCTTAGCTGCTTCTTTGAAGTTTCTGCAATCTGCATATGCATAAATAAAAGAGAATGGAAGTCAAAGGCATGTCTTGAATGTCTTGTCTAGATTCGGGACGCTGGACCCGATCGTTGCGCGGGAGTTGACTATCTTCATATTATCACATCTTTTTTTTTTTTTTTTAATATTAATTATACACAATTTTTAAAAAAGCAGAGTTTTTTGAAGAAGCCACTTCAACTAAAAAAATAAAAAATAGTTCCATAAAGTTACTTTCCATTTTTTATTATAAATGAGTGAACATGTTAAATAATATATGTTCTTATATATATTGAAATTATTAAATGAAAAATAATCTAACTAATTTTTTATTTAAATTGATATTATTAAATGAAAAATTAAATAATTCATTTTTTTACCAAGACTAATAGTCTTTAATTTTTCTAATATGTGTTTCTTCTTAATTTTCTCAAGTACTCATGTCAATTTATTTTGGAACTTATAACAAATTTATAAATGTTATTGAATTGTAAAAGAAGTTAAAAGACTCGATTTGTAATGATCATGGATTCTTTGCATATGGCACGTCTATGACATGTATTTGGTTTATTTGATAAAAATCAAGTAATTTTACATATAATTATGAGATCCGTGAATGTTGCATAATTTTTTTAAAAAATAGTAGAGTATATTATTAAAAAATTTATTTATTTTTTTATATAAGTCTCATGTATTTTTTTTTTTAAAATAGTTCCGCAACAATTATGCAATTCCTGATTATGATATCTTTTCTCATATCTCACTATATAATCAACTTCTTGCGTCGAGGTAAAAAAGAACTGAAAGGTCGCTTTAATAAGTGATCTTTGCCGTCCTTTTTTGCTCGGATGTAAATGTCGCATCTCAAATATCTTTTTGCCCCCAAAATTTGGCCATATGCATAGATCAGGTAAATCATGGAAAATAATAGTATCAAGCAGGATAAAGGTCTATGCATAATCTATAATTTTAAAAGCATGGGGGTTTTGCTATTGTGAGTCCACATTATCCAGACAAAAGGAAATAGAATGAATACTAAGCGTTTGATGAAATTCCTCAACCAACATTTCATATTCATTCTAGAATTACAGAATACACTTTTTCAAATGAAAATTTGCATACAGTGCTTTGGTCAATAAATAGAGAGTGAAAATGGTTATTACAGAATCATCTAAAATATGCTAATGCAGTCCTATTGGTCATATTACATTCTTGCATTTTGGTGTGAGGATACACTAGAAGATTCCTTTGAGAATGAATCCTTTGTGACAAATTTACTTGTTCTAACATCCCTCGCAATTCAAGCAACATCGATAAGAGTGTGAGGCTTGATAGAAGGAGAGTAAAACGAGTTGTTGAGAGTGGCTTTGTAAAGATATATGCAATTTGATCCTTACTTGAAACAAAAGAAATAGTAAGTGATTTATTTGCAACTCGATCTGGAACAAAGTGATAATCAAGATCCACATGTTTAGTGCGGGAAAGAAAAATAGGATTAACAGAGAGATAAGTTACACTAATATTATCACAGAATAATTGTGATGTAGTGGATAGAAAAATTCCTAACTCCTTCAGTAAGGCTTGTATCTATAAAAGTTCACATGCAGTGTTTGCAACTGATTTGTATTCAATTCTAGTCGATGATCTAACAATAGTTGATTGTTTCTTAGAACCCAAAACACTAAATGAGATCCAAAATAGACACAAAAAGAAATAAAACGAATACCAAGTGTTTGATGAAATTCCTCAACCAGCATTTCATAATCATTCTAGAATTATAGAATATAATTTTTCAAATGAATGTTTGCACACAGTGCTTCGATCAATATATAGAGAGTGAAAACGGTTATTACAGAATTATCTAGAATATGCTAATGCAATCCTATTAGTCAGATTACATCTTTTCATTTTGGTATGAGGACACGCTGGAAGATATTTTTGAGAATGTATTCTCGGTGGCAGATTTACTTCTTCTAACACACATGATGATGATCATCCACTTCCCCATTATTTTATTAAATTAAATAATATATTCCACATGGTCATTCACATGATGTTTATTTTATGATCAACTGATCATACGGCCTTAATTTTCTCTTTTTTTTTTTTAAATTTATTTTTATACTCGATGAAATCATAAATTAGTTCTTTAAATTTTATAGAGAATTAAAGATCACGGCCCGACTTCTATTGGTTATTCTTACGTTGATTCTTTGTATAAAGAGCTTTTGGAAGATTTGTTTTCGCAGTGTTTAGATCAGATAATGCATTAACATTGACACTTTTCTACAAGTTATATATACATATATATATATATATATATTAAATTTGTTTATTTTCTTACGCGTACTTAACTATTCCTCTAGTACTATTATATATATATTTTTTCGTTTTTCAGTTTTCAATATAAAAAATTATCATAATATATACACTAAAAGAAAATTATTTATTCATGCCTACTTATTTACTATCAAAATAACTATTTTTTATTGAAATGAGTATGTTTTCGTAATAAATAGTTATCTTCAATTATCATAAATAATTTATCATAAATATTCATTTTTCTATATATTATAATTATATGAGAATATATGAAAGGAAAATATTATAAGCCTCCACAAGTTGAACGTTTGAATGTCTAGAAGAACATTAGATACAATTAACGTTTGAATGCCGGAGACTTTAACCAATGAAAGTTTGTGTGGAATAATGTGGAGATAACATTTGATATTCCACCTTGTCGACTAGTATGCATTAATTGCGACTTCCAAACACGTATATATGTTTAAGTTATGACGCGATAACGCGTAGGAAAATTATAATGAATTAAATACATAACAAATTTAAGGTCAAATCACTCTGACTTGGTATAACATGTCTTTGTTAGTTAGTAAATAATAAGAGCCATGAAAGGAAATTTAAAATAAATATTTTTTGTTTGTTGGGTTCATTAGAAAGTTAACAAAATTAAATTTATAAATTAATGTAATTTAATATAATATATTATATTATAAAGTTCTCTTATTGTATAAATCTAACGTATCAAATCAAGATATATCAACTTATAAATTTATTATTGTTAAATTCCATCATGGCATAATATTGTACATACCCAATAAGCATTTCCTTCTCCACAAGAAGTTATATTATAATTAATTAATGGGTTGATCTAGATTTACATATATAAATATAGATATATTATATTTCTTATAGATCTGCTAGCTTGTTTATTACAGAAAACAATTAGTTAATAATTAAGTATATATCACCTAAGCAGGAAAATCGAAATGAGGTAGACAAGGAATATGGGATTTGACCATCGAGCCATATTTGATCTGAGAGGAAACCTTAGAATAATTAAAAGACAACAAATGTTGTGACCATCATGATGTGCTTGTTTCTAGCATGTTCTGACTCATGCATTTCTGAATTCAAATATTCAGGAATAATCGGCTGATGCATGACGTTCATGATCCAAAGGGAAGCTTCATGCCGAGGTTTTGATCATTGGCAAGAAGGTCAAAGTTTGGAACTGTTTGGATTTATTATATGTGAATTGATTGTACTGTAGAGAAAATATCTGTTACCACGTAAGAGCATCTCCTTCACGTTCTTTAAAATTTTGTTTAAATTTACTAAAAATTTCCCTTCTTATATATATTTTTTTAAAATTTTACTCATCTTAAAAAAACTTCATACATCTCATTAATTCCCTAGCCTTTACTTTTTCTCATTTATTAAAATAACAATTTACCATTTTTTTTGCTTTATTCTCTCACCTCTATTTCCATTATCAACCTCTTATTATTTAATCTTTTTCTCCTTTTTAATATTTTCAATTTCAATTAAACTCAACAAATTAAATATAATTATTTATTATGAAAAATACATGGGATGTTATTATAAAATAATATATTCAAATTGAAAAGATTTTGGATTATTTTTTCTTCTCTAGTGTATAGTAAGGAGAAATTTAAAAAAAAAAAAACAAAGACAAAGAAAGAGATTAAAATCTAAATAAATCATAATTACAACTGAGTTTTTATATTAGTCAGAATTTATCAAAATACATCACAACTACCACTAACCAAGACATTGAAATAATAATAATAATAAAAGTAGATTATTCCATTTTACATTTACGTCTCTCTACATCAAGTTATAATCTATACCTATTCGTTTTGACCTCTTTTGAAGTTTGTATCTTTTGAAGGTTGGTTTTTAGTCGGGTCATCGTCTTTTTTGCATGCTATGGTATTTTTGAGTTATACCAATAGAAAAACCTGCATGACTACCCAACCTACTCGGTTGACAATGACAAAGAAAAAAAAATCAGTTTAATATAGCAACGTCGAATTTAATTTCTCGAACATCCGAAATACATATTACATTTAAGAGATAGATTCTGTTATCTCGTAGTTTTGGTAATTGAGAAATCGTTATTCCTTATTTTTCTCAGTATGCGCGGCACGTCGCATGCTTTAATACTACAGTAGCATACTGGGTATTTGACGCGGGGAATATTTCTTGAGCGTGAGGATGTGCTGTACTACCACTAAAGGTTGGCATATTTGGTTTGGAATTTTTTTAATGTTTTAGATTTGTAAACAAACGTTAAAAAATAGGGGCGAGAAATTACCCAACTTATAAATGTGTGTGGTTCAATAATTGAGACTCAATTAGGTTTTTTTAAAATTATAGCATGCGAAAGCCAAAGTGCATGAATGGCTGTAAACTGTCAATCCCAGTTGCCGAATAGTGACCTTTCGGGATTCACAGATCACCTTGTCGTAGTCAATAGATCTTTGACCTAACCACTATGAATGATTACCCACTCATCATAGCCTTACGTTAACTAGCAATAAATCATTCCTAACAGACAAATAATGGATCACATATCAGAGACATAAGAAATAGGGATATCGGCTGTGGGGGTGTCTAGGTAAACATGCAAATCCCAAAAACAATAAAAAAAATGGGTCTTAAATTTTACATAACATCTTCAATATAAATATGGGCTCACTATGTGCACATCATAACCCATTTACTCTAGGCACACAATAATACTATAGGGGTCAGTCAATGCCACGGCACCAACTAAGAAAATTGGTCAAGCAATGCCACATAAACATGTACCGATAATTATAATGGATATCAAAAGGGTTAAGCATTCCACTGAACCAACCAAAGGATGTTCAAAAAATAACTTGAACACAAATCAGATGCAAAAACAGGTGCAAACAAGTACCAATAATTTCAATAGATATCAAATGGTCAAGCAATGCCACCGAACTAACCAAAGAATGTTTAAAAAATAATTTAAACACAAATCAGATGCAAGAATAGGTGGAAACAAGTACCGATAATTTCAATAGATATGAAAGGGGTTAAACAATGCCATGGCACCAATCAAAGAGTGTTTCAAAAAATAATTTGAACACAAATCAAATGCAAAAATAGGTGCAAAGTGCAAATAGGTACCAATAATTTCAATAGATATCAAAGGAGTCAAGTAATGCCATGGAACCAACGAATGAGTGTTCAAAAAATAGTTTGAACACAAATCAAATGCAAAAACAGGTGCAAACAGATACCAATGATTTCAACAGATATGAAATGGGTCAAACAATGCTACGACACCAACCAAAAAGTGTTTAAAAAATAATTTGAACACAGATTAGATGCAAAAACAAGAGCAAACGGGTACCAATAATTTCAATAGATATAAAATGAGTCAAGCAATGCTACAAAAATAGTCCAAAGAGTGTTAAAAAAATACTTTGAGCACAAATTCTCGAATAAAAACCCTATGAGAGTCGGCTCAATCTCGATTACAAGGTGAATACCCAATGGAAAATGCATAAGATTTTGCAATTAAAATCTAAAGAAATCTCACGGAAATCGTGATATTGAGAGAGAGAGAGAGAGAGAGAGAGAGAGAGAGAGAGAGAGAGAGAGAGAGAGCTGCTCGTCGGCAAAATCCAAGAGGAAAGAACATTTACTGGCGATTAGAGACGAAATCGATGAACATGTTGGTGGGGGGCGAGATCATTGATGGAGTGAAACCAAAGTGAGAGTGAATGGAGAAGAAAGGTGAAGCGTCGAAGGAAAGAAAGAGAATAAACTGTTTTGCACGCAAGAGGGCTGGAAAAATGAGATAAAGGGCTACAATAGCCCTTCAAAGATGAGGGGCTACTATAACCCATCTCATCTGATGTTCTCAAGATAGGGCACCAGATGTGGGAGTGTTTTAGGGTCAATATTTTAGGAATTGGGTCATTTGATACACCCAATACGAATGCTCTAATACCCATATTCAATGGTGGGTAAACTTGTTTAAAATTAGGTGTATTTTGGAAACATAATTATTTTTGGATGTTTCCAGACTACTTGATCAATACCATGTGGTATTTAAAATTAGCTAGTCTGTGACTTAGTACCACAAACAATCAAAAAGACTTATATATTTTTGAGAAATGATTATTTATAGTCGTGAAATATATAAATATTACATTTTAAAAAAATGAGTAAATGCAGATCTTATATTAAGAAAAATGAACTTTTTAATAGTATACTCTATTCTTTTTTAAAGTAATTGTGCGATATTTATATATTTTGTAGTTGTATGTAGAATTATTAGATAATTTTTTACCATACCAAAAAGGCTTACTGAGGTTGAAATTGTGCCAGTAATAAATCATATAGAATTCATTTTATATATATACTTTTTAATTATTTGAGGCCGCGAAACTCGTACGCCTATAAAGATGCATGAAATTAAATTTTCATGATCTAAAGGAAGTCACCAAAGGGATTGCCGACATTTTTCGCTTAAGAATGGAGGCCGGACAGCGCACACATGTCCTACACTAAAAAGGTAGAAGAAATGCCTATAGAGAAGTCAATGAATAGAGAAATAGTATAGAAAATGAGTAATATTTGATTTAGTTATTGAATATTACATACTATTTTTAAAGCGTAATGGAAGTTTACGAATTTTTTTCATGCCAATTCTTAATTTATCTACTTTTTCAAATAAATATGCTGGATTAATTGTATACCGTAAATTGTATAACTCATTTATCTACATTTCTTTTTTTGTTAATACAGCTTTCGGATGTAGAAACAATTATAGAAACATAGTTAGAAACTTATGGGGGTAAACATACGCACTACAAAAAAAATTGATAATAGTGATCTAACATTAGCGACGAAAAAGACTATTTGTAATGAAAATAACTATTAGTAACTAAAATAGACTATTAACGACTAATAAAAATACAGCAAATAAACAGTTTTCTTATAGTGATGATTAGAAAAAGGGTTCAGTTCACTCCTAAATAAACACAAAAATAGTTTACTGCTTACTAAGTTATTGATAATTCACTCAATTAAATTCAATATTTTCTAAATGAATTGGTGGGTTTAGCTGAAAATCAAGAGTAGGAAGAAATGAGCAATATAAGTTGAACTTAGAAGAGTAAGTGCAAAAGGTTACAAGTGATCATTGAAGTAGCTAGCTTTGTTACTTTCCATTGATTTGTTATTTTGAGATGTGGATATTTTAATTTGTTGAGTCTTTATGGAGATTTTAATTTGTGATATTGAGTTCTTTCTTTGATGTCCTTTTAAGGAACACACACACACACATATATATATATAATTGGTTTGAACAAATACATTTATATTATATGGAGCTTTTAGAGTATATATTTATATTGTGGGGGATAATTTTTAGGTGACATGAGAAAGCTGTAAGTGTAACTCCCTAGGTACATGACATTACACTCACTCAAATTACCATAGACTTTATTATTATTATTATTATTTTTTTAAGGCTAAGTACTAGCTCCACCTCGGCTGATAACACTGATCATAACAAATTTCCAGTGGTTTATTGAAGTGAAGCCAAGGGACAATTCTAATTTAGTACAGACCTTTTATGTCATATACATAAAATAAAAGGATCGTACTCTTTTTCTTTTTACACGCACAAAAAAAACCTCATGGGAGTTTTAGATCAATAGACTCTCACCTACAAATACCACTCAAACATCTCTATACCTGCAAAAATACTACTCGACAATTGCTAAAATTACACAACATTTATTTATTGATAATGCTTTCAAAAACCTCAAGTTAAATCCCTTAGTGACTCGAGTCCCTCCAAGACACCACCAGAGCCAAGATCTGGTCTCCTTCTTCTGTTCTTGTCACAACACATCAGTGCCAATTCAGCCAAAGGTTGAGCAACCTCAAATGGCCAACGTCCAGCTGAAGGATCCAAAAGGGATTCAAAATTGTCGGCAATTAACGCAAAGTTGACTTCATCTACCATGTAGTATGGTGGTGATTTCCCTGTCAACAATTGCAGTAAAATGATTCCAAATGAGTCAACATCTGACTTCACTATAAGAATTCCACTATGAAGAAATTCAGGATCTAAGTAAGGCAATGTTCCCTTTGGGACAGTGTTATAACTCAGTGTTACACTGTCACTTAAACTTTGATCACGGCTTAACACTCGGCAAATTCCAAAGTCACTAAGTTTACATACAAATTTGGAATCAAGGAGAATATTGGCTGGTTTCAAATCTCCATGCACTATGGTGTGAGGTTGAGTACTCGAATGAAGATACACGAGGACAGAGTATAACTCTATGGCGATCCGGAGTCGAGTCTGCCATGACAATGGAGGACTGTTGTCCTTGCATTTGAGTCTATCTTCAAGGCTTCCATTAGGAAGATATTCATAGATGAGTGCAAAAGCTTCCGGGCAAGATCCAATGAGTTTCACAAGATTGGGATGCCTCAACTGACCTAATACTCCAACCTGATATATATATATATATATATGTATACAGCCGATAAAGATCAAATTATTCAACCAAAAGTTTGATATCAAAGTACTCACATTGATACTTTTTCAGAACATCTGTATTAAAACTGTCTCCAAACTGTTATAGACACAAAAATATTATACAAAGTAAACTTATAAACTGATGTGGTTTCATAGAATCCGTTAGATGTAATTTATAATAAAAGTAACTTTACAATCCTGACATACTACGTCAAATCACATTAGTTTGTGAATTTACTTTTGTGCAATTCTTTGTACTTAAAGTATTTTCCTTAAGTAAAATACTTTTTCAGATCTAAACAACTTAATGTTTTTCAATAAATGCATATACAAAGCTCCATTTGGAACTCTTGGGAGCCTTGAGAATGTAACATCTTTATAGCTACCTCAGTTTTTAGGCAACCAATATAAATGTTCCCATATCCTTATTGTCCAATTTTTCGAGATTCATGAAATCCTTAAGTAGCTTCTACAATTTTAGAAAGCGAGAATTCAGGCAGCTCGAGCATGTACCCATTTGAGTCCTCTCTTTTTCTTTTTAGACCTTATGCTTCTTTTAGGGCATGATCACGCTCCGTCTGCAATTCATCCTTTTCTTTCTGTAACTCTGCAATTTGGTTCTTTAATGATGTTTCCTGTTCTTTGGAAATCTGCAGTTCATCTATGTATAAGTCTCTCTGATTCTCTGCATCTTGGGCCTATTGATAAGATCATTAGCAAGTTCTGTAAGATTTTGAAAAGGTTAAAATTGTATTCTTTTCAACCAATGGTGAATGCATGGAGTAGTCATGTAAAATGCACTATTTGTTTGTAAAACTTGTAAAAAGCTTGCTCTTCGTATAGCGTCAATCATATATCCCTCTGCTCTTTGACGCACAAGTGCTTCTTTTTTAAGGTTGCCATCGCTTGTTGGAGCTGCTCGATCCTGCTACTGTTGGGAAATAGGCAAGGAAACAAACAACAAAGATATGAAATAAACCGCAGCGGATGCAACAATGAAAAATAAAACAGTAAACACAGAAAGAACACACAGATTTAAGTGGTTCAGCTCAAAATGAGCTTACATCTACTGTGTGGTTAGTTTCAAAGCTTCACTAGATCAAATGGAGGTTACAAAGAGAGTATCAAGAGATACTTACAACAGAGAACACTCACCTCACGTGTATACACTCAATCCTCACAAGTTTCACTCAGAATAGTGGAGAAATGGAGAAGAAAATGATCTAGAAGCAAACACTGTTCACTGGCGCCGAAAACAGAGGCCTCGTTCTCCGTCTGCGTCTTCGTCCTCTGATGCGCGAAATGCCTTCGCGATATTTATATTATGCAATCTCGCTCGAGCGAGATTTAAACTCGTTCGAGCGAGGACTTCTAGGTCAGATTCGCTCAACTGGAAATCGGACACCTGGCGCCACGTGGAATCTCGCTCGAGCGGGAGGTCGAGCGAGAGTCGAGCGAAGTCACTGCCTGAACCTCGCTCGAGCTGGAGGTCGAGCGAGGGTCGAGCGAAGTCTCGGGTTGGAGCAATTCTGGAAGGCTCGAAGTCTCGCTCGAGCGAGACAGGACTGGGCTTGTATTCCTAAGCCATACTCAACAGCTACGATCCATAAAACCTTTAATTTCAAAACCTTGTTATGTTCTCTACCCATTTGATGAATAGTGCCAATGAGAAACGTTAAACATGTTTTGGCATTCATATTTGCAAACACAAAACAGAATGCAACAGAATGCTTTGCACTACACATACCACAACATTGTGAGCTTCATTAGAAGATGTTGATATGTTACTTAAACTAGAAATCAACCTCGGACTTTGTTGCAGAGTAGAAGGGCTTCTTGAATAATCCAAAAGCGGCAGCGGAGAGAGTGAGCGACTATACTGCAATGCTTTGCCATTTTTATCATTCCATGAATTTAGAGTTAGTTCAACCACTCTTGTGGGAGAGCTTGGTGAGAAACTATAATCCCCAGGACTCGTTGGGGATGAAAGCTCTTTAGAACGTTTTGGGCAAGGAGCAACTAGAGCAGCCAGAGCAGTGCTCCTATTGCGTCCAACTGTAACGGATGGTAATTTGGGGTCGTCTGAGGATTCAATTACTGGATTGCCGACCATGTTGTTGTACGCTGAAGGACCAGATCGTGATCTATTTAGGTTTGATTGTCCAGTTTCAGTGTCTGCTGCACTAGCTTCCCTGTTTTGGCAGGATACTTCCATATCAGGAGAAGGATAATGGTCATATAGAAAGAAAATAAAGGATGATCAATGAGTAATAAAAGTATCATATTGTTCCTGATGTAATGAAAGTGGGATGTGAGTGAGGTTTAGGGCATTTTTTTTTTCCTGAAATAATTGATCAAACTTGTCTAAAACTTTAGTGTATTTTCTTAGGAGGCTACAGCTAGCAGACTAAGGCCCAGTTTGGATTAACTTAACTCATATAATCTCTCAATTCAAATGGGGCCTAAGTGTTAATTAGAAAAATGCAAGTTTTTGTCCTTTTTTTGTCATCCTCAATCCTTATTCATATTTGCTGATTAGTTTGCTTTCACTTGTTTCCTATGTTAATAACTTAATTTAACAACCATTCAAACTGTCATATTGACAAATGTAACTACAAATTGCAAAGTTTTAAATGAAGAGTGACATTGTTCTGTAGTAGAAATTAAAGATATGGATAAAAAAAATATTTCATGGGTATAATGTTTTGCAGTCACAAATTAATACAAAAGTAGTTTAAAAAAAAAAAATGCTCAAGAGTATAGTCCTTATTGATATGAGGTGAGTATCATTATTTACTAAAATGATGCAGAACTACAAAACAGAAACCTACGAAAGATGAGGTGGCCCTTGCAAATGATTTGTATTTGACATGAGACGGTTGCATTTTTACACAAATGCTTTGCTTTTTTAGACCCCAGTTCCACTTTTCTACAAAACGGGGCAGTAATTAAGCTATATATCTCTATACAAATATCGAAGAATGCACATCAACTTTTTCAAATTGAGAAAGAGATTTTTTCAAATTCTCGTATAAAAAAGAAAATAAATAATTTAATTTTTTCATATCTCAAATTAATTTTTTCAAGTTCTAAAATAAAATTAATTAAAAAAATATATATTATAATAATATTTTATTCAATTTTTAATTTTTAAATCTTTGTGGATTTATAGGTAGACCTAAATCTTTGCATATTCCAAATAACATCCACAAGCAACATATAATTAATGAGAAATTTATCTTTGCATTCTTGACTGAACTATGGGCTTAGAGAGAGAAAGAGAAAGACTCAAGGAAGATCCCACATATTTGACAATATTCTTAAGGGTGGCTGTACAGCCACAGCTCTCAGCTGGGAGCTACCTTTAGTAATAGTAGCATTTGTTTTTTGTTTATATATACAGTATTAAAAAATAGATTAACTAAAAACATAAAAATAAAACATTCCAGTGACATTTTTCTATTCTTAATTACCGTTTATAGTGATTGGCCGATGTTGATCCAATGACAAGCTTCCTGATCCCATGTCTAAAGATGAGTTTTAGGATTCCCTTCCTTACAGAATCCATTTCAATGGTTAGCGTTTGTGCCTATACCTATGTTTTCAAACACCACAAAACTGATCATGAGCCCTTATTAACTGTTGTAATCCATAATCCAGATCACGAACGAGAAGAAATAAGGATTCACAGATCAAGAAATTATATATATACCCCCTTTTGTTCGCAGAAAAGAGGGCATTCCTGCATCATTGCATGCATATTGTGTGTACCAGTTTCCAGGCGTTCTCTTACCTTCCTTTTTGTCATTAAGCCTCGCACTGAAGTACAAGATGATCAGATGACAAATAATAAATACATATGCGAGAGAAATAAATATATGAAAGTTTTTTCAAAAAAAGATATTAATTATAAAGAAGTACGTGCCTAAAGGGAAGAGCTTTGGAGGCTTGTGAACATGAATGACGCAAATCCTGCTTCCTCCATTGTTCTCTATAGCCCAAGACAGTATTGACTATTGATTTGCAGTCTTTAACATCTTTTCCCACCGCAACGTATATGATCATCATATCCTCAGCCATGGAATTTCCTGAGCTCATATGCCTACTACTCGCCACACACACACACACACACACACACACACACACATATAGTACTTACATGAAGAAGAAGAAGAAGAATATCCAAGCTACCACGAAACTATTATATATCAAGTCACCAATCATCAACAAAGGCCTACTCATTTTTGAAGTCGAAGAAAAGCTAGTATCTAGTCAAAAATAATACATATATATATGTATGTATGTATGCACTTTACTTTCTGTGAATGCACAGAATTAGTCCGACTTCAGCCAAAAAGCATGTCAAATTATTACATTTCAAAGACTTTCCTAGCTCAAATTAGTCTGAACACGTACATTTTCTACTTAACCACAAAACTCTCAAATATTTAACGCATGGATTTGGATTATAAAAAAAAACTCCATTCAATTCATTTAATTTAATTATTACATTTTTTTTAACTTTTAAACAAAATATAATAAGCAATCCAAAATTTTCAAATCTAAAAATAAAGAAAATATTAAAAAGAAATATTTTAATAATATTTTATTCAATTTTTAATTTTTATCTCATTTTATCTTAACTCAATCAAACACAACTCACTATCCAAATCTCACAATTTTACTTCCTAAAATTAAAACCTTATTTAAATAATTAGATAAAATAAGATAGTTTTAAATAATAGTTAAATAAAATTTAATAAGAATCAAGAAACTATAATTACAAGAGAGATAAAATCAAGAGAGAAAAGTAAAGTGGTGTATTAAAAAGTCTCAAATTACAAAGCAAAAATGAAGCAAGTGTACATAAAAAGGAAATCCAGCTTATATACAAATAAAAAAATTGACACGTGTACATAAATATTAAGACTCCAAAAAAAAATTGACGTGTGTATAAAAAATTGATGTAATTTAAGAAAAATTTTAAAATAAATTACATAAATGTTTGGGATTGCACAAGAGGTCCCCATTTCCCCGGGAGGGCGGGGGGACTATACTTAAATAGACTTTTATTGTAATAGAGAATACTTAGATTTTTATGTTTTATGCTTTAGACAAATTTTGTTAAATTTTACGTTATATATGTGAATTGTAAAATATAATTTTACATTTTTGAAGATTTATTATTTTAAAATATGGGCCCAAAATGGTCTAGAAAGAAGTTCTATGCCATTTTTAGGCCTTGTGCCCATTTACCCTAGTCTGAGGGTCCAAATTTGCCCCTCGTCACCCGGGTAGGGAAATCCCCTGGATGCAAGTAGCAAATCTCACATCTCATCCCCACTCCTAATTTTATTAGTAAGTTTTTAGGTCTCGTTTGGATGCACAGAATAGCTGAGTGCAATTCACTTTTAGGTTGCTTTAAACATCCAAACACATGTGAGTTGTCAAATAAGTGCTCCACATTTGAACCCATGGGTTGGGCCTAAACTGATTGAAGTTCACCTAAATCTAGTGAATAGCGCCGGCAACTCAACTAAAAGGAACTTTGTCATAGAAGGAATTTAATCCATTTGTCTTAACTTGGCGTGCGTTTGAATGCAAGTGCAAGCTTGTAGGTTTTTGTTTTTATATGAAAGTTTGGCGCACTGGAAGGGAGACATTATTGACAGGTGAACAATACATTCATGGTGGAAGTTAATTCAACTCAATTCAACTTAATTTAATATCTAAATGCAGCCTTATTATTATTTGGAAGTTACTAACAAATCCTGAAACAAAAAGTCTACAGAAATTAAAAAGTCTTTAAATTAAAGCTAACATATTAAAATATAGAGATATCTAATCCAAACAAAAAAACAAGCTAATGATTATCACGATCTAAATCTTGGCTTAGAATTTCAATCCATTTTAAACTCATCAAAAGCCTGTTTTGGAAACATGCTAGGCATACAAAAGAGCTCAGACATTAATCCGCAATAAAATTACTTACTTTCCCTGTATAAATGCTGCATAGTAACAATAAAAAAAATCATAAACTTACAAACTTGCTTCCCTTCATGAGTTATTAAAATATTCAAGGTGGAGAGTATTGAGGAAATCACTCAATCAAGATCTTCACAAAATTGACTACCACAATTATAAGAATTTTACTTGTGCATAGTTTCTTTTTATACTTGTAAATTGATTGCTTTCATTGATTTGTAAAGATACGTTATGCCTTGTAAACAATATAAATTCAAATGCAATTCACCACCGAAACTAAGGTGGATTTCACACATTCTCATGGTATCAGACACCATACTTGGATTAATCTCCTTCTATCCCAATCTCTTCCCCTACAACACCATGATTCAGATGATGACAATCAAAGAGTCTTCCTCAAATTATCTTCTCTAGAAGAGCCAACTTCTTTCCCTGCTTAAGAATCAAGCCTTGCTTGGCCATGTTGATGGTACGCTCGAGCCGCCACCCCCATTCGACTCATTTGCCTCTCAGACACCAAATAGCAAATACTAGGCATGGAAAGCAACTAACCAACCGTTGCTTAGTCTATTGCTCTCCTCCCTCACCGAGGAGCCTATGGCCGAAAAAGTAGGACTTTCTACCTCCCGCGACGTCTGGATGGCTATGGAGAATACCTTCAGCCATCGTTCCAAAGCTTAAGAGATTCACCTCAAAGACGATCTCCACTTGATGAAACGAGGCACTTGTCCCATCACTTCCTATGCCTGTGGCTTCAAGGGCCTCTGTGATCAGCTTCATGCAATTGGAAGACCTGTTGATGGCACTGATAAAGTTCATTGGTTCCTTCGGGATTTAGGAACAGACTTCTCCAGTTTCTTTATTGTGTAAATGGCGCAAACACCGCTCCCTCGTCCTTCACGAATTTGGTGTCTAAAGCTAAAAGTTGTGAGCTTTTCAAAAGTCCCTTGAGTCTCAAGCTCCCTCTGCTGTAGCGTTTACAACAAACACCAGATCATTGCCTCACACTGGTGGTTTGTCTTGCAACCGAAGAGGACGTTTCAACGGCACCAACTCTGGACATGGCCAAGGTCGTGGTGGTGGTCACCGTCCTCCTCGCTGCCAAATCTATCGCATAGAGGGTCATTACGCCGATCGTTGCCATCAACGTGATACACGTAATGACCAAACGACACATCTTGCCAAGGCTTTCACGGGCTCTTGTAGCATTTACGAAGATTTGGGCCCGGACTGGTTTGTGGGTACAAGGGGGGCCTCGGCCCATGCGACTGTTGACTCCTCTCAATTGGACCAGCCCACTAACTATAAAGGTAAAGATTGCGTAATTCTTGGGAATGGTGAGTCACTATCCATTACCCATACTTGTAAAATTTCTCCCACCCCAAATTTTCATCTTTTAAATGTTTTCGTTGTTCCTCGCCTCACCAAAATTTAATTTCCATTAGTAAACTAACTTCCGAGTTTCCATTATCTATCACCTTTACTAACAATTTAGTCGAATCAGAAAATAGGAAGGGTGGTGGCAACCGGCAAGCATGATGGCGGTTTATATGTGCTTGAGCGAGGCAACTCTGTTTTTATTTTTGTCCTAAAAACTAAATCGCTTCATGCGTCTTATGATTTATGGCATGCACGACTTAGACATGTCAATCATTATGTTATTTCTGATTAGAATAAAAAATGACAGCTTTATCTTACTTCTTTGTTGCCTTCCCCTACTTTGTGTAGTACATTCCAAATTGCAAAAAAGTCATCGTTTACCTTATTCTCATAATGAACATAGATCCTCTAATGTGCGTAATCTTATTCATTGCGACATATGGGATCCCTCATCCATCAAATCAAATTTAGGTTTTGCCTATTATATTTTGTTCATTAATGTTTGCCTGCATTTTACGTGGCTTTACCCATTGAAATTGAAATTGGATTTTTACAAAATTTTTATTCAATTTCAAAAGCATGTGGAAAATCGACACTCTGCTCGTATTAAAGTTTTTCAAAGTGATGGTGGTGCTGAATTCACCAGTAATCTTTTTCAAGATCATCTCCGTTCCTCTGGCATTAGTCATCAACTCTTCTGCCCTTACACACCTGCCCAAAATGGGCGCGCAAAAAGAAAACACCACCATGTGCTTGAAACGGATTTAGCTATTCTCTTTCACTCTCACATCTCTCCTCATTTTTGAGTTGACGCTTTTAGTACTGCAACCTACATTATCAATTGCTTGCCCACATCGTTTCTTGAAGGTAAGTCACCCTTTGAGATTCTGTATGGTAACCCTCCAAATTATAAAATTTTTCATCCTTTTGGTTGTTGTGTTTATCCCTGTTTACGTGTATTTTCTTGGGTTATAGCTCCTCTCACAAAGGGTTTTGCTGCCTTGATCCCATCACCTCTTGGCTCTACATCACCCGTCATGCTCACTTTGATGAAACAAATTTTCCCTTTCTCACTACCTCTCAAGCCCAACCCATATCCTCACTCCAATTCTCCAATTTCCTCGAACCTCATCTTATACATACAGACCTACCTCCATTTGACTCTGACTATTGTTCCCCACACATTACTCAATCTGGATCCAACCCCTGTATTATGTGTACTGATTCAGTGAATGAGTCCTTGCAGGTTCCTAATTCTTTTGTAGGTCTCTCACAACAGGTCTCATCCCCCAGCTGATCTCTTTTTCAAGCCTGTGAATATCATGCCCTTGCTCCATCGCTCCTATTGAGCTCTCATCCTATGGTTGCGAGAGCTAAAGCTGGCATCTTCAGGACCCGTCCCCCAACAAATCTTAACTTCTTGGATTCCTCTGGTTTTCTATCTGCTCTCATTTCCTCGACTGAGCCTAAAGGTTTCAAATCTGATACTAAGAATCCTGCGTTGCTTGCTGCCATGTATGAAGAAATTCATGCACTTCAACATAATTGTACTTGGATTTTGGTATCTCGACAAGATAACACCAACATTGCCGGATCCAAATGGGTTTTCAGAACCAAATACTTACTAGACGGATCCATTGAGCGCTTCAAAGCTCACCTTGTTACAAAGGGTTATACACAGGTACTTGGCCTTGACTACACCGATACTTTCAGTCCGATGATAAAGGCTACTACTGTTCGTGTTGCGCTTTTTCTTGCTGTAACATAGAAATGGCCCCTTCGTCAAATTGATGTCAAGAATGCATTTCTTAACAGCACTTTTATTGATCAAGTCTATATGGAGCAGCCCCCAGGGTACATTGACTCTCGCTTCCCTAATTATGTTTGTCAGTTGAAGAAATCTCTATACGGCCTCAAGCAAGCTCCTCGTGCCTGGTTTCAATGTTTTAGCTCATTTCTTCTTCAATTTGGGTTTTCTTGCAGCAGAGCTGACACATCTCTTTTTGTCTTTTCACAAAAGACATATATTATCTACCTGCTCCTTTATGTAGATGACATCATTATCATAGGCAACAACACCTTTCTTCTTGATAGCTTCACTCGCAAACTCAATTCCGAATTTGCTACTAAAGACGTAGGCTCTCTCAACTACTTCATTGGTCTTGAAGCATTTACCACTTCTGATGGTCTCTTCCTCAGTCAGTTCAAATATGCACAGGACATCCTCTCACAAGCTCAATTACTTGACAGCAAGCCTATCTACACTCCTATGGTTGTCTCTCAACATCTCTCTACCAATGGTCTTTTATTTCATGATCTCACTCTTTACCGATCACTTGTTGGGGCCTTCCAGTATTTGACTATCACATGCCTGGATATTGCATATGCAATTAATTCTGTCAGTCAATTTCTACATGCTCTGACTGATGATTACTTTATGGCAGTTAAGCGTATTCTTTGCTATGTTAAAGGCACCATTCAGTTTGGTCTGTTTTTTCAACCATCCTCTTCTCTTGGTACTCTTGTTGCCTATTCAGATGTTGATTGGGCCGGTTGCCCTGATACTCTTCGTTCCACTTCAAGTTATTCCATTTACCTTGGTGATAATCTAGTTTTCTAGAGTGCTAAGAAATAGCCCACTTTCTCTCGTTCAACTGTGAATTGGAGTACCGTGCCCTAGCCTTCACTACCGCTAAACGCTTCGTGATCTTCGGGTACCCGTTTAGCAGAAGTTTTCCTCTTATGTGACAATAAAAGTGCAATTTTTTTAAGCTACAATCTAGTGTCACACAAACGAGCTAAGCATGTCGAATCAGACTACCATTTCTTTCATGAACTCGTCGTTATTGGCAAACTCCGTACACATTATATTCCATTTCACTTACAAGTTGCTGATATTTTTATTAAGAGTGTATCTCGACCACTTTTTGAGTTATTTCGATCCAAGCTTCACATCCGACCTCATCCGACGTTTAGCTTGCAGGAGGATGTTGAAGAAATCACTTAATCAAGATCTTCATATAGTTTACTACCGTAATTATAGGAATTTTACTTGTGCATAGTTTCTTTTCATACTTGTAAATTGATTGCTTTCATTAATTTGTAAAGAGATGTTATATCCGTAAACAATATAAATTTAAATGCAATTCACTACCGAAACTAAGGTAGGTTTCACCTATTCTTAGAGAGAACATTTTGGCGATTTAGTGATCTATAATCGTTGTAGCATCTGTCTTAATCAATCAAGTATAGAGCATAACAAAGTTTGATGCAAGCAAAGTAAAAAATGGAACACCATCTACCTCTTTCTCTTTTAAAGCTTGTTTGGATAGTGAGATCAGATTAGATCAAACAAAATATTTTTAAAATATTATTTTTTAATATTAATATTATTTTATATTTTAAAATTTAAATAATTAATTATATTTTATATAAAAATTTGAAGAAATTATAATAATAAAATAAGATGAAGTTTTTTTATATCCAAATAAGACCTAAATTTCTGTGTGTTTATATATATATAATCTTTTATATTATAAATTTTTGGAGATGTCTAGGTTTGGACCGTTCTTTCTGGGCCAAACCATAATTAAATCTTATCCCATTTTTAGACATTATTCATTCGTAACAACTGTAGAAATAACTTGAATGTTACATGAATCGGCATCAGATCAGTTTGACATTTATTTGCTGAAAATTGTAGGATTTAACACAATCTTATAAATATTAATAAAGAAATCTAGAGATGAGTAAGCACCAGCAAGCGCTTAGAAAAAAAAAAAAAAAAGCACCAGCAAGCTGCCTGCCAAATAGAGTACAAGAATTAATTGCCAAGTCTAAGCTTTGAGCCGTCTTAAGTTGAAATATAAAATGCAGCCAACTGGGAAGAAGACAAACACAAGTAGTCTTTATGATTAGAATGACTTCATGGAATATTGTGTTGACTGTTGAGTTTTTCAACGTGAAGAATGACTTTATTGTTATGAAACTAAAAACAGAAACTACTATTGCAAAAGAGAAATAAGAAACTCTATTTGAAACTCTTAAGAACTGAAACTTTCTTTCTCTTTCTATATTTTCTTATGAATTTTATTACAATTGAAGCCCCTATTTATAGGTTTTGAAATTATTATGTAAGTTACTATGTAAGTCACTATGCAAAATTTAAAATAATAGTGGTAGGGTCATTCACATAATTTTAGTGGTGGGACAGGCGGCGGCGGCCGTCCCTCTACTTACTTATATAATTCATTACACTCTCTCTTGAATGACTATCCATAAAGAATCTGCCTCGTTAAAACCTTGCCAAGTAAAAACCCAGTGGGAAGAAAAACCAATGGCGAAGGAAAAAGAGTACAGTCTTCTTAAGTATCCACAAGTGCTTTAAGATTGCCTCATTAAAACCTTGTAGAGGAAAACTCAGTGGGACAAAACCTCAGCGAAGGAAAAAGAGTACAATCAGCACATTTACTCCCCCTGAAAAGTGCATGACAAAAGATCTTTGAGTTTTTGCGTTCCAATGTTATACACAATCTTCTTGAATGTGGAAGTTGGTAACGCCTTTGTGAATAAATCTGCCAGATTATCACTAGATCGTATCTGCTTGACATCAATTTCACCTTTCTCTTGAAGAACTTAGGTAAAATATGTTTGGTTCTGTCACCTTTGATATATTCTCCTCTGATTTGAGTGATACAAGCAGTATTATCTTCATATAAGATTGTTGGGCTATTATTGATCATGGGAAGTCCACACTTTTCCTGGATATGTTGAATAACTGATTTCAGCCAAATACACTCTCGACTTGCTTCATGAATAGCAATGATCTCTGAGTGATTTGAAGAAGTAGCAGATAGTGTCTGCTTAACAAATCTCCATGATATGGCAGTATCTCCATAAGTAAATAAATATCCAGTTTGAGATCTACCTCTGTGTGGGTCTGAAAGATAACCTGCATCTGCATACCCAATCAATTCTGGACTTGATCCACGTTGATAAAATAATCTCATATCAACCATACCATGAAGGTAACGAAGGACATGTTTAATGTCATTCCAATGCCTTCGAGTTGATGCAGAACTATATCTTGCAAGCAGATTAACTGAGAATGTAATATCTGGTCGAGTGCAATTTGTAAGATACATCAAATCTCCAATTGCACTGAGATATAGTACTTTAGGACCAAGAATTTCTTCATCATCATCACAAGGACGGAATAGATCATTCTTCACATCAAGTGTTCGAACAATCATTGGAGTACTCAGGGGATGAGATTTGTCCATATAAAAATGTTTTAGGACTTTCTCAGTATACATGGACTGATGAATAAAAATTCCATTTGGCAAGTGCTCGAGCTGCAGGCCGAGACAAAGTTTTGTTTTGCCAAGATCTTTCATTTCAAATTCATTCTTTAAATATATAGTAGTTTTTGAGATCTCTTCAGGAGTTCCCACAATATTTAAATCATCAACATAAACCGCAATAATGACAAATCCGGTATCTGATTTCTTAATAAAAACACATAGGCATATAGGATTATTCTCAAATCCTTCTTTCAATAGATATTCGCTTAAGCGATTATACCACATGCGTCCAGATTGCTTCAACCCATATAAAGATCTTTGTAGTCTGATTGAGTACATATTTCTAGATGTACTTGTAGATGCTTCAGGCATCTTATATCCTTTAGGGATTTTCATATATATGTCATGGTCTAAGGATCCATATAAATATGCAGTGACCACATCCATCAATCACATTTCTAATCCTTTTGTAACAACCAAACTAATCAAAAATCTAAATGTGATTGCATCCATAACAGGAGAGTATGTTTCTTCATAATCAATCCCGGGTTTTTGCAGGAAACCTTGTGCGACAAGCCGTGCTTTGTACCACACAATTTCATTTTTCTCATTACGTTTTCGTATAAATACCCACTTATATCCAACAGGCATTACACCCTTTGGTGTTTGGACAACAGGTCCAAATACTTCTCGCTTTGCTAGCTAATTTAATTCAGCTTCAATAGCTGTTTTCCATTTTGGCCAATCATTTCTACGTCGACATTTTTCGACGCTTTTTGGCTTACTTTATTCATTACTTCTGGTAATATCAAGGGCCATTTTATATGAAAATATGTTGTCGACAACAGTTTTATTTCTATCCAGAATTTCTCTAGTTTTCATGAAATGTATTAAGATCTCATTATTTTCAGGTACCTGTTCTTCTTCAGGGGAAAACATTTCATGACATACCTCTTCAGGAGGTCCCTTTTCAGGAGATTTATACTCTTCAGGAGTTTCCTCTTCAGGAGGTTTTGGAATAGAAGATTTGAGCTCTTTAGGAGCACCGATTATATTTGTAGCCTGTATTGTGGGTACATGTTCTTCAGGAACACCAAATTCATTTTGTATTCTTTTCCTTCTGGGAATTTTGTCTTTTATACCAATAGGTCTTCCACGCTTCAGGCGTGCCTTAGATTCACCTATTCCTGTTTTGACAATTTGTCTTTCAGGGACTTCAATCCTTGCTGGAGCATTAACAGTAGGATTATAAGATTTTACTACACCTTTAGTATCAGTAAATACATCCGGTAATTGATTTGCAACATTTTACAAATGAATAATATTTTGAACTTCCTGTTTATATTCATTTGTAGGAGGATCAAAATGAGACAGGGTCTTATTATCCCAAGTAATATATTGTCGTACTTCAGGCACCGACTTTTCTTTACCCATTAACGGAAAATTGGATTCGTCAAAATGACAATCCTCAAAACGTGCTTTAAACATATTCCCTGTAAGGGGTTCAATGTATCTAATAATAGATGGAGAATCAAAACCAACATATATCCCAAGTCTACGTTGATGGCCCATTTTTGTACGTTGCGGAGGTGCAATTGGAACATATACAGCACATCCAAAACTACGAAGATGAGAAATATTTGGTTGTTGACCAAATGCAAGCTGTAATGAAGAATATTTATGATATGCAGATGGTCTAATGCGAATTAGAGATGCTGTATGAAGTATAGCATGTCCCCAAGCAGAAACAGGTAGCCTTGATTTCATAAGTAAAGGTCTAGCAATTAGTTGAAACCTTTTGATCAAAGACTCAGCTAAACCGTTTTGTGTGTGTGTATGGGCAACAAGATGTTCAACATCTATTCCTATTGACATGCAATAATCATCAAAATCTTGAGATGAAAATTCACCTGCATTATCCAATCGAATGGTCTTAATTGGATACTCAGGAAATTGTGCTAGTAGTTTAATTATCTGAGCAAAAAGTCTAGCAAATGCCACATTTCGAGTGGAAAGCAGACAAACATGTGACCATCGACTATATGCATCAATTAGAACCATAAAATATCTTAATGGTCCACTTGATGGATGAATAGGCCCACATATATCTCCGTGAATCCTTTGTAAAAATGATGGAGATTCAACAATGACTTTTGAGGGAGATGGTCTGATAATCAACTTACCTTGAGAACATGCAGAGCACGGAGATTCATTGGGTAGAAATATCTTTTGATTCTTTAAGGGATGCCCATGCAAATTTTCAATAATTCGTCTCATCATTATAGAACCCGGATGTCCAAGGCGATCATGCCAAGTCATAAATACTTTAGGGTCAATGCACTTCTGGTACATTACCACATATGATTCAATTGTTCTCATTTTTGTATAATACAATCCAGAACATAGAGCAGACAGTTTTTCTAATACGAGCTTCTGGCCCGATATTATTTTAGTAATAAGAAGATGCTCTTTACTGCCTTCATTGGTCATTTCAATATGGTAATCATTACGATGTATATCTTTAAAACTCAATAAATTTCTTCTGGATTGTGAAGAGAATAGAGTATCATCAATACAAAATTTGATGCCATTAGGCAACACAATATAAGCTCTTCCGGTGCCCTCAATTAAATCCGATGAACCTGTTATGGTATGGATATAGGCTTTACTTAGTGTTAGATTTTGAAAATATTTCTTTTCTTTGAGAATTGTGTGAGTTGTAGCACTGTCAGCTAGACATATATCTTTATCATTCAACTCAGAGATAAAAAGCTCATCAATGTGATCCATGATTCTACAAAATATACAAAACTTTTATTACAGATAGAAAGAAAATATATTAATTGAGTGGAACACTTCCATCTCCAATTAAGTGTTCAATACTACCTTCAGGATGATTAAAGAAATCAGATACATCAAGATGAGTAACGTCTACATCTACTGAATCTAATAAATCATCTGATGGTTCTATTAAATTTGTTTCATGCACTTTATTCTTTCCTTTAATAGAAGCTTGATATAAATCAGCTAAGTGCCTGGCCGTACGACAGGTATGTGACCAATGTCCAGTCATTCCACATCTATGGCACACCTCTTCACTTTTCTTTGAAGAATTATTATGGGGATTTTTACCCCTTTCTAAATTATACCACTTCTGGTGATACGTTATATTATTATCCATTTTAATGTTATTACTTCTGGGACCAATATTTCTATAATTTCTTTTACCACGTCCACGCCCCCGATTTCTTCTAAAGGATGCATCATTTACTTCTGGGAATGATGCAAACCTATTACCATTTACTTCAGGGAATGAAATTGAGCCAGTAGGGCGTGACTTGTGGTTTTCTAATAAGAGCTCATTGTTCTGCTCAGCTACTAGAAGACATGATATAAATTCAGAATATTTTTTGAACTTTCTCTCTCGATACTGCTGCTGCAGGAGCACATTCGAGGCATGAAATGTAGTATAAGTCTTCTCTAGCATATCATCATCGGTGATTTTCTCACCGCATAATTTTAATACTGAGCTTATTTTAAAAAGTGCGGAATTATACTCACTAACACTTTTATAATCTTGCAACCTCAGGTGCAACCATTGAAAACGAGCTCTTGGGAGGATGACAGTCTTCTGGTGTTCATACCTCTCCCTTAAACTGTTCCACAAAATATAGGGATCTTTTACTGTAAAATATTCAGTTTTCAATTCTTCATGAAAATGGTGGCGAAAGAAAATCATTACTTTAGCACGGTCCTGCAGGGATGCTTGATTTCCTTCTTTAATAGTTTCTCCCAAGTTCATTGCATCAAGATGAATTTCAGCATCAAGTATCCAGGATATATAATTTTTTCCAGATATGTCAAGAGCAACAAATTCCAATTTTGTAAGATTTGCCATTTTCTACACATATAAATAATGAAATAAATATGTGTATCTCAGAAAATATATTTATAAATTCACACAGATAATCATCAATAAAATATATCAAAGATTTCAAATAATATATTGAAAAACTTACAGAGGAATAAAGCCACTAGTTTCAGAATTGGTAGAACCGTCATGCTGATAACGTGTTATGAAACTTAAGACATAAACTACTATTGCAAAAGAGAAATAAGAAACTCTATCTGAAACTCTTAAGAATTGAAACTTTCTTTCTCTTTCTATATTTTCTTATGAATTTCATTACAACTGAAACCCCTATTTATAGGCTTTGAAATTATTATGCAAGTTACTATGCAAGTCACTATGCAGAATTTAAAATAATAGTGGTGGGGTCATTCACATAATTTTAGTGGTGGGACAGGCGGTGGCGGCCGTCCCTCCTCTTACTTATATAATTCATTACATTTATATGTTTTTATAATGTTTTTATTATCTTAATTCATTAAATTATTATATATATTTTAAAATTTTTATATAAAATAAATAAATAATTCAACTTTTATAAATCTCAAAACAAAAATAATATTAAAAAATATATTTTAATAATTTTTTATTCAATTTTTTATTTTTATCTCAATTTATTTCATTTTATTTACAAAAATAAATGAAACCAAAGTTAACCATCAGAATTAGTAAATTTTACAAATATCTTGGAAATTTTGATATTGGTCTCGTTTGTATTCAGAATTTATCTTATTTTATCTCATCTCAGATTCATTATTATACTTTCTTAAATTTTCATACAAAATATAATAAACAATTCAAAATTTTCAAATATTAATTCAACTCTTTCAAATTCTAAAGTAATAATAATATTAAAAAATAATATTTTAATAATATTTTATTCAACTTTCATTATCTCAACTCAATTTAACTTTTTCAAATTCTATTTCAATATATTGTATCTAGTAATAATTATGCATGCTCATCGAGGTTGCGAATCTAAAAATTTTAATTTGAAAGATGAATAATTTTTTTGAAGTTCTTAAATAAAAATGTCAAAATTATTAAAAAAAAAAAATTCAAGATCGAGCTGGTCATTCACCCACGTGTTGAGGAGATGCTATTTTGACCATGAAATCCGAGGAAGAACATGTGGAATAATTTCTTGAAATTTGTTGAATGTTTCTACCCAAGTATCAAAGTGAACTTAATAATATTGCAATAACTTTGAGACTGAGCAATGCTTTTAACAACAACGCGTGAGTCTCATGTGCTATTATGGCGTATGATCAATTTTATGTGCCGTCGTATTCAAGTTTTAGGCTCCATTTAGAATTTAGACTCAATTTATATCATAAATTCATTCAATTTAATTTTAAGTTAACTCTAATATTTAAATACTCAATTTGTAAAATTTTAAATTCATTTTAATTAAAAAACTCTTTACACGGGAGATATATTTATAATTTTTTTTAATTTAACATATTTTTACATACATGGCTCACACTATTTTTAATTTTTTATAAATATAACTAAATTTATATTAATATTTAAACACATCTATACTTATTTTAGGAGAGTCTCAAAAAATTTATTCTATTATTTTAATTTATTATTATTAATAAAAAATTTAATTTATCTTAACTCAATTCAATATCTAAAGAACATTTAAACGAGACCTTAAAATGCCACGCGTGGCGTTCGATAGACTTGATCATCAATTCGTATCTTTCATATCTATTGATCTCCTCGTGATACCATCTTGACGTGCGGGAGGCCATGCGTAGATCGATGCACAGCCGAATGTTTAGCATTCCTTTTGGAAATTATTTAAAATTACAGCTCTTTTATTGCTTGTGAGTCGACTTGGGCGTGACCCCCGCCGTTTTTGGTGATTCCTTGGGCTTAGCTAATTATAGACATGGGCCTAGAGTTAGGATCCAATCAATGTAAGTGTTTTTTGTTTTCTTTTCTTTTCATGCTGCACGTTGACTTGAATGTGGTTTAGGATCCACATCATCTTGTTCATTTGATTTTTAATTCTGATTTAAAAAAAAAAGATTTTTAATTCTGATCCATGTTGCTTGTAAATAAAAAATAAAATATAAAAAATACATTCTATAAATATTTTGTAACGAGTTATTCTATTTAGAAGTTAGTACTTCGCACATATTCTCACACTATTTTAATAATATGATAAGATTTAATTTAATTATTTTTTTAACAAATTAAGTAGAGAGCGCTTCTAGTCAGACTGACTAATAAGCACATAAAACAGCTAACGAATAAGGTAGTATGGGCAAGACTATGCGAATATAGTGGATTAAGTGCAAAGAGAACACTTTGATTACTAGAGCATTCTATTCAATAGATTTGTTTTGTTTAGTTAACTTGGGTTCTTGGGATGTTTTGAGACTTTGTTGTGTCTTAGATTAATTACACTAGAGTAGTAGATGTGAAACAATGAGTATGCCTTATATAAAATTTTTGAGTACAGCTACGTTAGACAAGTGAGATATTTTCAAATATTTTCAAAATATTCAATTATTATTCATTATTTTATTATTATTTTTCACCTATTTTTTATAACTATTCAATACTTTTTATTATTATTCAATAATTTATTGTTACTTTTTTATTACTATTCAGAATTCACAACATTTATCACTACCTAAACATATGGTTGAAAGATGATTAGATAACATGCGTTAACTCTTTGAACTGCTGGATATGAGGCATTGTTTTAAATTTTGTATCGTACCAATTGGCCAGTTGTTCAGTACAAAAAAAAAAAAGTAGTTTCATATCAACAGATATTTCGATTATATCGGCCAATACTAGCCGTTATTTCAATCATACCAACCAATATTTCGGCCTTACCAGATTTCGATATTTCAATTTTTTTTTTTAGAATTCTTTCAAGAACCTCTGGTTAAATCCCTTAATGATTCGAGTCCCTCCAACACACCACCAGATCCAAGATCTGGTCTCATTTTTCTGTTCTTGTCAGCACACATCAGTGCCAATTGAGCCAAAGGTTGAGCAACCTCAAATGGCCAACATTTAGCCGAAGGATCCAAAAGGGATTCAAAATTGTCTGCAATTAAGGCAGAGTTGACTTCTTCTACTATAGAGTAAGGTGGTGATTTCCCTGTCAACAATTGAAGTAAAATGATTCCAAAGGAGTAAACATCTGACTTCACTGTAAGAACTCCACTTTGAAGAAATTCAGGATCTAAGTAAGGGAAAGTTCCCTTTGGGACAGTGTTATGACTCAGTGTTACACTGTCACTTGTTTGATCGTGGCTTAACACGCGGCAAATTCCGAAATCACTAAGTTTGCAGACAAAGTTGGAATCAAGGAGAATATTTGCTGGTTTCAAATCTCCATGCACTATGATGGGAGGTTGAGTACTCGAATGAAGATACACGAGGACAGAGCATAACTCTATGGCAATCCTTAGTCGAGTTTGCCATGACAATGGAGGACTCTTGTCCTTGCATTTGAGTCTATCTTCAAGGCTTCCATTAGGAAGATATTCGTAGATGAGTGCAAAAGCTTCTGGGCAAGATCCAATGAGTTTCACAAGATTGGGATGCCTCAACTGACCCAATACTCCAACCTGATATTTATAAATATGTATACAACCAATAAATTAAAGATGAAAATAATTCAACTGAAGTTTTTGAAATCAATACTATCATTGATACTTTTTTCAGTAGTTGTCTATTGAAAATGTCTCCAAACATGATAATTTAATGGATATACAAACCTCCATCATGAACTCTTTGGAGCCTTGGGTGGGGTTATGAGAATGTAACCTCTTTATAGCTACCTTAGTTTTTAGGCAACCAATATAAATGTTGCCATATCCTCCTTGTCCAATTTTCTGGGATTCATGAAATCCTTGAGTAGCTTCTGCAATTTTAGAAAAAGAGAATTCAGGCAGCTCGAGCATGTCTCCATTTGAGGCCTCTTCTAATTTTTTCTTTAGCACTTCAACTTCTTTCAGTGCATGATCATGCTCGATCTTGAATTCATCATTTTCTTTCAGTAACTCTGCATTTTGTCTCTTTAATGATGCTTCCCGTTCTTTGGAAATCCGAAGTTCCTTTTTGTATATGTATCTCTGATTCACTGCATCTTGGGCCTATTAATCAGATAATTAGCAATTTCAGTAAGATTTAAAAAGTTTAAAAATTGTATTGTTTTGAAGCATATATGGTGAATGCATGTAGTAGTCATGTGTAATGCGCTATTTTTTGCAAAACGTGTAATGAGGAGTGTAAAGAAACCCCCCATAAATTCAAAGCGTTGAAGAAGTTTACTATTACATATATGCCTACTTATAAGTAGTAGAACTCGTAACTAAACAGCTTACTTTTCGTATGATAGAGTCAATCATATATACCTCTAATTTTTACGCATGAGTGCCATCGCTTGTTGACGTCAGACAGAATAATGATTATTTTGCAAGCTAGGTCCAACAGATGATTCATAGGGAAGATCACAAGAAAATCGTCCAAAACACAGAGAATACGTCTCTGAGGTTTAACTGAATATTATCAAATCAAACAATGTTGAAAATCAATCCTTAAGTCAGACTGTTATAACTAAAGTCATCTGTTATCCAAATTTTACCAAAAAAGGCAAAATCCCAAAAATCTCTCCAAAATAAAATAAATAATAAAATAAGTAATCTGCGAAAAATCTAGCCCAAATAGGTTTTAAAATCACTTCCTAACTGACAGGCGAATATTACTAAAAATAGTAAAAAATAACTAAAAATAGTGATTCGAAGGGGAAAACAGCGGAATTTGAGATTGGAAAAAATGCGCATGAAGCCATACTCGATGTGGACAGCGTGCACGCCGAAAAGAGCTTTTTGAATTGGGGTCTTATGCGCGATTCATTCCGACACCCGTAACCAAAGTTATGACCAAAAGACTGAAACGCACTCAAAACAGTTAGGAACATATCACAATCAGTTCTCGCATTTGCGTTGATCTTCCAACTCATGGTATCTCAGCACTATCAATGTGCAATCTGACAGCTCAACATCATCTGTATCGAATTCTCCTGCATCAGTCGCCCCGAGTTGGAAAGAACTCGTCCTCGAGTTCAGAATAGTGTCATCAAAATTCACAAAACAAGGATTGAGGTACTTCAAATTAAAGATATCAGAAGCCTTCAAGTGACTGGGAAGGCGTAACCTGTAAGCATTATCATTGATTTTCTGCAGTACCTTACAAGGTCTAATCTTTCGATCGTTAAGCTTATTATAATCGCCAACAGGAAAACGATCACGAGTTAATACCACCCAAACAAAATCACCAACATTAAAAAGTACTTGACAACGATGATTGTCAACCCGAGTCTTGTACTTGGTATTGCTCTCATGAATAACTTGTTTCACTTGCTCATGGATGCCCCGAAGATGCTTTTCCATCTCATCTGCTTTAAGACTGAAACGTCTTATACGTGGAATAGGGGCCAAGTCCAGTACCCCGGATGGGTTCTGACCATAGACAATCTCAAATGGGTTTAAGCCTGTGGTTCTGTTTTTCGATTTGTTATAGGCAAATTCTGCCTAAGATAATGCCAAATCCCACTACTTTAGCTTAGTTCCTGCCAAACACCTCAAAAGGTTGCCTAAACTCTAGTTTACTACCTCGATCTGGCCATCCGTCTGGGGGTGGTAGGTACTGTTAAAATTCAACTGTGTTTCCAATTTTCCCCACAAGCTCTTCCAAAAATGATTGATGAACTTGGTATCACGATTTGAAGTGATGGATCGAGAAACACCATATAAACGCACAGTCACCCTGAAGTAAAGATGGGCAATCCGGACAGCATCCATAGTCTTTATGCAAGCTACAAAATGGGTCATCTTGGAAAACTGTCAACCACGACAAAGATAGAATCCGAGGTTTGTTGGGTGTGGGGTAAGCCTAACACAAAATCCATACTGACAGCGAACCAAGGAGCTTTAGGAACAGGTAAGAGAGTGTACAAGCCCGCATTGGTAAGAACTCCCTTAGACTGCCGACACATATAACAACGGTCCACATAATGAACCACATCACTGGTCAACTTGGGTCAATAAAAGTTAGAAGAGATAAGGACCAATGTCTTATCTCGGCCAAAGTGTCCCTCATCATGAAACTCACTTATAATTTACTGCCTCAGTGAACAATCTGGAATGCACAACTGTAATTTACGAAACAGATAACCATTATGCAAAACAAAATCATGACGATGACCATCAGTTACCTCATGAAATATCCTTTTGAAGGAAGGGTTAGCTGCATACATATCCGTGAAAGCCTCAAAGCCTGCAACTTTGGTACTCATGGTAGTGAGGAGTAAAGTAAGACGGCCCAGGGCATCTGCAACGCGTTTCAGACTCTCTGCTTGGTACCTCAGTGTAAAGGTGAACTCCTGCAAGTATGCCACCCACTTGGCATGCCTTCTACTTAGCTTATGTACTTCAAGGCCTTATGATCAGTAAACAAAATGAACTCCTTCTGTACTAGGTAGTGACGCCAATACTTCAGGGACTGAATTATGGCATAGAACTCCAAGTCATAGGTGAAACAATTTTTCTTGGATCCCGATAGCTTCTCATCGAGAAAAGCAACCGGACGCCTTGACTGACTCAGAACACCATAATTGACCTCAAACATTTTGTCAAAATCAGAGAGTGCCAAAACTGGTGCCTCGGTCATCTTTTGCTTGACCAGTTGAAAATTGGCTTCTGCCTCTTCAGACCACTTGAAATCACGTATCTTGAGGCACTTTGTGATAGGAGCAATCAAAGTGCTGAAATTTTTGATGAACCGGCGGTAGAAGGATGCCAATCCATAGAAACTTCTAACATCGTGCAAGGTCTTTGATTTAGGCCACTCCAAAACTGCATCTATCTTTGATTGATCTGCATGAACACTATCAGTAGACACAACAAAATCAAGAAAAGTTACAGAAATAATGAAAAAGGAATACTTCTTCTGATTAACAAATAGGCACTCCGTTTTCAGCATCTCAAAAATAGCATGAAGGCGATCAAAGTGTGAGGCCCACATCGGACTATAAATGAGAATATCGTCGAAGTAAATCATAACGAATTTTTCCATAAAGGCCGCAAGATCTGATCCATAAATCTCATGAATGTGCTAGGCGCATTGGATAGCCCAGACCATCCACTCATATAACCCGTGTTGCATTTTAAATGCTGTCTTCCATTCATCTCCAGGCCTTATTCTGATCTGGTGGTATCCGCTTTTAAAGTCAATTTTTGAGAAGACTTTAGAACCGGGCAGCTGATCCAACATATCATCTAGACGGGAAATTGGAAACCTGTACTTCACAGTAATTCTGTTGATTGCTAGGCTGTCAACACATTTACACCAAGAACCATCTTTCTTTGGCACAAGCAGGGCAGGGACTGCACATGGGCTCATGCGCTCATAAATATAACCCCTCTCCAATAACTCCACTACCTGTCGCTGCAACTCTTCAGCCTCCTTGGGGCTGAGGTGGTACGCTGGTCAATTAGAAAAACTCGATCCTGGAACAAGATCAATTTGATGCTGAATATCTCTCATAGGCAGTAGCCCAAGGGGAAGATCCTCTGGTATCAACTCAGCGAACTCTGCTAGCAGTTATTGCACCTCTGCTGGTAAATTAGAATCTATGGCTACTGCACTGTCCCTGCACGGAAGTAGAGCATAGACCACGTATCCATGCTCAATCTCATTTAAAAACCTGGATATAGAAAGCATGTTAGTATTATTGGCTACTAGGGTAAGAGTGGGTCCTTCCCGCCGGGACGTCAACACAATCTTTTTCCCCTTAATGTTAAGGGAATGCTTATTCTTCCGTCCATCATGAATGACATTGCGATCATACTGCCAAGGTCGACCTAACAATACATGACACGCATCCATAGACACAACATCACACCAGGCATTATCGAAATATTTTCTACCAATTGAAAAAGACACAAGGTATCACCTATCTACTGTTACCTCACTGTCTTTATTCAGCCACGACAACTTGTATGACTTAGGATGACGGTCCGTCTTCAACTGCAATTTCTGGATAGCCTCATCGGACACTACATTCTCACAACTACCGCTGTCAATGATCATTTTACAGACTTTATCTGCAACTATGCAAGTCGTGTGGAAAATATTGTTTTCATGAAGTCGATGAAACAAGGTTTGAGTGTAGCCAAAGGGAAGGAAGTGACCCTTCATCTTCTTCTTCATCTTCTCCCAATTAGTGATCTTGGCCTTGCCCTGCCTGTCTCGTGAGCGTCGCAACTGCTCCACCACGTTGATGCTCTGCCTTTTGAGTTTGATGGCGACCAGTTTCACTTTCACACAATCGGAGGCTTCCTTGTAATCAAAAATACACTCCACTTTGTTTATCCAATTAACGAATCCCTCGGCCTGTAACGTACTAGAAAACTCGGGCAGATCGACCCGAAAATCAAGGTCTCCATGACGCTTCTCTCGACCACGTTGATCTCGGAATAGAGCACGATTGTGATATGAGTTTTCAAAAGTGGAATCGGAATTGTGATCAGAGACTTCACAATCCTCGAAATCCTGCGCCGCCAGACGCTGGGTTAATTCTGCGACTTATCTTTGCAAATCCTCAATCATCGCATCCTGAACACTGCGATCACGGTGCTAGGCTTCCTTATTCGGAACCTGCCTACGACGACTACGACCATGACCATTAGCCATTAAAACTGATGAAATTTCACCCGAAGAAGACGTTGAAGTTCTGATGCCAACTGACGCTAGACAGGATAGCGATTATTCTACAAGCTAGTTCCAATAGATGATTCATAGGGAACATCACAAGAAAATCACCCAAAATACAGAGAATACGTATCTGAGATTTAATTGAATATTATCAATGTGATAGACGAAATATTATCAAAAATAGTAAAAAAGAACTAAAAATAGTGATTCGGAGGAGAAAATAGCGGAGTTTGAGGTTGGAAAAAATGCACGCGAAGCCATGCTCGATATAGACAGCGTGCGCGTCGAAAAGTGGTTTTTCAATTGGGGTTTTATGCACGATTCCGACGCCCGTAGCCAAAGTTATGGCCAAAAGATTGAAACACAATCAAAATAGTCCAAATTAGGAACATATCACAATCAATTCCCACCTTTGCGCTGATCTGCCAACTCATGGTATCTCAGCGCCATCAATGTGTAATCTGACAGCTCAACATCATCTGTGTCGGATCTCCCTGCATCACTTGTTGAAGTCGCTCTTCTAAGTTCCACTCTTGTTATGATCCATATAACCTTTAATTTCAAAGCCTTGTCGATGATGAGCTCCTGACCATAATGAGTTTGTTTCTAAACCATTTGGGACTTCTCAATATGTCCCCGCACATGTGGACTGATATTTTCGATATAGGTTGCAGAATTCCATCATCGGTTATAAGTTAACCTGATCTAATATATATCATATAGAAATATCCCTTTCTTCCCCTCAAAAGATCTAATAAAAAGAGTTGTATAAAAACTTGGATGACTTCTCAACAGCAAATGAGAAATGTTAAACATGTTATAGAATACAAATTTGCAAATTGATGTGACAGAATGCTTTGCACATACCACAACATTGTGAGCTTCACTAGAAGAAATCACTTGAGCCAGTCTTGATTGTTCAGTTTTAGCGTCTGCTGTACTTGTTTCCCTGTTTTGGCAGGGTCTTCCATATCAGGAGAATGATAATGATCACATAGAAAGAAAATGAAGGATGATCCATGAGTAATAAAAGTATCATATAGTAGCTGATATCAATGAAAGTGGGATGTGAGGATGGTCTATAACCTTACTTATTTTCTAAAATATTTGATAAAATTTGTTTAGAACTTTTTTTTCTTAGGACGCTACAGCTTGGAAGTTGTAAGTGTTAAGAGAAATGCAAGTTTTTGTCCTATATTTTGCCATCCCCATTTATATTCGCTGATATAATGTGCTTTTACTTGTTTCATATGTTAATAACTTAATTTAACAACCATTTGAACTGTCATATTGACAAATGTAACTAAAAGTTACAAAATTTAAGATGAAGAGCAACATATTTTTTGTAGTAGAAATTACAGATATGCATTAAAAAGAAAAATGTATGTTTTGGGTATAATATTTTGCAGCCACAAGTTAATACAAAAGTAGTAAAAAAAAAAACAAAAAACAAAAAACAAAATGCTCAAGAGCCTAGACCTTATTGATATGAGGTGAGTATCATTACTGTATAGACCACCTCATTAAAAACTGATGTAGAACTACAGAAAAGAAAGGTAGCAAAAGAATTACATGCATGCAAATATTGTAATTGACAAAAGCTTATAAGCAAACCTGGTAAAGAGGAGCTGGCCCTTGCAAATGACTTGTACTTGACAGGAGACAGTTGCAGTAATTAAGCTATCTCAATCGAAATACAAAGCATGCACGTGATATCTTAGCATTCTTGACTGAACTGTGGACTTAGAGAGAGCGAAATAGGAAGACAGAAGAAAGACCCCACAATATTTGACAATATTCTTAATTACCTTTTATAGTGATTGGTCACTGTTGATCCAATGACAAGCTTCCTGATCCCATGTCTAGATATGAGTTTTAGGATTCCCTTCCTAATAGACTTCATTTCAATGGTTCGCGTTTCTGCCTGTACCTAGATTTTGAAACACCACAATCCCGAGAAGAGGTCAGAAAACTCAGCACTTACGTCTGGTTAATTTATTTTTATATATAAGATGGGAAGTCACCTTTTTTCTTTCCTTGGGCTATAAAAGTTATAATATATTGTTTTGTTATAAAAATAAATTATAACAAAAGTTAAAAATTAAAAATTGAATAAAATTATCTTATAATATATTTTTTTAATATTAAAAAAAATTGAATTGTTTCTTTTATTTATATAAAAATCAAGATTATTTGTGAAAATAACTAAGGTCTATTGTTCCAATCCAGACGAACGAGAAGAATTAAAGGTGCACAAATGAAATTATTCATTATATATACCCCCTTTTGTTCGCAGAACTGAAGGTATTCCTCCATGTTTGCTTCCATTTTTTGTGTACTAGCTTCCAGGCGTTCTCTTACCTGCGTTTCCTTCATTAAGATTCGCACTGAAGTACAAGAGATCGAAGCAAATAACTCAAAAACTTGATAAATAAATACATGGGTGAGAGAAATAATATATGAAAAGTCGTTTCAAAGATATTACTATAAAGAACTTGCCTAAAGGGCAGAACTTTGGAGGCTTGTGAAAATAAATGATGCAAATCTTGCTTCCTGATCCGTTGTTCTCTATAGCCCAAGACAGTACTGATTTGCAGTCATCCACATCTTTTCCCACCGCAACGTATGTGACCAATCTAATAATAAATTTAATTTATATATATATATATATATTTATGTATATATAATTTGAAAAAATCTACTCAATAGTTATACACCACATATTTACTAAAAGACAAAAACAAAAGAAATTATTCTTTTTTTTCTAAGCAAGTATAGTATATTAAATAAACTAAAGGACAACAAAATATAAATTCAAGTGGGGTGGAAGTCTCCGAATATCTTTTCAAAAAGTTAATACATAATGTAGTACAAGACAAAAAAATGGTAATCGATTACAAATAAATTGCTCTTAACCAATTCCAACAAAGGGAAGGTTGTTCGGAGACAGTTTTAGCATTGTTTGATAAACAAACTATAATGTTACGGGGGGAAGTCACAATAAATGAGTGTTTGTTGTACTGTATTAGTCTAAATTGATTGTAGAAACTCGTCATGTCTATTTTCATTCGATCATTGGTTATAGAAAGTAGGAACATAGCGTAGTATTCAGATCCATGGACGATTCGCTAGAGAGGGAATGACATCGGTGGTGGTGGTGCGTGCAGGCCACGCGCCACTGCTGGAGTGAGAAGCTCAGTCAAATCTTGAAGATTCGAGGCCAGTGATCCCATAAAGGCAGCGCATGACGGCCAAAAGATACTAGAGACGCGTCAGCACGTGACTATCGCTCGTGGCATTGATGTTAGGGACCTCAATCTAGCCCCTAAACACTAAGAGATCGTCCTCTCCTTATTGCTCTTTGTGTTGATTGAATAGGCATACATTTGTTTGGTTTTGATCACATGTAACAATAATGGGAGCTTAGGTGAATGGAGGCTTGAGTGTTTAGTGGTGGAATGACGGTAGTGTATGGGTTGGCTAGGTCAATCTTGAGTATGAGGGCTTTGGAAGATGAGTAGGTGAGGCTAGGGTTGAGTGGGAGTTTCGGCTAGGGCTAGGGATGGTAATTTCGACTAGGGTTGAGTTGAAGACACTTGCTTGATTGATGGAAAATTAAGGTTGGTAGAATTCGGTGTTGGTCGAATATGGACTAATGGATTGGTGATTGGGTTTGATTGATTTGTGATTGGGATATGATGGAGTGGTGATTGAATATTGATTGAGTCGATTATGCGATTAATGACCAATTAGGTAGGTATGGAAGATATAGTAGGGGTAATATAGGCAATGGGGTTTCGGTTATAGCAAGGGATACTATAGCCAAATAGACTAATTATGGTAAGTGGGAATTTGATTGAGTGGCTGACTATAGGAAGATTGAAGGAGTCAAGTATGGCAATGGGAGCTTAGTATGGTATGTGTTTAGGCTAGAGTTGGCCGAGTAGTGTATTTGAGCGATGGAAAACTTCAAAAAATTTTAAGAAAATATATGAACATCCAAAAAAATATATGCACAAAAGAAGAACTTGAATACAAAACAACCACAATGTTACAAGCTTCAACAACTCACACTTGAGGTTATTATCATTATTGTATAGACCACCTCATTAAAAACTGATGCAGAACTACAGAAAAGAATGGTAGAAAAAGAATTACATATATGTAAATATTGTAATTGACAAAAGCTTGGAAGCAAACCTGGTAAAGAGGAGCTCGCCCTTGGAAATGACTTGTACTTGACAGGAGACAGGTGCAGTATCAATTAAGCTATCTCAATCCAAATACAAAGCATGCACATGATATCTTAGCATTCTTGACTGAACTGTGGCCTTAGAGAGAGAGAAATAGGAAGACACAAGAAAGACCCCACAATATTTGACAATATTCTTAATTACCTTTTACAGTGATTGGTCACTGTTGATCCAATGACAAGCTTCCTGATCGCATGTCTAGAGATGAGTTTTAGGATTCCCTTCCTGATAGACTTCATTTCAATGGTTAGCATTTCTGCCCGTACCTAGATTTTGAAACACCACAATCTCGAGAAGCGGTCAGAAAACTCAGCACTTACGTCTGCTTTATTTTTATATATAAGGTGATAGAAGATGTAATAAAAAGTTAAAAATGGAATAAAATTATCTTATAATATATTTTTTTTAATATTAAAAAAAATTGAATTGTTTGTTTTATTTTATATAAAAATCAAGATTATTTGTGAAAATAACTAAGGCCTATTGTTCCAATCCAGACGAACGAGAAGAATTAAAGATGCACAGATGAAATTATTCATTATATATACCCCCTTTTGTTCGCAGAACTGAAGGTATTCCTCCATGTTTGCTTCCATTTTTTGTGTACTAGCTTCCAGGCATTCTCTTTCTCTTACCTTCGTTTTCTTCATTAAGATTCGCGCTGAAGTACAAGAGATCGAAGATAAATAACTCAAAAACTTGATAAATAAATACATGTGCGAGAGAAATAATATATGAAAAGTTGTTTCAAAGATATTACTATAATGAACTTGCCTAAAGGGCAGAACTTTGGAGGCTTGTGAACATAAATGATGCGAATATTGCTTCCTGATCCATTGTTCTCTATAGCCCAAGACAGTACTGATTTGCAGTCATCCACATCTTTTCCCACCGCAACGGTGATCACATCCTCAGCCATGGAATTTCCTATAGTATCCTAATGCCTGCGCGTTACTCAGGCATGCATATCTTCTATATATATAATGTGGCTATGAAACGGAATTTCTTGTTTTAACGATTTCCGTTAATAATTCGTACATTAAAACGTCCGTTAAATTCGTCTGTCTGCGTCTTGCAACTTTCCTTTTCAAAAGTCCTAAATCGCTTCGTCTTCCTCTCGAGTTAAGATCATTCAATAAATTAAAGCGGAAAGTGGTGTTGGAAACTTGGAATCCGAATTCTTTCAAAGAGGCATAGGTAAACCGTCGCTTTTCGGATAAGTGCAACGACGTGAGGGAGAGTCTGCGAGAGATAAATCGTCGGATAAGAGCAACTACATGAGAGAGGATGAGAATCATCTTGAAAGATTTCGGAGAAGAAGGGAAAATCTTGTTTTAATGTCCGTATGTTTTTGTTCACATGTTCTTTAACGTCTGCTGCTTTTATCATTCACGTCGTTTCTGTCGAGAAATGGTAATACTCCATCAATAGAGACGAAGAGTTCTACGTCTCTGGATTTCGAGAGTGAGGCCTTGAAGATGAAGATTTCTACGTCTTTTGATTCTTCGTATGTTTTCCTTTTTTCATCGCTTGGGGAAGACGGAAGGACGAGTGATTGAACAGATTCCGTTAAAATTTCATAAGTTAAAACGTCCGTTAGAGGAGTGCGATTCGTTTTCTCTCTTTGCGATTTCCTTTTCCCAATCCCTAAAAGGCTAAATCGCTTCTTCTTCCTCGGGGTTGCATCGATGAAAATCGTTTCGTCTTATTTGCTTCTTCTTTCTTAATACTGAGCTCGCTTAAGGAAATTGAGTCGTCAATGGCATAGCAAGACACATCAATGGCCGAGCCACCTGAAACCGGACCAATGGAAAGTCCCGCGCCAACTCTCTCATCAACGCCCATCTTTCTCAGAGGTATTGTACATTTTGTCCTTTATTTGTTGTTTATATTTGTAATTTCGTTAGATATTTTTCCTGTTGAGTCGTGGGGTTTGGAATCTTGGATGTTATGCTCTGCTTTGTTGCCGACATAAACTCTAGGATGTTAATTGTATGTTATGCTCTGCATTGTTGCCGACATAAACGTTAGGATGTTGGTTGTTCATACATGTTTGTATGTGTTTTGGATCAATTTTTAGGTCTGCAAGTTGTGCTCTGCATGATTTCTGAGTAATACGAGAAAGAAATTAACTTATTTTTTGTCGTCTTGGATCATGAGTATTCATTTTTTTCGTATCCCAGAAAAAGTTCATGCGGACTTTGGACTCTACGTTTCATTCTGTTGTGGGCTGACTTTGATATAAAGCCATGGCTATGGTTGAAACTTTGCTTTGTATATCAGTGAGGTTCTTACTATTGTGATTTACTTGAGTCCTGAAAATTTGGTATCTTATGGGTCAATAATTGATTCAGATACATGCCTTCGTTGGAGCTGGGTGTTCTAAACGATATGCCAGATATAAGAAAGAAAGCCTGTCGGAAATTGTTCAAGCAGCAGGTAATTTTTATCTATGCATGTGGTTGTGCTTGAGATTGTGCAAAGAGATATGTTCTCTTCAATAATAATTGTGCAAACAGATATGTTCTCTTTGAACATCAACCACTCTTTTGATTTTTTACATGGATCAATAAGAATAGGATTTAATAATAAAATCACAAAAGGAAAGCAGCTGGGCTTTGCCTATTTACTTGATCAATAAAATCCTATTTTACCTATTAAAATAAAATCACAATAGGAACTTTGGTCCATGCAGACAAGAGCTTCTTGTAATTACTTTTATGATTAAGGTGTACTTACTTTTATCATCATACAAGGACATGGTACATATGCTTAATAATTTCGATTGATTATTGCCAAATACATGGTCTGGTTTTCTCCTCTTTAGTGTCTGGTAGCCATACATGTCACAGTTGTGCAAATATGGTGCAGCCCTCATTTTAGAACACCATATTTGACCATCTAAGTACTTGTAAATATATTATCTATTTGACCATCTAAGAATCTACTATCTATCAAAATATTTGAGCGAACTTCTCTTTTGTGTTGTCAAAATCTTGGAAAATATCAGAAATTTGATTGACTTTGTTTTTGGCCTGGTTCAACACCTAATGCAAAGCCAATGTTTCTACTCTAGCCTGAAACCTGACAATGTGATCAATTTATTTTTGTTTCTCTAAAATGAATTGAAAGGTATCATTTGATCTTTTTATTTTAATATGCGAGAATCTTGTTATAGAAAATTTATCAAGAACCAACGAAGAAAAACAAGATACGGTTGCTCTTTTTTTTTTCAATCATGTTAAATGAGCATCTTCTATTCTTGAGAAAGATTTTAGCGTTTCAAGCAATGCCTTAGTAACTATCATTTTTATCACTGCTTTTTTATATTAATTGATACATTTTTTTTTTCTATTAAGTGATACAAAATAAGTCAATTTCTGTATTTGTTCTTTGTTTTGATAAGCCATTTGCAGGTGGCTGCTGTAACCCAAATGGTCAATGCCTATAGATCCATGAGATGTTATCAAACAGGGACAAGCAATAGTCCACTTGTACAATTTTCTAATTCTTCTGGAGATCAGAATGATACTGGAGGTGGTGGTGGAGTCTCTGTCTTTGTAGTTTTGTCAATCTCTTCTCATGGTTTGTAGCTGAAACTCTTCTTTTATCGGTATATGTATTTGCAACTCATTTCACAGAATACTGTTCTTTTTCATATTAGTAACGAGCAGTCTTTTTTTTTTTTTTTTTGCATTTTTTGACAGCATAAAATTACATCATTCCTGACTTATCTTTTAACTTTTTTGCAAGTGTTTTATAGATAGTTATCTTTTCTTTTACATCACATTTTTTGTTGAATGCATTCTTCATGAATATCCTCTACAATTATCATAGGATGCAACAATGTGATGGAGTCATAGAAAGCTCCTAATGTTTGCATTTTTTGGTATGAAAGTTCCGGAATGTTTTCAGTGAATTCCTAACAAAGGAAAGTCCCCCTGTGTCATTTGATTCATTTAAGTTTCATCAGTCAATTTAATAGTTAGCACTTTTTTTCTCCATATGAATGTAGTCTATCACTTGGAGGTCACGAGAACCTTGTCAATTGATATATTACGGCATGCATATTTGAGGAGAGTGGCATGGCCAAACAAAATAATACTGTTAGCATGTATCCTCCTAGCTTCTTTGTGATTATTTAAACTGATTATACCAACGATTTTGTGTTCTGGTAGGCACACCCCTTTGCAAATAATCCACCTTATTGGTAACTTCATGAGAATATGGACAGTGTACTCTATGTACAACTATTTGACTCAAGGGTCACCTATACTAGCTAGGCATGACTCAAGATTTGGATTTTCTCTCTTAGAAGATTTTTCATTAAAAATTGGGAATTGTTGTTGTTTTTGATATTCTTAATACTTTCAATGTTACCTCCTAAAAAAAATTCAATGCTATATGCATTTAAAAAGAAATTCATTGCTACATGCTTGGAGTATTGGTGTGATTTTTTAATTCTTGTTAGTGCAATGGGGTATTATTTGAAAATTTTATATATTACACTTTGTTGATTTGAGCTTTTTCTATTATATTGAATGGGGCTTTTTCTATTATATTGAACGGAGCGTGCTTGTATAATTCTTGTGAACTCGGGCATTGCCTATTTATGTGGATCAATAAAGCTTCGTACTTTTAAAAAAAATTAATTTTTGTTTTCTTTATAACATTATTTATTAATAATTTTTAAAAAAAGTATATCACTTTTGTAAAAGTAGTAGTATCACTTAACTAGGCAACCTGCTTTGCAGGTTGCATCCGACCTAGTATATATATCTCTTTATATATAAAAAGCGGCTATCAAACGGAATTTGTTGTTTTAACGGCCATCTGTGTAAACAGTAACGTTTTCTGTGAACACAAATCAATCCTTCGCTTCGTCTTCCTCTCAAGTTTTCGGGTGGGTACATGACCTTTACGCTTCGTCTTCCTCTCGAGCGTACGTGATTTGAATCTCGTTCTCTCCTGACGGTTTCTTATTCCTACTCCCTTCCATTTTACTTTCCAAAAAGTTACTCAACTCTCAGCAAATTGACTCTCTCTCTCTCTCTCTCGCATATGCATTTTGACCGAATCTTGGAGTTTTCTTTTAGTGCCGTCTTCAAGCTCGACGACAATAAGGTTTCCTCTGAATTTCATTCGTTTATGACATTCTTTTTAGCGAATCTAACATTGTAGAAATTGAATCGAACATTTTATCTGACCTTTTAGAGAAGCCATCAAATTACAAGCAATGGCTTCAAAACAAGCAAGGCCATATGCTCCTGATCTCTCTATTTATTAATCTTTTTTGTTTATTTTTAATCCTTGTAGAACTTGAAGGAAGCAATCGCAAGGGGATTAGGGTTTGAAGCAGATGATTTTAAGGTTTCTGGGTTCGATATGAGGGATGCCCAGGTGGAGCATTCAATGGCGTATGAATTAGACGTGGAGGTCGACAAAACGGAATGCTATTGTTTTCTGTTTTCCTTTTTGTTTTTCTTACTCAACAGATTTGTGCATTTTCCTTTCTCCCTTTCAATTTTTGTGTGTTGCAACCCTTGGGACTCGGTGGAAATTGGTAATTTTCTCTCATATTCCTTTGATTTGAGATTATTCCTTTCACTTACTCTCTATTTTACTCATACAGACATGCCTCCACTACTCTTATTTACACTCACGATGTTTTGTTTTTTTTCATAGATCAGTGGCACAACTTAGACCAGTTTAGATACCAATTGTTGGGTCCTAATAGTGGTGAAGTGAAGGTACTTTGTATGAATTAATTCAATGGTTGTTTCTCTTAGTAATGTATTTGTTGAGTTGTATGCATTTTTTTCAGTTCGTAACGTTTTTATGCCAAATGTATGTTCACTGCATTTGTTATGTAGTCAACAATTTCTGGGGGCAGGGGTTTAGTTTGGGGGAAGGGGTCTCCTAGCATCTGCTCAGCTTAGATTGATATGTTTTGGCTGACAAAAATTTATCTTCTTATTGGGCCTTGCATGTCAACATCTTTAACGATGCTTATTTTTGTTATAGAGAGTTTTTATTGTATTATTGTGCACTGTTTATAGTTTGTACCCACATGTTATTGCGGAGGCAATGGATCAAATTGTGAATTATAAGTATGCTTTTTTTATTGGAAACAATTCAGGAAAAGTCTCGAGTCATGAATTTCAAATCAGGAATACATGGATTCTCTATATATAATAAAAATATATAATTTGATTTATGACAGAAGACATGACTTTACTATTGTGCTTATTCTCTATTATTTGGTATGATTATTTTTAGTCTTGTCACCTCAGACACATCATCCTTTCCTTTCTGGCAACTATTCTCAGTTAGTTGGAGTGTTGAAGAGTTTATTTTTTCAATTTAACCGTTTCGTATTTCCTCTTGATCTACTTCTCTCTTTGGCCAATGAAATTCATTTTCATCTTATGTTATTCTTAAGTCCAAGAACAAGAATAAAAGTTAGTAATTCTTCTTTACTGTAGTTTGCTACTGATCATATGATCTTTGTGGCAGATCATTGACATCCACCAGCATTGCCTTTATAAAACACTAAGGGCTGGCCATTCAAGTGTATCCTGGTAAATTTAAAAGTATTTCCTGTTCAGTAGACCTTCACCATGTGCCATAAATGTAACATGTTTTGTTCTTTTAAGAAATACATGAAATAAGGGACATTGAAGGTCATGAAAGTTTTGAAAGTATCCAAACTTAAAGAAATGGAGCAGATCTATCTGATGATGGGCACATGTTTTGTGGAGTAGATATGACCTCATTCAAGAAAAGAAAAGATTTTGACAACAAACATCATGAGAAAGATATGGTTATCATTCTTTTGCAAAGAAACGTAGAGTTGTTTGGTCAGTAGATCTGCACAAATTTTATCAAGGCTATAAATCAGATTGGTTTTGATAGTAAGTAGTACATGCAGTACAAATTTCTGTTCTACTGTTTGTTTTTGTATAAAAGAAAAGGTAAAAATTAAAGCAACATTAAGGTGGTGCAATTTCTATATCTTTATATGGGGTTTTCATGTTGCTGATGAATATTTGAGAATAACTTGTGTTCAGGATACCAGCTTATATGAGCACTAATCTGTTTTGAGGTTCGATTCGACTTACGAGACTATTCAGGCAAGTACATTGCTTGGTTCGATGAGGTGCCACTTGTTCCGCTTTAGAAGTTTACGTTAACCTGTGGTTTTATATTAGGAAACCTAATTTGATATTACTATCACCTTTTGATGAACCAAATTTGTTGCTTCTTTCTTTTCTTTCTGACTTTTTGCTTACAATATGAATTTGTTGGTGATTTATGAGATAAGGATTTAAGCCCTCATGGCTTGACTAGATGGGAGTTAGCTCTGTAAATGTGTAGAGCCCAGTGTAGTGTACTGGTGTAGCTACATTTCTTCTATACCATTCACAACATTATCAGTAACCAAAAAATTTCAATTAGAAATTTAGTTCTTAAAGAAATAAAATTAAGTAAACGTGCTTTGCACGTTTCTTCCACCTAGTATATATATATATAGATATCATTTTTTAAATATAAAATAAATATTTTGATAATTCATATGAATAAAATATACAAAAAAAATACATAAAAATAACCTTAAATAACAAAGTGTAATGAAATGTAACGATAGGAAGGACGGTTGTCGTCCTCTATTCCACCACTAAAATTATGTGAATGATCCCACTACTATTATTTTAAATCTTGCATAGTTGTTTGTATAATGACTTATATAATAACTTGTATAGTAATTTCAAAACTTATAAATAGAAGTTTCAGTTATAATAAAATTTATAAGAAAATATAAAGAAAAGAAAATTTTAATTTTTAAAAATTTTAAAGAATTTTTTATATATATTTTTTTATAATAATAATTTCTTTCTTTAAATTTTATAGCAAGGAGACATTATTTTGATTAGATAGTAGATGCCATCTTTTCGAAGATAAGATCTCAACTTGGTTGGTGGATATTATTTAATTAGTTGATATTGTCAGTTACGGAGATGCTAACAATTTCAAAACTTATTAAATACGTTCACTCGGCAAAGATCGTTGATTGGCTGAATGTGCCCTCATTCTGTCAGCTTCTGCTTGATACTTCTAACCAGCTACCACCTTTCGTGTCCCGCGGGCCGCATCATATTTATTCTAGGAAAATGATTTGTTTAATTTGTCAATTTTGAATAAGAAATTAACAAATCTAAGATATACATAAAGAATCTACCACTCACACATCTATATTACTGTAAAAATTATATTGTCCCACGAAGGTTAATTCAAAGAGATAAAATGATAGGAGTATCTTGGTCAGTCGATTGTTGTAGGTGGTCCCCTCATCCAATGGAATAGTATTTAAAGATGTGGCTATAATTTTATGAAAACAACTATATTTTGGTTTGGAGATTTTTTTTTTTTAATGAGAATTTAGGATTCTTTTCGCAAGAGTAGTCAGTCAGGAAGTATTTTATTTACGTACTTTATAATCTTTACCCCATTTTGTTATATTATAATAATGTGATATTATCAATCAAACCTTGATTTTCTTTTAATAAAAATAAAGAATATTGATCTTATAAGGTTAGTTACAATTATACCACATCAACATCAAACACAATAGAATAAAAGTAAAATAAAAATGGAGACTATATATATAGTACACCATTATTTATATATTATATCTACTTCTGTGCAGCTTCTTTGTGGGGGGAGTGGAAATACAGCGTCCTTGACCATTGAATAGCCTTTAGGAAAATATTTTAGGTTCAAATGTGTCCCTTCTCGTCACTAATTTCCTAGAAATTTTCTAATGCGTAGTTAGAAAGCAATTCCAATTTGATCAGTTGACTTAAGGTCAATGTATAAAGCTGGTCCCTCCAAACGCATGTGAGTATATATGCATAAATTAATTGCGCTAGCTGTCACGGCCAATTCTTTCTTGGAGAAGTGAAAAACCAAATCGTTGCTTCGCGCGAGTGGTAAATATTTGGGCAGACCAAAAAAGGCAATTTGGACAGACCAATTTGTCATTGTTGATTCAATATTGTTACTTTTTATATAGAAAGATAATAGTATTCTATAAATTCTATTAAATTGTTTTTTGTCTTTTAGTAAATATGTGGTGCAGAACTATTGAGTAGATTTTCTCAAATTATATATATATATATTTTAAAATTAAAATTTATTATTAGAATGTAGATTCTTTATGTATATCTTAGATTTGTTAATTTCTTATTTAAAATTGACAAATTAAACAAATTATTTTCCTAGAAAAAAATATGACACGGACTTTGCCGACATCGATCAATCAACGTATTATTACTTTTTTTTTTTTTTTTTATGAAAAGGAAAACATACGTTCCTTCATTGATGATAAAACCAGAGAAATACAAGACTGAAATTCAGTCACTCCTCAACTAGAATACAAGCCTGTCTTGCTAGGCGATGAGCTAATGATCTGTTACCACTTCTTCTAATGAAGCATACATTCTAAATATGAGAATTAGATAACATAACTTTTACATCCTTCAGAATGTCACCTGCACTATCATATCTATCTGATCATGAGTTGTGCTTTATAGAGTTCACCACTTGTAAGTTATCACCCTCTAGAATGACCCAATCAATCCCCATTTCAATTGCCAGTTTAACTGCTTCTAATGCGCCTGTAGCTTCGGCTAATAATGGGTTCATAAAACCAAACTTTGACAGTAATTTGGTTTGAAGAGTGGTACCTGTATTGTCTCGGGCAACTAGTCCAATTCCTATTCTGTGTTGATTGTGGTTGAGTGCAGCATTCCATCTCATCTCATCTCATTTCGTACTTTCAATTCATTTCAATCATTCATTTTAAATTTCAATTCATCTTAACCACTAATTTTATTACTATTCATAACTCATCTCATCTCATCTCATCTTTAAATTCAAGCGGACCCTAAAAAGAGATAACACATCACCAAGACTCATATGTATGTGGCAAGTACAATGAAATTAAAACGACGCCGTGAAAATGTAATACAAGTGAAAATGACATGCATATGCCATCTATACTTACGACAAGAAGGCTGCAGGTAATTTGCCATTGAAAATGTTGTTATAATAACTACCTTGATGATCGATCATGTTGATGAATTTCTTTTGATTTGGTGGGAAAAGACTTGTGATGGAACATCTTCTTCTTAACTCTTTCTTAATTTCTTTGATTTTTTAATCATCTTATTAATTAACTTGTTTATATTCTTGTGAACTAGGGTTGGATCGTTGTGGTAAAAGTTGCAGACTGAGATGGATAAATTATCTGAAATATACAAGATTTATTTAATTCTACCTATATTGCCTTTATTTTAATCTATGCTAATTTTATTTAATATAATATAATGCCTTTATTGTAATATAATATAATGGAGTGTAATTTAATATGTAAAGAATTGAATTATTGCATACATTTTAGATTTTAGATTGTAGATATTAATTTTTTTGAAGATGCATTTAATTAAAACTTAAAAATGCAATAATTGTTTTAATAAAAATATAAGCCTTCAAGGGAAAAGAGAAAAAAAAAAAGAGAAAAAAAATCCGGGTTCAAATCCGGAAACTATAATCCGCATTTTTGAAACCCGAAATCATATGGGTTCTGGCCCGATTTGAAATCCGGTCCCGGTTCTAGATACCCAGATTTTGGGATTTGAACTTGGAATCCAATTTCGGTTCAAGATACTCGTATTTCCGGATCTGAAACCCGGGTACATATCCCTACTTAGAATAGACTCTCAATGACATATACCACTCACACATCCATATCACTGCAATTATATTGTCACACGCAGGCTAATTGAAAGAGATAAATCATGGGAGTGTCTTGGTCAGTCGGTTGTGATAGGTGGTCCTCTCATCCAATAGGTTGAGTATTTAAAGATCTGGCTATTACTTTATGAAAACAATTATATTTTGGTTTGGAGATTTCAGGCTTATTAGATAGCAAATAACTCAAAAACTTGATAAATAAATACACGTGCGAGAGAAATAATATATGAAAAGTTGTTTCAAAGATATTACCATAAACTAGAACTTGCCTAAAGGGAAGAACTTTGGAGGCTTGTTGACATAAATGATGCAAATCTTGCTTCCTGATCCGTTCTTCTCTATAGCCCAAGACAGTACTGATTTGCAGTCTTCCACATCTTTTCCCACCGCAACGTATGTGATCATCATATCCTCAGCCATGGAATTTCCTGTAGTACTCTTATGCCTGCTACTCGCCACCATGCATATATATAGAGAGATGATATTTTTGTTTACGTATAACAATAAAGAGTGGTGCACTGGTGCTACTCAAATAGCAGCACCGTCAAAATAAAAGATATTAAGTTCGGAGCTGCTAACATAAGTTGGAGAGTTGGCAATGGGAAAACAATTAAAATTTGGGATGGTAACTGGATACCAAATGCTCCTTGTCAAAGGGTTCAATCCCCGATTAAAATCCTTCACAAAGAAGCCATAGTTGCTGACCTTATACAAGAAGACATTAAGCAATGGAATAGAGCATTACTTGAAGCAATTTTTGAGCCACAAGGAGCAGACTTAATAAGAAGAATTCCTATAAGTACCTCTGCAGAAGAGGATAGACTCGTTTGGTAGAATTCAAAGGATGGTTTATTTATTGTAAAAATGCATATCACAGATTCAAAGAGATGCAAGATCAACAAAAAGGCCAGTCTTCAAATCAAGCTCAAAACAGATATGAATGGACCAATTTTTGGAAATATAACATCCCAAATGCTACTAAAATGTCTATGTGGCGAGCAAGCACGAAATCTCTTCCCACCGGATTGAATCTCTTCAAAAAGAAAATAATTGATTCTCCACTTTGTATTGTATGTAACCGAGAAGAGGAATCCATCACACACGCTCTATGGAAATGTGAGGCTGCTAAGGATGTTAGGGGTCAAGCTCCTAAAATATTGCAGAAAGGAAATGGGGGACCAGGTATCTTTAAAGATCTTTTTGACCAACTCCAAGCAATTTGTGACACCCAGCTTATGGAACAATTCTCCATGATTGCCCGAGCTATTTGGTTAAGAAGAAGCAGATTCATCTATGAACAGATATTTACTCATCCTTCCCAAGTTGCTTCAAATGCCTGCTTGGCCCTTTAAGAATACCAGGCTGCCAACCTGCTCTACAGGCCCTATAGAACCCAGTCCGAATGCATCATCAACAAATCCGGTATCCTCCCCCTCCAGGAATCATCAAAATTAATTGGAATGCTGCACTCAACCACAATCAACACAGAATAGGAATTGGACTAGTTGCCCGAGACAATACAGGTACCACTCTTCAAACCAAATTACTGTCAAAGTTTGGTTTTATGAACCCATTATTAGCCGAAGCTACAGGCGCATTAGAAGCAGTTAAACTGGCAATTGAAATGGGGATTGATTGGGTCATTCTAGAGGGTGATAACTTACAAGTGGTGAACTCTATAAAGCACAACTCATGATCAGATAGATATGATAGTGCAGGTGACATTCTGAAGGATGTAAAAGTTATGTTATCTAATTCTCATATTTAGAATGTATGCTTCATTAGAAGAAGTGGTAACAGATCATTAGCTCATCGCCTAGCAAGACAGGCTTGTATTCTAGTTGAGGAGTGACTGAATTTCAGTCTTGTATTTCTCTGGTTTTATCATCAATGAAGGAACGTATGTTTTCCTTTTCATAAAAAAAAAAAAAAAAAAAGTAATAATACGTTGATTGATCGATGTCGGCAAAGTCCGTGTCATATTTTTTTCTAGGAAAATAATTTGTTTAATTTGTCAATTTTAAATAAGAAATTAACAAATCTAAGATATACATAAAGAATCTACATTCTAATAATAAATTTTAATTTTAAAATATATATATATAATTTGAGAAAATCTACTCAATAGTTCTGCACCACATATTTACTAAAAGACAAAAACAATTTAATAGAATTTATAGAATACTATTATCTTTCTATATAAAAAGTAACAATATTGAATCAACAATGACAAATTGGTCTGTCCAAATTGCCTTTTTTGGTCTGCCCAAATTGTCCCTTATTTTTTAGTTTTATTCCAATTTTATTCCTACTTTATATCTTTTTTCTGTTATTGTTTTTCAGTTATTACCCCTATTTTTATAGTATTTTGTTTCCTGTTTTGCCCTTTCTTTTACAATAATACTGTAATGAATGTATTTAATGATTGAAGTTTTTTAATATGATTTAGGGTTGTTCATCCTGGCCGGATATCTGACCTAGTTCTAAGTTTTATATAATTTTAATAGTTTTGATAAATTTTTTTAAGAAGTTTAAGAAAGTTATTCTTCCAGATTTTCGAATTTAGAATTCAGATGAATATACCTAATTTGATTTAATTACCACACAATTGAAGCAGTATGTTATTAATGTGTGATTTTTTAATTATATAGTGATTTGGTGATTAATAATATGGTGACAAGAATATTGTTAGTGATAATATGCTGATAATGTTAGTTTTCTTGTTTGTTTGTGAAATAAATTTAAAATATAAGAAATTCAAATTAAAATAATTAAGCCATTGAGTGATAATTTAGCCATTTAATTTCACAACAGATGAATGAGATACCGTCACTTGCTTCTTTGATTTCCAAGTAACAAGAGAATTATCAATAAAAATACAAAAGCTAGTAACCGATCTTCCAGTATCAAGGCAGCTAATCCAATTTAAATCACAAAAAACTTTAGTTAAAGAGAGGAGGCTCTGGAAAAGAAAATGCCTTCACCAAGATTTAATTTTGCATATCTAAGTACACGATTGGCTGCATTAAGGCTACGTTTGGCAATCGAGATATTTTTAAGTATTCTCAAAATATTTTACTACTATTCATTATTTTATTATTACTTTTTACCTATTTTTTATTATTATTCTTTAATTTTTATTATTATTTAATATTCTGTGATTATTTTTTATTAATTTTTTACTACTATTCACAACTCTTCCAATACTTCTCACTATTCAAATGTAACCTAAGATGGGACTAACATAACTTTTTTAGGAATTGACTTAATGTGTTTACAGCATAAGAGATATCTAGTCTAATTATTGTCAAGTAAATGAGATGAACAGTAAACCTTCTAGAATAGGGATCAACCAACAAAGCAATATCAACTTTAGACAGCTTGCAAGGTAAAGTGTTGTATTGAATTTAGAATCAAGAAGCAAGAAACTAGGGTTAAAAGAAGGCAAAGTAAATGATACCATGATAGAAATCAAGAATCAAGAAATTAGGGTTGAAAGAGAGAGAAAATGAAGAGGAAAAGTAAAGTGTTGTACTCAAAAGTCGAGGATTACATAGCAAAACTAAAGTAAGCGTACATATAAATGAAATCTAGCTTATATACATGTACAATAAAAGTGACACATGCATATAATAATAAGAATATTATTTTATAATATTATTGTTTTAAAATTCTAAAATTTAAATTGTTAATTATATTTTGTTAAAAATTTAAGAAAATTGTAATAAAGAGATAAGATAAAACCGTTTTTGTCTCCAAATGAAGCCTAAGTACTGGTACCAACAAACATTTTTCTCAAAATAATTTTTATATCTATAAAATAACTAATATATAAATAAAGGGTTTGGTTGTTAGAATGAGTTCAACCCGTTCCAAACCAATCATTAATGGGCTCACTATGTTTTCAATTTTTCATAAAAAAAAGGGTAAGGCCCTATTTGGATGTTGAGCTAAATTGAGATAAATTAAGTTTTTTATGAATAATTGAGATGATGAAGTGAGTTTTGTAGAACTCATCTAAGATAAGTTTATATGTGTTTGGATATTAATATGAGTTTAGGTATATTTATGAGAAGTTAAAAAAAAGTTGTAGGTCAACGTGATGAGTTGAAAAATGTTATATGCAGTGGCGAAATTAAGAACTTGTTTTAAGGGGCCCAAGCAAAGCTAAAACTATAATAAAATATTTTTTTATTCTATTTTTATACAATTCTTCTTGTGGTATAGAAAAATCTGATAGGAAGATCTAAAATAAAAATAAAATACGTTTAATACAACTTATGTATTAAAAAAATATATGATATGTAGGCTAGAAATCATCCAAATTTATTTTTTTATTTTTATCTATAGCAAAAACATGTCATTATATTATTAGATTATTTTATTTTATGTGAGATGTATTTTATTTATTTTATTTTTAAATAATTTTGTAGAAGGAGAACCAAGATAATTTTTTAAAGAATGGGTCAATATAAGATGAGATTAACATCATCTTATTAAATTATAAAAAATAATATATATATTCCAAACTTTTTTTTGGGTGGGGAGGGTCTCAACTGATTTTGTTATTGGTTGTAGAATTCACGTATAAAAAAATTTGAGAATTAAATATTTAAATGTTAAATTTAATTTAAAATTAAACTTAACTAAATTGATCTTAGACAGGCAAAACTTCCAAACGGGATGACTTTATGTCAATTCTCAGTGTCAATCTATTTATGTTCAAATATATTTTAATAAAACTCGTAAAACATTATTAATTATATATAAACTCAAATAATCTGAGATCATGTCGACATCTAAAAAAAAAAAAATAAGAAAAAAAATCTAAAGACCCAAGTACCGAAGAAACTGCATGCGCGCGTAGACTCATAAATCGTCAAAGTCCGGTGATTAGCATGTATGTGGTCGGCTTTTGATTGGTAATTGCCACTACCCAATTCGTGTCCCACGTCATATATATATATTTTTTATAGGAAAATATTTTTACAATCTTTCAATTTTAAGTAAGAAATTAACAAATCTAAGATATACATAAAAGAAAATCTACATTCTAATAAGAAATTTTAATAAAAAAAATATAAAATTTGAAATTTTTTACTCAGTAATCCTACATCACATATCTGTTTAAAGAAAAAAACATTAAAGAATTATTTTAATCAACATGTGTGTAATGTAGAATTGATGAATAAAATTCATCATTCTAAACTCTATTTATTATTATTATGTTCTAACATTCAAAGTCAGATATGACAATTGGACTTCTCTCTAGCAATTTGTATTGATCCTATCCTTGATCGGGCTTCTATTTTTCCACAGATCTAAATATTTTATTGCATTCATGACATAATATACCACCAAAGTGGGAGACTCGTTAAGAAAAAACAAAAGGTAAGGTTGACGGGGTCGGCAAGTCATCCTTTTTGAGCAGCCATGGAAAACACGGTTGATCATGAGTTCCTAACCATGGTCCAAAACATTTTAACTCCTCTCATCTTATTTTATTTATTATTATAATTTTATAAATCTTTACATAAAATAAATATACAATTTAATTTTTTTAAATTCTAAAATAATAATAATAATAATAATAATAATAAAAGATAATATTCTAATAATATTTTTTATTTAACTTTCATCTAAAATTATATTTGGATGTTGAACTGAATTGAGTTGAGTTAAATTTTTTATGAATAATAGTAAATTATAAATGTGAAGTGAGTTTTGTAAAATCTACTTAAGGTGAGAAAAATATTTTTGGATGTTGAAATAAATTTATATGTATTTATGAGAAGTTGAAAAAGATTGTGGATCCCATGTCTAAAGAAATATTAAATTAAAAAAGTTTATGGATGTGTAAAGAGATTTTGAGTTAAAATGAGTTTAGTAATTTGACAGTTGGGTGTTCGATGTTAAATTTAGTTTAAAATTAAACTGAATTGAGTTGAATTCAGATGAGTTTAACAATCAAATGAGATGTTAAAATTATCTCTATCTCATCTCATTATCCAAACCAGCCTCTTAAATAATTCACCCAATTCTTAATTCTAAATTGTTTTTTCTATAATAGTGTTATTTGTACTTATAGTGTTATTTGTACTTATAATTTTTTTAATATATTTAAATATTTTTAAAAAATATAAGAAATTAATATATTAATAATTACTTTTTTAATTATTAAATAAAATTAAAATTAAAAAATAAATAAATATTAAAAATAAGTGTCAAACTTGATAAGCATTCTAACATTTTTCTTTAATAAAAGGGGATATTGCATATATGCTACTTTAGAATAATGATAGGCGCAGTCGTGAAATTACAAACGGCATGTAATCGTTTTATAAAAAAGTAGAATTCACTATTAAAAAAATTAAAACGATTATACGCCATTTATAATTCTACGACTATATGTAGCATTACCCTTTTCTTTAATAAAAGGTGATGATATATATGTAAAGTCATAATTGTATAATATAAGTTTAAATTTCTCTATTTTAAATTATGCATCTCTAAATATTTGTATAGTTATAAAAAATACTTTTTCAAATTTGAAGAATTACTATTCACGCTTCAAATATTGTTTTATTATTTTTTTCTCTTTCTTAATCATTAAAATTAATTTTGTGAAATTTATATTAAGATGATTTTGATACATGAAATTTGTATTACGTTGATTACACAAAGTAGGTGCTAATTGTAAAATTTATAAAAATAATAATTTTAGGAAGGATTAAAAAATAATAATATTTTATTATTATTTTACCTCAAATATGCATAAGCTTATAATGTGAAAGTTTTTCTTGAATGGCAAAATGAATCTCTTAAAAAAGATAATTTTGTGTATAAATCAATGTGAATGCTCTAGAACCTGTTAGGCATTTTTTTAATATTTTTAAATATTATTTAAAAATAAAAAAAATGATAACTGTATTTAAAAAAAATTATTTAATCATAAAATTAAAACAAAAACTAAAAATATATTTTTTATTAAGGAAAAAGTTGGGGGTTTTGGTTTGGGATCTGCTGGAGCTCCCGCTCCATATATATATATATATATATATATATATATATATATATTGTAACTTTGAATGTGGCTGATGGCCTGCTTTAATATTTCAAATATATGAATATATATATGCAATGTTGCTAGCTAATTGAAAATTATGTGGAATTTTCAATTTTTGACAAAAATCAAATGGTATATTTTTCTAAACTGGTCGGCCAACTTTGTTGTTTTCTTCAGACTCCACAATAGGTATTGACCATAGTCTTTTTTTTTCTTTTTTCTGAGGTCTTAGAAAGTTTCCAATTGACAAACAAACTAGACAGCCATATATCTATTTCCTGAAGGCCTTCCTTGTGGTTTCCAATCAAGGAAACTTTCATGGCGCTCTAATCTTCTGGACCCAATAAAAGATAACCCAATATAGGATGGAATAAACTTTGATCATAATTTTATAAAATAAAAAAAATCCTGTTAAACAATTCTTAATTACGTACTCATATGTACTGACCTTAATTTATATTATACTCATGCAAAAGACGCCCGACAATTAACAATCACTCAGCAAACAATTTTTTTGTTTAACAGCCAATTACTAGCTATGTAGTCCAACCGCCGTTGAAAACACTTGATGGTAATTTTTTAAGGACTTGTCCACTTTTTTACAAAGATCTGTGCGGAGTATATCTATATTTGGGGCATGTACAAATCATTAATTTCTCTATAATAAAAAGATCCATTTTTCTTTTTACACAAAAAAAAAGATCTGATCAAACAACTCATAAGCTCAATGAAAACTTCTCTATTTTTGTTGGAAGAAAAGAAAAAGATTAATCAAACAACTCATATGCTCAATGGAGTTTTAGAATAGACTCTCACCTACAAATACCACTCAAATTAACATCCACATTCCTACAAAAATACTCGACAATTAATCAAATCACAGAACATTTAACTTTTATTTTTAGCCAAGCTCCAACTTGGCTGATAATCCTTTCAACTACCTCCTGATGTTGGATCCCTTAATGATTCGAGTACCTCCAAGACACCCGGCCCAAGATCTGGTCTCCTTTTTCTGATCTTGTCAGAACACATCACTGCCAATTCAGCCAAAGGTTGAGCAACCTCAAATGGCCAATGGCCAGCCGAAGGATCCAAAAGGGTTTCAAAAGTTCCTGCAATTAAGGCAGAGTTGACTTCATCTACTATATTATAGGGTGGTGATCTCCCTGTCAACAATTGCAGTAAAATGATTCCAAAGGAGTAAACATCTGACTTCACTGTAAGAACTCCTCTTTGAAGAAACTCAGGATCCAAGTAAGGCAAAGTTCCCTTTGGGACAGTGTTATGACTCAATGTTACACTGTCACTTGAAGTTTGATCACGGCTTAACACACGGCAAATTCCAAAATCACTAAGTTTACATACAAAGTTGGAATCAAGGAGAATATTGGCTGGTTTCAAATCTCCATGCACTATGGTGTGAGGTCGAGTACTCGAATGAAGATACACGAGGACGGAGCATAATTCTATGGCGATCCGTAGTCGAGTTTGCCATGACAATGGAGGACTGTTATCCTTGCATTTGAGTCGATCTTCAAGACTCCCATTAGGAAGATACTCATAGATGAGTGCAAAAGCTTCAGGGCAAGATCCAATGAGTTTCACAAGATTGGGATGCCTCAACTGACCCAATACATTAACCTGAGATAAATGTATTCAACCAATAATTTAGATCAAATTATTCAAACAAAAGTCTTTAGATCAAAATACAATCATTGATATTGTTTCAGAACTTTTTTTTTTATTGAAAATGTCTCCAAAGTTTGGATGTCAAATTGTGTTAACAAGTCGTATTTATATCATGTTAAATTATATTAATGGGTCATGTTTGTGTTAACGAATTGTGTTAACTCGAACCCAACCCGTTAAGTTTATCGTGTCAAAATATCAAATTCTAACACGATTAATTGACATACGAGTTGACACGACACAACCCGTTTTGACCCATTAATAAATACTGCGAAATAGATTAACACAATACGACCTGACTAGTTTCAACCCATTTTATGTAAATGGGTTGAGCAAATACAAAATTAATTTGTGTAACCTGATTAAATTTAGCATAATTTTATATAAATGTTAAAATCATAATATCTACAAATAATATAAAACTAACTACAAGTCCAAAATTACAATCAAAACAATAAAAAATATTGAAATTAAAATATGAACAAATTTACTTTTAAGTATAGGGGTATAATTCTAACTTTTACTTTCTTAACGGATCAAAATGAGTTGATTCGTTATCAACCCATTAAGTAATTGTTTATTATATAATAAATTAACCCGTTTTGACTTAAACTTGTTAAGAATAAACTCAAACTCGTTACTATAATGTCGTATTCGTAGTGGATTAACGGAGCATGCCACCCCTTACTCCAAACATACGAATAATAAAAATACTTCTCAGATCTTAAAAACTAGTATTTTTCAATTAGTGCATATACAAACCTCCATTTGGAATTCTTGGAAGCCTTGGGAGCCATGAGAATGTAACATCTTTATAGCTACTTCAGTTTGTAGGGAACCAATATATATGTTGCCATATCCTCCTTGTCCAATTTTCTGGGATTCGTGAAATCCTTGAGTAGCTTCTGCAATTTTAGAAAGTGCGAATTCAGGCAGCTCGAGCATATGTCCATTTGGCTCCTCTCCTTTTCTCTTTAGCCCTTCAGTTTCTTTCAGTGCATGATCACGCTCCATCTGCAACTCATCCCTCTCTTTCTGTAACTCTGTAATTTGGTTCTTTGATGATTTTTCCCGTTCTTTGGAAATCCGGAGTTCTTCCATGTATTTGTCTCTCTCATTCTCTGCATCTTGGGCCTATTGATCAGATTATTAGCTATTTCTGTAAGATTTAAAAAGTTTAAAATTGTATTGTTTTCAAGCATATATATCTAGTGAATGCAGATAGTCGTCATGTAAAAGTCACTATTTTTTTCGAAACATGAAATGAGGAGTGTGTAAAGAAAACCCCCATGAACTTAAAGAGTTGAAGAAGTTCATCTTCTTCATTCATTCTTTATTTTTAATGCTAACACTCGTAACTAAAAAGCTTACTCTACGTATTGCGTCAATCATATATCCCTCTGCTCTTTGACGAACGAGTGCCTCTTTTTTTAAGGTTGTCATAGCTTGTTGAAGCTGCTCTTCTAAGCTCCGGTCCTGTCGTGATCCATAAAAACCTTTAATTTCAAAACCTTGTTGTGTTTTGTAAACAGAAAAAAAAAATATATATATATATATCATTACAAGAAAAATGAGCATGAGCATTTGTTACAGATTATTTACAATAAATATGACTATTTACAATAAAAATATATTTATTTTAATAAAAAATAACCATTTTAAATAAAAATAATTGACGAGAAATAAGCAATTTTAAATAGAATGTAACATAATGCTTTGCAGTACTGCACATACCACAAAATTGTGAGCTCCGTTAGAAGAAGATGTTGATATGTTACTGGCACTGGATATCAACTTCGGACTTTGTTGCGAAAATGAAGAAGCGCCGGGGTCCAGAGTAGAAGAGCTTATTGAATAATCCAAATTAGCCGGCCGCGGAGAGAGTGAGCGGCAATACCCCAATGCCAAGCCATTTGTATCATTCCATGACTTTAGAGTTACTTCAGCCGGTCTTGTGGGAGAGCTTGGTGAGTAACTATAATCCCCATGACTCGTCGGAGATGAAAGCTCTCTGGAACGTTCCGCAAGTAGAGAAGCCAGCGCAGTGCTCGACCTATTACGCCCAACTGTAACAGACCGTGATTTGGATAGGTCTGGGCATTCACCTACAGTTACAGGACTGCCGACCCTGTTGATGCAGCCGGCAGGATCAGAGCGTGATCTATTTAAGTTTGCTTGTCCAGTTTCGGTGTCTGTTGCGCTTGCTTCCCTATTTTTGGCACACTACTTCCATTAGGAGAATGATCCAATGTGGATAAAAATACAAAAATGTTTTGCAGCCACAAATTATTACAGAAGTAGTTAATAAAGTGAGATTTAGGGCCGTTTAGATACAGACATGCGATGAACATCACATTTCAACTCATTACTATTTATAATTCCACTATTATTCATAAACTGTCTCAACTCATTTTATCTCATTTCATTATCTAAACAAGTCCTTAGATGAATTTCAATACCCCTTTCAAAATAGTATGATTGAGAATAGAGAATATAATTTTAGATGAATATTGAATAAAATATTATTATAATAATATTTTTTAATATTATTATTATTTTAAAATTTGAAAAGACTAGACTGTTTTTTATATTTTGTATGAGAGTTTGAAAAAATTATAATGATGAGATGAAACCGTTTTTATATCCAAACTGGCGTTATTAAAAAACAAAATGTTTGAGAGTCTAGAACATATTGGTATCACGTGGTAAATAACGAGAACTGCTACAGACATAAAGAGATTATAAAAAAAAAATCTATAAATTGGTGTGAATTCATAATATTCGTTAGTCAATCTACTTTATAACAAAAATAATTTTACAATCTGAAGTACTACATTAAACTATATTAATTTATGAGTTTATTTTTATTTAATCTCTTTGTGATTAAAATATTTTTCATAAATAACATTACTGTAAAGACCACCTCATTAAAAACTGAGGCAGAATTACAAAACATGAGAAAGGTAGCAAAATAATTAAATATTTGCAAGTGTAATTAACAAAAGCTTTGGAAGCAAACCTGGTAAATATGAGGTGGCCCTTGCAAATGACTTGTACTTGACAGGAGACAGGTGCAGTTTTACACACATGCTTTGCTTTCTTAGACCCCAGTTCCACTCCTGATCTGCAAAAATGCACCAGTAATTAAGCTATCTCTATCCAAATATCAAAGTATGCACTTGATCATATTGTTGAATAAACCACAGAGAGAGAGAGAGTTCAGCCTCTACAAAATCCTCAAAAATCTCTATTAAAGTACTTTTCACATCACAAGTACTGTGTTTACAGATAGACCAAAATTTTTGCATATTCGAAATAACATCCACAAGCAACATATAATTAATGAAAAATTGATTTGGATATTTTAGCATTCTTGACTGAACTGCGGGCTTAGAGAGATCGAGAAAGAGTACTCCACAATATATGATAATATTCTTAATTACCTTCTATAGTGATTGGCCGATGTTGATCCTATGACTAGCTTCCTGATCCCATGTCTAAAGATGAGTTTTAGGATTCCCTCCCTGATAGACTCCATTTCAATGGTTAGCGTTTGTACATGTACCTATATTTTTAAACACCACAAGTCCCGAAAACAGGTCAGAAAACTCAGAACTAGTTGTTCCAATCCAGAGTCCCAGACAAACATGAAGAATTAAAGATGCACTGATCAAGAAATTATATATATGGTATATACCCCCTTTTGTTCGCAGAAAAGAAGGTATTCCTGCATGATTCCATGCATATTTTGTGTACCAGTTTCCAGGCGTTCTCTGACCTTCCTTTCCGTCATTAAGCTCCGTACTGAAGTACAAGATCAGATGACAAATAACTCCAAAACTTAATAAATAAATACATATGCGAGAGAAATAAATTATATATATTGAAAGTTTTTTTTATCAAAAAAAGATATTAATTATAAAGAACAACTTGCCTAAAGGGAAGAGCTTTGGAGGCTTGTGAACGTGAATGATGCAAATCCTGCTTCCTCCATTGTTCTCTATAGCCCAAGACAGTATTGATTTGCAGTCTTTCACATCTTTTCCCACCGCAACGTATGTCATGATCATCATATCCTCAGCCATGGGTGCCTTGGAATTTCCTGACGTCTTATGCCTGCTACTCGCCATATATATATATATATATATATATATATACAGTACTTTATTGAAGAAGTATATCGAGCTACCACGAAGCTGCTAACATTTTCTAAACCCTTTACATGATATATCAAGTTACCCACCAGTACCACTACTGCCAACGCTACAAAAATTGTCCTGTAAAACTCAATCATCAAAGACCTACGTACCCATCTTTATAGTCATGAGGAAGCTCGATCGTACGTTATATGGTCAAGAAACTAATATAAATATTTCCGTTTGCATTCAGAGATGATTGGATGAGATCAAATGAGATAGAATTTTAAATAAAATATTATTATAATATTATTTTTTTATATTATTATTATTCTGTAATTTGGAAAATTTGAATTTGGAGGATTTAAAAAAATTAAATTATTTATTATTTTTGTATAAAAATTTAAAAAAATTCTTGTAATAAAATTAAGATAATTTAGCCCATCTTCAAAAAACTTAGTCAAAAAGATAATATAATATAATATAGATAAAAATATATAGCCAGTACAACACAAAAGTCCGACTTGCAGCCAAAATAAAGCTACAAAATTAATACGCGGTTTCAAAGAATTTTGTAGCCTGAAGTCTGAACACATATTTTGATGATCTGCTTGCTGACGCGGTCCAACGTTCTTTACAAAACTACTCTCAAATATTTAACACATTGTTTAGAGCATTCGCATCTCATCAGTTAAAATTTAATTAAAATTTAATTTTAATTTTTATTTCTATAAATTTTAATTAGTTATTTTTTATTATATCAAATAACAAACTCAATAAATTTATAATTATTTTATTAAAATATTAATTTTTAACTTTTTATTTATTTTAATTCTAATTATAATTTAAATATTGATTTATTAAAATACTCACAACCTACTAAATATCTCATTTGTTATCATAATTTGACTAAAGACTTAAAAAATAAATTTTAATAGACTCAATAAATTTAACTTTCTCTCTCCTCACTCTCTAAATATAAAAAGTGAGTAGAGAAAAAGTTAAATTTATTTTAATTTTTTTAAGTTCATTAAAACTTATTTTTGATATTTTTTAGTCAAATTTTGACTAAACATATGAAATAACTAGTAGATTATGAATACTCTTAGAGCATATTTGAAACCAAGGCAGAAGTCTTAAAAAGTATTTATAAAATGGCTTTAATAAGTTTTTTAATGGAAAATTTATACTGTTTGAAAGTTACGTATTAAAACACTTTAACCTCAAATAAGCTAAAAAGTAGTTAGTATGTTTGAAAAAAAAAAATAGTCTTTTCTTCAAATGCAAAAACACATTATTCAAATTTTAAAAAGTTTGTCAATGGGCAAAGACACCTATATAACTTTTCAAAATTTTAAAAATATGATTATAATTTTTATAAAATCAAATAATCATCATTTCTATCTTAAAAATCACTTTTTAATATGTTAATTCCAAACAAATATAATATATTTGCAAATATTTTAAACATATGATTGCGAAATAAAAAAATAAATTTTTATAACAAAACTTCTTAATTAAGGTATAAATCCTAAGGCTATAAATTATATATATATATATATATAATTTACTTATCAAAAACTTGTGTGTTAAGTACTATTTGTGCGAAGGTTCATTTTTCTCAAAAATAATTTTTATATCCATAAAATAACTAGTACATGGACAAAGTCAAATAACAACCAAATTAAATGCTGATTAAGGGGGGCATGCAGGATGCAGTAGTACTGCCACCTAATCATCCATATATAATATCTTTTTTGTTTTAACGTGCAAGTTTTTGCTCGAATTGTTTAATTTGCATAATTAATTCTTAGTTGATCAGATTCGTTAGTTAGAAAATATTCATATAAGTTTTCTAGAAAACATTCAAGTCATTCATTAATTGTTATGACTAATTTTGGATGGATTCATTTTCTCAGTTAGCTAGCTAGATAGCTAGTAAGATTCCCATGCATAGATTTATAAATTAAATGATAGTACTATACCATGTAAATTAATGTTTTTGTATTTAATAATATTACATATAATCATAGAATATACAAATATAATATAATTATTTTAAAGAAGAGTGAGATCTATTATTAAAAAAATTATTATTTTTATATAAATCTTATATCTTTTAATAAAAAAAAAAAGATTATGCAATACTATATTTATATATTTTATTACTATAAATATATTTTCTCTTTAGTGAAAAACATATTTCCAGAAAATATTTTGTTCAAAATTAGCTTTAGGAGCAGTACCGAAAAGTGTTTGGGGGGTTGCTTTAATTTTCTTAATTCGAATTCTACACAAATTTTTTATTAGTATTTTGGGGCAATATTGGATGCATGAGAACTACGCAACGGATGCCCATGTCCTAAACTCGCATCTTTAATCTCTTATATCTTCTCTTTTTTTAAGAAAGAAAAGGAATAATTTAAAAATTATCATAAAACGAAAAATCAAACAAGCATTCCAGAGACCAAATTACCAAAGAAATTGTGGACGTAGACTCTGAAATCGTCAAAATCCGGTGATTAGAGTGTAAGCACTATTAAAAAACCTAATTGTACTTAATAAAAAAATTATAAAAAATTTAATTATTTATTTACGTGCCAGTACTTATTGAAATAATTTAATTAAAATTCCCGGCCGGCGTCCCCGTGTGTGATACGCGTACGAGGGACATAAAATTTAATTATAAAAATAAAAATTGAATGATTGGAATATAATTAAATATTATTATAAATAGTATTAGATGGGTAATAATATCATCATCTCTTTTTTTTTTCTTTATATATACAGAAGCTTGCTTGTATGAAAAGTTGTCAACTCAGATATGACAACAACACAATTCTCTAGTCATTTTTAATGGAGTGATACTAGAGAAGACATAATATTTGTTATGTATTAATTCTGTCGTCGGCAGCTGTCTCTTGTCCCACTACTAAAAATTATGTGAATGATCCTACCACTATTATTTTTAAATCTGCATGGTGACTTGCATAGTAACTTGTATAGTAATTTCAACACCTATAAATATTGACTTCAGTTATAATGAAATTCATAAAAAAATATAGAGAAAGAAGAAAGTTTCAGAGAGTTTCTTTTATATTTCTCTTGTAATAGTAGTAGTTTTCTTTTTAGTTTTATAACACGTTATAAGCACGAAGTTCTACCGATACTGAAACTAGTGGTCTTCTACTTCAAGTAAGTTTTTCAATATATTATTTGCAGTCCTTGAGATAAATATTAAAGGTAATATTACTGAATATTACTTGATAAAATTTTATTTTTATTCTCATGATAATGTGAATATATTTCTTAAATTCACAGATTTATTTTTGTAATATAATGTCAAATATTGAGATTTATTACTATTGACATTTCTGAAAAATATTATTTATCCAGGATCCTTGATGAGATCTATTTAGATATAATGATGAACTTGAAAGATACAATCATAGAAGAAAACCATATGTCCCTGAAGGACCGTGCTGTGTATCTCATGATGAAAAATCATCTTACTGTGTAAAATAAATTAAGAGAGTGATATAAGCACCAGAAGATGTAATTCTCTCAAAAGATTATTATGATTTATTACACCTGAAGTTGCAAGATTTTAAGAGTGGTATTGAATATTCTGCACTCTTTAAAATCAGCTCAATATTAAAATTATGCAGTGAAAATGTCACTGATGATGATATATAAAAGAAGACATTATTTTTCATAATTCGAATGTGCTCCTGCAGTAGCAATATCGAGAGTGAAAGTTCAACAAATATTCTAAATTTTTATTTTGTCTTCCAGTGATTGAGCTAAATAATGAGTTTTTGTTACACCAGTTACGTCCTATTAATAATATCAAATTTACACAATTTCCAGAAGTGAACAGAGCATCCTTTCAAAGGAATTAAGGGCGTAGACGTGGTAGAAAAACTATAGAAGTGTTGGTCCCAAAAGCGACAACACTAAAAATGATAAAAATATATCGTATCACCAAAAGTGATCAAACTCAGAGAAGGGTAAAGGCCCTCAGAATAATTCTTCATAAAAAGATGAAGATGTTTGTCATAGATGTAATATGACTAAACAGTAGTCACGTACCTGTTGTACGGCCAAGCACTTGATTTATTTATATTAAGTTTTTATATATAAACTTATTAATATTTCATCATGTTTTGAAATAATGAAATATCGGTGCCTGAAGCACGACAAGAAATTACTTGGGATAATAAAGCCCTGTTTAAATTTGATCCTTTTACAAATAAATGTGAACCAGAAGTTCAGAGGATTATTTATCTGCAAAGTGTTGCAAATCAATTACATGATATATTTACTGACACTAAAGGTGTTGTAAAATTATATATTATTGCTGTTAATGCTTAAGCAAGAATTGAAATCCCTGAAGGACGAGTTGTTAAAACAGTAATAAATGAGTCTAAGATACACCTGAAGCATTGAAGAGCTATTGTGCACAAGAAAAAAAAATCAGTGCTCATAAAGAGACTGTATTTTCTAATCCTCCTGAAGAGGTAACTCCTGAAGAGTGTAACTCCTGAAGAGTATAAATCTCCTGAAGAGGAACCTCCTGTAGAGGTGTTTCATGAAATGTTTTCTCCTGGAGAGGAACAATGAAATCTCAATACATTTCATGAGTACTAGAAAATTTATGGATAGAAATAAAACTGTTGTCGACAACATATATGATAACACTTGATATTACCAGAAGTAATGAAGAAAGTGAGCCAAAAATCGTTGAAGAATGTCGACGTAGAAATGATTGGCCAAAATGGAAAGTAGTTATTAAAACTGAATTAAAATCGCTAGTGAAACGAGATGCATTTGGACCTGTTGTCCAAACACCAAAGGGTGTAATATTTGTCAGATATAAATGAGTATTTATACGAAAGCGTAATGCGAAATGAAATTGTGCGGTATAATTTGTCGCACAAGGTTTCCTGTAGAAACCCGAGCAATTATGAGGAAACATATTTCCTTAGTATGAATGCAATCACATTCATATTTTTAATTGATTTGGTTATTACAAAAGGATTAGATATGCAGTTAATGAATGTGGTCACTGCATATTTATAAGGATCATTAGATTATTACATATATAAAGATTTACGATACTTGAAGCATCTAATCCAAGTATATTTAGGAGTATGTACTTTATAAAACTTCAAAAATCTTTATATGGGTTAAAGCAATCCGGATGCATGTGGTGTAATTGAATCAACAAGTATCTATTGAAAGAAGGATTTAAGAATAATCCTATATGTCCATGTGTTTTATCAGAATCCGGATTTGTCATTATTGCAGTTTACGTTGATGATTTACCTTATTAGAACTCTTGAAAAGATTACAAGGGTTGCTATAAATTCAAGGAATGCATTTGAAAAGGAAAGATCTTATTATTCAATTCATAGATGAGTTACAAGAATTTAAGACTTCTAGCCTCATCTCTCAAATGCATTTGCTCTTCATAAAGCAACATACCATCTTTATCTAAAGGATTAGGCAGTCGAAATGAAAAGGCAAGTAAGGATTTTAAATCCTTATTCTCCTGCTTTAAGTCTGCAATTTTTCTGTCAGACACTTGAACGAGTCGTTGAAGTACAGAAACCTTCTCGTTAAGCTCCTCAATCTCACAATTTTTGGATTGTAATCGGTTGGAAAATCCAACAATAGAGGAGGAGTATCGGGTGCCGAGAGTCACCAGCTCATAAACAGCTTCACGATCTGACTTATTAGCCAGATCATTTGCTTGCTGCAATATGACACCTGCGGAAGATGCAGGAACAACTTGTAATTGAGGCGAAGGATACCTCATATGTTGATCGTGAGAAATAGTAAAAGGAAATTGATGAGCCATTGGAAATTTGTAAAATAAGAATACAAATACAGATGAATTATAGATATGAGAAGAAGATTTGATGCGTACTAAATGAAGCTAAAGACGGTTCTTATAGAAATGGAAATAAGAATAAGACAAACCATCATCTCTTCAAATATCACTTTACAAGATATGCTGGATGCATAATTTCAAAAGTCAGCGAGATTAATTACAGCTATCCCTATTTTCTTGTAAACGCTGAACATCTGCCGTTAGCTGCTGTTGTTGACTTTGTATCTGAACTCTCTCTCGTTCCAACTCTTCTACTCGTGTTTTCAGGTCACGAGAATACCAGTCTACAAGTTTCTTCAGCTCCTTGTTATCTTGTTTTAAATCTTTATTTTTTTCTATCTTTAGTTGCAAGCGTTTGATGCAACTCAAATATTTGATTTTTAAGATGATCAACCTCACTCGTTTTCGCCAATAGCCTCTGAGACATGGTTGTAAGAGAGGCAGCATATTGAGCACTGAGGGTTCTTGATGCTGCAACAATTTCAGGATCAGATTTACTAGATAGATATATCTCTGCTCCTATCATGGTGTTTACAGCCTCAGGAGAAAATATAAGTGGTTGAGGTATAAAAAGTTCATGGTTTAAATCTGGGACATTAGAATTTCTATCAGACATAATATCGTTCTGGATGAACAACAACTGAATCTATGAGGAATGCGAAATCTTTTTGCTGGAGTAAACCAATGGTAAAATTGGTTATATTTAAACAACAACCTGAAGCCTTCAAATCTCTTCAAGATCTCGTTTGTCCACAATGTCAAGCGGATTTGATTTTCCGCCGAACCGATAATATTAAACCTTAAAGCTTTTACAGCTTTTATCATACATAGATGGTTTCCAATGTTATTTCCGCCGTATATAAACAAGTTCTTCCCAATAACGCCGAATGAGGGGGAGAAAATTTTAGATGAAAATATTATCATACTCTCTCTAATGCATTATTTAGTTGGAGATCGTGTTTGAATTCTTAACCTGTTATATATACTGAAATCATATTTGCTTATTACTTGAAACACTAAGTTTAAGTATTACTGCAGGTATCAGATTTCTATTAAGTCTGTCATCAGATATTATGTTTCATCTTCAAATCACTCAGAGATTATTGCAATTCATGAAACAAGTCGAGAGTATATTTGGCTGAGATCAATGACTCAACGTATCCAAGAAAAGTGTGGTATTTCATAATCAATGATAGCTCAACAATTTTATACGAAAATAATGCTACTTGTATCATTCAAATCAAAGGAGGAAATATCAAAGATACGATCAAGTGATAATCTGGCAGATTTATTCACGAAGACATCACCAACTGCGACATTCAAGAAAATTGTGCAGAATATTAAAATGTGAAGACTCAAAAACTATTGTCATGCACTTTCCAGGGGAGTAAAAGTCCTGAAGACTTGTGTTGATTGTACTCTTTTTCCTTCGCTAAGATTTTATCCCATTGGGTTTTCCTTTGCAAAGTTTTAATGAGGCAATCTTAAAACACTTGTGGATACATAAGAAGACTGTACTCTTTTTCCTTCGCCATTGATTTTTCTTCCCACTGGGTTTTTCCTTGGCAAGGTTTTAACGAGGCAGATTCTTTATAGGTGGTCATTCAAGGGGGAGTGTTATAAATTAATTCTGCCGTCGACAGTCGCCCCCTGTCCCACCACTAAAAATTATGTGAATGACCCCACCACTATTATTTTAAAATCTGCATAGTGACTTGCATAGTGACTTATATAGTAACTTGCATAGTAATTTTAACGCCTATAAATATGGGCTTCAATTGTAATAAAATTCATAAGAAAATATAGAGAAGAAAGAAAGTTTCAGAAAGTTTATTTTATATTTCTCTTGTAATAGTAGTAGTTTTCTTTTTAATTTTATAACAATATTCAATATATTTTTCTTATATAAACATAATATTATAAACAGTTATACTACTATTTATATGAAGAAATATAGTGTCATATTGGACTCCAATCGTTTGTTATTTTTATTTTTATTTTTTATTTTTTTGTCGTCTTTTTTAGAAGTCCTGGCCCCGCCCTAAGATTCGTCTTTGATTCGTATTTGAATTCGGTACAAATTAAAGTCCCTTTCTCTCATAATTCATCGTGTTTTCCTTTCTCTCACTAAAGTTATTCAACGCGCAAAAGCACCTTTTGGTTTCAGTTCGTGAAAAGTCACCATGCGATACTTATCTAGATTCTAGCATTGCTGGATCAGGATAATTCTACAGTCTACCACGCAATGCATGTGCTGTCCTAAACAGCGCGTAGATATATCAACTACAGTCTAATTATAGTCTAATTAGTTTTTTATTTTTTAAATAATAATCATTACAATTTAAAAAAATTTACCAACAAAAAGAATCTAAAGACCAAACCGAAGAAACTGTGTGCGTAGACTCTGAAGCCGTGTGCGTAGACTCAGAAATCGTCAAAGTCCGATGAATAGCGTGTACGTGCTATTACTTAATTTACTCCTATTCCTAGAAGAACTAAGGTAAATATTTTTTAATGATCAAAAATTTTATTTTTTAAAAATTTAGATATATTAGTGTTGTATTTACTTAATCACAGAAAGTCTGCCAAGCTTTTTTAAATAGTTCACAGATTAATAAGTATAAAAGAAATCATAGAACAAAACAAGACATATAAAATAGATCAAAAAAGAAAAGCAAAAATACAAAAATTATATGGTTCAATTTTAATGGTATACATTCATGACAAAAAATATCACTTTTGAGCATTTTCATTGAAGGTAATGAAATATTACAACTATAAACAAGAGATTACAAGAGCCTTTTCTAGATTTCTCCTTCTCAAAAATTCTAATCCTAACCCTCTCGAATCTCTTTCTGTTTCTCTCTGATTTCACTTGAACACAGAATAGATCTCAAAAAGTAACTAAATGTACATCACAAAATGTTTATATATACATGATTATAATAGTTGAAACTACCCTTAATTTAAGTCTTCAACATTCAACATAATCTAACTCATTTATTGTTGGAGCAAATGGTTGACACATATAACAAATTTCCATATTAGCAAGCATTTGATCATTGTACAAGTCTCCATGCTCATTTGATGTTCCTGCATTTTTTTTCCTAATGAGTACTAGCAATTTCCCATGTTAATCAAATCTAAATAATGTTTAAACTTGATTGTAGGTAAAGAATTAGTCATCATATCTAATGGGTTATCGTCAGTTGGCACCTTTTTTACTACAATCTCCCCCGCAACTATTAGATCTCTCACAAAATGCAACCTAACATTTATATGTTCTCGTGATAAACTGGATTTCTGACAAAATGGATTGTGCTTTGATTATCACAAAACACAATTAAGTTACCTTTATACATACCCAACTTCCAATATATCACTTTTAACTATATAACTTCCTTTATTGCCTCAATAGATTGCAAATTGGCTTTCCAGTTGACAGGTCCTCCAACCATTGTAAAAACAAAACCAGTTAAAGATTTTCTAGTGTCTAAGTTACCCGTATAATCTGAGTCAACAATTCCTTATAGATTAGAACCAATTTGCACATTCACACCAAATATTAGTCCCAAATAAGTATTAAAAAATAGACTTAAGAGCATGCCAGCGTGATTTTCCTATATTACTCATAAATTTAATTATCATACTTACAGCATATGTTAAATCAGGTTTAGAGCAAACTATATCAAACATAATACTTCTAACCATACTGGCATATAACATTTTTTCTAAAAAAAATTTCTCTTCATCTATTTCGGGTTTTTGGTTTAAGGACAACTTTGAGTGTTGTACAATGGGCGTACTTACAGATTTTACCTTATCGATACCAAATATGTTAAGCACCTTGGATATATAAGATTTTTGAGATTAGAAGAGAAATCTTTTATTCCTTTCTCTCGATATCTCCATCCCTAAAATCCTCTTGGAAGGACATAACTCTTTCATTTCAAACTCTGACTTGAGCATACTTTTCACTTGTTCAAGTTGAAACTTATCTCCACATGCAACAAGCATGTCATTCACATACAGTAACAAATATGTTGGATTACTATCAAACTGCTTGTAGTATACACAACTATCATAATTGCTCTTGTCAAAATCAATGTGAATCATGTGAGTGTCAAACCTTTTATACCACTAGCTTGATGATTGTTTAAGGCCATATAGTAATTTCTTTAACAAACATACTTTATTTTTTGTGTTTTCATTAACAAAACCTTCAGGAGACTGCATGTATAAAAGTTCTTCCAAGTCTCCATGCAAAAATGTTGTCTTGACATCTAACAACTCTAAATGCATATCCTAATGAGCCACAAATGAGAGTAAGCATCTTATGAAGTTGTGTTTAACTACAGGAGAGAAGATTTCATTATAATTCACTCATTCTCCTTGAGTAAATCCTTTAGCTTCTAATTTGACTTTATACCTAAATAATTAAACCCCTGGAATTCCCCTTTTCCTTTTGTATATCAGTTTAGACTTAATCGTTTTTGATTTATTGGTTTTGAAACCAGTTCTCAAGTTTTATTTTTATTTAAGGACTCTATTTTCTCTTACATAACAAGCACCCATTTATCAGCCTCTTTGCTAGCCATGGCTTCTTTAAAAGAAATTGGTTACATCTCAATTGTTTTATCGACCACTGATAGTGTAAAAGTTATCATCTCAGCTTGTCCATATATATGTGGAGGTCTAATTATTCTCCTTTCTCTGTCTTGAGCAAGTTGATAGGTGTCTTCTTCACCTAGAGATTTCATCTGAGTACTAACCTCAATTTTTCTAACCTAAGTTTCACTGACATCAAGGAAACTTTTTGATTGCTCTACCTCAAGCTGCATATCACTAGGAGTAGGTAGACTAGCCTGAATTTCAGCTTCAAGCTTTCCTATCATTTGGCTTTTATTAAAAGTAAAATTTCTACTAATGATGAATTTTTGCCTACCAATCTCACTAATCCATAGCTTATACCCCTTCACACCCTCATGGTATCTCACAAAAATACATTTCAAGACTCTGGTTCAAGTTTATCAGTTTTGAATTGTGCACATGCAACACATCCAAATACTTTTAAATGTTCATACCCATATGGCTTTCCTAACCACATCTCTTGTGGTGTTTTAAATCCTAAGGCTAAAGAACGACTTCTATTTATTAGATAGAATGTAATAACAGCAGCCTCAACTCATAAAATTTTTGATAAATCATATGTTGTGAAATCTTAAATTACGTGTATTTTATGTATTGTCTTTATTATTTTTGTTGATTATTTTAATTTATTTTAATAATATTATCGGTTGTGTTTTATTTATTTAAAGTAATTGTTTGAACTATTAATTAGTTAATATCAGTTTTACGTTGTTTTTATATTTATATGTTGAGTTATGTTGTTTTCCTTATTAATTTTAATATGAAGTAATTATTTTAATTATTGGAATTATATTCCTTTATTTTGTTATGTGATTTTAATTGATGTGCTTTCTTTATATAAATTATTGTTTTGTAATTAAATTGCGCTTTGATTTAATTTATTGAATTGATAGGCTTTAAATATTTTATTTTATTGATATTGAATTGTAGCATTTTCACTTGACTTTATATTTATTTATTGTGCTTTTTTTCTAGCAGAACTTTATTTCTTTTTTTTCCTTTCCCTTTTTCTTTTCTTTTTTTCTTTTCTTTCTTTTTCTTTCCTTTTCTTTCCGTGCCTTTCCGCCCTAGCCTGCTTGACCAGCCCTCCCCTCCCCTGTTTCCCATTCAGCTCTCCAGCCCAGCTTAGCCACCGTCTGCCACCATTGGCGACACCACCTCCTCCATCTGAACCGCCATCCATCGACGACCTACCATTAACCACCCAAGCTCCAGCCGGCTCCTCACCTCCCCTACACGACCTAAGACCCGAATGGGTATTGTGATACCCATCCGCTTGCTTTTCGACCACCGCCGGCCACCCAGCTGCATCGGCAACTTCTACCACTTCCCAGTAACCTCCAATATCACCCCCAACCGCCGGCACCATCCACGGCATCCCAAATTCCCCAACCCGAAATGGGCATTTCAAATACCCATACACGGGTTTGCCATCCTAACGCCACCACCAGCCACCACCTGGTCTCACCGCCACCACCAACAAGTTCCCCTTGCTCCAGCGACCACCCCTAGCTCAACTTCTCCATCCGTGGCCACACCTTCCTTATACAACCCCAAATCTGAAAATGGATTTCCACCCATTTCGAGCCGATCTTCTACCTTCCGGTGGTTGCACAGCCACACCATTACTTTCATGAGATTCCCCACCTTCCAATGAGTATTTTCCTAAATTTTGGTGTCAAACCGAGCATTCTAGCTCAAGGTACAAAGTGACTCGCTGTGAACACTGTGGATCGACGTTTGCTCAATAATCCGGTTTTTACTCGCTGTAAGTACTTTCCAAACGAATTTTTAAGATTTAAATATATTTTTGCATTAACATCTATGTGTTGGTTGATGTTGGTATTTGTTGGTTGATTGAGTTTATTGAATATTGGATATTTTGTACATGGTGATATGTATTGTGAAATTGCACGGTCGTTCGTGTGTATATATGATATTTGAAGTTTTTACGTGAAATATAAGTTATAGTATATTAAAATGAGTTGTTTGAAGGGTTTTATAAGTGAGAAATAATATTATTGAGTTTATGGATTTTAATGATTTTTAATGATTTTTGACTGAGTCATAATGGGGACAGCGATACGTAATACCCGTGATGGTCATTGTGTGTGTAAGTCATAATGAGGACGGTGATACGTAACGCCCATTATGATTAATAGTGTGTGGATGACATATCGGGGACAGCGATACATAACGCCCGTTATGGTCATTGGGTGTGTATTTCATATCAAAGACGGCGATACGTAACGCTTACTATGAAATAAGCGTGTATGAGTCATAATGAGGACGGCGATACGTAATGCCCATTATGATTGGTGTCGTGTGTATATCATATCAGGGATGGCGATACGTAACGCCCGCTATGATTGGATTTACTGATATCTTTTTCTAAGAAATGATGGATGATTTTATTGAAATTTTATCGTGGACTAAAATGAGATTTTAGCGTGTGTTATTTTATTAATTTTGAGGAAGATGATTTTAAGTTTCATGCGTACGGTATCATGTTCATGGGTAATGTTGTTGTTGTTGCATGAGAATATTTTATATCTTGTAGTTTGTTTGAATTGTACTTACCTGCGATGCCATTTTGGCGTCGTAGTTTTTGGATGCAGTGTTTTGTGGAGGCTGAGTTTGAGAAGGCGACTCCGCTGTTGAAGTATTCACTTTTTAATTTGTTATCTTAGAAAATTTTTTTCTCTTTTTTGTAAATATGTGTTTGTATAATTGTATTTCGGGTGACTGTATTAAATCTCGTGTTGGAGAATTTGTGTTAAAATAGTTTGTAAAATAATTCCAAAAATTATGGTACTTAGATATTGACTTCAAATATTTGCTAATTTTATTTATACATACCACATGTTCACACACTAAGCACTTGATGTTGTGGGTGCGTGACCCGTGTTGTCAGCATCTCGATATCTCGATTCTCGTATTTATTTTAAGGAGAATTTGAGGGCGCCACATATGTCACCAGCATACACCTCACCCTTTCCAAGATAGTTCTATTCATTCTTTCAGCCAACCCATTCTATTGGAGGGTTTCCCTCACTATATTGTGCTTAGCAACCCCTTTCCTTTCACAGAATTTATTGAGCTCATTTGATAAGTATTCTAATCCATTGTCAATTTCCGGTCTTTTAACCTTTTCTACCAACTTGATTTTCAACTAATGTCTTTCACTCCTTGAACTTAACAAAAGTGACACCTTTGCTTTTCAATATGTATATCCATACTTTTTTGGAATAGTTATCAATTATGGACAGAAAGTACCTTGCCCCTCCATGAGAATATACTTGGACAGAACCCCATAAATCTAAGTGTATGTGTACTCTAGGGTTTGTTTGGTTTGATGTGTGGTTTTACTAAACTTCACTCTAGTAGACTTCCCAAACACACACTCGTCACAAAAGGGTAGTTCCCCAAGTTTTCATTTTCCAATAGGCCTTGTTTTTCTAATTTTAATAGAACTTGCTGACTTATTTGGCCCAATTTCTTGTGCCATGAGAGAACCTTGTTACCTACACTATGTTGGATAGGACATATCTCTCGTATCACAATCTTGCCTAAAAGAGTGTATAGCCCATTTATAGGTACCCCTTTCATGACTATCAATGTTCCATTTGAGACATTTAAAGTCTCAGCCTCAAACTTGAATGTATAACTTGACTGGCCCAACATTTCAAGAAAAATCAAATTTCTCTTCAACTCAGGTATATATCTCACCTCTTTGAGTAACCTTTTTATGCCATCATGCAATTTAAACCTTATTGTCCCAATTCTTGGATTTTGCATGATTTATTGTCATCCAAAATTACATACCCCACATCTTAAGCTGTAAAAGTCTTAAACCAAGTCCTTGATGGGCATATATGAAATGAGCATCCTAAGTTTAGGATCCATTCTTTTCCAAAATTCACATCAAAGACATTCAACACCTCTGTACTATCATAGCCATCTGAAACAATGGAAACTTACCCTCCTCCATTATTTTATTACCTCTTGCCTATTTTCTTTCAGGATAGTCTCTTTTAAAATGTCATTCTTTATGACAAATGAAATATTTTAGTTATTTCCCTTTAGACTTGGATCTTGTTTTATTATTCTTTCTTTTATACTTTTGTTTTGTTTTTTACCTTCTCCTGACATTCAACTCTTCTCGAGTTTTAGTTTTAACCCCAATGTTGTTTTATAATTCTCTTGCATGCAATATAGACTGACCCTCCTTTAAGGACAGACTTTCCCTCTCATACATCATAGTTTCTTTAAGATCTACATAAGAACAGTCCAGAGAGTTTAATAACAGTATATCTTGATCCTCATCATCTATACTTATGTTTATATTTGCAAGATCTAATATTATTTTATTAAATTCATCAAGGTATTCATCGATAAAAGTATTTGGGTTCATCTTGAATGTGTACAACCTGGTCTTCTTGTGGAGTCTGTTTGCCAGTAACTTGGTCATATAAAGACTCAAGTTTCAGTCACACCTCTGCTACAGTGTCTTTTTTGGCTCCTTCCCTCAAGACTTTATCGTCAAGAGACAAGATGATGGTGTTGTGAGCCTTCTGCAAGACTTGAGATTGTTTTTTTTTTCAGACAAAAAACTCAAGCTCTTCTCTCATTCCAATGCATCTTGGAGACCTTTATATACCAACAGAGCCTTCATTTTAATTCACCTTACCTAAAATCATTTTTTCTAGTGAACTTCTCTATATCAAATTTGGCGGTCGCCATCGGAATCGAGTTCTTGATACCACTTATTATATTTACTTAATCACAGAAAATTTGCCAAACTTATTAGATTGTTTACAGATTAACCATTCCACTCTATCGTACGCTTTACTCATATCGAGATTAATAGCCATATATCCTTGCTTCCCTTTACCCCTTGAGGTCATAGAGTGGAGTGCTTCGAAAGCTATCATCACATTATCATGAATCATTCTCCCAGGAATAAATGCACATTGATTATCGGAAATAATTTTGGGGAGGATCCTCTTTAGCCTATTAGCTATTGTTTTGGAAACTATTTTGTAAATCACATTACACAGGGAGATTGGCCTGAATTCAGACACAGAAATAGCTTCTTAATTTTAGGAATCAGGGTTATGACGGTCTCATTAATAGACTCAATATCAACACCATAATTCAGAATCTCAGAGACAACTTTTGTAATTTCATTTCCAACTGTATTCCAGTGAGATTGATAAAAAATGGGAGAGAAACTGTCTGGGACTGGTGAGCCCATAGAATTCATCTGAAAAAGAGCATCTTTAATTTATTCATCAGTATAAAAACAAGTTAGTGAACTATTGGACAAATATCTCTAATGCATTCATCAATATGACTAGGTACTTGAGAAGTAAGTAAATCAGAGTAAAAGTTTAGAAATACCTCAACCACCTCATGTCTATTGGTAGTCTTTAAGCCATCCTCTTTAATCATTTTTTTGATCTCATTACGCTCTCTCTTCTGGCTGGCAAATCTATGGAAGAATCTAGAGTTTTTGTCACCATTTTTGAGCCAATTCAGCTTAGCTCTTTGCTGCCATGTTGCATTTTCCCTGGCCAAGGCATTATCAATCTCACACTTCATGTCTTTAATAGCTTCATTATATAACCCCTGTTGTCCCTCTGCAAAACAATCAGCTCTTGAACTTTCTCTTGAATCTCTTTGTCAAATCTTTTGAATGAGGCTCTGTTCCATTGTTCAAGAACAGCCCTGCACTTATCCAATCTCTCTTTAACTCCCTGAGTACCAACTTCCTGTAATCCTATCTGGCTTTCCCAGCTTGATTCAATGACTTGTTTCCACTCCACTTTAAAGTTCCAACTGGTCTCAAATCTAGAGATCTTCTCTTTTTTGCTCACATCTTCTGTGTTTAAGTCATTAGGATTTTTCTACCCCATTTCATTAGAATCGGGCTGTGATCTGAGTTGAGAGTGGCAAGGTTTTCAAAAGTGTAGCAATCATACAATAGAGTCCATTCCACATTAGCCAAAGCTTGATCTAATCGTTCCTTAGTAAAAGAAGGGCCCTCTCTTCTATTACTCCATGTATATTTTAAACCTTTATAACCCAAGTCACTCAAACCACACTGGTCCATACATCTCCTAAAATTTTCCATCTGCTGGTAGGGTCTCAATGCCCCTCCATATTTCTCCTCCTGTTTTAGGATCTTGTTGAAATCGCCAAAACACTACCATGCCAAGGATTCGTTTGGTTTCATCACATTCAACAAATTCCAGCTCAAATGTTTCTGAGCAACCTGAATAACTATAGAATCCCGAGATTATTATGTCTTTTTGTTGATTCTCATCAAAATATTTCATAGTAATATGATGTTAGGAGTAATTCACTAATAAGAAATTCATATTCTCCTTCCACAAAAAAGCTATTCCTCCCCTTAACCCAATGCTGTCAACTATGAAACTAACTTCAAAATTCAACTTATTTCTGACTTTTTCAACTTTACTTCGACCACATTTCGTTTCTATCAAGAAGACAAAATTTGGGAAATTAGTTCTTACAACAAAACTCAAAGCATTCACTATAAGGGGATTCTCCAAGCCCCTACAGTTCCACGATATTCCAATTATTGCTGCTGGTTGGGCTACCAAGCAGCCTCCACAAAAAACGTGTCAACTTCTTCACCTCCTTCCCACATTCCAAGCTTTATACTTTTCCATTCCCTGTCTTCCATCTCCATTTCTTCTTCAATTCCTCTTTTTTTTTATGTATCTCCAAAGAGATCCACCCTTGTTATTTCAAAACTTCCAGCTAATCGAGCCCTCCTTTTCCACGTCTTTAGTTTGCTACTCAGAGCCTGTACTACTTCAATAGTGCTATCAATTGTTAAACAAGTCTTAATTACGTACTCATATTGATCTTTATATTATACTCTTGCAAAAGACGCCCGACATTTGACAATCACTCCTTAGCAAACAATTTGTTTTGTTTAATAGCCAATTACTAGCCATCTAGTCCAACCGCCGTTGAGAACACTTAATGGTAATTTTTTAAGGATTGGTCCACTTTTTTAAAAAGATCTGTGCAGAGTATATCTATTTGGGGCATGTACAAATCATTAATTTCTCTATAATAAAAGGATCCATTTTTCTTTTTACAAAAAAAAAAAAAAAGATCTGATCAAACAACTCATAAGCTCAATGAAAACTTCTCTATTTCTGTTTGAAGAAAAGAAAAAGAATAATCAAACAACTCATAAGTTCAATGGAGTTTTAGAATAGACTCTCACCTACAAATACCACTCAAATTAACATCCACATTCCTGCAAAAATACCTAACAATTAATCAAATCACAGAACATTTTACTTTTATTTATAGCCAAGCTCCAACTTGGCTGATAATCCTTTCAACTACCTCCTGATGTTGGATCCCTTAATGATTCGAGTAGCTCCAACACACTCGTCCCAAGATCTGGTTTGTTTCTTCTATTCTTGTCAGAAGACATCAATGCCAATTCAGCCAAAGATTGAGAAACCTCAAATGGTCAATGTCCAGCCAAAGGATCCAAAAGGGTTTCAAAAGTTCCTGCAATTAAGGCAGGTTGACTTCATCTACTATATTGTAAGGTGGTGATCTCCCTGTCAACAATTGCAGTAAAATGATTCCAAAGGAGTAAACATCTGACTTCACCGTAAGAACTCCTCTTTGAAGAAATTCAGGATCCAAGTAAGGCAAATTCCCTTTGGGACAGTCTCATGACTCAGTGTTACGCTGTCCCTTGAAGTTTGATCACGGCTTAACACACGACTAATTCCAAAATCATTAAGTTTACATACAAAGTTGGAATCAAGGAGAATATTGGCTGATTTTAAATCTCCATGCACTATGGTGTGAGGTTGAGTACTCGAATGAAGATACACGAGGATGGAGCATAATTCTATGGCAATCTGTAGTCGAGTTTGCCATGACAATGGAGGACTGTTATCCTTGCATTTGAGTCTATCTTCAAGACTTCCATTAAGAAGATACTCATAGATGAGTGCAAAAGTTTCAGGGCAAGATCCAATGAGTTTCACAAGATTGGGATGCCTCAACTGACCCAATACATTAACCTGAGATAAATGAATTCAACCAATAATTGAGATCAAATTATTCAACCAAAAGTTTTTAGATCAAAATACATTCATTGACACTTTTTCAAAACTTTTTTATTGAAAATGTCTCCAAAGTTTGGGTGTCAAATTGTGTTAACGAGTCGTGTTCATATCATATCAAAATATATGTATATTATATTATATGAGTCAACCCAAATCTAACATGTTAAGTTTATCGTGTCAAAATATCAAATCCTAACATGATCTATTAATTACATACGGGTTGAGACGATACATCCTGTTTTGACCTATTAGTGAATACTACGAAATAGGTTAAGACAACATGACCTGGCTAGTTTCCCTGTTTATGCAAATGGGTTGAACAAATCCAAAATTAATTTATTTGGCATAATTAAGTTTAAGCATAATTTTAAATAAATGTTAAAATTAAAATATCTACAAAAAAAAAAATAGAAAACAAACTACAAATCCAAAATTACAATCCAAATAGTAAGAATATCGAAATTAAAATCCGAATAATTTTACTTTTAAATATAAGAGTATAATTCTAACTTTAACTTTCTCAACGGATGATAAGGAGTAAACTCATTATCAATCCATTAACCAATAATGTCTTAATGTGGTCAATCTGTTAAAAAACTCAAATCCGCTATTATCATATTTTACGTATTCTTGTTGGATTAACGGGCTGTGTCACATATTTACCACCCTTAATCTAGACATACTAACATTAAAATGCTTTTCAGATCTAAACAACTCTAGTGTTTTTCAATTAATGCATATACAAACCTCCATTTGGAACTCCTGGGAGCCTTGGGAGCCATGAGAATGTAACTTCTTTATGGCTACGTCAGTTTGCAGGGAACCAATATAAATGTTGCCATATCCTCCTTGTCCAATTTTCTGGGATTCATGAAATCCTTGAGTAGCTTCTACAATTTTAGAAAGCGAGAATTCAGGCAGCTCGAACATGTGTCCATTTGATCCCTCTCCTTTTCTTTTTAGCCCTTCAGCTTCTTCAGTGCTTGATTACGATCCGTCTGCAACTCATCCCTTTCTTTCTGCAACTCTGCAATTTGGCTCTTCAGTGATTTTTCCCGTTCTATGGAAATCCGGAGTTCTTCCATGTTTTTGTCTTTCTCATTCTCTGCATCTTGGGCCTATTGAAAAGATTATTAGCTATTTCTATAAGATATAAAAAGTTTAAAATTGTGTTTTCTTTTTTAAGCATATATGGTGAATGCACGTGGTAGTCATGTAAAAGCCATTATTCTTTTCGAAACATGTAATCTTGAGAAGTGTAAAGAAAACCGCCATGAATTTAAAGAGTTGAAGAAGTTCATCTTCTTCATTAATTAATTAATTTGTTCGTTCGTTCGTTCGTTCGTTCATAACTAAAAGGCTTACTCTTCGTATAGCGTCAATCATATATTCCTCTGCTCTTTGACAAATGTGTCTCTTTTCTTGAGGTTGCCATCGCTTGTTGAAGCAGTTGCTCTTCTAAGCTCCGGTCCTGCTAAAATGATCCATAAACCTTAAAAATTTCAAAGCCTTGTCGTGTTTTCTACCAAATTTGATCGATTCAGATATATACCACAACATTGTGAGCTCCATTGGAAGAAGATGCTGATAAGTTACTAGCACTGGAAATCAACCTCGAACTCTGTTGCGAGAATGAAGAAGCGCCTAGCTCCACAGTAGAAGGGCTTCTTGAATTATCCAAATTAGCAGCCGGCAGAGAGAGTGAGTCGAAATACTCCAATGCTTTGCCATTTGTATCATTCCATGGCTTTAGAGTTGTTTCAAACGGACTCGTCGGAGATGAAAGCTCTTTGTAAGGTTCCGCAAGTAAAGAAACCAACTCAGCTTTCCTATTGTGCCCAACTGTAACAGACCGCTTTTTGAAAAAGTCTGGGGCCGGTGTCTGCTACACTTGCTAATTCCCTATTTTTGACATGAATTATGATATATGAAGATCACATAGAAAGAAAGAGGATTTTCAAAAAGATTATATAAAAATAAACTATAAATTAATATGACTGGTGATCTAATCTGTTAGATCTATTTTATATTAAAAGTACTAAGTTTATAAAATCTGACGTATTGTATTATATCAAATCACATCAATTTATAGATTGTAATTAATTATTTCATAACTAAACTATATATTTCTCTTCAGAAAAGCTAATTTGGAAGCAAATTACCTGGTAAATATGAGGTGGCCCTTGCAAATGACTTGAACTTGACAGAAGAGGTGCAATTTTACACACATGCTTTGCTTTCTTAGACCCCAATAATTCCACTCCTGATCTGCAAAACGGAGCAGTAATTAAGCTATCTATCTCTATCCAAATATCAACGTGATCACGCGGTTAAATAAACCAGAGAGAGAGACATATATATATATATTTATATATTTCAGACTCTACTAAATCCTCAATGATCTCTTATCAAAGTACTTTTCACTTCACTAGCTAGTGTGTTTACAGATAGACCTAAAGCTTTGCATATTCCAAATAACATCCACAAGCAACATATAAGTAATGAGAAATTAAATGGATTTGGATATCTTAGCATTCTTGACTACTCAACTGTGGGCTTAGAGCGAGAAAGTGGCCGGAGACACAAAGAAAGCGTATCCACAATATTTGAGAATATTCTTTAAAATTTACCTTTTATAGTAATTGGCCGATGTTGATCCTATGACAAGTTTTCTAATTTTTTGTCTAAAGATGAGATTTAGGATTCCCTTCCTGATAGACTCCATTTCAATAATTAGCGGTTGTGCATCATGTACCTATATTATCAAACACCACAAATCCCGAAAACAGGTCAGAAAACTCGATCAGCACTTAGTTGTACTTCCAATCTAGACTTGAAGACAAGAATTAAAGATGCACAGATCAAGAAATTATATATATATATATATATATATATACCCCTTTTGTTCGCAGAAAAGAAGGTATTCGGCCTGCATGATTGCTCGCTTATTTTGTTTACCAGTTTCCAGGCGTTCTCTGAATCCAAACGTGACCCTAGTTGTACTTCCAATCCAGACGAGAAGACAAGAATTAAAGATGCACAGATCAAGAAATTATATATATATATATATGTACCCCATTTTGTTCACAGAAAAGATCGTATTCCTGCATGATTGAATGCATATTTTGTGTAGCAGTTTCCAGGCGTTCTCTGACCTTCCTTTCCGTCATTAAGCATCGCACTGAAGTACAAGAGATCAGAAGACAATTAAATCCAAAACTTCATTAATAAATACATATGCGAGAGAAATAATATATGAAAAAGTAATTATTTGATCAAAGATAAATATATATATATATGTATATATATATATATAAAGAAGTTGCCTAAAGGGAAGAGCTTTGGAGGCTTGTGAACGTGAATGATGCAAATCCTGCTTCCTCCCTTGTTCTCTATAGCCCAAGACACTATTGATTTGCAGTCTTTCACATCTTTTCCCACCGCAACGTATATGGTCATCATATCCTCAGCCATGGAATTTCCTGAGGTCATATGCCTGCTACTCGCCATAATTATATAGATATAAGAGATATATATATATATATACAGTACTTACTTGAAGAAGGAAGAAGTATATATATCGTAGCTACCACGAAGCTTATAAAATTAAGCCTAGTTTTAAACTTCTAGGTACAAGCAAACCGCGCAACCATTGCGCAGGCAACGCTGATATGTTTATTTAAATTATAAAAAAAAAAATGAAAAGGCAACAAAAAGCGTCACTTTGTCTGGGACCCAAATCAAAAGCCGAACAACAAAACGAAGCTCTTCCAAATATTTTTAACTCTCCAGGAATTTTAACTCTTTGATCTGATTTTTTTTTTATTTTTACAGCATTTCTGCTTCTAATTTTTTGGGAGTTCTTATTCTAAGAAGGATGTAAACAGACGAAAAATCTGTATATTTTATGGTAGAGATTTTGTAGTTTTAAATTGGAATATTTTGGTCGGATTAACAAAGTGAATATTGTAGAGAGATAAGAGTTCTGAATGGGGTTTTCTAATTTTAAAATCTGGTATTATCATGCCCCCAAAGAAAATATAAAAAAGTTTCAAATTTTAATGGCAAAAAAAAAAAAAAGGATAAGTATCATGTGCATCATGTCATTTTCAGCATGCTACATATATCGTGGGCAATTTCTGTGCATGCAGTGTGAATTCAAAATGCTATTTCCGAGTCCGCTTGCGCAATAGTTGCGCATATATGCTTGCAACAAGCATTTTCGTAAAATTAATACATTTCAAAGAATTTTGTAGCCTAAAGTCTGAACACATACTTTGATGATCTACTTCCTGACGCGGTCCAACATACTTTACAAAACTCTCAAATATCTAACACATGATATTGCTTAGGGCATGATGTTTGGGATGGATTCATTCCAAGGTTTCTAGAAAAAATTCAAGTGATCATTAATTGTTATGACGATTCATTCCAAGGTTTCTAGAAAAAATTCAAGTCATTAATTGTAATGACTAATTTTGGATGGATTCATTCCCTCAGTTAGCTAGCCTAGCTAGCTAGCTGGTAAGATTCCCATGCATGGATTTATAAATTAAACGATAGTAATATATGATGTAAATTAGTGCTTTTCAAATGAGTAAGGTTTGCATTTAATCATGGAATGTACGACACAATTATTTAAAAAAAAATGAGATTTATTATTAAAAAAATTAATCTTTTATATAAATTTTATATTTATTTTCTTTTTTTAAAAAATAGTGTAATACTATTGTTAAGGACGTGTCTCGCTCTCCTCCTGCAATCATTCACCTATAAGAAATAGAAAAGATCCAAGGATCTTCGTATGAGAAAATTCCGATACTTAAGTCAGTAATCTCGTTAAATATTTGAAAAATAGTTTGAGAAACAGAGAAAGAAGTCCCCCTCTCATGGAGGATTATCTGGTTTATATAAATATCGTGCTGGTGCTTATCATTTGACGTGATTTCTGTTTATAAGTTATCTTCCCGTAATTAACGTGATCACGTATCTACATGAAATTTCGTAGAATGTGATAAAGATTTGAGTATTAATTTATGTACATGATTCTGCATTATTCTATCCTTATACGTCTTCTTGGATAAGTAATTGGATCCGTCGTGTTATTTTTCTCTTATATGGACTCTCATTCTAATAAGTTTCACGATATCTTGATTTAAATAAGCCCTACAACTATATTTGTATATTAATTCACAATTGTAAATATATTTTTTGTTTAGTAATATGCATAGAGATTAAATTGAGGAAAAAGAATTAAATGTTATAATTTGATCAAACTAGTGAAAACGTACTTCCAGAAAATATTTTGTTCAAAATTAGCTTTAGCAGTACCGAAAAGTGTTTGGGGGTTGCTTTACTTTTCTTAATTCGAATTCTACACAAATTGCTTTAATTTTCATACAATTTTCTTAATTTACTATGCAATGGATGCTCATGTCCTAAACTCGCATCTTTAATCTCTTATATCTTTTCTATTTTTAAGTAAAAGAGTAATAATTTAAAAATTATCAAAAATAAATAAATAAAACAAGCATTCCAAAGACGAAATTACCGAAGAAATTGTGTGCGTAGACTCTGAAATCGTCAAACTCCAGTGCTTAGAGTGTAAGTACTAAGTACTATTAAGAAATCTAATTGTACTTAATAAAAATTAATAAAAGAAATTAATTATATACGTGCCAGTACTTATTGAAATAATAAAAATTCAGTAATTTTTATAAAGAAATAATAAAAACAAAAATTCAATGATTGGAATATAAGTAATACTATTAAAAAAAATAATTATACATAAAATTATAAGTACATATAATATTATTTTTACTAATTTACTTAATTTATTATTTTTCAATTGAAACATCTAATTTGTGTGGCGTATCTTTAAAAGAAAAATAATTTGTACCGTTTTAAAAAGAGTTAAGTTTTGATTATTTTCTTCAAAATAATAAATTTAAAATTCACATAAAGAATATATTTTTTAATGACCATAAATTTCATTTTTTTTAAGAAGAATTTGCAAGACATAAGATCTTCAAATTATGATAAATAATAAATGTAATTATGGACTTGTAAACAACCGTAGTTTTAAAAAAATGAATATATATGAAATTTATATATAAAAAAAAAAGTTAATTTTTTAAATAATAAATTTAAATTTTTTTAAAAATAATTATATGCTACTTATAACTCTATAATTATATATAAGTTAATAACATTACTCTCAAATTATGTCAGGTATCAGGAATTTTTTTTTTTTTCTTTATATACAGAAGCTTGCTTGTATAAAAAGTTGTAAACTCAGATATGACAATTACATAATTGATCTCTAGCCATTTTTGATCCAGTCTCATGTTGGGCTCCAAAGTCTTTCCACGAATTTAAAATTTTAGATAATATGATATATAATAATAAAATGTCAATATAAAAATATTAACTCCAAACCATTTATAATTTTTACTTTTTTTCTCGTCCTTTTACGTAGTCCTGGCCCAGTCTTTAAGATTCGTAGCATTTTAACGTCTCGTTTGTTTTTTAAAATAAAATAAAAAGAGATGAGATAAAAATTAAAAAAATATATAATATTATTATAATATATATTTTTATTTATTTTAAAATTTAAAAAAGTGATTTTAAAGTTTAAAAAATTAAATTTTTTATTATATATTATATAAAAATTTAAAAAAAATATAATAATAAATTTAAAAAAATTTAAAATTTTATCTTTTAAAATAAACGAGACTTAATTCTCTCAAAAAGCGTGTTCTGCTTTTTTTTATTTAATTGTTAAAATTTGGATAGTGAAAAGTTAATAAAAGATAATAATAATTCTAAAATATTCTAAGTTGGCTTATGATTGAAGAAAAGTTGATCACTAGTTCCTGGTGGTTGGAATTTAAAGGTAAAATAAAATGAATTATGAATAATAATAAAATAAATAGTTGATATGAGTTGAAATTTGAAATTAGTGATTGAGATGAATTGAAAGTACGAAATGAATTATGAATATTAAAAACTCAATTTATTAAACAAACCAACCTCTTTACTACGTAATATGTGGGCAGGTTTGACAAGCAAGAGTTCTCAACATTTATAAACATTTATTATTTTATTATTATTTTTAATTTATTTTTATTATTATTTATTACTTTTTCATTATTATTTAATATTTTATTATTATTTTTTACTTACTTTTTATTACTATTCACAAATACTCTTACTCTCAATACCCAAACAAAGTTTATTAGTTTTTTATTTTTTAAATAATAATAATAATAATAACAATTTAAAAAATATTTAATTATTTATAATTATTAAGTTATTTTAATTTATCATATTTACCATTCTATCTATTATAGATTAATTAATAATCATATTTTAATTAAAATATGAGTTAAAAACATTAATTAGTAATCATATATTTCTATTTAAATTAAATTACTGATTAATAATTTCCTATGCACTAGAAAGAGCAATGAAATCAAATAGAAACAACAAAAATGAAAGTAATGTAGCTATATAATAAATGAAAGTAATGTAGCTATATAATAAAAGAAAGAGAGAAAAGAAATTAATAAGATAGAGATTTGATATCTGAACAGTAACTGTCAAAGATGGAAAAAAAACTTTGGCAGTACTGTAGCTAAAGTCCAAATCTTTAATCTTTTGCCAATTTAATGTGTACTTGTATATTGGAGCAATCCAATATAGAAAGAGCAATCCAATCAGATAGGGACCCCCCCTCCCCACGGGCTCCATCCCTCCTCTAAAATATATATATATATATATATATATATGTTTTTCTAAATAAAAAATAAAATTTTATCTTATATATGTTTATTTTTTTTATGATTTATAGAATAATATTAATTTTATTTTGTGTTGGTCATCTCTTTAAAAATTATCTTGATTCCTCTCTACAAAATTAATTTAATTTAAAAATAAAATACATATCATATAAAATAAAATGATATAATAATATGGTGACATGTTTTTATTATAGATAAAGATAAAAATAGAAAAGAATTTGGATGATTTTTAATATATTTTAACATATTTTTATATTTTTGACATATTATATATTTTTTTTAATACATAAGATGTAACATATTTTATTTTTATTATAGATCTTATTATTATAATGTTCTATAATGTATAAAAAATTGTATACAAATAGAACAAAAAATATTTAATATATTTTATTTTAATTTTATTTGACTCTCCTAAAATAAATCTCTGAATCTCTGATTCCACCAGTGAATCTAATGAAAATGCTTTGAAAGGTTTTTTATTTTGAAAATTTCTATTTATCATCTTTATATCACACATGATTTTTTATCTTTTTATTTTTGTTTTTCTTAGCAAGTATGCAGTATATAGATGATAAGTAGAAAAACCTAATTAGTTGAGAATGAATAAAATAAAAATAAATAAAAATAAGTATGATATGTGATGTACATGAGGAAGAAAATCAAAGCTTAAAAAAATACTCATTCTTTACACTACACAACAACATATAATTTATCATTTTTATTTTTTTATTTAAACACGTGATGCATTTGGGGGATTGGAGGCCATGGCTGATGGCCCCATGATCTCAGCCCAGTTGCCGGTGGCAAAAAGAAGAGATGGCTATGATAAAAATTTGATTATCAATTAATAGAGATTTAGGGTTCTTTTGGATGATGGAAATAGATAAAATGTCAGGGTCGGCTTAATAAGGGGCATAAAAATTTCGATTGAGGCTTTTTTTTATTAAAATAAAATTAATTAATTTTAATTTTTATAATTCATTTTATTTAAAAATAATATCTATCATTTGTCAAGTAAAATTATTAATTAATATTTATACTACATTTTTAACTAATAATCAACTTAATCATTATTAAAAAATTCGATTTAGAAAATATTTTATCAAATCTAGTTTTATAAGACATATTTTTGAGTTTTAAGAGTCGTTTAAGAACACAATTATTTTTATGTATTCTCACATATTTTTAAACTCAACTTTTTTTCTCACTCAAAATCTAATAAAATATTTTAATTTAAACTATTTCACTACTATTATAGATATTTGGAGGTATTCTTAATATCTAAAAAAAAAACTAGAGGCAATTATAATAATCATAATCAATAAATTTTTATAAAAAAAAAAATTGGGCTCTTACCTCTTCAAATGATCATACAAATTTTTTTTATGAACATTCAAAAATTATATTTTTTTATTTATAATTCTTTTGTTATATATTAAATTAAGAATGATAAAAGAGAAATATATTTTTATAAAAAGAGTATTTGAAATAATTATTATACAAAAAATACTTTTAAAACTAATAATGACAAATCATATCTATTTAATAATTTTTTTTCTTTATTAAGTTAATTAATTTTTTAATTAATTTAATTTTTTAAAATTATATTTTAGACCTTTTGAAAATAAATCTTTTATTATTGAGCAATCCTAAAATGAAACCGCACTTATTATACTTACACACACATAAGCAATAACATTCAGCGACTTCTCCCAATATTTTCTCTTTATCATTAGAGACTTAGGCAATTACCTAACTTTTCTAAGACAAGAGGGCCCTGTGAAATGTGCAGCCCGCTGCATCCATGACACGCATGATTTCTCATAGTAGGGCTATATTGCTCTTTACTAAAACGTTAATCAATATTAATTGAGTTGAAATGTGTTGGAGAGCAGAAGTTGATATTTTACTTCAAATAACTGCCTGCATGAAAACTTTTGGTGCATACTGATAATTTGGGAAATACAAGACGCAGGGAAAGATGTATAGGATTAAGAAAATTATACTTATAAGGAATTTTGTGCAGGAATTGTGTAGAAAATAATTTATAGTTCATTTCTGATTATATTTTATATTTTAACTTTCTTAATTTTTAATTATATTTGTGTTAAACAAATGGTTATTTCTATTTCTATTTTTAGTTTTTTAATTTCTTTAATTTTAGTTAATGAATTTTAAACTTGTTCTTATATAATTTCTACACGAAATTTCTTGTATGTAGCAGAACCCATAAGACTAGTATTGAATCTAATGAGGAAATTGATAGATGTTTGAGAGGCTTGCTCCAAAAGGTAACTTATTTTTCTTGACAGTTAATAGTGTCTTTAAAGATTGTTGTAGGAGCTCAACAGTCATGACTAACTTTGCATATTGGGGAGGAGGAGTAGGTCAACCACCTGCCCACAAGGCAAGACATGTACGTTGTCTTTTTTATGAGTAATACTATATATAATTATAGAGTAAAGTATACTATTCTAGAGTATAAAAATGCTACATAATACTTTTTAAAAATAGTTAATCTATTATTTAAAAAATATTGTTCTTACATGGGTCTCATTTTTACTCGCTTTTTTGCACAATAGCACTTGTGCACTAATATTATTTCTCCTTTTTTATTTCTCTTTTCTTTTTCAGATATGTGTGGATTTGTATCATTTTTTGGTAATTTGTTTTTTGGGCCTTTGGATTTTTGGGTTTGGATTAGCAGAGGTTGGACAGTGGGCGTTGCCTATTCAGCGTGGTAAAGGGGTTAAGGCTGGGCCGGGTGGATAAAAGATGACCAACCCGCCCAGGTGAGTGCAGGAACTGGGTAAGGATTTATACCATGCGTTACACTTTGTAAGAGTTGGGCAGCCACAGCCATAAGTTACATGGAGGAGGCTAGATCTTTGGCCCCCGCTCTCGTTATTTGGCTTGACACAAAATTGAATAAAATGTTATTAAATATTATTTTTTAATACTATTATTATTTTAATATTTAAAAATAAATAAATTATTTATTATATTTTATAAAAAATTTTATAAAAATTATCATAACCAAATAAACTGAGATGGAATACCTTTTATATCCAAACCTAACCTAACTTTTAGAGGTTATGACAATGATGGGTGCCTTTGCTGGTTGTTCAGGTGCAAGATTTCAGTTCATGTGATGAAAAAACAAAGCTATTTGGAGGAAGAATACTGTTATAGGTACAAAGAGATTTCACAAAATCAACCCCACAAATTGATGTGATTTTATATAATCCGTTAGATCTATTTTATAATAAAACTACTTTCACAACAATCTAATGAACGATATAAAATCACATCATTTTATAAGATTTTTTTATGAGATTTCTTTGTAATTAAAACATTTCTCTCGAAGGAATTGTGGCTAAAAGACCCCATTTTTGCTGTGTATGCTCTGTGCTTTTGCCATGCCATGTGTTTGATTACACTATTTGTACATTTCTTTCCACACTTCATGCCACGTGCTACAGTGTGTTTTTCTTCATACTCTTTCCCTTCTTTTCCCCTCATTTTCCATCACTTAAGGCTAAAAGCTGGCTTCTAAGAAAAGATTTCGAGACAACTTTATGATATGATGCAGCAAATTAGTGCCAAAAATATGGGTTCTAAGGGAAGCATCGAGGGTCTCCTTTTTTAGAAGTACTTCTATTTTATAAGTCAGTATAAATGTCATGCTTTCCACGTCGTATATTTTGAGAATAAAATATAAAATAAATGGCATGCAATTTTAATCAAAATTCCGTACCCAAGGCTGGCCCATGACAAGAGTGTAAAGCCCACCTTAGCTCCCATATGGATCAAAATAGGTGGCCCTCTTTTTCTAAGCTTTGTTCTGACATTTTCACCTGACCGATGCTATTTGTACCACTTCTTTTAACAGCAATTATTGGATAATTTGATTGTAATAATTTAAATTATCATTACTCCATTTTATACTCACATCAGTTTATTACTAAATATTCTTTGCGATCGTCTGTGCCAATAAATTTAAATAGAAGTATCTGAAATCTCTATCTCTCAAACCAAATCTCTATAACAAGGGCGATGAAGTATACAATTAATTTCTAGGAAGTGAAGTTAAAAGAGAGATTATTGTGCATTTAATAAAGGTTTGTTTTAAAATGGGATCCACTTGTGAATAATACAAGGAAGCGGGTCTCCTTTTAATGTCACTACCCTTTTCAGACGAAGATTAGAGATAATATTTTATAAAAAAGAAAAAGATATTAAATTTCTATTCTCTCAACAAATGATTGGGTGGCTTGATTTATATTTGCTTATTATTTGACAATTCATTCATTCTTCTATTACTCTCTCACTCTCTCTAATGATATCTATTAACCTTGTCTTATTAGGAAGATTGTGACACTAATCAGGTATTTAAATTTCAATGCTATCATTCAATCTCATTCATTTGTCAATCATATGATGCGATTAGCATCTCTCCCACAAAGCCCTTTAGATTAATGAAACATGAAGCTTTGTTGTTGAAATTCTCATGCCCATATATGCAACTTTAACCGCTAACCAAAACACCCCATCCTCTTCAAGGTTGGGATTATATTTTGATTAAGATTAGAGATAATTTTATATAAAAGTTAAATAAAATATTATTTTTTAATATTATATTATTTTAATATTTAAAAAATTAAATTATTTATTATATTTTATAAAAAAAATTAAAAAAAAATTATAATAATTAAGAAGAAGAAATTATACAAAAGTTCAAAACCTTTAATGTATCTAGGCGACTTAAAAATTAACAGAAAGTAACATATGAAATAAAAGTTTTTTAAACTTATTATAATAAGATTTAATTATAATAACATATAATATAATTATTATATTTTTTAAAATTTTATTATATTCTACTTGCAAACAGATGTCAAGCATACTCTCTGTATTACTAACATAATAAGATTTAATTTTATTAAAAAAAAAAAAAGGTATATTATATTATCTTGCAAATTAAATTTTTATTTTAATAGTAGAGCTCCATCTTTTCAATGTTTCTTGGCCAACTCATTGTCTGCCATTCATTCATTCATAAAGTGCGCTTTCACTTGACATGACCTTTAATTTTTTTTTTTTAAATAGGAGTGTTGTCTTTCCAAAAGAGGACGAGGAAGCATCCAATACCAAAAGATGGTGGTTGGAATAGGGCATGCCTAATCCATACCCCAAGCTAAGGAGAAGTATAGCCTAACAGCTATTCATAGTCAAAAAGTTAACCTAAGTTGGGATAAGATATAAGCCTGTTTAGATTGATAATTTAATTTATTTTTTAATATTATTATTATTTTAAAATTTCAAAATATTAAATTAAATTTTAAGAATATATATTAAAATTTTAAAAATGTGTATTAAAATTTATATTTTATATAAAAAAAATTAAAAAAAATATAATAATAGAATGATGATAAATTATTCACTATTTAATCTAAACAAGGCCATAAATGAGCCTTGATTTCGTCACAAGTTTCATGATTATTTCCACTGCCTTAATTAAACAATTAGCTTTTAAATAAAAAAGCCAAAGTAATAGCTACCCACCTTCTTCTGGATAAACATTGCATAACCTCCTCAAACTACCATCTCAACCATAAAAAATACTTTTTTAATTTTTTAATTATTAATTTTAGTAAGAGAAATAATATTTATAATTTTAAAATATATAATTTTTGCATATTTTCTGAAAAAAAAATTAATTCACATTAAAAATTTATTTTTAAAATAATAACTCTACACTCCAAAATTTAATATAACATTATCATTTTACCAACGAGACAATTATAATACGACAGTTTGTGAAAATATTATGAAGTCATAAGTACCAACAAACCATATTGCACCGACAAGTATTACATAAGAAGTTGGATTATTGTAATTTACTGTCATAATCATAAATAAATAAATAAAAATAAAATTAGCCTCGAAATAATTTACTATCTTCCCACAAAAATAATATATTATTATATAAATTATGCAAAAAAATATATATATAATAATGATCGTGAAACTTGAGATCTAAACCTTATAAAATATGCTTTATAAAATTGAAGTGGGTCCAATTTGCATGGGTGGAAATTAAAGTTGGTGGATGTATAATCATTGAGGAACTGGAAAATAAACTGTCTTTATTTTTTAAAATTTTATATTATTATTATATTTGAATATATCTTTGAGGGGAAGCAAGGAAAAAGATGCTCCAACGTCGGCATGCACAGAAAAGGAGAAACACACGAGCTCTAATATTTCTCTCTCGCATTAGTTAAACTGTTAAGAGGAAAGTACAAAGTGAATGAGACAGCAAAGAGCATGAAATTATAAACTCTCTTTATATGTCATCATCCAAATAAGTTGCACCCTAATGTGAGCATGCACTACTTAAAGCAATATATTTGGTGCTATGTTTTTATATTTGTGGCCCCTCGTTTGGTAGCCTTGCATAACCCTATGTTTTTCCTCTAGATCGGTAATGATTTATATAAATTTTGATTAAACAAGTCTTTAATAATTCTTTTGTAACAAAATAGATTTCATTGTGAAAAAAAAAAAAAAATATATAACCATTATAAACAAGTTTGTGCATTAATACGCATATTCATTTAAGGTGATTGGTAAGAAAGTCGAGTCCTAATAAAAATTGTGCAGATTTAAATTTTATATATGAAGTGAATGACATTAATACACAAATCGATCTGCAAATTTACTTGTAAGTAAAAAATCTCATAAAAAAAAGTTGTTAAGATCAACTTTTTTACTATTCAGGACCTAAAATTACTCTTTTGGAGATGAGTTTGGCTCGAAATTGGATAATAATCTCTACATATACTAGGATTTGAGTCTTTTTTTTTTATATAGTATATATGTTCACCTACCCAAATTTTAATAAACAAATTAGTGACTGTACACACAAGTTTTACACAAAAATATTAAATATTGATATGATTTAATATAATATGTTTGATCTGTTTTATAATAAAAAAAAATTTAAAATTTGATAGTGATAAATCACATTAAGACATATCATTGTTTAAATTTTTTTGTATTGATGAAATATTTATCAATTGAAATACATCAAATTAACATTTAAATGGGTGAACAAATATTTAGCTGTTAAACAATTATGGGAGTCGATTATAATTACCCATTAACATTATTTAGGTATAAAACAAAAGCAAAAAAATAAAAAAAAATAAAAAAAAGCATTAACTTTTTGTCATATCATAGGGTGTTATAATTGTATTGGCCAACTCTCCCTTCATTTCCTTTACGCTTTTCAATATAGGAACATGATGCGTCGAAAGTGGGGGTTGGGGGGACCTATTGTCTCATATTGGCTCTCTCATTGCTTGAGAATAAAAAATAAAAAGACAAAAAGACAAAAATTCACTATTAGAGTTGGTCCCATTTTAATACACAAAACATATATGGACTACTAGTGTACTACCGAGAAAAGTCATTGAGTGTGAAATTTTTTTTATCTCTTTTGATGTTTCTTTTTAAATATATTTTTTAATCTCTTTAATCTATTTTAAGCAGAAAAAATAATCACAAATTCATTATAAAAAAAATTACTTCTTTAGTAATTAAGTGAAACTTATTATTATTATTTTTTAATAATTTTTTAAATACTTTAAATATTTTTAAAAAATATAAAAATGTACAAATTCATTAAAAAAAAGATATTTTCATAACCATTAATTTTAAAAAAATGGGTAGATTTTGTCGGTAAATTATATAGGTGAGAGTATTATTTTTCTTTCTTTTATGTTGAATGTAACCAACTCGCTTTTAAATTAATTAATATCCTTTAGACTTTAATATTCCAGTTATATGTTGAAACTGGAAGATATAAAAGACACTGCAAGTAATTATAATCTCATTTTTTTTATATTAATAAAGTGGTTAGTACTTAGTACTTATTAAATATATAAAACCAAACAAAAGAGGGAAAAAAACAAAAAATTTAAAAGAAATAATAGGGGATAGGAGAGTGGAATGAGGTACCTGGAAGTGTTGGACAAAATATTCATAGAGTAAAAATAGATGAAATGTTAATTGTTATCATATTTTTATTGTTTCTAATGTAATTACATTAAATAATTGACATATAAGTTAAAACATAATAAATATTTTTTTTCAATATGAAATACTATATCACGATACAATAATAAATAATTAATTAATTATTGTTAGTGGCCAATCACACTACGCGTAGAATTCTAATTGATAATGCATCGTAAAGATAGGGGTCAGTCAAAGCAAATTGAGCCCAGCACCCGTCTTGTTGAAGGGAATTTCAAGAGAGACAGTGCAACTCATAGGCTCTCGCCCTACTAGTGACGATAAGGTTTAGCCCTTGCATGACACCACGAATATGGGTTTTTTGGCATTTAAGAATAGGGAAAATTTGCGATGAATAAGTGTTTGCTAGAAAATGTTTTTTTTTTTTAAATAAATAAGGTTATTTCATTTAAACCCATGAAATGAAATTTATAATATGATCAATGATTGAGACAAATTCAGTCTATGAATTAATGAATTACAAATGAAGTCCGGCTTCTAATTTTTTACAGACAATAGGTCTGTAAAAATTAAATATTGTACGAACGGCAATAACTAATATCCCATCCTCAACAAGAGGAAAACACTTAGATTTTACGGACATTAGTCCGAGATACTATTTCTTTATTTTATAATTTTCTCTGTACAAACAAAACAAGAAAACACAAAACCAACTAACCAAACTAAAACACAAAAATAGAAACGAAATTCTACTTAAAGTTGTCTGTGGTGGCGTATGGGCACCACGCGTCATTCTAGGAGTAATCCGCCGTAGGACTAGGGAACTCCTATGCCCCGGATCCTTTTTAAACTATCGTTAGCAAGCTGGATCCATCAAAGGCGAGAACAATGAAAGCTCACTCTCATTCAGTCCTAGCGCGTGAGAAGCACACACTTCGCCGTTCAGCAAAAGTTCCGGGCAATGACACAATCGACAGATTGGGAGAACGGTAACACTGCACATGATAGCTTTAGAAAGACCAAATCCTTCATACTTGCAAACCCAGCCTCCAAAATCCTAAACATCGAAAACCACAATCACCAACAAAACCAAAAATAGTGGTCGGGAAAAGAAGGAGAAAACGGAGCCAGAGCTCTGCCCCTCCTCACTCTGGCAATGCTTAGAGATACCTTAGCAGACGATAGAAAGAAAAATGTGAGAGAAAGAGAGGAAGCCCCTTCTTTTTAAATCTTCTTTGCTAGGAAATGCTATGTACAATAACTCGGGGACAAAAAAATATAATATATATATATATATATATATGGATGGCCGCATCTCCAGCACTAACTGGTACACTTCCACCTCTCTCGCCAAAAGTGGTAATATATGAGGTTGAAACAAGAAACAAAATGTCCTGAAGCAAGGTGAGGCCGCTGAACCCCTTAAATTGATCACCATTGATTTAGCTCACTTGAAGCCACTATAAAATTTATAACTAAAATAAAGAGCAGAAAAAGGCAACAGTTGAAACAACTCCTCATCGAACATTGAGATATATTCGTCTAGAGGCACGAGAATATGCCTGAGATCGATGAAGAAGTCATAGAACACCGATTAAGTGTCTACCCAAAGGTATGGACAGTCAAGCAAAAGAAGATAAGCTTTGGTATCGAGAAATACAACCATTGTAAAGGAAGCCGACCAACCCCTAGCAATCGGATTCATTAGAAAAGCCCACTATCCTGAATGACACTCAAACATAATACTCATGAAAAAATTAAACAAAAAATTACTAATGTATGTGAACTTTACCAATCTCAACAAATCTATCATTGGACAGCTTTCCCCTATGCAGAATAAACGTAATCATAGACTCCACCGCATGGCAAATAATGCTAAGTTTCATAGATGCATATTCAAGATATAATCATATCTAGATGAGCCAAGTCAACTAGACTAAGAAAAAGCAACATTCATAATCGGCCGAAGGTTGTGTTGTTACAAAGTCTTGCCCTTCGGCTTGAAGAATGTGAGAGTAGCATACCAAATACTGGTAAGCAAGATCTTTAAAGAATAAATTCGACGACACATGAGAGTATATGTTGACGATTTATTGGTGAAAAGTAAAAAACCTAAACAACATGTGGAAGACGTGATATTACGATGTTATAAATGAAACTTAATCTGATGAAGTGCAGGTGTAATTAGAGTAGCAGATCTCGTTCATCCCTAACTTAGTTCCATTTCAAAATCCAGCACGAATATATGCAATATTTCGAATTGAATATAAGACGGTAATTCTCATAATTTTTAGAAAAGTGATTACTCCCACCCCTCATTATTTTAAAATATAGGACCTAGAAGTAGATTGATTCTTTCTAATATCATCTACATATTATTAGATCGAAGACATTTCTTTCTTTATTTTAGTTCCTACTCCCAAAATATATAAATTCATATTTGGAAGAGATGGATGAATCCAATATCAGCATTTTATAGCCAATCTAAGTAAAGATGGAGTAATATTAATGAATAATATGCAATGATAAATTTTTAAAGGAAATAAGTGAGCTTATCTATTGGAACTCTTTTTTTTTTTTCTTCAGAGAAACTTCCCTTTGATGCTTTTAGGTTTTCTCACATAATTCTCACAGGCGGGAGGCAGAACGGAACTAGAGCTCCTTTCTTCATCCGATTTTCTCTTTCTATTTCTCATTTCTCTCCTTCATCTCTTTTTTTTTTTCCCTGCCACCATGTTTAATGATATTGGTTTTCGGGAATTTTGGTTGTTGAAAGCTGGTTTGCAAGTACGAATGAGACCTTAAGCCCACCACGCATTGTGTCGCCGTTATCCCCGTCCATCGATGGTATCGTTGGCCGAAACTTTTGTTGAATGGAGGAACGCGTGCTCCTCACGCGCGATGTCTGATTGGATGTGAGTGTTCAATGTGCCTCATATCTGGTGGATTCTTCTTGCCGGTAGTGGTTTAGAGTGGATCTAGTGTATCAGAGCTCCTCAATCCTGCAATGGTCCCACTCCTAGTGTGGCGCGTGGTATTTGCATGCTACCATAGTCGAAGTTTTATGTTTTTGTGTGTCTATTTATTTGTGTTTATATGTGGTTGTGTTGTTTTGTTGGTTTCTGCTTGTATTATGTTTATATAGGAAAATTTTCATAATGAAAAATAATTTCTTGGACCTTTTGATTCGTGGAATTATAGTATCCCTCCTTCTATTAAAGAAGAGACTCTTAGTAACTAACTCTTTTGGAGGTAGTATTTGAGCTCTCAGATTTTATGTGAGAGATTTAAAGTTTGTGTCCCAGTTGTCGTCGCTAGTTGACTAATAAATTAGGTTTTCTTAATTTTTATAGGTCACATTTGTAAACTCAAATTCATAATATAAGCTTATTTTTTAAAAAAAAAAATAGTCGTACATTCCCAACCATTAAGTGACGTAAAGACACTTCTAAATTACTCTTTGGTCAACAACAATATAATATTTGTGCAAAATCCTTAAGATACCAACTCTAAATATATATTATAGAATTCTATTTATAATTCCGTTAGTTGATATATAAAAACAAATTATTGATATAGAAGAATGTATCATGTTAGTTAGTATAAAATTATATTTATCATTTTTTCTATATTATTATTGAAAAAATTTCAATCAAGTCGGTGTGTAGAGCATAAATTATAAAGTATTTATCTCGCATAGTTTGATTTGAAAAATAGATTTTAAGATTTAAATAATACAAATTAAATCCTACTATTAAGTCATGTACATTAAGAAAAATGAGAATATAATAACTTTTACTATTATTATTATCTCAAGATAAATAGTATGTTTACATACTGACTTACAAGTAAAAAAATAACATAAATCACATATACCTTGTAAATACCTTGGCATAATATTCTGTCTAGCATGTCTATGTTTGACTATATAGATCATTCCAGCATACCCAATTAAAATTTTATTTAGAGCCTTTCAAACAAAAGGCAAATTTGAATTCAAAAGTCAAACTATTATTAGTGTCATAATGGCATGGGTGAAAGAGTAATGGCAAAGTTGCTTCAAATTAACTTAATTGTAATCCAACCCAAAACAATTAAAGTAAAGCCATGAAACCTATTGCCTTGGCTAAACTAGCAAAAGGTCATCAACGAATGGATAGTTTCAATGAATTTTGGGCTCTATTGGGATTGTAGAGTGTCTCATGTAATTTAATAATTTATGAATAATAACAAAATAATAATGAATACTTTGTAAATTGTAATTAAGTAGTCTGAGAATATCTGAGAACAATTATATTTTCAAATAAAACATTAACGTTATAAAAATAAAACAAATTGAATTCATAAAAAAAAAAAAGAGAAATGATTTGTTCAAACTCTATATACAATTCTCGCTTAAGTTTTTATAAAAATGTAGACTCTACCTTAAAAAAAAAAGTGAAACAAATTATTCTTTTTTAGTGGAAACTACTGCAATATATGCATATTTAAATAGAATTATAAAAATGACAAATTTAATATTGTTGTGTGGTGTTCGGATGATAAATAATATATATATTTTTATAAAATCTGATAAAAATTATCTATTTCAAACTTGTACCTAGGATTACACATTTATTTATAAATAGGTGAAGTTTACATTGTTGTCTATGATATTCCTTTGAAGGCGTATTATATGTGGTATGACTGTATACACGATGTCTTGTTTAGTTGTTTACATGCAAAACAGCAAGAAGCTGTCCTCAATCCGCGTCTGATTTTTCAACGCTCACAGGCTTTCTAAGAACCACACACGACAATTCTCGGATCGTTTCCCTTCTACCACCTGCAGAAAGTGCCAAGAACGAGAGAAAATTTCACACGCAAAGAAGAGAGAAATTAATTCGGAAAGTAGTGGTGAATTTGATGGTGGTGGAAGACGGAACTGCAGCAAAACAAAATGTAGACTGCCCAAACTTTTATTACGTACAAGAAGCTCTCTCTCTCTCTCTCTCTCTCGTACACATACACAAAATGGGACCAGCAATCCTATTTCCTACCTCAACTGTCACGTATTCTTTTACTGTCAGCCAACAACATTCTAAAGCTTTCTACTCTCCCTTTCATTACCTCACCACCACTTTTCTCAGTCTTTAATGGCTGCCCCATTTGAGAAATTTCTGCATAGAAAAAAAAGGGGTCGGTGCAAGATAAGCATCTGAGCCTCTCTTTTTGGCTGTCACAAAGATGCCCACATGGTAAAAGTCTTTGTTTTTGGTAGAAGTTGCTGAAAAAATCATCTGGGTGTGTATAGGAAGCTTACTATTTAGGAAATCCTTGGTGGTGAAACTGGGATTCTCTTTCGGTGCCTGACGCTTTGACATTTGGTGGAGTTTTTGGGAGAAGCTTTGATTTCCGACTTTGCAAATTGGAGGATTTGAGCATTTCAAGCTTATGGAGATCGTTGGAATTTTAACTTTTTCATTCTGTATTGTTCTTTTAGCGGCTTAAGCATTTGCAATCAATCTTAAATTGGTTTTTGTAGAGCGAAAGTAAACAGATTTCCTGAATCAATCCAATTATGCTTAAGTCCCCAAAGTTGGATTGAACTGACAGTTACGAGATTTGGGTTTCTCAGTTTCGGATAAAGGCTTTCGTCTCCCTGAAGGTTTTGGTCACTTTTTTTTTCAGCAGAGTTGTTCATCGATCAGTCTTTTCCATTAAACTTGATGGTGAATATTGTTGACCTGTGACGAGGTTGGGATTGTTAATGGTAGAGGGGATAAAGTTATCTCAAATGGTCTATTTTTTTAAGGGAAGAGCAGATAAATGGGAAGTTTGAGCGTTTGTAAATTTTGTGAGGATCTGTTTAAGGCTTATGTGTGATAAAAGAAGGCTTTGATAACTTGCCATCTAAAGCAAGCCTTAGTGCCTTGCGCTCTACTTAGTTGAAAGCGTGAGGAGTTGAAATTGGAATCTGCTTGTATTCCTCTTGGAGATTCATCCGACTGCAATTGCTATTCATTGACATGCTGATTTTAAAAGCTCCATATTTGAGGTACTTTTCTTTTATGCATGGCATTTCTTAATAATCAGTGTAGTCTTCAATCATTTTACTGAAAATGGAAACTGACTAGAGTTTGTATGATCATTTTGCATCTCATCAATAGAAACCAAAATTCTTGTAGTTTTACCTTGATTTGCATGTCCAATATGGTATTTCTATTTGAGTTCAGTGTACAGCAAACGTTAGAGAAAATGTGACCCTAGTTTCATGCGAAGGGGATTTTTTATATCTGTTTAACATACTTTTAACTGTTTTTTATCTCACTTTTCTGGTTATCAGGTTTAATGTGGCCATTACCAGTGTGTAGTTTTGATTAAAGACGAAATAAATTCAAGGATCACTTGTCATTATGGGGAAGAGGTCCCAAAGACCCCCAGTGCGGTATAGAAAAGATCAGTCAGGCTGTATGTGGGGCTTGATCAGTATCTTTGACTTCCGCCAGGGTCGCTCAACTCAGAGGCTGCTTTCAGATAAGAGTCGTGGGAGCAAGCATGTCACCGGTAAGAACTTGGTTCACTATGAACTGAAAGATTCATATATACAAATATGTGTTTGGTTCAACAAAATGCTACTTATAACATACAAGGCCTTTACTAATACCACCGGTTAAAAAACTTATTTGGACTGACATGAATTGGTAAGTAGCTGTGTTCAAGTGTGGTGTCTGGGTCTGTATGTTATAGGTCTATTGCAGGAGGATATGTTATTGTCAAACATGTTGTCAATTTACGTTGGTTTCATTTTGAATCGGGATTATAGGTTAATAAGTAGGAGACTCGCATGAAGGTTATTAATTCTTGCAATTGTTGGAATTTGTTCTTCTTTCTGCAGACGCTGGATATTCAAGTAACAAGTTTGAGGTTTTGACCATCTTGGATGGAAATAATCAAGGCACCATTGTAAGTCTTGTCATTTTAGCCACGTATCTAAATTGAATGTGAACTTGGTAACTTTAATGTGGAACTTTCTTGTGAATTTAATTGTATGTTATCGGTATGCACATAAATTTGATAGTATTGAATTGTAAATGTTCCAGGATGGTAAAGAGAGTACAACAGCAGTAGGTAAGCCTAGTGTGAAGAAATTAATGGAAGAGGAGATGTTCAGTGAGCAGGACCTGAAGAAAAAGAGCAGTGATGCTGAAGTAGAACCAAAACCTAGTAAATTGGGACATGAGAGCAACATAAAGACTGAGCACAAAAGAACAAAAAAGAATCGCAAGAAAAGCTGTGATATGGACAACCATGATTTGGATGCTTCTAAAAGCTTGGAATCAGAATGCTCTCGTAACGAGTATGCGGGGAAACAATCAATAGAAAATGATCGCATAGATGATATAATGGAAGAGTTCTGCCACTGGATCCATCAAAAGAGTTTAACTTCCATGGAGCATGATCAGTATGATGAAGTTCAAATGCCATCAAACCAGAAGCAGTTTGATTTTGACGGATTGAGAGAGGAAATAAAGGACCTTGTAAATCAGAAGTCTCTTAATGTGAAACATCACAAAGAATATGGGAAAATCCACCAATCCAAAAGAGTTGTTGGTGGTCTTGAGGTTTTAAGTTCAGATGAGGAATTGTTTCAGAAACTGATGCAAGACCCAAACTCGCTGATAGCGAAATATGTTCTAAACTTAAAGGACACTCAGATAGAGAAAGGCAAAGAACCCAAGTCAGTTCCTGAATCCAACTTGTCAGATCTGGAGCTCGGTGGCTTAAGACAAGCTAAGGAGAGTGTCAATTATAAGCAGCAGCGAAACTTTTTCGGGAGAAAAGTCAAGTCTCAGGAAAGAAGCCCGTCAAAACAAAATGGTAATTCTGAAGCTTCAAATAGAATAGTTATTTTGAAGCCTGGACCGGCAGGCTTGCGAAATTCCAAAACTGAATTTGGTGTTGGCTCATCGCCTGAACCGCATTGCATTGTTGGAGATAAAGGGTCAACTGAGAGAGTTGGTGCACTCTTTTTTCTTGCTGAAATTAAAAGAAAGTTTAAAAGTGCCGTGGGAAAGGAATGGAGTGGAATCTCTACAATTTCTGTTTCTAATAATTTTCCTCATGATCTTCAAAGTTCGAGAGATAGTAACACAGAAATTGATAAAGAAAACACTGGGAAAAGTTATCCAAGTAAAGATCATTTCTATACGGAAAGAATTGCCAGGCCTGCTGTTGGCGTTAACAAAGGAGGCGTGACTGGCAAACTGAAAGATCCTGAAATAAGCATGGAAAATGAAACTGGTGGTTATCCCGAGCAAAGGGTATCTAATATCTATGTTGAAGCCAAGAAACATTTATCTGAACTGCTGAGCAATGGGGATGAAGGTGTCGATTTTTCAAGCAAACAGGGTCCTAGATCCCTTGGTAGGATTCTCTCTCTTCCTGAGTACAGCTTGACTCCCATGGGCAGTCCTGGAAGGAACTGGGATGATAAATTTGTAACTTCTCAGATGAGGATTTCTGCCTCTGCTAAACTTCAGGAGGTCAATTCAAACACGTGGTCTCCCAAAAGAGAAAACATTGTCAGCCATCTAGATCAGGCAAGACAAAACCTGGAGAGTCAATCGTCCATTTCTGACAGCCCTGTTAATAAAGGACTAGCTCTTAGCTCAAAACCAAGTCCCTCAGAAGATCATTTTTATGGTAATGGAGAGGAAGGAGCCTTTGTTTCCATTAGTGATGGGATGAGTCCGGAAGGTATTATTTTATAAATTCTCCAATTTACCATGATTAGCGTTTTCATATATTTCAAGCTTGTTTCTGGATTCTTCAATGCCGTTTGTTCTATTTCTGTAGGTGTTGTAGTGATTGGGAAATCAACTGACGTCGTAGTTCAGGGAGAGATCAGTGTACTGTATGCTCCGCCTGATTCAAATAGCTCTTCAGCTACCAGAGATGATCTAAATGCTGAAACATCTGAAATTTGTGATGATACAGAATATTGTGAAAGCTTTAAACAGGTGATATAGCATAGGTCCTATTCTTTGCCTAGGAATTTTATGCATGAATTTTGGGTTCCTAAAATTGTAGGCATCGATTTTAAATTCCTATGAAGTCGTTGAGATCTAATCTAATTACTATAGAACTCAAAATACTCAAAACTAGGGGATACTTACCCAGCTAAAAGTTCTTCGTATTTCTAAAGCTCTATGACTCATTGCTGCCACCAATGGCACTAGCACCATATTGGCAGATATCACCACCTTTCTCACTACTGGCACCACTACTATCGTCACAAGCATTGCCACAATGATTATCACCACCACAACCACTGTGTCTTCCACATCAATCATGTTTGTCTTAACAATTATTGCTGTTCTTTTTGCAGGAATCATACGAGGAGAAGCAAGTGTCATCTCCTCCATTAGTATCCTCTGACAACTCTGTAATCAACCAGAATGCTGAAAATCTTGAAAGTGCTGTTGATATACCAGAGCGGCCAAGTCCTGTATCTGTTCTTGAGCCACTTTTTACACAGGATGACATCAGCCCTACAAAGTCCACATCCCCATCTGGTAGGCATTCATTTTGAGATTTTAATGACTTGAAGAAATTTACTTTTCATTTTGGATAATACACTAACACCAATTCATTCACAATTCTTCAGTCAAGCCACCACTGCAACAGATTCAATTTGAAGAACACGACTCTTCCACTGCAAGTCAAGTCAACTGTGAAAAATCATGCATGGAAGACAAGGACATCATATTTGAATATGTAAAAGCAGTGCTGCAAGCGTCTGGATCAAACTGGGATGAGTTCTGTGTGAAGTGCCTTGCTTCAGACCAGCTTCTTGACCCATCATTGTTTGATGAGGTAGAGTGCTTTCCCAATCAGCTTGGGTATAACTGGAGGCTCCTTTTTGATTGCAGTAATGAAGTTCTCCTGGAGGTTTGTCAGCGCCATTTTGGCTGCTGCCCCTGGGTATCGTTTGTAAAGCCTAGCATAAGGCCAGTTTTAAGCATGAAAAATATTATTCATGAGGTCTGGGAAGAAGTATATTGGCATTTCCTTCCTCTGCCTCTGCCTCATACTTTGGACCAAATTGTCAGAAAAGACATGAGAATGGGAACATGGATAGATCTTCAATTTGATGTTGATACTATTGGTGTTGAAATGGGTGAAGCGATTCTTGAAGACTTAATGGAAGACATCATATTAGGCTATGCAAATGAAAATCAAGAGAGTGAGTATACTTCCGTTCTAACCGAGTTGGAAAATGGAAACAGCATCAGCTTGTAGAAGACAATCAACTTATTTGCATCCATGCCATACATAGGCCCACACTGTGTCGAGGTGGTCCAAAAGCAAGTTGTTTCAACTTTCTTGTCCATCAGGGAAAAGAGATGGCATTCATAGATTTGGGAGGGACCTTTGGACATTCTTGGTATGATTTGACTTGGCTTTTCTTAACTTTTCCACAGAAATCCTGTAGATATCTTACAATCTTCAATGTTTTATAACTATCATTGAAGAGCCTTCATAGATGAAAATCATAATTTGAAGGATCTCCTTCACGGGTGAGGATCAGAATCCTTCAAGGGTGAGGATCAGAAAATCCAGTTTGCAAACTGCGGCTTGCAAGAATACAAATAATGCCTGCTTTCTGTGGCGCAATTTTAAATGAGAAATTTGGATCAAGTTTGCATCTAACCCAGTAACAATATAGGTGTACTGGTTGTAGATTTGTAGCTTTTGATGGGTGTTTTTGAGTTTGTTTGACTCCATTCATTCTTCTTTGTGCTCAGTTGTCTTTCTTTTCAGATGTGTTTCTTTCTTTATTTTCTCTGTTTTGCTGCTGTATTTACCAAGGTATTGTGTGATTTGTAACTAAATGAGTGTAGCATAAAACAAGGTGAAGTGACTACAAATTAGGAGTGTTTGTGTTCACTATTCACCACACAAACTGAGTGTTATGCATTGGATTGCTGGAAATAATACATCAAAATATGAAATGGTTGTTCCGGCTGGTTGTGGTTATTATGCACTCCCACAATTTTTCTGGTTGCTCATCTATGTTGGATAATATCATTTACTTATGTCATCAATAAATAAGCAAACATGAAAGACACTGGGAATCTGGATCTGATCTCATAAACAATGAAGAGCCAATGATATTTAGGCCTTATTCACTTTCGGAGTATTTTTCATCTTATCTCATCTCATCTCATCTCAATTTTTTATTATAATTTTCTCAACTGTTTATATAAAATAGAATAAATAATTCCACTTTTTCAAATTTCAAAACAAAAATAATATGAAAAAATATATTTTAATATGTTTTTATATAACTTTCAACCTTTTATCTTAATTCATTTCATCTTCTTTTATCTCATATATGAAAACAAACTAGGCTTGAGCTTTAGACTTTAACATTGCTATTGGTCCCATTTGTTTTTTTTTATAGATAAGATAAGATAAAAGTTACAAATTGAATAAAATATTCTTATAATATTTTTTTAATATTAGTTTTATTTTGAGATTTAAAATGGTTATTTTAAGATTTGAAAAAATTGAATTATTTATTTTATTTATATAAAAATTTAAGAAAATAATAATAATGAAATGAGATGAGAGGAGAGCATCCTAAAAACAATTCAGGCCTATTTCTCCGAATATCGAGAAGCACACAATTTGGGAGACCTATCAAGCTTTATGAACTCCTTCTCGAAAGCAGAAAGATATGTACTTCAACTGTACAGCTATAGTGACTCTCCAAGAAACTTTCAGATATTTTATGAATTTAGTCGCCGCGCATTTTGGAGATGTTCAATTCAAAACAATGTATGTAATTATTTAAAATACTTTCATTTGAAAATCTGGTAAATATGTTTAAAAGAATTTTGAAGTCTAAACCATTTTATACTATGTAAATCAAGACAAAAAATAAGAAATTCATATTTGCCAATCCAATTTTTTATGGAATGTCATCATGCAATGACTATGAGATTAGCCATGTCACGGTACTCTTTCTCAAGTTCATTCTTTATCCTTAATTTCTTTTTCAGAAATTCAAAAATATGTATGAATCCTTTTAGTTACAAACAAAAAAAGACATAAATTAATCAAATCAAAATGACAATAAGGACATGCATTATAACAACTAACAGAAATAAAGATTTGTAATTTAATTAGATACACTATTCTTCATTTATATAAGTTTCACTTGATGGCATTTATTATTTCATTTTCATTGAATATTAATTCAAGTAGAGTGAATGATACGGCTTCAAACAAGTAATTTTTATTAAATAATAACATAATGAGAAAGTAGCTTATGTGGTTTCATACAAAGGAAGTTTCATGCTTTGAAAATTATATGATAAACACACAGATGATTGCTAAACTTTTAAACAGTGTTCCCTAGTTAAAGTTAATTTTTTTTTCCTTGAAAGTAAAAATAATTAAAAATGGAGCACAGCTCAATAGCTTCCAGAATGATATTGCTAGACATACACAAAGCAAAAGCATCCCTGGTGAGTATTCTACACAGAATAGATTTGTAGAGTCAAGTCCTAATAAACAGTATATAGCAGGGAACAAAATAGAAATAACCCTAGAAGACTTGACATAGACATCTGGAAATTATTATTTCCGGGTTTTTTTTGCCTGTAAAAATGCAGTTCCAGAAGCAGCTGCTCTCTTCTTATCAAATGCCCTTGTTCTGCTGTCTGAATCCTCTTCACTGTCATCGTCATTTTCACCTCCATCTCTCGCAGGAGTGGATCCCTTGGCACTTTTGGCAGCTTTTATTTTCCCCATGTTTAATTTGGCATGTAGTTTCCTTTCAAGGGGGTCGTTTGAAGGTCCAACTTTGGACAGACGCGAAATTTTTGCACCCAATCCAAGCCTACATGAAAACGTACAGAGTTGTGGCAAACTGCATACAATGACCCAATAATAGCCACAACAGACAGTAAATACGGGTACACAAACCTATTAGGTCGGGCCTGTAATTCTACTTCTGTTTGTTCGTCTTCCGCACCTTTTGTCATATTATCAACCCATTGTTCAGCCTGCATATCAATAGATTGCCATGCACAAAGAAGGTTACATCCCGAGCATAGACTGGAGAATTGGCAAATAACAGCACAGTGGAAATTTAGATTTATTCTATAGGCATTACAGCCAATCTAAATGCTCCAATAGCCTACATAAATGCCACAGGTTTATGGATTCTCAATGTAAGTCATTTCAGCTGACACACGTAGAGCGGCTACCTAAACATCAAATATGAAATTATAAGAGAACTGATAACTTAGAGTACTCTGTAATTGAGTATCTCGGGTATTTTGTTTCCACCAAAGGTGGTGGCTCAATGGTCTTTGGGTTTACTCCCAAGCAGTTTGCATGTACTAAGTCCTAGGTTTAAATCAGAATATGGATTAACCTTAAACTATTAGTATTAGCCGCCTAAGGATTCATTGAATTTCCTAGCAGGGCCAGCGTCTAAGCTATGGCTCAAACTCGATTTGAATGAGCGTCTGCAACTTCCTGCCGTCTAGGCCCCTCCTATTTGATTCCCGGCAGATAGGGTGCTACTATGGTCACACCCAAGTAAGGAAGCCACCTTTGGTTGCCCCCCTCCTGCCCTCTTAATTTAGCCCAAAAAAAAAGCTGGTTAATTCTGTTAGGCTGGTATTTGAAAACTAAACAGGAGAACCAGTTAGAAACAAGGAGACCTGATAAGAAACCATCCAATCATGCAAAATGCATAGGACAGATGTGCAGGAAATATACACAGTAACACCATTCGCCAGTCCTTTCAGGAACTTGAAAAACTACAACATTTCTCAAGTGATTGTACTTTTTTGTTATTGACACCCGGGTGTCCAAGAATAATATCCCAACTAATCCCGAGGGTGCATAGGCTCTCGGTAAGGAGTTTTCTGCAAGTGCACCTGGGGTAATTCAAGATAAAAATCTCCCAGTCCGATGGCCCCTAGAGATTGTTTGCAACCAAGAAGATTCAAATCTTAGACCTTGGAGGGAGCATACCACCAAGATCAGGGTCTTTACCACTGAAGCCAACACCTAGGGGTTTCAAGTGATTATGTTAAACAGTACACATTTTCTCTGGATACTTGATATGAGTTTATAGTACATTCTTACAACTTCTCTAACAGTTTTACCGATAAATTTTTTGATAAGTTAGAGCTCTATGGATATACAACACAGATAAAATCATGAGGAAAGGAAGGAAAAAACAGCTGGTGTCTTTCAGTGGTCACTTTGGAACTGCATCAGTCCCACATTAAATTTTTTTTTTTTTTTTATGGATAATAAGAGAATTTTATTCAAGTAAATAGGCATAGCCCAAGTACATAGGTAGTATACAATTGACAACACCTATTTACTGTCTAAAGCAGAAAAGCTACAGCAAAACATTACTAAATCCAATTCCTTACAAGGTTCTTCACCCAAAAGGAAAAAGTGCTAACAAAGAAATCCCTAAATCCCAGTCCCACATTAAAATGTTTACAACAATGCAATTAAAAGCAAAACCACGAACCAAATATGCTATAAATAACATCAAATGTTCACCTTCACATTTCAAAATTAGGAATAATTACCAATTTCAATCCCATGTCTCGTTTAACAATTTGAGGAAGGCCAGTTTTTCGCGGTGTCTCTGTAGTTCCCATTGCACCTTCTTGGCCAGCCTAAACAATTAATGTTCATGGTCACATTCTAAGGATTCATATCCATAAAACAAAAAAAATTAGAGTGAGATAAATTTATTTAATAACAAAACTCTAGAGAATAGTTAGTAAAAAAATTAGTCTTTTATTTGTCTAGATTCATATATTTTGTGTGTGTGTGTGTATGATAAAATTATTTGTTATTTAATAAATAACAAACGAGCGGCTATTCGGACAGGGTGAGTAAATGTATGCTTTTTACACCAACCAATGGGAGGCAGACCCTCTCTTGCCTGTCCCTTCACCTTCTTTCTTCTCCACCCAGGAACGCTACAAAGTTTCCAAACAAAATTCAAATTGATGGGAGTCACTTGGCCTGTGCAGCCGAAATCCGAGATTAGCTAATACCCACAACCAACGAAATCAAAACATAACAGCGAAAGTTCGGGAAAACAACATATTCACAGGGGGAAACTAAGGGAAGAAGAAGATACTTTAGAAGAGGAAGAAATAGAAGAGTAGTGTTACCTTGTGAGGCGATGGAAGATGGAGTTTAGGAAGAAGACTCGGGTCACAGAAGTAGAAATTGTTAATCGCGACGGTGAGGATAGAGAGAGCGACAGTGAGAGAAACTGAGAAAGGAGAGAAATGGACTCATGGCGACGGCTTGAGAGAGTGAGAGAGGGAAGAGAGAGAAACGAGGATGTATAAGTTACTCTGAACAGCACCTCGACCGGTTTGAACTTTGAAGATTCACTTTCCAGTCTTTCCACAGGCCCTTGCCGACAGATCGTGTGTGTTTGGAATTGGAGTTCTAAATAGACTACTTCCCAACTTTTAGCCTTGTTTGTTTTTAAATTTTATTTTAATAATTAGTTTTATTTATTTTATAAAATAAAATAAAATAAAAGTTGAAAAAATATAAAATATTTATTTTATTTTGAGATTTAAAATTTTTTTTTAAATTTGAAAAAGTTAAATTATTTATTTTATTTTATATAAAAATTTAAAAAAATATAATAATAAATTTAAAAAAAGAAGATTTTTAAAAGAATCGAGCTTTCATATTCCCCAAACTCCCCAGGGCCATCTTGAGTCCACGCCTACATGAGGACTTGGCACCAAAGTTTTGAATACCGTACCGGACGCCGTACCGGTCAAGGCACTGGTACGAAATATTTCGGTACCGGTACCGTTTCGGATACCGTTTCGGGATAATATTTCGGTATTGATACCGTTTCGGTACCGGTACCGTTTCGGTACCGGTACCGTTTCGGAATAGTTTACACCTGGATAAATTATTTATATACAAGCATTAATTGTATTCCAAAATAATAACAAAATAAGTCATAAAATCAATACTTCTCAATACAAGTCTTAAGTTTTAAATTACAACAAATATCATATAAAAAAAAGTTACAATAAATATAAAACTGAATAAGTTCTTAATCCAACCATTAAAATAAAATCAGTCATCCTCATCAAAAAGATAATAAGGATCAAGATTCGACATATTAATCAAAATATTTTCATCAATGTCACCACTATCATCAACATCAACATCAACGTTTTCATCATCTTTCTCATTTAGTATGGCTAAAGGCTCCTCAATACTAGCCCAATCCAAATCTTCGCCATCAAGAAGATCAGATTCTTCACCCACCCATTCTTCCATCAAGTCAATATTTTCAAGATTGATTGGATCTAAAGCATCTCTTCCCTTTTTTATGCTCCTGTCAAAATAAAATCAGACATAAGTGAAAATATTACATATTTTTCAATTTATGAAAAACATTAGTATTAAAAAAATTTACCTCTCTCGCAGCTTCAAGTTATAACGAACAAATACTAAATCGTTTAAACGTTTATGCACTAATCTATTTCTCTTCTTCGAATGAATAAAATCAAATGTGCTCCAATTTCTCTCACATCCAGTTGCACTACAACATTGACTTAATACTCGAACAGCAAACCTTTGAAGCGTTGGAACCTCGCAACCAAATTGACTCCACCAAGCAACTATAACAATAATGCAATTATAAATTATTAATTAAATGTAAGTAAAAATAAAATAAAATATAAAGTACAAAGTCACACTATTTAACAAATGATATTGATAAATGATAATACCTGGATTAATCTTATCACGCTGGCGGATTGCTAAAGAATGTCCAAACTCACCCACTGCATTCTTATACAAGTCAAGTTCTGCAATGATCTTGTCTTGATTATCGGGATCAAGTTCCATCTTCATAATACAACTGTTAAAACCTCTTATAACATCATTTTTATTTTTAAAACAAGGGCTATAGTAAATTCCAGGGTTAAGAAGACAACCCGCCGCATGTAATGGACTGTGAAGTTGCTTATCCCATCTAGAATCAATGATCCTAGTGAATGGACTAAATACACTGACTTTGTTATTGCATCTCGCTTTTATGTTCTCTTTGGCTCTTTCCATTGCATCATACAAGTATCCCATTGCAGGCTTTTCATCCACGTCAACAAGTCGTAGAACACGCACCAAAGGCTCGCTAACTTTCACAATAAATTGACATTGAGCCCAAAACTCTTTATCTTGTAGAACAATCTCGGCTATCTCCTTCCCTATATTGCTCCTAGAATGACTTGATGCAATCCATTTATCACAAATAAACATTTGCCTGAGTTGTTTCTTGTACAAGAGCAAGCATTGGATACTCAAAAAATTTGTTGCAAATCTTGTGACTGCAGGACGACACAAATCATGACCATTAGTGAAGTCTTTTCTCATCAATGCCAAAACCCAACCATGGTTATAGATGAACTTTGTTATCTTTTTCGCCTTTTTTATAGTATCATCAATAAGGGGAAAATATCTTGGATCAGAAAAATTCTCTAACATTAAATCTATGCAATGAGCTGCACAAGGGGACCAATAGAAAGAACCATACTTCTGCTGTAATCTTTTTCCCGCAGCTTTATAACTTGCATCATTGTCCGTTATGAACTGCACAAGATTCTCAGATCCGATTTCTTGAACAACCTCATCAAAAACATTAAACAATGTTTCAGCATCTTTTCTAAAGCCTGATGTATCAACAGACTTCAAGAACATTGTTCCCTTCGGGCAATAAACTAGAAAGTTGATTATTGATTGTTGCTTCTGATTTGTCCAACCATCTGCCATTAGTGAACAACCGGTCTCATTCCAAACTTTCTTAATTTCTTGCAAATAATTTTGAACATCATTCACAGTCATTTGTAACAAACTTCCTCTTAACTCATATAAGGAAGGGCCCTTAAATCCTGGACCAATGGCGGTCATGGCATCGATAGCTGGTTGATAATACTTGGATTGAGCTGCATTAAAAGGCAGATTAGCATCATACCACCAGCGTGCTACAGCCATCTTTGCTTTTACAATCATATCATTCGAACACATAGAGCTCTGAATTGAAGGTTGGGCCCCAGGAGTTGTTCTTGGAGCAAAAAATCTATTCACTCTCCCCACCGATTTTCCAGTTCCAGATTCTTTTGACTTCCCCTTACCCTTTGAAAGCTGAGACTGTCCCTCCATACTATCATCAATATCGTCAGATGTTAAATCTATATTGCCTCCAATCTCTGAGCTAATTTTTCTTTTCTTCTCTTTACCTTTTTTCATTTCATTAAGTAGCTCCTTCATTTGCCATTTTACATCTTCAGAAACCTTTTTACATGCTTCTACATTTCCTGGAATCCCAGCTAGATGATGCTTCAACCGAGTTATCCCACCACCTCTAATTACTTTATTACAATATAAACATTCGGTATTATTTCTCGCTCCTGGCACTACACGTGCATGGGCCCATGCTGGATCTTCTGATCTTACAGGAGCAAGTGTTGAAGACATACCACCAGCACCAGTTGATTGACAACTAGACATTGTTAACTATACAAGAAGTCAAAAAAAGTTTGAACTAAAAAATCAAAAGAAGTTTGAACTAAGAACTAGCCTAAGAAACTTAGAAAGATGAACAACAACCGTCAGCATTTGAACCAAAATTGTGCTTGCTAGCTGAAATTGAAGAAAAAATATTTTCCAAGCCAGACCAGTACTGCATGTAACAAGTGCAGTTGACTAAACTCTTTAAAAAAGTATATAGCAAGTAAACTCTTTTTCGAGAGATGAACATTTTTGTGTTTTACTAATATGCTAAAGATCTTTCAGAGTCTTTGTTTGAATTCTAAGACTTCAAGCAAAGAGATAGAGACATATAAAATGACTAGTGATCTTACATTATTATTGAACATTTAATGTTGTCTAAGAAATTCATTTAAACAGCCACATATGTTGTACCCCAAAAATACACTTAAGCAGCTATAAAATTCAAACAAAAACTCTAGAGAAATAGATCCCAAAAATAATACAAGAGAAGGGAATTGCATTCGATCCATAGATTATATATGAGAACGAAGAGAACCATCTCAGAACAAAAATGAACAGCATACAGCAGAATAATCAAAATTACTTTACTCGATACCAAATATAAATATATTAGATAGATCGAAAAAAATCATACAAATAAACTCGAGAGAGCAACAGGGAGTCAAATCGGGCAAAGCAATGAGTAACAAAAATTACCTATGTTGTTGGATGTTTGGAATTAGCAGATCGATGAAGATGAAGACACCAAAGATGAAGTTGATTATGAAAATGAACTACATGAAAATAAAGACCAAGACAAAGACGCAGACTACAGAAGGAAGAACGGGTTGCTGCCAGACGTGAGCTGCTGCCAGACGGAGACGACGGAAGCTACGGCGCGTCGGCGACCTGCGACGATGCCGACGAGACTAACGGAGCGAGCTGTTGGACGCCGGAGGGTGCGATTCGGAGGTCTGGGCGAAATCGAATTGGGTCGGCCTAGGACTCTGGAGACGAAGTGATAATCAAAAGCAAAACCTAGGTAATTTTAGGCTAATATCGGATGTCCGAAGGATTGAAAGTGTCCGAAACAGAGAAATTGCAAAAATGCCATTCAAATAATCGGCAGAAATTGTACCGGGCGAAATTAATGTGCCGGCCGAAAAATAAAATACCGGCCGGTACAGTACGGTACCGGCCGAAACACCCGATATTTTAGGCGGTACGAAACATATGTATTACCTGTGCCGGTTTAGTCGCCGGTACGGTACATACCGGCCGTACCGGCCGGTACGGTACGGTACCAAAAACTTTGCTTGGCACCCTTTTTATGTTATAGGTAATGTTAATTGCCTTTATTTAGGATCAGGGCCGTACACCGACTCAACTCAATATCACCAAATTCTGACCCGACTCGATAGCACTTTGCATACCGATTATCCGTAATCCGATTGCCCGATTTCCTCTTCTTTTTCTTCCTTTTTTTTTCCTTTTCTCGGTGAGATTTCATTTCACTAACCCAAATCACTTAATCCAGATGCAAATCACTAAAGAAACAAATTGAAAGTACCAGAAAAGCAATCCTATAAAAAAAAGATCAGATCAACAAATAGGATCCTTCTTCGTAACTCATTCACCGAAACCTAAATGATTCTAGTGGCTGGAAGATCGGCAATAAACCCATCGTGACAGACCCTCACGGTGGCTGACAGATCGGCGATAGCAGTGTCGACAGGGACGAAGAGCGTTATCCCAGCCCAATCCTCGTCGGCCTCAATCTACTCCACCACACCGGAGGCCAAGAGTACTGTTGCAGCGATGTTGAAGTTGTGATCAACGAGAGTGTCGTTACCTCCAAACTTGTTAGTTAAGGCGCTGCCAAGGGCCTTGATGACGGCAAAGGAGATAAATTTCTAGGTCGATGGTTTGGAGAGGTGTGTTTCCCCATAATGGCTTACGGGATCCATTGAGAGATAGAGAGAGAGCGATAGAGGGCAACGTCGTTTCTATCGAGTAGAGAAATAGGTATGAAATCGATAACAAGTATTACTCGTTTCCGATTTTAACGCAAATGGGTCGAGCATTTCGAATCGAAACGAGTCGGTAGAACGGGTCAGGTCGGGTTTCGGTTATTTTGTGCAATCATACTTAGGATCCTTATTAGAGATTTTAATTTTATTTTAATTTTTTAGTTTTTTTAAATAATTTGTAAAAAAGTATTTTTAAATAATTTTATGATTTTTTTATATTTTTAAAAATTGTTTTAAGATGTTCAAAAAATGTCATATTACTTTGAAAAAAGATCGGTGCTATTGTGTGCTTGCATTTGTCCATTGCAAGTTACTACTAGGCTAAATTTATCTTCTCATTTTTTTAATTTTTTATTCATATTTTTTTATCATTTTAAAATATTTTTTAAAAATTTGAAAAATATCAATATAATAATAGTTACTTTCTTAATCAGTAAATAAAATAAAAATATTAACAAATAAATAAATACATAAATTATCAAAATAAACTGCCAAAATGAGTGAGATAATAACATTATTCTATAAAGATGCCATTGTACTAGTGAACATTGGAGCTGACACTCTTCTTGTTATGTTAAATACGTTTGGAGAGAGGAAGAGAAAAAGAGCCACAAAACAAAAACTACCTAAAAAACTTCCAACATGCTTGAAATATGCTAAATACCAACTTCGAACACGATTGGCAACGTTTGATACAATAATCAAATGTAAAAAAAAAAAAAAACATTTAAGAAAATGGGAAAAAAGAAACATTTGCATGATTTTGCTTCGATTCATCTACCCATCAAACATCAGTACGATTCATCTACCCATCAAACATCAGTACGATTCATCTAGTTTTTCTGCTTACTGTTTGAGTCCTTTTGTTTACAGAAAAACAAGAGCTTCCCTTCGAAATTCTCCATAATTTGATCAGGGTGCTACATATGGATTTCCTTGGTTCGTTTTCCTCTTCAATGTTATCTCTTGACTCTACTACATTCACTTCTTTCTGCAAAAGTTAGTATTGGCTGATTAATTATGCAAAATCCACCACAAGAATTACGATGAGACTTTAAACTATTGCCATTAATTCTTACATTCACAATGAACTTAATCCCAATCTTTATCTGGCCTTCATAGGTATCATCTTCAAGCACCACATTATATGGAGCCGGTTTTATTTCTATAAAGTCTCTATGGATTCCCTCTAAAACTATTCCGCCGAGGTAAATCCTGCAATGCAAATTAGATCAAACACAATAGATTAATCTTTTGAAAAAGAGTTATGCTACACGGAAGTCTAGTATTTTTACACACCCGGCACATCCGATGATGTGACATTATTTTATTTAAAAAAGAAAATTAGTGTGACTGAAGAACAAAAGATATGGGGCTTCTTAAGCAAGTGTAGAACAAAAGAGAGTAAAATCAAATGTTTAAGTGGTGTGAAAAGTGTGAGGCTTATGTTTAGAATTTTTCTTTGGAGAAATCTTGAAGAAAAAGACATTATTACATTGTTTCACCAATAAATGCACTGTCTGTGAGGAATTCTGTGTCCATGATTCTTATTTTGAGATGTGTCAAGTTTTTCCAATCAGACAAAGGGAGCTCAAATATGAATTTTTCATTCCACCAAGCCTTATCATCTTCACCTGCACAATGAAACTTTTTTAATAGAAGCAGTTGGATGAGCTTATCATATTGGAAAACAACAGCATGAGCTTATAAAACCTGATGATACTTTGCTTCTATGTACTTGAGTTCCACATTCGATAACGACATAAAACGATGGCGTTCCTATGATAATATGATCAAATTCAAAGTGTTAGTGATTTCTAAAATGGAGGGAAATTTTTGCCTTTGATAGGAGAAAAAATGACAGAACAAGGTAAGAAGAGAAGGAATTATACCAAAAAGATTTGTGTGTCTAATGCCTTCAGCATTAACAAGAAGCACTTCAAGGATACCTCCTCTCATGTGTGTGTGTGTGTGTTGTGGACTGTAAATAGAGAAGGGTCCCTAAAATGCCGTATTTGGGAAAGAAACTATGATGGCAGTTTCATTTGTTTATTGAATATACAGTTACATTTGTGAGGGTTTTAAGGTACAATATATCAAGAGGAAATGCCTCATTAATGGACTTGAAAGTGTAACTTCATCATAAATGTTTAGTAGAGTAACATAATGATATTTATTGTAGGAAAATGTCATATGTTTTATTAGGATTCTTCTTAGCTTACTCAAACTATAAGTTTTCACATGCTGTTTTTCTCTTCCTAATATTTACAGCATGTTTTGAAAAAATGGCTGTCATTGTGGAACTGTTGTCCTTCAACATTTTTTTGCTCTCCTTTTTTTTTCTAGGCATTTTTTTAGGGACACCAACCCTATAATTAGGGGATTTTCAACCCCAACCAAAATCATAATAGTCCCTAAGGACCATAGGTAGGACCATTCTGCTAGAAGGCCATTGGTTTATGTCTGATCCCTTGAATAATGAAGTTTGCATAACATTTATTATCGGAAAGATTGATTAATTTTATTAAAGTTAAATTTTTAGAGACTAACATTTTCAAAAGGAAAATTTTATATAATATACTTCTATACCACTTTCATTTCACTAAGTATGATGTAGAACATTTATAATCATTGAATGATTATTTATTACATGTTTTTATATATGGAAATAAATAAATCACATTTTACTTAATAGGATAAAAATAAGATGAAAGTGTAATGTATAATATTACTCTTTTCAAAATTAGAGTTTAATAATTAATAGATTTAAAGAGCAAGCCACGATGACTATTTTAATACTTAGCTTCATTTATTTTTGTATATAAATATTGTTAAAATATAAATTTTAATATTATTTTTATTTTAAAATTAAAAGAAATTGAGTTATTTTTTATATTTTATTTAAAAGTTTGGAAAATTGGTAATAATTAGATCATGATAATCATGAAAATGTTGAATTTTTTGTTTTTTTTTTTTTTGTTTTTGTTTTTTGTGTATTTAGATATTGAGATGAAATGAAATAACTGATATGAGGTAAGATGGAAACATCTCTATATCCAAACCAGACTTAGAGAGTGATTTTCAAGAACAATGCATCTTAGGATCGGTCGGGCTAGCAACACCATTTTGCTAGCCCACCAATTACTGAATGCCACGTCAGCAAGATCACATGACAATATTTAAAACCGACTACACATGATTGACATGAAATTCCCTCATCTTCCTCTCTAATTTCGACTCACAGGCTATGTCTCAATCCCTCATTCTCCATCTCAATATTTTGCAACCCACTATCTCACTCCTCTGATAATTTTCAAATTACTCCTACCATGGGCTTTGACGTCCAAGCATCTACTATGACCGATTGAGTTACTCAATTTTTAAGTTATTGCATGGAAATCGAACACAATTTTCACACCATTCCACATGAATTTTCTAAGGGTTTTTCATGACTAACATTATCGACTTCGAGATAGGTTGGCGACGACACCAGGCGATAGGTGGTTGCGATGACATTGTGTGATAGGTGGTTGGTACAAGTCATTCATTGCTAGTTGCTACATCTCCTCTATTTCGCGGGAGACCACACCTAGAGGAAGTGGAGAAAGGGTTGCAAACATTGTTTTAAATATCGTATTGTACTGGCCGGTACAGTCGGTACATTCCATATCGGCTAGTTAGGCGGTACATATACATTGTCTATTTCGTATTGGTTTAAATATCGGGCGTACCAGATTTTGATATATATATATTTTCATTTCTTGTTATTTTTTTATTCTAATTCAGACTAAACTATTTATATATATATATATGTATACATATATAATTTATTCATATATTGGCTATTATATTGAAATACAATTTATTTATGTATTTATATATATAATTATATATATAGACTATTTTGAAACGGTACACAAAACAGTATTGATATGTTGACTAGTACACTCACTAATACGGCATTCAAAATTTTAATTATGAGAGGAGATGGAGAGAGGGTGCTAAGAGGGGAGTTGCAAAAGAGGTTAAGGATTTCGGATTGAGAGAGAGGTCGAAGAGGATTAGGGGATTTGGGATGGAAATTGTCTTTGTTCCTGTGTAGTCAAGTCTACAGCTACATAAGTGAACTTGTTGACGTGAAAACTCGTGAGTGGAGAGTTGCTCAACTAAAAATTGGAATTGCTAGACCAACAAGTAATAAAATATTTTTTTAAAAAGAGTAATGTTAAAGAGCATTCATTATTTAAGAGTATCTATTTCACTCACGACTATTTATTCAAAAATAAAATTATTTATTTATTTAAATCACTTTATAAGTACAATAAACACTCTCAAATCTCTAGTTCAGGTGATCCCCGCCTTGTAACCAGCAGCAATACTTCCCAAATCTCGTGCACTTCACACGTGCGAGATGTTCCGCTCGCACGTCCGTACTCTTCGCTTTCCCTCGCTTATACACACGCCTCGTTCGTGCCAAACCCTAACCTCACACACTCGCACAAAGACACGCTCGCCTTCCGCCCTCACACGCGCGAAGCCCTAGCCCTCGCATGCTCGCACGCTTTCTCACTCTCTCTCCCTCTCCCGGCCGGACTTGACCGCTGCGCTCGCCGGATAATCCCACGCCTCTACCGCTCCTTCGTTTTTTGATCTCTCTGGACTCCGGCTTTTGGATTTGAAACCACGCCGGACACCGGTCGCCGGAATCCGACCTTCTCGGCCGTGAATTCTGCGTAAGTTTTGGTTTTGGCGTTAAGAACGCGGATCTGGTTGAGGGTGCTCTGTTTGAGCTTTGATTGATGACTAAAAGGTTGAAATTCTTGGAGAAAAATAGAGAATGAACGGCTTGTATAGTCGCTGGAACTTGATTATCCGTGTTCAAGCTGACATAAGAAGGTAATTATAATATCTTGGGACTTGAAGATGTATTTTTTTTTTGTTAAAGGTCTTTTAATTTGTTTTTCGTAGGAGATAGAATTTTCTGTTCTTTTTACATTTTTTTTGGGTTTATGGTATTGTACAGTTAGAGAGTTGAGCTGAAACTCTGTTAGGTATGTGATAAATTGATGGAAAAGTGAACGATAAGCTCAACTTTCTGAAGTCACTCATTTAATCTGGGTTATTTAATTATTTATTGGTTTTTTGATCCCATAATTTATAATCGGGAAAGATATCGTCATTTTAGTTTTTACTAGGATCATTATAATTTGGCCTTCAGGGACGACTCGGATATGCTGAAACCTGTTTTCTGAGAGGCTAGGAGCTGCCATGGGGACAAAAGTGTTTCATTTTCTCTGTGGGTACTTTTGTCTTGCCTAATGCGAGTTTCGTTTTCTATGGGCATTTTTAGTCATCTTGAAGTTCGTGATGGTTGCCCGAGAATGAAAAGATATGAGCTATTTTGGTGGATACAGAACCTAAAAATAGCGCTGGATAATGGAAATGCTGAAGAATAGCACGCTTCAATTGGGGCTGGAGAAAGACCACAGAACAGTTTTTGGGATTTTCACATACCCCGCACGTTTCTATCCTAGCCTTTTTTACAGAAACAAAGTCACGAACACCTTGACTGCATACACACAACTGTATGATAACTGCTACTGCAGTAACCCCACTGGCATATGTACAAACACCGTATCACAATATTCAACATGCAATCCCCACTTCACCACGACCTCATTGAATCTTATTTTTCAATTAGAAGGGGCCCGTATTCTGCAGTACCGCCTTGTGAATACTTCATCGATATGAAAAGTTTGCCTAGCTCTCCAATTTGACCTGCAATAATACCTACAGCTTCTCCTCTTAGTCTTATCATTATAGCTTCTGATCATCTTATCGTATGTCACCAGAGTTTTCTTCACTGTTTTCTTCAATCAATATTTGATCACGTTTAATTACACAGACTTGTGATGTTTTAACACCGATGGCCGAGTGGAATCTTCCATTACAACTGAAAGCTGAGGCATAATCCCTTCTCTTAGCATCACTGCATTTGATCCCAAGGGGTTGGATTTTATAAGTTGTGCCACTGAAAATTCAGTTTATGTTGGGGAAATTTACTTCTGTGCTTCTGATTTTCCCTGCTGCTTCTTCCTGGACAGCCTCTCGTCCATCATTCATGCCACCACAAACAATTCCTCAAAGTCTTGGGTCTGACAGATTGCACCTCTGCGACAATTTCTTTTGTTCAAATTGCCAACAAGAGCTCCAATTGAAGGGTTGAAGCTCTTTGAGGCCAACTAACACCTTGATCAGCAACCCGTTCTAAGTCTCATTGAAACTCTCTTACTTTCCCTTATGGTTGAATATATGAAATAGTTTCTTCAAAATTCTTGTACTCTGTAGACCCAAAACTTGGGCCTCGACTTCTCATTCAGAAGCTTCCCAAGTGACTTCCATTCCTTCCTTCTTATGTAGTCATTGGAATCACCGCTACCATTGATTGCTTCACTGTCTAAATGGAAGGAAGCTAGGACAACACACTGGTTTGCTGCACTTCCCTGTTATCCCTCACTGTGACTCACTGTTTATGAGGACGATCCCAAGTTATTTGAAGAAGGTGGCTTTTTTGAGTGACCACGAGTATGTGTCAAGATGCTCATAATCTCCTTCAATAAGCCTTGATCCCCTCCGTGCATGAGTTTGTACTCTGGACATTGACCTCCATCAACAAACAGCCTTCATACCTCTTGACCCTTGGCTTCTACCTTCTCTATCCATCATAGTGATGCTCTGATGCCAAATGATGTGCCCTAAATATAAAAATGCTATGAACCAACACCTTATCTACAAGACTGCTTCATCTCCATCTACAATAATCATTATTCAACATGAAGTCCCCACTTTTTACCACGACATTAATTGCTTGGATTACTTCTTCATAACTGCTGCTAGCTCATGGGCTTCGCAATACTTCGGATTGGGTTTGCGAGTCCTCTTAGGCCCCCCATCGTTTGAAGTGTAAAGCAAAGTCTTTGCATCCTGGTTTAAAAGGTTTTGTTTGGTCCTGTTTGTTCAGTCTGAACTTCAAGGGTAGAAAAGAAACTTGTAAGGGTTTCATTTTTGTTTTAAAAGAGCTATCTTTACCCTTTGCTTGCTTGTTTGAAAATGGTGTAAAAGGAGAACAATGCAAGCCTTATTAATCTTTCTTTATGTCGTTATTTTTGTGGAAAAATAGAACATGAATGCCCTCAACTTTCTGAAGTTTCCTGGTGTGATTCTGTTAGATGAGCAAAATTCTCTCTTGTCTTCATAGTAATTACTATTATGACTTCTATTTTTTTCCCCATAATTGCATAGATTTTGTGTGAAATATTTTCTGGAACAAATTTTCACTGAAACTGAATGATTTTTGTTTCTTTTCCTGAATATTTTTCACGTATAGTTTGAGATGTGATTGATCTGAAGTTCCCAGTTGCTGCAAGAAAACTAGAGAATCTGCCTGGCACAAAGTTATTCCCAACTATGTTGCTGCGGTTTTTGAACATTTCTAGTCATCTCATTGCAAATGTTAAAAGTTGAGTTGCAATTGAGGCTTTGCGGCAGAAGTATTAAAAATATACTTGCTGATGAGCTGTATTTAAGGAGGGGAGATAATGGCGACTGACATGCAGAAATTGATTGGTACGAGTGAAGAAGATGAGGAGGAGGAGATGGATATGGATGTGAAAGAAGAGGACAATGATGAAGAAAACGGAGAGAAGCATGCTGCACCAGTGATGGTAGTGGTTGGAGGGATGGTGACCGGCAGTAGTAATAACCAGTTTCAACACCACAACCAGCAAACTCAAGACCAAGTGGGCACCCCAGGTGGAGGCACTCGAAGGTGTAGGCCACTGGAAGAGAAAGAGAGAACCAAGCTAAGAGAGAGGCATAGGAGAGCGATTACTGCAAGGATCTTGGCTGGGCTACGGAGGCATGGCAACTATAATCTTAGAGTCAGGGCTGATATCAATGACGTAATTGCAGCTTTGGCAAGGGAAGCCGGATGGGTTGTTCTTCCGGATGGAACCACTTTTCCTTCAAGATCTCAGGTACTTATCCCTCAAGAAAAAGTTCTCTCTCACTCTCTCCAACATTGTACAGATTAGAGCAGTATTTTATGTAAATGAGAGAGACAGAAGAATGATAAGGCTGAGGTTTGTTAAAATTACCTTTTTTTGCCTTTCACTTGGTAAAGATGTTGTATTCATGCGCACTTGTTACCCTATTTGGCCATATCTTATGCATGTGGTTTTCAGAGTGTAGCTTTTTAATTGGGCGATCAATTCTTTTAATATTAGAACCTTCCCAGACTAGTTCTAGTATTAAGTATATCGGTAGAATACCCAAACCTTCCCTGCATTTAGGTAAAGTTATGCTGATATCCCATATATAATTTTTTTTTTAAATTTATGCCGGTGGCCTTTTGCTCAGATGGCACCATTCCCAGTTTCTCACCAGGAAAACCAGGGTTAGAAACCCCACCCTGTTGCCTTGCAATAAAAAACAATGATGTGAATCTGTACTTCAGTTCATCTCGAAAGATTCCGGCAACAAAAAGTATAGATTGTTGATCTCATCCTTGTAAGTTTTGACTATAAAAGTTTGGGAAAATCACATTTACCCTCTTAAACTATCATTCATTTTGCAATATAATCGCTAAGTTACCCAAGTTGTCATTTTGTTCCCAAGTTTGAAACATCACTTGTAATTCCGCCTTATAAAGATTTGGATGTTACAGTAGACGAAAAAATATGTCATGGCACTATCTTAACAGTTAAATGTTCACCCAAAAATACAAGACTGTACTTCATTTTTTAAGAATAAAAAATATAATAAATATAGCATGATCTGGGTAGAAAGTGTAGAAACTGACCAATGAAATAGTTTTACCTCTTACATTGGTAATGTCATTAAACATGATCTATCAGTAACCCCTAGGGGTGGTTCAAGTGCTAAGGACCTTGGTCTTACTAGTATGCTCCCTCCAGATCTCAGGTTTGAACTCTTGGGCACAAACAATTTCTAGGGGCCACGTCCCATTGGTGAAAAGTCAATGATTTACCTGATCCATGTGATGAGGACGCGTCACACAGGTCCAGGATTTAGCTAAGTTAAAGACATGTTGTTTTTGCATGGTCTCCGGGATTCCTCATCATAAAATAAACGACAATCTATCAGTGGCGGGTTGACTGAAATTATACTTTATGTAAATATAAGAGTGCTAAGTATGAAAAGAAAAATATTAGAGCCCAAAGGAGATTGGAATATTTCACCATTGACATTTTTAATCATGAGATTCTTTTAATATTAGAAAAAAAGGATTATGACCTATTAATCATGACCTATAAAAAAACATTATTCTTTACCATAAGGATATATTACATTTGACTTTCTCCCAATAATTTACATTTGATGAAATAAGGTGTTATAAACCGTTTTTATCCTCTGTTCTTAGATCTACAGTAAGTACTTTTCCTGCTTAATATAGTTGGTGAGATTCAACTCCTGCATTTCTGTGATCCTCATCTCTAACAAATTCCAGAAAACCTCAAAACTGGGAATGTTTTCTCCTCTACTTTGACAGGGCTCGAGGCCTGTCGGTGGTGCTGCTGCTGTGGTGACTTCATCCCCTTCCCAAATGGTGTCACAACACTCTCCATCTGCTTCCGTTAGAGGAGTCACTTCTGGTTACCAGTCCTCGGTAGAGTACAACACAGGTCGTATGAAAGGTGTTTATATTCCCAGCTCATCACCTTATGATCTATCTTCCGGTGCTCGATCTCATACTTCATCCCTGGTGGGAGATGGGGGAGAACCAATTGAAAGTCTTCCTCTTATTGGTGGCTCCATGAACAGCATTGATGACAAGCAGGTACTAGGTTTAAGTTGCTTAGGGTTATATAATATTAGATACTCATCTATCGGTATGCCATTGTATTTTCCATAAAAAGAAAAATATTGTCACAAAAATCGAACACGATGTTTATGCTAGTCTTTAATTAAAGTTCATGTCTGAGGAAACTAATATATTGCACTTGCACATTCTCTCTTCTGGCAAGACGCAGCAATACAACCTGTAATTTGATCAGATTGTATCATCTCCTCTGTTTGCATAATGCACCAAACCTCGAGCATGGAAAACATCTACCCTTTCATGGCAAGATCATGCATGTATCTTGTATCCAGCAGGACCTTCGAATATTTTTAAAAATTGTGGCATGATAATAGTGGTTGATTTGTGCTCCTGTGCAAGAGGAATGATGAGTATGTAGCTCATTTTTACCCTATTTTGGGATTGTCAATGCTGTGTTGAGTGACTTTTTCATATGGGTGGGTTTGTTTTGGGTCAGTATAGTGGACCTTTTTAACTCTTGGAGAAAGCTAGCTTGCATCCCACAAATTGTAATGGTATGGAAAATGGTCCCTACTTGTTTCATTGTGTATTTTAAAGGAAAGGAATGATGGACGTTTTTGAGAATTGTGAATGGATGGTGGAGTAGTTCAAAACTTTCTTCTTCAACATTCTCTCCTTGGACAGCTATCGACTTTATCTGGCTTAACTTTCATGCTTTTGTTGTATCTTTTCCCCTTTTAGATAGGTGTATTTGTATACTTCTTGTGCACTTGGATTGCTCCTTTTGCTCCTTTTAATAAAGTATTATTACTTATAAGAAAATGCTAGCTCATGCTCTTAATAATATCTCAAGAAGGTAACATTTATTCACGCTCTTGATGATTTGTTCAATCTGACATAAAATGGTTCTTTCAGACACGTATCTTTTTTATTTTTTTTTCTTGTTTCTCAAGTTGTTAAACACTCTTCTATTCTTTTTATAGATTGTTGACCTACCCTCGAAGTTACTTGAACGTAATTTTGCTGGAACCACTCACGTTCCTGTTTATGTGATGCTACCAGTAAGTTGTTTATTTATAATCCTACTCTGTTACTGTAGAGCAGGTGTTGATTTATCTGTCCTTCAACACTTTACATTTCTACTCCCTGTACATTGTACATCCATTACTCTCGAATCAAAACTAACCGCTAAATACATGTTTGAGTGCTTTGTCAGTTCTGTAATTGTGCCTCCCATTGTTGATGCAGCTGGGTGTCATTAATATGAAGTGTGAGCTGGTTGATCCAGATGATCTCCTAAAGGAGCTAAGGGTGTTGAAATCAATTAATATTGATGGTGTTGTGGTTGATTGCTGGTGGGGCATAGTAGAGGCACATTCTCCTCAGGAGTATAACTGGAGTGGTTACAAGAGACTCTTTCAGATGGTGCGTGAGCTTAAGCTTAAGTTACAGGTGAGTCATACACCTATTAAAATTGCTCTCAGGTGTGTTATTAGTGCAGTGTGATATGGTGGCATACACTCAATGGGGGGAGAGTTGTGAGTGTTTGGGTTGATATGGTGCTGTGTTGCTTGTGTTTTTGAGCTGACTGGACTAAGCTTATGGAGTGTTGTTATCACCATTTTGTTAAACAGTAACAGATTTATGCCCGAGACGCAATTAATGTTCGTCACTTCTTTTTACTCAAATGTTTCTTCTGAATATTCATTCCACTGCTAAATCTCAAGTGTCTAATTGATTCAGGCCGTGATGTCATTTCATGAATGTGGGGGCAATGTTGGTGATGATGTTTGTATTCCATTGCCCCATTGGGTGGCAGAAATTGGTCGAAGCAATCCCGACATATTTTTCACCGATAAAGAGGGAAGACGTAATCCTGAATGTCTCTCATGGGGAATAGACAAGGAACGGGTTTTAAGGGGTCGAACTGCAATAGAGGTACTACATTCTTTAAATTTTAAAATTGCTTGATTGTCTTCTAGTTAGGGTTGAGCGGAAATCCGATTCTGAATCCGACTTTGTCTGAGTTGAGTCAGATTTTTTTTTTTTTTTTTTCAGTAGGAGTTAGAGTCGAAGGTATCATTAGACTGACTTCGATATTGTACGTATGTAATAAAAATATCTGTTGATTTATATATTTATCATATATACTAGATATTTATATAGCTATATAACCAGAACTTATATAGTTAAATCCAATAATATATTAGTATGAGCTAACTATTGTAAAATAACATAGTTATACTATAATATGAATAAACTAATTATAGTTTAGTATATATATGTAAACATCATGTATTACTACCATACATAATCAAGTATGGAAATACTTTAGACACTAATATTGAAATAAGCCTAGTATAATAAGTCAATAACACAATACTAATTTACTGAAGTATAAGAACATGTACTTAGACACTCGAAAGTCTAGTATATAATTAAGTTAGAAATAAGTTAAACATTAGTATAATAACATATAATTACTTATCAAAAAAGTATAATAACATATAATTAGGCACTATACTATAAGTCTTGTATAGAAATAAATTAGACACTAGTGTAGAAATAAGTCTAATATAATAAGTTAATAACACATAATACTATAGTACAATAACATGTAATTAGACACTAGAAATAATATGTAATACCATAGTATGACAACATATAGACAATATAGTATAAGTCTTAACATAAAAATAATTTAAATACTAGTATAGAAGTAAATCAGTCGTGAATGATTTAGTTTTAGTTTTAAATTTTGGAAAAACTCAAATTTGAAAGCCTTCAAAAAAAATCTTTTTTTAAAAATGGGTTAAATATAAAGCTAGAAAAAAGCCCAAATCCAACTCCGCTCCAAAGTCAGAGTCGGAGTTGGATTGAGGGGAATCCAACTCCTATATTGGTGTTTACCCCTACTTCTAGTGTATGACCAGTGTGAAACGTAACTAAGAGTATCAACATTGGTCTTATAAAAAACATATCAAAATTTGATGATATTTAAAGGGTTATTATTCAAAAGCCAAACTAAAAGTGTTTTTATTTCATTCTCCTTACTTTCTTTTTCTCATTTTTGATCAAATATGACGAAAGCATTTTTGATGAGTCCAATATAGGATTATTTTGGTGTTGGCTTCTTATCAAACTTGTACTTCTCATCAAATTTTGATGATTTTTTTTTATGAGGCAAATGCTAATGCTCTAGTGACTTTAAGCATTAAATTATGTTTCATATAATTTGAGCAAATGTTTCCATCCTTAATCTTGGTTTTTTTAAGAAAGTGTATATTATAGAGAACCGTACAAAGACAAAGGGGGCATGCCAGAAAACACAAGGCTAAGCAAACAAAAAAATAGGACGTGAGTGCTCATGACGATCTTTTGAATAAGTAGATGACCATCTTTAAAATACGTAATATAAGTTTTATTAATGTTCATAAAAAAAAAGTACACTGGTATGTCAAAAGCTCCTAGTTAATAAAGAGAAAAGAGCCAGAAAATTCTGGAAAATTGGACTAGAAAGTAGTGGAAAGTTGGAAATTAAAATATTTGTCATTCATTATTTGGGTGTTGGAAGGATCTTCAGGGTAATATACATGCTGCTGCGGTTTGGAAAATGATTCCTCATTGTATTATGTGGTGCCTTTGGATGGAGAAGAATGTTAGGTGTTTTGAAGACCAGGACTCTTCTTTGGATGAGCAGAAAGATTCTTCTTTGACACTCTTTTTCTTGGGCTTCAGTTATTGATTGTATAGTGAGGATAGTTTCCACAGTTTGCTTGTATCCATTTCTAGTCCCTAGATGATGCTAGGTTATACCATGTATACTTCCTATTTACTTGGGCTATGCCTCTTTCCTTTTAATAAAATTTTCTTACTCAGGAAAAAAATTTTGTCATTCAAGTGCCAGGCTCATTGAAGCCAAAGATGCTTTGGAGTTCTCTCTCACATTCTTTAACATCCAAACCATAGCTCTGATACAATCTTAGCACTTTTTCTCAAAGGAAAGTCAAAGAAAACAGTGTGAAAATTACTTTTCTTTTTATGCATGAGTTATAATCTCAAGCATAGAATATTTATTGGTTTTTTCTTTGGTAAATGGTGTAGGTTTACTTTGATTACATGAGAAGCTTCCGGATAGAATTCAATGAGTTCTTTGAGGATGGCATCATTTCCATAATTGAAGTTGGACTTGGACCATGTGGGGAGCTACGTTACCCATCTTTTCCTGTAAAGCATGGTTGGAGATATCCTGGTATTGGTGAATTCCAGGTACCTCTTGGGTGATTCTCTGTGTCTATTTTAAGAGATATGTCTGCCATGTTTGTGGCATTAGCTGGTACATATTCACAAGTTGCTCTTGTATCTTTAGACACACATGCATAGGCAATGCTCTTGTATATGTCTCGAGTACTTGGCTTTGCCTATTTTAATAAAATTCTTATTTACTGATGAAAAAAAACATATTCACAAGTTGCTCTCTTCACTGTTTGGCACATGCATAGTATTTTCCCCTTGCCAGATGGACCAGGATTTGTTTGATATTTGTTGCATCTTCCATGTTATTGGTCTTTTTGTTTTGATTAATGATGATCTTTTGTTACTTATAAAAAAAAGTTCAGATTTTTGTTTGGTTAGCAATGATCATAATAGTGGTGATTGTAATGCTAATAGCAATGAAAGATGACTTGTTACCTATAAAATGATAGAATAAAATATGACTTAACCAGTCAGGTCCAGCCTAGAGCGGGCTAGGAGTTTTCTCGGATTACATAATATACACTGTTCTCACTGGAGGGCTTGTGCATCCTGACTATACTCCCCAGGGATGGATCCAAAGGGTCCTTCCTTCTGGTGAGGTTCCACATCATCAATAAATAAAACAAGGCTTATTTACTATTACTTACAATCTTGCAGTGCAATGTAAAAGATCATTGTTTGAGAAATATCTTTTCCAGTTGACATTGAAATTAAATGTTATTTTCTTGTGTTTATAAGAAAATAAATTTTTTTGTGAAAAAAAAAAATCATACATACTGTTCAGCTAGGTTTCTTTATAGATAGAAGGATCTCCAAACAGGAAGTTGTTTTAAAACATGTTATAAATGTTTGTTTTTATGAGTTGCCCTTTTAGTTGAGGAAATGACCTTATTTCCAAAGTATTGTAGTCATGGGTGCAGAATAAGAAATTTGCGATTGAACATGATAACCATATAATTCACTGTTTGATATTCATCTCAACTCATTGCCACCATTGTCTCTTTAGAGAATTCATGTTCTCAGTTCTTGATGTCATAATTTTCCCCTTATTTTCTAGTGCTATGATAGGTACCTGTTGAGAAGCCTGAGGAGGGCAGCAGAAGCTAGGGGACACTCGTTATGGGCAAGAGGACCAGATAATGCTGGTTCCTATAATTCCAGGCCTCATGAAACAGGTTTCTTTTGTGATGGAGGTGATTATGATGGCTACTACGGAAGGTTCTTCCTCAAATGGTATTCTCAGGTTTTGGTTGATCATGGTGATCGTGTACTTCACCTGGCAAAGTTAGCTTTTGAAGGGACCTGTATTGCTGCAAAGGTTAGTTACCTTTCTGAAGTCTGCTTATTTTACAGGAAGATGCCTTTTTTTAGTAATTAAGTTCAAACAGTGCATTTACAATTTTCTATGTGTACTATTTATCGGGTTTTGGTAATTGTTTCACTTTCATGAAAGTAACTATGCTAAAAGTGAAAATGCTATGCACATTCGTTTTTTCATGATATTTATTTGGTCTTGGTAGATTCGCTTGTCATGGCTTAATTCAGTAAGTTCTTTGGAATCCTAATGTTTTGAACTTTGATTGAGGTTACTAGTAATGGGTTAATTAAGTTTTTTACCATATTTTGATTGCTGAGCAGCTACCGAGCAATCACTGGTGGTACAAGACATCCAGTCATGCTGCTGAATTAACTGCTGGGTTCTATAATTCTTGCAATCGTGATGGTTATGCTGCAATTGCAGCTATGCTCAAGAAACATGGAGCTGCTTTGAACTTCACAATTCCTTTAGTACAAATGTTAGACCATCATGAGGACCTCTCGGACGCATTGGCTGATCCTGAGGGCTTAGTTTGGCAAGTAAGCATAAAATATTTGAAAATATTGATGAGCTTTATTATTTTCTTAATCTAAGCTTGCAATTATGTTGGGGAAAGCCAGAATATTTTAAGAGCTTTTGTGTCTGTCTCTTCTGGTATATTTGGAGAATTATTTTGCAAATGGTCGCTTCGAGTCAACATTGCAGATTTGTTATTCGAGTATTTTGGCAATCAGTATCTTAATTGTCTATTTCAGGTGCTGAATGCTGCCTGGGATGTTTGCATACCAGTTGCAAGTGAGAATGCACTTCCTTGTCTTGACAGAGTTGGCTATAACAAGATATTAGATTACGGGAAGCCTTCGAACGATCTAGATGGGAGGCATTTTTTGTTCTTTACCTACCTTAGACTTAGTCCACTTCTTATGGAACAACAAAACTTCGTGGAATTTGAAGGGTTTGTCAAGAGAATGCACGGTAAAAGCACTTGAGACACCCTTGGTTCAAATATTGACGGGTTCAATTATTCATGTTTTATTTGTTTTACTTTTCTTTTGAGCACCCATTTGATAGGGAGGGAATCAGTCCTTGTGTCTGCCCTTGTCCTGGAATAGAGATTTGCTTTGGCACAGACTCTAACCAAACCAATCTACATGTTCCTCTTGAATTGAGATCATATAAGGTATAATGAAGAAAGCCAAAATGCTGACATATAAAACTAGCTATATTGGGTATCAAGTACTTACTGAACCAGTTCAACTTATACGAAAACAAGTGAACAACTGTTTGGCTTTTTAATCCCTGAAGGAACTTTTGGATGATCTAAATAATTTTTTTTATTTTTTATTTTTAAGTCAGGATGATCTACACAATTAGTAATTGTTTCTGGAAGATAAAGCATGTCTTAATGAGCTGCTAGGTATGGTGCTATTTAGGTTAATTACGAAGGCATTTCTAAGTTGTCATTGATTAAATAGATGAATTAGAATCGTTTCACATGATTGAGGCCACCACTCTATAACATTATATGGATGCAGTCGTGAGTCGGAACTGTAACTTGGTTTGTGTGATCTTCACTGCAGGGGAGGCAGTTCATGATCTCCAGGCATAGTGGGATGGAAGAAGAAGCCTCTCCAGAACGTGTATTATTTATCTCCCCCACAAAAACTTTGGGGTTACAGACTTGACGGTATTGCAGATTAGGAGAATATATTATTCGTAGTTGGCTAGTTGCTATTATCTATAATAGGAAATTGACAACTAGGCTGGGCTAATTTTTTAGTCAAACAGAACAGAGCACACAGCCAAGATGTAAAAGCAATCTATATTGTTCTTATTTTATTTTATTTTATTTTCCTTTTTTGGCCAAGATTTAAAAGTAATTTATACCTAGATGTAACACAATCCCTTGTGAATGCATCATGTAGAATCTTCATTAGTGAATTAGATCATTGAGTTGTGCTATCTAACATGGCTTATGTTTGTTAACCTGTGTACATATTCAGTATATTACTATTTGGCAGATACTGTTGATGCCTTTTCAGGTCCACTTGAGTCGGCTTTCATTTGCAGTTTTGTTAGAGCTGACAAAATGCTGTTCCAGATCGAGCTTTTGAAGGCGAGCCTGAAAAATTGTGACATAGTAAGTCCCAGTCATTATAAAAAGGAGCCAATAACCCGTGTAACGTGCGGACTGCTATTTATAAATTTAAGTGGTTTATTATATACATAATTACAATCAAAACTATTAAAAATATATATCAAATATATATTTATATAATAGAGCATTTTTATATAAGAGTTTACTTTACTAATAAATATTTCGTAGTTAATTTACAATATTAAAATGTAATTCATACATATAAATAATAGTTATATTTAAAACAATGTAAAATAAATATAATTAGTATGTGACACGATTGTATTTTATATTTATAAAAATTATATTTAATTATTTTAACTGAATTATTAATTACATTTAATTACCGAGTTATTTATATTTACAAAGGTACATTTATATTTTTTTCTTATCATTTCATTTCATTTCATTTTCAAAGGATCAACTCTTCTGAATATTACGGGTTGAAGTCAAAGAGTACAAAAGGAGAGTGAGGGCACTGAAATGATATATATGGAGGAAGACATTTATGCACTTTACCGTAATGGCTGCAAGAATTAATTATATCCTTTGCCAGAATTAATTATATCCTTAACTCACTGAAACTTTCTCTGGAATGACTATTCTGAATTTTACTGTTTTAGGCATATCCCGCGGTTTTTTAAACTTTGGCATGCATGCAGTAATTAGTACATATTGAGCTATGTATGTGCCGTGGTTTTAGTTTACGGGACCCACCCTCTTTCTATTTGGTTAATTCACTTGAAAATCCGATATGAATGTCTAGTGGATAGTATTGCTTTAGCTATTATATATATATATAATAATAGATTAGCATAGTGTCTAGTAAGTTCTTTCGTTTTATTTTTCTAAATTATTACCTTCCATTTAATAAACACCGTAGTTTGTGAATGCTAAATTGTTGCAACATTGCGGAAGACAGACTCCTTCCCTTTTATTATATTATATGCTCCCTGGCTGCAACAGTAGCCGATAGCCAAAGTTTTGACAGTGAAAGGTCACTTCAGAAAGGGAACTAAAAGAATCGTGGCCTAATTGACATTTAAAAGACTGATTTCTCATTTTACATTTTGTTCAGAGCAGGACATCACATTCATGCGCAGCACTTCCATGCTCTTCTGAGATAACCTAATAGTCCTATTGAACTCGGACATAATCATGCATTGCACCCCAACAAAGGGTGCTTGATATGAATCAAAGAATGACTTAAATTTTGTTGTCTATGTTACAATGTGAAATTCCTTCGATCATCTATTGCTTCTTAAACACCATGTCACCAGCCTCGTTCACGTCAAACAGACGCTCAACAAATCCGTCCCAACTTTCCTTCCTTTTCTTGGAGGAGAATGATGAGATTCCCTCACTTAATCTGCTGGAGTTCTCCCCTTCCGTTTCCTCAAATGTTCCATATGCAGAAAGGGAGTATGCCTGAGGGATATCCAATACAATGGCCCTCCGAAGTGCTGCCATGTATTCCTGGCTATGTTCTCGTGCAAGAGACTCCTGACGCTCCATCCTCTGCTTTGGCGGAATCTCCATAATCTTTTCTTTCTCAAGCATTAACTGGATTCAACAGAAATCATGTTTCAAAACCACAGCAAACTACAAGTGGTATTTTGAAATTCCCTCTACTGTGAAGGGAGGGGATTAACATTTAGCGGGTTGAATTTTAGTAATAAGGAGAAATTTGAAATACTGGAAAGGGATTTGATTATTTTAATTTTAACTAGCTGGAATATATAGATTCATACCAAATTTAGCAGAACAGCATAATCTATCTTGAGATTTTGGACATGGTGTATATAAAGCTTGTGAAAGTGATTTGATTTTTTTTTTTTTTTAGAAGTGACAATTTGAGAAGTAAACATAAATAAAAAGCCAGCAAAACCCAAATAGATTTATCAAATGATAACAAAAGGAAAGCATTAGAGATAATATTGAAAAGCAAATAGAATAAATTTCTTGCAGGTATTTGTCCACATGCATCATGTCTAATGGCTAACCTTTCATGTCTAAACTCTAAAGTGTGGATGTAGGGCCTAATTCCATAAGCATAGTTATCATCCAAACCAAGGAAGGGAAAAAAGGTGTGGTGGTATCGATTGTCACATAATGTGAACAAGAGCGGCTAATTAAACACAAAGTGTTAGAATCATATATTTTTAGACCCTTTGTTATAAATATAAGTCTTTCATTTTGGCCACATTACTCAAGAAATTTCCATCATAGGGTCAAATAGAAACGTCAGTGAGCTGGGTGCTGAAAACTGTGGTATTAAAGTTGTCTCCAGGGCTAAATCCTATTGCCTAGTAACTTACGTCAAGAGCCCTTTGTGATTCCCTCTCTATCCAAATGACAGCATGGTCGGAAGCTGCATTGCAAGAAATAACCATGTGCTCAAACCTCCCATCCACGGGTACTGCTGTCCTCACAACTGGTGGATATCTTCCTAACCTGCAATAGGGGAAAAAAAATGTAAATGAAGCCATACTAGTGCCATAGTTTAACTAATCCCACCTCAAAAGTGTGGACATAAGATAGACAGCATTTAACTGATGAAATTTATTGATCCTATGTGCATTGATCTGACATCATTTCACAAATGCTCTTAAAACAGGTTTAAGATACCAGGATCTCCAAATTAGTACAAGAAGCATTTCTTAGATTATAAATATCCTTTCCCATGCAGTTATTTCTCAACATTCTTTCCTTTTGGTGATTCAGGCATTGTTGTCTCTTCTTTCAATTAACTCATTATCTCTCAACTCATAGGGAATGAGTTGAGCTCAGCTCATTCCCTATTTAAGCTCAACTTTACTTCACGACTAGTTGGTCCTCAGAGGCTCTATTTGACCTCTGTGTTTACGGCCATGAATCCATAATAATTCCAGCATCGGTGCACAGCATGGGTTTTGCAACAATCCAAGAGTTCAGGCCGCTTATGGGTTTATACTAAGAAAGGGGAAATAACTTCCCCCCTTTTAAGTAATATGGGATTTTCATTCACCACTGCTTACACTTGATCTAGGATATTACAATCTCCCCCTCTTAAAACCTAACGTCCTTGTCAATCCATTCTGCGATATGCTAAGTTTCAAGGTCCATGAATATAACCCTACAATAGAGTGTTATCAGAAGCATGAATTTTAGTTAATTATTTTGATTTGAAGTTCTAGACATGCTATCCATAGTTAATAAATCTGGTTCCTAGCATGTTTTTGTTTGAAAATATGTTTAAAGAGAAATATTTCATATAATAATTGATTTAATTAAAATGCAACAATGTGCAGGAGGTTCAATTTCACTTGTTAGGGTAACAAAAAAGTGTGTCTCGGCCCCTAGAGAAATTCTGCAGCAAAGTTACCACTCATAAAGGCTGCTGCAGGGCTTTCCAAGGAAACCACATTAAGTCCTTTAAGACCATTGACTTTTAAGCCCATGATGAGAGTCATATTTTCAATGACTCAAGTGGTGAATGTGCAGGACCAATTTAAGAAGTGTAGTAAATCAAGCAGCCGTCATACAGCTGGTCATGCAAACACATACTAAGTAGCGTTGGATAAGGTCTCAAAGTACAATTTTGGAGCACATGAGGCCTGCAGCAGTCTGCCATCTTTGATTTCGTTGTAAAGACAAACCACACAAGCTTCAAAATGTACGCTGGACTTTCTAGATGAGAGATCCCATTCATCACTTCCTAAACTCAATCCGGATTAATACAGGTTTACAGACACTTGATGACTAGAGCAGAGTAGAAGCTCATGAAAGTGATTGTTAAGTGGCATAGGCACCTTTAGTGAAGCCGAGTCCATACTCAGCTTACTAGGTTACCCCACCCACTCCAAAAGAATGAGAGAGAGAGAGAGAAGAAGGGGGGGAGGGGGGGCGATGCCAGGGGGGGTGTATTTTCTTGTCCCTAAAGATGATGCCCATATAGTATGATGGGGGCATGCACAAAGAGTGTCTGCAAACTGTGGCAATCTTCCAGGAGAAAGTTTCCTGCATGTACCAAATTGGTAACACAACTAGATAAACAAAACAGCCAGATATGTCTCCTAATCAACCATCACTGATCTCTTCCCCTACTACTGTTAAAAATAAAAATAAAAATAAAAAACTTCTACTCTTCCTCAGTTGCTCCTATATACTCACTACATCAGCTACGAGTTTGCTGGCCTTCGGTAAAGGACATGCACACATCAAGTCAGTGCCTCTTTTTAAGTGAGGAAATGTTCGGGCATATAATTCTCAATACTTAACCTTATTATACCTTAAGGGCTTCCGCTCAACGATGTGGTAAAGACGACCGGGTGCATAGAGCCGCCTTGGATCGTTAAGCATCTTCTCCTCCAGTGTGCATGTATCCTTCAGGCACATTAGGCACAGTAAACATGGCAAACTGTCAGAATGAAAGAAATGCTACTTAGAATCTCATCTGGAAAGTGCACACTGAATTGCAAAGAGAACAACAATAGCAACTGACTAAAGTCATGATTATGAAAGCATTCCTTTCTTGTGTCAATTGTTCTTGCATCCCTCAAGAAGCCACCCCAGCCCTTGTTCAGAAAAATAAAGAGCACATCTTTGAACTCCCTCTCTCCCCCCGCCCTCCTTTTTTTTTCTTTTACCCCAGCAAAATGAAGAAGGGGAAGAAAAAATAAAGGTAGCAAGTGAACAATGATTATCATAAAAGGTTGAAAGAAACTTACTATTGTTTCACATCACAACTATCAGACATACAAGAGGCTTCAAGTCCTTAGATTTTAGTAATTATCTGGAAACCTTTCCCCTTCCCCCTTCCCCCTTCCCCCTCCCCTCAGGGAAAAAAATTAGATCATGCATGCTAGGAACTACTGAATGAAAGAAAGGTAAATTATGACATACTACTCTTTACCAGATAACTGACTTATATACATCTTCCAGGGCAGAAGTGGTCCGAGGTAAGAAATCATCCTGCTTCATTATGATAACTCGTATTAGAAACATTAGCACAAACAGTCAGCCATAGACAGAAAGCACATTGGTATAAATTATAATATATTACTGGAAAAGAAAGTAACCTTTTAATGACATTTAAACCCCTCAATCAACTCATCCATCTTGCCTTTGCAAATCTATTGCCTTTATGAAGACTAACTTAGTCATCAACCTAATGACTTGTGCTTTTCAAGATGTTCTGCTCTTCTAATTATTCACCCCATCACATGATGGCCATCTCTAAAAAATTAGTTATAAAATTAGGAAGTTTGAATGTGTTATTCCATGATGCTTCTGTAGCTTAATACTACTAATTTTTCTTTATACCATAAGGAAGTTGACAATACATATTTCCAAAATTATTCTTATGAATAAGAATATAAAAATACCAAATACATGTTGACTAAACTATGATATGAAGACAATGCATGCAACTTATCTTGGTCCCCTGAGAAAATGACATTTCTTTTCTAACATAACCAAGTAAAATATTAACTAAACTATGGATGACAGAGCACAAATATCTAAAATGGAATAACGAAATGTGATGATGATACCTGGAGTACAACAGAATTGATAATATCAGCATATCTGACAGCCAAATTTAGTGACATACACCGGGGAGGAGCTAGAGCATAACATCTGATCCTCTTTCTCTCAACGTTCCCCAATTTTCTGTGATTCTGAACTACCACCATTGTCAACAGTGCAACCACCCCTGCTCCTAGAGAATGACCAGTAAATGTCAAGGTATAATTCGGATTCCTCTCAACCAATTCCCTCAAAACCTCACACTCTGCATCGAAAACCCACTCTGCTGCCTTTAACAGCCCATTGTGGACATAACCACCACCAAATTTTGTCTGCCCCAATTTGTTATCAAGTAAAACTGCATAATCACTTTCCTTTGCTAAATTGAGTCCCCTAACAGCTAGAACTATATCGGCCTTATCGTGATCAAGGTAAATCATATAAGGAGTAACATGGCCTGCAGTTTCTTCATAATCTTTACGTACAACTACCCACTCGGGATTAATTCCATAACCTCCAGGAGGAGCCCAAATCGGGCTAAGAATATCATCTTCATAGCCAGCTAAGATTAAGCGACAAAGGTGAGGCACAGGCTCAAATTCTTCAACTGTAGCTACACCCCAGTTTTCACTTTCATGACCAGCGGTATAGAGGCATTTCTGCCACACCCAGCGAGCACATGCCAGAAAGTATACGCCCTCAAGGATGGGAAGGCCACAGGAGATTGACATAGACACCTATATAGCAAGCATGCTAACAGATATTAAGGAACATGACTCCAAAAGTACATAATGTTTGAATACCTCATGCATATATTAAGTCTAAACAGCAGGTTCTTGAAATGTTAAACTAACATGGAGAAAGCAACAGTATTTGAAAACTGAGTGAGAAGTATCCAGGATCAAGGTGAACGCACCTAAATTTACCAAACATATATTATGTTAGAAGTTGAAGAAACAAAATATATGAACCAGCATGGAGAGGGATAGATGGATCCTATAGTTGAGGACAATGAAGCAATGAAAAACTTGAGCCTGTATCTCTGTTTCTTTACTATGACAGAAAAACTTAGGCTTGATACAGGTGGAAGTGATAGAAATAGATGATTCCGAGGGCAAAATACTTCTTTTCGAGATGAAAGATGAGCCGATAATAACAGCACACTAAACACTGCATTGAGGATTTAATAAGGTGTTAATGCAAAGATACGGATATATGAAACACAAAGTGCATGTACCACCTAATACAACACCGAAGGTCCGAACATTTGAAGCCATTTGTGGAAATTTGTAACGGGCGCGGATATGAATTTCAGCTAAAGAATACAACTTTAACAAGCACTGATCAAACCCAGTAGTGGAAATTTAAAACGGATGGACACTCAGGTTCTGAAATTCCAAACAAAGACTCAGATTTATTATCTTAAGCGCTATAGAACAGCAGCTGGCATAGAAGCAATATTTTATTAAGAGATTTGGAAAATCACTAGAAACGAACAAAGGTTTTCGTGGCGGTTCAAACGGGCAAAGTTAGATTCCTTAGAGATGCTTGCTATGGAATTCAGCTTAAGACAAATTAACAATAGTATAAAAATAAAAATAAAAATATGGAGGAAATAGAAGGGAAGAGAGGGAGTAGAAGATGACTGAAATCGAAAGAGAGATGGGGAGTATAGAGTTTTCAAGTTATGCCGTACCTTCAAGTCAAACCCATTTCCTTCCCGGTTGGCTTCAAGAATCTACCATCCTGCTCAATGCTTGGATTCCATTCTTTTCGCATACTATTCATCGGTTGGTAGGTGTAATCCTATATCTTTCTTCCAGCCAATTGGTACGTGTATCGTGTATTTACACTATTTTTTCCTATTTTGTGCTCTCTCTCTCTCTTTTAGGAGATAAACTCATAAAAGATGGGGCCTTCTTTATCTATCATGGTAGTGGCCTACCCGTTGGGTGTGATATGAATATTTCAAACTAGGAAATAATGCCATAAAAGGGATTGAGTAATGATATTATAATTTTATTTTCGATATCACACATTTATTATTATTAGATAATAAAAAATATATAATAAATAATTATTTAATTATAATAAATATATCACATCTTATTTAATAAAATGTTAATATCATATATATATAAATTTTCAAGAAATTATATAAAAATAATATCATAAGTTAATGTGGTTTGATATATTTCGTTAAATTAAGTTATTTTTATTATAAAATAGATTTAATAAATTAGATAAAATCATGTCAATTAGTAAAATTATTTTTATATATGTCTTTATGGATATAATAACAATACTCTTAACATAAGAGTGGAGATCATGTTTTCAAATATTCCATTTCCAGCCAATTGATCATCGGGTGATTTTATTATTCTTTTTATTATAATTAATTATAAATTAGGTCCTTCAAACTAACGGAAAGTGTCAAAATATTATAGAATAAATCTAAACAACCAAAGTATGGATCAAAATATTATTATTTAGGGATAGCTATATTTACCATCCCGAACAACCTCTCTTGTGATTCGATTTTTCTTATTTTATTTTAAGCATTAAGAGGATAATTTGTTTAGAGATAATCATATCTTCTTTCGTTTAGTGTCATCATCTATTTTGAAAAATGAAAAGCAACTATAAATGTTATTATGCCTTTAATTTGCACCACTTATTTTGTCTTCTTGACGTTGCACTTGCACCACAATGTAATGCCATATTGAATCAATTTTAGTAAATAAGAGCATAAATTGAAGCCTATTAGAAAATTAGAGTCCATGTTGTAACTTCTTTTTTTTTTTTTATATATATAGAGATTATCTCCAAGTAAAACCAGTTTATCGTCTGTATAAGGCTTATATAATTTAACTTGCTGCTTCACATCACATTATAGTTAATAGTTCAAAAGCATAAAATGTAGTCTCTACTACTATTTAATAAGGCCATTAACCACCTCAGAAAGCACTCAGCCTGCCTAATTTGCATTGTAAATTAAATATTTCAAAGGGTGGTTTTTCAAGATTTCGGAAATTAATGTATGGTGGAGTTTGTGACTATTAATATATAAAATTAATAATAAAATTGTTAGATCAGATAATAGATGGGGAGGCAGGGAATGACCTCCATACTCCATGCTCATGTGCTCCTGATCCTTATCCCCTAATTATTTCTTCTCCTTTCTCATTTTCTTCTCTCTCCTTCCCGATCTCAAACTCTATAAATAGAGAGTTTGAGTTAGTTTATATGTACACAGAAATACGAAAAAAGGAAAAAAAAAATTCAGTTATTGAGTAATAAAAATTTTAAATATTTTTTCTTGTAATAGTAGTTTTTATATTAGTTTTATAACATGTTATCAGCACGAAACTCTACCGATACTAAAACTAGTGGTCATCTTCTTCAAGTAAGTTTTTCAATATATTATTTGCAGTTTTTGATATGAATATGAAATATTTTATTGCTGATTATTATTTAAAATCTACGTGACTTTATAAATATATTTCTGAGATACACATATTTATTTCACTATTTATATATGTAGAAAAATGACAAATCTTACAAAATTGGAATTCGTTGCTCTTAACATATCTGAAAAAATTATTTATTATGGATTCTTGATGCTGAAATTCATCTTGATGCAATGAATCTGGGATAAACAATTAAAGAAGGAAATCAAGCGTCCCTGCAGGACCGTGCTAAAGTAATGATTTTCCTTCGCTACCATCTTCACGAAGAATTAAAAATTGAGTATCTTACAGTAAAAGATCCATTTATTTTATGGAGTAATTTAATGGAGAGATATGAACACCAGAAGATCGTTATCCTCCCAAAAACTCGTTATGAATGGTTGCACCTGAGGTTACAAGATTTTAAAAGTGTTAATGAGTATAACTCTGTACTATTTAAAATCAGCTCAGTACTAAAATTATGCGATGAGAAAATCACCAGTAATGATATGTTAGAGAAAACATATACTACTTTTCACGCCTCGAATGTGCTCCTACAACAGCAGTATCGAGAATGAAAGTTCAAGAAATATTCTGAACTTATATCATATCTTCTAGTAGTTAAGCAAAACAATGAACTTTTATTAAGAAACCACTAGTCACGCTCTACTGGTTCAATATCATTTACTGAAATGAATGGTACTAGATTTACATCATTTCCAGAAGTGAATGGTGCATCCTTTCAAAGGAATCAGTGGCGTAGATGTGGTAAGAGAAACTATAGAAATGTTGACCCCAGAAGCGACAACATTAAAATGGATAATAATATACCGTATCACCAGAAGTGGTACAACTCAGATAGGGGTAAAAGCCCCCAAAATAATTTTTCAAAAAGATGTGAAGAGGTATGCTATAAATGTGGTATGACTGGACACTGGTTACGTACCTGTCGTACGGCCAGGTACTTGACTGATTTATATCAAGTATCTATAAAATGAAAGAATAAAAAGGTTGAAACAAATTTAGCAGAACCATCAGATGATTCATTAAATATAGATATTACTCATTTTGATGTTTCTAATTTCTTTAAAGATCCTGATGGTAGAATTGATTACTTGATTGGAAATGGAAGTATTCCTCCCAATTAATTTTTTAATTTTATTTTTAGAACTTTTTAACATTTGTAATGAAAATTTTGTATATTTTGTAGAATCATGGATCACACTGATAAACTTTTTATCTATGAGTTGAATGATAAAAATGTATGTCTGACTGACAGTGCTACAACTCACACAATTCTTAAAGATAAGAAATATTTTTAAAATCTAACATTATTCACAACTCATTTCGTACTTTCAACTTATCTTAACCACTAATTTTAAATTTCAACTCATCTCAACCACTCATTTTATTACTATTCATAACTCATCTCATCTTATCTCTGAATCCAAACGAGTTTTAAGTAAAGCCTATGTCCATACCATATCAGGTTCATCAAATTTAATTGAGCGCTCCAAAAGAACTTATATTGTGTTGCTTAATGGCACCAAATTTTGTATTGATGGTACTCTATTTTCTTCACAATCTAGAAAAAATTTATTGAGTTTTAAAAATATACGTCGTAATAATTACCATATTGAAACGATCAATGAAGACAGTAAAAAGTATATTCTCATTACTAAAATAATATCGGGCCAGAAACTCGTATTAAAAAAAATGTCTGCTTTCTCTTTTGGATTATATTATACGAAGATGAGAACAATGGAGTCATATGTGATAATGCACCAGAAGTGCATTGATCCCAAAGTATTTATGACTTAGCATGATCACCTTGGACATCCGGGATCAATAATGATGAGACGAATCATTGATAATTCGCATGAGCATCCCTTAAAGAATCAAAAGATTATTTTACCCAATAAATATCCGTGCTTTGCATGTTCTCAAGATAAGTTGATTATTAGACCATCTCCCTCAAAAGTCTTTGTTATCCCTTTTACAAAGGATTCAAGGAAATATATGTGGGCCTATTCATCTATCAAATGGACTATTTAGATACTTTATGGTTTTGATTTATGCATCAAGTCGATGGTCACATGTTTGTCTACTTTCTACTAGAAATATTGAATTTGCTAAACTTCTTGCTCAGATAATCAAATTACGAGTACAATTTCCTGAGTATCCAATTAAAACCATTCAATTGGATAATGCAGACGAATTTTCGTCTCAAATTTTTGATAATTATTGCATGTCAATAGAAATAGATGTTGAATATCTTGTTGTCCATACACACTCAAAACGGTTTAACTGAATCTTTGATCAAAAGATCTATCGTCATGCACTTTTCAGGAGGAGTAAATGTCTTGAACACTTGTATTGATTGTACTCTTTTCCCTTCGTTGAGATTTTGTCCTATTTGGTTTTCATTCATAAGGTTTTAATGAAATAATCTTAACGCATTTGGAGGTACATAAGAATATTGTATTATTTTTCCTTTGTCATTGATTTTTTTCTCACTGGATTTTTTCCTAGTAAGGTTTTAATAAGCCAAATTATTTATAGATGGTCATTCAAGGAGGAGTGTTAAATCAAATAATGGAGGGGGAGATAATGAATGACCTCCATGCCCCATGGCCATGTGCTCCTGACCTCAATCCCCCAATTATTTCTTCTCCTTTCTCATTTTATTCTCCCCCCTCTCCAACCCTTGGGGCAATTTATATGTACACAGAAATACAAAGAAAGAAAGGAAGAGAAAATTCAGTTATTAAGTAAAAAAAATTATAAATATTTTTTTTATAATAATAATTTTATTTTAAATTTATAATTAAAATCTATATTTTCTTATCAATTAAAATTAATTGAACATAATATGTAAGCAATTAATAATCACTTGATCGAAATGTCTCGTGCGTGCCTAGCGAGACACTTGGACTGGACTGCTCGCATGTGTCAAGTGAGACATTTATCTTGATTGGGAGTTTTACATTTGTCTGCAATAGTCAAGTTGCACCTAGAAAGGAAAGTGAAAAGAAAAGGTGGTTTGCACATGCCACTTGCAGCATTAATCAGTTCTTATAATCGTAAATGAAGGTTTAAAAATTGAAAGTATTGTTGAATCATCCAAGCCAAATACAAATACTTCAATCATAAATAAGTTTTATAAAAATAAATACATAAATTAATGTGATTTAATATAATAATTTGATTATTAAAAATTTTATTATAAAATAAATCTAATAAATTGTATAAAATCATGTAAGCTCGTGAGTTTAATTTTAGAAAATTCTTTTATAAACTTCTCTCGAATAGTTTACCTTTCAAAAATTATAATTTAAGAAGTGATACAATTATACTATATTGACAACTTTGATTCTTCTCCTCAAATTTTCCAACTTTTGTAGGGTAATGAACAGTACAAAAAGTTGTGAGGAGTCGCTTTTATTCATGCTTTTTGTCCGATTACCATCTATCTATGTTGGAAAAAAACCGCCCAAAAAAAGTCATCACAAAAAAGTTATTGGTCCAGAGAGCCGGCTCAGGACTTCCTTGGTTATGACATCATCGCTGAGGCAAACGCTTTTGGTTTATATCGAATTCTAAGTCGATTTTCCAAACTATCCTTCAACTTCATCAAATTTTGCATTCTCCCCTTTGTGATGATCGCCGATGGGTATAACAAGCTTATGGCGTTCTAATATATAAATACAATCATTTCCATGATGTGTGTTTTGGATGAATTTTCACAAATGGGATGATAAAAAGTTTCTAAATCTGCCATCCCTGTTCTAATTATACAGCAAAAATCAGAGAATGAATATTTACAAAACTGGCCAGAGTAAGGACTTTCAAATTGCCTAGCTGATGGTTCATATTTAAATAGACTAAAATATAGGGATGTATAGACAAATAGAACAAAGTATAGGGATATTAACCAAATCCCTAAAGAAAAATTCTTTATAAGAAGCTAAGCTCGACTGCAGTCTCTAAAAGTTGAAAAAACAACAGAAGATGGCAGAAGTGAAGCTCTTTAGAACATGGTCAAGTCCATTTCCTTTAAGGATAGTGTGGGCATTAGAATTGAAGGACATTGAATATGAAGTGATATATGAAGATCTATCCAACAAGAGCTCCATGCTTCTCCAATATAATCCTGTCCACAAGAAGGTTCCAGTGTTGCTGCACAACGGAAAATCCATCTCAGAGTCCTTTGTAATTCTTGAATACATCGAGGAGACATGGAAATCCAAGACTCCCTCCTTGTTGCCTGAAGATCCTTATCAACGAGCCATGGCACGCTTTTGGGCAAAATTTGGAGATGAAAAGGTAAAAAAACTCACTCACTGTTTATCATGATAGTTCATGAAACCTTTGATTGGAGGGTGAAAAATGAGAAATTCTATTTGCAGTTGCCAAATGTGGACTGCATGTGCAGACCTTTTATCCTTACTATTTTGATTAAGGATATTATTATAATTTTTTTTTTTTTTTAAATTTAAAGATAAAATAATTGTTTAAACTTGCATGAGCAGTCTCCAAATTTTGGAGGACGGTATGTAGCATTACTCAGTGAAAAATATGTCTTCCACCTAAATTCAACCTCAATGTTTGCTTCATGCATGTTTGTATTGTGTTTCATTCTAGATTCTGCCATTGATATCGGAAGTCTTTAGCAAGCAAGGGAAGGACCAAGAGGAAGCTCTGGTTGCAGTCCATGAAAACTGGAAATATTTAGAAGAAGAGCTAAGGGGAAAGAAATTCCTGGGTGGAGAGACAATAGGATTTGCAGATATAGCATTTGGTTATCTTGCTAATCTGGTTAGTGTAATTGAAGAGGTAGCAGGTGTGACATTGATAGATCATGAGAAGTTTCCATTGTTATTAACATGGATGCAGAATTTCAAGGATGCTCCAAAAATCAAAGAAACTTGGCCTCCTCGTGACAAACTGATTACCAAATACAGGGATCTTCGAGAAACCCTAATTGCAAAGGAACCCAAGTAAAACTGTTTGCAATGTCTCCTTATCTTGAGTCTTGACCTTTAAATGATTATTGTATGCATAATAATCAAAGATGAGTTGTATCAGAGATTATGTGCCTATATTATATTTGCAATTCCACTGTGGGTCTTTTTTTTATTTGGGTTGTCTTTGTTTTGAAGTGTAATACCCTTGTGCTGAAGGTATGGGAAAATTCCATCTCTCAAACTAAACGACGCCATTTCTAACAACATAAAATTAAATTAAACATTTTTAAAAAAAAATTCGCTCACTCTTCAAGGTCCATTTCGTCATTTAAAAAATAAATAAAAAAATGTGGATGATAATTAAGTGATACACAATAAATCATTGCATTTCTAAAATACATATACATATTTTATAAGAAAAATAAATAAATAAAATTGAATTTTAAACCTCTAAACCACTACATCTGGAGTGCTAAATGACAACTTTGTTGTCTTGCAAGTCGTGTTGCGAAATAAATAATAACCCGAAAGATAAAAAGGTATAGTTTTTAAAATAAACAATTAAAAATTTCGGACTAGTGTTCTTCTATTTCTTATAAGTATTGACTTAAAATGGAATCAATATTCATAATAATAAAAGCTAGCTTAAGCACATTAGTGTCCGAGATCGATCAAAATAAAAAATAAAAAAAATTCAAACAAAACAAAAACTTGAAATTATTTTTGAGGTGGAATTAATCTCCCAGAAACTTCCGTTTCTTCGTCGTGTTCATGTATGGTCTGTGTACCCATTCAATCGATATATATATATATATATATATATATATCTATATATTACAAGTATTAACAGACAATGCATACAAATATATACACGTGCTATGAAAAGACTCTTGACCATATCACTTTCTTTCCAGCAGGTTACATAATTTCATTGAAGTGTGGAAAAGGTGCAAACCAAAGTACAAAGAAAATTCTGTCAAGACTTCAACCGTTAGATGTAATCCAAGAATCTCAACAAGCAGCAGCAATAAATTATTCCCTTTTTTTTTATCGGTAATATCAAGAAGCAATGAATTTTGAACCAAACCCTTACCTAAAATAAAATAAAAAAAAAAAATTATGAACAAAAGCCTTTTCATGTATTATCCATACATGCTGAAGAGTAAAGGGGTTTGAAAATATGTTGTGGTTGTGGTTGTGGTAATGTTTGGATGTTAAAAGTTGGAAAGCCTTTGATGAATATTGAAGAAACGAAGTTGAGATGATGAAAAGTCTCATAGGTTTTTGTGAAAGTGTTGGCGTTTCTATAGTATTTCTGGAAGTCTGAGATCATGAAAGCGTGGGCCACACCTCGAATTGATGTGTTTTTATATTAAAATGATTTGTTTATAAGACAACAATTTATTAGAAGTAAATAGGCATAGCCAGAGGTATTCGAGACGAGCAACATACCTAGTTACATCAGGAAGTGAAATATATTGAGATCAAGAGTTTTGCAGAGATATCATTCCCCCACCACCCAAATTTTCTTCCTCTCTTCTTTTCACATAGAGGTATCCGATTACTCGTTCATAGGCATTATTGTCTTCATAATTATGCAGAATGACGATTTGAAAAATGTAGATCACAGAAACAAAAGGACTCTTGTCCACCTTGCAAAGAAATCCTGAACGGCTAGACTCTGAATTTAAAAAACAAAGGGTACTTACTAATATAACTTTGAGGGCATCTAAGTGAATTGGATAATGAATCGATGCCAACTTTTTAGTGAGCAACTAGAAAAACATAATATCTACCACAAATGAAGGAGGGAGGGGGGACTAGGGTTTAGTTCGCAGAGAGGGAACCCAAATCAGAGGTCTTCGTTCGCAGAGGGAGGGAGGGAGGGGGGAGGCAGAGATCGAAGTGTAAACCCTTTTTTCTTAAATCCAGTTTGTCATATCAGGCAGTGTGTGGAGTTGGAGAGTAAAAGCCTGTTTGGATTGCATTTTGAGATTTAAATAATATTTTTAAATAATTAAACAAATAATATATTTGATAATTTTATAAAAAAAAATAAATAAAAAAAAAAAAATTTAACAGCTAAAAAAACCTAAAATTAACTTCTTCTTTTTTTTAAATATTAAATTGAAACTTTTCTCAAAAAATTCTTACAAATAATTATATATTTATAAACATTATCATAACTAACTTTAAAAAATACAGGTACATTACAAACAATAAATAACTTTTTCCATTACGCCTTCTTTGAATTTGAAAAGAATATATATTGGCTGCAACTCCTCTCTAGAAAAGTCAAAGACACTTGAGCAAAATATTTTTAATAAAGAATAAAATATAAAAAATAAAAATTGAAGTAAAATGTGAGTGTACTTGTGTGTCATTGCTAAAGGGGGTTCTCCTTAGACTAATTCGAAAAATGGTTTCTAATAAAATTTCATTATTACAATTTTTTAATTAGGTTCATCTCAATTTCATCATTATAGTTTTTTTAATCTCCATACAAAAATAATAAATTAATTAAATTTTTTTAATTTTAATTCAATTTTTTCAAATCTCAATTCATTTTTTTTAATTCTAAAATAATAATAATATTAAAAACTAATATTCTAATAATATTTTAATCAACTTTCAAATTTCATCTCATTTTATTGAATCTAAGTAGAGTCAGATTCATGAATCAATCTTATAAAAACTGAAAACTTAAATCTAAATTTATAAAAACGTAAATACTTTTGCAATTAACCTGATTTGTTGCCATAATATTATGAGATAATCTAAAATATTAAGATATGGGTCAAATATTATTATTTAGGAATAGCCACATTTATTCTTCCGAAAATTCTCTCAGTTGTTATAAGATTTTTCTTATCTCATTTTAAGCAATAAAAAGAATAAATTATTCAAAAAATTTACCAGCTGTGTATTTTTGTGAAAAAATTATTTGGATCAATCACGTCACTAAAGTGCATGAATAATATATAATAAATAAATAAAAACTGTATGCAATAGAATATTAGAACTCTACATTGTTTAGGGATAATCCTATCTTGTTTCATTAGTAGTGCCTATTTTGAAAAAAATGAAAAGCAACTAAATGCTATTATGTTACTAGTTTATAGCACTCTTTTTGTCCCTTTGATGTTGCCCCAAAATGTGTGCCATGTTGGATCGATTTTAGTATATTAAGAGCATGTATTGAAGCCTGTTATGAGATTAGGATGCAAATCACTACTTTTTATAAAGATTCTCTTGAAGTGAATCAATTTATCCTTTGTATAGTGCTTACATAGTGGTTGGAATAAAGATACAAATTTTGCTTCGTTTCACATAATAGTTAGTAGTTCAAAAGCAAAAAATGTAATCTCTACTACTGTTTAATAAGGCCATTATGGACCTAATCAATTTTGATCAAGCAATCTATCCAAAGCTCTATGCACCACCCATTTCACTTGAAATGGATAGGATCTTTATCCTCATTTATGATATGGCATTTTGGTTGAAATTATCACTGATAGTATTAGTATACTATAGTCAGTAGTATCATATACTTATATAGTATTAATATAACTAATACTACATTGATTTATATAGTAATATCAATATATATAGACTTAAAGTAAATTACTAATAGTATTAATCTTAGGCCATAAAATATAATTAATATACATTAGGATATCAATTTACTAATAGGATATTAAAGTGAATTACTAATAGCATTAATCTTAGGCCATAAAATATAATTAATATATTAATGTATATTAATATTACTAATTTACTAATGTATTTATCAAAAGGACTATATTGAAAATTTACCAGGCCAAAAAATATTATTAATATACTATGATCAAATAAATTTACATGTTTAAAATTAAAATTTTATATTATAAATTATAATATAACAAAATTTTATATATAATTATAAACTATATTACCATATATTTTAGTAATATATTTTATAATATAAAACATATGATATATAATATTAAATTTTAATTTAAAATATTAAAAAAAAAAAAAGAACCGACCTAGTCCGATCCAGAAAAACATAAAACCAGGATCAGACCGAATTAGGCTGACTTTTAACTTATAGGAGTTGGTCATCCAGTCTAGGCAGGTCCATATCAATTTTCCGGTTAAATTCTACAACCCTAGTTTTATCCTCTGCCATTTTGTAAGGATATCTTATAGAGTTTTCCTGGGGATCGATCGGACCGATCTCCATGCAAAAAGCAGCACGTCGCCCCCGGTGGGAGGTGGGTGACACCGCCCACCCCATCGGGACCTGCGGGCTCCGGCGAACTTCCACCTTACCGGACCCATTTCGGATTTAAGCCTCTGTGGGGCACACCGGAGGTCACTGGAGCTCGCCGTTGAAGAGGGAAGCTCGCCGGAGCCCGCCGGTCCCGATGGGGTAGACGGTGTCGCCCACCGCCCACCGGAGGCGGCGGGCTGTAGCCAAAGTCGAATATCTCTTAAAATTCATCTCTATTTTATTTCTTTATTGTGTTTTTTATTATGTTTTTATTTTTTATTGTATTTTTTATTATGTTTTCTTCATTTTATTTTTTTTATTGTGTTTTTTTTATTTTATCATTTTTTATTATATTTTTTATTTTATTTTAGTATATTTTTCATCAAAACACTGGAGACAGTCTGACCAGTCCTCAACGTCTCTCTATCTTATAATGAGGCTTGACCTTCACCGGATTTTTTTTTTTTTTTTAAAAAGGTTCAAAAAATGGAGCTAAGAAAAAAGAACGAACAAATGTTACATGCTTACTGTGAATATTATTTCTGGTGATTGGGAAATTAAAATCTAGATGAAATGATGAAACTCATTAAAAAGCATTTATATATCATGAAGGGAATAATTGTACTTTATAATCTTCCTCTTCCTCAGTTTTTTAACTTACTGTGAATCTTGAAAACTGAAGTGAGTAAACAAACCACCTACACATCATTTTTACACCTGGATGAACAGATGAGTTAACCAGACGGATTGATTGCTAGTCCTGCTAATTTGACATCAAGATGACCCAGTCAGTAATCAGCATAACAGGATCCGGTAACCAGTCTGTTTGGATTCCTCTTCAATTAACAACTACATAAATAAGGATGGACGATCAAATTTTATCAGTTAATCTTTTTCCTGTTAAATGCAGAATGTATGATTCCTTTGTAAGAATCCAAGTAAAACTGTTTCAATTGCAAAAGCTCTCCTCCTCTCGAGTCTTCAATCTTGACCTTCAATTCCAAAATGCATAATAATCAAAGATGAGTATGCATCAGAGACCATGTGCCTATGTATTTGCAATTCCACTGTGGATCGTTACTTATTTTGTTTGTCTTTGTTTTGAAGTGTAGAGCCCTTGCTTGTTACCACCGTTTTATACTTAAGGTATGGGAAAATTCCCTCTCTCAAACTAAACGACTCCATTACTAACAACATAAAATATAAATATAAAACAACAATTTTCACTCACTCTTCATGGTCCATTTCATCATAAAAAGAAATGATGGGGATGATAATTAAGTGATACAAAATAAATCATTTCATTTCTAAAATACAGATTTTATAAGAAAATTTTTTTAAAAAAAAAGTCTTGCAAGCCATATTGCAAAATAAATAATAACCCGAAAGATAAAAAAGGTATAGTTTTTAAATAAACAATTAAAAATTTCAGGATAATCTTACATTTCTAAGTAGACTTAAAATGGAATCAATATTCATAATAATAAAAGCTAGCTTAAGCACATTAGTGTCTGAGATCGATCAAAAAAATTCAAAAACAAAACTTGACATTATTTTTGAGGTAGAATTAATCTCCCAGAAATTTCCGTTTCTTCGTCGTGTTCATGTATGGTCTGTTTACCCATTCAATCGGAGCTACATCCTGATCCACTGTTCCTAACATTATCTGAAAACAGGAATATATAGAAACTAAATAAAATAACAGCCAATCCATACAAATATATATATATATATATTACAAGTAACAGACAATGCATACAAATATATACACGTGCTATGAAAAGACTCTTGACCATATCACTTTCTTTCCAGCAGGTTACATAATTTCATTGAAGTGTGCAAAAGGTGCAACCCAAGTACAAAGAAAATTCTGTCAAGACTTCAACCGTTAGATGTAATCCAAGAATCTCAACAAGCAGCAATGAATTATTCCCTTTTTTTATCGGTAATACCAAGAAGCAATGAATTTTGAACAAAACCCTTACCTAAAATAAAAAATTGTGAACAAAAGCCGTTTCATGTATTACATACAAGCTGAAGGGTTTAGAAATATGTTGTGTTGTGGTAATGTTTGGATGTTAAAAGTTGGAAAGCCTTTGATGAATATTGAAAAAATGAAGTTGAAAAGTGTTGGCGTTTCTATAGTATTTGTGGAAGTCTGAGATGAAAGTGTGGGCCACACCTCAAATTGATGTGTTTTTATATTAAAATGATTTGTTTATAAGACAACAATTTATTAGAAATATATAGGCATAGCCAGAGGTATTCGAGACGAGCAGCATACCTAGTTACATCAGGAAGTGAAATATATTGAGATCAAGAGTTTTGCAGAGATATCATTCCCCCACCACCCAAATTTTCTTCCTCTCTTCTTTTCAGATAGTGGTATCAGATTACACGTTCATAGGCATAATTGTCATTGATAATTATGCAGAATGACGATTTGACAAATGTAGATCACAGAAACAAAAGGACTCTTGTCCACCTTGCAAAGAAATCCTGAACGGCTAGACTTTGAATTTAAAAAACAAAGGGTACTAATATAACTTTGAGGGCATATAAGTGAATTGGATAATGAATAGATGCCAACTTTTTAGTGAGCAACTAGAAAAACAAAATATCTACCACAGATAAATACAAGGAGAGAGCGAAATATAACTAAGAAAGCCCATGAGAAAGGAAAAAACATAGAAGAAAATTGGATTTACGAACTAACATACAATGATGAAAGTAATCTCAGTTCGCTTTTGGTGACAAACAAGAATCAAAAGGGAGATTCTCAACAAAATAGTATATTGAACGTGTAAAACAGAACATTTTTTCTGCGTGGGCAAAATCTAAAGCCACGTGGAAGTATAATAGTCATATCAGACATCCAATTGGGTGTAGTGAAACAATTTTGACAAAAATACATGCAAAATTCTTAACAATAATATTGACAAATAAAATTAAGCTTCACTGAAAAGGAAAGCAAGGAGCATAAAAATGTACCTTATAAAGCCGCATTTCAAACCGAGGACCAATTTCTTTAAGCTCAATTGATTTAGGACCTCCAGGCTTCTCATAAATGTGATGCCTATAAGTTCATAAGTCATTAATATGAGTTCAAAAGTCGCATGTATGCCAACTTGCAAGGGGAAAAATACACCAATTACCCTAAGCAATCTAGTTTGAAGGTTACCATACAAAAATAGTTTGGGGCAAAAAGTATATTTTTCCTTATTTTTTTTAACAAGTCACTAGTTATGTACTCAAAGCTCGCCTTCTGTACAAGTCCCATAATATATTTTCAATTTTACTTGAAAATCTGGACATTTTGAATGAACAAGGTTGAATATCTCTTGTTATCAAGCCATCAATAAAATGTGTCTCTACTTGAGGCGGCATCCTAAATAATACTTAATCTCTCATGACAGAAAGCAGCTGTATAACCAGATCTTTCACAGCACCATCAAGTCCAAAGATCCTATCACCCATCAAAGTAGATTATGGATGAATCTAATGAAAAAATTTCAAATTTAATTTTTCTTTTCTACATTAAAATGGTAATGTCATAACACCTAAAGGACAGCCAAAGACCAGTAAAAATATTACAAACGAACATCATTATCAACAGAAGGCTCACAAACTATAGAACAGCCAATAGTTAAGTATCAAGAAGCAAACCAACCTGAACGAAATATAGTCAGACTTATTAATATAGGTTACAATGCGTTTGGTATCTGGCTTTGGCACAGGGAAAAGATACTTCAAAATGTTTGTTGTCCTTTCACCCAGCTATAAACAAAAACATAAAAATTATGAAAACACTGAACAACTAAGAAGAATAGGTCTACATCAAATAAGAGAATAAATGCCAAAAGAAGATAAAAAGTGTAAAAATACAAATACATACTAATGTTTTTTTTATATAAGTAAAAATATTATATATATATATATATATATATCAATAAGAGTAAACAAGTACATTGGATGTATACAAGAAAATACACACTTATAATGTGAAGCCAGCATCCACCAAAACAAATAATCCTAATGTTTCCAGCAGTAAAATCTTTCAAATTGTTTTCTTAAATTAATCCAGTCATCTTTTACTAGTTTTTTATTTTTTGATAAGTACGAGATAAATTTCATTAATGAGAGTAAAAAAGGCCAAGCCCAAGTATACAGGAAGTATACAAAGGTTCACCTAAGTACAACCTAAGAGCTGAAAGTTAAATAAAAGAAATCATGAACATTGTTCCCATTTAATACAATAGCGAAAAACCACAACAATAAAATATGCGTAAAAAACTCATGTAGCTCCGCCAAATTATGCTCCTAGTTTCCAAAGCAACGTTCATTTCTTTCTGCCTAAAGACACCACATTATGCATAACGGAACCATCTTCCACGTTGTTGTCACTTGCGGACAGCCTGGCATTTTCCTCCAACAACCCAACAAATCCACCACCTTCCCTGGCATGACCCAAGCAATGCCTACCCTACGGAAAACCTCATCCCATAACACCCTTACAACATCACAATGCAATAAGAGATGGTCCACAGATTCTCCATGTTTTTTGCACATATAGCACCAATCTAGTACTATACATCCCCTCTTCCTCAAGTTGTCCATAATCAAAATCTTCTCAAGAGCCACAGTCCATACAAAAAAAGCAACCTTAAAAGGCACACGAGATCTCCAAATGTTTTTCCAGAGGAAAGAGGCATGCCCATGTTGTTCCAAGATTTTGTAGTAGACCTTAACTGTACACTGCTTATGGTCATTTTGCTTCCATTTCAATCTATCTATCCTTACCACTGGAGTCCTCAAAGGGTGTAGTATACTGAAAAAATCTTCAACCATAGATAATTCCCAATCATGAAAGTCCTTATTGAAGAGGATATTCCATTGATGAGAACCATGAGATAGTGAACGCATGTCAGCAACTGAGGCCTCCTTATTAGTAGCAATGCGATATAAAGAGGGGAATGCTCTACCCAGCTCAACCTCACCGCACCAAACGTCTCTCCAAAAACAAAACTGATTCTAGTGCCCTCTCCAGCTACATAACGAATGTGACTTTCAAAACATGGCCAACCCTTCCTAATGAACTTCCACAAACCCACACCATAACCCCCCCTGACCTCATTAGAGCACCAACCCCCCCTAGCCCCTCCATATCTAGAGTCGATAAACTCCTTCCACAAAGACCCCTCTCTTGGTGATTTCTCCATAACCATTTTCCCAGTAAAACTTTGTTCAAGGTTCTCAAGTTGCAAACCCCCAGGCCACCATATGATATTGGGGAACATACTGTCTTCCAATTAACCAGATGAAATTTTTTCTCCTCTCCCATGTCCCCCCATAAGAAGGCCCTAAAAAATTTCTCAATTCTAGACACCACTTATGCAGGCATAGGAAACAAAAAGAGGAAATATGTAGGGAGATTAGTAAGAGTGCTTTTAATAAGGGTGAGTCGACCCCCTTTCAATAAGTATACCCGTTTCCACCCTGCAAGTCTTCTTTCAATCTTCTCCACAACCCCATCCCAAATGGTTGTAGCCTTGAAAGTTGCCCCCAACGGAAGGCCCAGATACTTCATTGGCAACAAAGATACCTTACATTCTAGGAGATTTGCTAGACTAGTAATGTGTGGAACTGCACCCACCGCCACCATCTCAGACTTATCCAGGTTCACCTTTAGCCCTAATAACAGTATCAGTGCACGTAAACTTTGAATTTGATTAGTCTCCACATCACAAAAGAGTAGTGTATCATCTGCAAACAATAGATGAGAGATGTTGACAAACCCACTATTGCCATTTCCAACCTGGAAGCCAGATATGAAACCACTCCCCACTACCGTCGTCACCATCCTGCTGAGTGTCTCCATAACAATAACAAATAGGATAGGAGAAAGAGGGTCTCCTTGCCGCAAGCCCCGGGAGCCCTCAAAAAAACCGGCGGGTGAGCCGTTGACGAGTATTGAAAACCATACAGTAGAGATACAATGACGTATCCAGGAGATCCATCTACCCCCAAATCCACACCTCCCAAGAGAGTATAAAAGAAAGTCTCAATTCACATGATCATAGGCCTTTTTCATATCGAGTTCACAAAGGAAACCTGTACTCCCCTCTCGCATTTTATGATCCAAACATTCATTTGCAATAAGAACTTAATCAAGAATTTGTCTCCCACGAATGAAAACATTTTGAGGCTTTGAGATAATTTGCTCCATAATAGGGCCTAGGTGGTTAGCAAGAACCTTGGATATAATCTTATACACACTACTAACCAAACTTATAGAGCGAAACTCCTCAACAGCCAAAATCCCACTCTTCTTAGAGATGAGGGCAATAAAAGTTGCATTAAGGGATTTTTCAAACTTTTGGAAAGAGTGAAATTCACTGAAAACTTTCACATCACATTTCACAATGTCCCAACAAGTTTGGAAGAAGCCCATTGAAAAGCCATCCGGGCCCCGCGCTTTGTCCCTAGCCATAGTTGTTATGACCTTATAAATCTCCTCTTCCTCGAAAGGTCTCTCCAACCAACTCCTACTCTATGAGTCTATCACATCAAAAGACAAATTATCAAGTTTAGGTCTCCAACCAACTGGTTCTGAAAGAAGATCCTCATAGTAATGCACTGTGTGATCTTCAATGTCCGATGGGGAAGTCAAAACATGATTCTTAGAATGAAGTACCTCAGTACCTCAATAGCATTGTTTCATCTGTGAGAATTAGCCACTTTGTGAAAGAATTTTGTGCATTTGTCCCCTTCTTTCAACCATAGGGTCCTGGATTTTTGACGCCAGGAGATCTCCTCTGCCAACAGAACTCCTTCCAAGTTAGCCACAACTATATCTTTTCTTGCTAACACCTCCTCCGAGCTGTCACCTAACAATACCATTTCCTCTAATGCTTGGAGTTCCTCCAAAAGGATTGCTTTCTGGTTGTCAGTGTAACCAAAGGTTTCCAAATTCCACTTCTTCAGGTCCTGCTTCAATGCCCTCAGCTTACCTGCAAGAATGAAACTAGGAGTGCCATCAAAATGATACGATGCCCACCAAGCACATACTAATTCCTCAAATCCATCCGTTGTGAGCCACATGTTCTCAAATTTGAAGTAGCGCCGACCTCTATGTATGCCTCTACAGTTTAGCAAAATAGGAAGATGATCTGAAATGACACGAGTCAACCGTTTCTGGCATAACTCAGGGCAGTGTGCTTCCCATGCTGGGGAAACTAAAAATCTATCAAGCTTTGACCAAACACATTCATTCGACCAGGTGAACTCTCCCCCAGGGATATCCTTGAAGTCCAAATAAAAAATAAACTCAGAAAATTCTTCCATAGCTACAAAATTCCGAAAATTTCCCGAACACTCACTAGGAAAACGAGTGATATTAAAATCACCACCCATGCACCAAGGCACATTCCAAATGGAATAAATACCCGCATATTCCTCCCACAAACCTCGCCTTTCCCTGTCTACATTTGGCCCATAGATGCTTGCAAAGGCCCACTCCCACCCATCAGCAACATTTTTGAAAAAGGAAGCTACTGAGAACTCACCAATACATTCTTCCATTGCCTCCACAACTCGTTTATCCCACATTAATAATACTCCTCCCGAGGCTCCCATGGAGGCCAAATATGACCAACACACATACGAACATCCCCATAGACTTCAAACAATTCTTCTATCAATGACCCGGAGCTTTGTTTCCTGCAAGCACACTACATCCACTTTCCACATACGCAATAAAGATTTGATACGGAGGCCTTTATTACGATTATTGAGCCCCCGCACATTCCAAAAGAGGATTTGTGCTTCATGAAAACAATAAGGAATCCCTCCCTTTTGACCTGTCCCTGCCACTTCTCCCTTCCTTTATGTCGTAGTTAATAGAACAGGTTAATTTTTTTAATTCTCTCGCGCTTAGAAGATGACTTCATACGCCCATTTTCCATAGCAATAAGAAGAACATGAAATTGTTCTTCGTAACCTCCAAAAGTAATCCCTATAACACTTTTCATAGCCTCCACCTGATCAAACACCCAATCTGAAGAATTTGTTCCCCTGATGGAGCTGGGGTGAAGAGTACATAAAGGGGTTAAGCTGAATCCCTCACCCCTGGACAGTGATGGGTCACAAATGGCTAACTGCCGATCTTGATCCTCAATCTGAGCACTTAAACCTTCCCTGGAATCCACTACCTCCCCACTGGCCTCAAGATTCTCCTGTTTTTCCAAAGACGACCCAGAATTCTGAAAGACACCTACCGGCACTTCGGCCTGTACACAAGCAAGTTCCGGTATTTCTGGCTATAGGAGAGTGTCACTCAACCCTTCACCAGCATTTTCCGGCTATTTCTGTGTCTTCTCCAATGAATCAACATGGCAGTTTCCGGCGATATCTGTGCTTGCGGTAGTAACTAGAAACGACGCCTGCGATGACACCGGCACTACCTCCAACAAGTTCTCCCCAATTTCCTTAGATCGCTGCGACATTGGTGAGATCTCCCCTAACTCCTTACCCTGCGACTTCATCGGCTCTGTTTCCTTGGATTGCTGCAACACCGGTGAGATCTCCCCTATTTCCTTGGGTTGCTGCGACGCCGATGTCTCCTCTGACAACACCGGCATTTTCTGTCTAGGCCGGAGCTCCTCCGACGCCATCTCCGACATCACCGATGTCTCCGGCAAGGCCTCTACAGTGCTAGGGCTTGTTCTCTGTGCTTGCGACACACTAACGGGCTCGAGCCCAGCCCTTTCCGGCCTCACATAACATCTATTGGAACTCATATACAAAACTATGGACACTTCCATATCTTTGCTACATTCTTTTTTTTTGGGGGGGATAAGTTTGTCTTTGCTACATTCTATTAGATATGCAATAACACTTAGTGCAGAACACACTAACGCTACTGACCAGAACACCAGAGCCTCAATATACAGACCCTTTGGCTAAATTTTTAAATATTTAGCTTTCTTGACTTAAAGTACATTTTGAATGACAGTATTTTTTTTGTAGTGAAAAGCCAACTCAGAAAATAAATTTTCCATTCATGATATGGCACCTTGGTTGAAAACTTCTCAAATATCAAGTGTGGGTAAGCCTCAGACATTGTTCCAATGGCCTTCTTGTCTTTAATGTCATGCCTTGTAACCTACAAGCAAATATTTTTTTTTATAAGTAAACCTACAAGCAAATATTTTATTATTACGGCCCAAAACAACTGGGACAAAACAAAAGTTTAGAAATAATAGTATGATCAACTACTTACGACATTGTGTAATCCAAAATAGGCGGTTGGACCAAAGGGTAGATGGCTTATAGTCATGCCATCTGGCACACCACGGTGCTCATGAACTAAGATAACATCTGTAAAATCATGTGCCCGGCAAGTTTCAATAATTTCTTTAATAACCTGCAAAAAAGAAATATTCAAAAATATGCTTGACGATGGAAAAGGACCACAACAGAAGCACACAAGTTTCAAGGGTACTGCATCATTTACACTTTCTTGACAATGGAAATTATATTCAAAGCAAGAAAATGAAGAATGAAGATAAGCACCCATAGCATCAAACTAATAAGATGGTAACCATATCATGCAGCATATACACCAAATTTCAATGCATGCATATGCCATCAAAACAGTTGAATGGCATGGTGCTAGGTAGCTATATGAACTGGACACACGGACAAATGTTGTAGACATGTAGGTACATACTTTTTTTTTTTATAAGAAGTAAGTATTATTGATGTGAATGAAATAGGCATAGCTCAAGTACACAGGAAGTATATAAAAGAGCACCTAAATACATTCTAAGAACTGGAAATTAAGGACAAAAAGTCGTGAACATTGCTCCCATGTAAGACAATAGCTGAAAACCATAGCCATAGGGTGTGAAGGAAAAAATCCTGCAACTCCGCCAAAGCACGCTCCTTGTTCTCAGAGCAGGGATCGTTCCGTTCTATCCAAATACACCACATAATACACAACGACACCACTTTCCATATTGTTACCACTTAAGGACATCCATGTATATTCCTCCAACATCACAACAAGTCCACCACCTTTGCAGGCATCACCCAAGCAAGATCCATCCTACGAAAGACATCATCCCACAATGCCCTCCCAACCTCACAATGTAGTAAGAGGTGATCATTTATTATAAAATCTTGCATTTGCATCAAATAAAATAGAATTTTGCTATTTGTAAGCTCGGTATGTTATGAGACCCACCATGGTTATAAAAAACTATACACTCGTATTTTTTTTATCATCATGTGACACTCTTAGTTGTGTCGGGTGTGTCGAAAAAAGCTTGAAAATATATTTTTAATAAAATATCAAGAAATTCCTGCAGGAATAAATGTATTCGATGCAAAAATTTCCAGTCTCCCAATGGCAATTAAAAAAATGTAAAATGTGAGAAACGGATATCACAAATTTTAATATCCCCAAGCAAGTCTTAAAACTAAGTGGAAAGAAATAGATTAAAAAAATGCACTTCTCTCACCAAGAAATTACAATTCCAAATTGAAACAACGTGCCCAAGCCACATTTGGCTTCTATTCCAAAAGGACCTCATACAATTGGGGCTGAGGCACCGATCATGTCAAAGCCTCCTGCCGAGCAAATTAGTGGAGCAGGTTTTGAGTCAGCTGGTAGTCAAAATTACAATTAGAACCCTTGGAATCATTATAAACCGTAGAAACTTCTTCCTCCTAGACAATGTAGGACCTCATTCACCACCCTCTTCAACTGAATTCAGGGTATCACAATCTCCACTAGACAATCCAGGATGCAAGATCAGGCAATTCCATTTAAAATGTCATGAGTCAAGTCCCACATCTCTAGCTCTGACACCATTTATAGCTATCCAAATTAAGCTGAACCACATACGGCATTATACTCCAGAATAACTAAACGATATTACAATTGGAGCACATTGGATTACAAACCAAAATAACTTCTGCCTCACAAGCAATGCGGGATTTCATTTATCACTCTCTTATACACTAAATTTGGGATATGAAAAATTGCAAATAAGACAATGTACAAACAAAAGCCATTCACTAACCTGACCACCACGATTCATTCGCTGTGCATTAGGAAAGACGAACTTCAATTCCTGCCAGAACAAGACAATGAGTACCAGTCAGTGAACAAAACTAAACTACTTGCAGAATACCGCCGCATGTAAACATAATTATAGCCAGAATAGATGAATTGAGAAACACGGGCAAATAAAAAACTGCAGTAACCTTTACAAACTGTGTAAGTGGAGCACTTGGATCACGGGATGTAGTTATCAAAATTTTAGGATCTCTTTCCGCTGCATTTGCATACTCATCATCAATGTGTGTCCTCGGGACTGAAATTTCAGCACAGGTGCCAATTATAGTCAAAAGTGAAAATTTCCATGTGTTAGAAGGGAGAAAAACAACACAAAATAAAATTCTAAATAAATTAAATTCCACAACCTCCAATTGATCAAATGTTCAAGAATCACCTAATTAAACAGGGAAACAATTATATTTTACCCAAGAAAAAAACAGGGAAACAACCATATCTAAGTTAAAATTCGGACTCCAATGAAGCAGGAAATAAAGAAATATAAATAAATCCACTTCGAAGCACCCTTTTGAGATTTATTCACCAATAAAGAATGACAACCACTTATATTTGTACAGCAGTTCAATGAATTTCTGTTTTTGATAAATTTGTGAACAATCCAACGTGTCATAAGTTCAATGAGCCAACAGTATTGTACTTTTTTGGAAATTCTGCTGCAAAGATAATTATATCCAGTTCCAACTATATAAATCTCGGTAACTTCGAGAAACAAAATGTTTTAATCTTCTAGGTGGTTATACAGCTCCATGCTTCCATTAATCAAAATATGTTCGGCCCAACTCCAATTCCATCCAAATTTCGGAATCTACTGGCAACCTAAACACCTCCCATCTAAACATGAAGTAAAAAGATTTTAAAAGATTTTATACACCATACCAGCTGTGTTTTCATCCTCAAGGTCTATTTCGTGCCGAAGCTCCGCCTCCTCGTTCAGTAGCTCCGTGGGAATTGGCTTACCCTCTGTGGAATAAAAAATACCTCGTGAGCATTAAAAGACAAAAAAAAAATAATTACAGCTAAACGAGTGTATATATTAATAGTAAGAATGGGAAAAGTGTAACTGAACCTTGAAGGGCTTCTTTGATCTTTCGCTTTTTCTCATAGAGGATACGTTCTTTGCCTTCTAAGCTCTTTCTGTACAGATACTCTCTCCTCAGCCGTATATTTCTGCGAAGCATCTTCTCCAAAACAACAGTTCTACAGAGAGAGAATTCTCAGTGCCAAATTTTATACACAATTACAAATTACAAAAATAGAATTATAAAGAGTAGTGCTGGGGATCCCCGCCGCAGCCACGTAGTATAAATTTTTTTTACATTTTTTTTTACAAAAACAATAAAATAATGTGTAGAGATAAAAATATATGTATTTTTTAATTTTTTATTTATTTAAAAACTCCCATGGAGCCGTGGCAGGGTTCAAATGCCGGGGATATATAGTATTTTCCATTATAAAACACCATTACTATATACACAATTACAATTTACAAAATTACACGTATCAAACACAATTACATAGTTACCAGATTTCAAAAACCCTAAATCGGATACCTCATAACAGATTTCGAAACCCCCAATTTCGGATACCATCATTACCATATTTCAAAAACCCTAATTATCGGATACCATCATAGCATATTTCAACGTAATTTCAAATAAGTGCAATGAAAAAAAAAACAAAGAAAAATATAGAAAACCCTAACAAATTAACACATACCGTCGAAAGGGGCTGAGAAAGACAGAGAGACGCGAGAGAGGCGAGAGTCCGAGACTGAGAAAGACCACGAAAGGGTCTAAGTGAAAGGCAGAGAGAAGTGAGAGAGGGGAGGGCTGCGTGAGAGGCAGAGTTGAGAGGGCTAGAGACACGGCTGAAGAGTGAAGACTGAGGGCAGTAGTAGACGAAACGAGTGAGGGTCATTTTAGGGTCATTTACTTATAAGAAATGATACCATTCTTATCAGAGCATTCACAGTGAGAATATATAATTTTATAATATTTTTAATGTTAGTAAATACATTTAGTAATTGATTTACAACATTTTACAAATAGATAATCTTTTAAATTTTTAGTTACATTTATTTGTAAGAAAATTAAATTGAGACAATACTTTATTATTCCAAGTAGTTTCTTGTCATATTTTAAGTACCGACTTTTCGTTATTCAGTAATGAAAAAGTGGATTCGTCAAAGTGATAATTCTCAAAACGTGCTTTAAACATATCTCATAAAATAGATTTAATGTATCTAATAATATATAGAGAATCAAAATCAAAATATATCCCAAGTCTACGTTGAGGGCACATTTTTATAATATTTAACACATACCGTCGAAAGGGGCCGAGAAAGACAGAGAGACGCGAGAGAGGCGAGAGTCCGAGATTGAGAAAGACCACGAAAGGGTCTAAGTGAAAGGCAGAGAGAAGTGAGAGAGGGGAGGGCTGCGTGAGAGGCAGAGTTGAGAGGGCTAGAGACACGACTGAAGAGTGAAGACTGAGGGCAGTAGTAGACGAAACGAGTGAGGGTCATTTTAGGGTCATTTATTTATAAGAAATGATACCATTCTTATCGGAGCATTAACAGTAAGAATATATAATTTTATAATATTTTTAATGTTAGTAAATACATTTAGTAATTGATTTACAACATTTTACAAATGGATAATCTTCTAAACTTTTAGTTTACATTTATTTGTAAGAAAATTAAATTGAGACAATACTTTATTATCCCAAGTAGTTTCTTGTCGTATTTCAAGTACCGACTTTTCGTTATTCAGTAATGAAAAAGTAGATTCGTCAAAATGACAATTCTCAAAACGTGCTTTAAACATATCTCATAAAATAGATTTAATGTATCTAATAATATATGGAGAATCAAAATCAACATATATCCCAAGTCTACGTTGAGGGCACATTTTTATACGTTGTGAATGTACAATTGAAACATATACAACACATCCAAAAATACGAAAATGATAAATATTTGGTTGTTGACAAAATGCAAGCTGTAATGGAGAATATTTATGATATGAAGATGGTCTAATTTGAATTAATAATGTTGCGTGAAGTATAGCATGTCTCCAAGCAGAAACAATTAGTTTTGATTTCACAAGTAAATGTATAACGATTAGCTAAAATCTTTTGGTCAAAAATTCAGCTAAACCATTTTGAGTGTGTGTATGGGCAATAGGATGTTCAACATCTATTCCTATTGGCATACAATAGTTATTAAAAGTTTGAGACGAAAATTTAACTGCATATCCAATCGAATGATTTTAATTGGATAGTCAGAGACTTGTGCTCATAGTTTGATTATTTGGACAAGAAGTCTAGCAAATGCAATATTTCTAATGGAAAATATACAAACATATGATCATCGACTTCATCAATCAAACCATAAAATATCTAAATGGTCTATTTAATGGATGAATACGCTCACATATATCCCCTTGAATCCTTTGTAAAAATAATGGGGACTCAACTACGATTTTTTAGAGAGATGATTTGATAATCAACTTACCTTAGGAACATGCAGCGCATGGATATTCATTGGGTAAAAGAATCTTTTGATTCTTTAAGAAATGCTCATGCGAATTATCAATGATTCGTTTCATCATTATTGATCCCGGATGTCAAAGACGATCATGCCAAGTCATAAATACTTTGGGGTCAATGCACTTCTGGTACATTACCACATATGATTCATTTATTCTCATTCTTGTATGATACAATCCAAAAGATAGAGCAGACAGTTTTTTTAATACGAGCTTCTTGCCCGACATTATTTTAGTAATGAGAAGATGTTTTTTACTACATTCCTTGATAGTTTTAATATGATAATTATTATGACGTATATCTTTAAAAGTCAATAAATTTCTTCTAAATTGTAAAGAAAGTAGAATATCATCAAAATAAATTTTGGTGTTATTAGGCAACATAAAATAAGCTCTTCCGGAACTCTCAATTAGATTTGATGAACCTGATATAGTATGGACATAGGTTTTACTTAATGTTAGAATTTGAAAATATTTTTTATCTTTAAGAATTATGTAAGTTGTAGAATTGTCAGTCAAATATACATATTTATCATTCAACTCAGAGATAAAAAGTTCATCAGTGTAATCCATGATTTTACAAAATACACAAAACTTTCATTACAAATATTAAAGAGTTCTAAAAATAAAGAAAAATATATTAATTGAGATGAACACTTCCATCTTTAATCAAGTGATCAATTCTACTATCAGAATCTTTAAAAAAAATAGAAACATAAAGATGAGTGATATATTTTATATCTCTATATATAATGAATCATCTGATGATTCTAATAAATTTGTTTCAAATTTTTGATTTTTTCCTTTTATAGATGTTTGATATAGATCAACCAAGTGTCTGGTCGTACGACAGATACATGATCAATGTCCAGTCATACAACATATATAGCACACATCTTCACATTTTTTTGAAAAATTATTTTGAGAGCTTTTACCCTTATTTGAGTTGTACCACTTATAGTAATACAATATATTTGTATTATTATCCATTTTAACATTATCACTTCTGAGACCAATATTTATATAGTTCCTCCTACCACGTCCACGTCACCAACTTCTTCGAAATGATGCATCATTCGCTTCTGGAAATGATGTAAATTCAGTACCATTCATTTCAAGAAATGATGTTGAACCAGTAGGATGTGACTAGTGATTTCTTAATAAAAGTTCATTATTTTGCTCAGTTACTAGAAGATAATATATAAGTTCAGAATATTTCTTGAAGTTTTGCTCTCGATACTGCTGCTGCAGGAGCATATTTGAGGCATGAAAAGTAGTATATGTCTTTTTTAACATATCATCATCGGTGATTTTCTCACTGCATAATTTTAATACTAAGCTGATTTTAAAGAGTGCAGAGTTATACTCATTAACACTTTTAAAATCTTGCAACCTCATGTTTAATTATTTATAACGAGCTTTTTGGAGGATAACAGTGTTCTGGTGTTCATATCTCTCCCTTAAATTATTCCACAAAATAAAATTGTCTTTTACTATGAGATACTCAATTTTTAGTTGTTTGTGAAGATGATGACGAAAAAAAATTATTGACTTAGCATGGTCCTGTAGGAACGCTTGATTTCTTTCTTTTATTGTTTCTTCCAAATTCATTACATTCAGATGGATCTCAGCATCAATAATTCAGGATAAATAATTTTTTTCAGAAATGTTAAGAGTAACGAATTTCAACTTTGTAAAATTTAACATTTTCTACATATATAAATAGTGAAATAAATATGTATATCTAAGAAATATATTTATAAAATCTCGGGAGTGAACGCAGATTTTAGCAAGTAATAATTGGCAATATAATATTTCACATTCATTTCAAAGCAAATAATATATTGAAAAACTTACTTGAAGTAGAAAACCACCAGTTTTGGAATTGGTAGAATCTCGTACTGATAACGTATTATAAAATTAAAGAATAAAATATTATTGCAAGAGAATTTATAAGAGAAAATATTTAAAATTCTTATTACTTAAGAACTGAATTTTTTTTTTCTACTTATAAAACGATCTGAAACTCTCATATATATAGAGAGTTTGTGAGTTGGGGGTGATAATCCATAATTATTAAAGCGAATGAATGATCATTCACAATTATTAAAAAGAGAATGGGGATATGAGGAAAGGGGGGCATACACCGCCTCTACTTTTTGATTTTTCATAACACAAATATTATTATTTAGGGATGGCTATATTTATCCTTTTGAAAATCCTCTCAATTGTTATGAGATTTTTTTTTATATTGTTTTAAGCATTAAAGAGAATAAATTATTCAAAAATTCTACATGCATTTACTTTTATATATTTTTTGTATATTTTATTGATGTGATTGATTGTGTATTTTTTTTAATACAAATATTATTTTGATTAATTATATTAATAGAATGCATAAAAAATATGCAAAAATAAATATATGTAATAGAATTCTAAATTGTTTAAGGATAATCATATCTTATTTTGTTTAGTTGTGCCTATTTTGAAAAAATGAAAAGCAACTAAATGCTATTATGTTACTAATTTATAGCACTTATTTTGTCCCTTTGATGTTGTACCAAAATGTGGTGCCATTTTAGTAAATTAAGAGCTTATATTGAAGCCTATTATGAGATTAGAGTGCAAATCACAACTTTTTATAAAGATTCTCTTCAAGTGAAACATAGTGGTTGGAACAAAGACACAGACTTAGCTTCACTTTACACAATAGTTAGCAGTTCAAAAGCAAAAAATGTAATCTCTACTACTATTTAATAAGGCCATTATGGACCTAATCAATTTTGATCAAGCAATCTATCCAAAACTCTATGCACCACCCATTTCCCTTGAAATGGATAGATCTTTATCCTCATTTATGATATGGCACCTTAGTTGAAATTATCACTGATAGTATCAGTATACTATAGTTTTTTATTTTTGTAAACAAGCAAGTCTATATATTAAACCCAATAAGAAAGCAGTAAATATTATATATCAATTTAGTTACAATATTAGGATGGATCTTTTCCACTATGAAAATTAAGAAAACTAGACAGTAAATAAATTAAAGGAATGTTTCCTTAGGCCTGCATTAGAACTGCCTGTTGAGCAAGATCACATGCACATTGATTTAAAAATCGATGAATTTTAATAATTTTTCATTTTTCAAAATGTTTAAATTTTCCAGTGATGTCCTGAATGATCGATTGTATTATCTAATCTTGAATATGTTCTGGATTTGAAATCAATTGTATTACAACATTTGAGTCACCTGCCAAGATAACTCTTTTATACCCTCTTGAAATTGCTTTCTTAATCATCATGTTTATAACTTGTGATTGTCCTAAATTTGCATTTGTGGTAGACTGGTAGTTGAAGAATTTGCTTTTGCCAATATTGTGATTCCATTTTTTATAGTGCATGTACCAGCAAGTGTACATTAGTATACTACATTTAATTGTATCATAAACTTTTGAGTTGTTCTACATAACTTTTTCAATCTTCATATACTAATATTTTTTAATTTTTTTAATATTTTATTTGAATTTGTTCTTTTTAAAATAATTTCATTTTCTATTTATTATTCATATATTAAATATTTAATAAAAATAAAATAAAATAAAATAAATATGATGTGTAGAAATTGTGTGCATAATAAGAGGTTAGATAGATTTTTTTTAAACGTATATAATATTAATATAACTAATACTATATTGATTTATATAGTAATATTAATATATTTATAGACTTGAAGTGAATTACTAATATTATTAATCTTAGGTCATAAAATGTAATTAATATACTAATGTATATTAATATTACTAATTTATTAATGTATATATCAAAAGGAATATATTGAGAATTTATTAGGCCAAAAAATATAATTAATATATTGTATATATCTATATTTAAAACATATGATAAAGTAAATTTAAATATTTAAGATTAAATTTTTTTGTTATAAATTATAATATAACATAATTTTAAATATAATTATAAACTATATTAAGATATATTTTATAACATAAAAATTAATTAAAAAAATAGAAATATACAAACTGATCCAGTCTGATCCCGTAAAACCGAGACCAGACCGAATTTGGCCGACTTTTAACATGTAGGAACTGGTGATCGGGATCCAGTCCAGGCAAGTCCATTCCAATTTTCCAATTGAGTTTTACAGCCCTAGTTTTATCCTCCGCCATGTTGTGAGGATTTTTATAATAAGGCGGCTTGACCTTCCCTGGTTTTTTTTTTTTTTAATTTATTTAAAAAAAAGGTTCAAAAAATGGAGCTAACAAAAAATAACGAACAAATCTTACATGCTTAGTGTGAATATTATTCCTGGTGATTGGGAAATTAAAATCTAGATGAAACGATGAAACTCATTAAAAAGCATTCATATATCATGAAGGGAATAATTGTACTTTATAATCTCTCTTCTTCCTCTTCCTCAGTTATTTAACTTACTGTGAATCTTGAAAACTGAAGTGGGTAAACCACCTATACATCATTTTTACTCCTGGATGAACAGATAAGTTCACCAGATGGATTGATTGCTAGTCCTACTAATTTGACATCAGAATGACCCATTAATCAGCATAGCAGGATCTGGTAACTGGTCTGTTTGGATGTTCCCAGTCTCATGGTTGCTGGCCAATCTTGTGAAACAGCATCTCTCTAGCCAACCAACTGCTGTAAAATTTGCAAACCCAATGCAACATTCCCACAAACAATTGGACTACAAACAGAAATGTTCAAAGGGGTAAAATGGAAAAGAAAGGTAACTGACCTGGTCATTCACAGACAGATTTTAGTTTTTATGACATATATCCCCAGCAGCAAATAAAAGAAAATATGGAAAATGTAAAGAATATGAGCATTCCACAATATAATAGCACCTTCTCTTCATTTCCTGTAACTGAATCGATGGGTGCAAGAAGTGTTGGCATGCTGCAGATATTACCAACAAAATATTATACAGATCAAAAGGAATGCCTTTGGGAGTACTCTCAATCGATCAGTCAATCCCCTTCGGCCTTCCCTTCCAAAGCTGGATGCATGTCCCCATTGAGTAAATAAAGTTGATCAATTATTGGAACAACCTTTGCATTCCTCTTCAATTAACAACTACATAAATAAGGATGGACGATAAAGTTTTATCAGCTAATCTTTTTCCTCTTAAATGCAGGATGTATGATTCCTTTGTAAGAATCCAATTTGTCAATCTTAGAAATACAATCTTTCATCCTCTTAAGAACAACAGGCGTGGCTGAGACATTGCTTGAGATTTTATCTCTAAGTAATCGTACTTTCTCAGTAGTCTCTTGATCCTCTTCTGCCTGTACTGCCTCCACAATTGATTTAACCGGCCCTTCTGCATCCATGAAACACGTACAGGTTCAGTCCCTCATTACCGCAGATGGAATAACTTAACTACAAACAATGAAAGGGTCACCAAAGCCTTGGAACCAAACACATCTGGTTAATGTTCAATCTTAGTTTGGAAAAATAAAATTTTGTTTTAGACTTTAAGTAGGAAACATTTTAATAGGCAAAAAAAGAAAGCAAAGAAACGTTATTGGCAATTTTAGTTGCAAGAGTTATATTTAACACTAAACATAGAAAACATTCTTCACTAAAAGTTACTTCTTTTTTCTCAAAAAAATTACCAATTGATGCCACTCCCATCGTCATCTTTAAAAACCACCAAGAACACCAAAACTAGTTACTAGTACCCTCACGACAAAATAACAAATTAATCCCCACATCTACACATCATTAGCATGACTCCAAAGATTTACTTCCCCCCTAACAATCCCCAGCAGTTTGTCCTTTAAGACTATCAGCACTTCTGCTGTCGTGTTGCAACATATTGCTGTTATTTATAATACCAATCCCAATCGATTGTCAACAAGCTAATGTTGTTGAATCTCATCTCTTAAGAATTGAGTGCCAAGTAAACAATACATCATACACAAATATTAGTTACACTCTTGTCATTCCCAGTTCTTGAACTAATATTTTATATTTTTTTCAAATAAATTACAAAAGCACGCTTTTCTGCAGTATAAGGTCACACAAAAAGCACCTAACTTTTGAAAACATTTCTCTTGGCAAGCAAAACTCTTCAGCCTTTTAGCACGTTAAGAGCGTTTTTACCAACTAACCCGGCCTCATGGTTACAAAGCACGCCATTTGGCTGAGCTAAAAATGTCAGCCAACCTAATTCCCATTGTCAGTTGAAATCTTACATTTGATATATTAAAACTTAAAAGTATCATTATGCAGAACCCCAAAATCTTACAACGCAATTATCAAGCTTACTTGTACCAAATTTCTCATTGGCGCAAACCAATCCCAACGAATTGTATCATCCATGTCATCATTTTCCTCAATTTCAAAAAACGTCATTCATGTTCAGAAGAAAAGGAACATTTTTCACGTTCCAAGTTCCATAATGAGCTTTGAATCAATATTTTCTAACATTGTCTACAAGAAATATCTTAAATTACCCCAGTTTTATTTAATTGTTTAGAATAGATAATCAGACAACAAAAAGAACTAAAATCTTTGAAGGGGAAAAGGCATAAAACTGAGTTTTAAATCTTAAATTTGAATTATTAGTTACGAAAATTTTCCACTTACACCACTGCATTGAGCAATATCACCTACCTTAGTTTCTGGAATCCCCGACACATGGAAGATTTCACAAAAAATAAATCCCTTTGGTTGACCACTACCTCGGGCCATGTTACATCTAACCAAATCTAATCATAGGAAAGGAGAAAAAAAATGGTAAAGGGCGAAAGATACCTAAATTCGGACGTCCGGATGGACCGGGCTCCAACCCATGAGGGAAAATGGGTCTCTGAATAGCGAGTACCGAAACGAGAGTGGTCCTGAGCTGATCCGGGAGATCAGCTCTGTAATCCAGAATCTTGTGCGCCATTCCCATAACATCGGACTCGAGCTTTTCCAGCTCCTCTTCTTCGGAGCTCCGAGCGTCTTCGCGGGTTTTGTTCAACAACGCCATGACGTTTATATTTGGATTTGAGAGAGAGATTCAGGTGGGGGTGTGAGGTCACGGATGGTAACTGAATTTCTTGCAAGTTTGGGGTTTTTCAAATTTTGAAATTTGTCCGGCGTGGGAAAGTATGCTCACTTTATTGCACCTAGGCCAACCGTATAGGTATTTTACTTTATCTAATTTTATTATTATAATATTTTTAAAATTTCTACATAAAATTTATAATTTATTTTATTTTTAAAATAATATCAATATTAGTAATAATATTTTATTATATTTTATTCAACTTTTGTATAAAATCATTTTATCTCATCTCGCTATCCAAAATATATCTTATTTTCTAAATAAACATTTGTCTTGTGGAAATATTATAAAATTAAAGTCATAAATTCACGTATTTTAATATAAAATATTTAAATTATTTTTTAAAAATTTATAATACAATATTTCATATTAAGTTATGTCAATATATTGTATAAAAAATAAGTTATGTTATTTAAATTAACTTTTATAAAAATTTATGTGCAGTCAAGTACTTCTCAATAAATAATGCTACTTGCAATCTATTTTAGAAGATTTGTTCCATTAAATTTGGCACATTTTATTTACTAAATTAATTTTATTTTATTTTATTTTTTATAATATTATCTTTTAACTTTATAACAAAAATATCTTAGATATTTAAAATGATGAGAAATCATGTTCCTAACCTCCTAATAGTATGAGTGTTGCTTGTAAAACACATAAAACATATTTATAATAATGCAAAGTTCATTTGACATGTTTTGTAAATAAAATTAACAGGTAGTATAACTAATTTATTTTATTAAGATTAAGTAATTGGTAAATAAGTTCAAACTCATTCAAATAATAATGGGATTATTTGTGATAATCTCAAACTCGGTTCATTCTATTTGAATAAAAGTCAAAAGAATAAGGAGTCATCACCCAACACTCATTAATCATTATTCACCCAAATTTGACATGCTTCTACCCAACCAATAGAGATTTTAAGATTTTTCCCAAAAAAAAAAAGTAGAGATTTTAAGAAATAATTCTATTGATACTATTGTTATAGAGTGAACTAGAGGTAAGCATCAATTTAGTCGGAGTCAAATTTTTCCAACTTTGACTTTGTTAAAGTTAAAACCCGAACCCCAACTCCGACTTGTGTAGGCTCCAATCCAATTCCAACTTCGACAAAATCATATTGGGCTTTCTTTAGGCTTTCTTTTAGCTTCATATTTATGCCTATTTTAAACATAAATTTTTATGGGATTTCATATGTGAGACTCTAGGTTTTATGTATTCTGCATATTAGTATTTATTTCATCATTAATGTTGGTGATTTATATTGCTGTTAATTATGGATCTTATTATATTTTATTTTATTTTAGTGAGCATTTTATTTTACTGGGCTTTTCGGATTTATTCATTAATTTTAACTTATTAAATTATTAGATCTTGTTATTTATTTTATTTTGTTCGATGCCGTTTTGAAGAGTTACAAAATATTATAATTGTACAAGATCATTTTATAAGCTCGATTTTAGTTATTTAAAATATTATGGGATTTTAATTATGCTTTAAACATTTGATTTAAATATATGATTTTGCTATTTTAAATAATTAGTAACCTTCATAATTTTAATTAATGAGGGAGAATATTATGTTATGAACTAAAATTTAAGTTGAAATAATATTTTATTTTAAATTTCCTGAAGTGTTTTAAAGTTAAATTAATTTTACATATTTTTATATCAGTGTTTTAAACATATCGTTTGTCTGTTTGAAAACCTTGAAGTGTCGGCCCTATAAATAACTCGAGGAAACCCAAGCCCCTCATTTTCTTCTCTCTCTCTCTCTCTCTCTCTCTCTCTCTCTCTCTCTCTCTTTCTCTCTCTCTCTCTCTCTCCCTCCTCGGACAGCTCCCTCTCACTATGGCTGTTCGGCCTTTGCTCCACCCAGCGCCGCCGTGCACGGCTCGTGGCCATCATCGCCTCTCTTATTCTCTTCCCCACTGGCCAAAGACCACTCACCTTCAATTTTAGCCCAACTCATGCCGTCGTTCACCCCCACACGCACCTCCAAGCCACAACCCTTTTGTGCTCCGGCGCTGTCGTCGCTCCACTATCTGCTACCACTTCTTCACCATTTTACCACCTGCCTCCCAGTTACCTAACTCACCATTCATCAGTCCCGATTTGCCACCATTGAACCTCCTTTAACTCCATCTCCGATTTGGGACTTTTTGACTTTTGATTGCCGCCCACGCCGCCACCTACGGCCAACTACCACCACCATTCACTTCACCAATACCCATAAGCCATTTCTTAGCCATCCCAAGTTTTCATTTGTTCTCATTCAAAAGTTGGGTTTTTGAAACCCACGACCCTTGTCCATTTTGCCCTGTTACATTGTTTTGCCACCGCCTCTTGCACCTTTGTGATCCTTCAAAAATTATTTTATAGCGCTGTAAGTATTTTCCAAATAATCGTTGAAATTTAAATATAATTGTGCCTTAATGACTCTTTGTATTTTGGTTGGTTGTACCAGGCTTAGTCCGAGGAGTTCGGGAGTCGGTTGGATTGGAGGATGTAGTTGTTTGTGTGTTTGGTTGATATTGTGATTTGTTGGTTATTTTTGTGTATTGTCGTATGCATTGCATAGTGCACATATGTTCATGTTTATAAAGGAAAATTGGGCTTTCGCATATTTTATGCATGTTCATGTGTTGGAAAGAAAATTAGGTTTTCATGTTTAAATGGTTTTTGGGTGCGTGTATCACGACTTAAAGTCGGGATGGGTCATTATCCTAGTAGAGCTTCTCTGGTCACTCAGGAGCGGAATATACTGAGTGACGTCTCCTAAGTTGTTGTTGGGCAGCAACGAGATCAAACGGGATAATAACGCTCTCGTGCTAACTTCATGGCCTCTCTGTTGGTGAGGGCTAGGGGATGCTTGGTTATAGTACGTGTTAGGCATTGTTAGCTAGGTATCGCCTGTTCTAAAGTCATATGTACGATCATTACTTGTGGTATGGTGAAGAGAGCCAAGGTGTGCAGATGGTCCCTAGGGAAGACCATGGTGTATATAGTTAATAAATTGAATTTGTTGGCCATTTTCTGGAAAAAATGTGGATATTTTCAATGGATTTATATTGGGTCAAAATGGGATTATGAAGCGTGGAAAACTTTTTTTTTTTTTGGAAAAGAATGATTTTTGGGTCTCATGCATGTGGTCTCATGTTCAGGCATTTTATTGTTGCATAAATGTATATTTTATCTTGTGGTGCTTTTGAATTTTACTTATCTGCAGTACCATTTTTGGTATCGTAGATTTTGATGTAGATGGGGATGCAATTCTGCCGGAAGAGTGATTGAGGATCACTTTTTCGGGGGATGGGATTTTATGCCTCGCTTTTGGTTATTATATTTTGGTTTGTATTATATTTATATTGGATAATTGTATATCTTTTAAAGGTTCTTTTTATTATTTTGAACTGTATTTAAATTTCTTATACTTAGTTGGCTAATTTTTGATTAACTGCTGCAACTTGTGTTGTGCACTTTTTGCATGTTGCACACACTTGAGCATTTATCGTTGAGGCATGTGACCTGTGTTGTCATTATCTCGATACCTTGATTCCTGTATTTTCGTACATGGGAGTTGGGGGTATCACATCATGTCTCAAAATTTTTGAGAAAATTAAAAATTCAAATTAAGGCTTTGTTCACTTTCACAAACATTCTTATCTTATCTCATCATTATTATTTTTTCAAATTCTCATACAAAATAAAATAAATAATTCAACTTTTTTAAATGTCAAAATAAAATTTTCAAATTTTAAAACAAAACTAATATTAAAAAATACATTATAACAATATTTTAATCAATTTTTAACTTTTATCTCATCTTATCCATAAAAACAAATCAAGCCTAAGTCATTTACTTTTAATTTATTTATATACTTAACTTATACTAAAATGTCTAATTACATGTTATCATTCTATAGTATTACATATTACTTTTAATGTCTAATTACATGTTATTATATTATATATTACATGTTATTATATTATACTAATGTCTAACTTATTTATAATTTATTTCTATACTAGTGTCTAATCACATATTATTATACATTAGTACTAGTACATATTCTTATACTTATGTCTAAGTTCTAACTTAATTATATACTAGACTTTCTAGTGTCTAATTACATATTATTATATTTTAGTAAATTAGTATATGTATTATTAATTTATTATACCAGACTTATTTAAATATTAATGTCTATGTATTTCTGTACTTGATTATGTATAGTAGTAATATTATGATATTTACATATACTAAACTATCATTATTCTATTTATATTTTATTTTGAGTATATTTTCTTATTATAAATATCTTAAATTAGTATATTATTAAACTTAACTATATAAGTTATAGTTATATAACTATATAACTATACTAGTATATATGGTAAATATATAAATAAACACATACTTTTATAACATATGTACACTATCAAAATTGGAGGTTAAAGTTGGAGTCGGTACAACGATACCTTTGACTCACTGAAAAGTTGAAAAAAAATAAAACTTCAACTCTGACTCCGTTTTGTCTAAGTCAAATTTTCAAATTTTTACTCAGCCTTATATTCACTTAGACCTCATTTGGATAATGAGATGAAATAAGATAATCAATAAATAGTAGTAAAATAATTTGTGAATAATAGTAAAATAGTTTGACTTAAGATATTTTATGAAATTTTAGAAAAGAAGAAAAAAAAGTTGAATGAAAATATTATAAAATTAAAATATTGTTAAAAGATAATTTTTTAATATTAATTTTCTTTTATAATTTGAAAAAAAAAGTATTTTTCGTATTTTACTTAGAAGTTTAGGAAAGTTATAATCATTAAGTAGTGATTAGATAAAAAAGTTAAAAATCAAAACGTATTTGTGTTTGCGACGTTTGGATATTAAATGAGATTGAATAAGAGGTTCGGATATTAAATGAGATTGAATAAGAGGTTCTTCCTATCCAAACTGAGCCTTAATATTAGTGAAGTAATATTTATGTATTCAAAGTTATTATTTTTAAATGTTAAATTTTAAATTGTCTGTGCCTCTAATTCATGATTAATGGTGTCACGCAAATCTTTGGCTGATGCCTAATTCACCTGTTTAAGTAGTAGAATTTTCTTTGACATTGATAAATTACAAGGAAGTTGTGACTTGTAAGTTTGTACGCTTCACTAATCAAGCAGGGGAAACTTTTAGACTTGGGATATGCTTTTAAAAAATCTAAAGTTTAAATTTTCTTGAATGCAAACAATATTTAATAGTCATCAAATCAAGAGGTCTTTCTTTTGTATTACACAAGGTGCCCTTGTGAAAAATTTATTGTCAAGGGTTTGTACACCTTCGAAATCAGTCATGATGAACACCCGATGGCAATAAAAAAAATTCATGATGCCCTTCCCTTTATGCTAATTTAGGTTTTTTTTAGGGGGAGCAGTATCTCCAAATTCTATCGTACAATGGCCTGATTTGTTTTTGAAAATAAGTTGAGATTAAAGTTAAAAGTTAAATAAAATATTATTATAATATATTTTCTTTTAATATAATATATTATTTTAGGATTTGAAAAAATTGAATTATTTGTATTATTTTGTATTGAGATTTTTAAATATTGTAATAATTATATTAGATGAGATGTGATAAGATGAAATGATCTCCAAAAATAAACAAGGCATGATTCAGCATAACCACCACATGGGCAAAGTTGGGACACATGTACATCTTGTGTTAATCTATAACTATTAATATTACCCAAAACATTCAATATCGACAATATTTAATTATGGATGGTTCACATGAGTTTGATTTGAAGAATCTGAAATGCATGATATGTATTATCTCTCTCCAAATGAATGAAGAATCTGACATGGTATAAAAAGATGGTAGCATACCCAATGTTAAGAAATTTCCTTTTGTCGTAATAAGGAGGTGCCTTTACTCAATAGAAAATAAAGCGGTTGCTTTGGAAATTATATGTTACAATAAATAGAAACTCCGAGCGGCGAGCAGCTCGAATTAGTTTTGACTTATTCTATCGTAAACGTACTCTAATATATATACATTACTGATAAATGAACATTTGTGTCGAATTAATACTCTTAATCCATTTGATTGAATAAACTTTAGGTGTTAAAGCAAGAGTATCAAGTAGGAAATGTGAACTAATTATATCTGGCATGTATAATGAATTTTTAATGTTTAAATGATACACGTGAACTTCTCTAACTCAAAATACATTTAAGATTTTTTTTTTAATTTTTTTTTGGCATTTATTTCAGGACCTGATTGGCTTGAGCCCACGACCCATCAGATGGCAAAATCTGATTTGTGAAGATTAAAAACCATGACTTGTGATAGAAGCCCATGACTTGAGCCCAATCGTGACCAACTTCTGAAGACTTGCTGTCCATAAAACAAATGTTTGATTTACATGTGAAGTCCATGTGAAGTAGAGTGATTATTAACTGAATACTGCAAACCGAGAATGCAAACCGACGGAGAGAGTTTAAGGCTGTGACTGAATTAAATGACTGAAAGCCCATGTACAGCCGCAGCCCACGTGCACAAAGAGCCTAAATTACTGATGGATGAAATGCAACACTTAATACATGTTTGAAGTTGCGATCAGAAATATTACTTTTAACTTAAGATTTATAACTTAAAACTTAATGTAATAAACTCTACTACTAAAAATTCATTTACTATTTGGTATCCATATGTCTAAAGCACATTTAAAATTAGTTATAGTAGTTTTTTAAAAATATATAGTTGTTTGCAGGAGCTTTTTGATAAAAACTCCAATTTTGTGCTTATTGAAAATTTTGATTTTTAATTTTTTCAACCGTCTAAAGTGCTTTTGATAAAGTTATTTAAATGTGTCATTTTTTTTTTAAAAGTGCTTTTAACTTCTTAAAAGCACTTTTAAAGTCTCGAAACGCAATCCTAAATATGCTCTTAGAGAAATATAGGTGAACTGTGCGATGAAGGAGGATTCGGGAAACTAGCAGCCAAAGGATGCGAGAGAGGAAAGAAGAGAAATGGATGTACACGCACGATATAATCCACGACTTGGAAAGAGAAGAACTGTGAGGAATCTAGGTATAAAAGGAATGGAAGACTCCGTATTAGGGTTGACGAGTTTTTGGTTTTATTTTCTCTATTGTCCTGTGTTGTTTTGAGATGATGTTATCGCATTTTTAGGATTTTTCCATTTTGAATATTTTGCTATTTTTAGATGATGATGTTAGACTGGATTTCTAAACCTAAATTTTGGGGAGTAACTCAAATTTGGATTGAAGTTGATTTCTCACTTTTCTATTGATTTTCTCTTGATAATCTTATTCAGTTGTGCAGCATGTTGAAGCTGGGAAAATGTTGAGTTCTTTTTCCTAGTTTTGATTTGTTATTGACGCAAGGCACGATGAATGCTTGACTGTGTTACAAGATTCCATATTTTTTTCATTTTATATTACTCAAAACGTGTTTTGCAACTCAGTAGGAAATTTTGGGTAAATTCAAACTGAGCTTGAAATGATTTATCTTCCTATCATTACCTCTTTGAATGAGTGAATGATTAAGTAAAAAGAAATTTGAGAATATTCAATGACAATTCATAGATGGATGAAACCTGGAACTTAGGTGTTTGTTAAATTGTCTTTTAGACCTTTAGATTATAGTTGTTTTGCTTAGTAATTCAGTCTGAGGTGTTTCTGAAGTTAGCCATCATTACTCTCAATTTTTTTTTTATACAATTTATTTTTATTGGAAATTCACCATCACACACATAAGTAATACAATATTTTCTTTAATTTCAATTGCTGATTACTCCCACTTTTAAATAGAATTTATGTGCTTACATAAATTATATTGTCCCTGTGGATTGATTTTAGAACTCATCCTTATATTATTTTGATAGCTTCTACTTTTTGAAGACAAATTTAGTAGCTCATCACGTGATTAATGGATATTCATGTTGTTTTTTAATACTCTTAAAATAGTGAGATAAGTGAGCTTTACATGCTAAATAAAGAGTATTAATTTAAATTTTATGAATTAACTGGTTTTGTAATGTGGAGTGACATTTCACTCTTAATTAATTATAAATGAGCTTTTTTTATTAGGTTGATTAATGTTTAACTGGACGCACAAATTTCTCTTGGCCCATTTCAAATCGAGGCCCAGGAATTGACTTGCAGCCCAGGTCACAACGACGTTACCTGCTTTGATGAAAAGAATTAAAACTCATGTGTAGAAAGATGAGATCCCATGACGTGCTTAAGGCCACCAGAAGACTAATTCCGATGTTGCACCATGTGTGAAGATTCAAAATGAAAGCAAGAAATAAAAGGAAGCATACGAAAGTCCATAGAAGCCTGGTCCGTAAAGTTGAGCCCATGAAGAAATAAAAGGGAAGCTCCTGGTCCGTAAAGTTCAGCCCATGAAGAAATAAAAGGGAAGCTATGTCTCAATGAATTATTCTGTGAAGTAACTAAAAAAATGCAAATCAAGATAGTTGAATCCCAGGCCGTGACTGAATTAAAGTCTATTTACAGCTGTAGCCCAAGTCCACAAGAGCCCCATTTGTTGAAGGATGAAACGGGACACTTAAGAGAAAAATGAAAAAGTTGTGCGAAGAAGGAATTCGAGAAACACATTGGCCAAACCGTGTGATAAAGAAAAACGGTTACAAGATGCAATCCGCTGTTTGGAGAGAGAAAAAGTGGGAAGAATCTGGGTATAAAAGAAAGAGAAGATTCCAGATTTGGGTTAGCTAGTTTTATTTTAGTTTATTTTATTTTCCTTGCTCTATTTGAGACGATTTTTTCGCATTATAGGATTTATCCCATTTTTAGGTATTTTCTCAGATTTTATTATGGTTTTACTTAGGTTTATTTTCATTGCTAGAAATACTATGTATAGCTAAATCTAAAGCTTGGATTGTGAAATGAGACTTGATTTGTCTTAAATTATAGTTTAATGTGAGATTTCATTGTTAAATGTTAGGTTTACTTTCTTACTAGCTGGATTTGATTTGAAGACAGATTGTAGCTCTTGTTCTTGAATTGTCATTGACGTTAGGCACAACTAATGCTTGAAAAATATCAAGGCTTTCTCTCTTTACTTGTTAATGTGTTTCAGCTAGTATGACAGTAAATCCTTTAAGAAAATATTGCAAAACTCGAGCATTATTTTTTCTATCTTTCGATTATCAATACCTTGACTGGATTGTTAGTTGAGAAATTAGCTAGAAAATGAGACAAGAGAGTCTCGTTCCCAACCCAAGTGCTTATTAATTTGCTCCTTTAACAGTTACATTAATTTCATCTTTGATTTAGATTTATTTAACTAATTTCATACTTTTTTTCCTATTTCACCATTCTGATTTCAGTTTAACTTTAATTTTGGATATAATTGATTTTGTAAGTAAATTTCAGAAATTTTTTCATTTCATTTGACATCACTCACTCAATTTTATACATATATAAAAAAACACAAAAACATTTCTCATATTTCATTTTATTTTATTTTTAACATCATAGTTAATACATACTTTTTACAATAGAATTTTACAAATGTTTTGATAACCCTTTGTTCCAGTGGAATACGATCATGGACTTATCATTGAATACAACTTGACACTTTTACACTTGGAAGCATTTTTCAGAACACGTCAAGTTTTTGATAACTACTTTCACTTTGATGCAAAAGCTTCCTCTCTAATATGTGGGGTTTAGATGACAGAAGATGCAGCCACCCCAGCAGTCCAATCGGGGATATATATATATATATATTGCCTGTGGCCTCAATTGTGGAGTAAAAACTGAGTTTCCCACCAACTAAGAATTAGGGTAGCCATTGGGTGAGTGCTCCATAGAGTGGCTCCTTAATTTTGCAGCCAGGTGAGCTTGAAGTTCATTGTCATTTGCAATTGCTTGTTCAATCTTGTTGTGAACCAGCTTGCAAAATTCATCGAGTGCGAGCATTGGAAATGGCTCCTCGATAAGAACACCAACCTACAGAAACCAATATCATCTTATAGAATATAGAAATTGCTCTTCATTTGCAAAATGTGACGGCTTATGTACCCTCTCAAGGTGACACAGCATTTAAATCTTCTGTCCATTTCATCAGTTGATTCCAAATGCGTGTGTGTGTGTTTGAGAGAGAGAGACAGAGAGAGAGAGAATGTTGCTAAACACCATCCTTCAAGCTTCCACTATTTCACACTAATAGTTCTAGTTTTCTCATATGGCCTAGCCACATCATAATGTTGGGATGACAATTCAGTGTCAATTTATTAAGTAACGAATTTCAATTTCCTCAACAATAAGATTTCCAAAAGAAACTTCCCTAGCACATCACAATGAAATTCTCTTGCACACAAATATAAGCGAGCGTTATATGTGGACAGTAGAGATACTTACTTCTTCTATGCAGAACAAAGAAGCAGCGCTAATGACAGTAGCAGGAACCACAATCCAATGGCAATCATCCCACAGTATGATAGGAAGAGTGAGATGCCATAGGACCAGAAACCTTGATGTCAATCGAGTATAAGAGAGGGGTATGGGGATACCCATAAGTTGTTCACAAACAGCAATTCCTTCATGCAAATAAGAGATCTTTGACTCCTGCATTACATTCAGGGAAATGATGACATCAAGGAAAAGAAAATTAAAGAAAGCATACAGATTGGTGATGTTGAGTCTATCGAAGCAAATTAGCATATTTGTGTCAGTTTTAGTTTGCACATAAGTCAATTCTGTAAGTTCTCCAGAATCATATACTGCCATTGAACAAAACAATTCTACAGCTGCTTACCTAGTAATTAAATTGATTTACAAGACCGTTTAATCGAATTAAAATACCCAAAAAAAGGGGAAAAAGTACTCTACTTTTAACTTTGTTAGTTAAAATGGAAGACTTTGATAGCTCTAATTAGCCCAAGAAGGGAATTACCAACATATTTCTCCTTGATTCCTCCAACTTCAGCAACCGGAGACTTTGAGAGATGAACTCAATAATGCAACAGGGCCGATGCTTTGAATTGAGTATTATAGCTAGATCATCTATATCAAGCAGATTTTGGAGGTCTTGCCTAACATCTGACGCATAAATCAAATGACACTGCATTTAATCTGTTCATGTCAGTAAGTTGCGTCACCTACCAAATTAGATCTCTAAACAGCAAGAAGAAATGAATCTAAACTTAGAACGCAAAACATAAACTCAAAAAATTTGTTCACCTTCTGATAAATTCAGGAGAACATAAAACAAGAAGATGAAATTAAACATAAAATTAGAACCAACCTTGAGCGCAACCGGAAATGCCATAATATACTGCAAAAGCGCCTTCTTGAGCGGCGCATCATTCCCCGAATTGTCAATCCCAGCAATCACCTGTGTTGCTAAATCGTTGGTAGCTGAAGTCACTCTGATCCACGCCTTTCTCCCCTCCTGAAACCTCGAGTACGACGCCTCAGTCCGGAACACCAACAAGAGAGCCAACGCCGGCGCCGTCAGCTGATAAGGCAACGTCGAGGCCTTTAAGACGGGGAAGAAATCCGGCAACCAGTGCACCAACACTGCGGAATTATACCCGGCGATCAACACTGCGAAAGAAGTGAAGGCGATCACGGGCGGTACGAGGGACAGAATCACCCGCGACGACAGGCTGGACATGACGTGACGCAAATGGCGAAGCGAGCTCCGGTGCTGAACCCATTTCTCGTGGTTGTAAAGCTTCCGGTTCCGCCGCATTCCTCGCTCTTTAACGCTGTCGGCCCAATCGGGTATGGCACGGAGGATTGAGAGTAGGGTATGGGAGTGATCGGAGGAGGGAGGTGGGTTTGGACTTTGGGATCGTGATGAGGAGGAGGAGGAGGAGGAGGAGTGGAGTTTGAAGGAGATTGTGGTTCTGGGTTTGGAAATAGAAATGGAAATGGAGGGAAGGGATAGTGGGTAAAGTTTGAATGAAGATTTGGGAGTAAAGAAAGAAGAAAAAGAGAGACTGGAGGTGGGTTTGATGGGGTCTGGAGGTAGCATCATTATTTTGAGTTAGGGTTTGGAGGTAGAAGAAGGAGTGAGAGTACTGAGAGGGCATGTTAATATTAGGGTTTTAGTTTTTTAATTCAGAGTACTTCAGGGAATGGTTGATGGCATATGCCTTGATTGGTTAGTTGGAAACGGTTGAGGTTTTTACGCATCTTCGATTTTTTTATTATTATTTTTTGTTGGATAAAAATGTGGATGTGGGGTACAAAGGCCCATGACCTTCCCAACGGCCCCAATTCCTCTTCCTCCAATGGGCTGGTCTGATTTGAATACTAAAGTCCTCATAAATTAGTTTATCTCAATATTTAAGGTAATTGTAATTATTAATTAAGGCAATTGTAATATATTTTCAATTACCTTATAATATCATATTAGCCAGATTCATTGCTCAAACCAAGCCTTAATTACAATTACCTTATAATCTACAACAACAAAGTAAATAGAATAGGAAAATGATAGAGATACAACATTTTTAATAACTATTTGTACAACTATGTTTTAAATAAAGGGCATTTTTATAAAATAACTTATAAAAGTAACATTGCATAAATACTCTCATTTTAATACATGGTTGTATAAATAGTTATAAAAATAGTTGTACATGTATCATTACTCAATATAATAAGATTACAAATGTATCAAATTCAATTTATTCCAAAATAACAAGAAGCCAGTTGTAATAAAATCAGATTTTGTGTGCAAGAATCTCCATGATTGAAGAAGGGGTTCCAATTACTCCAATATTGACGACAGGATTGGGAGAATGTCGTGAAAATGATAATAATAAAAAGTATTTATACATCAAATTTGACTTTTGTTAGATTTAACGTAGCAAAAATTAATTTTCAAATGCTTTGCCTAGGGATGAATTTTATCTCAATAGCTCTCCATATATATATATATATATATATTGAACTTTTAATTAATTCATTGAGACTGCTCTTAATATTTAATTATTAATCATTCAAATTAAGGTTAGCTTCTATCACACACAAGTTCACAACCAAAGGGTGAAGAAGTGTTTTCATCATTTTCTCTCCAATGTTTCGCTCTCAAACCAAAATCCACCCAAAATTTCAATCTTCTTTGCCTAGAGGGTGTGGAGCTTTAGCTCCACCTTCTCTTCTCCCATCTGGCTAGTCTAGAAATTGTGCAGCCATTTTTTTCTATGTTTTTTCCATCCATAGTGTTGTATTTCTAGGTTTAAAATAATGAACACATAAATGAAAACAACAACGCCAAGGATTTAACGCGGTTTGATCCTTTCAAATTTACGTCCACAGCGGGAGCTGGTCAAATATCTCTTTATTCAAGCTTCGAGTCCACTGGTATCAGATTACAAGGTCTAAATCTCTCTAGATTTCAACTTCTCTTTCAATCTCTCAAAGTTTCTCTTGAATTGCCTCTCTGTGCCCTAACTTGCAGTCTCTCAAAGTGTATCAAAATGATTTTAGTCTTAGCCTTAGGGCTACAGTGACCATCGCAAGCCTTATATATGGCCTGCTAAAATAACCCTAATGCATCTAAGATCAAAGCACGTGGCCTTAACAATGACCATCATATTACAAATACGCATATGAGATTATTACTACACGTGATCACTTCATTGACCATTAGATACGGGCCTTACAAAAATTACAAGAATGCCCTTTTTAATTACAAATTGCTGACACACTTTTAACAATCTCCACCTTGTCATCAATTTGATCTCCAAGGTCTTCTATTCTCTAACCAATTCCCACTTTAAACTCTCTGGTGAGCTTTCCTCCATTTTGATTAAGTTTAAACAATGTCTAAATTTTGATCTTGGCAATGTTTTGGTCATCATGTTTGCTGGATTATCTTTAGTAGGTACTTTGTCCACCTTGAATTCTCCATTTGTAATAACATCTCTCACAAAGTGAAGTCTAATGTCTATATGTTTTGAAATCTCATGACAAACTTGATTTTTAGTGAGATGAGTTGTACTTTGATTATCACAGTGGACTGTGATATTTTCCTCAAATAAACACAATTCATTTGTTATTCCTCTCAACCACAAGACCTCTTTTATAGCCTCCGTCACGGCTATATATTCGGCCTCAGTTGTAGATAATGCTACAACTGATTATAGATTGGATTTCCAACTCACAACATCTAACATAGCTAGTCAAAGACTTCCTAATATCTAAATTTCTAGCAAAATTTGAGTCTACATAGCCACAGATTTCTTGACCTTTTACACATTGCCACCAAAACATAATCCTAAAATAGAGGAACCTGAAAGATATTGAAACACCCACATCATTGCTTGCTAGTGGGGTTTCTTAGGATTTTCCATGAACCTACTAACTAAACTGACAACATATGTGAGATCTGGCCTTGAACAAACCATTGCATACATGATAGTACCTTCCATACTAGCATATGATATTTTTATCATGTAATCCTTTTCATCATCAATTTTAGGAGATTGATTTAAAGAAAGCTTTAGGTGCTGTCTTACAGGGGTGCTTATAGGTTTGGCTGAATCCATGCCAAATCTTTTAAGTACCCTTAAAATGTATGCCTTTTGTGATAAGTAGATAAGTCTATTCTTCTTATCTCTAATTATCTCCATGCCTAAAATTTTCCTAGCAAGTTCAAGGTCTTTCATCTCAAACACAGATTTTAAAATTTCTTTTACATGCTCAATTTGAAATTTATCTTTACAAGCAATGAACAAATCATCAACATACAAGAGTAGATAAATAATGACATCATCAGAAGTTTTAAAATATACACAGCTATCATAATTGCATCTTTTAAAATTATTTTCAACCATATATATATATATATATATATATATCAAATCTTTTATACTATTGTCTTGGTGATTGTTTTAATTCTTACAAATTTTTTTCAGCAAACACATATGGTTTTCATTGGATTCATTTACCCTCCTGAATTCATTTACAAACCCTTCAGGAGGCTGCATATAAAGAATTTCTTCTAATTCACCATGTAAGAAGGCAGTTTTCACATTCAATTGTTCTAAAAACATATCTTGATAAGCAGTGTAAGAGAGTAACAATCTGATAGAATTGTGTTTCACCACAGAGGAGAAAATTTCATTAAAATATATACCCTCCCTTTGTGTAAAATCCTTTACCACTAACCTAGGTTTTTTACCCCAGGTATGCCTTCATTTTTCTTGAATATCCATTTAGACCCTATGATTTTAACCTTGTCAGGTTTTAACCCTATTTCCCAAGTTTTATTCTTATTAAAAGATTCAATTTCTTCTTGCATAATAAGGAGTCAATTACTTGATTCTTTGATACTCATGGCTTCTCTATAAGACCTTGGTTTCAGGTCTTAAATATCCTAAGCCATAGCCAGTGCAAAGGCTGTTAATTTAGCCTGTCCAAATCTCTGAGGTGGTTTTATAATTTTCCTTTACCTATCCCTTGCAAGGTTATATGAGTCAATTATGTCCCCTTGGTTACTATCTAGGCTGGACTTGCTTTTCTCTCCAGGTTGTGGGTCTATTTCATCAGGCAGTGAGTTCAAAGACTCCACTTCAAGTTGGACTCTATCTGGAATAGTATCTTGTTATGTTTCAACTTTGTCTAGTTGAGATCTAGCCATTCGTGACTGATTAAAAGTCGCATCCTTACTAATTATACATTTTTATTTTTCAGGTTCCTCTATCCAAAGTTTATATCCTTTTACACCTTTAGGATACCCAACAAAAATGCATTTCACTGTCCTAGGTTCCAATTTATTTTTGTTTTAGTGTGTGCATAAGCAACACACTCAAATACCTTCAAATTATTGTAATCAAAAAGTTTTCCAGTCCATAATTCCTGGAGAGTTTTAAAGTTTATGATAGTAGAAGAGGTTTTATTTATCAAATATACAGATGTGCTTACCCTCTGCCCAAAAGGTCTTTGGAAGTTTTGCATTAGACAACATACACTTAACCCTCTCAATAATGGTTTTGTTCATTCTCTTAGGTTGATCATTCTGTTGAGGTGTCTCCATCATTGTCTTATACCTAGCTATCCCCTCCCTTTGGCAGTAATTATTAAATTCATTTGATACGTACTCAAACCTATTATCTGTCCTAAATTTTTTGACTTTTCTCTCAACTTGATTTTCTACCAAAGCTTTCCATTCCTTAAATCTATCAAAAGTGTCACTTTTCTGTTTAAGGATATAAACCCATATATTTCTAAAATAGTCATCAATGATGGATAAGAAATAATTTTCTCCATCATAAGAACTAACTCTTACAGGTTCCTATAAGTCAAAGTGGACATAGTCCAAACTTTGCTTTGTTTGGTGTGTACTGGTTCTAAAACTGACCCTAGTGGATTTGTCTAGTATGCAATCTTCATAGAAAATGAAGGTTTTTTAGGCAAAGTTTTGAATACCGTACCGGTAAGCGTACCGGTCAAGGCACTAGAACGAAATATTTCGATACTGGTACCGTTTCGTGTACCGTTTCAGAATAGTCTATATATAAAAAAAAAATTATATATATAAATACATATATAAATTATATTTCAAAATAATAGTCAATATATGAATAAATTATACATATAAATACATATATATATATAAATAGTTTAGTTTAAATTAGGATAAAAAAATAATAAGAAATGAAAAAAAAATCAAAATTCGTTACGGTCGAAACAGTCGAAATTTGCAGCGAAATGAAATAACATATTTTTTGTACCGGTCAACTGGCCGGTACGGCATATTTCGGCCGTATTGGCCGATACGGTACAAAATTTTAAACTTTGCTTCTACGTCTTTATCACTAAGCAATCCTTGTTTATAGAGTTTCTTTAAGGCCCTATGGCCGATATGCCTGAGTCTTTTGTGCTAGAGCACAATCTCATTTTTACTTGATTTTTGTATAGCAGATAAATGTTCTATAATAGTCTGACCTATAAGGATATAAAGACCATTCTTTACTTCCCCTTTCATCAATATTATGAACCATTTAGATACCTTAAAGACTCTTGACTTGATCTAAAAGTGCAATAAAATTTATCAAACATTCCAAGATAAATTAAGTTTCTCTTTAATTCAGGTATGTATCTTACATCTTTTAGTATCATTTCCATATCATCATGCAATTTTAATATGATTGTACCAATACCAAGAACGTTACAAGATTTGTTATTGCCAAGCAATACATGTCCACCATCCATATATGAAATGAACAACCTGAATATAAAATTCACTCTTTTTCATATTCAGTTTTTAAGATATAAAGTACCTGAGCACTCTCATAGTCATCTGATTCAACATATGCATTCACTTTATTTTTGAACTTATTTCCCTCTTTTGTTTTTCTTTCTAGAGTCTTTCTTAAAGTGCCAATCTTTGTGACAAAGAAAACATTTCAATTGTTTTCCTTTTGATTTTCACCTAAATTTATTTTTCTTTCCTTTGTAACCATGTTTTCCAGGTCTTCCTTAAGCTACTAAACCCTCACCAGTCTTTGATTTTGGCTCTATGTTATTTTGAAGTTCCCTTGCATGTAAGATAGATTGCACCTCATCTAGTGACAGACTCTCTCTACCATACATGATGGTTTCCTTGAGGTTAGCATATGAGTTATTTAGGGAACTCAATAATAATATAGCTTGGCTCTCATCTTCTATTGTTATGTCTATATTAGTAAGATCTAAGATGATCCTATTAAACCCATCCAAATGATCTTCTATAGACACACCCTGAGTCATTTTAAAAGTGTAGAGTCTAGTTTTCTTGTGAAGATGATTACCAGGGATTTGGTTATGTATAGAGCCTCTAACTTTAACTAAATCCCTGCAGTAGATTTTTCATTGGCTACCTCTCTCTCGACCTTATCACCTAGGGAAAGACAAAGGGCACTGTGTGCCTTTTGTAGGTTCTTAGATTTGATATTCTCTGTCGAGAAGGAACTAGGTTTCTCCTCTGAGGGCCCTGCAGATACTTTTTTGTCCAAGAAGTGCATCTTGGAGACCATAATGCACTAGAGAGGCCCTCATCTTAATCCTCCAGAGGCCAAAATCGTCTTTCCCTATAAGTTTCTCAATCTCAAACTTAGTCGACCCCATCTCGACCTAGACTTTAGATACCATTTGTTGTATTTCTAGGTTTAAAACAATGAACACAATAACGAAAACAACAATACCAAGATTGAGCCAAGAAAACACTAAAGAACACAAATTAGAATGCAAGAAATAATTTGAAACGAAAATACCAAGAACTCAAAGGTTTACGTGGTTTGATCCTTTCAGATCTACGTCCACAACGGGAACTGGCGAGAGATCTCTTTATTCAAGTTTCAAATCACACAAGTAGCAGATTATAAGATCCAAATCTCTATAGATTTCAACTTCTCTCTCAATCACTCAAAGTTTCTCTCGAATCGCCTCTCTGTGCCCTAACTCACAGCCTCTCAAAGTGTCTCAAAATGATTTCAGTCTAGGCTACAGTGACCATCGCAAGCCTTACATATGGCTAGCTAAAATAACCCTAATGCATCTAAGATCAGAGCACGTGGTCTTTAACAATGACCATCAGATTACAAATACACATCTGAGATGATTACTATACGTGGTTACTTCATTGACCATAAGATACATGCCTTATAGGAATTACAAGAATGCCCATTTTAATTACAAATTGCTGACACACCTTTAACACATAGCAAGGAGAAAAATGTCGATCCATTGCTTTTTAGAGCCTAACAATTGTCACACACCCCACCTCAAGATTATCGAATTACTAATCTTTCAGACGGTTAAAAAATATTGTCAAACAAAGTAAGACGTGTCTCTCACACGTGCTTTAACACACGAACTTACCAAACCGTGTGTGAGAGACGTGTGTCACTGCTCTAACAAGCTCTTGCTGCTATTACGTGTGACATTTTTGTGACTTGCAATCTCATATTATTTAGATTTGGCTAATCTCCGTACTCTTAATGTGGTGTGTCTCGCACATATTGTTGTAATTCCAAATTGTTATCCTTCAACAATTTGACAATTCAATTGTTTGTTAGGTTTATATTTTCACTTTTTATAATCGAAGATTGTGAAAAAGATATGGTAAAATTTTCGTGAAATTAGTACAGACTACTAAGATGCAGTACAAATCTCTATATTACAGTTTGATTATCGAATTATATTAAAATTATTTTAAGCGGCATTCTTTTATAGCAAATATGTAGGGTATTCCAAATTCCTTTTGTTTTGTTTTAATTTTAATTTTTTTCTTTTTCCATTTATATGTCTCGCTTGAATTCGGAGTTGAGATGAATTGAGATGAGTTTAGTTTATTTTTTAAAATTATTATTATTTTAGAATTTGAAAAAGGTGTGTTGGAATTTGAAAATTGTATATTGAGATTTGAAAAAGATGTATAAGAATTTGTATTTTATATAAAAAATTATAAAAATATAATAATAAAATAAAAATAAATTGAGATGAGTTGGAGATGAGTTGAGCTCAATGTTCGAATACAAACGGGCCAAAGTGTTCTATAATATACTGGTTAAAAAAAAACGCCTTTCTGCTCATCGAACTGGGAAAAAGTCCACCGCCAAGCGCCTCTCTCTCATCCCCCCACTTTTTTCTTTCAATTGTTTGAACGGACCCCCAGCAAACCCTCAGGTCGGCGTCAATGGAACAACCCATGCCTGCCCAGACCACACCGACTCAACTCTCAAATCCTCCAACAATCGCCCTGTGTCCACCTCCAAAACCTCCTGCTCCCACTCCTTTTCCTCCGAAGAGCAAGAAGAGGCCGCTTGACACAAGTATTCATATCCAGAACCCCAACTACTTTAAGATGCGTGCCGTTATTAAAGAGCTTCGTCCTCATTTTGTTGAGGTACTATTCGATTTCGGGCTCAGAAGCTAAAAATATAACTTTTATCTATATATGTATGGACGATGCCATGTAGGCTAGTGGGTGTTATCCCATTTGTAATAGCTTTATGTAGATGGTATAACTATTCAATTCTTGGTCTTAGATCTTATATGGAGGGCGGGTCGACGGTTTTAACCCTGTTGTGTTTGGCTCCTATTTGCCTAACAAAGAAACGGGGAGGAGGGGGGAAGAGAAAGATGAGTTTTATTGCATTTATGTTGTGAAATTCCCTTGATATTAAGTCGTTATCGTCTGATTATACCTTTGAAGACAATCTCGATCAAGGACTTAGTATGATCCTGACCATTTTTACACTTCTGTAAAATATCTTGGTTTTGGCATTGCTCTTGAAGAAAATCTTCTTCTCCGGTTGAACCTGCTGTTGCAGCTTGAAGTTGTAAATTTCTATGTTCTTCACTCTCTATGGGCAATCTATTCATGAAGCACTGTTTCGGATAAAGCCTTTCACATCCCATTATGGCCCTATTACTATTTTTTTAATTCAATCACTTCTTAGATATTTGGTCCAGCTAACTTTGAAGAACAGAAAATGAGAGTTTTTCTTCATTTTGTGATTAATCGCGGGCATTTCCTCAAAGTGCTTACATGGTGTAGTTAGTAACTATTTCATTTTCCCATCATTATTATGCTCTAATTCCCCTGTATATTCTTTGTTCTGTACTACACTCTCATTTGCTGTAATAGTTTTTGTGCATGGATTGAATTTGTCCATGCACAAAAGCTTTTAAATCAAATTCATGATGATGGTGGATATTAAGGTTCCTGAAATCTCATGTTGGGGATATGATCACTTTTGGTGAGATGACAAAGGAACTGCTTCATTTGCATGGTAGGTTTTATCAAGCATGATAGTTCTGATTTTCTTGTTTTGTATGTTATCTTTAAGGTTCTCCGGACCCCTGACTTTCGGAATTGTAAGGCAGCTGAAGAAATACGAGAACGTAAGCTTACTAAAAAACTCTTTTAGTTATTAAGATTGATAAAGATAATCGTCTTTGTGTTAGTGCAATTTTGCTACCCATGATTAAACTCTTAATAAGAAAGACAATAATGTCTGCACATTCTGTGTGTCATTCTCAATCTTTTGCCTGCCATGATATAGAAATTTCTTTAGTAATTGTGTAATACTTATCCTTTCTTTTCCGTGTCATTATGATACACATAGCCTTTAAATTCTCTTTGCGCATTACACAAACAAATGCAAAGGCTTACTCACTTCGGTATGGTAGAAGATCATACTGCCCAAGTTGGTTTGGATGATTTGTCTCTTTGTGATGTTTAAGAAGCTTGTACATGTATTATTCTGTAACTTGTTAAGCCAAATCACACGACACGCTAATCCTTGTGCTCCACTGAAGTTTGTTTGTCATGTTTAGTTTGTTGTCATCCTAAATTCAAGAATGTTGTAATGCATGCAGAGTAGTGAGAGGGATTTGCAACCGTGATGAGAGCCATTAATCTGATCCAGGACTTAAAAAAGTACTGATTCTTAGAGGATGATATTGTATCCTGTATTTCTTGGGCTTCGTCAATGCCTGCGCCCATTATCTAGACCAATTACTTCCATGCACCATTAGATCCAAGGTTTCTAATGATAGAACCAATTCCATGAGATATTGCTTGTGGTGGACAGTAAGAATGTAGTTGTGTTTCTTCATGACATTTGTTTTTGACCTTGAAACCTTCAACTTGCAGAGATGAAACTTCTGAAGGAACTATACAAAAAGATCACTGCAGAAACAGTTTCCGCAAGTAAGAGTAAGAACGCGGCGGAAGGCCAGCCCTTGTCAGGTGAAAACCGGGATGATCAGAAGCCTGTAGAGCAGCCCCAGGATCTTAAGACAACAATGGAGCAGCCTCAACAAGACAAGGCATTTGTAAAACCATCTGAGAATAAGTTCTTCTCAAGTGTTGCGTCTGAGAAGCGGGGAGCTGAAGATGTTAAAATTCATGGATCATACGTTATTGGAGGATCAGCTTTTGGGTGGAATTACATCACTTATTTAGGCGATGATCCAGTCTATTATGGAGTAACCAAAGAATCATTCCGAATAAGTAGTTCAGCAAAGTAATTTTTTTTTTTTGTTTTGTTTTGTTTTTGTTTTTGCTTTCACTCTTGCAACTGATGCATTCAACCCGGACCTTGAAAATTTCTGGAACTCACCCCCATGTCAGTAGTCTAAGGAGTTCTCTACAGCGGTATCTGGTAATAGTATTGGGCATGGAGTGTTTTTGCAATGATTGTACAATCTAGTTCGTTGTCCCAGGGATAGGCAGGACTAC